>SDUX01000004.1:5438025-6638025 GCA_008729055.1 Pyropia haitanensis | reverse complement strand
GGGGGGGGCGAACAAGGGGGGCGAGGGGGTGGGGCCCCCACTGTGCCTCTCGATGCGTACAACGCCTGTGGTGAGATCCGCGGCTGTACGGTACGGTACCGCCGGAGCACGATACCACGCGCGACGCCGGTAGATCCTATATCTCCCGTGCGGATAGGTTTGGTTGGGCCGCACCCCTGGACGGTACTGTACAATACGACACCACCCCACGACGTCGGGCCGGCGCGGCGGACCCCACAGGCCACCGCGGCCGCCGCCCGTCGCCGTCACGGCGGCGGCCCCGCGGCGGCTTGCGTATGGTGACCCCTCACGAGGCGGCGGGCGTGCCCTATACTAGGCCGGCCGTCCCGCGCAGATGCGCCGGGCGCGTGGCTGCCACCCGCTCGCGAACCTGCTGGCCGCCAACCCGGTCGGCAGCCACGCCAGCCCGTTAGCCCATTGGCCGCTCGCCCGGGCGGCGGCCGCCGCGGCCCTTCAGTCAGTTAGCCGGCCCGCCCGCCGCCCGCACGCCGGCCCGTCACTGGACCTCCACCTCTCGAGTGGACACCGCGCGGGAATGGGAGGCCGCCCGCCGCCAACCCCTTCCCCTCTCCTCCTGGCCGGTACACGCAGGCCGCCAGTGGCAGCCAGCGCGGCCCCACCCTTCGCTGCCACCAGCCAACCGCTGCTGCTCCCTGCCCCCCACCACTGCGCCCCGGCGGGATGCAAGGTACCTTTCCCTCGCCCGCCACGCCGTGGCCTGTCGTCGTGGCCGCGGGAAGAGAGGGGGAGGGTGGCTCTTTCGCCGTGGGCCAGCAGAGGTGGGCGGCAACGGCCGGCTGACACGGTGGCCGCTGCCCCCCCCCCCCCGCCACTCTCCGCACACCGCTCCCCGCAACGGGGGATGCCGCCACCGCCGCCGCCACTGCCGCCGCCACAACCGTTACCACCGTCAGCGCCACCACCGGGACGCCAGCGTCAGAGCACACGGGGCGAGAAGGGGGGGGGTGAGGGGACGGGAAAACGTGCGAGGAAGAGGGGAGCGATGGCCCGCGGTCGCCACCGGTGCCACCACCCTCACGGGGGTACCCCCGGGGGGGGTTAGGGACACGCTACCCCCCTCCCCCCCCCTCCGCCTCCGCCAGCCCCTTCCTCCCCCCCTCGGCGGGGGCCTCCCCCTCCGCCTCGCCCTCCCGCAGCTCCGCATCCAACAGCTCCTTGACCTTGATACACAACCGGCACACCACGTGCACGTCACTGCTCCGCGCGAGGAGCTCCTCAAACGCCGGCACCACCGGCGCCCGCTTCCACGCAAAGTACGCCGCGTACGCCGCGTCGTCCGCGTCGAGCCGCCGCATCTCGGCCGCGAGCGCCGCGACGCTGGGGAAGTCCGCCACATCGAGGTAGCTCCCCCGCCCGCCGGGTGCAAACGCCGCCACGTTGGGCGCGCCCATGTACACGGGCAGGGAGCCGCCCGCCCACGCGTGGTAGATCTTTTCCGTCACGTAGTCCGGGACGGCGCTGTTTTCAAACGCGAGCACAAACTTGTACCGCGGCAGCACCGCCATCTTGGCAGCCACCCACGACAGCGGGGACCCGTCGGGGCCCGTCGAGGCCACAGGCACGCGCCCGGCCTGCGTCGCGGCCGCGGCGGCGGGGGAGAGTGCGGTCGACCCGTCGGCGCGAGGCGGGCCCTGTCGGCAGCGCCCGTAGTTGTGGACGGTCACGCCCGCGTCGAGGAGGGCGGCGAGGACGCCCAGCCGCCCATTCTGTGCCGCGCAGTTGCTGATGGCCGCGTACGCCATGACGCGCGCGCCGTCAACATACACGCCGGGTGCGGTGGAGCGCGGCGCGTACAAGTCGTACGAGCCCCACGCGGGGTAGAGAATGGGTACGTCCGACCCGAGGCGGGTGGTGGTGACCACGTCGTACTCAGAGAGGGTGCTGCGGGTGAGCGCCACTGACGGGTAGTAGGCCTCTGACTCCATGGTCAGGAGGCCGCGTTTTTGCAGCGGGCACTCCCCATCGTCGTCGTCGTCGTTGACGCCATTGACGCCGCCGTCTGGCAGTAAGCCGCCGCCGCCGCCACGGAGGCCAGGGATCGCGGACGCGCCCACCCCCGCTTCCGCCGCTGTGCTCGCCTCCCGCCCCGCGCGCCTCACCGACGCCGCGGCCGCCGCGGCCGCCGCCGCCCGCCGCCGCCGCCGCCGCCTCGCGCGCCACAGATGGCCCGCCCGCCCCAGCCGCCCATCCGCCCCCGGCCCGACGACGACCAAATCCGCCGTCCGCTCCGCGTCCACCCCCCCCCCCGGGGTGCCACCGCACACGGCACCGCACACGGCGCGGCGGTCCGCGACACGCGGTCCCACAGCCCCACCACCCGGCCGTCGGGGTGGTCGGACCGGTCGGCCGACAGGCCGCCCCCCGTGAGGGTGACGGGGTGGGCGGTCCAGTTGCGGGCGGGCCGCTGGGGGCACGCGCGGGGGGCGGCGGCGGCTTCGGCGCGCCGGTCGCGGGGGGGAGGGAGGGGGGGTCGAGGGCGAGCCGCGCGGGGCGCGCGGGGTGGGCGTAGTGGTCGAGGCCAGGCCGGGGCGGGGGGGGGCGCCGCCGCCGGGTGGCAGGGGGCCGTCGACCCCGTCGCTGCCTCTCACGCCGCCGCCGCCACCGCCGCTGCCTCCGATGCCGCCGCCGCCGCCGCTGCCGCCGCCGCCACCGCTCCTGCTGCTGCTGCTGCCGCCACCGGCCGGGCCTTCCGTCCGAACCGCGGCGCCGTGGGCGTCGCGCCCGACAGCGGCGCCGACGCGGGACCACCCGGCGAGGAGGACGACCGCGCCCGCAACGGCGGTCGCGCCCGCCACCACCACTACGGCCGACGACAGGCGCGGCCGCCGGGCGGGGCGGGCGGCGGTGGCGGCGGCGACGGCGGCCGTTACCGCCGCCCGCCGGTCGCCAGGCATGGCTGCGGCGGGGCCGTGGGGGAGAGAAAGGGAGGGGGGAAGCGAACGCGGGAAAGACGGGGAAGCAGGGGGGGGGTGTGGGCTGTGGCAGAGGGAGTCGTAATGGGGTGGCGGTGGTGGTGGCGACGGCGGTGGTGGTGGGGGCCGAGGACGGTAATGGGGACGGAACCAGGGGTGGGGTCAGGGGGGCAAGGCAGGGTGGTGGCCCAGCGACCGGTCGGCTAACCGCGGCGGCGGCCACGCGACCGCGGCGGCGGCGGCGGCGCAGCGGCGGCGGCGCAGCCGCGGCGGCGGCCGCCGCGGCCAGGGCCGTGCACGGGCGCACGCGCGCGCCGCGGCGGCGGCGGCCGCCCCCCCCCGCACGCGACGGCGTCCCCCACCCGCCGCCTCCTCCCGCCCGCGTTGGGCAGAGAGGGGAGAGAGAGGGGAGGGGGGGGGGGACAGAGCGCCGGCGGTCCGCTGCCGGGGCTCCCCCCGTCTCGGCCGGTGGCGGGCGAGCGGCGCCAACGCGCGGCCGCCGCGCGAGAGGCGCCGCCGCCGCCGCGGCGGCCACCCCACGCGGCGGACGAGAGGGGGAGCGGCGGCGTGCCGCCGACGCGGCGCGGGCGGGTGCGTGGCAGCGGCGTGAAAGCGGGCGCGCGCAGCGGGGCGGAGAGCCCGGCCGCCACGGCGGCACGGCCGTGCGCCCCCCCCCCCACCCGCCGCGTCGTCGGGGGGGTGCGCACGGGCCGCGGGGGGTTGCGGGACCGCCGCCAACCGCCGCCGCGCACGCGAGCGCCAACGGCCGCGGGCGGACGGGAGGAGAGCGGGGGGGGGGGGGGGGGGCTGACGGTCGCGGCCTTGCGGCGGACAACTCCCCTCCCCCTCCTCCTCCTGCTCGTGCCCGGACACGCGCGAGTTTGGCTTGTCGGGCGGCTGGCCACGGCCGGGTGCCGGCGGGCCGCGGGCTGGCGTTCCAGGGTGTCAGTCCGCACGGGGCGCATCGGGGGGGAGACAGCGGCAGAGTTTGGGGGCGACAGGTTGGGTCGGGCGTCGGGCGCGGTGTGGCGGGCATGAGCGCAACTCCCGAGGTACAGCACTGAACAGTATGCACACAACCAGCTTCAACGGTGGTTGAAACTCGGGCTGTGGGCCAATCATCGCGGGAATCGCCCTACATGGGGGGGCGGAACCCATGGAAATGGGAGCGAGAATGGAACAGTTTCGGTTGTTATTGATTGCCGCGCTGTGGCAACGCCGAACCTCTTCTATTTTTGGGGACGGCACAACGCCGCGCCTGGGGGCGTTGGGTAGGGTGACGACCAGCACCACAAGGCCTCCCTGCGCGGCCACTGGCAAGGGCGTCGTGCAGGGGTGGTGGCGGTGCGCGCGGCCCCCTGCTGGTGGCTGCGTTGCCAATCGTCGCACTGACACACGTGCCGACAGGCGTGTCGGCCCGAGGGGGGGTGGCCCCCACGGCAACGGGTTTGACGCGGCGCACGTACCCACCGTCAGAGATCAGCGCGCACCGCGTGGGGGGTTCCGGTGGGGGGGCAAATGCGGAGCCGCCACCGCATCAATGATATCTGCTGGAGGGCTGTCAACCGGCGGGTCCGATCCGTCAGTCGGCGTGGGAATCGACCCGTGGGGGGAACAGCGTTGGGAACATGTATGTACCGTGCAGGATCCGATGGGACGGGATTATTGCGAGGGGAATTGAGACCGATGAGCCCACGCGAGGAAACTACTCACCGTGCTTGGGGAGGGGGGGGGCGTGTAGAACCACCAGCTTGGCAGGGTGCGCCCCCCCCGGACGTGGACCTCCCCACAGACACGCGCCCGGGGGGAGCTACTAGCCGCCGCCGCGTGCCCGCTCCACCCCGCCCCACCAGCACTACCCGGTGAACAACGCCAACGGCGTTGCCGCCGCCGCTACCGCTGCCGGCGGTGCGGGACGCCCCGACCGCCCCCGCACGTGCCGCGCCGCCCGTGCCGCGCAGAGCGGACTGGACGGTGGCGGCCATCGGCGGGACGAGAACGGTGGATGGCAGCAGGGCTGTGCCGGCTGTGGGGACTGCTGGCGGACGCCGGGCGTGCCACCATGCATCGGCACCAAGCAGCACAGTCAGCGAGGCACGCGCGCAGGCGGAACAAAAAAAAAAAGCAGATGAGAAGAAAAAAAAAACAGCCAGGACTGACGGGACGGGCCGGCCGCGCGGCCCGCCGTCGCCCCAGCCTTGCCCGCCGACGCACGGTGCCCGCCGCCGGCGGGTACCCCCCCCCCACACACATACGCCATGGTGTCCGCCGCTTGGCGCGGCGATTCCGCCCCCCCCCCCCTCCAACCCCGTGCCGCTCGTGCACGGTCGCAGGGAAAGAAGAAAGCAAAAGGAAGAGAGCACACCACGACGGCGGCGACGAGAGCGGGGCGTGGCACGGCCCCCACGAGCGCGAGCTCCCCCCCCCCCGGTACGGCAGGGGTGCCCGGCGCTACGTCGGCCACACCCGCGCGCCGCCGCCACCGCGCAGCGGCGGCAGCAGCCGCCCCCCCCCCGGCCCGCCCGGTGACCAGCGGGGCAAGCGGCCAACGGCGCGGCCAGCGGGTGCTCGACGAGCGGCTAGGCCGGCGGCAGCGGCACCGCCGCCACCGCCACCGCCGACCGTCGCGCCCGTGCCGGCGGCGGCAGCGGCGGCGGCAGCGGCGGCGGCGGCAGCAGCAGCAGCGGCGGCCGCCTCGGCCGCCGTCGCCGCCGCGGCGCGCCCCACATTCTCGCGCAGCCACGTCGGCGCCGCGAACAGGCCAAACGGCCCGTCCCCGTCAGCGGCGGCCGCCACCGCGGGCCACCCGCCGCGGCCGCCACGGCTGCCGCCGGTGACCCATGCCGCCGCCGCGGCCGTGGCCGGCGGAGCCCCGTGCGGCGGCGGCGGCGGCGGCAGCGCCACCCGCCGCCGCCGTGGCCGCCGCGGCGGCGTCCCCCCCGGCTGCCACACGCGCGGCGCGGCGGCTGCCGGCGGGGGGGGCGGTCGGCCACCGAGGCGGCGGCGGGAGGCCCCGCCCCCGCCCCCCGCGGGCGCGAGGCGCTGGCCGCGCCCGCCCCGCCCGCCGCCGCCGACCGGCACACCCCGCGGCGTGACGGGCGGCACGGGCGCGGCGCCGCCGCGGCGCGCGGCGGCGGAGCCCGCCACCCCACACGCCGCTGCCGCCGCGGCGGCGGCGGCGGCGGCGGCAGCGGCGGCGGCGGTGCCCGACGCGACGGCGCCGCCGGCCATGCGCCACGCGGGGGGCTCGACGCCCACCTCCTCAGCCCAGAGGACAAACGAGGCGCGCTCCTCCGACGCGGAGCGGCCAGACGAGGTGGTGCTGGTAAACGACGCCGAGCCGGGGGCCTTGGAAAAGTCGGGCAGCGACGTGGCGTGCGCGACGCCCGCCAGGGGGGGGGCGACGGCCGCGGCCGCGCCGCCAAAGTGGCCCGCAAAGCTGCCGCCGCCCGTCGCGGCGGCGGACATGGCCAGCGCCGCCGCCGCGGCGGCGACCGTCGACGTGGCCGCGTTGGACGCTGCCGCGGCTGCCGACGCGGCGGCGTCGGCCCCGCTGCTGATGCCGCCGCCGCCACCGCCGCCACCGCCACCGTAAGCAGAGCCCCAGGCGGGTGCCGGAGCGCGGCGGCCAGACGGCAGCGACGCGGCCGACACGCCACCCTCGTCCCCGCCCACAGGCAGCGGCGGCGGGGAGTCCCCCCCGTCCCCGCGAAACGCCGACGACGTCGAGTCGTCGCGCGCGAGCAGCGGGTGGGGCCAGCCACCGCCGCCACCACCACGTCCGCCGCCGCCGCCACCACCGACGCCGCCGCCAGCACTGCCGCCACCACGACCAGCGGCGGCCACGTCGCCCCTGGCCACCCCGCCCACCGCCCCCCCCGCCGCCCCCCCCGCCGCGAGCGACGACAGCGACAGCGCGGACGTGCCGAGCCCGGTGAAGCTGCCCAAGCTCCCTCCCCCGCCCCCGTGGAGCTTCCCCCCCACCCCCCCCCCACCCACCCCCCCCCCGACGGCGCCCCGCGCGACGCGGTCGGCAGGACAGCCGCGAAGAACTTGTCGCGCAGCGCCTCGGCCGCGGTGACGCGCACCGCCGGGTCGTAGACGAGCATCCGCGAGACCGCCGCTTCAAACGCCGCGTACTCGCGCTCAACCGATGCGGCGGCGGCACCCGACAGCGGCGCCGTTGCAGCCGCCCGCCGCGACGCGGTCAGCTGCGCGATAAAGTGGGCGGCGAGGGACGACGGGCTGCCGCTGCCGCCGCCGCCGCCGCCGCTGCCGGCCGCCCCCGGGGGAGGGGTGCACAGCGCGCTCGCCGACGCGCTGTTGACGCCGCCGCCGGTCAGGCCGCTGCCACCACTCGTGCCGCTGCCGCCGCCACGGCCGCCGCCGCCGCCGGCCGCGACACCGGCGGCGGCAGCGCCGGCGGCACCCCCGCGACCACCTGCCGGTGCGGCGGCGGCGGCGGCACCCGCGGCGGCCGCGCCGCCGGTCGCGGCGGCGCCCTCCCCCGCCGCCGCGGGCGGCGGCCGCAGCGTGTACGCGCCGGTGACGTCGTCACGGATGAAAAACTGGGCCGTCTTGGGCGCCGCGTCGAGCATGGCCGCGGGCGGCAGGCCCAGCCGGCTGACAATGATGCTCATCTGGTCGGCCTCGTCGGCGCCCGGGAAGAGCGGGTAGCCCGTGTGGAGCTCGACAAGCATGCAGCCGAGCGACCACACGTCCACCGGGTGGCCGTAGGGCAGGCCGAGAATGACCTCGGGCGCGCGGTAAAACCGTGACTGCACATACGCGTACGTTGCGTCGGCGAGGCGGGAGGCCGACCCGAAATCCACCACCTTGATCGCGCTCCGCTGCGCGTGGCGCAGCAGCACGTTTTCGGGCTTGAGGTCCGCGTGCACGACGCCGACGTCTGGGTGGGAGAGGAAGGACAGGCACGTGAGGATCTGGGCGCCAAACTTCCTCGCCAGCCGCAGCTTGACGCCCGCAAAGTCCGTCGACCGGAGCAGGTCGTACAGGCTGACAGACAGGAGCTCCAGCACCAGGCACTGGTGGCCGCGCTCGACAAACCGCGCGCGCAGCCGCAGCACCGCGTGCACGTCGGCCGGGTCGCGGCGGTTGAGGAAGGCGGTCAGGCGCGCCTCCCCCGCCGCCTGCGCCAGGTACGCCGCGTCCGCCTTGACAATCTTGACCGCCACGTGCTCGCCAGTGTGCGTGTCGAGCGCCTTGACGACCTGCCCAAACGAGCCCCGCCCGATGACCCGCTCCAGCAGGTACCGCCGGTGCAGCATCGCGCCGGGCCGCACCACGTAGTCCCGGTTCGCGTCGCACACGGGCGCCGGCGACACCGTATTACCACTGCCCGCGAGCAGGCGGCCGCCGACTCCTCCAATACCGCCGCCGGCGCTGCCGGGGGTGCCAACAAACGTCGCGCCGCCGCGGCCCAGGGAGCCCGCGTAGCTGGCCGCGGCCGACCCCGACCGCCCGCCGCCCCCCCCCGGCCGTCCACGCTCGACCCCCGCTTGCCCCACCCCCGCTCGTGCGACGCGTGGCGCGTCAGCTGCCGCCGCCCCGCGCGGACCGCGTAGGAGCCGAGCACTCCCGGCTCGGGCGTCGCCGTCGCCGCCGACGATACGGACGACATGCGGCCGACGAGGCCGCTGCCGCTGGCGCTCAGGCCAATGCCGCCGCCGACGACGCCACCACCCCCGCCGCCGCCGCCGCCGCCGTCGCGGCCCGCCCCACCACCGGCGCCGCCGCCACGGGAGCGCGCACGGCGCCGATGAAAGCTGCCGCCCCCCCCCCGCGGGCCGCCGCCGCCACCGCCGCCACCACCGCCACCGTCGCCGCCGCCGCCGCCACGGCTGGACGACGCCACCGACCCGACCGACGACGCCACCGACGACGACGACGCGGCGGTAGTGAGGGTCCCCCCAAAGCCGCCGCCGCCGACGCGCGAGAAGCTCCCACCCCGCGCCAGCGACGCGGGCACCCCCCCCGTCCAGCTGTACGCGCCCTTGAAGCCACCGCTGCCACCCCCCCACCCCCACCGCCGCTGCCATCCCCATCCGAGGCGCCGCCGCCCTCCACGCTGCCCGGCCGCCCCCCCCCACGCCGGTGGCGGTCCCCCCCCACGTCCGCCTCCCACGCGCCGAGCGCGCCCCCCCCCCCCGGCGCCACCGCGCCCGCCCCCCCCCCGTCAGCGTCGCGTAGTAGGCGCTGTTGATGCGCTCGTACGTCTCGATCAGGCGGACGGTTAGGCGGGCCACCACCGGCGCGCCGCCCGGGCCGCCGCCCCCGCCGCCACCGCCACCACCGCCACCGCGCCCACCGCCGGCGGCATCACCCGCCCAGAGCGCCGGCCGCGCCACGGCGGCCGCGTCGCCGGGGGTGACCCACGCGCCGCCCGGGCGGCCACCCCCCCCCCACCGCCGCCGCCACGCCCGTCGCCGCCGCCGCCAACGGCGCCAAGACCACGGAGGCCGCCGCCGCCGCCGCCGCCCGTGGCGACCCCCCTCCCCACGGGCCCGCCGCCGCCGCCGCCGCCGCCGCCGCCACCACCGCCGCCGCCGCCACCCGCCGCCGGCCCAGCCGCCACCGCCGCGGCGGCGGCACCCCCCTCGGCGGCAGCGGCCGCCGCGGCGGCCGCCGCCTCGGCCGCCGCCGCGGCGGCCGCCGCCGCCGCCCGCGCGCGGCGGCCGGTGGCACGGCGGAGGAGGCCGCGGGCGGCGGAGCGGCCGGCCGGCGGTGGCTCCGCCGCCGCCGAGCCGACATCGGACATGGCCGGCGGGTCTGGGGAAAAAGGGTGGGGGGGGGGGGGGTCGAAAAAAGAGGCCGCTGCGGAACGTGGCGATGGGGGTCAGGGTGGTGGTGGAGGGGAAGGGGGGAAGCGGGAGGAGGGAAGAGGGACGGGACAAAGGGGAGGGGGGACGGGGGAGGGGGGTTGTGGCGTTGCGTCAGGGTGAGGGCAGGGGGGGGGGGGGGGGGGGGAGAGGAGAGTGGTGCGGAAGAGGGGAGGAGCGCCGGGGGAGCAGAGCGGAGCACCGCCGAAGAGGGGACACCCGCGGCGCGGAAGGCGGGGATGGCGTCAGCGCCACCGGCGGCCGTTCCCCCGCCCTCACACCGGCCCCCTCCCCCTTTGCGCGCGGGTCACGCCCCGTCGCGGCGGGGGGGGGCGCGCAGGTTGGGGAGGGAGGAGCAGAGGGCGACGGGGGGGGGGTCGGGGGAGACGGTGGCGGCCGCAGCCAGCCCGCGTGGCACGCGCCGCCGCCGACGCCGGCGGCACCGTGCGGGTACAGCGGCGGTGGTGGTGGAGGCGGCGTGGTGGAGAGTGGGGGGGGAAGCCGCGCACCGCACCACGGCGGCCAGGGGCGCGGCCGTGGTGGTGGGGAGGGGGGGGGGGGGGGAGGCCGGGCACGGGGGCGGAGCGAGGAGCCAGAGGCGGGAGGGGGTGCGCGGCTCACCCCCGCGACCACCACCGCCGCGCCCGCGCAGGCAGTGGCGGCTCCAGGCGGTAGGCGCTCCCCCGACGGTGTGGAGATGGGGGGGGGGGAGGCAGAGCGCACCCCGAGCGAGAGAGAGTCGGCCGACCGTCGCCTCGCACCCGCTTTTTGCGCCCCCTGATTGGGCGCGCGCCGCAGAGAGCCTTGCTCTTTTTGTGATCCAAGGTGTGGCCCAATTTTTTTGACGGAGGAGCCCCCGCGGCGCAAAACACAACAACCTTGGCCAATGGTGTGCCAAAATTTTAAACGACTGGCCAATGGTGTGGCGTTGTTCGACGCCTTCCCGCTTTGGTTGTTGGTGAGAGTCCTGTGGCCGCCGCCGCGCTCGCGCGCCCAACGGCGCCCGCGTAGGCGCTGGGGGTGCTGCGCCCCCCGGCGGTTCGTCCGCCGCTCCCCAGACCAGCCTTGCGGCGAGCTCCGCAGCCCCCCCCCCCCTCCCCGCCTGTTGCAAATCTGCGCTGCCGGCCCGGTGGCAGATGGCGCTGCCCCCACCCCCCCCCCCAGCCCACGGCGGCGAGGGAGCCAAACGCGCGTGGGGGAGAGGCCCCTTCCACCTGTCGCCGCTGTTCGGCCGCCGCTGGTCCAACCTATTGGGGGGGGATGGATGACGAGGGGGCGCTGACGCCGCGAGCGCCCCCAGGTCCCAACGCTCCTTCGCGTGGCGGCCAGCGGCGGCGCCGGCCACCGACGCAGGTGCGGCGTGTCTGTGGCGCAGTGACGGCGGGGGGGGGCGCGGGGGGGGTGTGCTGACAATTGGCGGGACGTGTCGTCCAGTCGGGGCGGCTGCCCGGGCGGGCTGCCGTGGGTGCTGGGGACCGATCCAGTGGCGGGACGGGCTGTGTCTGAACAACGGTAGCCCCCCATTTGCTCCCCCTGTGGGCTTGGCTGGAAGTGCAGCCTTGCACATGGGGGCGCACCTCGCGCGACAGACATCGTTGTGCTCTGAGACAATAGGTCTGACACCGTTTCTCATTTGAATGTCCATCATGCGAGCAACGCCCACGAGACTCCATGATGAGCTGCGAATTGTGTCCCGCGTTTTTGCCAAGTTCGATTCGGTGCGTACCTTCGACACTAACTCTGGAACTTTAGCAATCTTCAGGTCGAACATTACAACCCGTGTCAATTCTGCACACAGTAGTTGTATTGAAGTGTCGTCAAACTCCTCTGATCCGCAGCCGCTCCGAAGCCGCGTGCAGGCACCAGCCTCATCTCTAGCCTCAGCGCTGTGGGTGCTAAACCGTCTCAAAAAAAAACTGCTTTTTCGGTTGCGGGGCCCCTTGCGGGCTTGCGTGGGATCTTGCTTTTCCGCAAGCCAGTCTGCGTGGACAAGCAAGATTTTTGTGCGGAGTCTGCTTGCGTCCGCAAGTCTGTCATTCTTGCGCGGCCCTTTGCGAAAATCTCCCACGCTGCGACTGTCAACAACCGTCGGAAAGTATCCAATCAGAGGCCGGGACGGAACAGGTGTTCGAAGCCCTGGGCCGTCTTGGCTACCTGGACCAGCGCCGAGTACTCGCTCTTCCGCTGAGACAGCAGCTGCTCGTTTACCTGCAACAGCACCGCAGTGGAGCCGCACACTTCAAGGCGGAGTATCACCACCACCTGCGGCAGACAGCTAGAGGCCGGCTTCTACGCCTCAGCGGATGCCGCTTCCATCGCGATACCTACCGTCGAGAGTGAGCGGGAAGCGCAGGAGAGCTGAGGGGAGAGGGAGGCGGGAGAGAGCGCTACTATCGGCTGAAGCGAAGTAGACGGCGGGCACTATCCCCGCGCCGCGCCACAATTTCCAGTCACAACAGCCTGCAGTAGCTGCCGCTCCGCAGTGCCTCAAAAAGCCGTCATGACTGCGGCACCCGCGGACGAGAACGGGGGGGGAGCGGACGGGCGTGGGGGAGTAAAGGTGAGGGGGCCACCAGCAAGCAGAGAAGCGGGTAAGTGGAGTGAAGGGGGGGGGGGAAGAGAGAGCCACCCCTCAAGCATACGCCATCCACCCTAGCCGTGTCGTCAAGCGCGTCCTCAAAGCGTCTCCCTCCACGTCACTTTTCTTACTCCCGGGGACTGCAGAGTGCGGGAGATTTTCGCCGCAATGGCCCATGCATAGGCGTTTCCGCAAGGTACTCTGCGGCGGCCCGCAAGCCACCTTGCGGTCGTTGGCAACCTTCCCAGACGCGGATTGCATGGAGCCCTACAGTGAAGCGTTTCGGTCCGTTGACACGGGTGATTTTGTAGGCCCAGACAGCTCAGCTCCAGACGCTTCTTTTTGTATGAGATGCACTCCGTCGAAGGTCCGAAAGGCACCCATGTAAGTCAAAAACAAAAAAATCGAAAAAAAGCAGGCCTCACACTGTCAAAACAGGCGTTGACAACCGCTTGCGGGCCGGGCCAAGCAACGGAAAAGCAGGTTTTCTTTGAGACGGTTTAGCACCCACTGCGCAGGTCTGAGCGCGCGATCACAGTTGATCAAGCGCCCCCCAGAGGTCCTGGGGGGGGGTCGATAGCAGGGGGATGTGCTATCGGACGGCCGAAAGTGATCGATCGGTCTAGCCAGCAAGAACGTCCGTACAACAGCAGACTCTTGTACGATGCTCTGTTTCCTCGGCAAAGACGCACCCGCCGCCGACGCCGCTCGCGGGAGGGCGGCGCTACCACGCCCCCTTCCTCGTCCCCGCGTATGCACCCCCCCGTCCCCCCATCTTCCACCCCCGGCCAGCCCTTTCCGACCCGCCTCCCTGCTTTCGCAGTACAAACGCCAAACGACAGTGAGTGGACGCCGCGCCCGCCGAGCGCAAATCGTGTTTGGAACTTGTACTGTGATGCCCATGAGCGGGATAAGTTTGAGTACTTACTGCTACCATGTACGTCTGGCCCGAAGCTTCCTAAATATTGAAATGTTCTGATTTTATATTGCATCCGAACTATGAACCAAATATACCGCCCCCGAACCCGGGAAATGACACTGGATCTCCTCAGGATTGCTGCCATTTTGACTGACTTGTGGTTGCAAAACGAACTTGCGGCCTACAATCGCTCTTGCGTTGACCGCTTTGGGTTCTTGATTGGTCAACTGGATGGGCGATCTTGGAGCCCGTGTTGGTCTGAGCTGCACGTTGGGCACGGCCTGACATGATTGGGCGAGGAGATGCGGTGGAAGACGTCTCCTTTGGCGCGGCGACAAGAGCCGCGACTCCAATCCGAGGTGGGTGTGTCGGATGCAGCTGCCCACAGCAGCGAAGACGATGACCAAGACGACGCGGCGACGGTGACGACGGCGTCAGTGATGGCGACGGCGACGGTGACGGCGCGCACCTGCCGGAGGGGGAGCGGCGGCGGTGGGTGGGGGGGGGGGGGTGCAGCTGCTGCGTCGGTTTTTTGGGGGGTGACAGAGCGCGACTGTGGTGGCTGCGGGGATGGTGGATGGGCGGGGGCACACGAGCGGTGGCAACGTTTTGGTTGGGGGAGGCTGTGGGTGGTGGTGACTTTTTGAGTCGGGGGGTCGGTTCGGTGGCGGCGGTGAGGTCGGCGTTTTGACTGGGGCGCGGTGGCGGCGGCGGCGACGATGTATGTCAGGGGGGTGGGAGTGATGGTGGCGGCGACACAGACGGTTGACGATGGCGGGGGGGGTAAGGCTCGTGGTAGCTGCCGGGGTGCGACGGAGCTGGTGGTAAGGGGGTGGTGACGGTGCTGGCGAGGGCGGCGTTGCTCCTGGAGAGGGCGGGGTGGCAGCAGTGTTGAGCGTGCCGCGTTGGGCC
This sequence comes from Pyropia haitanensis, assembly GCA_008729055.1. NCBI lineage: Eukaryota > Rhodophyta > Bangiophyceae > Bangiales > Bangiaceae > Pyropia > Pyropia haitanensis. The sequence continues at coordinate 6,623,823 of SDUX01000004.1, read as the reverse complement.
AGGACTGGCGCCCCGCCGCCGCGGCGGCGGCATTGCTCAACCGCCGCTGGGTGCTAGCGGCGCTCGTCGACGCGCCGGGCTGCACGGTGACGGTGGCTGCGGTGGCGGCTGCGTCTCGAGACAGCGGCAACGGGGCGCTCGCGGCGGCGATGGCGCGGCTCGCCGCCGAGGCGGTGGCGTCGCTCGTCGCGGCGAAGGGGAAAGGTCGACCGCGCCGCCGTCAGCGCGCTACGCATCGACATTTGACGTCTGCGGGGGCGGCTGGTCTTGGGGGACGGCCGCGGCGTGGGGGCGGCCTGCGCGGCGGGCGACGGCTCCGCCACTCCGTCTGCCGGCGTCGTGGTCATGGCCCCCGCGGCCGCACCGGCCGCGACGCAGAGCCGTTGCGGCGCCGTGGCCGTGGCGCCCCGCGCGGAGCCGGTGTACACCCCACGCCGCTGCCGTGGGCGGCCGTTGTGGCGGCAGCGGACCGGGTGGCCACGCGGGCGGTTCCCACCTACTCGTCATTGTGGTAGGTGAGGGGGGTGGAGGGCGCCAAGGCGGCGGCCAAGATGGCGGCGGCTGCCGAGGTGCGGACGGCCGCCGGCCAGGCTACCGGCGATTGGGAGGAGGGGGGAGGGGCTGGCTCGCCGATGGCTGGGGCCTCGGGGGGGGGGGGGGGGGGGCGTCTGAAGACCTTCCGCTCACCGTTGCAGCGACGGCGGCAGCGACGGCGGCAGGGGGCTTTGGGCGCTGCGGGCGCGGCGGCGGGCGCCGGGGGACCACCGCGGGGCCGTTGTCCATGTCCCCCTCCACGATTTGGTGATCCTACGAGCGTCGCCGCCTGTCGTCCTCGTTGACGTCCTCCTTTGGAGACCATCATCGCCCACGCGTCGGAACCGGGGGGAAGCGAGGTGCGAGCTCCCCGCGCGTGAATGGAAGGGAGATTGAACGTGGAGGGCGGCGGAAGTGTGCGGGACGGTTGGCTGCAGAGGAAGGCGAGGGTAGCCACACCTGACCGTGCGGTCATCGCGAGGCGAGCACGGGCCGGAAGGGCACCGGCTGCCCCCTCCCTCTCCTTGCAGCCCCCTCCCCCCCTCTTCCTTCCACCACGAGGTGGCAATGTCCCCGTAGAGGGGTCAGCAACTGCCTGCGGATGGTCCGCACGCTGTGTACCGACCAAGAAAAGACTGGGCCATGCGCATCGCGGCCGCCTGGTAGCGCAAGCACCAGGGATCGTGGGGCCATAAGATGGGCCATACGACCCGCCAGAACAGAGCATAACCAGGAGTAGAGAGGGGAAGAGACGCCAGTAACGTGACTTTTATGTTCCAAAGTAGGCTAGGCCGGTACCCCCCAGGGCTACCGGCTGACCGGCAAGCCGGTCCTACGGAACCAACAATACAAGTATGCGGTACAGGTACATATGACCACCGCGTGGGCGGTCCATGAGCGCGCTTTCTCGGTCGTCGAGCCTCGGGGCGGCCGACGTTGGCTGTCGGCCGTCTTGAACTTCGCGTGTCCTTGGAGAGAGCGCGCGGCGTGGTCCCGCTGGTGGCACCAAGAGGTGTCACCGCGTGACGCACGCGCCGGTGGGAGTAAAACAGAAGATGATGAGCGTGTTGACCCTCGAGCTGTCGGGCTGCTCGTAGTCACAGGGCGGGTTGGGCGGGTGCGCGAGAAGAGATGAGCGCTGCCGACCGATGCGGTCGGCGGCGGGCAGCTCCCGGCGGCGCCTTTGTAGTTGCCGCCGCGTCGCGCCGCCAGGTCGTTGCCGCCGCAAAGGGTGGTGTGCCCGGCCTGCGCGCGGCGCCAGTGTGTGGCCGCCGCGGCAGCGGCGTGTGCGTCCGTGCGCCCGCGCCCGCGCCCGTGCCGCCCAGTGTCAGCAAGGCCGCCCTTCCGGGCGCGAGTAGTGCGCCCGTCCGTGCCCGCTGCGCCAAACCCCGGGCGGCGTCCGTCCGTCCGTAGGTGCCGCGCCGCGGGCTGCGGCCGGGGTGGAAGCAGGGCGGCGGCAAGGGCGGAAGCGCCGCAGCGGCCGCAGACACCGGAGCAGGGCCGCCCGTCGCCCCCCCCCGAATGAAGAGGGAACAAGGGGGGGGCAGCGGGCGACCGTCGTCCGTGGTGGCGCCGTTGGGCGAGGGCGGACGGCGGCGCGGGCGAAGGTCCACGCAGGTGTGGCGGGTGGTCGCGCCGTTTGCCGCCACCCTGGCGGCAGATGATCGCACCGTTGGTCGCCCGCCCGTCGGTCGTACCGTCCGCCGCGCGGTCGACCGTGTAGAGCAGAACCGGTTACCGAAAAAATAGACATTCAAGACATAACCAGGAGTAGAGAGGGGAAGAGACGCCATCAAAGTCGGAGATCGGTGTTGGGCTTGTAGCGGCCCAACACCTCCCAGGCCGCCGGTGACGCGCGCCAGCGCGTCCGGATGTACGACCGCAAGGTCGTCTCGATGGACGCGTGCCCCATGAGTTCGGCGATGACGGGCACCGGCACGCCCACGGCGAAGGCCTCGGAGCCGGCGCCGGCGCGTAGAGAGTGACCTTGATAGCGACCGCCGAGAGGGGCGGCCAGGGGCAGTACGACCAACAAGTGCTTGAGCCACGTGTTGGTGATACGGGCGGCGAGCCAGTAGCGCCGGTGCGTGGCGGGTGCCGTGGGGTTGGCGAACAGCATGGCGCGCGGGTGGCGACCAGCCGCGTCGTGGCGGGCGGTGACCAACCTCAGGAGATTGGCGACGCGGTCAACTTTGCCGTCCTGCCAGTCCACTGGGACAGTGATGGCGATGCGTTCTCGGCCGGTGCGCAGAGCCAGCTTAAAGTCGACGACCTGAGCTTCCAGGCCGTGAGGCGTGAAAGCCAGGTCGCAGCGGCGCAGGCAAGCTGCGGCGCCCGGCCTGTTGAAGAGCAGGTAGCATAGCACCAGGCCGGCGCACTGCAGCTGGAGGTAGGCGTCCGTTGTAGCCAGCCCGTGCTCGCAAACACGGAGGATATAGGAGGCGGGCAGCGGCATCCGCTGTAGCGCCAGCTCGCCGCCGGCGCGTTCCAGGGCGTTGGCGCGAAAACCAAAGACGGCTAGGCGGACAAGCTTGTCCTTAGTTGGGTCGTCGTGGCCCGCCAGCCGGTGAAGCGACGCGACCGCAGAGAGGTACTTCTCCAGCGATGGAGGGGCGAGCGTCGCGCGTTCCATCTCAAAGAGGATGTAGCCGATGACCGTGGTGGTGGATGCCGGCAGGGGCGCGCGGTTGTGCAGCTGACAGTAGCGGAAGAAGGCGCGGCTCTTGGACATATACCCTCGTTGGGTTTCCGGCCGGTAACCGCGCAAAAGGAGGTCGGCGGCCGCGGCGGGGTTGTGGAGGTCCGCCACAATGGGAGTCACAATCTTGTGCAGTAAGGTCTCCCACCGTTGAGTGTCGTTCTTCAGGAGCGGGTTGGCTCGAAACGGAAGACCGCAGTCCGCCAAAAAGGCGTGTGCTCCCGCTGGGACGGTGAACCGTGCTTGAAGACGCCATCCCGCTTGGGCAGGATCCACCACTCCGTGCAGCCCTCGACCGCGCGCTGCCACCACAGCTGCGCGCGCCAGACGGGGGCCACCAGGGTGACGGTGGCGTTCGTCGTCATGATCTTGCTGATGACGGCGCCCATGAGGTGGAAGGGGGGGTTGGCCCAGGCGTTCTCGCCGGTCCAGTCTTGCGCCATGGCGTTCGTTGCCAGCGTGCCCGGGCACAGCCAGCGGGAGTAGAACCGTCGGCATTGCGCCGTGGTGTCGGAGGCGAAGAGGTCGATGGAGTGGGCGCCGTACTGGGCGTCGAGCGCCGCAAAGGTGGAGGCGCTGATTGTCCAGTCCGTGGAGTCGTGCTCCCGGGAGAGCCGGTCGGCCCACTCGTTCAGCACCGACGACACGTGCTCCACGCGGAGCTCCACGCGCATGTCCTCCACCAGCTCGTGAAGCTCCCGCATATGCGCCATCAGGGTGGGGGAGCGAGAGCTGCCGGCGCGCATCACCCCGAGGGCGACCATCGAGTCCGTTCGCAGGCGGATGATGGAGCCTGCGGGGATGAGATGGCGGAAGGAACGGAGGGAGAGGGTGACCGCGTCGAGTTCCAAACAGTTGATATGGAGACCGTTGCGGTCGATGCCGTGGTAGCCCCTGGCTTCCGCTCCGTCCAGTACGCCACCCCAGCCGGCGCCACTCGCGTCGGTGTCGAGAAGCATAGTAGTCGCGCCCGGCCAGATGGCGCGGCCCGTCGCCGCGTTGATCTGCAGCCTGGTCCACCAGCGGAGGTCCATCAGGGCTTGACGTCCCAGGCGAGCGTCGCCGCTCGTCGGATGGCGGTGCTGCATCGCGGTAAAAAGACTGCGGAGGTGATAGCGTGCGGTGGGAACGGACAGTGTTGTCGACACAGCGGTGCCGCAAAACCGGCGCAACAGCCGGAAGCTCACCCATCGTCGGTGAGCAGTCGCGCGTAGGCTGAGCGCCGATGCTTGAGCGACAATCGTGTCGACGCGGTCGTCGGGCAGGACGAACCGGGCGAGCTTGGTGTCGATTACGTGGCCCAGGAGGCGCAGCCGAGTCGGTCCGTCCTTGACGCCTTTCGTAGGGTGCATCTTGAGGCCCAGCTCGCCAAACAGTTGTTCCACCAGTCGGTACGCGGCGCGAGCTTGGGCGGCCGTTGCGGGTTCGCCAGGAAGGGCAGGCGGGGCGCCTCCAAAGTCGTCGACGTAGGCCAGGATTCGGAAGCCCAGTTCGCGCAGGTGTTGAACGACCGGGCGTATCACCTTCGTCCAGGTGAACGGCGCGATGCGTAAGCCGAACGGCATAGTCACCGGGATGAACACTCGGCCGAGCGCGCGGAACGCGAGGTACTTGCGATCCTCGGGGCGGATCACCAGGTGGTGATAGGCGTCCTTGATGTCCCAGGACAGCAGCGCGTCGTTCGGGCGTAGGGACTGCGCCAGCTCGGGCAGCGTGTCGTACTTGCAGCTGCTCAGCTCTTGGAAGTTGTTGACGTGTGAGTAGTCCAGCACTGTGCGCGGCTTCTTGGCCTGGTTGGTGACAAAGGCCGACGATATGCATACCAGTTCGTCCAGGTCCCGCTGCTGCGTGACCTCTGTGATGTAACCCGCGTTCAGCTCGCGCTCGATCTCGCTTGCCATGAACGCGTGGTCGGCCGGGGCGAGCGGGTACTCGGCCGACCTGAACGGCGTCGGTGTCGCCTGCCAGACGATCTTGACGCCGTTCTCGATCGTGTCCGAGACCCATGGCGAGACGCCCATCCGCAGCCAACGCGGGAGGGCGGCCCGTAGGGCCTCGAACACGGGCACTGCGTCGTAGGGGGCGGGCCTGCGCCCCCTGGTGCGGTGCTTGCGGCGGCGGCGGCTGCCGCCCCGCTTGTCCTCTGGGCCACACGGCAACGCGGGGGAGGTTCCCCGCGTTGCGGCACGAGTCATTACGCGCGTGCGCCGCCACGCGCGCGGCCACCACCGCCGCCGCGTCCGCCACGGCCGTTGCCGTTTCCGCCACGGCCGCCGCCGCCACCACCGCCGCCGCCACCTGCGGCGGCACCGCCGTTCGCGCCGCCGCCACCACCGCCGGCGTTGTGGCCGCGGTTGGCGTTGCGGGGAGCGGCCGGCCCGTTGGCACGGCCGCCGCGGTTGTTGTAGGAGTACCCGCGCTCGGCGGCGCCAATCTTGGCGCTGGCCGTCGTCTCAGCCCGTACGACGCGGGAGATGAAGCGGCGAGCGCCGTCCCCGCGGAGGGAGTTCCGGGGGACGGCGTCCGAGTGGGCGAAGGCGTCGGCGAGGCTCGGCTCGGACTGCCGCAGCGCGAGGTAGTCGTACCGGGAGACGCCGAGGGCGAAAACACGGCGGGTGGCGCCGACGAGGTACTCGAGGAGTCCTTCGAGGTGGGCGACGGTGTTGCCGCGCGCAAAGCGCGCGTCGAGGCAGTCGTTGAAGATCTGCTGGGTCCACGCGAGGACGCAGTACCAATGGCGCGCCTCAATCTCGTCCCGGCTACCGACGTTGAAGGTGGCCGTGTGGACGGGGTCGGACGGCGTGAAGGGCATTGGCAGGCCGTCCTCCCGCAACACGGAGCGGGGAATGTCAAAGCTTTGGAGCCAGTCGGCCGGCGTGAAGGAAGCCTTGAAGTCGAAGCCGTCGTCGTACGCGCCGGCCTCGTCGTCGGCGATGCGCTGGGCGCGCCCGTGGTAGCCGCGGTAGCGGTTGTCTTGGGCGCGTTCCCAGCCGCCGTCGTCGCCGTCGGCGGTGGTACCGTCGTCGGCGTCCTCGTAGTCGCCGGCGGCGGCCCCGTCGAGTGGCTCGCCGCCGAGCGCCGCTCGGGCAGGGGGGGGGCCGTTGCCGCCGGGCGGGGGCGCGGCGGCTGCCGCCGCGGCTGCGCCGCCGTCAACCTCTTGGCCGCCTCGAGCGCCAGCGCCAGCTGGCGCTCCGCCGTGGTCGCGCGCGTCACGCGTCGCGGCGTCGGCGGCATCCCGTGCCGCCGCGGCCGCGGTGGCGGTCGACAGGTCTTGCTGCGTCTGCGTCAGGCGCGTCTCGGTGTCAAGGAGGCGGGCGCGCAGTGCGGCAAGGTCGGTCGGGGCGGTGAGCGCGGCGCCCGTGGGGGAGGTCGCGGCAAGGTCACCGTCCATTGTGCGTCACCCTACGGAGGGGGACGGAGCGTGTCACGTAGCCACAGGCGAGGCCTGGGAGGGGGGAGTCTCTTCGAGCGTGTCCACCGTGCAAGGGGGGATGCGCGAGAAGAGATGAGCGCTGCCGACCGATGCGGTCGGCGGCGGGCAGCTCCCGGCGGCGCCTTTGTAGTTGCCGCCGCGTCGCGCCGCCAGGTCGTTGCCGCCGCAAAGGGTGGTGTGCCCGGCCTGCGCGCGGCGCCAGTGTGTGGCCGCCGCGGCAGCGGCGTGTGCGTCCGTGCGCCCGCGCCCGCGCCCGTGCCGCCCAGTGTCAGCAAGGCCGCCCTTCCGGGCGCGAGTAGTGCGCCCGTCCGTGCCCGCTGCGCCAAACCCCGGGCGGCGTCCGTCCGTCCGTAGGTGCCGCGCCGCGGGCTGCGGCCGGGGTGGAAGCAGGGCGGCGGCAAGGGCGGAAGCGCCGCAGCGGCCGCAGACACCGGAGCAGGGCCGCCCGTCGCCCCCCCCCGAATGAAGAGGGAACAAGGGGGGGGGCAGCGGGCGACCGTCGTCCGTGGTGGCGCCGTTGGGCGAGGGCGGACGGCGGCGCGGGCGAAGGTCCACGCAGGTGTGGCGGGTGGTCGCGCCGTTTGCCGCCACCCTGGCGGCAGATGATCGCACCGTTGGTCGCCCGCCCGTCGGTCGTACCGTCCGCCGCGCGGTCGACCGTGTAGAGCAGAACCGGTTACCGAAAAAATAGACATTCAAGACACAATACGGACGTCAGCAATCCTCGACACTGGGCTCCCCGCCCCTATCCGTCGTTTGTCACAACAGTGCCCTGCCGCCCATACCCGCGTCACGAATGGCGGCGCCGCCCCCGGGCGGGGGACGGACGTGTCTCGCCCACCGCCACCCACGCCGGTGCGCGGCGACGTGCGTCCGTGGCAGGCTGGCCGCGCGACGCGCGGGGTGGACCAGCGGTGACGGCGCGGTGCCGTTCCCGCGGTCCCCTGGCGGAGGGGAGAGGCGGCGGCACGCGGCCGCCGCTTGAGGCGCGGCTCTACGCGCCGGCCCGCCCTCCCGACCCCCGTTTCCGCCCAATCCCGGCGCGCTCCGGCGGGGGGGCGGGCTCGCTCCCGCGCGAGTGCCCACCGTCGCGGCCACCCCAGCCACGGGCAAGACTGGCGGCGTGCCGACAGAGACGGGTGACATGCGCACGACGGCCTCGGCAGCGGCGGAGGGTGCTCCTCAAAGGTGACCTCTGTCGGGCTAGGCGCGGATGGCGCCGACTTTGGGACCTGGTCAACCGGCCTCGGGGGCGGCGTTTGGGCAGGCCTGGGTGCAGGGACCACCCAAACTGGGTGACAGAGAGGAGGCACGCACGAGGCCGGGTGGGGTGACGCCGGGCCCAGCTCACGCGGGCAAGACGCCCCCCTGCCCGCCCACCCACCCCTTTTTTTTTCGTCGATCTGGAAGACGTCCTCGTGTTCTCGCCTTGACCAAGCATGACGCAGGTGGCCCCCACCGAGAGAGGGGCTTGCGCCGGTGGTTCTGGGGGCCGGCCACGTTTGGCTGACTGGCTGTCGACCACGGCAACTGCCAAGGACAGCCGAGGAGGGTTGGGACTCACGGTCTCTCTCGGGTGGGGGGGTCAGCGCCCGCCCCGCCGCCAAAACGGTGGTGGCGGGCTGCCCACAAAGCGCCCCGCCCGAGCCTTCCGTCGCCAAAGGGCTGGCGAGACTGGCAGCCGGTGCACTCCGGGTGTGAGCCCGCCGCTGTTGGCCCAGGTTCCTGAGCCGCACCGCCGCCCCTCCGGCCCGCCTTCTTGCCGACTTGGCCCTGCAGTTGAGGAGCCCCGCTGGTGGTGGCGTCGCCAATTCCGCTTGTTGGGGGTCGGAGGTACCCCCTGACGGCGCATTGGCCGCCCCCCGCGGCGTGCCGTCGCGTGCAGCCAACCGCGCGCTGTGAGCGCGCGTGTAGAGGGTAGGGGGCGCACCGCGCTTCCCTGGGCGGCCCCCGCCCCACCCCCACAACCGCCACCGCCGCGCCCCCCCGTGCGTGGCGGGATGACAAGATTCTTGACACCACACCACTCGCCCCCCCTCCACAGCACAGCCGCCACCGGCCGGAGGCGGACCGTCGTCCGTTTGTGTGCGCTGCCCGCCCAACGCCACACCACCTCACGCTCGGGCGCGGCGTTGGCGGCTGCGGTGGCGGGGTGGCTTGCCCTGGGGGGGGTGTGGTGCGGGGGGGCCTGTGCCCCCTGGTCAGCCGCCCCGAGGACGGCGGGCGGGGGTGGCGGGATCTCCCACGATTCATAGACGCGCGCGGGCCCTCCTCGCTGGCGTCACGGGCCCCATCCCGCGCGCCCCAGTTGCTGGCGCCGCCAGCAGCGCGCGCACGCACGCTCGCGGGCGGGCGTGCGTGGGCGCGCGCGCAAGTCCGCCTGCCGCACAACGTCCCGCTCCCCCACCCCACGGGCAGATCCGTGGCGGGGGCGGCCGCTCAGCGGCCGACACCGACGATCGCGCGCCGCCGCCGTTTCCACACCGCCGCCCCCTCGCCACCCGCCTCGGCGTGTGTGCGTGCTCTGCCCGCTCACCGACCGACCTGCAGCGGCACGGCGGGAGCGCTGCACCGTGCGTCTGCGGCAGGGCCGGCGCCGGGCGTGTGTGCGCGTGCACCGCCGCCGCTGCCGCCGCTTCCTCCCGCGGAAGCGCTGCGCGTCCCGCCTGCGGCCCGCTCTGGCCTCCTCTTCCCCCCCCCCCCTCACCTCTTTGCCACGGCGTCATGGACGAAGACCTTCGTGCCCTCCGGCGGTCGGGTGTGAGCGGCGGCCCCGGTGGCTCCCTCTCCTCCCTTCTTGGCGGCGTTGGCGCCGACGCGCTGGCGCCGCCGGCGGACCCGCTGGGCCTGGGCGTCGTCCCGTCTGACGACGGGCCGCCAGGCCTGTTGACCCCGTATGGGTCGTACGGGGCGTCGGCGCCGGGGGGGGCGCCGCCGTCCGGGCCGCCCGATATGGGGGTGGCGGCCGCCGTGACCGTGGCGGCGACGTCGGCGACGGCGGCGGCGGCAACGGCGGGGGGGTTTGCCGACGGGGTGGGGCCCGGCGGGGGCGAGTACCCGCCCGCCCCCCCCCCGCCGCTCTCGTCCCCCGACGCGGGCCGCCGCGGCTCCGCCTCCTCCTCCCTCTCCATCCCCCTGCTGGTGCGGCTGCCGTCGGGCGAGAAGACCCAGCTGGACGTCCCCGCCGACGCGACCGTCGACGACCTACGGCGGGCGCTCGCGACGGCCGCGCCCGGCGAGGTGCCCGCCGCGGCGGCGGCGGGCGTGCGCTTTGAGTGGGCGGGGCAGGAGCTGGCCAATCCCGCCGCCGCCCTCAACGACTACCACATCGCCGACACGTACGACCAGGCGTGCGGGCTGCTCCTGTCCATCGACAGCGCGGGGGCGGGGCCGACCGCCGCGGCCGCGGCGGTCGACACCGCGACGGCGGTGATTAGCAGCGCCAGCCGGGGGGAGACCAACATGGAGCGGCTCGTCGCCGAGGCCGAGTCCGCCGCCATGACCGCCCATATGGGTAATATGGCGGTAGGGAGCGGGGAGGCGGGCGTGGTGGGGGGGGGGGAGTGCGGGGCACCCCCCGACCCGCTGCTGCCCCCCCCCGACACGGAGCAGCCGAGCCTCACCGCGCTGCGCCGCGCGTCAGCCGCGCGGCGGGCCGACGGCGGCTCGGCCGCGGGCAGCCGTGCCGGCGGCGGCTGGGGTAGTGGCGACATTGCCATGGGCGGCAGCGACGGGGTGGTGCGGGCGCTCTCCCAAAAGCTCCCGGACCTCTTTGCCATGCCGTCGAGCGGGAGCGCGGGGAGCTGGGGCCTCGCCGCCGCCGCCGCGGCGGTCGACGACATACCGGCGCCGCCGGGGTGCCTCGACAGCCGGGGGCCCAGCGGCGCCCTGCCAGCGGTGGCGGCGGGGGCGGCGGGGGCGGCGGGGGCGGCGGATGGCGGCGCCGACGGGTCCCTCCGACGGCCGGCCAGTGGCGGTACGTGGATGGATGACATGTACCTGACGCTGGCTGTACCGGCGATGGAGAAGGGGGAGGAGGAGAGCGGGGAGGAGGAGGGCGACGGGGAGGAGGAGGGGAGCTCGGAGAGCGCCTCGGATGAAGCGGGTGAGGGGGGCGCCCCTGCCGCGATGGCAGCGGCCACGGCGGGCGCCCCCGCGGCCCCGCGCCACGCTGCGGGGCCGCAGCCCACCACCGCCGCCGCCGCCGCCGGCGGCACCGTCGTGGACAAGAAGCCCCCCGCCGCGGCGGGTGGCAAGCCCGCCGCCACGGCGGGCGCGACCGCGGTGGCCGGCGGCGGCGGCGGCGGCGCCCAACCCCCCCCCGTGCGGGTGCCCAAGAAGCGGGGCCGCAAGCGCAAAAACCCAGAGCTCACCGAGGCGCAGCGCATCGCCCACCGGCAGGCGCAGAACCGGGACTCGGCCAAGAAGTCGCGGCAGCGGCGCAAGGAGCAGGCGCAGGCGCACCAGGCGCGGGTGTCGGAGCTCGCGACGGAGAATAGCTCGCTCCGCGAGGCGGTCGGCACGCTGCACGCGCGGCTCAAGTTCCTGGAGAACCTCCTCACCGTGTCGGTGTCCATGCCGCCGGGGGCGGCGGCCGCGGCGGCCGCCGCGGCCGCAGGCGGGGGGTCTCCGTCGACCGCCGCGGCCGGCGTGGCGGGCGTCGTTGGGGTGGGGGGGTGACAGACGCGGCCGGCGGTAGCGGCGTGGCGTCTCCCGCCACCGCCGCCGCGGCGGGCGCGCCCGGTGCGCGGCGGGTGCACCTGCCACCGCTGCCGCCTGGCGGCTTTGGCGGGCCCGTCGCGCCGTCGCCTGGCAGTGACGGCGGCACGCCGCTCTACCGCGGCATCCCGGCCGTGGCGCCCGTCGTCGGCGCCGGCGCGTACGCGTCGCCCTACGCGTCGGACGGGTACGCAACCATGTCGACAATGACGCCGCCCGCGTATGCCACCCCGCCGCTGCCGGTGGGGGGCGGGGGCGGCGGTGGAGGCGGCGGCGGCGGCGGCGGCGGTGGGGGTCCCCCCGTGGCGGCCTCCCCCGTGCCGCCCATGAGCGCCGCCGCCGCCGCTGCCGCCGCGTACGGGGTGTCCCCGGGCAGCCATGGGCAGCCGCGGCTGGCGCCCGCGCCGGCGGCTCACTACACGCCCGCCGCGATGCCGGGTGGCCGCCCCCCCCACCCCCCCCATCCGCCGCCCGCCGCGGGGGTGGCCCACCCGACGCCACCACCCCCGCCGCCGCCGCCGCCGCCGCGGCCACAACCGTCGCTGCCGCCGCCGCCGCCGCCACCGCGCAGCGGCGGCTACGCCCCCGCCGCCCACCACCGACCGGCGGTGGGGGGGGCGGTGGCGGGCGGCGGCGGCGTGCGCGGGGGGGCGCTCGACGGCGCGTACACGCCGCCGCTGGGCGGGGTGGCGGGAGGGGGGGGGTTGGCCGAGCCCGACGCGGCGGGGGGGGAGGACGACCAGCCGGCGCTGGGCCGCCAGTTTGGAAACTCCCGCCGGGCGCTGTCGTCAGCGGTGGGCATGGGGGGGGGGGGGCGCGTCGCGCCTCGGTGGCGGCGCCAGTGACGGTCACGCGTGGACGCAGAGGGGGCGGGGGGGGGGGGGGGGAGAGGGGGGAGGGGGAGGGACCACTCGGACGTAGGCACGGCCAGACACCTGCCCGTGTTGGCAGTGGAGGGCGCGACGCTCGACGTCGAGCGTCGCGACGTGGGGAAATCAAGAGGTACAAGAAATCAAGACATCATTGGGGTGGGCCACGGGGGACACCGCCACCGGCGCGCGCGCCAACTTGCCGGCCGGCGGCGCAGCCACCGCCGAGCAGACGCGTGCCCCGCCCCACCTTGCCAGCCCATGGAAGAACAACAACAGACGACACACACATACAAAACACACCCCAGTCGACAAAACTGGCACACAAGAAACAAAAAAAATTCCCACTCGCCGCAAAAACGCCACTCGACACATCGTCACATACGCGCAGGGCACACAAAGTAGTGCGACCCTACATCAGCAGTCACCGCGCATCATCCGCACCACACACGCCGCATGACTTTGCTCCCCCACCACGCCCTACCTTCCACTGCCCCCGCCACCCTGCTCCTTGGCCCCTTCTAGCCGCTGCCGCGCAGCACCGCCGACGCGGGGTTGTCCGACTCGTCCACCCCCGCACGGCCGTGCTCGGTCGCCCACTGGGCGACCACCTCCAGCTCCGTCGAGAGGACGACAAAGCCAACCAGGGCGCCGCTGGAGCCCCAGCCCCCCGCCAGCACCACCTTCCAGCCGACGCGCATCTCGCCGAGGACCTCCTCCAGCAGCTGCACGCTGCCGCCCGCGGCGGGCGTCGTGCCCGGCGCGGCCTCCCGCTCAAACCGGTACAGGCAGACCACTTCCCCGGGCGAAGCCAGCGGCAGCGCGCCGATAAAGCCGTCGACGATGCCAGAGCCCATGGACAGGCCGCCCTCGGCCGGAACGGTCGGCGACGTTTCGGGCACAATCAGCCGGCTGCTCGACACATCGGCGGTGACATAGCCGTAGCGGCGAAGCCGCTCAAGCACCCCGTCCGCGCCCTCGACCGGGATGGCCGGCGACGGCGTGAGCGTCGTGAGGATGGCCGACGACCGCGCAAAGCGGAAAGAGGTGACCAGCCCACACGCGCGAAGGCGGTGGAGGAGCTGCGACAACACGCTCGGCTGGTCCGCCCCGTCCACGCTAACCGCCAGCGTCGCGCCCGACGACGTGGCCGGGGAGCCCGACCGCGCGCGCGCGGCGGCCGTCGATGCCGCCGCGGCGGCCTCGACGACCGAGAAGCTGCCCGAAAAGTCGACCGCCGACGTGATCCACGCAAGCACCCGCTGCCCGCGCACGTACATCGCGTCGTCGGAGAGGACACCCGCTAGTGCCACCGCGCCTGGGGCGTCGGCGCACGCGCCACGGCCAGCACTGGCGACCGCTGCCGCCGCTGCCAACGCCTGGCCGGGCGTCACGCGGATGATGCGGGACACAAGCGAGTCAACAAACTCGCGCTCCACCGTCGAGAGCGGGCCAAAACGCTCGCCGCGGCCACCAGAGACGCTACCGTCGGCACCCGCCGAGCGAGACGGGTCCGCGGCAGCCTCTTCCTCGTCAATAGGATAGGCATGAACCGACGCGTTGCCCGCGTTCGTGCCGTCTGCCGCCTTCTCCGCCACAACCTCCACCGCCACGAGGCTAGCCTTGGGCAGCACCGCCCGAATCACCGAGGCAGCGGCGACGACGCACGACACCCGCGCGGGCACGTACACCACATCCACGTCCGCGTCATCCCCGCCGGCCCCTTCCGTGAGCGCCTCGAGGATGGCAGTCGCGTAGCCGCCCACCAGGTGTTTCTCGCGGTCACCCATCAGATTCATTTGGCCCGCCATCGAGACGGGAAGGGACAGGTCGGCCAGCACCGCGGGCGTCGCCGATGCCGAAGCCAGCACGTCTGCCGCCGCGTCAGCCGCATCGTCGTTGAGGCCGCGGAACAGGATGGTCGCGCCCGCCGCGCGCACCTGCGCGAGGCGGGTGGTCTTGGGGTCCACCGTGGCCGAACGGGTGGCACCAGCGGTGGCGGCAGCACGGTCCGCCTCCGACTCGACAACCGTCGGCAGGACAACCGTGCAGGGCAGGCGGAGCGCCGCGGCCGCGGCCGCCGCCTCCGCGCCGAGCGTGGCGCCGGCAAACACCGTCACGGGCTTGCGGCCGGCACCACGGGGAACCAACGGCGAGCCCGCCGCCGTCGCCGACGGCGTGTGGGGCGACACTGGCGACGGAGAGAGGCCGTCATAGCTGGGGCCGCCGCCGGCAGCATCCGCCAGCGCCGCCGCGCTGGCGGCGGCCGACACAAACAGTGACACGAGCGCACGGAATTGGAAGCGCCCGCCCGGCAACGCGCCATCGCACTTGAGGGACACGCTGTGGGCGCCCGTCGCGGCGGCCACACCATGTGCCAACACGAGCGGCGCATTCTGCTTGGACAGCACACCACGCACGCGGCTGCACGTGACGCTGGGCAGGACCGTGTCCATGCCCAGCACGTTGACGTGCGTGGCCGACATGGACGGCGCGGGGTAGCCCATGCCCGTCTCCATATCCACCCCCGAGCCGTCCTCGTTCATCGTGTCCCCCGCGCCAAAGCCTGAGCCACCCAGCGAGGCCCGCGCGGCCCGCTCCGCGGCCGCCGCTTTGGCCGCCTCACCCGACGGCGGGCGGCCGCGCGACTTCTTGGCCTCCCCCGGCGACGCGCCCGACGACCGGCGGACGCGCTTGGTCTTGACGCCGCCCGCCTCAAGAAAGGCCGCGTGCGCCGCCTGATGCCGCCGCTCCATGTGCTTGATAAAGTTGGACGTCACCGCCACCGAGCCGCGTATTGTGCACCCACAGTGCAAGCACACGGCCGACAGCCGCGCGCTGCCGCCCGTGCCATCCACCGCCACATCACAAAAGTGCTCCGAGATGACCCGCGGCGTGCGGCGGCCACCCCCGCCGGGCGTCACGACGCCAGGCAGGATGGACGGCGGCCGCGTGCGCTGCGTAATGTCCACCGGGTTGTCGCGCGAGTTCCTCGCGGGCGTCACCACCACTTCGGGCGCGGCGGGAGCGGCCACCGCCGGCGCGGCCGCCGCGGCGGGCACGGCCGCCACCGGCGCGGCCGCGACGGGCGCGACCGCCGGGGCCACCCCAGCCGCCGCGGGGTCGACCGGCGCCACGGGCGCTGCCGCCGCCGCCGCCGCCGCCGCGGCGGCCGCCGCCGCCGCCGCATCGGGCGGCATCACCGCCGCGGGTTCGGCCACACCCAGCGTCCGTGCCGGCGTGACGTCCTCCATCGCCGACGCGGCGGCGGCAGCCGCCACCGACGCGGCCGCGGCGGCGGCGGCCGCCTCGGCCGCCGCCGTGTCGCCTTCCATCTCGACGGTTGCCGGCACCGGCGCGGCCTCGACCGGCGCGGGCGCCGCCGCCGCCGCGAGGGCGGCCGGCGCGGCCGCCGCAGCGGCGGCCGCCGCCTCGGCGGCCACGTCCGGGAGCGGCTCCGCCGCCGCCACCACCGCCGCCGCCGCGGCGGCCGCCTCGTCTGGCGCAGTCTCGTTGATGTTGGCCTGGTCCACCGTCGTCGCGGCGGCCTGGCCCGCCGCCGTCGCGGCGGCGACCGCCGCCGCCTCGGCGACGGCCGGGTCCACCGGCGCCGGCGGCGCAGGCGGCGCCGCCTCGACAGGCACGCCGACGGGCGCGGACGCGGGTGCGGCGGCCGCCACCTCGGTCGCCAGCTGCGTCACCATCGCGTCGGCGGGGGCCACAGGGTCCGTGGCCGCCGCCGGGGCGACCCCCGGGGCGACGGCCGGGGCGACCGTCCCGACCGCGGGCGCCGCCATCGTCGCGCCGTCCATGACAGGCGCGACGGGGATATCAACGGCGGGGACGGCGGACACGTCGGCTGCCGGTAGGGCGGCAGCAACGTCCACCACACCAGCCGGGACGTCCGCCATGGGGCTCTTCAGAAAAGACGAAACGCCAACGCCCGTCAGTGGGAAACAGCACCGGGCCAGGCGGGCGGGGTCAGACTGCACAACAGAGTCAGGTGGGGCACCCGAGTCACCGCAGGCTAGCCGGCCGCGCCCACGGACGCGGTGGCCGCCCGCCCCGCGCCCGCGCGCGCTCGGCCCGCTGAAACGGCAGCCGCAGCCCGATCGATGCGTCCGAAGCGGCTGCAGCCGCTGCAGGCGGGTTGCAGAGGGGGGGGGTGGGGGGGGGGGGGGGTACAAGACAGGAAACGACTTCCCGCGCAGAGCGGTCCGCCGCGCTGCGGCTTGGCGCGCGCGCCAAGTTCAAGTACAATCTACGTGGGAGAGGGCGGTGGGGCGCGGCCAACGCGCGGTGGCGTGGGGGGAAGTGTTGCGACCGACAAAGCCGGTCAAGCCCATCAACGACTGTGCGTGGGGGGGGGTCGGACGCCGAGGAGTGGCGGCGGGGAGTGGGGCCAAGTGCGCGCGCCCAAAAAAAAGTCGCATTCGGCCCCCGTCGTCGCGGGGGAGAGCGGTCAAGTGGACTTGGGAGGCCCGTGGGGGGGGGTGGGGAGCGGCGAGGAAAGTGGGGGAGACAAAAGCCTGCGAATTGGCTGTGCTGGGGGGGGGTGGGGGTGTTGCGTCGGGGAGGAGTTCCGTGTTTTGGGCGCGCGCGCGCGCGCATGCGCGCGACCCCCCCTCCCAGCGGCGCAGCTGGGCCGGTCAGTTGGGCGCCACATCCGGTGTGGCGCAAGCCCCGCAAGCCCAGGCGGGTGGGCACGCCCCCCTCCCCCCCTCAATGCCCCGTGCACAGTGTTTCCGCAGCGGCGCGGCGGCCGAGAGTACCCCACTTCGGTCCTCGACGACACAAGACTGGTCGACGATTACAACACTGGGGTGAGGCTGCCCCCCCGCGGGGCCGCATACAGTCGAATCTGAGCCCTTCAAGTGCGGGCGGGAGCCCGACACGAGCGGCTCGCGGGGAGCGCGCCACGCACCCCGACGGAGAGCGCCTTTCAATTTGAGATGGGATCAGCTGGAGTTTTGCAGCTGGCAGACACCATTTCCCCTCCTTCCACAAACATAGTTCGTCCGCCACCTGAGTACTCCGTGGTTGATTTTTAAGATGGCTCATTCCTATTCATGATCAAGTCTGTGTCGATCGAGCCGGTCAATCCCCACGGTTTCACGACGCTCGAAAAGGCTGACCGCCGACCGGGTCGCCGGCCGCGCCCAGCGCGTGCGGGGTCTGGCCCACGTCCTACGCCTTTGTCGTCATCGCGGGCAAAGACTCTGTCGTGCGCGTGGTGAGGGGGGGGGCGGGGGGGGGGGACGGACCAGCGGCAGGCGGCCGTCGGCTGTCTTGCCTTTGCGTCATCTGTGCGTATCGCTACGACAGTGGTTTAAACCCCGTTGACACCTTGCCGGCTGCCTCCCTTCCCCCTGTGGAACCATCTCTTTGGGCCATCATGGGCCGGCTGGGCCTCATTGTCCGCCTCTTGGTCGGCGCGCTTGTCAACACGCTGATTGTGCTCGCGCTCTTGGCATCGGCGGCGGTGGTGCTGCTGTGGATTATCGGACGGAACAAGCAGCTGCAAGCGCGGCGGCAGCAACGGTACGTCGGCGTTTACGCGACGGGCGGCGACCCGCTGCCCTCTTGCCTGAGAGCTGTGGGTGACTGGTGGCCATGAGTGCACCCCCTCCGCGGTTGATGCGGCGTGCCGTACGTTTGTAGGGCACATCTCTTCATTGTCGGACGCTTACTCGTGGCCTGTGCGCATTTTCCTCGGTCGTGTATTCTCTTCTTGAGCCCCGACGTCTCTCGTCCATGCTCCGTGCTCGGCCTTACCTACGTGCGCCGGCTGCCCCATTGATGGCGGCGTTTTCAGTTCTTCCGCTGCGGATGCATCGCCCTGTGCGGACGGCCGTGGCGCGCGGCTCGGTACGGACCCGCCGACGCCCTTTGGGTCGACAGTATCGCCAGTACAGGATGTGCCGCCTCGGCGGTTGTCTTTTTCGGTACGTTCCGTCGCAGGCCTGGGAGGGGGGCGATTTTGAACACTCTCGCGATGCATCTCTCGGCCTCCATGCCCTGGGATGCCGTTTGTTTCCTCTCTTTGACCCCGCATGGCGTTCCCCGTGGTGCTGGGATGTGCCGGCCCGTGTTCGACCTCGTGGATGGGGGTTGTGCAATGCGTGCTGACATTGTCGTTTCTGCATGGCTGTCTGCGCTTGACTCCTTGCAGGCGGGGCAGAGCGGCCCGGGGCTGGGCCTGCGGCCGGCGCCAGCTGCTGCTTCGCACGGCACATCCGCGTCTGCACCACCCCTCCACTCCACCCCAACGGTTGGACCTGGTCGCGCCGGTGTTGCCCACGCCGCCGACGCGGGTGCGCGCGCAACACCCGCCTCCTCGTCCCGTCGGGTGTCGTTTTTGCTCACGCCCGAGCAAGAGCGGCGGGTCAGCACTGGGGGCAGCCTGTGCGATAGCGGCAACGGCTCGGACCCGGTGCCGTCATCGCCACGTGTGGTAGTGACGCGTGCGGCTGGTCAACCGGTGGGTGCATCCAAGGCCGCAGAAGCGTACGTTGGTTGGGAACGCTCTCGTTGCGGCAGGGGTCATAGCTTTGTCTTGTTCGCGATGAACTTTTGGTGTGATTTTGAATCTTTGGCGCCTTTCCTTGTCATGCTGGCTGTTTTCTGACGAGGGTTCGTTCTTCTTCTGGTCGTTCACTCTACCCTCCCACCCACTATGTACTGCTGTTGGCACCTGTCATGCACGTCGCACAACGCAACATACGCCTGCCTTGCACCCGCGGTCTTCAGGCCAGAGGACGGCGCTGGTGCCTCTGGGCCAGGGTCGCCTGCGGAGTATGAGCCAATGGACACTAGTGCGGCCTCACCGATGCCCCGCTCTTCTCTCAAGGGCAGTAGGAGCGGGGGGCAGTCGTCACGTCGGGCATCCTTTGGGGGTGAAATCACGCGCCGACCGATTCGCAAAGCCTCGTCCGCCTCGGTCTTGTCCTCGTCTGCAGCGACGGCCGTAACGGGTGGGGCCGGACCGTTGCCTCGGAGACAACTGGACCCGCGCCTGTTCAAGAGCGTGTCGATGGAGTGGACCCCCCAGAATGGCCCTGCCTCTACGCAGCGAACATTAGTGCACCGCGGCAGCGGAGCGGCATCTGGAGAATCAGTCGACAAGGGTGTCCTGTTTGAGGACAGTACGGATGGCCGCCGTGGCACTGACGACGACGATGGAGGCAGCGCTGGTTCAGGTAACGGAGGTGGTGGGGACTCGGGCGACGGCAGCGACGGCGTAGACGAGTTTGTCAATATTCCGTCAAACGAGCCCGCGGCTCGTTTGTCGAGCGCGCGTGCGGCTGGTTCGTCGAACGCGGCCTTCGGTCGTCCTGCTGCCGGCAACACGCGGCAGCGTCGGGTGATGGGAGGCTCCATTCAGAAGCCCAACTCGTCGTCGACTGCTATCGCGGCGATTGCAGCTGCTCGGCGTGTGCGGCTGCTCCGAGGCTCCCCTCCCGGCACCATGCCGGTTCCACTGCCTCGCTCCCTTTCGTCGACGGGCAATAATCCTGACCCTTCCGGGACAGGGTCACTGTCCACAGCGGCGTGGGAGCGGAACCGTCGTGTCGCGGCTGCCCGTGTTTCCAGGATGCTGGCTGACGCCGATGCGGCCGAGACGGCGGCTGCGGCTGTCGCGTCTCAGTCCCGGGCACACTCGCGCGCGGCGGTTGCTGCGGAAGCGGCGGCGGCTTCTGTTCGTGCGCAGGCAGTGGCAGACGAGACAGAGCTGGCGGCGCAGAGCGCAGCGTCTGTTGCTGCGAAAAAGCAGACCGCCCCTCCTGTGCCGTCGCTGTCTCGGTGGGAATCGGACCAGCAGACTTCCTCCTCGCTTGGGGGTCGTCCTGCGGCCTCCTCGACGTTGTTCCAGCCGCTCGACCAGTCTCAGCAGCCGCAGCGTGTCGCCAATAGCTCGGGACCACAGCCCGGCACAGAACCTCGGCTGGCCAAGAGGCGTGCACGGGACGGCGGGTTTTCAGGTGCAAGTGTGGCGCAGGTGGACCCTTCCGGTGGCGGCCTGGGACCCTCGCGGCGTGCAGGGCTTGAGGCCGAGGGTCCCTCGTTTCAGTCTGTTGGCCGTACAGGGCCCCACGTACCGCCATCTTTTTCGATGGGAGCTCCTGCATCTTCCCGGTCGTCCACCTTTGACGTTGCTGCGTTTTCTGCTGGTGGCGCTGCTGTGGAATCGCGCCCTGGGTCGTTGCCGACGCGCTCCTCTGGCGCGCTGTCTTTCACCCCGACGACAACGCTTCTGGCGGCTCCGAACGGTTCGACGCCTACCGATGGTCCTGACGCCTCTCTTTGGCGACCTAGCCCATCCCAACCTTCCAGCCAACTGGCGGGCGTCTCCTTTGGGGCCCCAACGCCGAGGAGTGGCGCCGGGAACAACGGTGGTGGCTCTGGCGGGGCTTCCTCCTTCACACCACCGTCGGACAAGGGCCTCAGCAGCGGTCCGGCGCGCGCGACTGGGAACCGCCCTGGCGGTGGGTCGTTTGGTGACAAGGGTTTTGGCACCGGTTTGGGGTTTGATGGCGGTGGCCTCGGGGTTGCCCCGCCGTTTAATACGGTGGGTGCCCTCAGTAGTGGGGATGGTGGGGCCTCCGCTCCCTCGAGTACGAGCGGAGCGCCTGGCGGTCTGAAGCGGTCACCTTCGCAGTTGGCCCTGGAGGGGTCTGGCGGCAGCGGCGGCGCGCCCAAGGCTGCGGCTGCATCATCCGGATTTGGAAATGGGGGCAGTCTCTTTGGGCGTGGCGCCCCCCCCGCCAGCGCCGGTAGTCAGGGCGGTAGTGGCGATGCAGCCGGTGCCGGCGCGGCACGCAGCTTTTTCTCGCCGCCATCCGTGGGGACCGGTGGCGGGTTTGCGGCGGTGCGGTCTGCCGCGCCTGGCGCGCACCCCCCGGCCGGGCCCTCGTTGGCACCCTTTGCGGCCTCGACGGGGGATGCCGGCAGAGGAGCCGGGCCGGCGCTGGGCGCTGCTCCTGCGCCGTTCTCCTTTGGGCTGCCGTCCACGCGGTTGCTTTAACTTTTTTTTTTTTTGTCTGCCCTGTCTTCGGTTTCTCTACCTTTCTCGCCTCTTATGCTCGCCTTATGGCTCTCATGTTTTTTTGCCCGCTGGCCGTGTGTGGGGGCATCCGTCCAAGCAGGTGATGACCGTTCCTCCTGTAGTACATGCACGGTTTGCGTTGCTCGCACACCAGTCTGGTCCTGCCTCTACTCGTCGCGTCCGCCGTCACTGGATTCTCGCCTGCGCTTGTCCAGCTCCCGTGCACGCGCGGACCGCAGGACTGGGAGAGTGGATTGCTGAGCCAGGCGATGAGGAATACGGGTAGCAGGGAAAAAAAAAAAAAAAACGAGGGGAAGAGGCACATGCACAAGAAGGGAAAGGGATACCAGCACCGCCGCACAACAGCCTAGAGCGACACATTCGGAGCGCACGTTTGGGCGGGCACATCACCTCCACGCTGGGGGACCCAGACGGCCGCTCTACTTGCTCTGGAATGCACGCAGCAGCTCAAACAGCGATGAGCCCAGGATGAGAAACACCATCACGCCAAGGACGACGGGCCCGACGGCGAGGCCCTTCTCCTTGGCCGGGCCCTGCACACGCCATTACACACGCCGGGGATAGGGGGCCCGTCCATCCACCCAGTACAGCACACCACGGAGCACGACACCGACGCAGCCGCCCCACCGCGGTGGCACCCACGTATCCAGTCAGAGACCAACGTCCACGGCAGCTGGCAGCCACACGCCCACGCGTGGCGTGGAGCAAAGAAGCAGCAGCGCACGCCCCCGTGTCGGTGTGGGGGGGTCTGGCAGAGCAGGCGCAGCGCAAAGGGTCGGCCCCACACGCTACCCCCCGCCGACCCCCCGCGAGTGCCCGGCAGAGCAGTCCCCAGCTCGCCCCGCCCAGCGTAGGGCCACCCAGCGGAGCCGACCCCCAGCCGCAGGGACCCGCGTTGGCTACGCTCACCTCCCCCTCCCCCGCCCCGCCCCCTCTTCCTCTCCCTTCCGCCCCCCCCCTCCTCCCGCCCACCGCCCCCCCTGGCTCCACCCACGCCGCCGGCCGCCCGGCACAAACCCAACCCGCCCACCACCCACACAGCCCAGAGCGCCCTTACGTACCTTGTCCTTGGCGTTGGTCGCCCGTGTCCGCGTGATGTTGCGGTCAAATTTTGCCTCGGCGACCTTGAGACGCTGCGAGGAGACCATGGTGAGGACGGCAAAAGAAGCGGCGAGGGGGACGGCGCCGGCCACACGACTACAGAGAAGCGAGGAAGGAGGGGGTATGCCTGTCGTGGGAGGGTGGGGTAACGAACGTCGTCAGCCAAGGCGGCTGAACAGTGGAGGAAGGACGGAGATGCCAGGCCGGTCGGCTGTGGGTTGTTGATGAAGAGAGGCTTGCAGGGGGTGGGGAAGCGTGGCGGAGGTGGGGGACAGGCCGGACACAGCGCCTCGGGTGTGCGTGTCTTGGCCGCGGCGGCGGCAGCGCAGTCACACGGCCAAGGCACCGCGGCGCACTGACACCACCCACCACCATCCGAATTGGGCGTCACGGTTTGATTGGTCAGCTGTGGATTGAATGCGGTGGACTTGTAGCGCTGCCTGATGGGCCGTGCATTTGTGCCACGTGGTCGAGGTCGCCGCGGCCGCCCCTTGATCCCCTCTTCCCTGTCGCTGACGTCGTGTCCCCGGCCGCGGTTGGCAGAGGGCACACCATCCACCGTCTCGGTGGCCGTGGCGGCACCGCAAGGGTCCCTCCCCAACGTCCCCACGGGTGCGGCTACGCCATGCCGACGCCTGTCGCTCGCCCTCCGCCACCGCCGGCCATTGCGGCGCTGCTGACGCTCCCCCCCCCTGCCGAGCGTCCCGCCGCCGGCACGGCCGCGCCCAGCAACCGTGGCGTGCGCCCCCCCCGCATTATCGCCGTCGACACCCCCCCCCCCCCCCCACCTCCCCCTCCCCCCTCTCCTCCTCCCCCCCCCCCACTCACCTGACGTGCCGCCGTCTCCGCCGCCTGCCGGCAGCGCCACGGGGGACGCCGCCGCCCCCCCCCTCCCCCCACCTGCGCCGTCTGTGCGGGCCCCCCCCCCCGCTACCGGTGCCCCCGCTGCGGCGCCGCCTACTGCTCGGCACCCTGCTACGCCGCGCACGGCGGCGGTGGCTGCGCCGCCGCGCTCCGCGCCAACAACCTGCGCGGCGTGCGGGTGCGGCGGGACGAGGCCGCCGCGTTTGCCGCCGTGCTGGGCGACGCCGCGGGGCGGGCGGCCGCGGACGGCGACGGCTGGGGTGGCTGGGGGGGCGGGGGGGATGCCGCCGCCGCCGCCAGTGGCGGTGGTGGTGGCAGCGACGGTGGCGCAGACGAGGCGGCGGTGACGGCGTCGCTGGAGGCGCTGCTCGCCGACGGGGACGCGTGGGATGGGCCGCTGGACGGGCTGCTGCGGCGGCTGCCGCTGGGATTGCACGCCGCGTTCCAGGCGCAGGTCGAGGCCGCGGCGGAGGGCGAGTCTGGGTCGGCGGGGGGGGGCGGGGGGGGGGAAGGCGCGGGGCTGTGGACTCCCTGGTGGCTTCCGCCGCCGCCACGGCGGCGGCAGCGGCGGAGGCGGCGACGGACGCGACGCGGGGGCCAGCCGCCCGTCTATGATCGGGATGGCGTGCCGTTGCGGGCGGGGGCCGACGCGCCGGCGGCGGCAAGGCCCGGCGCCGCCGCCGCCGGCAACAGCAGCGACAGTGGCGACAGCAGCGGCGGTCGGGGTGCCGGCGCTGTCGCTGCCGCCGCGGCCGCCGCTGCCGCCGCGGCTGCGGCCGTCGGCGGTGGCACCCGCGGCGACGGCGACAGTGGCAGCGGCAACCGTAACGGCAGGGACAGGAGAGGTGGCGGCGGCGGCAGCGGCAGCAGCGGCGGCAGCGGCGGCGGCGACAGCAGCAGTGGCGACGGCGGCAGCAGCGACAGCGACGGCGGCAGCGGCGTCGGCAGCCTCGACGATGCGGACCTGTGGGGCGACCTCGACGCCGCGAGCGGCACGCCGACCGACAGCGACGCCGGGTCGGCGGCGTCGGGTTGCAGCGACCGCGGCGCGGCGTCGGGCAGCGCCAGCGACAGCGGGTCGGCTTTGTCGGGCGGCGGCGGCGGCAGCGACGGCAGCGCCCCCCCCCCCCCCATCCCCCCCTCCCCGCCCCCCCCCCCCAGCGCGGCAGAGGTGGCGGCCATCCGGCTGCCGCCGGGGGCGGGCGGCCGCCTCGACCTGGCCGCGTCCGCCGTGCAGGCGGCGTACGCGTACGCGCTCGCGTGCCGCCTCACCGCCGGCGCGGCCGCTGACGCCGCGCCCGCCGTAGCCGCGGCGGCGCTGCGCGTCGCCGACGTGCTCGGCGGGGGGGCGGCGGCGGCAGGGGCGGCGGCACGCCCGCCCGTCTACGCGTGCCCGGCGGCGGCGCTGCGGGCGGCGGTGGCGGCGGCACCGGCGGTGGTGGCCGCCGTCACTGGCGGCGGCGATGGCGGCGGTGACGACGGTAGCGGCGGCGATGATGGTGGTGGTGGTGGTGGTGGTGGTGGTGGTGGTGATAGCGGTGGCGGCGGCCCGGGGGGGGGGGGGTGGGCGTGGACGGGCCCGTCCTCGCCGCCGCAGTCGTGGACGACGTGCTGGTGCTCCTGACGGGCGGCGACGGCGGGTGGCTGGCGCGCGCGCTGGCGCACCTGGCGTCGCTGCTGGCCGCCGCCGCCGCGGTGGCGCGTCGGCGGGGGCGGCGGCAGCGGCGCGGCAGCGGCGGCGGCGGCGGCGGCGGCGGCCGTGGCGGCGGTGATGGGGGCGGTGCCGGCGCGCGGGAGCGCGCGGCGGGCAAAAAGGCGGCCTACCTGGCTGCCTGGGCCGTCGCCGCAACCGACCGGACGCGGGGGGCGGCGGCCGAGGCGGTGGCGGAGGTGGCGGCGTCG
This sequence comes from Pyropia haitanensis, assembly GCA_008729055.1. Lineage (NCBI taxonomy): Eukaryota > Rhodophyta > Bangiophyceae > Bangiales > Bangiaceae > Pyropia > Pyropia haitanensis. The sequence continues at coordinate 6,598,636 of SDUX01000004.1, read as the reverse complement.
CGGGTGGGCGGTGGCGCAGGGTGGGGGGGGGGCGTTGGCGGCACCAGCAGCGGTGGTGGTGGCAGCGGCGGTGGCGGCGACGGCGACGGCCGTGACGGGGCGGGGGGCTGGCTGCCCCGCCGCTGAGGGTGGCCGCCGCCCCACTGTCCCGCCCCGCAGCGCTGCGGAAGGCTGCCCGGCGGCGCTGGGGGGGCGGGGGGGTAGCAGTGGGCGGCTGTGTGGGGGCGCTCGCTCCACTGGTGGCGGCGTCGGTCCAGGAAGACCAGCGAGCGCAGCGCTGCGGTTCCTTGCGTGTCATTCTACCGCGGCGCGCCCGTACGGCCGGCCGCCGGCGCGCGCCGGGCCGCGGTGGCCCCGCCTCGTCCGCGGGGGTCCGGTACGGGCGGGCGCTCGCCCGCCCCCCAACACCGCGGTCGCGCCCGCGCCACCGCCCCTCCTACCATGCACAGCCTACTGTCCGCCCCTGCCCGTCCCCTAAGGCGCGGCGCCTCAAGTGGGCGGCCGCTCGGGCCGGGACGCCCCCCGCCACGGCCGCGGCGGCGGCTCCCCCCCCGAGTCGGCGCTGCTCCCCGACGCGCCACCGTCCACGCCTAGCCGGCGGGGCCGCCCCCCACCCCCCTCCCCCCCCTCCTCTCCCCCGCCACTACCACCACCACCACCACCCCGCCGCACCGCCGGCCGCACCGACCCGTACCGGCGGAACCGGGACGGCGCTGCCCGCCGCGATCGCCGCGCAGCGCTCGCCGACAGCGCGGCCGTCGCGGCGGCCGCGTCGGCGGCGGCGGCCGCCGCCGACGACGACGGCGCCAGCGTCAGCGGCGTCGGCGGCGCCCCCCGGCTCGTCGCGTACAGGGGCGTCAGCGGCGGGGAGCGCGGCGCCACCCGCGCGCCGCCGTCGACGCCGCCGCCGCCACCGCCGCCACCGCCGCCACCGCCGCCACCGCCGCCGCCACCCCCGCCGCCATCGCGGTCGTGGGTGCCGCCACACAGGAGGGGCAAGCTGTGGATGCGCGCCACGCCGTCGAGGCGGGTGCGGAGGTACTCACGCGGCAGGCTGGGCGGCGGCGGCGGCGTTGCCATGCCGCCGCCGCCACCGTCACGGCCACCCGCGGCAGGGGGTACGAGCGGGAAGAGCAGCAGCAGCAGCGCCGTCGGGAGGAGCTCGAGCACGAGCGTCGCCGTCGACGGGTGCGCGGCGACGGCCGCCGACAGGGGCACGCCGCCCGTCGCGGCGGCGCCAAACAGCACCGCGCGGGCGCCCGTCGCGGCGGCCACGAGCCGCCACGCCCACCAGTACAGCCGCACGCCCGTGACGGCGCCGCGCTCCTCCTCCTCATCCCAGTCGTCGCCGCCGTCGGCGGCCGGCGACACGACGGTGACGGCGCCGATAAGCGCTACCGCTGGCTGGCGGGTCCCATTCCCGCCGCCGCCGCCGCCGCCGCCGCCGCCGCCGCCGCCGCCATGACCCGTGGACACGGCAGCCCCGCCGAGCAGCTGCGCCCCCTCCTCCTCGTCCTCCTCCTCGTCATCCTCCATAGTCAGCCCGCCACCACTTTCCTCCGTGCTCGCCATCCATGACGGCGACAAGGCGGCCGTCGCAGCAGCGGCGGCGGCCCAAGCCGCCCCACACACCCCCGCGTGGGCGACGCGCAGGCCCACCGTCGGCCGCGGCACCGCCGCCGCCGCGACGGCCAGCGCGACGGCGGCGGCCGCCGCCGCCGCCGCGGCCGCCACGGCGGCAGCCGCGGCCCGGGGAATGGGCGGTGGGGGCGCCCGGTCAATGGCGACGGCGGCGGCAGTCGGCGACCGCGGGTGCGGCAGCAGCAGCGGCAGCGACGGCGACGCCGCAATGTCGGGCCGCCCGTGGTGTGGTGGCGGCGGCGCCGCCGGCGCGGCGCGGGCGACGGCGGTGACGAGCGGCGGCGCCAGCCATGGGAGGAGCGTCGGCAGCAGGCCGGGCACCAGCGGTGGGGTGAGCAGCACCACCAGCGTCAGCAGCTGGAGGGTGGCGGGGAGAAACTCGCTGGCCACCGCGAGTGACCTAAACAACACAGAGGAAATTGGAAAAAAAAAAACAAAAGAGCGGAACGGCCGCCGCTGAGGTTCCGGGTCAGTCATGCGGCTCCTCCACCACCATCCCCTCCCCCTCTCCCCCGCTCCCGCCCACCGCAGTGTCTGCCCCTGGCGTAGCAGCGCTCGTTGCCAACGTACGCCGACTCGGAAAACAAATAGGCCGCCCGCAGTGCCGCCCACACCGCTGTCATCCCCGCGGCGCCTGCGCTCCGTCACGCCCCCCCACCCACCCGCGGGAACGAAAGAACAACCGAAAAAGAAACCACCCAAGCGCAGGAGCCGGCGCGTCAGCAAGGAGCCCCGCCCAGCAGCGTCAGCCGACGCAACGGCGGTGCGGTGCCCCCCATCTCCACCCTACGCCCAACCCACAGCCGCAACGCCACAACCCTCCCCCCCCCCAGCAGCCGCAGGCGTCCAGCACCCAGCGGCACCCAGCACCCTGGTGCCGTGCAACGCAAAAGCACCCCCTGCTCTCTTCCCCCGCACCCCCCCCCCCCCACCCCCTCCTCCCCTCCCTCTACCTCCCTTCCCCCCCTTCCCCATTCCACCCACCAACCCGCCCCAGGCCGCGCCCGTCCCCAGTGCCCAGCCAACGCACCATAATAGAGCCACAGCGCCGGCGCGTCCCCCCCCCCCCCCGCCCCCGCCAGAGCCGCCACCCGCCCTACCGCCGCCACCGCCGTCGCGGCGTACGCAACGCCCAGCCCAATCCCCAGCGCCGGCGCGGCGGCGCCCCAGCCGGCGGCCAGGCCCGCCGCTTCCGCCGCGCCGTCGGCCGCGGCGGGCGGCGGCGCCGGCGCCGGCGCCGGCAGCGGGCCGCCAGACGAGCCCCACCCGCGGAGGCCGCCGAGGCCGTCGGCCAGCCGCGTCGGCATGGCGGGTGGCAGCGTGGGGGGGGGGCGCGCCCCGCCGTGCGTCGTCCGCCACGACGCCGCCGCGCCGCGACGCCGCGACGTAGCGCCGCGCCGTGCCGCGCCGGGGTGCGCACACCGTGCAATGCCCGCCGGCGGTGGCAGAGATGACGCCGTGGCGGTGACGGCGCGCCGCCTCCCCCCCCCCACCCCCCCAACACCCCCTCGGCAGTCACGCGAGCGACCGTGACGCCGCCAGTCATCCCCTCCCCCTCCCCCCTCCCCCCAGCCGCGCCCATGCCCATGCCAAGATCTCGAGCGCCCCCGCCGGTCACATCGAGGACCTGCTTACAAATGTGGCCACGTAGATACATAGAGTGTAAAGACGCCGGCGATGGATCGCCGACGGCCAATGAGCGAGGAGGCACGCCACGCCACCAAGGACCTGTCAACCAGACAGTAAAACCAAATAGAGTTGGGTGTACTCGTCATGAAAACAAAGTCAATATGCAGCGGAATCTAAATTTTTTGGCCAGAGTTCTCCCATCTTGAGCAGATCATTTAATAACACTGCAACCGCCGTGGCCAGGCGGCGAGCGTGCCAGCTGGCAGCGGCCGCGGCCCAGCCGACGTGGCCGCGGCTGGCGTGCGCGGGGCGGATCCCACGCCAGCAAGCGCCGAGGACGCGCCGCCGCCGGCGCGGCACCCGGCAGCCAATGGGCGGGGTGTGCGTCCCAGTGCCTCCGTCGCAAAACGCAGTCGTCACCCGCCTGGGCAGCACCTGCTGCGCTTGCAGCCGGCCGCCCACCCTCCCCCGCCGTGCGGCGGCACGGGCGCGGCGCGTGTCCAGCGCCGCGGCGGGCGGCCAAGCTGGCTGTTGGGTCGCGCCCTGCCCGTGCGCGCCGCCGCTGGGCGCTGCCCGTGACGCTGCTACTTGCACCCGCCGCTGCCGGCTGGCGCTGCACCCCGGCGGCTCTCAACCACGCTGCTGTGTACGCCGCCGCCCTCACCCTTTCGGTGCCCGCCTTTCGCCTCCGCCTCCCTTTGTTGCCGCCCTCCGCCTACGTCCCTTCCTCCGCCTACGTCCCTTCCACTGCTGCCGCCGCGACCATGGCGGTCAACGTCACCGCCTTTGCGCCGCCCGTCGCCCTGTGGGCCGCCGCCCCGGCGGCGGCGGCGCCCTCGTTTGCCGCCGCCGCCGTCACGGGCGGCCGCGCCCCCCCACGGGCCGCAGCGGCGCCCGCGTCACGGCGGCGGCTGGGGTGCCCGCCCGCGGCGTCGGCGGCCTGGGCGGCCGGCGCTGGCCAGCCGGCGTGGACGGCCGGCGCGCCGCTGCTCGGCGGTGGCGCGCCCCTGCCGTCGCGGCGGGTGGCGTGGCGCCGCCCTCTGGGCGGCCGTGGCGCCGCCGCCGCCGCTGCCGCCGCCGGCTGCCGCCGGCCAGTGTGCGCGTCGGCGGGCCCGGCGGCGGCGGCGGGCGGCGCCCCCCCCCCCGACCCCGCCGACGCGGCGGCCGCCACCGCCGACGCGGCGGGCGAAGCGTGGACGGCGGCGGCGGCGGCGGCGGCAGCGGCCGCACCCGACGCGGCCGCCGCCGGCAGCGGCGGCAACACCCTCCCCCGCCGCACCGCCATCCTGGCGGCCGCGACGGTGTTTGCGTCGGCGGTCAACCGCATCGTGTACCGGCTGCAGCTGGTGCCGATGCGTGGCTACACCTTCTTCGTCGCCCAGTCGTGCGCCGCCGCGTACGTGGTGGTCTACTTTTCGGTGCTCGCGCTCCGCCGGCGGCGCGGGCTGGTGGCGGCGGGCGCGCCCGCCGCGGCGCGGCGCGACCACGGCCGCACGTTTGCGGTCATTGGCGCGCTCGAGGCGACCGCGTTTGCGGTGCAGCTGTACGCGGCGGGCCGGCTGCCGGGCGCCCTGATTAGCGTGCTGAACCAGGCGGTGCTGCCGTTTAGTATGACCGCGTCGGCGGTGCTGCTCGGGCGGCGGTACAACGCCACCCAGGTGGGGGGGGCGGCGACTGTCATTGCGGGCGTGCTGCTGTGCACCGCGCCGTCGGCGGTCGGCCTCGGCGGGGCGGGCGCGTCGTCCAAGGCGGCGGCGGCGGTCGCCGCCGCGACCGCGGCGGGCGCCGGCGCGGCGGTGGCCGCCCACGCGGCCCTCTTTGCGTCGACGATGGCGCTCATTGGGGTGGTGGTGGTGCTCAAGGAGCGGCTGCTCAAGGTCGGCGGCCTCGACGTGTTCATCGTCAACTCGTACGGCAGCCTCGCGCAGTGTGTTGCGACCGCCGCGCTGCTGCCGCTGTCGGTGCGCCTCGCGGCGGGGGGCGCCCCCGTGGGGGCGTATGTGCGCGAGGGGGTGGCCGCGCTGACCGGCGCGACGAGCCCGTACATGCCGTGGCTGACGCTCGCTTACATTGGCGCCAACCTGTCGTTTAATATCGCGGCGCTCAACCTGGTGCGCTGCTCGTCGGCGGTCGTGGCGCTGCTGGCGAGCCTCTTCACGGTGCCCCTGACGAGCCTCGTGTTTTGCCTGCCGCTGCCGCTCCTCGTCGCCACGCCCTTTTCGTGGTGGTTTGTCGGCGGCCTCGCGGTCATCACGGCAGGGGTGCTGCTGTACAACCGGGGGGGGAAGAAGTGAGCCGCCGCCGCCGCGCCGGTGCGGATGCGAACGGGATTGCTTGGGGCTCGTCGGTGGTTGCGTGGTGAGACGGGGGGGGGGGAGCATCTAGAGCGCGCCGGGAGGGGGAAGGCCTACTGTATGGAAGAGGGGGGGAGGGGGGGGCACGGGCGCCCACGAGGGCGGCGATCGGGGGCAGCTCCAGCGGTCCTCGCCGCAGCGGCCCCCTCGCAGCCGCGGTGCGCGACGGGGACGGAGCGTCGACCGGGGCAGGGAGCCTTGGCTGGCGGGGTGGTGGAACGGGGACTGCCGCGCTGTGGCCGGTGCGGAGCGCTCACGGCTAAACTTCAACGGTGTGGCGGGGTGGCGCCGGCCGCGCGTCCATGCCAGCGCCCACAGGCGCTCGCCGCCCAATCTTTCTTTTCGTTCTCGAGCAGACGCGGCGGTGGCGCCGGGGAGCGGTCAGCGGGTGCGCCGCACCAGCGCAGCCCCCCACCGCCACGGATCACACTACAGATGGGGTGGGCCGGCGCGGGCGACACCGCCGGCGCCCCCGTGGCGGCGGGCGGCACGGCCGCCAAGAGCGAAACGGCGCCTGTCGACACCCCCCCTTGAGGAAAGGACGGTGTCACGGCGCGGCGGTGCGGTCCGACGCGACCTTGTCCAGCTCCGCCTTGGAAAAGGCCTGCGGTAGCAACTGACTGAGGCGGGACCGGGCGACCTTGCCGTCGGGGGACACGCAGTACACGTCCATGTCGCCAAACTCGGAGAGCACTTGCCGGCACGCACCTGGAGTGCACAAGAAGAACAGCACCACCAAAGAAGGGGAGGCGCGGGATTGAGGGGTCAAGCCGAGGGTCACGCCACGAGCACCCCGACGTCAGATGCGCGTCCAGCGACCAAATGAGAGGGTCGCAGCGTTGACCGCAAAGCGGAATAGGCAGCGCATGACGATGGCATACAAGACACAAACCAAAGCCAGATAGGGAACACAGCGGGGGACTAGCCTACCACATGGATACACGTAGGTGCCCTTGGCGTCATGGGTTCTGTAACAACAAACGGTACACAATAGAAAGTCATCCACAGGCAACGCAACCATGCCCACAGTACACGAGTCAGCAAACGCCAAATGCATACGGGAGTCCATGCGTGTCTGCCCCCCCCAGTCCGTCGCGCGGTACGCGCCCCTCCGCAGCTCACACCAATTCAACGCACCCGCCTGGCCGCATAACGGCACCCTCACCACTCTTCTTGCATACCCCTCACTTCACCTGTCTCAGCCCCACTCTGCACACCTCCCCGCCCTTCCCCTGCTCCCCCGAAGAACCTCACCACCAATGATGGAGGGTGCCCTCATCCACAGCCGCAATGCGTACACCACCACCGCCCGGAAGGACGTCACCCCCGCGGCCACAGCGGAAAACACCGCCACCCGCTCCGCGCACATGGTCAGCCCGTAGGACGAGTTCTCCACGTTGCACCCCGACACGATGGTGCCGTCCTCCGCGAGCAGCGCCGCGCCGACGCGAAACTTGGAGTAGTCGGCGTAGGCGCGGAGCTTGGTCCGGTCCGCCACCTCAATCAGCTTGTCCAGCTGCGCCGAGCTGCACGACGGCGCCGTCGCGGGCGACGGCGGCGGGCCCTCGCCCGACGCAGACGACATGGTGGGGGGGGGGGGGGGGACGCGGCGGCGGGCGGCCGGCCGGCGCGGCAACCGCAGCGGGGAAAGGGGGGCCCGTTGGACGGGAGGGTGTCGGGCGGTCGCGCGGGAGGGGGGGGCAGGACGGAACGGGCGCGGGGGGGACACGCCCGTACGGCACGTCAGAAGGCGTGGGAGACGGTCAGCTACGCGGCGAGAGCGGGCGAGTGATCAAAATGGCGAGAGGCCGCATCGCGCCAAGACGCGGGCAACTGCTTTGTGCCAGACTCGAGGGTGCGGCCGATGAGCGCGAGGTGGCATCACCTGCCAACCAGCGACATCTCCAGGTCGGTAGGTTAGCCAATACGGTGTCGTTGAGCCCTCTGGGTGAGAATCTGCGCAATCCGGCGCGGCGGTAGCGGACTGTACGAAAACAAATGGAACGAGGTTGCGGTGTAAACATGTCGCAATTGTGAGCGAATTTCTCGGGATCCGGCCTGACTGGGAGGCCTCGGCGAGGTCACGCGAGCACGGCGAACAATTGCCCAGCGCACCGCACGCGCCACATGCCTCTTTGGGCCTTGCCGTGAGGCGGGATAATACCAGCCTTGGGATTCTGGACGTCAGAACCCCAAGGTCGCCTTGGGATTCTGGGAGGGGGTGGGAGGGGGTGGGGGGGGGGAATGGGATGGTAAGTTTGCCAATTATACTTCATATAACTTTTCTTCTTCATTTGAAACCAGAATTCATTTCGTAGGCTCCTTTCACTCATATCTGTCGTCGATGCCTTTTCCGTTGGCCACAGCCGCGCGTCTGACAGCGTTCGCTTCGACAGTGGCCCGCCTCGTGCCGCGTCCTTCGTACTGCCTGATTCCTCGAGTCTGCCCTCGACACGCTGGCCACGGCCTCGCCCCTCGAGCCGGCCTTTGACACACTGGCCGCCGCTGGATCCCTCGACCTGGCCCTCGACACTCCGCTGGGGCCATGCAGGCGTCACCCGTCTAGTCTGACAGTTTTCCACGTGCTGGCCGTTTGACACTGGAGAGGGGTCACCCGTCTTGGCTGACAGAGCGTTGAGAGCCGCGATTTCTCCAGGCGTCTCCTGAGCAGCTTTGGGCCACAGGGTGTCACCAGAGCATGTAGTACGTAGGATCTCAACCAACACGCAAAATTCCGCATGTTGGGTTCGCTGAGACGCTCTGAGAGCGCTCGAGACTCGCGCGTCGAGGCTCCACAGCCGCTGGGCGCCCCGAGGCCAGCGACGCCATCAGCACACACGTGTGGCTCCTCACCTACTTGCAGTTACTTACACCGACCTGTACTGGGCACCTCCACTACTCTACCCTGCGGCGGCGCGTCCCTGTTCCCGCCACCGACGTCCCGCCAGCGGCAGCCACCCCCCCCCCCCCCCCCCCCCCCCCCCGTCGCACCACCAGCACGCCGGCCGGCGCCGAGCGTGCGGCCGCCCCTGGCGGCCCCGTGCGTCCACACCGCCCGCCCCCGCCACGGGCAGCCACCCCGGCCCCCCATGCAGCGAGCTGCCCCCCCTGCTCCCCTGCCACGCGATGCGCCCCCCGCCACCCCGGCCCACACCCGCCGCCACCGCGGCCGCCGCGGCTGCCGCGGCAGGCGGCCTCGGCCGCGGCCGCCGCCACCGCTGCCGCCGCCGCCCGCCGCCCCCGCTACCGCCGCCGCTGCCCACCGCCGCGGCCGCCGCCGCCCGCCGCCCGCCGCCGCCCGCAGCCGCTGCCGCCGCCGCCGCCCGCCGCGGCTGCCGCGGCGGGCAGCCACGGCCGCCGCCCCCGCTACCGCCGCCGCTGCCCACCGCCGCCGCCGCCGCCGCCCGCCGCCCGCCGCCGCCCGCCGCCCCCGCCCCCGCCGCCGCTGCCCACCGTTGCCGCCGCCGCCGCCGCCGCCGCCGCCGCCCGCCGCCGCCGCCGCCGCCGCCTCTGCCCCTGCCGCTGCGGGCTGCTGCCGCCCCGGCTGCCGCTGCCGCCGGCGCCATTGCTGCCGGTCGCCGGCCGCCGGCCTGGCCGGCCGCCGGCCGCCTGCTGCCCGGGCGGCCGCGCTGGCCGCCGCCCCTGCGTCCCCCGCCGCCGCATCCGCCGGATGGCTGCCGTCGCGGCTGCGGCTGCCACCACCGCCGCCGCCACCGGTCGCCACCCTGGCCGGGGGCGGCCGCCCCCGCCGGCCGGCCGCCGGTCCGGCCCCCGGCCGCCGCCGCTGCCGCCGGCTACCGCCGCCGGCATGCTGCCGCCGCTGGCGGGCTGCCGCCGCAGGCCGCCTGCCTGGCCGGCCGTTGGCCGCCTGCCGCCCGGGCTGCCGCCCCGGCCGCCGCCCCCGCCGCCGCCGCCCCCACCGGGTTGCTGCCGCCCTGCTGCCGCTGCCGCCGCCGCCTTTGCTGCCGGCCGCCGCCAGCAGGCTGCCGCCGCCTGCCTTTTGCCGCCAATTGCGGGCTACCTTTGTCGGCCAGCTGCCCGGCCGGCCGCTGGCCGGCTGCCGCCCCGGCCGCTCTCACCATCGCCGCCGCCCCTGCCGGTTGGCTACCGCTCCGGCTGCCGCTGTCGCCTCTGCTGTCGCTGCCGGCCGCCGCCGATCCGCTTGCCACGGCAGCGCCGGCCGCCGCCGTCGCCCTTCGCCACCGCTGCCCCGGCTGCCTCTGCCGCCACCGCTCGCCATCGCCGATGCCGCGGCCTCCGCCGCCGCAGTGGCGGCTGGTGCCGCCGCCCCCGCCCTCGCCGCGGCGGCAATGGCTGCCGCTGCCGCCGCCCCCTGCCGCCGCTGCCCCCGTGGCGGCAGCGGCCGCCGCCGTGCGGGGGGAGGGGTCAGCAGCCACGCTACTTGCACGCAGAGATATTTCAAAAAAACTTACACACCGCGATTATTTGATGTGGACACACAAGTACAAGCACCTCAGACTTAACGCACATCACTCGGCCTGTTTGGCGAATCAAGTGTCCCATTCGTCTGTTCTGATAGGCTGTCACACGATTTGAACAGCGAATCTGCAACAATCAATACTGAACTTACTCTTGGTGGACATGAGAGTACCACAATTGGAAAAACACCAATCCTGGTCAACGACTTGCAACTGGCAACTCCCAACCGCTGAAGCGCCGGCGCCCGACGCCCCCCTCCACCCCGTCTGGTTGCCCGCTTCACCATTTCCTGGCCACGTAGCAGGCCAGGTGGATACACAAGCCTTATTTGCTTGCTCTATCCAGTCTTGAGTGCGGGTCTGCAGACATCTGCGAAGGCACAGCCCCGAACAACCACATGGAGGGGCGCCATGTCCTCACCATTCCCTCTGGGTTCCGTAGCTCAGCGGCGTCTGTGACGGTGAAACACTGTTCGCTATGGCTCTTTGGACATCCTGACATTTGTCATCCTGCAGAACGCAATCGTTTGTTCAGACAGTGCAAGAAAGTGCCTCCCGTCTGTTTCTTTGTCATCCGCTGAACAGTATCGGCCTGGATATAGAGTGCATGAGAGCCCTACCGTGGGAAGAGGTAGTCATATCTGGGTAACATGATCACGCTGAACCTATTGGTGCACACATCTGGCGTCGTGCACCCGTACGGCCGACAGGAATGTCGAGAGGCTGGGTGGCAGAAGCGCTATAGGCGCCCGCTCTGAGCGCTTTTGAGCATAATGGGTCTACTTTGATTAGTGAACACTAAGAGCAGAGGTACCTGTTGGCCACTGAGCCGTAAAAATGCAAAGAAAGCACTCTGCAGTTCACTCATTGGTGACTGACTGACTGCTGATACGGTGATATGCACTGCGGCGCAGCTGGTTGCGCCCACAGCGCAGTTGAGAGTGCAAAAAGATATGGAGGTAGCTGAATACACTGTCTAGATCTGATAGATGTAGTTTTTGATGGATGAGAGCGCTGTGGGGCGTTGGAAGGCCTATCGCGCCTACCTGTCCAGAATGGACATTTTGGGGGCCCATATGACCCACTTCTCGACGTTTGCGACACTTTCTGAGCACATACTCGTGCTCAGCGTCATCGAATTAGTTTGATGGGAACAGCTTGAGAAAATTTTGCTTCACTTTCTGAAACGCGTTGTAGCGGCGTGTGACGCATTGCACTGAGGTGTGCGCAGGGCACTTCACCACGTGCAACACGAGTCAGGGACCACTTCATCAACTTTTCTGAAGCATGCTCAATCGACTAAACCAACGTCGCTGAGCACGGATATGTGCTCAGAATGTTTCGCAAACGTCGGGAAGTGGGTCATACAGACCCCCAAAGTGGCCATTTTGGACAGGTAGCCTCGACAGGCCGTCCAACGCCCCACAGTGCTCTCATGCACCAAAAGATGCAATTCTGAGATCCCAACAGTACAGCAGACATCCTCCGCAACCTTTTTCGTTCTCATCGGCGCTGTGGGCGCGTCCAGCAGTGCGACATGGCCCAAGGCGCCTCCTTCTGCACGGGTTCAACAATGTGCGGACCCCGACATGCCATCCAACCACTTTGAGCAATTGTATGCCACCAGGTACTCATAAACTCATTGTCTGTGCAAAAAACGAGGACCGTGGAGCACTGAACAGCTCTGAGATGCGGGGAAATAATAGCGTGAAACGCTTGCCACACCCGGTTACAGGCTTGTTCTGCCCCCCATGTTGGTGCAGAGCAATAAAAAGATACATTAATAGTCGCAGCGTCATCAGTTTACTCGGGAATGACGGATCCCTCCAGCTCCGCGGGTCCTATGTACTCCACATGCACGTACATACCGAGCAACAGGTCACACCATAACGGACAGGCGGCGCTTGTCAGCGCTATTCACTAAAAAAAATACGCAGGCTGCTGGAGCGTGGACCATTGGGGACGCCAAAAGGTCACAACTGACGGCGTTTCACCGTCGCGAGCGCGCCCGAGCGGCGGAACCCGTCGTGTGAGGGTGATGCACTTCGGCCCTCCATGAAACCGTTCTGGTCGCTGCCGTGACAGACGTGTGTGCAGGCGCGCTCTCAACACTGATAGGAGTCGGAGACAAGGCATACATATCTACCAAGTCTGCTCGGAGAGCGTAAAACGGCGAAGCGGGCGACCGGGGCGGGGAGGAGGGGGGCGTCAGACGCCGGCGCTTCAGTCTTCGGCGTTGGCAGTCGCAAGTCGCTGACCAGGATGGGTTCAGAGTCAAATACTGTAATCCCATCTCCGGAAACAATTGATTCAGTCCTACAATCTTCATCTCGCCCAATTCAGATTGTGCAACAGCCTATCAGGATGGACGAATTGGACATCTGATTCGCCAGATAGGCCAGGAGATGTGAGTCAAGTCGGATGTCTATGTACTGTTGACCTCCGTGAAATATTCTCTGGGATTGTAATTACAACCAAAGATCTTTGCCTGCCATGTGAGTAGCTGGTCGCTACTGTCGTCTTGCTGTCTGGCCGCCTCAACCAGCGTCAGGGGAGGCGGCTCGCCGCGGCGCGGGCGCCTGCCTGCCGCGGTCGCGTCAGGGGGGAGACCGCAGTGCGCGGCGGCGGCGTCAGCCCCCCCCACCGGCCGGGGCAGTGGCGGTGGAGTGTGGGAGTGGTGGCATACGGCGCTGCCATGACGGTCGCGCGGGGGCGGACCGGCGGCGGCCGCCGCCGCCGCAACCGCGATGCAAGCGGTGGTGCGCAGCAGCAGCGGTGGCCGCTGCCGCCGTGGCAGCGGCTGCAGGGGCAGCATTGGCGAGCGGCTGCCGCCGCCGCCGCCGCCTCCGCCGCAGCCGCCGTCGCCAGACCCGTGGCCGTGTGCGGCGGCGGTGGTTGCCCCAGCGGCCGCAGCCGCAGCCGCGGGGGCAGCTGTGACGGGTTGCGGCGGTCGCGGGCGCGTCGGGGACAGATGCGGTGGAGGACGGCAGCGGCCGCCGCCGGGGCCACCGCGACGGCTGCCGCGGCCGAGGCTGCGGGCGCAGCGGTCGCCGACGGCGGCGGCCACTGCCACCACGGGAGCAGCCGCGGGAGGGAGTTGGAGCCGAGAGGCAGCGGCCGACGGTGGCAGCGCACCGTAGCGGCGGCGGCAGCCTATGGCTGGGGACGCCGGCCACGGCGGACGGGCGGCCGAGCCGAACCCACGACACAAACCGGTGAGCAACCAGCTTGGCTGCACTAACCCTTATGGACCTGTGGCACGACGAACGGATGCATTTAAATGTACAAGTCCGAGGCTGTCTTTTATCCAACCCCCCACCCACCCCCCCCCACACCCCCCCAACCACCCCCCCAGCGCCCCTCCCCCCCCTCCCACGTGGCGTGCGCACAGGCTTCCCCCCCCCCCTCAACCCAACGTGCGGATTCCGCATGTTGGTTGAGATCCTCAGATACTGCCTCCACCAGAGCGACTCAGGGTGTGCGGCCTGGGAACATGCGTGAGAAGGTTGCCGCCCCCGCCCCCCGGCGGGGACCGGGGTAGCCAGGCGGTGTGCTTGATTCAGACGAGAATAGATGCATACATTACAGTGTGACATGGGCACAGGGGAGGGCTCGCACACGACGGTCTTCCTCGTTGCGTCAACTGAGGTGGGGGCGCGCCCGCGCAGCCGTGGCCACGGCCGCCCCCCACCGGCAGCCGTCGAGGCCACTCCCCCCCAAGCACCAGCCGCAGCCATTGCCGCCCCCGGCGGCCGCCGCTGCCGCGGCCGCCCCGCGCCCGCCGTGGCCGCCCCCACCCCGCCAGCCGCCGCGGCCGCCCCCCCCGCCAGCCGCCGAGGCCACCCTTTCTCGGCAGCCCTCGCGGACGCGGCCGCCCCCCGACGCCCCCCGACGCCCCCCGGCGCGGCCGTTTCCCCCGGCGGCTGCCACCCCCAGGGGGCTGCCTCCCCCCGGCGGCCGCCACCGCCCGCGGCAAGCACGGTCGCCACCCCCCAGAGGCCTTGCCAGCCGCCCCCCCCCGGCGGCCACCACGGCCCCCCCTCCCCGCCGCCCCTCGACGGCCCCCGCAGTCCCCCGCCGCCCGTTGCCACGGACGCCGTCCCTACCTCGGCGGTCGCCACGCCCCCCGCCGGCACGCGACGCTGCGGCGGGTGCCGGACGACGGGGACTGGGCGCCGGGGGCCGGGGGCCGGGTGCCGGGGCACAGGCGGCCGGGGCCGCGGGCCGGGCAGCGGCGGGGGCCGGAGGGCAGAAGCGGGGTGCCGAGCGGCGGCGGGTGGCGGGCGGCGGGCGGCGGCGGGCGGCGGGCGGCGGTGGGCGCCGCGCGGCGGGTGCCGGGCGGCGGCGGGCGGCGGGCGGCGGCGGGCGCCGCGCGGCGGCGGGCGCCGCGCGGCGGGCGGCGGGCGGCGGGCGGCGGCGGGCGGCGGGCGGCGGGGGCCGGGTGCCGGGCGGCGGCGGGCGCCGCGCGGCGGGCGCCGGGTGCCGGGCGGCGGCGGGCGCCGCGCGGCGGGCGCCGGGTGCCGGGCGGCGACGGGCAGCGGGCGGCGGCGGGCGCCGCGCGGCGGGCGGCGGGCGGCGGGCGGCGGCGGGCGGCGGGCGGCGGGGGCCGGGTGCCGGGCGGCGGCGGGCGGCGGGCGGCGGGGGCCGGGTGCCGGGCGGCGGCGGGCGCCGCGCGGCCGGGGGGGCCCGGCGGCAGAAGCCGGGGGCCGGGCAGCGCAGACCGCAACGGGAGGGGGGGCAGCCAGCGCGGTGCCGCATACCCACGCTGGCACCGTGCGTGGGGATAGGGCACGCGTCATGCGGCACGCGCACGCGGCCGGGCACGCGCCATGGCACCCGCTGTCAGACGTGATGCTGCACTGCTGACTGGCACGGGGCCGTTTTGCAGTGACGTCGCGCGAGCGCGACGGTCGCCAGCGCGACGGGCGCAGCCGTGGTGCGCGAGTGCGGCTCGCAGCGGATTGCGCTACCGAAGTGTACGGAAAAGAGAGGCACCAGAGTTCTGTGCAAAAAAACAATATGGGCTGCAATGAGGACGCTGCTGCCGCTGCCAGTCCATGGATTCGAAGTCCACGCCGGGAAGTCCACCAGGTCCCTCCAGGGGGGCTCACGGGCCCCCCACACGCACCCCTCGAATGCAGCGCCTGGTGGGGGGTTGGGATTCTGGACCTTGGGAATCCCAAGGCTGGTATTATCCTTCTTGTTGCCGTCTGTCGCTGGCCTTCCACCCCAGCCACGGTCTGGTCGCGGCCGCCGCCCGCGTGCCCCTCACCCGTCGCGTGGCGGCACCGCGGCGGTCACGCCCGCCGCCGTGCGCGTCGGCCGCCCTTCCACCCCTCCTTGCGTTCCCCACTCCCTGTCAAGTCCCCCCCTCTCCCTCCCCACGTTCCTCAACCCCGCCGCGTCCCGCTCGTCCCAAGTCGCCTCACCACCTCCTGGCCGCGTCCTCCCCCCGTCCGTCCCCCGCCATCCGTCGTTTATCCCCCGCACCTTGCCGTCCCTCCCCCCCCCCCCCCCCCCCCGACCGCCCGACCGGGCCCTCGGCGGGGGCGATGGCGGCGGCGGATCCGCCCCCCCCCCCCCCCCTGCGGCTGACCGACCTCCCCGACGACGCGCTCGCGCTCATCCTGGCGGCGCTCCCGCTCGCCGACGTCCCCGCCGCCGCCGCCGCGTGCGCGCGGCTGGCGGGGCTTGTCGCGACCAACGAGCTGCTGTGGGCGGCGCAGCTGCGGCGGGCGGTGGGCGCGCCGCTGGCGCGCGTCGGTGCGCCCCGGCCGCCGGCGCTGCTCGTTGGGCGGGGGGGTTGGGGGGGGGTGGGGAGGGGGGGGGTGGCACCGGCAGTGGCGGTGGTGCGCTTGGTGGCCGCAGCAGTGGCGGTGGTGCGCTTGGTGGCAGCGGCAGCGGCAGCGGCAGCGGCAGCGGCGTTGGCAGCCACGGCGGCGGCAGTGGCGGCGGGAGCAGAGGGGGCGGCGGGGGGCGCTGCCTTGCCGGCAGCCCGGTGCCAGCGCCAACGCCTGCGTCTCAGCTCCCCCCCGTCACCGCTGCGGGCCCGCCCGGAGCGGCGTCGCCGCCCTCCCCCGCCTGCCCGCCTCCGTCTTCCTCCCCCCGGCAGCGTCGCCCGCCCGCCGCCGCGCGCCTCCGCTTCTGGGCCCGCCACGGGTGGTTGGTCGGGGACTGGGCGGCGGCGGGCACCCCCCCCACGTCCCCCCGTGGCTCCCTCCTGTGCGTCCGCGTGGACACGTCGTCGGCCGACGGTGGCATTGTGGGCTACCTCGCCCGCCGTCGGTGCCTGCGGGACTTTCCCCTCACCGCGGGGGGGCCCCCAGAGGGCACAGCCGGCGGCGGCGGCGGCGGCGGCGGCGGCGGGGGGGGCGGGGATCCCCCCCGGTCGGAAAACGATGCCAACAGCGGGCGTGGCGGCGGCGACGCGTCGGGCCTGTCGTTTATGGTGGCGTTTCGGCTGCGCATGTACGACCCGTGGGTGGTGCTGGCGCCGTCGGTGAGCCTGCCGGGCCTGTGGGAGGATGGGCAGGCGGCGGGCGGGAGCTGCGCGTGCGAGCAGGTCGCGCCGCTGGCGGGGGTGGTCCGGCCGGTGGCGGCGGGGGAGGGGGGGGTGGCTGGCGACGGCCGCGGCCACCGCCGCGGCACCCCACCGGCTGCGGCGGCGGCAGCCGCCGCCGCCGCGGCAGACGGCGTCGGCCTCCTCCTCCGCCAGCGCCCGCTGCACGCGCCGGGCTGCGCGCGCGGCGCCGTGCCGCCGGCCGCTGGTGCGGACGGCGCGCCCGCGGAGCGGCTGCCGCCAGAGAATATGCGGGTGGACGCGGCCGTCTGGGGGGCGTACCGCCGGCTGCGGGTGGGGGTGCGGCGGAGCCTGCCGCCGGGGGCGCTCCCGACGGCCGTGCCAGACGTGCGCCGGCGGGGGAGGGGGGGGGGGGACGGCGCGCTGGCCGCCGTTGGACTCGCGGCGTCCACACTGTCTGTGACGGCGACGTCGACGGCGGCATTGGCGGCGGTATCGTCGCCGGCAGTGTCGGCAGCCTCCTCCTTGGCAGCGTCTGGGACTAGTGGTGGCGGCGGGGCGGCGGGCGGCGCTGCTGCCGCCGCTGCCGCCGGCACCGCCGACGCGGGGGCCACTGCCGGCACCCCCCCCCCCCTCCCGCCACCCGCGGGAAGTGGTGTCGGCAGCCCGTCGCGGTGGACGCCCCTCCCCCACCCCCACCCCCGCCTCGTCGCGCCGTCGCCGCTGCCGTCCCCCCCCACGGGCGTCTTTTGGGCGCCCTACGGCCCGCACGGTGTCGAGGTGGTCACCGTCGCCCCCCCGTCACCCTGGACGCCGTGCGTGGGGGCACAGAGCCGGGCGCCGTGCGGCTGCCGCCGCTGCTGCGTGGCGGTGGTGACCAAGGTGACGGGCGACGTCAACGTGCCGGCGGGGCAGGTGACGTTTTTCGTGTCGGCCGCCGAGGTGTGCCCGGCAATGCTGCCGCCCGAGTGGCAGGCCGTCGGCGCCGGCGGCCGCGTGCGGGTGCGGGCGCTCAAGGGGCACGTGCGGGTGGCGGGGGCGGGGTTTCTCAGCCCGGGGTGGCACCCGATGCTGTGCGTGACGCTGTCGGCGGGGGCGGGGGAGAGTGACGGGTTTTGCGCGGCGCTCGGGCCGGTCGGGTGGGTGCTGCCGTTCCGGCGGCTGTACCTGCCGTCAGGGGCCGGCGGGTAAGGGGTGGCGGCTTCAACAGAGAGGCTTTTTTTTGTGTGCTGGTGGCTGTAGGGGACGGACAGTCGCGGGGACTTGGTGCGGACGGCCGCAGGAGGCCGAGTGCCGAGGCGGGGCACAGCTAGAGTAGAGGTGTGCGAGCTCCCTCCCTCCGGCTTGTGACTCGATCAGTTTTTTTTTCACCGTGTGCGTGCGTTTTTGGACGCTTTTCTACCATCCTGTCTAGAGTGTATTGCAGTGGCCGGGGTCTATTTGGTGGCCACCCGCCGCGCAGCATCGGGCGAATTGATTCGTCGCGGTTAGTCTGACTGCTGCACGTGTACGTGCAACGTGGTACATGGCCACACACGTTGCTTCATCCAGAACTTTTGAGGCCTCTTTTCAACAGCGAGAGGCCGATGGTGACAATGACACCCAATGAGAAACGAGAACTGGAACACTCCAGCCAATGATGAATATCGATTCTTTTGAAATTCTTCGAAGCCTTTTGCACGAGGACTCGGCTTAATACTGCTGGTATTTTCTGTGCGGATAATATCCGCGAAACATCCACGAGATATCCACAAAACGGATCGATAAAAAGCCCCTCTAATCTCTCCCCAATATTCGAATCTCAGCGCAACGATGCGGCCTCGGCCGCACCAGCTCTCGGCCTGTTTGTGGCCGCCGCCGCCTGGCGCGCGTGTGATCACGTGGCTCCCCCTTCCCGCCCCGTCACTCGCCTCGACTTGACCCGTGGCCGACGCCGGCCGGGTCGCCCGCGGGCGCGGTGCGCCCTGGGAACGCCTGTGCCGCCGGCCGCGTCGTACTGTGGTGATAGGGTTGGTGCCGGCTGTGTCCATTCTTCTCCCCCTGGGCGCCTACTGTTTCGTCGTCCGCCTGGGGCGTGTCGTCCTTCTGCTGGTGCTTCGTCCGTCCGTACGGGGGACGCAATTCCCGTCCTTGCCCTGTTTTCGTACACCCGGTCGGGGTGTTGGCTGGGACACCCCGTTGCTGCCGCCGTTGCGGCTGCAGCTGCTGCCACCAGTCGCCGTCGGCGGCCGTTGTTCCGCATGGCGGCGTTTGTGCTCCCCGTGGTGCCGCCGCGCACCAGCGGCGGCGGCGGGGCGGCGGCGGCGACGGCGGCGGCGTCGTCCCCCCCACGTCGCCGCCGCCACCACCCCCGGCCGCTGCCGGTTGTTGCGGTGGTGGTGCCCGTCGTGCGGGCGGCGGCGGCGGCGGCGTTTGAGCCAGACGGGGGGGGGGGGGCGGGGGGGGTGGGGGGCGTGGTACCACCGGCGGTGGCGGCGATGGCGGCGGTGGCGCGTGCCAGATGGGTCCAGACGCTGCTGCTGTGGAGGGGGGCGCCTGGGGGAGAGGGCTGGCCGCGGCCGAGACCGAGACGGTGGTCACGTCTCGGTTGGCGGCCACGTCTGGGTCCTCCACGCAGCCGCGGCCACGGTCACGGATGAAGGTCGACGGTGGGGGGGCGGCCCCGGCGGCGGCAGTCACGACAGAGGATCTCCGAGCGGTCGACGACGCAGTCACTGTTGGCGGCGCCGCCACCGACGCGGAGGACGATGACCTCGCCGGCGGCGCCGCCGCGTGGTCGGGCCGCAAGCACACCGCGTCGGCGCGGGCCAAGATTTCCGCCGCCAACCGCGGGCGGGTGCCGTGGAATAAGGGGCGGCAGCACTCGGAGGAGACGCGCGCGCGCATCGCGGCGGCGACGCGGGCGGCGATGAGCCGCCCCGACGTGCGCACGCGGATGGCCGACAAGAAGAGCGGGCGCAAGCACAGCCCCGAGACGCGTGCCAAGATCCGCGCCTCGTGCACCGCCCGCTTCCTCTCGTCCCGCAAGGCCATGGAGGCTTCCGCCGCGGCGGCGGCGGCGGCGGCGGCAGCAGCCGAGGATGGCGTCAATGGCGGGAGCGCCAGTGGCACCCCTGTGGCGGCCGCCGCGGAGAGCGCCAAGCCGTCGCCTCCCCGCGCGCTGGTGCGGGCTGCGACGGCGCGGCTGCAGCAGGCGGGCGTCACCCAGCCGCTGCCCTTTTCGTACGACAATGCCGTCCTGGGGCCCCAGGTGCTGGCCGCCCTGCCGCGGCTGCCACCGAGGGAGGACCAGACGAACGCTGCCGCCGACGCTGCGTGGGTGACTGCCGACGGCAGCGCTCACGGCGCCGACGGCGCCGCGGCGTCGGTGGCCTCCAAGCGGGGCCCCCTGTCGGCCGAGACACGCGCCAAGCTGTCCCGCCGCATCCGGGAGATGTGGGCCAACGACCCCGGCTACCGCGCGCGGGTGACGGCGGGCATCGCGTCGCGGTCGACGGGCAAGACGCGGCAGCTGACGAGCGAGCACCGCGAGGCGATCCGGCAGAGCCTCCTCTCCCGCAACGCGGACCTCCGCGAGCGCGGCGTCGCGCACCCGTCGACGCGCTACGCAGACGGGCAGCCGCGGCCGCGGCGGCGGCGGCCGCGGCGGGCCGACGGCACCCGCCCGCCGCCGCGGACGCCAGAGCAGCAGGCCGCGCGCGCCGAGGCGAGGCGGCTCAAGCGGGCGGAGCGGGAGGAGCGCCGC
This sequence comes from Pyropia haitanensis, assembly GCA_008729055.1. Classification (NCBI taxonomy): domain Eukaryota; phylum Rhodophyta; class Bangiophyceae; order Bangiales; family Bangiaceae; genus Pyropia; species Pyropia haitanensis. The sequence continues at coordinate 6,578,308 of SDUX01000004.1, read as the reverse complement.
GCGCTGCGGCGGGCGGCGCGGGAGGAGGAGGAGGCGGCGCGGCGGCTGTCGCAAAAGGCTCTCGTGTCGCAGCTGGTCAGCGCGGGCTCGCTGCCGCCGCTCGAGTCGCTCGCGCAGCTCGACGCGTGGTCGGGGGAGCCGCTCGAGGCGGGCGGCGACAACGCGCCCGCCGCGGCAGGCGGCGACGTGGGGGGCGGCGCCCACGGGGGGGCGTGGGCTGCCGCTGCCAACGGCAGTGACGCGCCCGACTTTGACGCCATCCGCGCGGCGGGTGCGAGCCTCCAGGGCCGCCTCCGCGGCGCGCCGGGCGGCGGCGGCGGCGGCGACGCGCAGAGGGGCGTCCATGGCGGCGGCCGGGACGGGCTGTCTGGCTCGGCGAGGGCGGCCGCAGCGGACGGCGTCGTGGTGTCTGGCCTAGCCGGCGGCGACGCGGGGCTGCCGCCAGAGGGGGTGCTGGAGCGCATTGACTATGGGGACCAGCTGTCGTTTGACCTCGTCTCGTCGCCGGCCATGCCCAGCGGGGTCGACGCCTTTGACGCTGCCGCCGGCGCCGGCGCCGACGACCTGCTGCCGGTCGCGGCCGCGGACGCGACCGACACGGAGGACGAGGACGTCGAGTCGGACTCGGAGGACGACGACGAGTCGGACGATGACGAGGACTGGGACGATGACGAGGACGAGGAGGACTCGGAGGACGAGGAGGAAGAGGAGGAGGAGTTTGACTTTACGTGGGAGTACGAGGTGGAGCCCGCCCCGCGCAAGCCCGCCACGCCGGTCGACGACGCGCCGGTACGGAAGCGGATTTTGACCTACGTCAACGGCGCCGCCACGATGGTGGACAGCTCTGCGTAGGGCGCCGCGGCGGCGGGTGCGCTGCATGGTTGGTGTCGGGTCACGAGAAAAACAAAAAAAAAAAAACAGACAAGAGCAACGTCCGTCCCTACCCGCCATCCCGTGCCCCACTGTCGCGGCACGCAGGGGCGTTGCCGGCGGCCGCCATCATCCGGGGGTGGGCAGCCCCCTCGGGCGGGTGCGGCGCACCGCCGTCGCGGCCGGTGCCGCCGCGGTCTTGCCAGGCCCTGACCGACCCGCCGCCGCTCCCCGCGGCGGCGAGCGTCTTGCTCCCGACGCGGCCGCCGACGCGGGGCGCCGCCGGCGGCGCCGCCAGCGTGTCGGCTGTACCGCGTCCCCCCCGCCATCGCCGCGCAGGAGGACCCCGGCCGCGTGGCGGGCGTCTCGGCACGTGCCCCGCCCGCCGCGCGCACCGCCACGCCCCCCCCCCCCCCCCACCTCCCACCTCCCACCGGCACGACCGCCCCCACCTCCCACCTCCCACCGGCACGACCGCCCCCACCTCCCTCCCACCTCCCACCGTCGCCCCCACCCACCGACGCTGGCGCGGCCGTCGCGGCCGCGCGGACCCCCCGCCGCGCCCGCCCCAGCGGTCACCGCTGCCACGTGGGACCCCCGACCCTCCCCCGCACCCCGCTCCCGGAATTGGGTTGCCCCGCGCGCCGCCGCACGCGCGCCGCCGGCCGTGCGGGTGCGGGTGCGACCGCGGCGGCGGCACCTCCGCGGCCGTACCCACGGGCCCCGCGGCCACCCCACACCCACTGTGACGACGACAGCGCCCACCACCGCAACGTGACGCTGGGGGGGGGGGGGGGGGGGGTGCACGCCGCACGGTATGGTACAGCGAGGCCAGCCAGCCGACCGCTGACAGCCACCGCGGCGCGGCGGTACGCCTCCCTCCCCCCCACCCAGCGCGCAGAAGCGTGGGCCGCGGGCCCGCGGTGCCACCACCCCCCCCCCCCCCCCCCCCGCGCACCCGCGGCGTCGCGCCCCGTCCCGCGGCGCCGCGTCCTCCGCCCGCGGCCGGTGTGGCCGGTGCGCCCCCAACCTCCTCCCCCCCCGCCCCCACCCCGTCGGCGTCGCCGCCCTCCCGCGCGTCTCCTCCGCGGCGGCGGCGGCCAGCCAGGCGTGGCTGCCGCCGCGGCCGGTCGCGCCCGTGCGCTGCGGCCGCGCCGGCGACCGCGCGCAGCGGGTGCCACCGCGGGGGGGGGGGGGGGCGCGTGAATTTCCGCCCGTCGCGGCGGCCAGCGTTGGGGGGGGGGGGGGGGGACTCGCGCGTAGGACCGGCGGCCGTCTCCCTCCTCCGCCTTTGCCCTCGCCCCCCCCCCCCCACCCCCCCTCTCCCGCTCACGACCACGCCGCCCCCCCCCTTTTTGTTTTTCTACCCCCTGGTTCCCTCCCCGTCCCCCCCGTGGGTGCGTTTCCACCCCGTTTTTTCTCGCCACGCCCCCCCCCCGCCGCGGCGGCCTGCCGCTGCTCGTTGCTCCGCCCGTGCGGGTCTACCCCCCCCCCCCGGCCAGTCCCCTGCGTTTGGGTAGAGGCTGGCTTGTTCTTTTTTTTTTATTTTTCTTCTCCCCGCGCGGCTGGGCGCGTCGTATCGCATCTCCGCCGCGCACCCGGGACGCGCGCGGGGTGGGCGCGAGCGTCTGCCGCCGCTCCGCCCGCCGCCCGCGTGCGCGCCCCCCTCTTCCCCACGCGCGCGCGTGTGCCACGCGCGCGCGCGGTCGCGGCCGCCGGGTCCGCGGGGGGTGGCCGCGTGCCAGCAGTGCCGGGCGCTCCCGCTCCCCGCCGCCGCCGCCGCGCCCTGGCCGCCGCGGCCGCCGCGGCGTCCACTCGGGAGTGTGGGTGGGCGCACGCCGCCCCAGTGGGGCTCTCCCCGCGTCCTGACCCCCCCGCCCCCCCCCCCCCCCCCCCCTTCCCCCCCCGCATGGCCTCGCGCCCCGCCGTCGTCGCCGACGGCGACGCTGCGACTGCGGCCACCGGCGGCCCCTCCCCCCCCACCGCGTCATCGAGGCGGGCCCCCCCCCGGCGGGCGCCCTCCTTCCTCGCGTCGGCCACCACCGCCGCCGCACGGGCGGCGGTGCGGCTGCCGCGCGCGGCGACCTTTTCCCTGGGCAAGGCCAAGCGTGGCAAGCGGCCGGCAACGGCGACCGGCGGCGGCGGCGGCGGCGGCGGCGGTGGGGGAGGGGGCGGCGGTGGCGCCACCGCCGGGCACACGCCCGCGTCTGCGGCGAGCGTCGACGGGGGGGGACGCCGCCGGCGGTCGCGGCGGACCACTTCCACGGGCGGCGTCGGCGGCGGCGGCGGCGGCGGTGGCGGCCGCCGCGGCGGTGGGGGGGGAGGTGGTGGCGGCATTGGGGACGTGGCGGTGCTGCTGCGCGACGACGACGAGCTCCTCATTGACGACGTGTGGCTGGCGGCCGGGGGGGTGGCGGCGGCCGGGCGGGCGCGGCCGCCGGCGGGTCGGACATTGACGACGACGAGGACGTGGCGGGGGTGGCCGAGCTGGTGCGCGGACACCTGGCCGCCGCGCGGGTGGTGGCGGCGGAGGAGCACGCGGCGGCGATGGACACGCTCGACGGGTTTGGGGGGGGGACGTGGGCGTGGGAGGCGGGACGGACGGGGACGCGCTCTTTGGGGACGTGCCCAGTGGGGGGGGGGTGGTGGACGCGCTCGCGCTCGCGCCGGCGGCCGTCCCGCCCGTATTGACGGCGGCCCCGCGGGGCGGCAGCGGCGGCAGCAGCAGCGGCGGCTTTTGCTCGGCCGACAGCGACGGCCCGCCGCGGCGGCCCGCCGCGGCGGCGTCGCCGCCGCCGCGGTCCGCTGCGGCAACGTCGCCGGCGTCGGCGACGCTGGCGACGCCAGCGGCGGCGCCGTGGGGGACCCCACCGGCGGCGGCGGCCGCCGCGGCGGCCTCCCCGCCGTGGCCGCCCTACCGCGGCGACGAGCCCGACTGGGTGCTGCTGTCGCGGTCCGCCGGCGGCGGCGGGGGCGTCGGCGACACCACCCCCGCCGCGCCCGCGTCGTCGGCGCTGCTGCCGCTGCCGCCAGAGCTGCAGGCAGAGGCCGCGGCGGCGGCCGCCGCCGCCGCGGCGGCCGCGCCCGCCACCGGCGCTGCCGCCACCGCCGCCGCCGCCGCCGTCACCGCCGCCGCGGCGGCGGCGGGCGTGCGCTCGTCGCCCGCCGCGCCGCCGCTGCCGCCGTCGCCGTCGCCGCCGTCGTCGCCGCTGGTGGTGGCGCGCCCGCGGGGGGGGTCCCCGCCCGCGCCGCCGCTGGTCGCGCCGCTGCCGCCCGCGCCGCCGCCGCCGCCGTCACCGCCAGCGTCTCCGCCGGCGGCGGCCGCCACGCCGGCGTCGTTGGCGCTGGGGGGCAAGTCGCCGCCCGGTGGCCGTGCTGCGGGGGTGTCACCCCGGACGCCTCGGTCGGGCTGGAGTGCCTCCCCGTCAAGCGGCACGCTCCAGACAGCCCGAGGCGACGACTCGCCCACCGCCGCGTCGCCATCGTCCCAAACGGCGTCGCGCTCGCCGGCGGTGCGGACGCGGAATGGCGGGCCGAGCCCCGTGCGGACCCCCACTGCTGGTGTTGCCGCAGACGATACGACCATCACCGACGATGCCGACGACGACAGCCCGTCTGTGTCGTCTACGTACAGCGTGCCGCGGGAGACGGCCTACTCGGCGTACATTAAGGAGGGCTCCCCTCCTCCACTGGACGACGAGGCCGCGACGGCCATGGCTGCTCTCGATGTGCTCCTTGACGAGGAGGACGCCGCGACTGCGGCCGAGGAGGCAGCGGCCGCGGAAGCGGCGAGTGAGGATGAGGACGGGGCGTCGGAGAGCGACGTGGACGCCGACGGCGATGATGACGATGGCGGGGGTGGCGCCGACGCGGCGTCGCCCGCGTCTTCCAAGGCGTCGACTGTGGTTGTGACGCCCGTGGGGCGGGCGCGCCCGTCCGAGGCGGGGGCGCCAAAGAGTGGTGGCCGCCTATGGCGCGGCGGCCGCTCGTCTGGCTCTGACGAGCTGCAAGACGACGACGTGGTGGTTGCGGATGAGGAAGACTTGCTTGTCGAGGACGAGGAGCTGCTGGAAGAGGTGGACGGGTTGGAGAGTGTAGGGGGACCGGGCTGGCGCGACGAGGGGCGCGAGCCGCTCGAGGCGGTGCGCGGCGTGGGCGACACGCCACCCCGACGGCGGAGCACTCGTAGCTGCAGTCGCAGTGGCAGCGACAGCCGCAGTGGCGGCCGCAGCGCCGGCCGTCGCCGCAGCAGCGGCAGGCGCAGCAGCCGTAGCGCCAGCAGCAGCCGCAGCGGCAGGGGCCACAGCGCTGCCGACAGCGAGCACGGTGGCGCACGCCGCCCTGGGCGCGGGTACGGATCTCCCTCCCCCCTCGCCGCCGCCGCCGCCGCCGCCGCCGACGCGTCTACCTTGGGCACGGACGTGGACGATGAGCTGGACGCGACGGTCACGACGGGCGACGAGGCGTCTGTGGCGGCGGTGACGGCGCTCTCCTCTGACTTGGAGGGCACCCTCGACGACGGCGACGTAGTCGTCGCCGACACGGTGGTTGACGACAGCCCCGGCCGGCGGCGGCGGCCGCCGCCGCGGCGGCGGCCGCGGCGATCGTCTGTGTCGTCGTCGTCGTCGTCGTCGGCAGCGTCGGCAGCGTCGTCGGAGCCGGCGTCGCCGGTGTTGCGCTCGCCCGGCGGCGGGCGGAGCTCGCCCGACGACTTTGGCGGCCGCGTCGTCGACACGGACAGTGACAGCGGCAGCGGCGAGGCGGCCGGCGCGGCCGACCCGCGGCGGGGTGGGGGACCGCCGGCGCCACCGTCGCCGCCGCCGTCACCGCCCGTGGAGCGCGTGCGGGACGTGTATGGGGGGAGCCGCAGCCCGCCAACGCCCGTGCGGTGGCGGCGGCGCAGCCGCGGCGGCACCCCCGACGGTGGCGGTGGCGGCGGCGGCGGCGACGGTGGCGGTGGCGGTGGCGGTGGCGGTGGCGGTGGCGGTGGCGGTGGCGGCGGTGGGTCCACCGCCGCCGGCGACTCGGCGGGCTGCGCGCACACCGCCGCCTCCCCACCGCCCGCATCGGGGGCGGCCGGCGCCGCGGACAATGGCGCGCCGTCTCCCCCCGCCGCCTCCTCAGCCCCCCCCCCCCCCTCCCCCCCCCCCCCCCGCGTGCGAGCGCTGCACCAGCCTCCGCAAGCAGCTCGACTACATGGCACTCGAGTACGACGAGCTGTGCGAGCGGCTGCTGCGGCAGGCGCCCTGCGGCGGCGGCGGCACGCCCGCGGCGGTCGCCGCGGCGGCGGCCGCGACGGGCGGCGGCGGCGGCGGCGGCGGCGTCGGCGGCGGCGGCGGTTCGGCGGGGGCGGTGGAGGTGCGGGGGCTCGTCGCCGAGGCGACGAGCCTCCGCTCCACCCTCGCCGCGCTGCTGCGGTCGCACCGGGGGGAGGGGGGGGGGGCGGGGGCGCCGCCGCTGCGCCTGCCGCCGCGGCGGCCGCCGCCGCCGCCGAGCGTGACGCGCAGCCGCTGAGGGGGTGGGCGGCGAGGGGGGGGGGGTGAGTGGGGTAGGGGGGGCGGGGGGGGGCAGGGGGTGTGGAGTGACGGGCGGTGCCGTTTTGGCGTGGCGGGGGGCGGAGGGGGCTGGCGGCGGTAGGAGAGGCAGGCGTGTCTGCCTGCTGGGCGCTGCTCTTTTGCTGCTGCGGATATCTGTTTCTGGCCGTCGTGCCCAGCCCGGTTGTGTTTCTTGTTTGGACCCTGGCGTCGGGGACGGCGCCGGCCGCGACGGCGCCCGTGCCGCGCGGCGTGGCGCCGCCGCGCCTCACCGCGGCGGGGCGCGCGGTGGCAGCCGCTACCCGCGCGGTGCCGCCGGCAGTCGCTGCCGGGAGGGGCGGTGGCCCGTCGTGGCGCCCCGTCTGCTGCTGGCGACCCCTGCGGGAGGGGGGGGACGCGGCGCCCGAGGGGCGTGCGACGACCGCCCCGGCAGCAGGGGGCACGCCGCGGGGCAGCGGCGGTGGACTCCCCGCCTGCCGCGGTGGCCGCCGCCCCGCCGCCGCGGCCGGGTGAGGGGGCGGGTTGAGGCGGGGTGCCCTCCGGTCGCCACTGCCGCTGGGTCCATGGTGTGCGTCGCGGTCCCCGCCCCGCGCCTGGCGGCGGCGGCGTCCCACCCAGTTCCAACGAGTCCCCGCCCTCCTACCCCCCCCCCCCCGGCCCCCGTCGCCCCCACCCCCTCCACCCGCCCACGCTCCGCCCCCCTCCCCCCCCCCCCCCCCCCACCTCCCCCCCCAAGTCAGTCTGTCCCAAAGTAACGGTCGCCAAAGTCCCCCACCCCCGGCACGATAAACTTGTTCCCGTTCAGCGCCGCGTCCACCTCGGCGGTCACGACGCACACACGCGGGTACGCGCCGCAGTAGGCGCGGAGCCCCGCGCGGGAGGCGAGGACGCTCACAAAAATGATCTTATCCTCGGCGACGCCCGCGTCGACGAGCGCCGCCGTCGCGAGCCGCGCGCTCCCGCCCGTCGCGAGCATCGGGTCGAGCAGCAGCACGTGGCGGGACGCCACGTCGTCGGGGAGCTTGGCAAAGTAGAGGGCGGGCGCGGCGGTCGCTTCGTCGCGCTGGATGAGGATCTTGCCGACGCGCGCGGCGCGGCAGCAGGAGCGGAGGGCGGGCTCCATCGCCTCCCCCGCCCGGACGACCGACACGCCCAGGATTTTGCCGGAGAAGGCGACGCCCTCGTGGACGGCGCCGTCGACGGGGGTGGTGACCGTCACGGGGGAGACGGGGAGAAAGTTGAGGGCTGCCCACGGGAAGAGGAAGGCCGCACGCGCGCCGCCAGGCACGACAGCGCAGCAGGTGATTAGGGGGGGTGGGGCGTGGTACAGTGACCGCCCCAGCGGGCAGCGCAAAAGCACAGACCAGCAGCGCGGGCGCGGACCAGGCAGGGGGCAGAAGCACAGGGGCCACAGCACAAAGGCAGCAGCCACACGGAGCAAGAGTCAGTCAGGACGGTCACGCCCACGGAGAGTGGCAAGCCAGAAGGTCAGACGGGAGAGGAGGCAGGAGGATGGGGGTGGCCGCCCGCCACCAGTGCATGCCACACACAGCCAGCCGCGGCGGCCGCCAACAGTCACGCCGCCAACTCTGTCCGCCCCCCCCCCCCCCCGCCCCCCCACGACAAACCCACATCCGTGCTCACCGTGCCCGCCTCCCGCCGGGTGGAGCGCCCGCCCCCGCCGCCAACAGATGCGCCGCGGCTGTGCCGCGCAGGCGCCGCGGCCGCCCGCCAACCACCCCCCCCCCCCCCCCCCCCCCACCGCCCCCCCCCCCCCCGGCCACGTACCAAACTCGACGACCAGCCGGATGACGCGGTCGGCGGAAAAAACCCAGTCGGCGCGCGACGTGGCCGCCGAGCGGATGATGGTCATCAGCGCGCGCATCTGCGCCGTTGGCGGGTGCACGTGCACGGCCGGCGGCAGCGGCGCGGCGGCGGCGGCGGCCGCGTCGGCCGCGTCGGCGGTGACGCCGGTGGCGGCGGTGGTGGTGGTGGTGGCGGAGGGGGGCGCCGCGGCCGCCGGGGGGGGGGGGGGTACGTCACCGCCCCGGCCACGGGCGGCTCTGCAGTGGCCGCGGCGGCGGCGGCGGCGGCGGCGGCGGCGGCGGCGGCGGCTGCGGCGGCGGGCCGCGGTGGTGCCGCCGCGGCGGGGGATGAGGACGACATGGCTAGAGGGGGGGGCTGCGCGTGGGTGGAGAGGAGGGGAGGGCGGCCGGCGTCGGCAGTAGGGCAGACAGGACCGCGGCGTGGAAAAGAATGGTGGCACGGAGGCGGTGTAGCGGGGGGGGGGGGATGCGGAGAAGGGCTGCCAACGGCCAAGGGTGGGGGGTGGTGGATCAACCCGCTGCGGGCACCCCCCGCTGCGACGGAGCCTGGGGGGGGGGGGGGTGCCTCTGGTTGGCCCCTGCCCACCAAGGGCGGCGCGTTTCGTGTTGGTCCCTCCCCCCCACCATGGGCGGCGGCCCGCCGTCGGGCACAGCCGCTGCGCGCCCGACGGACAGCCGACGCGTCGCGGGCCGCCGCGGGTACCAGCCTGCCAACACGCATAGCCGCAAACAGGCGGGGAGCGGGGAGGCGCCAGACCACCGCTGCGCCTGCTACAGCAGCCGCCGTGTTGCTGCGGAGCTCGCTGGGTGCCGGTCGACACGGGTGCCGCGGCGCGTGGCCATCTGGCCGCACGCCGCCGCCGGTCGGCAGCGGCGGCACCCCCACGCCCGCGACGACTGCCCGCGGCCACCGCTTTGTGGCCGGCGGGACCCGGGGTGGGGCCGCCAGCCGCGCACGGCCGCCGCCAACGGCGGCCGCCTGCGTGGCGACCCGTGGGGAGGACCGGCGCTGTGCCGCCGCCCGTCGTGGCGGGGTGGCGCAGCCCCCGCGTGGGCCACCGCGACGGGTCTGGCCCACGCTCCGGTACTCCCTGCGTGCGGCGGGTGGCGGGCGACGCCCCGCCGACGCCCTCACCCACACAAGCGGCTTGACGCCCGCGCCAATCCAGCGGACGCCACACTGGTGTGCCCCCGCAGTGCGGCCGGCGCCGTCAGACGACCACCGCCCCCCGACCAGCACGTGCGCGGTGCCGCGGCACGAGGAACAGGTACGGAAGCGGAATACAATAAAATGTATGTACACAGCACGAACGAGAGAGGTCAGGCTCCCCAGCAGTAGAGAGGGGGGATGGGTGGGTGGGGACCCACCGAAAAAGAGGTACGTACCCCCACCGCCCCCCCCCCCCCCCCCCTCCTCCCCCCGCCTGATCAACGGACCTATACACACACGTCCCGCTCGCCGTCGACCGGCCGCGGCGGCACCACCCGCGGCGCCCGCCACGCCTCGACGAGCCGCCGCGCGAGCAGCGCCGGCGGGAACCGCACGCGCAGCAGCGCGTAAAACGCCGGGTCCACCGCCACGTGCGCGGCGCCCTTGGCGCGCGCCCGCCACCCGCCCGCCGCCGACGACACCGCGGCCGTCACCGCGGCTGCCGCCGCCGCCGCCGACGGGGCGGCCGCGTCCAAGCCGTTGGGGCCGAGGACGGCGGCGCGGACGGTGGCGGCGTCAAAGCCGGCCGCGCCAAAGACGCGCACCGCCGCGCGGACGATCAGCGGCGCGGCGGCGCGGAGGGCGAGGAACGCCGCGCCCGTGGCGCCGACAAACCGCTCCCAGCCGCCCACCCGGCGGAGGGCGCCGCGGAGGCCCGGCGAGATGGAGAAGCGCGGCCCGTCCATGGGCGGCGTCTGCGAGATGACAAACCCAAAATCAATGTGCGCGAGCGACCCGTCGGGCAGCAGCCCAATGTTGTCAAAGTGCCGGTCCCGGCAGCCGAGGACGTAGGCGCCGACGTAGGCGCCCGCCGCGGAGCGAACGAGCGTGTCGACTAGCGACGGGTCCGCGGTGGCGCGCGCCACCCACGCGTCCCAGTCGTACGAGCCGAGCGCGGTAAAGCCGGGCATCATCTCAATCAGGCCCGCCCGCGCGCCGGTCGGCAGCACCTCGTAGGTGGGCGCGTAGGGCGCGGCGGCGGCGCCCGCAGCGTCGCCGTCGTCGGCGGCCGCCTCGCGCCAGATGTGGTTAAACAGCCGCAGCATCAGCTCCACCGCCTGGTCCTGCAGCAGGTTGTCCCCTTGCTTGACCAGCACCGCGGGGCCGACCGCCGTCGCCGCCGCCGCCGCCGCCGCCGCCGCCGCGGACGCGCCCGTGCCGGCGCTGCACACCGACGGCGGGCGGCTGCCCACATACGCAGAGCTGCAGCCAGGGGCTTCCTCACCCCAGGCGGCCGCGGCCAGCGGGGACTCTGTGCCGCCGTCGCGCCCGTCGCACGCGACGGGCGGGCACGCGGCCGCGCCGCCGTCGGGGCGGCCGACAGCCGCGCCCGGCTGCGGCCGGCGGAGCTCCACAATCACCGGCCGCGCCATGGTGGAAAAGACGCGCGTCACCACCGCCTGCGACACGACCACGTCGTCGCCGCCGTCGTCGGGGACATTGTCGTCGTCGGCCACGCCGGCGGCGGCGGCCGCCTCGGACGGCAGCAGCGACGACCAGTCCGAGCCGGCGCCCACCGACGAGGCCGTGTCAACGTCCTCGTCGACGCCCGCCGCCGACCCCGCCAGAGAGGGGCTGCGGAAGGGGTGCACCACCTGGCGGTGGCCAAACGAGTGGCCCGCCGCCACGTCGGCCCGGAACACGTCCGTCGACCAAAAGTCGAGGCCCTGCAGGTCCACGTCGTCCACCCCCAGGGTGAGGTGAAAGGACGCGACGGTGGGCTCGGCGGCGGCGGTCGCGTCGCCGACCGCCCCGTCGAGAGAGGGGGTGCGCCGCGTGGCGGCCGCAGCCGCGGCGGCGTCCCGCGCCGACCGGTCCGTGAGGCGCTTGGCCAGCGGCCGCGCCGCGGCCGACGACGACGTCGACGGCGACAGCGACGACGACGACAGCAGCAGCGGCAGCAGCGGCAGGCAGCTGTCGTGCCCGCCCGACCGCAGCGCCGGCGTCGACGGCGCCGACGCGGTCGCCAGCCGTGGCGGCGGCCGCGGCGCGGCGGCCGCGGCGCCGGCCGCGGCGTACACCCCCCCCCCGTCCCGGAACGGGCGCCCCCCCCCGACGCGCGGCGGATCAGCCCCGCCGTCCGCAGCCGCTCGGCAACGCCCACCGCCGCCGCGCGGCTGGCCAGGCACAGGTGCTCGACGAGCCAGCCGACCGCGTCACGGGCGACAAACGTGTCGGCCGCCGCGGCGAGGCGGTGGTGGTGCCGCCGCCGCGTCGCGACGCCGTGCCGCGGGTGGAGGAGCTCGCCGCGCACAAAGGAGGCGAGCGCGGCGGCGTCGGCGCACGCCACGTCGTCTGCGCTGGTGAGGGCGCGGCCGCCCACGCCGCACCATGGGCGGGGCGGGCGCGATAGGGAGAGGAGGGGGGAGGAGGCGCCGCTGGCCGACGCGTCCGCCGGCGCAGCGGCCCATGGCGGCGCGCTCGCACAGCTGACCACCGAGCACGCCGCCGACGCGACAGACGGCGACATGCGGGCGGTAGCGGCGACGGCCGCGGCGGCGGCAGCAGCAGCAGCAGCAGCAGCAGCAGCCGCCTTGTCGTAGCACCGCGGGTCGTACACGAGGCGTGCGTGCCAGCGGGTGTAGCCGGGCGTGCGGAGGAGGAGGAGGAAGCGGAGCTTGAGCGCCCGCCCCGCCGCCAGCCGCGACCGCAGCGCCACCGCCGCCGCGACCGCCCGCCGCCGGCCGCCGGGGGTGTCGCCCATGCGGGACAGGACGGCGAGCACCAGCGGCAGCGTCGCGAGCAGCGTGGCGCCGCTAACGGTGGCCAGGTGGTCGGGCGTGAGGGAGGTGAGGGGGGTGGGCGAGAGGAGGCGGGAAAGGAAGGCGGAGTCGGCGTCGGCGTCGGCCGCCGCCGCCGCCGCCACCCCCCTACCCCCGCCGCCGCCGTCGGCAGCGGCGTCGGTGGCAACCGCAGAGGGGGAGGCGGTCGCGACGCTGTCGGGTGCGCTCACCAGCGACACGGCGTCGTCGTCCATGTCCAACGGGCGTGCCGCCGCCGCCGCCGCCAAACAGGGCTGCGGCAGCGGCGGCGGCGGTGCCTCTACCGGCGTCATGGCAGAGCGGGGAGGGAGACCGGCTGTGCCGCCGGATGGTAAAGGCTACGGGGGAGGAGGAAAGAGGTGACGGAGGAAGGGAGATAGGCGTGGCGAGGGGACGGCGGTGGGGAAGAACGGGAGATGGGCCGAGCACTGGTGGCACGCGTCTTGACCGTGGCCGGCGGTGAAGGCCCGTGGTCAGAGTGCGAGCACCGTCAAGTAGAGCCGACGCCGCTGGGCTGGCGCGGGCCGCGCGCGAGCGTCTCCACATCCCTGGTTGGACCACCCCGCCGCGGCCATCAGCCGCCGCGAGGGGCTTCCATCGGCCACTGCCGGCGGACGGCCGCGGCGGCGGCGGCCAGCGGGTGCGACGTGGAAACGCCGGCAACGCCCCCCCCACATCACCGCCAAGCGGAAATGAGGCGGCGGCGTCAGCCGGGCGGCGGCAAGCGGGAGACCCAGGCCCGCGCGGGGCGCCTTGGCGATGGCACTGCGGATGGATGGTGGTGGAAGGGGGGGTGCCATCGCTGTTGAGCGACCGCGCCATCCAGATGGCCCAGCGTCCAATCAGCGACGGAACAACACGTAGAACGTCGGCCAATCAGCGGCGAAACATTAGTCTGTCCTTGCTGCCGTCCCGAGCCGATCGATCGACTGGACGGCGAGGCGACGCGGCGGAGCTCGGAGATGCGGGTGTGCAGCGCCAGCGCGGCCGTCGCAACGGGCGCCGTCGCCAGCTGCAGCTGTGGGAAGGGGGGTGCAGCCAGGGTTGACAGCATCCAACCACAATTCCGTGTTCTCCCGCCGTGGACTGTACACGACAGAGTACGTACAGTACAGTCCGCACCACAGCGCATGTAGACGAAAACGGTGCGCTGTAGCTCGCGACGCGTGCCGCGGACTCGGGCCGGTCCGTGTCCCGCGTTTGCCAGCAGTTTACTCCTGCTTGTTGGCGTGCTTGCCGGCCCACTTCCCCAGGGGGCGTCGACCGCCACCCCAATGGAGACAGCAACAGCGGCGGACTCTGTCGCAGGTATGAGACAGCAAGCAACGAGGGCGCGCCGCGGCCAATGCCGCGCTGCGATGGTGGCCGCCGCCGCCGCCGCGTCCTGGCATCTTCACCACCGGCGGGCGAGGCGCTTGGCTGGTCTCGCAGGCGGGCATAGCCAGTCAGGCGGCGTGGGCGACGGGAACATCTGTGCCGCCGTTGCCGCTGCCGCTCGCCACCTCCGGAAGCCGCCTAACATCCATCGTGTGCCACTGCCGCCGTGTCGGGTGATGCCATGGCCATGGTCGTCGCGTCTATAGCGCAGTGCGGCGCCCCTGCTCGGCGTGCACCGCCACGCTCGGGAGCTCCCGCATTCAAACGACCAGCATTCGCCCCCGACGTGGCTGTTGTAAAGGGGGAAGGTGGTGCTCGGCCACCCGCGAGCTTGCCCTTCTGCCCGCCCGCACCCACCTTAGCGCCAGTGCACACAGACCGGTCGCAAAAGCAAGGTTCCTCCTTTTGCTCAGGACCCCCGTGGCTAGCCCACGAGGCCCTCACTCATCTACTCTCCAGGGAACGCCCGCCCGTCACGCAGTGGGCCCCGCGCCTCCTCCGGCGCCCTAGGCCTGCCCGGCACCGTGCTGCCGCCCGGGCAAGCTGTCGGTCACCTTGCCCTGCAGGCAAGCTGCCCGGCTGCCCCTCCACTCGGGCAAACTCCCCGTGCGGCCGCCCTCTCCCAGCGGGCACACCTTCCCGTCGGGAGGGCCCTCCCGTGCACTCCCCCGCACCCTCACCCTCCCCTCGGTGACGTTTTCGGTGCGCGCTGGCCCACGGACGTCCGATTTCAATTCGCCTTGCGCCATACCCACCCATCTCGGCCTGTGCCGCCGCCCACCGACGCGGCAGCCCGACATGGCCGCGCCGCGCAGCAGGCCTGTGACGTGCGGACAGCGCTGCCGGCACTCCCGCGGCGGGGTGGTTGCGGGCGACGCTCCGACACCGCAACGAACCCGCGGCACCGCCGGTAGCGCCGTCTACCCTCCCCTGCCCTCGACAGGGCGGCGGGCGGGCGGGGGCAGGTCCACAATGCCACTCCACGGGCTTTCCCCCTCCATGGGTACGAGCCCGTCGTTGGCATCACTGTCCCCCTCTCGCACCAGCGCGCGCTGCTCCGCCAGCGCTGACCACCCCTGGCACGCGTCCACCAGCACCAGCGTTCAGTAGGTCACGCTGTCGGAAGTGGCCTTTGGAGTGCCGTTGCAGTGCCCGTTTTCTGTTGAGCCGCGACGCTTCCGCTCCCCCTTACGCCCCCCGGTCCACCTCTTCCTTTTCTTGGAACGTGACGAGGAAGGAGAGCTGCTGACACTGTCGTATCTCCCTCTCACCAATGGCAAGAGCGCTGGCAACCGACGGGCGGACCGTTCTCGCCGCGGCACGGGCGGACGGGGTCGCCCCATTTGGGCGAGCCGCGCGTGAAGCGGACCGAGCTGGGCTCTCGTCCCAGGCGCGGCACAGCAGACGTGACGCTGGCGGAGGGGGCCTGGCCGCCGCCGCCGCCCTCCCCACCGGCGGCCCCACGAGTGTGCGCCCACCGTCGTGTCGCGGGCGGCGGCGCGCCGCAGCAACACACAACAACGCACCAGAGCGCGCCGGTGCCTGCGGGTGTTGTTCCCGTGCACGACCCCTTTACCGACGCCGCTTCGCCGCTCCCGACGGACGGTGGTGTGGCCTAGACGGCAGTCGATCCCCCGCTGCGCTGCGCCTTGGGGGTGACGCCCCGCGGCCAGGAGGCAGCTGAAGTTCGTATCACACGGCTTGGAGCAGGATGCAGGCCGGTCTACCCACCGGTCCTGTTTTCCAATGGTCCCCAACACCTTATGGCTGTTCTCCTATTTTTGTCCGATCTGATCACCGTGAAGACTGGGTCCGGGTCGCCTTCCCATTGGTCATTAGTTCATTGCCGGCGCAATGGATGGCTGGGAGCTTGTTCACCAGTCTCAATCATGACCTTGACTTTGGCCACAGCCGCCGAAATTGGAGCCACAGCAATACCAACTCACTGGGAGAGGGCACGCGCGAGGAGGGGGCGGCGGCGTGATCTTTCTGACGAGATCAACCAGGATTTTCTCAAGGGGGTGACGCGCCAACCTGGTTGCCTTCACGGCGTGGTCGGCACACGGCGCCCTTGCTGCGCCTGCCCAGCGGTGGCGTGGGGGCGCGTGTACTGTACGGACTTGGCGCACACGCGCGGCGCGGGCGCGCCCACGAGCGGCACCCGCCACCAGGCCCGCCCGCCGTCGGTGCGGCACCTGCGCATCCTGCCGCTCCCCTCCGCGCCAAACGCCCGCCCGCCCGGTGTCGCACGCCCGCCCCCCCGCTGCCACGCCCGCCGCCGCGCGGCGGCCGCGGTCGACGCCGCTGCGTCGACCCCCCCCCTCCCCTTTGCCCGCACGTTCTCTTCTTTTCCCGCTTACCATGCAGCACTATTTACACGACACGGCGACGCGGGAGCGCGTCGCCGCCATGACGGGGTGGACCCACTTTAACGAGCGCGACACGCCGCCGGGGCGGCGGTCCCAGGCGCTGTCGGGCGCCCTGTGGCACCCCATCCCGACCGTAGTAACAGCGCTGGGGGCGGCCACTGGCGGCGGGGGCGACGGCGACGACGGCGGCGACGGCGGCGACGGCGGCGGCTGTGGCGGCGGCGACGGCGGCGGCCGCGGCGGCGGTGGCGGCGATGGTGGCAGTGCGGGGGGTGCCCTCGAGCCGGTGCGACTGACCCTCGCCGCCTACCGCCCGCCCGGCACGTCCCGCGTGCCGTTTGCCACCGCCGCCGCCGCGGCCTACACCCCCGCCGCGGTTGGCGAACCGCTCGGCCCCGCGTGGGCGACCGTCTGGTTCCGGCTGGACCTGTCGCTCCCGCCGTGGGTGGCGGCGCTCCCCGCCGCCGCGCGGGCGGCGGCGGCGGCGGCGGTGCCGGCGGCGGCAGCGGCCGTGCCTGCCGTGGCGGGCCACACGTGCCCGCCGGGCGTGGACGGGCGGCTGTGCCTGGTGTGGGACGCGGGCGCCGAGGCGCTGGTGTGGTCGGCCGACGGGCGGCCGCGGGCGGGGCTGGTGGGGGGGGGGGCATGTGCAGCCGCGTCGACTATTGGCTGGGGGAGGATGTGGCGGCCGCCGCCGCGGCGGCGGCGGCGGCGGCGACGACGACGACGGCGGCGACAACGACGGCGGCGGCGGCGTCGGGGGGCAATGACGCGCCGCCCCCCGTGCCGCTGGCCGTGCGGCTGTACGTGGAAGTGGCGTGCAACGGCCTGTTTGGCGTCGGCGCGGGCGGGGACATTGAGCCGCCCGACGCGGCCAAGACGTTTGCGCTGGCAACGGCCACCGTCGCGCTCCGGTGTGAGACGGCGTGGGCGCTGCTGCACGACCTGACCGCCCTCGGCGGTATGGCCGACGCGCTGCCCGCGGGCGCCCCCCAGCGCCGCGCCGCCCTGTCGGCCGCCAACAACGTGGTCAACGCGGTGGCGGTGCGGGACCTGCGGCGCACCGCGGCGGCCGCGGCGGCGGCGGCGGCCGCCTTTTGGGCCGCCTCCCCGCCCGCGCCCGGCGCGTCCACCCCGGCCGTCGCGGCGGTCGGCCACTGCCACATTGACACCGCGTGGCTGTGGGGGATGGCCGAGGCGCGGCGCAAGGTGGCACGCTCGTGGGCGTCGCAGGCGCGGCTGCTGCGCGAGTACCCGGCGTACGTGTTTGCCGCGTCCCAGGCGCTCCACTACGCGTGGGTGGCCGACGCGTACCCGTCGCTGTGGGCCGACGTTGCCGCCGCCGTCCGCGCCGGCCGCTGGTCCGTCGTCGGCGGCACGTGGGTGGAGATGGACACCAACCTGCCGACCGGGGAGGCGCTCGTGCGGCAGTTCACGGTGGGGCAGGCGTTCTTTCAGTCCCGCCTGGGCGTCCGCGCGCGCGTCTTGTGGCTGCCAGACACGTTTGGCTTTGCGCCGCAGCTGCCACAGGTACGCGCCGGTCCCGCACGTGGGGCGTCCCTCTGGGCCTGCCGTCGGCGTGGCGCCGCTGCTGTGGCCGCGGCCCTCCCGACTGGTCGTGAGCGCGCACGGTATGCTGACAGCTTGGGCGTTGCTCCGTCGCCCCCGCCAGTCTGCTGTTGACGTCGGCTCTTTTTTTTTTTTTTTTCTGACCCCTTTTTGGCCTGTCTCTACCACAGCTGGCAACGCAGGCGGGCATGCGCTACTTCCTCACCCAAAAGCTGTCGTGGAACCGGTGGACCAAGATGCCGCACACCACCTTTTCGTGGGTGGGCCTCGACGGGTCCAGGCTGCTGACGCACTGCCCCCCCGCTGACACGTACGCGTCGACGGCCGAGGCGGGGGATGTCGTGCGGAGCGCGACGGCCAACAAGACCGCTCCCTGGATCAACCGCTCGATGCTGCTCTTTGGCCACGGCGACGGCGGCGGCGGGCCGACGGCGGCGATGCTCGAGTCGCTCGCCCGCTTCCGCGCCGTCGACGGCATGCCCCGCGTGCGGCACGCGTCGCCCGACGACTTTTTCGACGACGCCGCCACGGCCGCCGCGGCCATGGACGCCATTGGCGGCGTGCCGCGGCACCACGGGGAGATGTACCTGCAGCTGCACCGCGGGACGCTCACCAGCCAGGCGGCGACCAAGCGGGGCAACGCGGTCGCCGAGGTCGCCCTCCTCACCGCCGACCTGGTGACCGCGCTTGCCGCGTCGGCCACCGCCGCGGCGGGCGGCGGCGCCGGCGGCTACGCCTACCCGGCCGGCGAGCTCGGCCGCCTCTGGCGGCTGCTCCTCACCCACGCCTTCCACGACACGCTGCCAGGTAGCTCCATCGCGGCCGTGTACAGCGAGGCAGAGGCCGACTATGCGGCCGTCGTGGCGTCGTCGGCCGCCTTGGTCGCGACCGCCGTGCGCGGCGGCTTTCCCTCGAGCGTGACCGCCGCCCCCGCCGGCGCGGTGCCGGGCGTTGCCGTGCTGTTCCCGGCCGCCGTACAAGAACCGCCCGTCCTGCGGCTCGGCCAAGCGTTTGCGGCGGCCGCGGTGGCGGCGGGCGCGCTGGCCCAACCAGCGGGCCCGCCCCTGGGGGCGGCCTTCCCCACCGCGCCCTTCACCGACGCCCTGCGGGAAGGCGCCGCGGCGGGGGACGTGCTGGTGCTGGCCGCCGCGCCGCCGCACGGCGTCGGCCTCTTTCCCCTCGTCGCGACCACCGCCGCCGCCGCCGCTGCGGGCGGCGTGCACGGCGTGTCGGCCAAGCCGGTACCCGCCGCGGCCGGCGGCGGGTACGCGCTGGCCAACGGCCGGCTGGCCGCCCGCGTCGACGCGTCGGGCCTGCTGCGGCAGCTGTCGGTGGCCGCCGCCGCCGGCGGGGCGGCCGTGGAGGTGCTCGCGCCGGGCGGCGCGGGCAACCGGTTGGTCGTGTGGGACGACGCGCTCGAGTTTTGGGACGCGTGGGACACGTCCGTCGCGGGGCGGGAGAAGGGCTGCGCCACCGACGACCGCACCGCGCGGGTATCGCTGCTGGCAGACGGACCGCTGCGGGCGACCGTCCACGTGGTGTGGCCGCGGCTGCTGCCGTCCTTGCCGGCGGGCGCCGCCCCCGCCGCGTCTGCGCAGCAGTGGCTGTCGCTCGATGCCGGCGCGGCGCGGCTGGACGTGGTGGTGGCGGTGGACTGGGCGGCGGCGGACCGGCAGCTGCTCCGCTTCCAGGTCGACACCGCCTTCCCCACCGCGACCTCGTACGTGACGGGCACCCAGTTTGGGTGGCAGTCCCGCCCCGCCCACGCCAACACCCCCGCCGCGGCGGCGGTGTTTGAAGCGTGTGGCCAGCGGTTTGCCGACGTTAGCGCGTACGGCGGGGGGGTGGCGCTCCTCTCCGACTGCCGCTACGGCTACTCGGCCGCGGCGGGCGACGGCACCCTCTGGCTCAGCCTCCTCCGCGCGCCCCGCTGCCCGGACCCGGCCGCCGACGTTGGCCGCGTGCACGTGGTG
The DNA here is from genome assembly GCA_008729055.1 of Pyropia haitanensis. Lineage (NCBI taxonomy): Eukaryota > Rhodophyta > Bangiophyceae > Bangiales > Bangiaceae > Pyropia > Pyropia haitanensis. Next base: position 6,558,818 of record SDUX01000004.1, on the reverse strand, counting down.
CGCATGGCGCTGGTGCCCCACGCGGCCGCGTGGCCCGACGCGTCCGTGCCCGCCGCCGCCGACGCCTTCGCCGCGCCGCCGAGCGTGGTGCCGCTGACGCCCGCCGCCGCGGCCGCGGGTGGGGGTGGCCGCGGCGGCAGCCTGCTGGCGGGGGTGGCGATTGACGCGGGCGGCCTCCCGTCCGTGCGGCTGGCGGCGGTCAAGCTGGCCGACGCGGCCGACGCGGCGGCCGGCGCGGCCGCCGGCGGTCGCCGGCCGCTCGTCGTCCGCGCGTACGAGGGGCTCGGCGGGACCGGCGGCGTGCGGCTGCGGGTGGCGGCGGCGCTGGGCTGGCTGGTGCGGGCCGTGGCGACCAACATCCTGGAAGACGTGCCACCGGCGGACAGCGGCGGCAGCGGCGGCGGGTCGGAGGCGGGGGGGGGGGGGTGGGCGCCGCCGCGGCACCGCCGCCGCGGCGGGCGTCCGAGGGGGGGGTGCCGCCAAGGGAGCTGCGCGTCAGCCGCGATGGCTGCAATGGCGACGGGCTGGTGGCGGTGCCCTTTGCGGCCTTCCAGGTGCGCACGCTCCTGCTGTACTTTGCGCCGCCGGCAGCTGGGGGGGTGGACGCGGCGTCTGGGATGGCGTCATGACGCACGCTGCCGTTCGTGTGGACGCGTGGTTTCAACGACTGGCGGTCGGGCCGGCGCGGGCGCTGCCGGGGTCGGGACCTCCGCCGCGGCGGCGGTGGTGGTGGCGGTGGCGGCGGCCGACGCCCAAAGGGCAGGCGGGGGGGTCACAGCGGACGGGCGCCAGGTGGGGGGCGGCACGGGCGCGTGCCACCGTGGCGGCGGGGGAGGGGAGGGTGGCCGCCCGCGCAACGGAGGCGCCGAGCTGGCCTCGCCGGGGCGCCCCCCCTTGCGCGGCCGTCGCGGGTGCCACCGCCCCAGACGGGCCGTCGCTGCGGCCGCCCCTCCTCGACGCCAGGCCGTCGTGGCGCGCGCCGCAGAGGCGGCGGCGGCGGTGGCTGCAGGGCCGCCCGGCGCAGCGCGCGCGGCCAGCGGGACGGTCGCTGCCGCCGGCTCGGGCGCAGCAAGCACCCCATCGCCCCTGGCGGTAGAGGCATGGGCAGTGGGGACGGCAGGCGGGGAGGGGCAGAGCGGGAGCCGACCGCAGAGGTGGGGGGGGTGGTCGACGACGCGTGGAAGCGAGGGGCGGCACAGGCCAGAGGGGGGCGGCGCGAACGGCGACGGCAAAGACGACAAGGGGGGGGACGACCACGCCCGCGGGGGGGGGCGGGGTCGGCCACGGGAGGGATGTCGGCGGCGGCGGCTGGCACGGGGGAGCCCCGCGGGAGAGGCGGCGACATCGGCGGGAGCGGATGGATGGTCGTGGGCGATGGGACGGTCGGGTGACCCCACCGACAGCTCAAAAAAAAACCCCAAACGTTCAACCCGCGTCCCGCCCACCAGACCGCCACTCTCTCCCCCAGCAACGCCACCACGCCGTCCGCCAGACCCCCACTCCCTCGCCCCACGCCACCAAAACCACCCCACACACGCCCCCCCCCCCCCAATGATATCCCCCACGGCACCCTCCACCGCACACGACCCGTCGCACACACCCCTGCACGGGCAACCACCGCCCCCCTTCCCCCTCTCCCTTACGACGCCACAGAGCCGCCAGCCGCCGCGACGTCGGTTGGCGCCGCCGGCGCGGCCGCCGCTGCCGCCGCCGCCGCCGCCGATGCCGGCACGCCGTAGCGCGCCGCCTCGGGCGCGTTCTCCGCGTAGCCGGTGAGGCGCCAAAAGCTCGCCTGCATGCCCGCCGCGAGCGCGCCCGACGCGCCGAGGAAGACGGCCATGTACACCGACGGCATGCGGATGGTGGGCTTGCCTGCGGATAGAGGAGGGGGAGGGGGAAGGGAGACGGGTCGGAGGACGACACAGCAAGAGCGACAAAGGACAAGAGGGCAGAGACAGAGCGGAGGGAGGTAGGCGTTCAGGAGGGGGGGGGGGGAACGGGCACGCAAGCATCCTGCCCACAACAGACGAGCATGGTCAGCGTCCACGCATGTGCCCCAAACCGCACCCGCTCACGGGCTCAACCGAGGTCCGCACGCACCCCCTCCCCCCCCCGCGACCCAGCGTGCGCAAAAAAAACGAGGGCGGGCCACTCCCCCCGGTGCTGCGCGATGGCCACCATCACCAGTGGCGGCGGCGACGGCAGTCACGCCGTCTCGTCCCACGCAGGGCGATCCCCACAAGCCGCCGCCGCTCCACCCCCCCCCCTGCTCCCCTGAGCTGTGCCCACGCGGACCGGTGGTCCGTCGCCGTACGATCACACCCACCATCCGCCCCCCCCACCCCCACCCCCACCCCGCCCCCCCCACCCCCCCAAAAACACGGCGGCCAGTACAACGCACCAATGTAGTATCCAAACGGCGCAGACACGGCCGACACGCCCGCCACCGCCGCCCAGTCGCCCGCGCGGAAGCCCGCGAGCGTCTCGCGGACGGTCGGGTACGCGCGGAGCTGCGGGTAGGGCGGCGTCGGGTAGGGGGTGGCCCCGCCAGCGGCCATGGCGGCAGACGGTCCCGACCGGGGCGCGCTGCAGGTGAAAACGCAACAAGCAGACGTAGCGGAAGAAGGCGGGACAAGTTGTGCGGAAGGTGTGTGTTGCGCACGAGGCGGCGACACAGGAGGAGGCGAGAGACGCCCACGGCCAAGTGGCAAGAACGTGCACGGGTCGAAAGGGAGAACCGGTCGTGGGTGGTGAATGTATTTTCAGAACAGACCCAAACGAGTTGTCACCAGAGTTACTGTTCACGGCGGCATCCCCAACAGGTGTCGCCCCCCTCTGCCACGACTCTCTCCGCTTGGCCGTGGTGACGTGGCGGGAGCGCACGCACCGCCGGGCGGGAGGCGGTCTCACGACCGGGTGGCGAGGGGGACGGGGGGAGGGGGGAGAGCGGGGCCGACGCGGGACGCCTGGCCACCCCCGCCACCCCTGGCCCCCCACCCCGGGGCAGGCGCAATGCGCCGCTGGCGGTGCGCGGCGGGTGCGTCGCCCGCGGAGGGGGCGGGCGCCACTTTTCCCACCGCCCGTGCGCGGCGCGGGGGGGTTGGTGACCGTGCCCCCTGGCCACGCGAGGGGGGGCCGCGCCTCGACGCGGTGGCCACCGCGCGCCGCCGCTGCCGCGACGCGGCCCCGTCCACGGCCGCGGGGCGGGCGGCTGTGGCGGCGGCGTCGCGGCACGGAACGGCCGCGCCAAGAAAAAAAAAAAAAAAAGGCGGGCCAAGCCGACGGCTCTTCCCCTTCCCTACACGACCAAACCAAACAACGACTACAGCAAAACGGCGGCCCGACCGCCCCTTTCCACCCCCCCAGGCAAGCCCCACGTTGGGGGGTGGGAAGACAGAGGGCACGAGGCACGGCTCGCCGCCCTGGCCATCTAGGTGCCCCCGACGCCCGCCCCACCTGTGGAGCCGCCCGCCTTGCCGCCCGCGCCCCCCCCCTTGCCGTCCTTTGCAGGCGGGTCGTCGGGCTGACGCTTGAGGCGGTGCCAACGCTCGTGACGCTCTAGCTGGTCCCGGTGCTTGTACGAGCAGAGGCAGAAAGAGCACCAGTGGGGGTAGGTGGCCCGGTGGGCGGACCGCACGTGGTTGTCTCTGTTAAGGAGCGGGGGAGGGGGGGGAACGAGGCGGAGGGAGGACCGCGCCACCAAATCGCGGGGGGGCAGGGTCACGGACGAAAGCACAGACACGAAGAACCGGGCGTCAGACGGCGCGCCCAAGCAACGTCCGCCGGCCGACGACGCCCTCACCGTGGGCAGCGTGCACGCAAAACCCGTCCGTACAACCGTGTCCACCCCGCGCGGCCGACAAGGTCCGCCCCCCCTCCCCCCCCCCCCCCACCCGCCAGCCGCCCCACCCACCGCACCGTGTCGTCGGGTCATCATAGCGGGCGCCACACTCGGGGCAGCCCCAGGCGCCTCGCATGCCGTCCATGGCGGCCACACCCGCCGCCAGCGCCGAGCTCCGCGTCTCCGTCGTCACGAGCCGGAAGGACAGGGAGGGGTCGATGTCCGCCGCTGGGGGGAAGGGGGGGGGGGGGCGAGAGAGGAAGGAGCAGGAAAAGTCAAGCCACCTCCGCTGCCGCCGCAGCCGCCGCCGCCGCCGCGGCTTCGGCTTTGGCAAAAGCGCAAGAAGGGGGGGCGAGGGGGGGGGGGGGGGGGGAGCACCTATGGTGCGCGCAGGCACCACTTGCCAACGTCAACGACACGACACGACCACCGCCTGTGCGCAGTGCAGCGGCCAGCGGGCGCGGTCGTTGTGCAGCGGTCGGGCTGGACGGCGGTACGTCGGGCCGGCGCCGTTTTATAGACACCCCCGCGGCGGCGCGCGCCAGACCCCCGCGCCGTCACGAGCCAGCTTCCGCGCCGCCGTGCCGCGCGGTGAGGCTAGGGCCGCGCCCCGTGAAAGCGCGTGCCACGCTCGGGCGGGCGTGCGCAGCGGCCCACGTGGGCAGAAAGGGGTAGAATGCGCCGCCGGGGGGGCGAGGGGGGGGGGGGGTCAGCTTCAGAGGGGTACGGACAGCCGCGGTAGGCGCAACGGCAACATAGGGGTCAGTGCGCCCCCCGGCTGGCACCTGTGGGGGGGTCAGCCCGCCACGCCGGAGTGCGGTGGTCAACACCGGGTGGCGGCGCACGCTCGGCGGGGGACGGCTGGCTCCGCCGCCGGCGCCGCCCCCCCTCCCAACGCCGCCAGGCAGAGGACGAAGGGCAAGGCGCAGGCGGCACGGGACACGGTCAGCCACACGGGGGCGCACGTCGCCACGCTGGGGGGCTCTGGGGGGGGGGGGGGGGGGACCACACCTCGTCGGCGCTGTCGCCGATTCCCGCGCGACACACCCGCGCGACCGTGTCCCCCCGTTATGACGATGTCAAAGTCAATGTGGGGGGCGCCGTGGGAGGGGTGTGTGTGTGGACGCGGTGGGTCCTCTCAGAGGGTCGGTGTCCACGGCGGGAGGCGCATGCGGCCACCCTGCAAAATCAGCCCACGCACGCATAAAAAAGGGGCAATACACGATGGACACAAAAAACGCTTTGCTTGAGCTCCACCCCCACCTACCCGGGGCCGGGAATGCCGACAGCGAGCCGCCACGGCGCACCCGCGCAGGCCCATCACCACGCGGGTGCAAGTGGGGAGGACGGCGTTGCCGCCAGCCTACCCCCGCTGGCGCCCATCGGCTCGAGCCAGGGCGCGCCTCGCATCTCGGCAGCCGCGCCGCCACAGTGGGGCCCCCCTCAGCCCCACCACACCCCCGCACTCCTCCCCAGCCGCCAGCGGGCGGGGGGCGGGAGGCGCGCGCGTCGGGCAAGGGGCGGGGATTGACGGCGGGGAGGTGTCCAAGTTGTGGCGGCCGCCGCGGCCAAGCCCTCGCCCGAGGGAACTATCTCTACACCCTCGAGCAGGGTCGGGTGCGGTCATGTTACTTTCCGAGCTCGGACTGGGCCGCCGTCGCGCGCAAGCCGCTCGGGCCGGGCTGTGGGTGGCGGCCAGGCAGGCCACGCGGCAGAAGTCAACGTCAAGTCTACGTGGACCCCTCCGACCGCCGGCCACGTCACTGGGGGTGGGTCAGACTTCACGGACAGGCCCCGGTCAGCCCCCCCCCCCCCCCCCCCCTGATCATCGCCTGAGGGAGGGAACTTCCACGGAATCGCGGTCGTCTCAGGGGGGGGTCGGGGGGTGTCGGTGGTAGCCCCAGCGCCCTCGAGTAGCCGGGATGATTGGCGGGCAGATCCAAGGCTACCTGCTCGCCTGGTGCAGCGCCTTGAGTTGAATCTCCCACGCCAGCCTCCCCTAATTGTTCCGACGTCAGAGGCGCGCGGCATGGTGCCTGCCCCGGGCTGGTGTAGCGCCCACCCCCAAACCTGGTCTGCATTCTCAGTCACGCTCCCGCCTTGAAGACACCCGAAGGCGCGTGGGATCCGCCCACCCTAGCGCTTTCACCTCCCGCCCCCCCCGCTCCCCTCTCTACTCGAGCGGCGCCTCCCACGCCGCATTCGCTCCGTGTCGTGCCGTTTCCTCACATACCAAATGGGGCCGCAACACCGTGGCAGGGCAATCGAGTGCCGCCGCTGTTGCCGCCGCAGCCTCCTGGACGCCGCCGCCGCCGCCTGGCCAGCACCCAGAGGGGGGCGGAAGGCGGCTGGAAGGGGCGCGTCCAATCGAGTGGCGGCGGAGAAAGCTCCGTACACCGCTGGGGTGCTTGGGAGAGCGAGTCGTAGGCAATGTGACAGCGGGGGTGCTGTCCGATCCGCACACACCATCGCAGTCATCGGGCCCCCCTTCATTGGGAAGGTGCCCTTGGCCACAATGGTGGTAGGGGAACGACCGAAGGACTCGGGTGAGACGCCGCACGGGGCGGAATCATGATAACGGGCGGGCAGCCATCACGACAAGTCGCGCGATGGACTGTCGACGGGTGGCCCTCAACAGGGCACACGTCCACAAACGGGAAGGGACGAGCCGGGGTATCATCCAGCTGCAACTGCCGACTATCCGCCGTCTGGCGGCGGCCGTGTCTGCCGAGGCCGCTCCCCTTTCGCCAGGGTGGGGTCGGACGCGTATGTACGGGCCTGTTGTCCAGACGAGGCGCGTCCCAGCGAAGAGTGCGCGCCCTTTTGTGCAAGAGCAGACCACCACTCCGGCGCACAACCACGAAAGAGGGGTACGGTGCAGGGGTTGGCCGCCACACATCGCTCTCCGGTGGGGTTGCCGGGACGGTCAGGCCCTCCTCCCCTCCCATCCCTTCCGTCCCTCCTCCCCAGCCTACGGTCAGCGGGAACAGTCGCGGCGTGCAGGTGGCGGTTGATGGCGTCGGGCAATTTCGCGTGGTGATGCGGTCAGGGCGGCGGGAGCTCCAGAACGTGGAGCGGCGCGCTCCACCCATTGGACCTGCCCCTGCGGTCCGTAGCGCGCCGGCAGCGGCGGCGGCCGCCGCGGCGGCGGACCCGAGCGTCTGTCCGGGCGCGGCCGCGCAGAGTAACGGGTGTCCCTGCTGGGCGCCACACCGCCCCTCCCGCGCAGAGGCCGCGGACGAATGGGACAAGCGATCGGGCGGCGCAGGGTGGCCGGGCTCGACGATGTCGTCAGGCGGGCCCGTCGCGGCCGCGATGAGGGCACGTCCACCAATGTCGATATTCGCCGATATTCGTGCCACGTAGGAAAAACGTGGCGCGTCGGGCCAAACGTGGCACTGATGCGGTCGTTCATCAATGTCAACGAGCTATCCCGGCCTAAAACGAACCCCCCTCAGCGAATAGACTTGATATAAGTGACGACATAACTTCCTCTCCGTACCCTGACGTCTGTTAGCTCCAGAGCTATCGCCGGGCCAAAACAGGGTGTTTTGGCCGAGCGATAGCCCTGGAGCCAACAGACCTTACCAATTGCCAGGGCGATGATTGGCTGAGAGCGTGCCACGTGTGGGCATCATTTCGACAGTGTGATAGTGGAGAGTTGTCAACACCAACGGCCTGGAACGAAGACGACGAACGGACCCGTGGTTTGGAAGGTAGCCTGTTGGTAGCCCCCGTCTCCACCGTAAGTCCACTTCACGTGCTTCGCCTGATAGCTCGCCGATAGCCCGACCACCCAGACGCAGCCACGTATGTACACGTGGCTTCTTAAAACGACTCATTTAAGACTGATAGCCGACATTGGTGGACGTGCCCTGAGTAGCGCCCTGGAAAGAGCTCCCGAATTTTACGGCAGGCTCATTCCTCCAAATTGATCAAGGCTCGAATTGTTTGTCCACACTTCCAGAGGAGACCAATTAGTAATTGTTACCACATTGAAAATTCTTGTAGTTGTTGGCCGCGGCGCGCGCGGCCGCTGGTCCGCAACGGGCCGCCGCCCCCCTCGTGCCCCGAGCCACCCCGCCGACCGCGGCGGTCCGTCCCGCTCTGCGCGTCCGCCGCCGCGCCGCGGCGGTGACGTGGCATCGCCGCGCGCGGCGCGGTGGCTGTCTCGCCAGCGCAGGGCCGGCGCTGCCTGTCCCCCCCCCCCCCCCCCGCGCCCCCCCCCCCCCACGCGGCGCGGCCGCCCGCGCGGCCGCGTAATCGGACGGCATCGCGTGTTCCGTCCGTTCCCCCGCCTCGACCACCTCTCCCTGTGTTTCATTGCGCTGCGTCCTCCACCTGGTCTGGGCTCTTTTTTTTTTTTTTGGCGGGCGCCGGTGGGCTCCCCGCCACCGCCGCCGCCCGCCCCCCCCGCCTGCCCTTTACTCCCCATGCCGCCACCCGTGGTGACGCCGTGGTACCCCCCCGGGGGGTACCCGCCCCCCCCCCCGCCCCCCCCTCCTGGCTCGAGCTCCGCTGCGTCGCGGTCGGCCGGCCGCCCGCGGCGCCGCCGCCCCCCACCCCCCCGCCGCCCGTCACGGCGCTCGCGTTTGACCCGGCCACGCCCCTCCTCTGGGCGGGCACCGCCACGGGGTGGGTGCACGCGCACGGGGCGGGGAGCCTGGGCCGCCACTCATCGACGCCGCCGCCGCTGCCGCCGCCGCCGCCGCCCGCGGGGGGCGCCACCACCGCCGCCGCCGCCGCCGCCGCCGCCGCCGCCGCCGCCGCCGCGTCGGCGGCGGCGGCCGCGGCGGCGGCGGGGACCCCCGGCGGCACTGGGCCCGCGGCGGCGGCGGCGGCGGCGGCGGCGGCGGCCACCGCCGCCGCGTCGGCGGCGGCGTCGCCGTCGCACATTGCGGCGCTGCTGCCGACCGCGGGCGCCGTCGTGGCGGTCTCCCCGCGCGGGCTCGCGTGGCTCAGCCGCGGCGGCGTCGTCGCGGCGACGCTCGCGTCGCCGACGGTGGCGGGCGCGGCCGCCGCCGCGCTCTCCCCCGTCACGCCGCACGTGGTGGTGGCGGGCGCGGGGCCCGCCGCGGCGCTCGTCGACACCGCCACCGCGCGGCTGGTGCGGACGACGCCGCGGGGGGGGCGGTCACCCGCGGCGGTGACGGGGGTGGGCTGGGCCGGCAGTGGCGGCGGCGGCGGCGGCGGCGGCGGCGGCGGCGGCGGCGGCGGTGGCGGCGGCGGCGGCGGTGGCGGTGGTGTCGGGGGGGGGGGGGGGGTGGCCGGGCCCGTCCTCGCGACCGCCGCGGGGCGGGTGAGCGTCTGCGACGCGGGCACGCTCGCCGAGGTGGGCGCGTGGGCGGCCTACGCGGGCGCCGTGACGGGCCTGGCGGTGGGCGGCTGGGCGGTGGCGGTCGGCGGCACCGCCGTGCGGGGGGGGGTGGTGTACGACGCGCCGGGCGTGGCGCTGTACGACCTGCGGGGGGGGCGGGGGGGGACCACGGGGGTAGGGGGCGGCGGGGGGGGGGGGGTGGCGCTGGCGTGGCGGGCACCGCCGGCGACGGCGGCGTCGGGGTGGTGGCGGGCGGCGGCGGCGGCGGCGCGGGCCCCGCCGCCGCGCGCGTCGCGACGCTGCCCTTTGCCGACGGCGCGGCGTACCTGGCGTTTGGCCCCGACGGGACGCTCTGGGGCCTCTCCCGGTCGGGGGTGGTCGGCGCGTGGGATGTGGGCCGCGCCGAGGGGCTGACGGGCTTCCGCCTCGACGCGGGCGGCGACCCGGCGACGGCGCTCGCGGCGGGCGGGTGTGCGGGGGGGGTGCTCGTCGGGGGGGACGCGGGCGGCTTTGTGCACCAGTGGGTGCGGTCGCCCGCGTCGGCGGCGGGGGGGGGGGGGTGGGGGGGGAGGACGAGATTGTCGGCCGCTCCATGCGGCCGCCGCCCGCCGCGGCGGCCGCGTCGACGCGGCTGCACGTGCCGGCGCCGGTGGCGCCGGCGGGGGGGAGGGGGGGGGGTGCCCGTCCCGCTCGCCCTCTACCCGCCCACGCTGGCGGGGGGGGGGGGGGGGGGGGGGTGCCCCGCCGGCGGGGCCTCCTGGGCGTCCACCCGGCGGCGGCGGGGGCGGCGGCCAAGCGCGGCGGGGGCGCTCCTCGGCCGGCCGCCGCGGCGGCTGCCGCGGCGGCGGCGGCGGCGGCGGCGGCCACCGCGGCGGGCTTCCCGCCCCTCCTGACCGACGAGGTCGGCGCGTGGCCCGGCGTCGCGGCCGCCGCGGCGCCGCACGCGCGCTTCCCGCGCCGCGTCGCGGCGGAGGTGGTCGGGGGGGTTGCCGGCGGGCCGGGGGGGGTCGGGCACATGCGCGCGCCGCCGGGGTGGCGCCGCAACTCGCCCGCGGGGCACGCGCCGCCGCCGGTGGGCGGCAGGGGGGGGGGGGGGGGACGAGAGACGCTGGGGGGGGGGGGGGTGCGCGCGAGGGGGGGGGGGGGGGAGGCTCCCTGGGGGGCGTGTTGCCGACCTTGGCGGCCTTGCTGGGGGGGGGGGGGGCGGCGTTGGTGCCGGCACTGGCGCTGGTGGCGGCAGCATTGGCGGCGGTGGCGGCGGCGGCGGCGGTGGCGGCGGCGGCGGCGGCGGCGGCGGCGGCGGCGGTGGCGGCGGCGGCGGCGGCGGCGGCGTCGGCTCCCCCGTCCGCCGTGGCCCCGGCGGGGGCGGCCCCGGCGGCGACCGCGACCGCGGTGACCGCGGCGGCGCGTCGCCCGGCCGCCACGCGCACGCGTCGGTGGCGGCGCTCCCCACCGGTGCCGCCGCCGCCGGCCGCGTCACGGTCGGCCGCACGTCGGCGGACCTGTCCACCCCCGCCGGCCGCTCCGCGCGCGTCGCCGTCGACGTGCGCGCGCAGGCCGGCGCCGAGGGCTTTGCGTTTCGGCTGTTCAACGCGAGCCCGGGCGGGCGGTGGGTCGGGCTGGAAAACGCGCTGCCGCACTCGTACGTCAACGCGGCGGTGCGGGTGCTCCACGGGCTCATCGCGGGGGTGCTGCGGCGGCACGCGTGCGGGCGGGAGGTGTGCCTGTCGTGTGAGCTGGGCTTCCTGTTTGATATGCTCCAAGGTGGGGGGGGGGGGGCCGGGGGGACGCGTCGCCCACCCCGCGCGTCGCGGCCGCCCCCGCGTCGTCGGCGGCGGCGGCGGCGGCGGCGGGCGGCGGCGGGGCTCCCTCCCCCCCGCCTCCACCCCCAGCGGGGGCCACCCCCACCGCCGCCCGCCCGCGCGTGCCCGGCACGCTCGCCGACGTGGCCGGCGGCGGCGGCGGCGGCGCGGCGGCCGAGGCGGGCAACTTTATGCAGGCCTTTATCCACACGCCCGCCGCGGCGGCGCTGGGCCTCCTCGACGGGCCCGCCGCGCGGCCGACGGGCGCGCGCATCGAGGCGCTGATGCGGTACCTGCTGGAGCAGCTCGTCCTCGACGGGGGGGCGGACGGGGGGGGAGGCGCCGCTGGGGCGGGGGGTGCCCCCGTCGGCGGCACCCCCGCCGCCGCCGCCGCCAATGGGGGGGCGCCGGCAGCAGCGGCGGCGTCGGCGGGGGGACACCCGCGCCGCGGCGGGGCGGCGGCGGCACTCGAAAAAGGGGCGCCCGCACGAGCGGGGGCGCGACGCGCCGGCGGCGGGCGCGACGGGTGGTGGCGGCGGCGGCGGCGGCGGCGGCCGCGGCCGCGGCGGCCGGCCGCGCTCCGAGGGCGCCGTCGCCACCGTGGGGGGGGGGGGGGCGGCGGCCGGGGCGGCGGCCGCCGGCGGGGCGGCGGCGGCGGTGGTGGCGGCGGCGGCGGCGGCGGCGGTGGTGGCGGCGGTGGCGGCGGCGGCAGCGGCGGCGGCGGCGGCGGCGGCGGTGGCGCGAGCAGCAGTGGCGGGCTGACCGCCGCGGCCGCCGCCAGCTCGGACGTGGCCGGCGGGGGCTACGGGGCAGACGGCGGCGGCGGCGGCGGCGGCGGCGGCGGCGGCGGCAGCAGCGGCAGCGGTAGCGGTAGCGGCGGGAGCGCCAGTGGCAGCCCGTCGCCGTCGCCCGCGGTGGCGGCGGCGCCCGCCGGGCCACCGCCGCCGCCGCCGCCCGCGGCGGTCATCTCGGCGCTGTTTGGGGCGTCGGTGCTCGCGTCGGGCCGCTTCACCCCGTCCAACACGCCCTGGTCCCGCACGAGCTGGACGTTCCTCCAGTCGATCGTGTACGAAGCTGGGGGGGGGGGTGGGGGTGGGGGTGGGGGTGGTGCCGGCGGTGGGGGGGGCGCCGCTGCGTCTGGCGGAGGCGGCGGCGCCAGTGGCGGCGGCGGGGCGGACCCGGCGGGGGGCGCGCCCAGCCCGCCGGCCGGATCCCCCCGCGGCTCCCCCCGCCGCGACCCCGCGGCGGGCGCGTCGGCGTCGGCCGGGGCGGCGGCGGCGGCTGCGACGGGCCCCGCCGGTGGGGCGGTCCCACCCCCCCCCCCGCCCCCTCCTCCCCCCCGGTGGCGGGCCCCGGCAGCGCGTTTGCGCGCCTCCTTGGCGGCAGCCTCCGCCGCTCCGCCGACCGCACGCGCGCCTACTGCGCCGCGTCGGACGCGGTCGAGTCCATGTCCCAGCGCCGCCGCCTGCTGTCGCTACCCAACGTGCTGCTCGTCGGGTGTGGGGCGGCGTCGCCGGCGGCGGCGCGGTGGTGGACGCCCGCCGCGGCGGCCGCCGCCGCGGGGGGCGGGGGGGCGCGGGCGGCGGTGGCGGGGGTGGCGGCGGGGGTGGGTCCCCGCCACTGGCGGGGGTGGTGGCGCCCGCCGGCGGCGGCGGCGGCGGCGGCGGCGGTGGCGGCCGGCTGTCACCCGCGGCGGCGGCGGCGGCGGCGATGGCGTCGCCGCCGCGGCTGCCGACCGCGATGCGCATCACGAGCGGCGGCGCCGCGGCCGACGCGCTCGCCGTCACGCCCGTCGCGGCGGCGGCGGCGGGCACGCCCGTCGGCGTTGCGGCGGCGACCGCGCCGGACACGGGCGACACGGACGCGACGTACGACCTGGTCGCGGTGGTCGCGGCGGTGCCGCCGCCGCCGTCGGCGCCAACGGGGGCGGCGGGGGTGGGGGAGGGGGGGGGGGCGCCGCCGCCGCCACCGCGTCTGCCGCCGCTGGCACCGCGGCGGCTACCGGTGGCGCCGCCGCCGCCGCCGCCGCTGCCGCCGCTGCTGCCGCCGCGGGCGGCCCCGACGCGGCGGCCGCGGCGGGCGGCGGTGCCGCCGCCGCCGCCGCCGCCGCGTCGGCCTATGCCGCCGCCGCGGCGTCGGCGGCGGCGGCATCGGCGGCGGCGGCCGCGCACCTCGTCGTCTACGCGCGCACGTCGCCGACGGCGGCAACGGCGGCGGTGGGCGGCGCCCCCCCCGCGCCCGACGAGTGGTGGGTGTTCAACGACTTTTGCATTGCGCGGTGCACGGGGGGGGCCGCCGAGGCCACCACCTTCCACGCCGACTGGAAGCTGCCGGCGCTGCTCGTGTGGGTGCGCCGCGACGCCGCGACGCGCGTGCCGGGCGTGGGCGTCGGAGGGGCGGGGGGGGCGGGCGTGCCCGCCGCGCCCGTGCTCACCCCTGCCGCTGCCGCCGCGCCCGCCTCCGCCGCCGCCGCGGCGGCGGCTGCGCCTGCCGAGGCGGCGTCGGCCGGCGCGGCCGCGGGTGCGGCCGCGGCAGACACGAGTGAGGAGGACGGCGGCGGTGGCGATGGCGGCAGTGGCGGCGTCGCCGTCGCTGCGGCCGACGGCGACGCGGCGGCGGCGCGGGGCGGCAGCCCGGCAAGCGTCCCCGCCGTGGCCCCTGGCGGTGGTGCGGGCGGGGACACCGCGGGTGGTGGCGCGGACGCCGTCGCCGCGCCTCGGGGGGCGGCGGCGGCGGCGGCGGCGGCGGCGGCGGCACCCCTACCCCCCCCCTGGGGGTGCCGGCCCCCCCCCGCATCTCGATGCGCGACGCGCTCTCCCCCGCCGTCAATGGCGCCGTCCCGTGCGTCGACGGCGTTGAGCCGCTGCCCGGCCGGGGCATGGTCGTTGCGCTCGACTGCGAGTTTGTCGCCGTCGGCCGGGAGGAGGTGGAGATCAGCACCACCGGCGCGCGGACGGTGGTCGTGCCGGAGCGCCTCGCGCTCGCGCGCGTGTCGGTCCTCCGCGGCGACGGCTGGCCCGCCGCGCGTGTCGGCCTGCCGCTCGTCGACGACTACATTGCCGTCCGGGAGCCCGTCCTTGACTACCTCACCCGCTTCTCCGGGCTCGTCGAGGGCGACCTCGACGCCACCCCCGGCCGCTCCCCGTACACCGTCACCCACCGCAAGGCGGTGTACAAAAAGCTCCGCGCGCTCGTCGACGCGGGCGTGGTCCTCGCGGGGCACGGCCTGGCCAAGGACTTCCGCATCGCCAACTTTGTCGTGCCGCCGCACCAGGTCGTCGACACGGTTGCGCTGTTCCGGCTCCCGGGCAAGCGCCTCCTGTCGCTGCGCTACCTCGCCGCCGCGCTCCTCGGCGTTGGCATCCAGGCCCACACGCACGACTCGGTGGAGGACGCCGCGACGGCGCTGCGGCTGTACCGGGTGTGGCGCGCGCTGCACGCGCGGGGGGAGGTGCCGGCCGTCCTCCGCACGCTCTACACGTACGGCTACGCGCACGGCTGGACGGTGGACCCGGAGCGCCCGCCGCTGGGCGAGGAGTACTGGCAGCTGGTCGCGGAGGGGGGAGGGGTGTGAGGCGCCAGTCAGGGGGGCGGGGGGGGTTCGAGGAGTTGAGGGGGGACGACGGGGGGGGAGGCGGGCGGGGGGAGGGTGGGCAGGGTCAAGGCGGGGGGGTGCGGGGTGGGGGGGGGGGGAACGTCCATGGCCAGACGCGGCCAAGGGTTGGCCGCGGACACGCGCCCCGGGGGGCGAGGGGGGCGCGCGAGAGCAAACGGGGCCGCCGCGGGTCCACGGCGCGACGGGGAGCGAGAGCGGCACACGTCCACCGCTGCCGCCGCGGCGGCGGCCGCCAGCAGGCACGGGGGCACGGGAAAGAAAAGGAGGAAGACAAAAAACAGAAAAAAAAAAAAGCGCATGACGACAAGTACACTGGCAAGGAAACGCCGGCACACACGGCCGTGGCGGCGCCGCCGTCCGCGACCGACGCGGCGCGACGCGCAGAGTGGGCGGGAGCTCCCCCCAAACCAAACGCAGACCACCACGCCGCCCCCTCCGCAGCGGCCGTTCCCCCCCCTCGCCGTCCTCGTGCCTCGGTCCCTCCCCCCGCTGTCGCCCGCCGCCCTCTCGACAGGCGCCAAGGCTCAGCCCCCGCCCCCCACGCACCCTCCCCCCCTACCCCCAACGACCTGCCCGCTCCCCCCCCCGACAACCCCCCGCCGCCCAACCCCACCACACCCACGCGTCCACCGCGTCACGCCGCCGCCGCCGACGGCGGCGGCGGCGGCGGCGTCGCCTCCCCATACGCGCCCGCCGCGATCAGGGCGTCGCGGAGCTCGCCCGACGCGGCCATCGCCTCGACAATGTCGCTCCCCCCGATAAACTCCCCCCCGATATACAGCTGCGGGATGGTCGGCCACGCCGAGTAGGCCTTGACGCCCGCCCGCAGCGCGTCGTCGGCGAGCACGTTGTGCGCCCGGTACTCGACGCGCGCCGCGGCGAGCAGGCTGACGGCCTTGTAGCTAAAGCCGCACGCGGGCGCCGACGGGAGGCCCTTCATGAAGAGCACCACCTTGTGGGCGTCGAGCTCCTGCGCAAGGGGGGAAAGGGAGGGGGAAAGGAAGGAGAAGGAGAGGAGAAGTAAAAGGGGGGGCGGACGGGAGCAGAAAAGCAAGAGCGCCCGCCGCATCGACACGCGTCGAGTGGCCACCAGGTTACGTGCTGTTAATCCCCACACGAGGCGGCCGCCACGCGCAACGCGTCGGCTCAGCACAGCAGGACAGGGAACCGCAGCGAGGCCATCACGCCACCCACCGCCCCCTCCCCCCCCCACCCCCCGAGCCGGGCGCCAACGACCTCCACTCCGCCACACACCCCCCCGCCCCCACCAATCCCTCCAGCCACCCCCCCCACCCACACCAAGGGCAAGCGGGCCGCCCCAGCCACCACCACCGCCCCCCTCCCCCCCCCCCCCCCCCCCCCCCTTACCTCCTTAATACGCTCCCGGATATCCCCATCCTCCCGCGCATCCGCGGCGGGCACCGGCTTAAAGTCGTCGTGCGTCTCGGCGGGCGGCGCCGACGTCGACGCCGCCGCCCGGCGGGTCAGCGCCGCCGCCCCCCCCCCGCCCCCAGCCACCACCGCTGACAAGGACGGCACGGACGACGCCGCCCGTGGTGGCAGCACCAGCAAGGACCCGGCGCGGCCCGCCGCCGCGGCGGCGGCCAGCCGTCGCCGCGCCGACGCGGCGGCGGCGGCGGCGGCGGCGGCGGCGGCGGCGGCGGGGACGGTGGCGGACCGCGACAGCCGCGGCGGGGCGGCAGCCGCGGCGGCACGGGCGGCGGCAAGGACGGACGCCATTTGTCCACGCCGACAGACGGACAGCGCGCAGGGGGGGGGGCGGCCGGCGGCGGCGGTGGGGCGGCGGCACGCGACGCGGGGGCGGTCGCGGCGGCGACGACGGGCGGGGCGCGGGTGGAGGGCGGCCGCCGCGACGGCCGCGTGACGCGCGGGGCCCGCGGCGGGCGTGGACACGAGCGGCGTGCCGCGGCGCGACTTTTTTCGATTCCGGTCTTGGGAAAAATGGTTTGTGCGGCCGGCCGGTGGACGGCACCCGGCAGCCGCCGCCGTCGTTGGCCAGCGCGATGCGGCGGGGCGCGGCCGGCGGCGCCCGCCGGGCGCGGCGCCCCTCCCCAGCAGCGGCCGCCACTCGCGCAGCCCCCCTGTAGGCCATGGGCAGCCGCGCGTCGCAGGGGCAAGAAGCACCCCACCACGGGGACTCCCACGCCCCTATCGACGGTGGCGCGGCGCGGGCCGCCGCGACGCCGCACACCTCGTACGGGCACGCCCTCCCCCCCCCCCCAGTCGAGGTTGGCGCGGCGGCCCGTACGTCCTTCCCCCATCTCCCGTGGTGCTCGCCGCCCCCCCCTGCGTGGGAAACGCGGCCGCCGCCAGCGACGGCGCCTCGGCCGATGGCGCGTGGCCGTGGGCGGTGGCGACGGCACCGCCGCCGCATGGACGACAGCGGGGGAGCGGTTGGAAGTATACACTGGCGCCGCCGCTGCGCATGCGGAGAGAGGTGGCTGCCGCCACCACCGATGAGGGGGCGGGCGCCGGGAGGGGGGGGGGGGCCGCACTCCGCGGACCGCAGGCTTGGACGACAACGTCCCAGACGGAAAACAGATGCGCCACTGGTCGAGAAAAACAAAAAGTTGGGTGTTAATGAAAGCTGGTGGTTCCCTTGGCGCCTTTCGAATGGCGGGCGCCTGTCGAATGGTTGGCGTGTTGGGTAGCGTTTCCCAACGAGTGACCCAACACCGCCGCGGGTGGCCCCGCGGCAAGCGCCATTGGCGGCTTTGGGGCGTCGGCTGGCCAAACGCGGCGCGCACGCACCGCCCCGTCCCGTCTCTGCTCGTCCCGCCCCGCCGCGCCCGCCCGCCGCGCGGACGCTGCCCGCTCGAGTCGCCGCCCGTGCGCGCCGCTCCGCGTCGCCCCCGCCCGGCGGCTGGCACGGCGGCCGCCCCCGCCGGGCGCGGCACCCCCAAGTCCACCAACGCTGCGGCGGGTGTCTTGGTTGCCGCGGCGGCGCGGTCCCCCCCCGCACCCCCCCCCCCCACCCCCCGCCCCCGCCTCCTGCCCTACCTATATTCCTCCCCCGCCCCCTCTGGTTCCGCCCCCCCACCGCCTCAAGCACCCCCTCCCCCCCCCCAGCCGCTTCCCTTAACCGCCTGTGTTGTTTTTTTTTCCTTTTTGTCGTCTTGTGTTTCCGCTCCCCCCTGCGGTCGGCTGTCCCCCGCCGCGCCGCCACCGCCGCCGCCGACCGCCACCGCCACCTCCCCCCCCCGACGGCGGCCGCGCGGGCGCCGCGTCGGCTCCCCGCCGGCGACGGCGGCCCCCCCCCGGCGGGCGTGCAACCCCCCCCCCCCCCCCCGCCATGGCCGGCGGCCGCCCGCCGCCGCCACACCCACACCACCAGCCGCCGCCGCCGCCGCCGCCGCCGCCGCCGTCGCCGCCACCGCCCCACCGCCGCCCCTGGCGGTCGCCCCCACCGCCGCGCCGCCGCCACCACTGGCGGTCCCCGTCGCCGCCGCGCCGCCGCCGCCGCCACGGCGGGCGGTCCCCGTCACGGCCGCGCCGCCACGCAGCGGCGGCGGCGCGGCGGCGGCCGTCGCCGTCGCCGCCGCCGCCGCCGCCGCCGCCGCGGCGGCGGCCGTCGCCACCCTCGTCGCCGTCGCCCCGCGTCGGGTGGCCCGCCCGCCAGTCCCCGTCGCCGCCGTGGCGGCGGCCGCGACCGCCCCCCGCCGTCGTTGGTGGCGGCCGCGGGCGCTCCTCGTCTCCCGCTCCCCATGGCGACGGCCGGTGGGGCGGCGGCGGCCGCGGTGACCGCCGCCCACTGCCGACGTGGGGGGGGGGGTGACGCGGCGGCCGCGGTCGCCGCCCCCACCGACGCGGCCGGCGGAGAAGCCGCGGCGGCCGCCGTCGCCGCCGCCGCGACCGCCGCCGTCGCCGCGGTGGGCCGCCGACCTTGCCGCGACGCTGACGTTGCTCGCGCGGGTACGTTGTCGCCCGCACGGGTGTGGTGGGTGTGGCTGCCCCCGTCTTCTGTTCTTTTGGTTTGTCTCGCCGACGCGCGGCCGCGTGGCCCGCCCAATGTCGCCGCTCTGCCCCCTCGTGGGGTGCTTTGAGCCCCGTGGCTAACCGCCTCCACCCGGTGCCCGGAACGTCTCCTGCTGTCGTCCCTTGTCCCTCCTCCCAACCCCTTTCCCTCCAACCTCCTTTCCTCACTGTGCATGTCTCCTCTATTCCCTTCCCTTCCTTGCTACCACCCTGCCTCTCCCTGCGTTTTGCTCTGCCACGGCCGCCGCCGCCGCTGCCGCCGCCGCCATCCCGCGGTGCCCAACCCCCTTGCGCCACCCACGGCGCGCCCCGCCCGCTCGCCCCCCCCCCACAGCGGCGGGCCGAGTCGGCCGCGGCGGTCACGGCGGCCGCCGACGCCCACACCGCCGCGGCGGCCGCGGCGACACGGTCCCTGGCCGCCGCGGTGGCCATTGACGCGGCCGCCGTTGGCACCGCCGACGCCCGGCGCGCGGCGGCGCTCTCCCCGGCACCCAGTCCGCCGCCCGCCGCCGCGCCGGGCGCGCCGCCGTCCCCGCCGCAGACGGGCGGACGCGCCTCGGACGGCGGGGGGGCGGCGGACGGGCCACCCCCCAAGAAGCGGCCGCGGCCGCTGTCGCCGCCGCGGCCGCCGCGGGGGGGTGCCGACGGCGCGCCCGCCGTGGACCGCGGCGGCGCGGCGGGCGGCTCCCAGCTCAAGCGCCCGCGGTCGCCGTCGCCGCCGCCGCCGCCGCCGACGCAGCCTCTCATTGACCGCGGCGGCGGGGCGGGCGGCGCCCAGCCCAAGCGCCCGCGGTCGCGGTCGCCGCCGCCGCCGCCGCCGTCACCGCCGCCGCCGTGCGGCCGCCGCGGTCGGCCCGCGTCGCCAGCCACCCACGGCGGGACGACGCCGCCCGCGCGCGCCGCGGCGCCGCCCGCGCCGCCGTCGGCCGCCGCGCGGAGCCGCGTTGGTCAGGCGGCCGGCCCAGTCCGGACCCCCCCCCCCCGCCGCCCCCTGCGCGTACCCGCGCTGCCCGACGCTGGCGGCGGCGCGCCCGGGCCCGTCGGCGGCGGCGGCGGCGGCGCCGACGCGCCGAGCGTCCGCCCCGCCTGGCTCGACGGCGGCGGCAGCGACGGTGGCAGCGGCCGGGGCGGGGAGGGGGGGCGGGGGGGGGGGCGCCCGCGCCGCCCGCGCCTCGCGCCGGCGGCACGGCAGGCGCGCCGTCGCGCGGCGCGCCGCGCGCGCCGGGCGGTGGCCGCCGCGGGGGGCGCCTCCACCACGGACGGCGACGATGACGAGGGCGGGGCCGTTGTGGTGCCGCCGCGGCGGCGGCGGCAGCGGGTGGCGTCGGCCGCCGTCGGCGGGGGCGGCTCAATGTCGCCACCGCCCGGCGCGGACGGCGGCGGGGGTGACCGGCCACCGCCGGCCAATGGCAGCAATGGCCACCGCATCGACGACGGCGGCGGCAGGCCGCGCCGCGTCAAGCCCAAGGCGCCGCCACCGTCCGAAGGCCGCGACGACGACGCCAACGGCGACGCCGACAATGACAGCAGCGACTGGGGCGACGGCCCCCTCCCCCCCCTCCCCCCGCGGGCGGCACCAACGAGGAGCTCCCCCCCCCCGGCGCCGCCCAGCTCCGCCTCACCCTCCGCGCCGTCGCGGCGGTCACGGCCCCCCCCGCCCCCCCCGCGGCGCGCATCGGCACCGTCGCGCGGCACCTGGGCCTAGCCACTGGCGGCGGGCCGTACAAGGCGCTGCACGGGAGCCTCGGCAAGCTCGTTGACCGCGGCGGCCTCACCCTGACGCTGACGCCGTTCAAGGGCGGCGGCAACGCCGGCGACGCCCGCGGGCACCGCCACTACGCGCTGCCGCGGGGGGTGGCCGCCGCCACGCTCGCGGCGGCGTGCAGGGACGGCCACGCCCGGGGGGGCGGGCGGCCGCGCCGCCCGCCGCCGGCGGGGGGTCACGCCCCTGCCGCCCCCCCCCGCCGCCACCGCCGCCCGCCAATGACCGCGCCGCTGCCGGTGGCGCCAGAGGAGGACCCGCAGCAGGTGCGACCGCCGCCGCCGCCGTCGGATACAGACTGGGACGAGGAGGGGAGCGCCAGCTGGGCCGCCACCGACAGCGGCGGCTCGTCGTCTTTGGGGTCTCTGCTGACGAGGCGGGCGGCGGCGGCGGCGGCGGCGGCGGCGGCGGGCGGCGCGGGCGTACCGTCCCGGCGCGCCCGCCGGTCGGCGGTGCGCCCCACCGCGGCGGCCGCTGGCGCCGCCGTCACTGCCGCCGCGGCCGCCGCGGCGGTGCTGCCGCCGCTGCAGGCGCTCGTGCTGCGGGGTAGCCCGGTGGCGGCGGCGGGTAGGGGCGCGGCGGCGCGGGCGGCGGCGGCGGCGGCGGAGGTCGCCCCCCGGGCGGCAACGGCCGCGTCGGGGTACGACAGCGACGCGGCCGCGTCGGGGTACGACAGCGACGCGGCCGCGTCGGGGTACGAGAGCGACGCGGCCGCGTCGGGCTACGACAGCGACGCGGCCGCGTCGGGGTACGACAGCGACGCGGCCGCGTCGGGCTACGACAGCGACGCGGCCGCGTTGGCGTCTGGGAGCGCCTCGGCCGCGTCGTCGGTGCTGCCAACCCCCCCGTGCTCCCCCCCCCCGTTAACCGCCGACGGCGGTGCCCCCCCCCCCCCCCCCCCAGGCGGCGCGGCCGCGCCGCCGCCGCCGCCGCCGCCCCACCCTCCCCGTCGACACGGTCTACGCCGTTGCCACCGCGCGCCTCTTCCCCCACCACCGCCGCCACACGGCGCGGTCGTTTGCCGACGCGGCCGCCGCGGCGGCGGCGGCGGCGGCCACGCCCCCCCCCCCCCGCGGCGGGCGCGCCCTGGCGCCGCGGCGGGTGGCGCCCTCCCCGCCGCGGCGCTGCAGGCCGCCGTCTGGGCGGCGCTCGCCGACGGCCCGGCCGGCGTTGCGTGGCGCACCGCCGACGTGGCGTGGGTGCTCTTTGTGCCGCCCGCCACCGCGGCGGACCGCTCGCGCATCTGCCGGCGCGTCTGGGCCGCGCTCGGCGCGCTCGTCGCGCGGGGCGACGTGGCCGTCACGCACGCGCCGCCGCCGTTGGCGGTGTGCGGGCGGCGGCGGGTGTCGGTGGGGGGGGCGCCGGGGGGGGGGGCGCCCAAGCAGTGGGTGTTCCGGGGGGGGGGGGGGGGGGGGGGGGGGGGGGGGTCGTCCCGTGGCCCCACGCGGGCGCTGTGTACGCGGCGCTCGAGGCGGCGGCGGAGGGTGCCCGGGGGGGGTGGGGGGGGGGGGGGGGGGGGCGCCCACGACGGGCACGCGGGGGGGGGTGCCGCGTGGGGGGGGTGGGGGGGGGGGGGGGGGGTGGTTGCTGATGGCGAGCGGCCGATGGGGGGGGGTTGCGGTGCCATGCGGTGCGGCGCGAGGGGGGGGGGGGGGGGAGCGGCGCACGAGGTTTGGGGGGGGAGGGGGCGCCGCCGCGCGTGGGCGGTGCGGCGCGCCGCCGTGGTGACTGCCGGTCGTGGGTGGGGGGGCGGGTGGATGCCGCGGCGGCGCCACGGGTGTGGGGTTGCGCCGTCGGCTCCCGTCGAGGGGTCGTGCGCCCCTGTCCCTGGTGGCGTATGGCTGTGCCCTCCCCCCCCCCCCCCGCGACGTTCCCCCCCTGCTCCACTGACGTGGATGGTGGGGGGGCAACCCCGCGCCGTCGCCAGGCACTTGAGCCGCGCGCCGGCGCTTGGCCTTTGGCGGCCCTCCCTCCCTCACCGCCTGGTACGAGACCAAGCAGAGTGGGGTGGCGGAGCCTGTTGGAGGGGGGAGCGCCACCGGCGGTCGGCCCCCGCCGTGGGTGGCGCGACGAGCCCGCCGGGACGGCCGGGACGGGAGACCCCCCAACGGCCACAGCCAGGCGCTCCTCCCGGCACGTGCCACGGCGGTTGTTGCCACGCGCGGCGGCCGACCGTTGCTGCTGGCCTTGCGCGCCCCGTGGTGGCGCGGCGGCCGTCGGGTGGCGGGCGGCACGGCCGGCGGGCGGGCGGCTCGGCTGGGGGCGGCGGCCGACGCCGTGTGGCGGGCGGCGTGCGGACGAGCAGCGGGCGGACAGCCCGCCGAGGGGGAGCAGCAAGTGGCCGCCTGCGACCACGCGGGCGGCGGTGGACCGCCGCGGCGCGGTCGGTCGTTGTTTCCCCACGACGCGGTGGCACGACACGGGTCATGCGCGGTCTTGCTGGGGTCGGCTGTCCTTCCGAGCCCCCGCGGGTGGGCTCCCCGCACGTCCCGACAAGCGGACTTGACGTTCCCCAGCCGCACGACGCTCGTCTCCAGGCCATGTGTGCTACCCCGCGGGGGCGGGAGAGCGATGGGACAGGCAGCCATGCAGGCAGGTGTCAGGGGGACGGCGCGGATGGCCACTATGGAAAGGGGGGCGTGGCGCCCAGGAAACGCGGGACGCATGAGAGTGGTGGGCGGCGCTGCTCCACGAGACAAGTCAAAGGGGGGGGGGCGGAACGACACGCACTCGGAACCGCACGGAGGCAGCGCCCTCTTGAACCCCTCCCCCGTTCTTCTTGCGCACTGGGCTGGTGGGGGCGGGCCTCGCGGCTGTCGGGTACAGGCAGGTCCGTCGACCAGCGACCGGTCCACCCAACCACCACTGTGGAGACGAGTGCAAGCAGCGCAACGCAAGGAGGAAGGCGGCGCCCCATTTATACACACAGGGCCGCCGGGCGCGCCCCCCCCACCGTCATGGCACGCAGTGCAGAGCGCGGCGGCGTCTCGAGTCACCCCCCCCACCAGCACAACGCAGTCGTAGCCGCCGCCGCCAATCCCGAAACCTCTCCCGTCGTCTTGGCCCCCCCCACCGCTTGCCCTGGTCCCGCCGCCGCGCACCCGTCGCGTCTGCGCGGGCCGCCGCAGGGACAATGGCACCGGCGTTGCCGCCGGCCGGGGGCGGCCGCCCCCGCCGCCACCGTCGCCGTCGCCGGCAGCACGCAGCCGCGCCACGTCGTGCGCCCGCCGCCGCCGCCGCCGTGTCGGCGAGACGACCGCCGCCTACTCCTTGGTCTGCGGCGACGCGTCCGTGTCCTCCCCCTCCTCGCTCTGCGAGCGCCCCCGCAGCCGGTGCCACCGCTCGTGGCGCTCGAGGGTGTCGGCGTGGTGGAACGACACGGTGCAGTAGGCGCACTGGTAGGGCAGCTGCGCCGCGTGTACCGCCCGCACGTGGGCGTCCCTGTGGGGCGGATGGCCGGGCGGGGCGGCGGCCACGGGGGGCCGGCCGGCGGGGGCGCCCGCGGCCACGTCCGCGACAGCGGGGAGCGGGGACAGTCCGCGGGCGGGGATTGGAGAGGCGGCGACGGGCGGCAACCGCGGAACAGGCATGCAGACGGCAGCGCGACGCGCAGGGGCTGCCGAGTCAGCACCGACACAAGCAGGGGCGGGCCGTCACAGCGGGCGAGGAGCCAAGAGAGCGGAACAACCCCGCACCCGCGCGCCACCGCACACACAACAAGAGGCGCGCACACCCGCCCCCCCCCCAGTCGACGTTGCAAACGTACCGCTCGCCCATGTGCGAAAAAGACCGGTGACACACGGGGCAGACGGTGCCCCAGCGTACCCGGGACGGCTGCTGGTCCATGACGGCCGCCCGCCACGATGCTCCCCACAAGAGCGTGGGGCAGCCTCACCCCAGACGCCGCCGCGGCGGTGGGGAGGAGCGCCCGGGGAGGCCGCCGTCAACAGGGGGTAACCGCCGCCCGCGGGTGCGTAGAGCGAGTAGGGCAGAGGCGGTGGGGAAGCAGACGCCCGAGGTTGGGAGTGGCGGACGTCGGCCGTCGTTGTCACGCACGCGCCGTCACGGCGGGCACGCGGCGGGCCGGTGAGTCGCCACCCATCCGGGTGCGGGCGCCCCAGATATAGAGGCGCCACCCCCCCGCCCCGCCCCTGTGCTCGCAAGCCCGGTGCGCAGCGCACGCGCGCCGACGTCCACCCCTGCCCCCGATGGAGCAAGCAGCCTGGCGTGCGACGGCGGTCGCCGTTGTGCAGCAGCAACGCCGCGCCCCAACCTCCCAAACGTCCGCGCAGGCGCCCCCCCCCCCTCGCCGCCCCCCCCACGCGAGGTCGCCGCCCCGCCGTCGGTGCAGTCCCCAGCGCGGGTGCGTCCGACGCCACGAATAAAAAGGAGAACAAAGGTGTTGGCGGGCGCGTAGACGGGTGGCCCGCAGGTCGGCCGGGCACGCAGCGCACGAGCCCGGCGCCCCGCCGCGCATAGGAGGTGGTCGGCGCTACTCGGGGCGACCCCCGAGGTCGAGGCGCGCCCGCGTTCCACGCAAACGCGCCCGCTCCCCCCCCCCTCGCGCCGTGTCCCACCACCTGCCAAGCCCAGATATGATGAGTACGGCGGCGTGGTGGTGCGGCGGGTGGGGCGGTGAGCGGGTCCGCCGCCCCGCGGGCAAACACAGTCGCCAGTCCCAGCGGGAAGGCGAGCCCGCCCGCCAGGCTGCCGCGAGTCCGCCGCGAGCCCCCCCCCGCGCGCCCCTGCCCTGCACGCGCCGCGTCCCCCCTTGAGCGGGCACCCTCGTGCAGGCCTTGCGCGCGCTCGTCCCCACCCCCCCCCCTCCCCCTCCCTGGCGTCGCAGTGGCCGCCAACCCGCTCCCCCCCCCCTCCCCTGTGTGTCCAGTCGAGATTGCGGGTGGGCCTCGTGGCCGTTCTGCCAACGACGGGGCGCGCAGCCGCCGTCGGCGCCCCCACACCCTCATTCGTAGCAGGATTCGCAGCGCGGGTGTGGCGCCTGATGTGTTCGCATGCAAGTTCCCACAGCGCTTGGGGCGGGGGGGGGGGGGGGGGTGGGGGGGTCGGGCTGGAAGGAGCAGGCAGCAGACGACCGCGAGCCCCCACAGCTGCCTGAACCGGCCACGCCGCCGGCCCAGCTGTCGGACATCTGTGTGAGCAACGGGCCAAGAAAGCGGCCTCGACGAGGGATCAGCCACCCGGGATGGGCGGACTTGACGGGGGAAGAACCTCGGTCGAGCGGCAACGGCCCCCCTTCTACCGGTCAAGATGTCCCGGTGCCCGCTCTTTGTAGATGCGGAGGGGCCCCTCCCAAACGGGATTCGGTCCATCCCGCACATGACCGTGCCGCCCGGACTCGCGGGTGCTTGCCCACTCAAAGTCCGCCGTGCAGAATCCAGACCGGCCCCGCCTCGTGCGTCAGGCATCCGGCGTGTTCAAGCGGGAACGTGCACAGAGGACACCAGTCTAGAAAGGTGGCACGAGACTCTCAGCGGGCCACACGGGGTGCGCCCTGAGTCGAGTCGGCCGAAAGCCCACCACCGTGCGGGGCCCCGCGGCTCTTCTCCCCAGCAGGGATTGAGAGTTGCAGACGCGCTACCTTGCAGGCACCGTTGGGAGGCCAACAGGCGGTAGGGTCAGTACGCTACCCTCTCGGGCAGTAGGGCAACCAACCAGCCACTGCCATTTGTTAGGTGCTCGCACCGCCTACACTTCCTCGTGCCTGTCCAAGCCAGCGCGGCGGGGCATGTCCGCTGTCAATGTCTGACGCCGCGCCCTGCGCCAGGCGTGGATCGTGTGGACTGCGAACTTCCTGGAAGTGGCCTTCGCCAAGGACACACCACCAGGTGACCGACGTACGTTGCAAGCAGTGGGGCCGTTTAATCAGTTGGAAGGGAGCCTCCACCTTCAGGCCGGTCAGGCCGCCAAGCAGATCGCTCTACGAAAACTGGAAACTGGTGTGGACCACTCTGCGGGCAGTGTCGCCCGCAGACCAGACCTATGGTGGGGTGTCTTGCTTGCGCGCGTGGTCATCCGTCCTCAATCTGTGCCGCATGGCCGGCGCCTTTCTCGGGGTGAAGCGGCCCGGCCAGTGGCGGGTTCCCGCCGTCTCTCTCGTCTCCACGGGGCTGGCCATGTCGCAGCTCCCGCCGTGTCATGCGGGGACACGTCAGGACATCCCGACTCAGAGGCTAGTGGGCTGTCGGCGCCCCGCTCTAGGCGAGCTTCGTCCGGCAGCCACAAGCACCCACGTGCCGATTTGCCACTCGCCGTCGGAAACACGGCACTTGGACGTTGCTGAGGTGTCAATCGGGCTCCGCAGCATGGGGCAAACGACTGGTGCCGCCCATGGGTCCCGCAGCTGTCTCGTTAAAGAGGTATGCATTGACCAACGGACGCGTCAAGAAGGGGCCATCGTTCGGTGCTGTGGCTCGCCCCGGCGTGTGCTGTGTGCGCGGTGTCGACGCCCGCCCGACGGGTAGTGGTGGAGCTCACGGGCGTGCGTCAGTGGCGATACACGGGGACTCAGTGGATAGGCAGCCAACAGCGGATGGTCCCCCTCCCAATACTTTTAAGCACCAGCCCCCCGCCCCTGGTGGTACAGTCATCCGTCGCTGACTGCCCTCGCGGTGACTTTGTTCGTGGTGGGGGGCGGACATCGACTCAAAACCCTGGCGTGTCCACAGGTGGGTTGCTGCAATTGGGCGCCCCCGCAGCCAGCGCAGCCAACAATGCCGGCCGTTGGGGGAGGCAGGGTGCAGCCAGCTCGGGGAGAGCCGCGGCTCACCCCAACGGAGCTTCGTCCAGAGGCCACGGGACGATGCTGGGGGGGGTGGCACACCGTGAACGAGCGGGGGCCATGAGGTGAATCCCCCTTGTCGGTGCAGCAGAGCAGTATGCAGAGGCACGCGGGATATTTGACGTTGGAGGAGACCGCACCGTCTCGTTCCCAGAGAGCCGGCAGATGGAGAGAGGCTCAGCATGGGCTCGACACAAGCCGCCCACAAGTGTGTGCACAGGCTGGGTGGGAAACAACAGGGCAACGCATTTACGTGGGGAGCACACCATTAAGTCTGTACTGTGCAGGTGGTGCGCTCCATGATACCCTGGCGGCTCCTAAAACAAAGCGCAGCGGCAACAGTTACCAAGAGATGCCCGTGAGCCGAGACAGGGCTTGCCTCCCGAACGGGATATAGCTCAAGCTGTACCATACCACTGCGAACGTGGTACAATCAGCACAGCGAAAGAGGAACAGGAGGGGTGTAAGAGGGACAGAACGCACAACCCGGTCACACAATGAACAACAATAACAAAGACAAGAAAAGCGTGGCACGAACAGATGGTGAGTACGCACTACGGTGTCGGGAATCACACCAAGCATGGGCAGCGAACGGGTGCAAAACCCGTCTGTAAACAGACAAGAGCGACAGAAAGCACAACGGCAAAGCAGCACCAAAAACGTACAGGCCAGCACTTCCACCACTAGCGAGATCAGCACCAGCGGATAGCGTAGACGTCCGCCGAAAAAGGCCGCAAAGAGCGCAAAGATGAGGGAGCCCAGGTACGCTGCAGCAGCAGTGGCACGAGCGGGGTGAAACATGCTTGCGAGCTGCGCCCGCGGGCCAACAATCACCCAGGTACTGCAGCGGCGGTGACAGGGACAGGAAGACGTTCGGACGTCACGTTTCACAAGTTGAAAGCAGAACAGCCAGTGGCGGAGCAACCAGCGGCCAGACCGTGAGTGGCCCGCATGAGCACAGAGACAAGGGCCCACAGCAGCACCCGCGAAGGAGGCGCGAAGGAACCAGATGAGCTGCAACCAACACCGGAGGCACTGAACAAAAGGGGAACACGACAGAACAGTCAGGACCAAGAAACGAAGCTCGTCTCAGGGCGTCGCAGCGACAGTGCAGAGTCGGCACTTGATAACAAAAGCAGCAAGCAGAACAAACAATACGGAAATACCAGGACGCACCTCATGATGGCCAGCAGGTTTCCAGCCGTGAACGCTGCCGCAAACTTGTGTGGCTTGAGCAAAATCATCGGCAAGAACATAAAGGACAGCCCAATCATCATGGCACCGGCAGAGAAGCACATGACAAACAGCGTGAGGCGCTGCACCCATGACAGGTTGAACATGTCCCCAATCTCCTAGCCATGCGGAAGCAGTACACAGCCCGAGCCAAAAGGACCAAACAGGCAACACACACAGCGGCACAAGACAAGAACACACGCACAGAAAACACAAGCGCGCACGTACACCTGAGTGGTCAGCAGGCCATCGACACGTGGGCACCCACACCCACACTACGTCCCGCAGAGGCGGTCGTACAGCTGCACATACGATACAAAGTACCGTACAGCAGCAATAGGACACGGAAAACGCTGGCCTGTGCCAGACAGGGCGCACGGTCGGCCCAGTACAATGCCCAACCCTCCCACCCCTAGCCGACCGCGCCTTCCCCGCCTCACCTTCGCGCCACCACCGCACCACGCCCAAAACGCACTTGTTGTACCGACTGCTGCCCTGTGGCCCCGTTGGCGCACGCCTCCACGTCCGCCGGCGCCCCCCCGTCGTCCACGCCCGCCATGCGAGCAACGGCGGCCCAGCCGCCGCGGAACGCGTCATTCACGTTGGCGCCCACCTCAGCGGCGCGGGCGCCCAGCACGTCGGCCGCCGTCTGGCCGCCCGCCGCAAACTGGGAAAACGCATCGGGCTGGCCCGTGTGGCCGCCGCCGCCGACACCCCCGCCGCCCGCCCGCAGGGACGCCGCGCCCGCCGCGAGCGCCGCCGCCGCCGACGACGGCGGCAGGGTGGTGGTCGTGGTGGTCGTGGTGGTCGCGGAAGATGAGCTCCCGTTCATCGACGGGAGGTTATCCCACAAGCCCATGGCCAAAGCCGAGGAGGAGCGCCGCAACATGCGCACGTGGGGCGCACCCGGGCGGCCGGGAGGGGGGAGCCAGAAGCAGGCCTCGCCGCACGCTGCAACCCGGGAAAAAAAGCCTAACAGACAGCAGGGCAGAGGGTGAGCAGGTGCATGGCCAAAGTAGGTCGCAGGTGTAGCGAGAGGCAGCGTTGTAGAGGGGAGACGCGCGGGGTGGGAGGTGCGGTGCGGGCGGGCAGAGGCGACGGCAGCGCACGCAGCGCGTCGGACGTATAGCACGACAGGCTCTCGCTGTCCGTGCTTTGTGCGGTCCAATGGATGCAGAACAAGTGGCTGCTGCCAGAAAAAAAAGCAGCTGCTTGAGTGCCGCCGATCACAGTGCAACTCGAACTGTGACGGCGTGTTGTGGGGCAGTTCCCGATAATCGATCGAAGCGATCGTCCACGGCAAATCGGGAGGCTTCAGCTCTTGTGCCGGTCAGTCTGCGCAACCAACCCCCCCACCCCCTTGTCTCTGTTACCCCTTCATGGCAGTCCTCCTCCTTGGCGCTCACCGTTGCGTACTCTGTGCCGACGTCGTCTACGGCCGCGCGACTGGTGCTCCCTGGCGATATCCTCTAGTGGGTCCTGACTCTCCTCGCTGACGGTGGACACCGCCTGTACGTGGCCAGCTCATCAGCAGTGGGATCACCGTCCTGGGGAGAGGGGGGAGGTGGCGACCAAGGCGGCAACAGCGGCGGCGACAGATTCAACTGCGGCGGCAGCGGCGGCTGCGGCGGCGGCGGCGGCGGCGGCGGCGACGGCGACGGCGGCGGCGGCGGCGGCGGCGGCGGCGGCCTGCCGGCGGCAGGGGCGATAGCGGTGGTAGCGGCTTGGCAGTGCGCTGGTGTGCCGACTACAGGCCCGCTTGATGCACAGGCCGCCACAAACGCAGCAGTCGCCATCTTGTACACATGAGTCGTGACTCCACGGCCGGCAGCCACACCACGGCCAGCATCGACGTGATGGCCGGCAGCCACACCACGGCCAGCATCGACGTGATGGCCGGCAGCTACATTCGTCACGCCGAGGCTGACTGCGACTCGACGGACGGCAGAGCTGGCGCTACTACTGAAAGCGCTTCTTGAAATCTGAATAGGCGGGTACAGAAAGTACCGCGGCTAAAGGTAAGGAAATACAAGTACGACAACATGCAAGCACGGTGAAGCGTGGCCATATTCTGCCTGAGAGGCTGCTGCCCATCCTCGTCGCGTGCTTCCGGCATTGCATCCAGGTGTACCCGGACATTGCACGTGACGAATTACAAGGAAAACTCGAGTGGTGGCGCTCCTCCTTCCCGAGCTCCGTACCACCCGGTTCCCCAGCCGCCCCTCAAGCCTCGTACACTGGAGGTGTCGTTGCGGTCACGACAGACACGCAGTTAGCCGTCCGACGCGCGCCTGGTCCAATGGACGACCGGTGGGAGGCGGCTTGATAGGGCAGCTCGCACGAGGGAGCGACGGGGAAGGGGCGGGATGACGCTGGCATCGGTCACAGCCGTGGCAACAACGCGAGTTTTTTGCCGACGGCGGGAGCGCACGCCAACCAGAAGAAAAACCTGTAGAGAATGGACGGGTCCTTGTGCATCGAACGGGTGCATGGGCTGGGCACCGGTGCGGAGGCCGTTCTGTTGCTGCACGACTCACAATTCTAAAGTTGGGTTAAAGAACCACACCCTGAAGTGTTTGAGCGTTTGTCTGCGCTTCATCCAACATTCTGAGTGACACTACCACGCGCGGCCAATCAGAACGTCTCAACCCGAGCGAGAAGCGCTTCACGAACCACAGGACCTCAGCTGCATGCCCAGAGTGTGCTGGTGCGGATCCGCAATGGCGCGACGCAACGATAGCGCAGCGAAGCACAGGCCTGCCCAATCCAGTCGTGTATCCCCGGCGGACGACTGCGCCGCCCCCGCCGCGGCCGGCGGCGCCTCCGCGCACCCCCACCGCCGTCACGGTGGCGCCGCGTGGAGCTGCCAGCCCCCCTCCACGGCTTGAATTGATAGTCTGCGCCCGCAGCCACTCGCCCAGCCCGCCCGCCCGCCACCACACGTGCGGTGGCGCGGCGCATGGCGGTACGCGGACGAGGGGGGGACGCGGGAGGTTGGCCACGCGCCAACCCCCGACCAGCCCTCGCCTTGCTAGCAGAGGCGCGCCCCTGTCGGCCCCTTCTCGCGGCGCGCCGGCTGACCCCTCCGCCTCGCCCACCCGCCAACCCGCCCTTTCCTCTCAGCGGCCCGCCCGCCGCTGCCGCGCGCCGACGCGGGTGGCTGCCGGCCCGCGGCCACGCGGGGAGGCTCCACGACAGGGAAAGTGGCGGGGGGGGGGGCACCGCCGCCGCCGCCGCCGCCGCCGCCGCCGCCGCCGCCGCCGCCGCCGCCGCCGCCGCCGGCCCGCCGTCGGCCTGGCGTGCGCGGCCGGCCGTGTGCGTCACGCGGCCGTGCAACGGCCGGGCGGGGCGTCTAAGAAAAGGTGCGCCGCCGCCGCGTGCGCGCGGCGACGCGGCGCCGCGGGCAGCGGAGCGGGGCGGCGGCGGCGGCGGCAACGGCGGCGGCGGCGGCGGCGGCGGCGACGGCGGCGGCGGCCCGCCGCAGTCACTGTCTGGTGTCCCGCCGCCGCCGCGTGTCCCCCATCCCACCCGCCCAGTCGGCGACGGCCCGCGCGGCGGCGGCGGGAGCGGCGGGATCGGGGCGGCAGCCAAGCTGGCCCGCCCTGCCGCCCGGCCGGCGCCTGTCGCGCCGCCGCCGCCGCCGGCGCGGGCGGCCCACCGTGGCGGCCACGCCCGGCCAAAAGCCAACGCACGTCGGCCCGCAGCCGTCTGCCCCGCGCGGCCGCCGGCTCGTGCGCGGTCAAGGGGCTCGCGCACAGCGTCAGGGTCGTCTTGCCCCCCCCCCCCCCCCCCCCCGCTTCGACCCACCCCCGCGGGGCCGCTGCCGCTGCCGCCGTCGCCGCCGCCGCTGCGGCGGTCGTCGCCACCGGCGGGTGTGGCGCCGCCGCAGCCCCGTTGCCCGGCCGGCCCCGCGCACGCCACCATGGCGTTGTCGGCAGGGGGCGGCAGCAGGAGGTGTCGTCCGCCAGTGAGAGAGGGAGTGGGGGGAGGGGGGGGGGGGGGGGGGGGGTGGGGGTGCCGTCCACCCCACTGAGGGGGGGAGCACAAGACTCGCGGCGGGAGGGAGGGGTGGCCGTGCGCCGCCGCGACCGCGGCCGCGGACGGCGGCCTGGTCGCGCGTGGGTTGCCCCGCTGCCTCCCCCCTCACAGCACCTGCGACCCCCCCCCCTGACTCTCGCCCCTTTACCTCATCGTGTCGCAACAGCGGCGGCTGCCACCGGGCAGCGGTTGGTGGGCGGGTCGGGCGACCGCGAAAAGCGCGGCGGAATAGGGAGGGTGGGGAGGGTGGGGGGCGGTCGGCGGGAAGCCAATGGCAGCGACATGCACGCCCCGCCACCGGGTTGTGCACGCCAGTGTCTGCCTGTGTGGGCCGTGGCGGGGCAACGGCGGGGGGTGAAAGGGGGGACGGGGGGGGGGGAGCGAGCGCCAACCCCACCGGGGGCGGACTCGTGGTGGACAGGGGGGGGGGTGGGGGGGGTTGTCGCCATCGGCTCGCACGACGGTGGCGCAGGGTGGTGGAAGGCGGCCGCTGGCGGGGCGGCCAGAGGCGGTCCAAGGGGGCGCGGCGGCAGTACAAAGGGGCGGCTGGCGACGCCGTTGGGAGGCGCCCCTCTGGCTCCTCATCCCGCCTCATCCCGTCCGACGCCGCCTGCCCCCGCCTCACCACGCCACGCGCCCGTCTTGCCCCGCCTCTGCCGTCACCCGACTCATCTCACACAACCTCGCCGCTCTTCTGCCCCCCACCACCCAGCACCCTCCCCACACCCCCCGGTAGCTGCGGCGCGAGTACCCGCAATGGCCGCCGCAAGCGCCGCCCGCACTGGGCGGCAGGGCGTGGCACTCGCCATGGTGGTGGTGATCGCCGCAGCCGCCGCCGCCTGGGGCGCCCCCGCCGCCGCCGGGGCGCCCACCGCCGCCGCCGCCGCCGCCGTCGCCAAAGCGGCGGTGGTGGCTGTCGAGCCAGCGACTGGCCTCGACGGCGGCGCCGCGCTGGGTGCGCCCAAGGGGTGGGTCAAGACGGCGTCCCGCAAGTGGCGGACGCCAGCCTCCGACGCCCTGCCCGCGGCCAAGCCGTCGGTCAACCCCGCAACGAAGATGGGCAAGCCGGCGGCCAAGAAGAAGGGGGCCAAGCCGGCGGCCAAGGGCCAACCCAAGCGCTCGGCGGCCAAGCAGGGCTCCCGCCCCCCCCCCCCGGGGGCCCGGGCGGCCGCGGCCGCCCCGTAAACCCCGAGTGCTCGCCGCTCCGCCTCTACCTCGTCGACATGTACATGCTGTCGTGGCGGCTGGCCATGCTCGACGCCGCCGCCGGCCGCGCGTTTGGCCTCTTCGCCACCGCCCGCGCGCACGCGGCGGCGTACGTCGCGGCGCACCCGCGGTCGCCGACGACCGTGTGCGGCCTGCGGCCGGTGAACAAAGCGCTGTCGCACCGGGCAACCGCGATCGTCGCGGCGCACCGGAACCGGGGGGGGGCGCTCCCGCCGAGCGGCCGCTTCCGCGGCATGAGCCCCGCAGAGCGAGCGGCGATGGCGCGCGTGCTGAGCGTGCCGCTGAACAAGGCGGTGCCCAAGGACATGCTGCCCAAGCGGGTGCCGATGGTGGCCTAAGCAAGGGCGAGGCAGCGGGGAGGAGGAGGTACGCGACGCGCGTGCCGTTGGAAATAGAGGATTGTACGTAGGCGCGGCCGTAAGGTCGGGACGGCGCGGCGCCGGGCCGTGCGGGCGGGCCTGCGCTGGGCCCAGCAACCGCCACGGTAGCACTAAACACATTGAATCAATACGCTCTACAGCAGCCCCTGGCCCGTGTCAAGTCACCGCGGACGACGCCCTCCCGCCGCGAGCCCGTCCATAGCAAGCGGGCTCACGGTTCGCTGTCACACCCGCTTCATACCAAAAAAAAAAGAAAAAGAGGCGAACGGAAGCCAGACGGCAACCCACACGCCCAAACCAGCGCCGCCGTCACCCCCCCGCCGCCCGCCCCACGCGCGTCAGCACCGACCAGTCGGCGCCCGCGCTGACGGCCAGCCCAATCCCCGACGCCAGCCCCCCCCCGGGGCGGGCCCAAACCCCACATAGTACACCTTCCAGTGGCCCGCCGCCGCGTCCCACACCACACACGGGCAACCGACGCTGATGCTGTCCCAGGCGGCAGGGGCGGCGGCCGCCACCTCCCCCCCTCCTGCCGCCGCCGCCGCCGCCGCCACTGCCGCCGCCGTCGTCCCCGTCGTGGCTGCTGCCCCAACGTTTGTCGTGGGCGCCGCGACTGCCGGCGCCAGCACGGGCCCGTCCGACGCGCGGTCCCAGGACGCCCCCCCGTCGCTGCTCACCATCACCCCAATGGCATGACCGGCGGTGGTCCCCGCGCGGGCGCCTTCGACAAACATGAGCAGCCGCCCGCCGGCGGCAGCCGGCTCCCGCACCACCCACCGGGTGCCGTGGCCGCCATCGTCCCAGCTGCCGGCGGCGCCGGCGGCCATCAAGGGAGCCACAGCGGGCGTCCACGTCGCACCGCCGTCGGTCGAGGCCGCCTCACCCACACGGTACGTGCGGCTGGGGACGTGGTAGGTGTGGTAGGTGAGAGCGAGGCGCGGCGCGGGTGTGCCACCGCAGCTGCCGCCATCGATGCTGTAGCCAACTGCGCCGTCGACGACGCGGACGTGCGGCCAGCCAACGTACAGCGAGTCCCAGGCGTCGGGGGAAACGCCCACGTCCAGGACCACCCCCCCCGCAGACCCCCGCTGGCGCGCCCAAGTCCGCCCGCCGTCGACGCTCTCCGCCACCCCCACCCGCATGCGGAGACCCCGGATGGTCAGCGGCACCGGCGCCCACACCCCTGCCGGCATTACGACACCCTCGGCCGAGCCGCCAAAGTAGTAGAGCGTCAGCCTCTGACCGGCACCATTGTCACCACCGCTGCTATCAAGGGTGGGGCCGGCCACGACGCTGCCCGTCCCAATGTGGAGGTGGTCCCACGCCGCTGGCGCGTCGGCGGCTCGGTCCAGCACCGCCCCGCCGGCAGCGGTGCCGGGTAACCGCGTCCATGTGACGCCGTCGGGGGAGGTGGCGGCGCCAATGGCGCCCGTCGGAAGCGGGATCCGGTCCGCGTCGGCCGCCGCGGACCGCCCATTGTACCACATCCGCCAGACCGGGGTGGCGGCGTCAGGGGGGAGCACGACGGGGCCGCCAATGGCGGCATCGTCAAACGCGCCGCCGCCAGGGGGGGAAGGTGCCAATATGAGGCCAGCAAGGTTGTCGGCGCCTTGAGGGGGGGTAGGGGGACGGACAGCGGTGGGCAGCCCCGCGTCGGTCTCGTCCGCCTTTGCGGGCTGGGGGGGGAGGTCCCCGCGCGCCACCATCACCCCCTGTTGAGGGCGGCGACGCGGCACGGCCACCACCGCCCGCCGCCCGTCGCAGTCGCCGTCAACGCCACCAACGGCGCTGGGCAGCGTGCCCGATCTTCGTGTCAGTCGCCTGCCCCAGCTGCCCAGGCCGGGAGGAGGGGCTCGCCACGAGTTTCGGGTGGAACGGGCGCCTGCGGGCAAGAGGGCAACAAAGGCCGGCAAGCCGGCGCCGGAACGACGTGTCGCTCGAACCCCATAGGAGCACCTCCGCATCGTGTGCGTCTCTGCGCAGGCACCGGGGTCCACGCCGCTTCTACCGCCGCTGTGGCAGTCGCTGCCGCTGATGGCCGCTACCACCGACGCCGCCACCGCCGAGCAGCACATGTGGTGGTCGCCACTACCACCGTCGTCACCAACAGGGCCACGGCATCCCCAGCAGAGCACGTCCTGCTCCCCAAGAATTCAACTGCCAACAGTGGGTCGGCCGTCGCCATCCCTGGGCGGTGGGGGCTTCGTCCGGCTTGCGGCAGTGTACGCGACGACTGAGCGGGCACGGGTGTGACCGCAACTTGGCGCAATGACAGCTCGGACTGTTCTGGATCACCTCCTGCAAGAGCAATGAATCAAGTCGACAAATGCAGGCGTCTTCACGACGACTTGTTTCGGTCGAATTGGCGTACACTCACATACCACGGCCACGAGCCACTGGGAAAGCATCCGCTCGGCAAACCACGATGTAGAAACGAGCATAGTCCCGTACACGGCGATGAGCTCCTCCAGCCCCCGTCCGCCAAAAGAGAAGCAAGATGGCACTCAAACATATCATGCTAGAGCACTCACCACCCGTCGTGTTGTGCAAGAGCACCGCCACTTGAACGCGCGCACGAGCGTCGTCCACCCTCGCCGTGCACTTTCGCGACCAATCCTCAGCTCACATGGGCGTCATCCCCGCCCCAATGACCGCACCCACGTGGCTCAGCGCCAGGCAGGCACCCACAAATGCGGCAGTCAGCACCGGCGGAAGCACCGCCCGCATGGCGTCGGGGATATCCGCCTCGGTGTCTTCAACCGCCTCTTCCACCGAAGGCTCTTCCGGTGACTTGGCCGCCACCAATGCAGCCACGGTGGACGGCAGCGGCGTCGAAACGGCAGAAGACGCGGCCGAACCGCTGCCGGCCATGGCCAGCGTCGGGGTCGTGGCAGAAGAAAATGGCCAAGCCCCAACAGACGTGAGGTTGGACGGGGCCACGGAGGAGGGGCGTGACGGCTTTACTGCAGGCACTTGATCGACGGGTAGAGACGCCGCCGCCGCTGGAGATGGTGCCACGCGCGCTCCGTCTACAGGCGGCGGGGGAGTCACCTTGGCCGGCGCTGGAGCTGGAACTGCCTTGGGCACCGACCGTTGGGCCACTCCAGACACGGCCGCCAAAAACGCCGCGCCCATTGACGGCCGCGCCTCCACGGTAGGCCCCTCTGATTCAACCGCCGCTGCCTGAGCCGCCATCGAAGCCGATACCTTGGCGGCATGGTCGCCCAGACGCGCCATCCGTGTCGTGTACGCGGAAACCGCCACCCGTGGCGCCCCCGCAACCGTCACCGACACGGGCCGCGAGGAGGCTGACGCGGCAGCGGCAGTGGCACGCGAGCCGTGCACCGAATCCGCCCGGGTGGCGTCGCGGGACAACGACCCGAGGTCCGCCACGCCCGCCGTTCGCAGCGCAGCCATGGTCGCTGCCCACGCTTGGCCCTTGGCTGCCGCATCCGCAGCGACGGCGGCATCACCGCCCACGACACCCCCCCCAGCTGCGGTGGCGTACGCGACCGGCGGCGGCAGCGTGGAATTGGGCGACGACGGCGGGGCGCGGCGGGTGCCAGCCGCCGCCGCGCGGTAGAGGACTGCTGCCACGTGGTGGGTGTGGGGATTGACGCCTCCCGCGGCGCGCAACGCCGCGGCCGCCGCTGCCGACGATGACGAGGTAGGGTGAAAGGCCGCGGCGGCTGCGCCCATGCACACGCGCAGCGGGTCGCGCGCCGTCGTAGCCCGGCGCAGCAGCTGCGAGCCGCCAGGGGTAAACGTCGACGCCGTCACCGCGGGGCACGCGGAAGCGCCCAGCGGCGGCACGAATGTGGGCGGCGCCATGACAGTAGGACAGGGGGAGCCGACGCGGGGGGGGTACCAGCAGTATATCCGCTAGGAAGCGGCCCAAACGAGCACGTCCGTCTCAACTCAAGTCGATTGGGGCAAGGCAGGCAGAGGTGGGAGGGGGGGCACGCGGAAGCTGAACACACGATGAGAGGCACGTCACGCCGACGCACTAAACTCCGTCGAGGTGCGCACATGGGGACGACCGCCAAGAGACGAAATCTGGCGGGCCATCCGCCTCCAACACAACCACCCAGCCAGATGGGAGGGAGCGGGCCATGTGCCCTGTCGCGCAACTGGCGTGGCCTATGTCTTCCCGCGCCCTCTGTGCTCGGAGCGAGCCGCGGTCCGCAAAGGACGCCTCTCCGTTGGGAGAGTG
Source organism: Pyropia haitanensis (assembly GCA_008729055.1). Lineage (NCBI taxonomy): Eukaryota > Rhodophyta > Bangiophyceae > Bangiales > Bangiaceae > Pyropia > Pyropia haitanensis. Next base: position 6,520,594 of record SDUX01000004.1, on the reverse strand, counting down.
GCTCGGCTGGAATCTTTTCACGAGTGCGCCAGATCATCGGCCCCGGCTCCGCTTTCCAGGGGGGTTGGACGCAGAGTGGTGGAACGGGGTGTTCACCAGACCTGCTGCGGTGCTGCGGGAGCGACGATGGGTGACCAAGCTCAACACGGGTGGTCGCCGCGGCGGACCATAAAATTCCAAACAAACTTGACAGATGAAGTCACACACAAAACAAGCAATCGCCAAGCCCCGTCGGACGAGCCTGACGAAAGAAAAGAACTCATGGGCTGTACGTACGCCACGTCCGTGGAGGGCGCCTCCACGCACCCGTAACAGCCGGTCTCGTACATACCACCCCCGACGGTGGGGGTGGGAAGCGCGCGGTCACGTGTAGGCGACGGCGGAAGAAAGATGATCGGCAGCCGCTACTGGGCAGCAGTGAGGGACGGCCGGATCAGGTGCGGGCTCGTGAGGGCGTTGCTTGCCTTGAACCCGAGGGCGTGCCGTGAGGATAGATTGGATGAGCCGAGTCGCCAAAGGGAAGAATGCCGCCCACCGCCGCCTGGCGTCCCAAGCTCTCGTACAGCTTCTACGCCTGGCTCGGCGGCGCGCCCTCCTCCGCGGCGAACCGCCTGTAAGTCGTCATCCGATTCTCCTGCCGCTGACGGATGACGTTGAACGACTCGACCAGAAATTTCCAGTTGTAGCCGCGGAAGCCACGGCGATCCGCGCCCGGACCGCCTTTCGGGTGGCTCCCGGCCCACGAAAGCAGCGACTCGACCTCCTCCCCGGGCCCCATGCATTGGCGCCCGTCGAACTTCGCCGCCACCGCCGCCATCATGGCGTGATCATTCACGTGGGTGCCAGGCGCGGCCTCAGCCGTGGTGTTGGCGATCTCAATTAGGCGTGATTCATCACAGTTCGCCTTCGTGGCCGCGGCCAGCGCCTCATCGACCGCAACGGTGGAAGGGGGCTCAAGAACAGGCTCCAGCGCCGCCATCGTCGCGTCCCACACGCCTTGCACTTCGTCGGAAGGGATATTGGTGGCGCCCGTGTAGAAGAGGACGGCCTCGCACAGGGTCTCCCATGGGTGCATGAGTGCGCGCTGCGCCATCAATTCATCATACATCGCATGGAGCGCCGCCGCGTCGGCATCGGCGGCGATCTTGGAAGCGTTGCATGCGTCGGAGATCGCAGTGGCCAACGCCTTTTTGTCGGCATTCGCCTTGGCCACGAGCAGCGCCGCCGCGTCGCGGCTCATGGGCGGACGTGGAACCGTAGGCGCGTTCGCCGCGGCAGTGGGGCCGGCGGGATTGACAGCGGCCGTCCCCTCCACCGCCTGGAGGCGGGAGACCGACGTGGAGCTGCAGCTTGGGGAGCTCAGTGGGGAGGAGGTGCATGTCGTGGAAGGCGGCAGGGGGGGGCGGCCGCCGCTCATGGTGGGCAGTATGGGGGGAAACGCCGCAGTGGTGGGGGAGCGGTGGATGGTGACGTCGCTGATGACAGTGGGGGTGGCGCTGACGGGTAAGGCCGCCGTAGTCGGCAGACGGCTGCCCCAGCAGGCGACACTTATACGACGGTCCCTGGTGGCCTCCCTGCCAGCACGACGCCGCGGCCGCGACCGCGTCGAGGGCCTCGTCTAGGAGAGGCCCCTCCCATGAGCCACAGAGACGGCCTCCCCGTTCGCGAGGCCCCCTAGCGACCGTCGCTTAGACCATGGGTGATGTGTGGCGGGCAGCCGCTGCTCTCGTTCCGCACCGACCGAATGGCCGCAGAAACGAGCGCACTAGCGCCTGGGTGTAACCGCACGCGCGTGAGAGGGGGTGGCTGCCAGAAAGCGTGCGGCTGGGCGACAGCTAACCGCCACCCGCGCCGCGCTGTTGGCCGTAGTGGGAACGGAGAGAGGTCTGGATGTGATCGAGTGTTGTGGTGGCTGGGGCACGGCACGAGACGAGGAAATCGCCGCGACAGCCACGCTGTGCCGCACGTCAGAGGGGAGGAGGAGAGAAAGGAGTGGTAGTGGGCAGAGGGTACACTGTTGAGTCACGGCCGCAGTCGCCGCCACCCCGCTCCCCCCCCACCCCAACCAAGGCAGAGCGGGGGGCAGTCGCCTGCGCCCCCGCAGCCGCTGTTCTCCCCCCCCGCCACCCACCACCTCCTTCCCATCGCTGCGCGCCACCCAAACGCTGGGGGATTGAACGACAGGGCTGGCTCCCGGGTGGCGGCTTGGGAAGGCATGGTGGAGGGTAGGACAAGGCGGGGGATATGCCCCTCGAGGGGAACAGCGTCTCCACCTCTGGCGCGCGCCACGCAGCACTGTCCAAGCCCCATAGGCGGCCAATACAGACTGGGCACGGCCGCGTGGGGAATCGTACCTCGCGGCACAGACTGCAGGGTGGCGCCGCTGGGGCCACTGGTCCAGTTCCCCAGCAAATCGTCGCCTGAGGCCACACCAGATTTTGCGAACAGAAGATGGGTCGTGGTGGGCAGGAGGCCCGGGTGGCAGTCTGTAGCGCCTCAGATGGGAGGTGGGGGTGGCACTGTCCCGCGAACACACATACGCCGGCGCCCCAGCGTGGGCACCCACTCGCGCCCAGTCTCGCACCACTGTCTGCCTACCGACACTGTCCGCGAAAGCCCAACCAGAAAGGAGCAAGATAAACATGATCACGATCGAAGGGCGCGGGGAAGGTGCAGTGGGGGTGCAGCTGACGGCGGCACTGGGATGGGCGGCGCACATGTCTCCGTGGAGGCCGTTGTGACGGCGCAGTCATCACTTGTTCGGCCGTTGGCACATGCCATCTTCTGTTTGAGCGGCGCTTGTACTGGCCGGCGCTTGGAATAAATGGCGACCAGTGCAGCGGGCCGCTAGGCATGAAAGATGATGCAGACGCAAAGAACGTGCTGGGCTGGCGGCCCGCTGCTGTTGAATCCGGAAAAACGGGGCAACGACGCCCCCCCCCGACTCCTCCTGGAGCGCCGATTGGCCGCTCGATCCCCGCACACGCCACACTTGCAGGACACCCCTTGCACAAGGTCTTGCGTGTGCTTGTTGCAAGGCGCTGGCAAGGACCTACAAGACACGAAATCTGCACGGGCTTGGTTGCCCCCAAACCCCGCACAGGTGGGTCGCAGTGTTACGGGCGCACCTCGTCGGGGAGAACGGCACCCGCAGCGCCGGTCGTCCACGGAGAGGCGGCAGGTCGGAGAGATCACGCAATGGAGCACAGAACCGCCGCACTCCGCGCAACGCCGATGCCAACCGACTGCAGCGCGGACATGCACGCTAGAGAAACGATACGAGCGCAAGGTTGCCGGGCGGCCGCGCGGTTCAACAAAATCACGCAATCGAGCGAAACGGGAGTGCACACGGAGGGGGCGCGAGTACTTTGATGGCCCGTGCACGCCCCTTCCTGCTGCTGCGTGGCAGTGAGACAGGCCTGCCTCCTCGTAGACGCTGGTGGCCATCAGGACAGGCAAGCGGGGTGGGGGAAGGAGGCGGCGGGAGAGGGGGAGCAGGCCGCCCCCTGGCCTCCTATATTTGGCCGGGCCACGTGGTCGTCGCGGCTGCCATTGGCGACCCCAGAGATGCCGCGGCCGACGAGCGACGCTCGACGCAGGATTTGTGACCACTTGCCCAGACACGTTGGGTTTTCAAGTGAAAATGAAATTATGCAATTATTTCCTTATTTATCCGACAATAGATACAATTGTTAATATTCGTTTCAATGTTCAAATGAAAGTAGAAACACCTGCCGCGTTTCAACCTCTGTCCTTAGCACCAGACACCACCAACTCGAGGTAGTATTCCAAAGAAAACGACCCACAACGGATCCGTCGTGTAGGTGGGCTACTAATCCGTTGTGGGTCGCTCTGAGGGGTGTTGGGGGGGGGGGAGGGGGGTGCGTCTGGGGGGGTTCTGGGGGGGGGGGGGGGGGGGGGATTTACGGGGCAGAAATGGGGGGGGGATTTACTGGGCGCCCGCTTGGGGGGGATACTTATAGCGCGTTTCCACGGGGGCTCGGGGGGCCCATGGGGGGCTCATGAAATGTTACGCGCCCAGCGTGAGCAGGGTGGCCCTCACGCCGTCCCTGCGAGTCGACCTGGGGGGGGGGCTCGTGTTTGTCTAGGGGAGCATGCGAACGTTACACCTCCAGACCTCATCACAGCTGAACAGCTGCCAGATGTGGCGCCCAATATGTGTTGCTCTGTTTCTGACGAAGAGGCCCAGGGACACGTGACGACTGTGGCGGTGGCCACTGTCCTCTGCAAAAGCAGAGGGGGTAGGGGGGGGGGAGGCAGGAATCCGCATCTATCCTCAACCTGTGAAATTTCACATGGTAGGGGTGGGGGAGGGGGGGGGGGGGATGGGGTGGCCTCACAGGCTCCCACGTGGTTCCGTGGGACCCGCCACGTTGTCGCTCTGCGGCGGCGATATTTGCGAGCGCACCATGGACGGGCTACTTGGCATGCAGCTGTCCTCCAGGGATACGGTGTGCATCCAGACTCTGAGTTGCGGGCTGCACACATGCGGCTGCCCGTCTTGGTGTGGCACGGGGGTACGTACGAACGGCGGGGCAGCTGCGTCGGGCCGCGGTGGCTGGGGGACAGCTTTGGCGTGCCATCCCGCCTGGGGGGGGGGTTGCTCCCTGCGGACGCGGCGCGACATTGCGCCGCGGGGGGGTGCACGGCGCCCAACGGCCGGGGATGGGGCGCCGCGCGGGCGGGGGGAGGCGCGCCGCACAGGAGAGGATGATGCTCAGGGCAAGTTCGTTGGTGCTGTGGCCGCTCGCCATACTCCTCCCCCCGCTACCCTCCGCCCCCCCCCCCTGGCTAACCCCCCCCCCCCCACCCCCCGCCCTAAACTGCCTCTTCCCCGCTCGCGCGGAGCCATGCATCCCCCCCAGATGGGGAGGCACTCCCCACGACCCCCCCCTGCCAGGCGCCAGCCCGGCCGCCGCCACCCCCAACGCACTCTCCACTCTTCGCAGCCGGCTGCCGCCCACGCCGCGCCCGGCCAACCCCGCCACCCCCGGCGCCAACGCAGACTGCTCCCTCTTCCCTCGGCTGCACCAGGTGCAACCGGCCCGCCGCCGACTGTCGTCTGCCGCCGCCAGCTGTCCCCATGGCCCCCACAGCCGCCGCCTGCATCCGCACTCCCCCCGCCGTCGCTCCATGCCGCCCCCGCCGGCTGCCGGCTGTCCCGGCCAGCTGCCCCCGCCGTCGCGGCGGCCGCCGCCGCCCACTGTCGCTGCTGCCCCCGCCGCCGCCGCCGCCCCCTCCCGCCGCTGCACCCGTGGCGGCAGCGGCCGTCGCCGCCCGCCACCGCAGCGCCCGCGGCCGCGGCCGCCGTAGTCATTGCGGCGGCCGCGACGGCCGCCGCCACCGTTTTCTACCGCCGCTGCCTCCGCCACGGCGACGGCTGCCGCCGCCCGTCACGGCTGCCCCTCCCTGCCGACGCTACCATCGTGGCAGAGGCGGCGGCCGCCGCCGCCGCCCTCCACCGCCACTGCCCCTGTCGGTCAGGGGGGCCTGGCGCCCCTGCCGCGCTCTGCAGCTTCCCCCCCGGACGCCGCCGCGGCCGGCGGCCGCCGCCGCCGTGGTCAGCCGCCGCCTCTGACGCTGGTTGTGGCGGCCCGGCGCTGCCGCTGCGGGCTGCCGTCCTCCCCCCCCCGGCCTCCGCCGCGGCCGACTGCCACCGCCACCGCGGGCTGCCCTCTCTTTCCGTGGCCTCTGCCGCGGCTGGCTGCCGCCGCCGGTTGGGGCGACCGGCTGCGGCCGTCGCGTGCTACCGCACCCCCCTCATGCCGTTGCGGACTGCCGTCCCCCCCCCCCGTCTGCGCCGCGGCCGGCTGCCGCCGGCGCCACGGGCTGCCGCCCCCCTCCGTCACCTCGCGGCGAAGGGTTGGACGACAGGGCCAGACGACGATGGTGGGGGGAAGGGGGAGCGAACGGCAAGACAACTGGTGACCAGCAACCCAGGTTGAACGAGGAGGTATTTGTGAGTAAAATGTGCAATAGCGATTATTCAACTGAGAACAATACGTATATCCGCGACTTGGCTCACATCTCGTTGCATATCTAGGGAATAAAATGCGCCATTCGTCTCATGTGATAGGCTGTCACACGATCTCAGCCGTGCAACCTGAGGAGTGCATCCCGAATTCATCATTGCTGGACAGACGATTACAATACTTGACTTGGCGAGTAACCTGGTCAGCGACTCGCGCGACTGCTGGGACACAAGCGGCTGAAGCGCCGGCGTCCGACGCCGCCCTCCACCCCGCCCTGTCGCCCGCTTGACCATTCCCCGGCCACCCAGCAGGCCGGGTGGATACACAAGCCTTTTTTACTTGTTCTATTCAGTTTTGAGTGCGCGCCTACAGGCGTCTGCTAGAGCAGAACCCCCAACGACCCCATAGACAGACACAATGCGTGCACCATCCCTCCTGGGCTCCGCAGCTCAGGGGCGCCTGTGACGGTGAAAAAACGGCTCGCTATGACATTTTAATCATCCCTGACGGTCTATGCCCCAGAAGAACGCAACCGGTTGTGCAGACAGCGCGAGAAAGAGCCCCCAGTCTGCTTTATTTTCCTCAGTTGCCAAGTATAGGCCGGGGTACACAGTGGCATGAGAGCCCCACGGCGGGAAGAGATAGTCGATTCTGGGTAATATGATCATTATGAATCTATTGGTGCTCACATCCAGCGTCGTGCACCCGTACAGCCGACAGGAACAGCCACAGACTGGGTGGGTGAAGCGTTATAATCGACTCCTCCGAGCGATTGTGACCGTTATGGGTCTGCTTTTTTTAGTGAACCCTGAATCCAAAGGTACCTGGTGGCTATGGTGCCGTAATAATGCAAAGAAAGCTCACTGGAGCCCGCACATTGGCGACTAACTGACTGCAGATGGGGTGGTGGGCACTGTGACGCAGCTGGACGCGCCCACAGTGATGATAAGTGTGAAAAAAGCAGTGAAGGTAACTGGCTACACTGTCTAGATCTGACAGATGTAGGTTTTAGTGCATGAGAGCACTGTGGGGCATTGGACGGCCAGTCGAGGCGACCTGCCCAGAATGGCCACTTTGGGGGTCTGTATGACCCACTTCCCGACGTTTGCGAAAGCTTCTGAGCACATGACCGTGCTCAGTGACATCGATTTAGTCGATTGAGCATGCTTCAGAAAAGTTGGTGAAGTGGTCCCTGACTCGTGTTGCACGTGGTGAAGTGCCCTGTGCACACTTCGGTGCAATGCATCACACGCCGCCACACCGCGTTTCAGAAAGTGAAGCAAAAATTTCTCAAGCTGTTCCCATCAGACTAAGTCGATGACGCTGAGCACGAGTATGTGCTCAGAAAGTGTCGCAAACGTCGGGAAGCGGGTCATATGGGCCCCTAAAGTGTCCATTCTGGACACGTAGTCGCGACAGGCCGTCCAACGCCCCACAGTGCTCTCATCCTTCAAAAACTACATCTATCAGATCTAGAAAGTGTATTCAGCTACCTCCACAGCTGTTCGCACTCTCAACGGCGCTGTGGGCGCATCCAGCTGCGCCGCAGTGCATACCACCGTATCAGCAGTCAGTCAGTCACCAATGAGTGAACCGCAGAGTGCTTTCTTTGCATTTTTACGGCACGATGGCGTACAGGTACGTCTGCCCTCAGCGTTCACTAAAAAAAGCAAACCCATTATGCTCACAATCGCTCGGAGCGGGTGCCTATTGCGCTTCTGCCACCCCGCCTCTCGACAGTCCTGTCGGCCGTACGGGTGCACGACGCCGGATGTGTGCACCAATAGATTCAGCGTGATCCTATTACCCAGATATGACTACCTCTTCCCACGGTGGGGCTCTCATCCACTCTATATCCAGGCCCATACTGCACAGCGGATGACAAAGAAGCTGACGGGAGGCAGTTTCTTGCACTGTCTGAACAAACGATTGCGTTCTGCAGGATTACAAATGTCAAAATGTCCAAAGAGCCATAGCGAACAGTCTTTCACCGTCACAGACGCCGCTGAGCTACGGAACCCAGGGGGAATGGTGAGGACATGGCGCCCCTCCATGTGGTCGTTCGGGGCTGTGCTCTCCCAGATGTCGGCAGACCCGCACTCAAGACTGGATAGAGCAAGTAAATAAGGCTTGTGTATCCACCTGGCCTGCTACGTGGCCAGAAAATGGTGAAGCGGGCGACCAGGCGGGGTGGAAGGAGGCGTCGGGCGCCGGCGCTTCAGCAGTTGAGAGTACCACTGTTGGAAGAACACCCATCCTGGTCAACGACTTGCAACTGGCAACTCCCATGTCCAGCAAGAGTAAGTGTAGTATTGATTGTTCCACATTCGCAGTTCAAATCGTGTGACAGCCTATCAGAACAGACGTACGTGACACTTGATTCGCCAAATAGGCCTAGAGATGTGTGTCAAGTCTGAAGTGTGTGTACTTTTGTTTTCACATCGAACAATCGCGGTGTGTAAGTTTTTCAAAATCCCTCTGCGTTCAAGCAGCGTGGCTGGTCACCCCTGCCCCCGCAAGGCAGCGGCCGCTGCCGCCACGGGGGCAGCGGCGGCAGAGGGCGGCGGCAGCCATTGCCGCCGCGGCGAGGGCGGGGGCGGCGGCGCCAGCCGCCACTACGGCGGCGGGGGCCGCGGCAGCGGCGATGGCGAGCGGTGGCGGCAGAGGCAGCTGACAAAGAAAGCACGCGATTGACGGCAACAGGCAGGCGGCGGCAGCCCGCTGGCGACGGCAGCCCACTGGCGGCGGCCGGCAGCAACGGCGGCGGCGCCAGCGGCAGCCGGGCGGCAGCAACCCGGTGGGGGCGGCGGCGGTGGGGGCGGCGGCCAGGGGGGCAGCCCGGGCGGCAGGCGGCCGGCGGCCGGCAGCAACGGCGGCGGCGGCAGCGGCAGCCGGGGCGGCAGCAGCCCGCAGCGGCGGGGGCGGAGGTCGCGGCGGCGGCGGCGGGCGGCCGCGGGAGCGGCGGCGGCGGTGGTGGCGGCCGTGGCGGCGGGAGGCGGCGGCGGCGGCGGCCGCGGCGGCGGCGGCGGCCGCCCGCCGCGGCGGCCACGGCCCCCGGCCGCGGCAGCCGCGGCGGCCACGGCGGCAGCGGTGGCGGGCGGCGGCGGGGGCGGCGAGGGCCGCGGCTGAGGCGGCGGCGGCGGTGGCGGCGGGCGGCCGCGGCCGCCCGCCGCGGCAGCCGCGGCGGCGGCTGCGGCGGCGGGGGCAGCGGGCGGCGGGCTACCGCGGGGGCTGCGGCGGCGGTGGCGGCGGCGGCGGCGGCTGCGGGCGGCGGGCGGCGGGCGGCGGGCGGCCGCGGGGGCGGCGGGGGCGGTGGTGGGCGGCGGCGGGGGCGGCGAGGGCAGCGGCGGGGGCGGCGGCGGCGTGGGCGGCGGGCGGCGGGCGGCGAGGGCGGCGGGCGGCGGGCGGCCGCGGGGGCGGCGGGGGCGGTGGTGGGCGGCGGCGGGGGCGGCGAGGGCCGCGGCGGGGGCGGCGGCGGCGAGGGCGGCGGGCGGCGGGCGGCGGGCGGCCGCGGGGGCTGCGGCGGCGGTGGCGGCGGCCATGGCGGCGCGCGGCGGCGGCGGCGGCGGCGGGCGGCGGGTGGCGGGCGGCCGCGGTAGTCGCGGCGGCCACGGCGGCGGCGGTGGCGGCGGGCGGCCGCGGCCGCCCGCCGCGGCAGCCGCGGCGGCCGCGGCGGCGTCGGTGGCGGGTGGCGGCGGGGGCGGCGAGCGCCGCGGCGGGAGCGGCGGCGGCGAGGGCGGCGGGCGGCGGGCGGCGGGCGGCCGCGGGGGCTGCGGCGGCGGTGGCGGCGGCCATGGCGGCGCGCGGCGGCGGCGACGGCGGCGGGCGGCGGGCGGCGGGCGGCCGCGGTAGCCGCGGCCGCCACGGCGGCGGCGGTGGCGGCGGGCGGCCGCGGCCGCCCGCCGCGGCAGTCCCGGCGGCGGCGGCGGCGGCGGCGGCGGCCGGCGGCGGGGGGCGGGAGGCCGCGGGGGCGGCGGCGGCGGTGGCGGCGGCCGTTGCGGCGGGTGGCGGCGGCGTCGGCGGCGAGGGCGGCGGGCGGCCGCGGCCGCCCGCCGCGGCAGCCGCGGCGGCGGCTGCGGCGGCGGGGGCGGCGGGCGGCGGGCGGTAGGCGGCCGCGGGGGCGGCGGGGGCGGTGGCGACGGCGATGGCGGCGCGTGGCGGCGGCGAGGGCGGCGGGCGGCGGGCGGCGGGTGGCCGCGGCAGCCGCGGCGGCCACGGCGGCGGCGGTTGCGGGCGGCTGCGGCCGCCCGCCGCGGCAGCCGCGTCGGTTGCGGCGGCGGCGGTGGCGGGCGGCGGCGGCGGCGGCGGGCCACGGGCGGCGGGCGGCGGGCGGCGGGCGGCGGGCGGCGGGCGGCGGGCGGCGGGCGGCCGCGGGGGCGGCGGCGGCGGTGGCGGCGGCCATGGCGGCGGGCGGCGGCGGCGGCGGCGGCGGGCCACGGGCGGCGGGCGGCGGGCGGCGGGCGGCGGGCGGCGGGCGGCCGCGGGGGCGGCGGCGGCAGCCGCGGCGGCGGTGGCTGCGGCGGTGGCGGCGGGAGGCCGCGGCCGCTCGCCGCGGCAGCCGTGGCGGCGGCGGCGGCGGCGGCGGCGGCGGCGGCGGCGGCGGCGGCGGGCGGCGGCGGGCGGCGGCGGCGGGCGGCGGGGGGCGGGCGGCCACGGGGGCGGCGGTGGCGGGTGGCGGCGGCAGTGGCGGGGGCGGGGACCGCGGCAGCCGGCGGCTGCCGGCGGGGGTGGTGGCGGGTACGCCACCAGGCGCGCGGGCGGCGGGGCCCCCACCAGGCAGCGGTAGCGCGCGCTGGTGCGACGCTGTGGCATCCACCCTGTCACACCTCCCTCATCACATGTCCGTGTGAAGCGCCGCATGTGTGACAAGCGCGTGCACATCCGCAATTTTGGGTACAACATCGCAGATGTGTGATGCACCAGCGGGGGGGAGCGTAACGAGCTCCAGCGTTACAGGGGGAGCTCCCCCCGTCGGTTGCTCCCAGTACTGGACAAATGCACTCCGCTATGGAGTTGGAACCAGGGATGTACTCGTTTCTGTAGAGATCGAGGTGGATCTGGGGAGCTGGAGGAGATCGTCGGCACCCCTCCAGGCACGCTGGAATGGGCTGTCGGGAATGTATTGGGTGTAACTAGTTTCCAAGTAGACCCCCTCTCACAGTGTGGGGGACAGCACCCACAACGGTTTAGTAGCCCACCTACACGACGGATCCGTTGTGGGTCCAGATTCTTTGACGTACTACATGACCAACTCGGTTGCGCAGCGTGGGAGAGGAGGCCAACCCGTCCTCGACCTTGGTTGGACTGGTGGCCGTTCCTTTGCCGATCCCCCCACCTGCTCCTGCCCGCGGCGTTGATCGCGACCCGTCTGCTCCCCCACCCCCCCCTCCGCCCAGTGCTGTGGCGTTGGGTCGCTTGTGCGGCCAGCGGTGAGGATGGCGCCCAGTGTCCCGGCCGCCGCCGGCCGCTCCGCCGCCGCGGCGCTGCGGCTGCTCCGCGGCGCGCCCGCGCTGCCGGCCGCCGCGCCGCTGGCGGGTGGCGCGGCCGCCCCCGGCCTTCGGGCGGTCGCCTCGTTGGCTGGCGGCGGCCGGGGCGGCCGCGTCGGTGCGCCTGGCGTGGCGCCCCCGTCCAGCGGGGCGGCGGCGGCCCGGCCGGCCGGCGCGGACGCGGCGGCAGCGGCGGCGGCGGCGGCGGCGGCGGCGTCGCGGCGGGGGGCGGCGACCGGGGCGGGCGCCTCCCCCCCCTCGCCGGCCTCGTCCACCACCTCGGCTGGCGTGGACATCCGCGGCGGCCCCGGCCTGGCCGCCCAGACCGCCTTTGTGCAGTCCCTCATCGACATGCTGCCCGGCGTCATCACGCGGGCGGCCATCCACCACCCCCACGACACGCAGTACGGGGGTGGGGAGGTGGTGCTGGACGTGCCGCCCGACCAGACGGTGCGGACGCTGCGGTTCCTCCAGAACCACTCGTCCGCCTCGTTCCGCTGCTTCATCGACTGCTTTGGCACGGACTTCCCCGACCGGTCGGGCGCCGGGCAGGGCCGCTTCCGCGTCACGTACGCGCTGCTGTCCACGACCTTCAACGCGCGCATCCGCGTGCAGACGTACGTGGACGAGACGACGCCGCTGGAGAGCGCGACCGCCGTCTTTGCGGGCGCCGACTGGTTTGAGCGGGAGGTGTGGGACATGTACGGGGTCTTCTTCTACAACCACCCGGACATGCGGCGGATCCTGTCGGACTATGGGTTTGAGGGGCACCCGCTGCGGCGGGACTTTCCGCTCAGCGGCTTTGTGGAGGTCCGCTACGACGACACGGAGAAGCGGGTGGTCACCGAGCCGGTGGAGATTGCACAAGAGTACCGCACGTTTGACTACACGTCGCCGTGGGAGCAGGTGGGGGGGGCGGGGGGGGTCGGCGTGGACACGCCCAAGGTGGAGGGGGGGAGCGTCAAGAAGTAGGCCGAGAGGGTGGGTGCGTGGTGCAGGGATGGCCTGGGCACTGCGTGGTGGGGACGGTCTTTGTGGTTGGTTTATCGCCTCCTTTGCAAGTGGTTGTCCCGCCCTCTGTGCTGGGCGCCGTGCCCACGGCCCTCCCTCCGTTGCGCCCCAGAGGTGGGCCTGGTGGCGCCCCTAACGGCGCGGTGACCGCAAGCACGCACGCGCGGTGCCCCGCGCCTACCGCTCCCAACATCCTTCCGCCCCCTCTCTCCACGAGGACCGCCCCTACCCTCTGCCGCCCATCGCCCCCTCACTTCCACCCCCAATCGTCGCCATCCTCCTCTGGGGCGTCGAGGTCAGCCAGGAACTGCGCCCGCAGTGGGCTGTCCTCAAAGATGGCCGTCACGTACGCCTCCACGTCGGCGCGGCTCAGCGCGTCGCCGTACTGGCCTGCCCGGAAGGCGCCCACGATGTCCTCCATCCGCGCGTTGAGGACGCGCACCACCGCCGCCGCGCGCGCCACCGCCGCCGTGTAGGCCGCGCCGCCGCCGGCGAGGGCGGGCGGCAACGCGGCGGCGGCGGCGGCGGCGGCGCCCGCGCCAGCGCCCGCGCCGCGCGCTGGCGGCACGCACTCCATCACGCCCGCCGCGGCGGCGAGGCCGTCCTGCAGCACGCCCGTCAGCACGTCACACGCGGCTTCACTAATGTCCGTGCACCCCCGCGTCGCGTCGGCGAGGGCGGTCAGGTACGCCGCGCCGAGGGCGCCCGCCAGCCCGCGCACCGTCGGCGGCGGCGCGAGGCCCGCCCACGCGCCCACCGGCGACCGCAGCGCCGTCACGGCGGCGCGCAGGCCAGCCGACCGGGCCAGCCCGGCGAGCGTGCCGTACGCGCCGAGGTCACCCGCGCCGCCGCCCGCGGCGGCAACGCCCGCGCGGATCGCGGCGGTCGCGTCGTCCACAACCGCCGCGACCGCCGCGTCGGCGGCGGCCGCCAGCGCGTCGGCGGCGCCGCCCAGCGCGGCCGCCGCGTCGGCCACCGTCGGCGACGCGGCGGCGGCGAGCGCCCGCGCCGCCGCGCCCAGCACGCGGCAGTCGACGTGGTGGACCGCCGCCAGGCGCAGCGCCGGCGGCGCGCCCCCGCCCAGCTCCTCCCCGTACTGCAGCGGCACGTCCCGCGCGGGCGCCGCGACCGCGTCCGCGGCGGCCGCAGCGAGCGCGGCGCCCACCACCGCCGACCCCGACCGCGTCGCCGCGACCGCCGCCCGCACTGTGCGGGCGGCCACGTCCCGCACGCCCGACGCGGCCGCCGAGTAGCGGCAGCCGGCCAGGTCAGGGTGCGCCCGCGCGACCGCGTCGGGCACCGCCACGAGCGCCGCCGACGCGCCGCTGCCGGTGGCGACCGCGGCGGCCGCGTCGGCAAACCGCGCGACCGACCGGCGGGCGTCGAGGAGGGCCTGCGCGCGGAGCTCGCCCGCGATTTGGGCTTCGAGGACGCCGGGCTGGACGGCGAGCGTCAGCTCCTCCTCCTCCCCCTCCGCCTCTGCCTGCCCGCCACCGCCGCCCTCACGGCCGCCCGCTGCCGCACCGTTGGCGGCCGCCTTGCGGCGGCGGACGCCAAGTGCGGCCTCGAGCACCCGCGACGCGGCGGCCGCGGCGGTGACCCGCCGGGCGAGCCCGTCGGGGCTCCGCCCGAGCACCGCCCGTGGCGCGAAAAAGTCGTTCAACGCCCACCCCGTCCACGCGTCCACCGCCGGGCGGGCGTGCTGTCCGCCGAGCACCACCGCAACGGTGCTGTCGAGCAGCCGCAGCGCCCGCGCACACGCGTTGGCTACCGCCGGCTCGGCGGTCATGGCGGCCCAGTCTTCCGCGTCCACCTCTGTGCCCGCCGCCTCCCGATCAGCGGGCTCCCACTCGAGGGGCGGCGGCGGCTGGCCGCCGCGGCCGCCAGCCGCCGGCGGGCCCCCCCCCGCCCCCTTGGGCGGCAGCACCCACTCGTAGCGCACCTCCCCGCCGCCGGCGTCGGTGTCGTAAAAGGCGGTCGCCGCGCGGAGGGCAGCCGCCACCCGCCCGCCGCGCAGTCGGTCCGCCGCCGCTGCCAGCGCGGCCGGCAGCCCGCCGACCGACGCGAGCGCGTCCGCGACGGCGGCGCCCGGGTGGAAGCTCACCCCGCCCGGCCGGACGACGAGGAGCGTGTCAAACGCGGCGGCGAGGTCCGCGCCCGCCTCCCGCGCGCGGGCGTCGAGGAGGTCCGCGGCGGCGGTGAGGACGCCCCCGGCGGCGGCCGCGCCTGCGCCGCCGCCGCCGCCGCCGCCGCCGCCACCGCCGGCAGCCGCCGCGGCGGCGGCCAGCTCCGCCCGCAGCGCCGCCGCGGCGGCAGCCGCGCCCACCGGGTCACCCGCCGCCTCGGGCCGCAGCGCCGCGCCCGCCGACGCGTACGGCGCGAGGGCGGCGGCGAGCTCCGCCAGCCGTGCCGCCTTGGCGTCGGCCGCGGCCGCCGCCCGCTCCGCCGCGTCGAGGTGCTTGGTCAGCGCGTCGAGGCTGGCCGCCAGCGTCGCGACCGACTCGGCCGCCGCGTCGCGGCGTTGCGCCAGTGGCGGGCCGCCGCCGGGCGCGCCGGGCGGGGGGGGGGCGGCCGCGGCAGCGGCCGCCGCCGCGGCACGCGCGTCGGCGAGGCGCTTCTCGGCGGCGGCGACAACGGCGGCGGCGGCGGTGCCGCCTTTGAGGGCCACTTCTTGGTCGCCCGCGGTGGTGGTGGTGGCCGCCATGGTGGCACGGGGGAGGAGCCAGGCGTGCGGAGCAAGGGGGGGGTACCAAGGGTGACAGAAGCAGCACCAGAGCGGTCCGCAGCGCGAGCCAGGATCTGCAAAGGAGGGAGGGCAGCAGAGTAAAGGTGGAGAGGGAGCCAGGGGACGGGCCGGGTGAGGAGGGCGGGTCCAGAGCAAAAGAGACACCGAGGTGGGAAGGAATGGAGCCCCCTGGTCGAGCGGCGTCGAGGCTGCCTCACCGTTGGACCATGGAAGTGACGAGGGGTGGGAGAGTAGACGGCGTGCAAGACTGGCAGCGCCGGTGTCGCCACGACGACAGGCTCGCGGCGACAGCCAAGGGGTCTGGCATCAAGAACCGGTGCGTTTGACAGTGGCAGTCACCTTGGCGTGACGTGCATCCCGGTCGCCAAGTCAACAACCGCAACTCGAGTCCAAAAGCGTTTTCATTGCAGAAATTTTGCAACGTGTCGTACATTTGCTGTCGGCACAGGCCCGCTCTTGTCTTTTCTGGGCCGCCTGGCCCCCACTTGGTGTCTGTATTGTCGCGTCATAGCATGCGCCTTCACAAACAGCGTCATGCCCTACACCCTGCCGATGCTGCTGCAACTGCAACGTACACCGCTCTGCTTTTTTCCCCGGCGACTCCCTATGCCTTCACTCTGTCGCCATCGCTTGAATCCCGATGTGGTGCCGCGTCTCCATCCATCCAAAGCAGCCCAACGCACACAGCGCGGGGTCGTAGAGCTGCTTGGCGCGCTGCATCCGTAGCAGATCCGTCGTAGGCACCGTTGGGCAGCGACGCTTCCGCCGGGGAAGAGGTTCCGTTCCCACCGGACGAGCACACCCCTTCTAGCCCGCAGCGTTGAAACCTGCTTTCGCGCCGCGTCACAAACGGACAAAACATCAAACTTGGGCGGCCACACCCGGCAGACAGACGCGCTGTCCTCTATTTTTTTTCGGGCACTGACTGTCAACAGCCGTCCGCGCCGGCGCCCGACGCGCCGGCGGCGCCCACTGATTGGCCACCCACCGGGCGCTGACGGCCGCCCGCCGCCGCCGCCGCCGTTGCCGTTTTCGCGGGGGGGGGGGGGGGGGGGGCGGCGGGTCTCGGGCGCGCGTGCGCCTCCGCCGCCGCGACGCCCACCCGCCCTCCGTCCATCCACTCGACGTCGCCCCCGCCGTTGCCGCCCGCCGCCGCTGCCTGCCGCCGAAGCCGCGACCCGCGGTCACCCGCAGCGGCCGTCACGTCAACGCTTACCTCACTTGCTGTGACTTTGGTGGCGCTGTTGGGACTGGCGTCGCGCTGCTCACCAGAGGGGGGAACAAGGTACCTCGCCTGTTCCGCCGCGCCATCCCCCCGTCTGTCGTCCCCTCTTCCCCCCCCTCCCCCCCCCCTCTCCTGCTTTTCGCCTTCCTCCTCCACTCTCCCTTGTCCCCAATCCGCCCTGCTACTCGCTCCGGCCACCCTGTGCACGCGTGCGTTCCCCTTTCCCCCCCGCACCCGCGCCGCGTGGTGGGATTGGCGCCCGCGGCCGACCGCGCGGCGCGCGGGGCGCTCCCGGCGTGGGCCCACGCGGCCGCGGCGACGCGCGGCGCTGCCGGCCGCAGCAGCGGCGGCGGCGGCGGCAGCGGCAGCGGCAGCAGCGGCGGCCGCCATGGCGGGCCGCGGCCGTGGCGCCGCCCTCACCCGCCCCGCGTGGATGAAGGACCTGGCGCCCGCGGGCGGCGGCGGGCCCACCCCGGCCGTCGCCGGCGGCCGGGGGGGGGGGGGCTGCCGGGGGGGGGGGGGGGGCGCCGGCCGGCTGCTGAGCGCCCGGCGGCCATGTCGTTGCCGTCGGCGGGGGGGGGGCGGTGGCGGCCGGGGGGGGGGGGGGGGGGGGGGAGGCTCAAGGAGGGCTGGGCCGCGGCGGTGGCGCCGGGGGGAAGAACGGTACGTTTTTTTTGGGGGGGGGGTGGGGGAGGTGAGGATGTGGGGATGAGGGGGGCGGGGTGGGGTGCGTGCGATAGTGGTGGATGGCCGATGCGGATTGTGAGAGCGCATCAACGCGGCAGGCGGTGGCTTCCGACGAGTCCTCACCTCCTGTGTCTTGTGTGTGCGTGCATGGATGACTGACGTGTCGTGTCTGCGTGGCTCGCTTGTGATGCTCTTGCTTTGTTGTCTGTTCTGGCATCTCCCCTGTGGCTACCCTGTTGTGGGTGCGCTTGTCTGATGTGACCGCCACCGGTGGCCGCAGTATTGGTACCACGCGGGAACCAACGCGACCACCTGGGAGGAGCCGCTCGCCGCGCCCGCCCCCGCGACGGTCAGCGCCCCGTCGGTGGCGGCGGCGGCGCCAGCCGCGGCGGCCGCGGCAGGGGGCCTCCCGCCCGGCTGGGCAGAGGTCACCACCCCCGACGGCAAGACCTACTACCACAACACCACCACCGGCAGCACCCAGTGGACCGCCCCAGAGGCGGTGGCGGCGGCGCCAGCCGCGGCGTCGCCGGCGGGTGGCGGCGGCGGCGGTGGCGGCGGCGGCGGCGTCAAGCGGCCGCCCTCCCCACGCCGCGCCACCGGTGAGCCCCCCGCCCGCCGCCGGCGGTCCACCACCCCCGCCGTGACGGGCGTGTCGCCGGCGGCGGCGAGCGCGCCGGCGGTGGCGGCGACGGCCGCCGCCCCTGCTGCCGCCACCGCCGCCGCCGCCGCCGCCGCCGCCGCAGACCCTGCCGCCCTGCCCGACGGGTGGGCCGAGGCGACCGCCCCCGACGGGGGGACCTACTACTACCACGCCGCGTCGAGGGAGACGTCGTGGACGCGGCCGGGCCCGCCAGCCGTGGCGGCGCCGGCGCCGGTGGGGTCTCGCGGAGGAGGGGGGGGGGGAGGGAGGGGCACGCCCGCCCGCGGTGGCGCCGCCGAACCGGCGGCGGCCGCGGGCGCGAGCCCGGGCCGCGGCGGCGGGTCGGCCGGCCATGTCACCGCCGCGGGGCGGTCTGCGCCCGCCGCGCGTGGTGCGGGGGTCCCGGCAGCCGGGGATGGGGGTGGCGGTGGCGGCGGCGGCGGTGCGACCGGCGACGGCGGCGGCGGGGAGGCGCCGCTGCCGCCCGGCTGGGCCCGCTTTACCGCCCCCGACGGGCGGGCGTACTTTCATCACGCCGGCCGGGGGGAGACGTCATGGACGCACCCTGCCGGTGGGGATGGTGGTGGTGGCAGCGGCGGTGGTGCTGTTGGGGCTGCGGCGGCAGGCACCACGGCCGGCACCGCGGGTACCCCAGCGGCGACGGACGATGGTCGCCGTGGGGGTGGGGGTGGCGGCGGCCGCGGTGGCGGTGCCGCGTACATTCAGCGCCCGCGTGACCCGTCTGGGAAGCCCCTCAACGATAAGCTCACAGAGACGGCCTGGCTTACCGAAGCTGCCCGAAAGGCCGCCAAGCGGGCGGCGGCGCCTGCGCTTGCCGCCGACGGCGGGTCGGCGGGGGCAGACGGCCCTGCGGCGAAGTCCACCGACGGGGCGGCGGGCGCCGCACCGGCGGCCGCCCCTGCCGGGCGGTCCGCGGCGAAGCGCAAGAAACCCGGCGCGCGGGACGCGACGTCCCCCCCCTCGGTCTTTGCCGGCATCAAGCGCGCGGCCGACTGGACGCCCGCCGAGGTGCGCGCCGGCACGGCAGCGTTTGGAAAACTCCTCGCCGCCGCGGGCGTCACCGCGGCCACCCCCTGGCTCGCCGCGATGCGCGCGGCCATCACCGCCGACGCGGGTGCGGGTGCGTACGTGCGGGCGCTCCCGTCGCACGGCCTCCGCCACGCGGCGTACAAGGAGTACGTGGCCGCCACCGCCGCGGCGGCGCGGGTGGCGGGCGTGGCCGCCACGCGCGCCGCGCGCGACGCGCTCGACGACCTCCTCGACGAGGCGCTCGCGCCGGCGGTCGACGCGGCCGAGGCGTCGGCGGCGGCCGCGGCCGCGGCTGCCGCGGCGGCGACGGCGGCGGCGGCGACGGCGCCCACCGATGGCGCGCTGGGCGGCAGTGATGCGGGCAGTGGCGGGCGGGGGGCCCCACCGCCTGCCGCCGCGGCGCCGCCGTCGGACCTGGTGGCGGTCACGTGGGCCGACACCGCCGACCTGCCGGGCCCCGTCGCGGCGTCGCTGGCGGCGGACCCCCGGTGGGCCGCCATGGACGCCCACCCGCGGCTGCGCGACGAGGGCGTGTCGGTGTGGCTCGCGTCGTGGCGCCGCCGCGAGCGCGACCGACGCCGCCGCCGCCGCCGCGACACGGTCCGCGCGTTCCGGTGTCTGCTGGACGTGGCCGCCGCGCCCGTCGCCGAGCGGCCGGCGCTGGTGCGGGCAGGGCTGGACGGGCCGGGGGGGGGGGGGGCGCCCGCGCCGCCCCGCGCTGGCGTGGCGGCGGCCGCGGCGGCCGCGGCGGCTGCTGCGGCCGCGACGGGTGGTGGCAGCGGCAGCAGCGGTGGCGTTGGCAGAGGCGCTGGGGCCTCCTCCCCAGGCGCCGCCGACGCCTCCCCCGCCGCCCCGACCCTCAACCTGACCGTCCCCGACGACGTGCACATTGACGAGCGCACCTCCTTCCGCACCACCTCGGAGCTGCTTGGCGCCCACCCCACCTGGACGGCCGTCCCCGCGCCCGACCGGCGCCCCGCGTACGTGTCGTGGCAGCGGTCGGCGGCGGCCGCGGCGGCCGACGCGCGGGTGGCGGCCAAGGCGGCGCGCGCCGCCGCGTCGGCGGCACGCAAGGACGCGTTCTACGCGGGCCTCCGCAACGCGACCGTCACGGACGGCGCGTTCCCGCTCGAGTCCCCCGCGCGGTACCGCGGCGCCGACACCCGCGACGCGCTGCTGCGGCACGAGTGGGCGGCAGCGGTGGACGAGGCGGCGGACGGGCCGCTCAAGGAGCTGTACCGGGAGGGCGTGGCGCGGGCGGTGGCCGCAGTGGAGCGGCTGGACGGCGCGTTTGAGCGCGTCCTCCAGGGGGAGGGGGACGGAGCCGCACCCGCCGCCGCTGCCGCCACACCTACCGCGGAGGCGGTGGCCGCCGGGGGTGCCACAGCCACCCCCGCCGGGGCGTCATCGTCAGCGGCGCCGGTGGTGCTTACCCCCCGGTCGACGTGGGCAGCCTTTGCCGCGGACGCGGCCCTGATGGCGCGCCTTTCCGCGGCGGGCATCCCCCTCCCCGCGGCGCGGTACCTCTTCCACCGGTCCGTCGGGCGTGCCGCCGACGCGGCGGCGCGGGCGGTGCGGCGACGGGAGCGGGCGCTGGCCGACTATGTGGACCTGCTCCGCGACGCGTGGCGGGCGGGCGCCATTCACGGCGGCAGCGTGTGGGGGTCACCCGCCGTGCGCGACGCGGTCGGGCGGCGCACCGCGACGCGGTCGCTCGCGTCGCTGCCGCCGCTACCGCCCGTCGAGAGGGAGGATGAGAAGGAGGGGGTGGCCGCGCCGGACGCTGCTCCCGCCGCTGCCGCACCTGTGCTGGGCGGTACCGGCGCGGCGGCAGCGGGAGCGCTGCCCAACGGTGTCGGTGCAGGTGGCACTGCTACGGCGGGCAGCGGCGCCACCGAGGACGCCCAGGCCGGTGGGCCCGCCGCCACGCAAGTCAAGGTGGAGATCACGGCCTTCCCGGCAAAGGCGGCCGAGTTGCCCAAGGAGGCCGCACTGGTGGAACCGCTCACCGACGTCAAGCCGACCGTGGCGGCCGCTGTTGGCGCGGCGGCTGCGCCCGCTGCCGACACCCACGTAGGCGGGCCCGCCGCGGAAACCAAGGCGGCCGCGGTCGCCGCCGCTTCGGACACCGCCGCGGACAGGCCCGCCGCGGGAGCCAACGCGGGCGCGGCCGCTCCCGCGGCCGACGCCGCCATGGCCGGCCCCCCTGCTGCTGCTCCTGCTGCTGCTACTGCTGCTGCTGCTCCTGCTGCTGCTGCTGCTGCGCCTGCTGGAGCTTTTGCAGACGCGGCGGCGGCGGCGGCGGCGGCGCCCACCCCCCTGGACATTCCCACGGACCGGTTGTCTGGGGAGGCGCTGGTCAAGGCCGAGTTTGACGCCTACGTCGCATACAAGTCGGAAAAGGAGGCCCGCCGGCGGGGGCCGGCTGGCGGCGCCGCTGCCACGGGCGACCGCGGCGACCGTGGCCGCGACGGTGGCCGCGTCGGAGGGCGCGACGGCGGCCGCGACGGCGGCAGTGGCCGGGAGCCGCCAGCGCGGCCGCTGTTGCGCACGCTCGGCGGCGGCCCGGCGGCGGCAGCAGCGGCGGGCGGCTCTGGAGGGGGCGTCACGCCCAGCGGCGGATCGAGCACCAACGGGCCTGCCGGCGGGGGCGCCCTGCCCATCCTGGGCGGCGGCGGCGGCGGCGGTCGTGACGCGGGCGGCCGTGACGCCGGCAGTCGCGACGGCAGCGGCGGTGGGGGCGCCGGTGGGGGCAAGGCAGTCGGCAGCGCGGACCGCGGCGGCGGCGACCGCAAGCGCAGCCGCGGCGGCGCCGATCGTGGCGGCGGCGGCGGCGGGGGCGGTCCCGCTGGCGGCGACGCCCCCCCACCCCCCCTGCCCACCGCCCGCGCCGAAGTGACGGGCTGGGCGGCGGCGGTGACGACGGCCGTCTCCGCGGCCGGCGGCGAGGCCGAGTCGGCGGCCAAGCGGCGCAAGCGGGATATCGTGGCCAAGCGGCTGGCGATGCTCGCCGCGACAGAGGGGGGGGGCGCTCCCAATGGGGGGGCGTGACGTGGTGAGTCCCTGCATGATGGGTTTTTTAACGGTGAGAGTCAACGGGGGGACGGCTGGAGGGTGGGACGGGAGGCGGCACGGGCCGGCGCGGAGTGTGGGAGAGGGGAGGGCGCCAATACGTCCTCTGGAACTCTGGCGGGATGACAAGGGCGGGGTTGATGCCTGGCAAAGCGGCGTGGCGGCCATCGTCACATACCCCTGCGGGTGTGCCGTCACGGGTGCCGTGTGCCGCGTACGCGCCGTGTGCCCGCGCTGCCCGCCGGCAGGCCGTGAGAGACGCGGCGGCTGCCCGTCCCGCCACGCAGGACGGGGCGGAAGGTGGGGCGTACAACGGTTGAGTCAAAGCAAGGGAGTGACCTGACCCCAACGGTCGGGGCGCGCAACGCCGCCCCATTGCGACAGGAGCGTCCGTAACGGGCGGGCGAGGAGAGGCGGGACGGCGGTGGGGGCGCCGCGACGAGCGGCCACTCCCCCTCCGCCCGCACCTCCCAAGACCCGCTCCGTAGACACGCCCCGCGGCGGACGGCGCGACGCGCGGCGCCAGCCGCCCCCGCCAGACGCCAGCCGCGACAGCGGCCGTCGCTCGGTCGCGGAGCGGCGTGCGCCCCGCCCCTACTTTTCACGCGCACGCGCACACTGCACACCCCCCCCCCCATGCCCTCGCGCATCCAGAGCAGCGACCCTCCTCCCCCCACATGCTCCCATCCCACCCCCTTCTGCTGCACAGCCCCCCCCCCCCCCCCTCTCTGCCCCACCCATTGGCACCGCGCTCACCTCAGCGCAGGCACCGCCGTCGCCGTTGATGCCGGCGTCGCCCCCTCCGCCCGCGCCGCCGCCGCCGCCGCCGCCGCGTCCGCCGCCTCCGCGGCGTTGGCAAAGAACACGTCCCCCCCCCGGATGACCTCCACCTTTTCAATCGTGTCGCCCGGCGCGACGCCCGCCAGCGCCGCCGCGTCGGCGCCCACAAAGTAGCCAAACGTGGCGATGTTGCCATTGAGTACCGTCCCGCCGACGCTCCGCGCCGCCGTCGACCGCGGGTCGAGGAGGAAGCAGTAGAACGCGCTGCTGGCATCATTCTCATCGTCCGCGCCGTGCGCCAGCGCCAGCGCGCCGTACGCGGTCATGGGGAGGACCGGCTGCAGGTCGCCGACGCCCGCCGCCTCCATGGTCCGCCCCCACGTCGGCGTGCTGTCCCCGTCAATGAGCACCTCAAACGGCACCCGCCGCGGCGCGCCCGTCGCCGGGTCGGTGTAGCCCGTGGCGGGCCCGCGCGGCCCGTCCGGGTCGCCCGCGAACCAGTAGTAGCCCTTTTCGCGCGACGACACGGGGGTGCCGTCGTAAAAGCCGCGGCGCGCCAGGTCCACCACCGCCCCCGCGCTCAGCGGCGCCGAGTAGCCGTCGAGGACGGCGGTAAAGGTGGCGACCCGGCCCAGGCTGTCGCCGTCAATGGAGCGGAAGACCGCGTCCCCGCCGGCGGGCTTGGCCACCGTCACCTGCAGCGTCGCGCGGCCGAGCAGCCGCGGCAACGCCGCGTACTTGCGCGGGATGGCGTACGGGAAGCGGGCGGGCACCATCAGCTCCTCGAGCTCGCCAACAATGTCCAGCGCGCGGAGCCGCAGGTTCTGCACCGTCAGCCGGTCCCACGCCGCCTGCTTGGCGCTCGGCCCGCCGCTCGTCGCGATCACCGCCGCCCGCCGCATGGCGGTCACCAGCGCCGGGTCGGCCCCCCCGCCGCCGCCGCTGCCCGCCGCGACGAGCGCGCCCATCACGTCCTGGAGGCCGAGCTCATCGAGCAGCGACGCAAACACGCGGTCGAGCTCGGACAGCAGCGCCGCCGCGGCGGGCCGCCGCGGCCGCGGCACGTCGAGCAGCATCTCCACGCGCCCGCCCGCCGACAGGATGTCCGCAACGCGCAGCAGGTCCGCCCGCGCAGACGTCACCGACGCCTTGCCCCGCGCGCGGAGGTCCACGCCGAGCGCCTCGAGGGCGGCCTGCAGCCGCCGCACCGCCGGCGCGGGCACCGTCGCCGCCGCGCCGCCGCCGCCGCCGCTGACCACCGCGCCAACGACGGCGGTCATGCCCGTCGGCGCGGCGGCGGTGGTAAAGCCCGCGACGGGGGCGTAGCGCTCGGCGGGGAGGGGCAGCGCGTACCGCAGCAGCGCCGCGCCGTCCGTGACAATGTACCGCCGCGCGAGCGTGTTTTCCGACACCACCCCGGCCGCCGCGGGCGGCGGGTGACCCGACCCGCCGCCCCCGCCGGGGACGGGCGTCAGCGTCAGCGCGGCGGCGAGGAGGAGGCCCGCCACCGCCGCGCCGGCGGGGGGTGGCTGCGGCGGCCGTCCGCCCGGTGGGTCCAGCCTGCTGCCGGCGGCGGCAGCGGGCGCCGCCGCCCGCCGCGGGCCGCCCGCCGGCCTGCGTGCCGCCGACGCACACGGCGGCGCGGGCGGCTGTGGAGGCGCCCGCCGCGGCGGCGGCGGCGGCGGCGGCACGCCCGGCAGTGGTCGCCACTGGTGGTGGCGGGCGGGGGCGCCCGTGGTCCGCCGCAGGGGGAGGCCGCCTCGGGGGACGGCTAGCGGCGGGGGGGCGGCAAACGCCGCTGCCGCCCGCGGGGGGGGGGGAGTCGGCCTCCCACCGGCGGCGCCATGGCACCGGCAATGACACCGGGGGCGCCAGGTACAGGGATGGGGGCGTGGGAGAGGGGGGGGGGAGGGAATGAAGGCGAGGTAGGGAGGACGGACGGGCGTACGGCAAGGGGCGTCGCGGGGCGGCGATGACGGCGTCACCGACTGCCGCCAAAGAGTATGGTCGAAAT
The DNA here is from genome assembly GCA_008729055.1 of Pyropia haitanensis. Taxonomy (NCBI): domain Eukaryota; phylum Rhodophyta; class Bangiophyceae; order Bangiales; family Bangiaceae; genus Pyropia; species Pyropia haitanensis. The sequence continues at coordinate 6,495,887 of SDUX01000004.1, read as the reverse complement.
GATGGGTTAGCGGTGCGGGGGGAAGCGCAAGACGGGAGCGGACCGCGGCGATGGCGGTGGGGGTGGTGGTGGAGGCGAGCTGCTGCCAGTTTGGTTGTGGTGCTCGATGGTGGGGCGCGTGGCCGCTGCGGCGGGGTGGGCCACCGCTCTGGCGCCCGGCGCGCACGTGCGTCGGGCAAGGGCGCAGCCGCGGCCATGGGCGCGTGCGGCGTCCAGGCAGGGGGGGGCACACGCCCCCGCCCAGCTGCAGCTGGGGTGCCGCGCCGGCCAATGGGCGCGCCGCCACGCCCGCCGGTTGGCGCCGCTTGTGGACGCAAACGGCCGTGGCGATAGCGGTGGAAGGAGGCGGGGGGAGGGTCTCGGAGATCATCTGGGGGAGATGGGATCCCGCGCGGCGACGGGTCGCCGCCGTTGGTCACCCCGAGCGGATGGCTGCCGCCGCGGCGTCCCACTGGGCCGCGCGGCTGGTCGTCGCCGCGTCACGGGGCGGCCGACGCGCCCCGCGCGCCCCGTAGCCACCCAGGGCGGGGTCAAGGGGGGACAGGTCTGCTCGACGGGAGGGTGGTGGCGGGGGAAAGCAGCGGGCGCCGCTACTGATGGCCAAGAGGGGGTCGTGGCGGGCGGGGGCGGCGGCGGCAGCTGGGGGCGGCGGCGGCAGCCGGGGGTGGTGATGGCAGCCGGGGGCCGCAGCAGGGACGGCAACGCCGCACGTCTGGCGGCGCCGCGACCCCTTCCCGCGACGGCCACCCGCCGCGGCGGGGGCAGCGGCAGCGGCGGTCGCCGCATCCCGCACCGGGTAGACCCGCTGGCCGGGTGCGCCCGCGTCGTTCCGCGCGCGGACGTTGCTGTCCGCGGCCGTCGGCGGCGGTGGCGGCGGTGGACGCGCGGGCGGCGGAGGAGGGTTCGCGCTGGCCGGCAACGCTGGCACGCAAACCCCGTCGCTGCTCTCGGGCGGCGGTGGGGTTGGTAGGCGTGTAGGACAATCCGGACCTCGGTGTGCCGGGACTGCTTGTACGCGGCCGACCTGGATCGGCTCGTGGGTATGGACCGGGCGGGTCACGTACGGGGGTGTGCGGTTGGAGTCGCACGCGCAGCGCGCCGCGGGGGGGGCTTGTCGGCGGTCCGTTGGGGGGAAGTCCGGGATGTGCGGCGCTGGGGTGGGGCGGCACGACCACGCTCTGGGCGGCGACCATGGACGCATGTCTCCGTCCTGCAAACGTCCCCCCGTTTGTCCACACTTTTCCCACTGGGTGCGGTCCTATCCCCGCGGATGAGTGTGGCCTGCACGGGGCGGGTCGGTCGACGAGTACCCGACGTCTGACGGGGCACTGCTCCACCGTCCACCTGAGGGAAAGGGGCAACCGCGGAAATTCCCACGGGTCGCTCGGTGGGCGGAGTGGGAGGAGGGACGATGGTCGTGCGGACCGCGCGTCCGCACCCCGCTGCCCATCCCCACCACCTCCCCACATGTCCGCCGCTTCCAACCCCCAGCCCCCCCCCATGTCCCCATCGCCGCCGCTGCCGCCGCTGCCGCCGCTGCCGTCGCCAACCGCCGCGCTCGAAGCGGCGACGCGGGGGCGGGACCATGGTCCCACCAGCCGCCACCAAGGTCTGGGACGCCGGAGGTAGCCGTGCGTGACGGTAAACTGCTCTTGAGGCTGCCTTCGAAACAGTAGGGGGTGAAATATGTGAGTTGGTGCGCAAGCTTCCTAAGTCTTGTGCTCGAGTCAATTGTTCAATTGACGAGTCGAAGTTACTACTCGAATACACTGGCAATCAGAAAATACGAACGAAACATTCTCGAATTGCATGGAGTCTCACTACTTGGCGGCGGAGATACTTCGAGAGATTGTGACAAGCGTGCGCAACCGGCACTCGATCCAAGGGCGCGCCTGCCACACCGCTCTCGGCAGAGGCCCCAGCACCCCATCCCAGGCCAGTGCGCCTGGGAGGCGGATTGAGGGCCACCTCGCGGTCCCTCCACTTCGGCCGTCCCCCAGTGCGGCTTCCTGGTTGGTTGATCACTCAGGTCGGAGGCGCGGGGTCGCCCTCGCGCTTGCTGGGAGGAGACGAGGGGCGGGCGGGGGGCCGCGGTGGGGCGCTTTGGCGCTGCACCCCCGCGCGTTCGAGGAGCCGGTTGTTCGCTCGTGTCCTCTGTGTGGAGGCTGCCAGTGGTCCCCTGATGGGCCCCATTTGGGGGGGGATGGCGGCTCGCCGCATCTCCCCGCGTGGCTCGCCGCACCCCCCACCAGAGCGAGGGCGCAGCCGGCCCGCCCGCTCGCCCCCCCCCACTCACTCACCGAGCCTCACGCCGCGGTGCCCCCCTGCCCACCACACCCCGCGGCGTGGCCCGCCACCGACAGCCGCCCGGCCGGCCGCCAGACACCGCACGGCGGCTCGCTGGCGGCGGCAGCGCGGCCGGCCAGCCAGCCCGCGCCGCGCGGACGGTGCGGGTCACACATTTGGTAGGGGGCGGCGGCGGCGGCGGCGGGGCAAAACTTGTTCTCTTTTGTTCCCCCCGCCTCGCGGCGGCGTCCAAAACTCCCGGCCGGGTTTGGCGGTCGGGGGCACAGGAGCGCGCTGGGCGGGCCCCCGCCCTCGCCCCTCCTCAGCACCTCCCTCAGCACCCCCCCTTGCGGCGCGCCTCGAGCGAGAGGCGTCGCGGCTTGAACGCGCTCTCCCCCGCCGCGCCGCCGCCCCCCGCGCCCCCTCCCCCCCCCCCCCCCCCACTCAACTGCCCTTCCCTTCCACCTCGCCGCACAGCCGCCCTCGGCGCCAGCGGCTGGGATCCACACGGCACGCCGCTGCCGCCGCCGCGCCACCGGCAGCGCGCGGCGGTGCGGCTGCGCGCGGTCCCCGTCGGCCGCCTCCAACGTGCCGACGCATCATATCTCTGGGTGGGGTGGTGGGGCGGCGGCGGCGTGGGCGGGGCGGCCCGCCAGGGGACCAGAGCGACAGAACCCACGGTGGTGGCGTGGTGGGGGGTGGTTGGGCGGGGGGGGGGGGGGGGGCGGGCGGCGTGTTGTGCGCTGCTCGCGGAGTGGAGGGGACGGGCGCGGACTGGCACCGCCATCGCGGCCATCTCGCGCCGCCATCTGCGTCGTCGCGCCAGCGGCGCGTCGGTGGGACCCGTGGAGCCGCGCGCGCGGCCGGCCTGCGCGTCGGCGCGGCGGCGGCGGCGGGCGGCGGCGGCGGCGGGCGGCGGCGGCGGGCGGCGGCGGCGGCGGCGGCGGCGGCGGCGGCGGCGGCGGCGGCGGTGGGCGGCGGCGGGAGGGGCGTCGCGGCGCGCGACGGCGGCGTGCGTCCGCGGCAGCGGTAGCACGCTGGGCCCCGCGGCGGGGGAGGGTATTTTTTTACCGCCCGCCGACGCGCTTCGCACAGCCCCCACTCACACCCCCCCACTCACAACCGCGAGCGCACGTGAGGGCAGGGGCTTCCCCCACTCCCCAACTGACCCGCCGTCGCACAACCTGCTAGCCGCGGTTGCCCTTTGACCGCCTCCGTCACTATTGAATCCTCGCGGCCGCGCCGTCGCCATTGAGACGAGCGCGGACGACGCGGCACGCTTTTTCTCCCAACCCGCTCCGCACCCCGGACGCTCCCTTTCCCCATCCACACCTCTGTGCTCACCCAACACCCCACTCGTTGCCTTGGTGTGTTGGGACCATGCCCGGCCGCCGCGCCCGGGCGTCGACCCCGCCGACCGGGGACGTACCGCCCCGCGGCGGCACCCCCCCCACGACCATGGCCGCGTTTATGCCCCCCCCCGCTCGGCGGGTTGTGCCCGGCCTGGATGGCGGCGCCGGCCGGCGGGATGCGTGCCCGCCGGCGCCCACCCCCCCCACGGTGGTGCCCCTCCCCGCACCCGGCGCGTATGCGTTGATGCAACACGGCCCGCGGGGCGATGGCGTGCCCGCCGCGGCCGCGGCGGGGCCGTGGCGCCACGCGGTCGGCCACCTCCACCCCCACCACCATGCGGCGGGGCCTGGCGGGGGCGGGGCGGGGAGCCTCGGCACCGCGGGGACGTCGCCGCACGCCGCTCACTTTCACCCGATGCACGCGCTGCCGCAGTCGACGGGCGCCGCGCACCCGACGCTGGGCGGCCACCTGTGGGGGGCGCCCCGCCCGTCGTCAGCGGCGGCCGCCGCCGCGGCCGCCGCGGCCGTATCGGCAGCCGCGGCGCCGTCGTCGGCGGCCTCGTCGTCGCCGCCGCCGTTTGCCGCGTCGGGCGAGTGGGCGGACAGCACGCTGCCCGCTTTTTTGGGTGAGGCCGCTATGGCGGCGCTCGCCACCCCCCTGTCTGGGGGAGAGCGTGGCGCGGGGGCGTTTAGCTTTGGCATCAGCCCGTTTGGTCGTGCCCCGGCGCCTGCGGTTGTGACGGCGCCGCCGCTCATGTCGGACGCGACGGCGCGCCAAGCGTTTGCGTCGTCGTCGCCCATTGGGGGGCTCCCCCTGCCGCTCATGCCGACGCCGTTTGGTGCGGCCTCGACGGCGGAGACGCCGCTGTTGATGCCCACGTCAGAGGCGCTGTCCCGGGCGATGCATGCACCGCCCGCGAGCGTGAGTGCGCTGGGCGAAGACTTTTCGTCGCGGCTGTCGCTGTCCCCCGTGTCGTCGTCGTCGAGCTCGGGGCCGGCCCGCCGCGAGGAGCCTGCCGGGAAGGAGGATGCTGCGGCGGGATCGACGGTGGCTGGCGGCGCCGGCGATGGGGCGCCCGACTTTGGGATTGACTGGCTGAACGAGACGTACCTGGGCACCGCCCCGCCCTACGAAGGCCCCATGGACGATGTCGTTGACGGCGCGTCGCTGTCGTCGTCGGCTCGGGAGCAGCAGGTGGACCTGCTGCGGCGGCTGGAGACGTGCCTCCGAAAGCGCAAGCTGGACCGCGCACTGGCGATTGTGCGTGAGGGTGTCACCGCCCAGCTGCTGGGCGTGCGCCATGCCAACGCGGTCCTTGATGCTCTGGGCAAGAGTGGCCGCGTCGCGGAAGCCCAAAAGCTGTTTGAGCAGTTTGACCGCCCCCTAGCGCTGCGCCGGGATGTCGCGACGCATTCGATCATGGTGTCGACGTATGGCAAGAGCGGGCGGGTGGACCTGGCCGAGGCCGCCTTTCAGCGCATGAAGGATGAGGGCGTGCAGCCCAACGCGTTCACGTACTCGGCGTTGATTGAGGCGCTGGGCCGCGCGGGGCGGCTGGCGCGCGCTGAGACGGTGTTTCGCTTTATGCACGAAGACGGGGTGGTGGCGAACGTGGTGGCCTACAATGCGCTGATGAAGGCGTATGTCAAGCGCAATCGGGTCAATGACGCGTTCAAGTTGGCCGACGAGATGGTCCGCATCGGCCGCCACCCCGACGTGGTCACGTACGGCACCCTCATTGATGGGTGTGCCAAGGCACGCAACGTGGACAAGGCGTTTGAGGTGTTTGAGTCGCTCCGTGCGGCAGACGTGCGGCCCAACCGCGTGTGCTTTGCCTCGCTGATCGACGCGTGCTCCAAGAGCCGCCAGCCCGACCGCGCCTTCCAGGTGCTGGAACTGATGAAGCGCAGCGGCACGCCGCCGGACATTTTTGCCTATAATGCGCTGATTGACGGCTGCGGGCGGGCCAAGATGATCCAGCGTGCGTTTGCCGTGTATGAGGAGATCCTGACGGTGGGCTTGACGCCTGACAAGGTCACGTTCAACGCGCTCATCTCGGCGTCGGGGCGGGCGCGGGATCTGCCTCGCGCCGTCCGTGCGTTTGAGGCCATGACCCGCACGCACGGCCTGACGCCCGACCGCCACACGTACAACTCGTTGATTGACGCGTCGGGCAAGGCGGAGAACATCAAGCAGGCGTTTGAGGTGTACGACCAGATGCGCGAGGCGGGCGTCAAGCCGTGTGCGGTGACGTACAATGCCCTGCTGGACGCGTGTGGGCGGGTGCGTCAGCTGGAGCTGGCGTACAACCTGATGCGCCGGATGCGGGACGATGGCATCAAGCCCGACGGGTATACCCTCAACACCCTGATTGCGGTGTGTGGGCGGTGTGGGGATGTGGCTCGTGCCTTTTCCGTGCTGGACGAGATGAAGGCGGCGGGCGTGCGCCCCGACGAGGTGACGTACAACACCCTCATTGACGCGGTGGGCAAGTCGGGGATGCTGTCGCGGGCGTGGGAGCTGGTCACCGAGATGAAGGCGGCGGGGCTCAGGCCGACGCGCATCACGTTCAACTCGTTTGCATGCGCGTGCGCCAAGGCGCGCGACGCGCCCCGCGCGCTCGTCGCGTACACGGCGATGAAGGAGGCGAGGCTAGCGCCCGACGCGGTGACGTACTCGGCCATTGTGGATGCGTGCCTGCGCGGCGGGCGGATCCCCCGCGCCGTGGAGTTGTACGACGAGATGATGGCGCTGGGCTTGGAGCCGTGGGAGTCGCTGGGCGCCAACCTGGTGGCCCACCACGTCGCCGAGGGCGACACGGCCCGGGCGCTGGCCGTCTTTGGCCGCATGTCCCCCACCGCCCGTGGTCGCGTAGACGACCGCGTCCGTGCGTTCCTGGCTACTGTCGGCGGCTCGGCGGCGGTCGCACCCAGCGTAGGTGCCTCGAGCGCCCGGGGTGCTGCCGCCAGCCGTGCACCCCTGCCACCGTCGCTGGGCACTGCGAATGGCCGCCCGGCCGTGCGCCGGCCGGCGGGCCGTCGGTCTGGTGGCGGCGGGGCCACGCGGGGCGGCGCGGCCAGCGCTGGTGCCGGCAGCGGTGCGCCGCTGGCGGGCCGGCCCGCTAACGGGGGGCCCCTCTCCTTTTCCGCCCGGTCCCGTGGGCCGGTCGTGGCGCCCCCGACGCCTGTGGGGACGCGCCTCGCGTCCCCGTTGGCGGGCGCCCGTGGCGGTGGCGGCCGGCCGCTGACGTCTACCAACGCGGGCACGTACGGGCCGATTGGGCGCCCGCAGGGCATGTGAGCGCCTCCGTGAGCGCGCAGGGCAATGGCGCGCGGTGGCACACCCGCACTGCGCCGCGCATGTTGTACTCCATCACGGTAGTTTTGGTGCGCCACACCCGTGCGAGGCCAAGCCGTTGTGCGACTCTTCCTTTTTTTTTCTTGTATTTTTCCCTTCCTTTCCGCCGCCCTTCTCGTCTCGCGCCTCTGCAATGATATGCCCACGTGTGTGTATAGTTTCTCTTGGAGCGACTTTATTTTTTGGTGTAGTCCGCCCCGGGTAGGGCCTGCGTCTCGGCGCGCGTGCGCGGTGGCGCCGCCGGCGTGCCCGCTGGTAAACCGGCTATACCCACCGCGCCCCACGCGCACGCACCGTGCGGGTGGGGTGGGAGCCCCGAGCCGACCGGCACTCGCGGCCACCCCCCCCCACCGGCGACTGCTTGTCGCACGGCGTTGGCGGCCACAACCAAACCGGCTCGCCGCCCAGCCGAGGCGCAACGACGCAAACCCAACCGTCGCGGGAAGGAGGGGACGAAAAAAAACAATGTGGGGAGCCCGACCGGCGCGCCCCCCACCCCCCCCCCCCCCCCCCGCCCTCCCTCCCTCCCTCCCTCCCTCCCATTCGACTCCCACCCGGCACGGGCGGCCGGCCGGCCGGCCGGTGGGGCCCTCTCCCAGCCGCGGCGCACTCCGCGCACACCGCAGCCCCGACGGGCGAGGCGAGGCCAGCGCGGAGATCCCTACCCCGCCCCCTTGCCGCCCGACAGCGCCGCCGCGGGCGCCGACGCGTGGCGGCCGCGGAGCCACGGGCGGAGCCAGTGCGCGCGGGGCGCCTTCCCCCCCTTCCCCCCCCCCCCCCCACTCGCGGCGCCACCCCCCGCGCCGGCCGCGCCGTCCGCCGCCGCCACCGTCGGCGCCGCCGCCGCCGCCGCCGCCGCCGCGACCGTCAGATCCGCCGCCGCCGCCGCCGCCGCCGCCGCGTGCCGCCGCGCGCTGTGGTGCCGCCGGTGGGGTGACAGGCCGCCGCCGAGCGGCGGCCGGCCGTGGCCGCCACCGCGCGACGGGCGTGCGGTGGTGGCGGCGGCCGCCGCCGCCGCCGCCGCCGCCGCCGCCGCCGCGTCTGCCGCCGCCGCCGCGGGTGCGCCCGCGGTGGTGGTGGCGGCGGCGGCGGCGGCGGGCGCGTCGGGCGCCCACCGGAGTGGGTTGTGCAGGCCGAGCGCGCGCGAGTCGAGCGACGTGCTGCCGTCCGCGTCGGCGGCGGCGGCGGCGCCGCCGCCGCCGCCGCCGCTGCCGCCGCGGCCGGCACCGCCGCCGCCGCCGCCGCCGCCGGGCGGGTCGGCGCTGCTGCCCGCCATGGAAATGTGGTCACTCGCCGAGCGGGTGACGACCCCCGCGGTCGCCGCGGCGGTGGTGGCGGCGGTGGTGGCGGCGGCGGGAGCGGGGGGTGGCGGAGGCGGTGGGGGGGGGGCGGCACCACCGTAAAGGACGTGCCGCCCGCCGCGGTCGCCGCGTCGCGCCGCCGCGGCCGCCGCGGTACGGCCGAGCCGCCGCGGCCGCCGCCGCGGCCGTCGGCGGCGGCCGCGTCGGCGGCGGCCGGCACGGCCGTGACGGACAGCAGCGGCTCGGCCGCCGCCGCCGAGGCGGGCCTCGGCGGCGCGCCGGCGGCGGCTGCCCCCCCCCCTCCCCCCCCCACGCCGGCGGCACCGCCCAGCGGCGCCGCCGCGGCGAGCGCCACCACCGCCGCCTCGGCCGCCACCACCGGCGGCCGGTGGTCCCCGCCGCCACTCCCGCGCCGCGGTGGCAGCGGCGTTGCCGGTGCCGCCGCCGCCGCCGCCGCCGGTGCCGCCGCCGCAGGGGCGGGGGTGGCAACGTCCGCGGCGGCCGCCGCGGCAGCCGCCGCGGCCGCCCCCGCCGCCTTGCGCCCCGCCTTGCGCGCCGCCGACGCCGCGGCGCGGCGGGCGCGGCGCTCGGCCGCGTCGGCACACAGGCCGCCGCCGGTCGCGCCGTCCCCGCCGCCGGGGCCACCCCCACCGCCACCGCCGGCGGCGGCGCGGCCCGCCTTGGCCGCCGCCCGCTCCCGCGCCGCCGCGCGCGCCGCCTTGGCCGCCCGCGCCGCCGCGCGGCGGTCGGCCGCGGCGGCGGCGGGCGGCGGCGCCTCTACCGCCGCCGCCGCCGCCGCCGCCGCCGTTGCCCCGCCCGGCGGCAACGATACGGGCCGCGGCCGGCGTGCCGGGTCCGCGTCGACGGGCCCGTCGGCGGCGACGGCCGCCGCGGCGGCGGCGGCGGCGGCGGCGGCGGCGGCCGCCGTCGCCGCCGGGGCGGTCCCCACGGGCACCGACAGCGGCCGGCGGAGGCGCGGGATGCTCGCACCGCGGGGCGGCGGGTGGCGGCGGGCGGGCGGCTCGGCGCCGTCGGCGGCGCCGGCGGCAGCCGTGCCGCCCATCAGGTCTGCCGACGTGGCGCGGCCACGGCCGCGCCACGTGCCCGACGCCTTGCGGCTGACCGACGACCGCGAGGGGGAGGGCGCCGCCGCCGCGGCGGCGGTGACGCCGGGCTGGGGGGGGAAGAGCGGCGGCGGCGGCACCGCCGCGGCGGCCGCCACGCCCGCCACCTTGGCCGCCGCCCCACCGGCCATGAGCGGAAACAGCGGCGACGGCAGCGGCGGCTGCGGCGGTGGTGGCGGCGGCGGCGGCGGCGTGGCGTCCTCCCCGCCCAGCCCGCCGCCACCACCGCCGCCGCCCGCCGCCGCCGCCGCCATGGACGGTGGCAGCGCCACGCCCGCCGCGTCGACGGTGGGCGTCGACGCGAGCAGCTCGACGCTGCCGTCGGCACGGACACGCCCGAGCGGCGACCGCCCGACACACTCAATCATCAACGGCGGGCCACGCGCAGACGGGCGGACGGGGAGGGGCGCCGCGGCGGCCGCCACCACGCCGCCGCGTGACGACCGCCGGGGCGGGAGGGGGGGAGGTGGGGGGGGGGTGCCGGCGGTACCGCCGCCCGCCGCCGCCGACGGCGCCGACGGCGCCGACGGCGGCGGCGGCGGCGGCGGCGGCGGCGGTGGGGGCGACGCCTCGGCGGTGCCGGTGGGGGGGGAGGCGGTAGGGGGCGGCCGCCGCCGCCGGGACGTCCGCCGCGGCGGCGACGCGCCGCCGCCGCCGCCGCGGCCAGCCGCCGCGGCGGCGCCGCCAAGCGCGGCGCCGCTGCCCGACCGGGACGGGTACGACGCCGAGTCGACGAGCGGCCCCGACCCCGCCCCGTCCGTGTCGGTCCCCGCCCCCCCACCGCCGCCGCCGCCGCCGCCGCCGCCGCCAACGCCCGCCGGCGTGACGGGCGCGTCGAGGGAGCGGCGGCCGCGGCCGCGGCCGCCACTGACCACCCCCCCGTCCGAAGCGCTCGCCGCCGCCGCCGCGGCCGCCGCCGCCGCCGCGGCCGCCCGCTTGGCCCGCCGCGACGACGATGGCGCCGCGGGCCGCCGCTTGGTCCGCCCCGCCTTGGCCGCCGCCGCCGCCGCCGCGTCGGCCGCCGCCGCCGCCGCCGCCGCCGTCGCCGCCGTCGCCGCCGCCGCCGCCGCCGTGCCGCCCGCCGCGTCGGCGGCGGCGCCCGTGGCGGAGAGGGCGGCAACGTCCGCGGACAGCGCCGCGTGCAGCTGCGCCTCGGAGACGGACGTGGATGGGAGGGTGCCGCCAGGCGGCGGGGGGGCGGCCGCCGCGCGCGGTGGGGGGGGGGGCGCGCCGGGGGAGACGCGCGCCGCTGCCGCGGTGGTGGCGGCGGCGGTCGCGGCGGTCGCGGCGGGGGCGGTAACGGGGGAGGGGGCGGGAGGGGGAGGCGGGGTACGCGTTGCTGGGGGGTGGCGGTGGGGGGTGGCCGCCCCGACCGACGGCGGCGGTGGAGGTGGGGGGGGGGAAGGGGTCGTCGCAGCGGCGGCGGCCGCCGCCGCCGCCGCCGCCGCGGTCGCTGCCGCGACGCCCGCGGCCGCGACGCCGGCGGCAGGCAGTGGGGGCGCCGCCGGCGGCGGCGGGTCTGCCGCCGGCGGCGACGACGCCGCCTCTGCCAAGGGCGGCGACGGCGGTCCCGGCGGCGGCGGTGGGGCGGGCGGGGGGGGCGGCCGCGGCGGTGGGGGGGGTGGCGGCGACGCCGCCCGTGCGGCCGCTGCCGGCGGTGCCGGCGGTGCCAGCGGTGCCGCCGACGGCGGCGGCGGCGACGACGACGGCGGCGGCGGCGGCGGCGGCGGCCGCGGCGGCGGCCGCGGCGGCGGCGGCGGCGGCGGCGCGGCCGGCGGCGGCGCGTCGGCGGCGAGCTTGCCGCCGCCACCCCCCGCGCGCCCGCGGGAGCGCTCCAGCACCGCCCGCTCCCGGTGGTCCACCGCCGTGTCGAGGAAGCTCTCCCCCCGGGTGCGCGAGAAGAAGACCGCGTCGGCGGGGGCGTCGTAAAACGCATCGTCATCGTCGTCCTCCGCGTCGGCGGCGGCGGCGGCCGCCGCAGCGGCGGCCGCCCGCCCCGCGGGTGCCGCCGCCGCCGCCGCCGCTGCCGCCGCCGCCGCCGCCGCCGCCGCCGCCGCCGCCGCCGCCGGTGCTGCCGCTGCCGGTACTGCCGCGGGCGTCGACGGTGCCGCCGACCGTGGTGGTGGCGGCGGTGGTGGCGGTGGGGGTGGCGGCGGCGGCGGCGGCGGCGGCGGCGGCGGCGCACCCCCGCGGGTGTCCGATGATGGCGCCGGGAGGGCGCCGCCTGGTGGCAGCGGCGGCGGCGGCGGCGGCGGCGGCGGCGGCGGCGGCGGCGTGGCGGCGCCCGTGCCCAGCGACAGCGGCGCGTACGAGGTGCGGCTAAAGCGGCCGCGGAGGGCGGCGGAGGGGGCGGTGCGCTTGGCGAGCTTGGACAGCGAGTCGGTGCGGCGCTCGTGGGGGCTCCGCAGCGCGTACGCGGGGACCAAGGGCGGCGGAGGCGGCGGCGGCGGCGGCGTCGGCACCGCACCGCCGCCACCCCCGCCGCCACCACCGCCGTCGCCGCCGTCGCCGCCGCCGCCGCCACCGCCGCCGCCGCCACCGCCGCCGCCGGCACCCCCATCATCGGCCGGCGCCAACGCCGCCACATCCGCGGCGCCATACAACCCCGCCGCGGGCGCCGGGAGGGCGGCGAGCCGCGCGACAAGGTCCGCCTCGTCCCCCGCCTCCGTCACCCCCGCCGCCGTGTCGGCCGCCGCGTCCGCGTCCTCCGCCGGGCGCGCCGCCACCGCCGCCGCCGCCGCCGCCGCCGCCGCCGCCGCCGCCGTCGCCGCCGCCGCGTCGCCGCCACCACCGCCGCCGCCCATCGTCACGGCACGGCCGGCCGGTACGGGGCGGAAGGGCGGGGGGGGGGGGGGGGGGGGGGGGGAGGGAGGGGGGGGGGGGGGGGGGGCGGCGGAACCGCAGAGGGTGCCGCCGCCGCCAGCCGCGGCGGCGGCAGCGTCGGCGTGGCCGGCCGGACGCGCGCGCCACACCCTACCGCCCGCCCGTGGGTGCGGGAGCAAAAAAAAAAAAAAAAAAAAAACGGCGCGGGCGTGGCGCGGGCGGCGGCGTGCGTCCCCCCCACGGCCTCGGCGCCCCCCCCCCCCCTGCCCGCCGCGCGCCGCTACCCCGCGGCGCCGGCGGCGCAGGCACCGCGACAGCGGCAGCGGCGGCGGCAGCAGCAGCGGGGGTGGTAGCAGCGGTGGCGGCGGCGGCGGCGGCGGCGGTGACGGCGCTCCGCGGTGGCGGTGGCGGTGGCGGCGGCGGCGGCGGTGGCGGTGGTGGCGGCGGCGGCGGCGGCGGCGTGGGCGTCTGGGCGGGGCCGGGCGTCTGGGCGGGCCGGGCGTCCCGGCGGGGCGTCCGCCTACCCCCCCCCCCCCCCCCCCGCAACGCCGCCGCCGGCGTCGGCCGCCGGTGCGGCGCCTCCCCCCCCCCCCCCCCCCCCTCCGCGGCGTGCGGCACCCCCCCCCTCCCCCCCCCGCGCTCGGCACGGCACCGCGTACGACGCGTACACACCCCCCCCCCCCTCCCCCCCCCACGCCACGCGGCCCGCCCGCCGCGCCGCGGCCGGCCGGCAGTGTCGGCGGCGGCGCCGTCAGCGGCGGCCGCGGCGGGGTGGCTACCGCGCTGCCGCCGCGGGCTGACCGGCCGGCGTACGCACGCGGCGCGGGGCTGCACGACGCCCACGCCCACCCCCCCCACCCCCCCCCCCCCCCCCGCTTCCTTCTTCCCCCCCCCTCCCCTCCCCTCCCCCCCCCCCCCCCCCCCCCCGCCCCCGCGTGCGCGTCGCGCGCGCCGCAGACGCCGCCGCCGCACCCCGCCGGCCGGCCGTTGCGACCGCGCGGCACGCGCGGGACGGCGTCGGCGCGGCCGCGGCGGCGGCGCGACGGGCGTGGTGCCGGCCTCCCCCCCCCCCTCCCCCCCGCCCACCGCGGCGCGTGCCGCACCCAGGTGGCCGCCGCAGACACTGGCGGCGGCGCCCCCACGAGGCCGCCCGCCTGGCCCGGTGGGGTGGCCACCCCCGCCCGCACGCCACCGCCGCGTGGGTCCACCCTCACGCCGCCGCCGCCGCCGCCGCCGCCGCCGCCACCCCCACCACCGCCACCACCACCGCCGCTGCCGCCGCCGCTGCTGCTGCTGCCGCCGCCGCCGCCACCGCCGCCCGCACGTGGCCGGTGGTGGTCAGCCGCGGGGCGGGCGCGGGAGAGGGAGGGGGGGGGGGGGGGTTGGGAGCGCACCCACCGCGCCCCCGCCGCGCGTGGGCAGCGACGACCCCCCCCGTGGGCGCCGCCGCCGCCGCCGCCGCTCGCCCGCCGCCGCCCGCCACGCGGGTGTCGTGGACGGTGGCGGTGCGCAGGAGGGGGGGGGAGGCGCGGCCGGCCGGCGGCCGGCGGCGGCACCGCCGCGGGTGTCGACGCGCGTCGGCGGCGGCGGCGGCGGCGGCGGCGGCGGCGGCGCGGCCGCCGCACCCCGCGTGCCGCGCGGCGGCGGCGGCGGCGGCGGCGGCGGCGGCGGCGGCGGTGGTGGTGGCGGCGGTGGTGGTGGCGGCGGCGGCAGCGGCGGCGGCGGCGGCGGCGGCAGCGGCGCCGCGGCGGGGCCGCGGCAGCGAGGAGGCAGCGACGCGGGGAGGGGGAGGCGGGGGGGGGCGCGGCGGCGCGGAGCCGCGGGGGGGAAGAGGGACGACCGCAGGCGGCGGGGCGTGGCGGCCGCCGCGGCGGTCAGGCGCGGCCGCCGCAGGGGGGGGGGGAGACGCCGCACGGCAGGGGGCGGGGGGGGGAAGTGGCCGGCGGCGGCGGCGGTGGCAGTGGGGGAGGCCGCCGCCGGTGGCACGGCGCACGCGTCGGGGAGGGAGAGAGGGGTGGGAGGGGGGGGAGGGGGGGGGGCGGAGGGGGGGGGGGGGGGGGGGCGAGGGGATTGACGACGGAGGGGGGGGGGGGTGGGGGGGGTGGGGGCGGGGGGGGGGGTGTGTCGAGGCGCGACGAGTAGCGGCGCGGCGGGGGCGCGGTGGGGGCGTGGGCGCGCGGTCGCCGCCGCCGCGGACCGGCACAGACGGGATGGCGCGCGCGGGGCCACCCCCGCGCCGCCGCCGCCGGCCGGCGCCGCGACCGCGCCGCCGCGGCGGCGGCGGTCGTGGCGGCCGCCGGCGGCGGCGGGGCAACGCGGCGGGCGGCCCCACGGGGCGCGCGGGCGTGGCGGGGGGGGGGGGGGGGGGGGGGCGGCACGGCCCGCGCGCGGTGGCCCCCCCCCCTGGGCGCACCCCCTCTCCCCCCCCCCCCCCCCCCGCCCCCACCCCGGCCGTCTCCCCCGCCTCCTCTCAAGCCCCCCGCCCCCCCGCCGCCCGTACGGGGCCGCGTCGTACCCCGTCGGCGCCCGCCGGGCGGCGCACGTGCGCGCCGCCGCCGCGGCGGCCGGCCGCGGCACGCCGGCCGCGCGCGGTCACACGACGCGGCGGTTGGCCACCCACGCGGTGGTTTGGGGCGCGGGGGGGGGGCGCGGTTTGGAACCGCCCGCCACGGGCCGGCGGCGCCCCCGCTCCGAGACGCACCGGCGGCCGAGGGGGTGGGTGACCGCCACCCGGGCGGCGCGTGGAGGGGGGGGGGTGGGGAGGGAGGGGGCGGTTTTGGGGGGGGGGGGGGGGGGGTGGGGAGAGGCGGCGGCGGCGGTGCGGCGCGCACCCCCCCACCCCCCCTCCCCCCCCCCGCCGCCGTCGGCGCCACCCCCCTGCGGTGCGGGTGTTGCTGGGCGGGGGGAGGGGAGGGCGGGCTCGCGGGGCGACCCCGCCCGCGGCGGCGTGGTTACGTAGCGCGGTGTAGAGAGGGTGGTGAGGGGGGGCGGGCTGGCGGGGGAGGCCACAGCGGCGGCTCGCCCGCCCCGCGGGCCGCGACGGTGGCTGCGGCGG
Organism: Pyropia haitanensis; assembly: GCA_008729055.1. Lineage (NCBI taxonomy): Eukaryota > Rhodophyta > Bangiophyceae > Bangiales > Bangiaceae > Pyropia > Pyropia haitanensis. The sequence goes on along the minus strand of SDUX01000004.1, from coordinate 6,480,588 downwards.
CACGTGGTTGGGAGGGCGCCCACGGCACACGGCCGGCCGGGCGGCGTTGCCGACGCGCCCCGCCCGCCGCGGCGGCCGCCCGCCGACGGCCGCGGCGGTCGCCCGTCGGCGCGCGTGGCGGCGGCGGCGGCGGCCGCCGCGGCGCGCGCCGCCGGCGCGTGGTAGGTGGGGGGGGGGGGGGGGGGGGGGGTGGCCAGACCCGCCGTCACCGCCGCGGCGGGGGGGGGGCCCCGCCGCGCGCGCGTCGTCGCACCGCCGCCACAGCGGCCCCGCCGCCGCCGCGGCGGCGCGTCGGCAGAATTTGGTGTGAGTTTGTTGGGGGCGGGGGGGGCGGTGGGGGGGGGGGGGGCGGTGGCGTGGGGGGGGGGGTGACAGGGTGTGTGCCGACAGCACCGCTGTCGCACCTGGGGGATGCGGGGTGAGGGGTGGGGGGGGGGGGGGGGGGGGGAGCGGAGGCCACCAGCAGGGAAAGAAGGGCGGAAGGTGGGGGGTGTGTGTGGGTGGTGGCGCCGACCGGGGGGGGCGGCAAGTGTCAGACGCGGCCTGGAGGGTAGCGTGGTCGGCGGGAGGGGGGCTCTCGTGGCCACCGCCGGTGTGCCCCCTCCCTCTGGGCGGGCCACCCTGTTTGCCGCCGCCCCGTTGTCATCCGTGGGTGGAGGCGGGTGCGTGGGGCGGGCCCAGCGTCGGCCGCCCGCCCCTCGCCACCGTCGGGTCGTGATCACGCAACAAGGTGTAGAGACGGGGGCACGCCGGTGATTCCTCGCTCACCGTCGCGTCGCATAGGGGTGTACTGTAGCTTTCCTATCGTGGTCCAATACAGTATTTTGTTCCAAGAATTGTAATGGAACAGTTGGTCTGGTCACGGCAAGTCATACGAGGGCGGCGACAGGTCATCACTATCCTCTGCGCGGCGCCCCTGGTCTTGGCGTCGGCTGGCGACAGCCGCGAACCCCCCCGTCTTTGCTGGCGCGCTCGTCGTCAGACATGGACCAAGGGGCCCGTGGTTTCCCCCTTTCCAATAGCCTTCGTCTCGGCTGCTAGAAAAAATACTATGGCTGGGCCCGTGTCCATGACGGACGCGCGTCCGACGGTCCCGGCCCAGACAGAAGTGTATCGCGATAGGGGTGTAGGGCACACATCCGTCACCGTCTGGGATGACCACAGGTGCATCATGGGATGGAAAAATAGAGACCCACGATTGAAACGCTTCTTCGTTTCTCACAGTGCACGCCACGTGCGGCATGGTCGCCGCCCGCAGCGTACAGCAGCGCGCTCGCACCAGCACGAGTTCCGTTTGAAGGGATGGGTGTTTCCCGAGGAGGTATGGAGCGGAGGGGAAGGGTGGCGCACGGCTCGTTTCGCTCGCCAAGGGCGCTCTCCTGCGGGGAGCACCGAGTCGACGGCTGCGAGGTAGGTAGGGGCAGTGCCGTCTTGCGTGGGCGCCCCGCCGAGGGCCTTTGCGACCAACGGACGTGGGCGTCTCCGCAATGCATTGCCGGACACACTTGTTGTCCTCTTGGTCCAACAGTGGTGGGTAAGTTCGCAATTCTTCTTCCCAACAATCCAATACCCAATGAAACACTTGTCTCTATACTTTTATCAAGATCGAGGAATCCAAGCAGATTGGTCGATCTTGGAGGCGGGTTCGTGTCTCGTGACTGGAAGGGGGTTTGTCCACAACACGAAGGGGTGCCGATCATCACGAGTACTGTAGGACAGACGGGCGGCAGCGGCCGAGAATTCAAGTGCCCACCTCGCCGCTCCACGTCATCACACGAGGAGTGGGGTGGGGCGGGGGTGGCGGCGCTGCTGATGCACGATCCGACGGGCGGGCCTCGTCGCCGCGCGCCGCGCCGGCACGGCCACCAGGCTTGTGGCGCGGCGCTCGCCAGCCCTCTCACAGCTCCATGTCCCCCACGCCTCAATACGTACTGTCTGCCCTGGAGCCCAGACGGACCGTCCTGCACGCACGCTGCCCTACACAAGCACGACGGCACAGCTCAGACGGGCACTGCTGGCGCGTACCTCCCTCGTCCTCCTCGCGGATAACGGCATCCGCCGTCGTCGCCGTCGTCGTCGACGTCGTCACCGTCGTCGCCGCTGTTGTCATCACTGCCGCCGCCATCGTCGTGGCGGCGGCGGCCGCCGAGGAGCTTCCCAGCCACTCTGCGCGGGCCGCTGCAGGCGAGGTTGCCGCACACCCCTGCTTGACCAAACTATACCCCGGTTCCCCGCTCTTTGCTTCCCGCCTTGCCGCGCAGCCGTTCTTGGCCTCACCATCGTTGCGCCGCATCCCTTATACCGCGACCACGTCTCTCCCCGTACCGGTGTTAGCCAGCTGGGCGCAGCCCACGGGTGGGCCCGTACGACGAGATTATCCGTCGCCCACGCAACGAGTACTTCCCGTTCCCACCCTCAACCGTTGGCAACGGCCATGGAAGGGCGTTAGGCCTCTCTCTAAAGTAGTCTCTTGTTGCTCATGCCTCCCGGGTGTGCCAGTCTGCGATACATACCGGCGCAGTGGGGCCTAAGCGGGGTGTACCGATCGGTTGCGCGGACTCGTTTATTGTTGCAAAAATTTTGCTCATTGCTTTTTTTCTGCGTGTCGGAGGAAGCTTTTTGCGCACCTCTGAGCAAATTTCTGTATGTGAGCAGACGTCGTTGCTTTGTAGGAGAAGGCACGCTGATGCGGTGGTCCGTCCGTGCCGTGGAATAGGGCCAGTACGGTGTTTTGGTCACTGGTCACCATCCCTCCGGATCGAGGATTTGGTGCCGGTCGGGCCCGATTGCGCCGATGAGCAACAGGTGCTTCTAGTCAGCAGTTCCTTGGGTGTTCTCGACAAGGTTCTTGCGCGCTCGTTTGCGCATCGATGCTTGTGTAGGGAGGAGTACCAACTCCATCTGCACATCAAACACCACAGCAGAGCCCAGCTCATGGTCGATCTTTCCATGTGTGGCTCACAAAATTCGGATGTCCTCTACTGTTGAAAACGTGACTTGCCAGAATTTTTCGGACCTGAGAAGGCCTGTAAGAGGCCCTGCAAGTTCTTGGTAGGCCATTTCGGAAGAAAAACCGAGCCGGGCCGTGATCCCCGTTTTCCGCCCCACTGCGAAGGGGTGTGAATATTTCGCTGTGACATGTGAACCTGGCAGCGGTGCGTCGTCGCATGAGCTCTTGACCTGGCTTAACGGTGGGCGCGCACGTTGGACTCTCTCAAGGGGTGCACCAAGAGAGCGCAGCGAGGCGCGTTGCTTTTCTCTTGAAGGGCGACATCCCGTCAGCATCCACCCCATGCACGTACGAGCTGAAGAGCACAAAAAGGACAGTGTCTCTCACACGAGCTGCACGCCTTCTCTCGCGCACCCTTCAAAGTCGTAGCAGCCTGTCAGCTACTCGTCCATGTGTTCACTGTCGAACTCCTGGATTCCGTCTGTCGGAAGGGATCGGCGGCGCCGACGCGAGCCTCCCCATTGACGGGCATTGGTGTGGGAATAAAGGTCTGTGTCTTCCTACCGACCCCCGTCGGTCACCGTCCACCCTCGGTGCCCCCGACTATGTACGGGGCCTGACCCCTCACCCCCACGCACTGCAGCGCCTCCCCCCCTTCACGGCCTCTCACAGGCAACTGTCTCTCGCGGGGCGGGGTGGTGCCGCTCGTCTGCCGCGGCGGTCGGTCGACCCGCTTCGTGGCCGATCGTACTTGTCCGCGCCGCCCCACAGCTCCACCGTGGACTGGACCATCTTTGTCGTGGCCACTCACAATTGGGACTCTTGCCGACCGCATGAGAGCTGAGACAAAATCTCCCCGCGCCCGCACCCCCGCCTCTGACAATGTTCTAATGTACCCTCTGATGTCCGTGTCTCCCATGTGATGCACCCGCACGGCTGCTCCACCTACGAACAGCCATGCACACCTTGAGCCTTGCTTGCCTCCTTCCCCCCACCACGTCCCCTGCTTATTCCCTGTACTTTTACGAAGCGGGACCCACCTGCATGCCTTCTGCATTCTCCCTGTTCCGCCCATGGGTGTACTGTCCACGTTACCCCGCCAACTCCCTCTGTGAACGTGGACGTCAGGAATGACTGTTTATCTGTCTCAAACGCTTCCGACCGACAATCTCATAGCTTCGCAACCACGCGTCCACGACGCAGTGCGGTGGGGAGCTCCCTGCTGTTTACGAAGGCGCTACTCGCGGAGCGGGCCCGCCCTCCCCCTCCGTGTCCCGTACCGGACAGTCGCTCCATCGTCAGGCAGCAAGAAAGAATAAACCATATGATGCCCTGAGGCTGTTGGAATCGGCGCGAGCAGCGGGGCGGCCGATACCCGCCCCACCGCCACTGCGCCGTTCCTGTTTTTATTTCTCGCCCCCCTGACGCGCGCAGTGCCCCCTAGCCAGTGACCACGGCCGGCGGGACGTCGTGCCGTCTCGCCCTTTGCTCCGCCCCCACCCCCGCTTGCCGACCGGCGTCGGCCCGGCCTTGCGACGGCGAAACCGGCGCGCAGGCCGCCCACGTGGCCTTGCCCCCCCCCCCGCCCTTACGTCGACCACTCGGTGGTGGCGGCACGGGCCACCAACTTGGCCGGCTTTGACCGCGGGCAGACGCGGCCCTTGGTAAAGATGGGGTACGACCGCTTGCAGCTCGACCACTTGGCCGTCCGGCAGGAGTAGCAGCCGCGGCACCAGCGCACGGGCCGGCACGCCCGCACCGTCCGGCCACCGTCGGGCGTCCTCGAGCCGACCTTGTAGTTGATCGGCCCGTACCACCAGTAGTACGACACGCACCGACCGACGCGCGTCCAGACGCCACAGTAGCGGATGCGGCAGCGGCGCGGCGCGAGCAAGTCCCCGTTGGCGGGAATGCCCCTCTCCGGCGCCGGCGACACGGTCTTATCGCCCACAAACGTCTCCACCACCTCCGACGCGTCGTCGGTGTCTTGGGCGGCCGCCGCCGTCGCGGCGGCGGCGAGCGCGACGAGCGTCAGCGCGAGCAGCAGGAGCACCTTGCGGGCGGCCATGGTGGTGGCTCCCGTTTTTGGGGGGGGGGTGGAGGGGGAAGGCGGGCCGAAGCAGGAGGGGGGGTACCGAGGCGGGCGGGGGGTGGGTGGGGTGGGTGTGTCGGTTGTGGCAGTGGTGGTTGCTGGTGGGGATGGTCTGGTCAGCGCGGCTCATGCCCGCCCAGCGCTGCCCGTAATATAGGTCTGTGGCAACGTGGGGAGCCCCTCTCCGTCCTCTCGCCACCCCCCGTGGCCGCCGCCGACGGTAGGCACCCGCTGCAGGGAGGGCCAGGGCTGGCGCGGGGGGCCCTCACCACCGCACCTGCCTCGCCCCCCCCTCTTTGCGGCCTACGCCTGCGTCCCCCTTTCCACCCGCTCACCGCGCGGGGGTGCAGCCGCTCTGCCCTCCTGCCCGGGCGTCGGCCACTCCGCGACGCCCACCCAAGCCAGCAGCGTCCGCCCATCCCTCCTGCAAGCGGAGCCTTTCCCCCCCCCCCCGCCGCCGTCGCCGCCGTCGCCGCCGCCGTCGCCGCCGCCCAGCGCCGTGGCTCGTCACGTCCGCGCGCACCCCAAACACGGCAGCCGCGGTGGCCACGCCTCGCCGCGCAACCAATGCTCGGGCGGCGGACCCTTCGCGGCAGTCGGCAATAGCGGACGACGAGGGGGCGGGGAGGGAGCAAGCGGCGCAGGGGGGGGGGACGAACGCGCCGCTTGGCGCCACGGTTCCACCACACGCGCCCAGCCTCCCCGCGACCGCCGCGGTCCACCTCTTGTCCGCTCGGGGTCCGCACCCCCCGCCGCGGCGGCGCCGACCTGTTGGCGGCGATGACGAGGATGGCCGCACCCCGCGGGCCAGCGGCGGCCGCTGGAACCGCCGCCTGCCGACCCCCCCTCAACGGACCGCCGCGCCAGCGCGTACCCCCCCCCCCCCCCCAGACCGAGGGGGCGGCAGTGCGGGCCTCTCGGCACGCCACCGTTGCCCGCCATCCCGGCCCGTAGGACTACACCAACGATGCAGAGAGGGGGACAACGGGAGGGGGTGGGGCGTGTCCGTGGGGCGGGTGAGCGCCCCCACCCGCCGCCCCTCCTCGCCCCTCCGCTCGTAAGCACCGCCGCCGACCCGGTCCACCGCCAGTCCCCCGTGGCCGGCACCCCTGGCAGCCCGCGGGTCGCGGCGTGTCGGCAGAGATGTTGGGGCCAGGTCCCGGCTCCGCAGCACCCGACACCGCTAGCAGCCCCAAGCCGCCTCCCCGTCATCCCCCGTGGCACCCACTGATGCGCGACAGCCCCATGCGGGCCGCGTGGCGCCCTGCTCTTGGCCACCCGCGTCCCCGCCCGACCCGTCGAGGCATATCCCGCATGGACGCGGGGGAGAGGACGCGGACGGGGGCGCCGCCGTGGCGCGGCGACCGGTCCCCGGCCTGGCCAGTTGGCCTTCCCCCCCACCCGACTGGCGCGCGCACGCCCGCCCGCCGGTCGCCATCCCCGCCCCGCCGGGCCGGTGCGCCACGCGTCTGCGGCCACGGCGCGCGTGTCCGCGTGGCCGGCACATTCCCCCCCCCCCCCAGACGCCGCGCTCCCCCGCGACCGCCTCGCCCCACGCGCATGCCGCGGAGCGCAGACGCCGCCGCGGAGCGGACGCCGCCGCGGAGCGGGCGTCGCCGCGACGCCCGCCGCGTTGGCCCCCCACCCCGCCCGGCCGGCCGCTCCCGTCTGCGCTGTTGGCAGGCGAGACAGGGACCCCCCTCCCCCCCCCCCCCGCCCCCGCACGGCCACGGGACAAGGCGGGCGGCGGGTGACACCGGGGGGGGAGTGGGGATAGGCCGGCCGCAGACCAGCGCCGTCCGGCGCGTGCCCCGCACCGGACCCTCGCCCCGCACGCTCAGCCGCCCGCTGCGGCCCAGGGGCGCTGCGGCCGCCGGCCCGCGCGCAGTGCGCCCGGCCGGCGCGTCTCCTTCCCGCCGTGCGCGGCGGGGTAGCCCTCGAGGGCGCCGCCGCAGGGAGCGCCCGTGTTCGCTCCCACTGCCTATGTACGCTGTTCAAATGTTGGAACACTTTTTACTGTTTTTATTACGCAGGAATACAGCAGGTTGTCCCCGACAGTGCCACGAGGCATGAAAAATATGCTCGTGAGCTGCGCTACAACTCCACTGCGGCAACCCATGTCTTTTTCTTACGCCTTCACCCATGGCGTCCACACGGAAGTCGTCTACCAGCTGGTGGTCCTCGAGGATGTAAACGCTCGAAGTCTGGAACACTGAACTACCGAGACAAGTCTGTACCTGCAACCGGATCTCAACCTGAGCACGAGATGCGCCGGCCCACCGCTTGTGCCCAATCCACCCCAGCCAATCAGCGCGTGCGCTCACGTGCGCGCGCGCCCACCTCCTGGCCCCGACTCGACCGCCAAGCCCCCCTTCCGCACGCACACCCCCACCCGCCACCCTCCCTTTCCTCTATTCTACGCCCCCCCCTCTCAAGCTCCCCCCTCCCATGCCACCCGGCGATGGTTGATGTGGGCGCGCTCTTTCGTCCGCCGTGCGAGCCGCCCGCGCGAGTGGTGGCCGGTCTGCGTCGCTGTGTGGCTGTAACGCTTCTCTGGGAGGCAGATCTCCATACGACCACGAAACCATTCCTCATCAAGATTGCTAGCCTTTGCGTACTGGTCGGGGACTAAACGGCGTATGACCGCTTCCACTGCTTGTTTCCGGGTGGAGGTGTGGAAGAACATCGTTGCTATGTATTTTCTTTACGGTTTCAGAGAGATCGTCGGGAGAGCCTTCTTGCCAATGTTTCTTTTTTTGTTCCACAACGTCTTGCTTCTCTTTCTCTTTGTTTGCCTGTTCTGAGAGGCAAACAATGGGCAAACGAGCTGGAAACGCACATCCGGCGGTGTTCCACCATTCGAGCGGTGTTCCAACATTTGAACAGCGTAGATACCGGGTCGGGGAGAGCGGACGCGCGTGAGCGGCTCGAGGGCGGTGGCTGACGTGTGCGTGAGATTTGGAAAAACAGGGCCCCCCGCCGCGCCGTCAGTACAGTGCGTGGTCGGCGCGGCCGCCTTGGACGGCGGTTTCAGCCGTTGCCGCCCTCCCCCTCCGCCCCCCCCCCCCCCCCCCCCGCCCCCGCCACGATGGAGAAGTACCGCAGCACCGCCGATCCATCCACCGGCGTGCACCCGTTCCTCCCTCCCCGCGGCGCCTCTGTCGGCCGCCTCCTCGTCGGCGCCGCCCTCCTCGCGCCGCTGCGGCTGGTGCTCGCCGCGGCGGGCGCGGCCGCCTGGGCCGCCGCCGCCGCCGCCGCCGCGCCGCTGCTCGGCGCCCTCTCCCCGCGCGCCGCGCGGGCGGCGGTCCGTGCGGGGCACACCGTGGGGGGGCGCGCGCTGCTCGCCGCGGCGGGCGTGCGGCGGCTGCCGCGCGCGACGCCGCCGCCGCCGCCGCCGCCGCGGGGCGTGCCGTCGTCGACGGCGGCGGCGGCGGCGGCGGCGGCGGCGGCCGGGGTGGCGGCCGCGGCGGCGGGTCCCCGTGGCGGTGACGTGCTCATCGCGTCGCACGGGTCCATCCTGGACGTGGCCGCGCTGGCCGCCCACTACTCGCCGCTGTTTGCCGCGCCGCTCCCCGACGGCCGGTCGGTGGTGGTGCGCTCCGCGCCGCACGCGGCCGCGGACGTGCTGTGGCCTGGCCCGAGCGGCGTGCCGGCCGACGGCCTTGCCGACGGCGGCGGCGGGGAGTCCCTCGCGGCGGTGTGTGCGGCGGGCCGCGCGGCGGGCGCGCCGGTGGTGGTGTGGGCGGAAGGGACGACGAGCAACGGGCGGGGGGTGCTGGCGTTTGTGCTCGACGTGGCCGCCGCGGTGCCGCCAGACGTGGCCGTCTATGCTGTCGGCTTTAGCTACGCCGACGCCCGCTCGCCCGTGTCTGCCGTACGTTTGGGGGGGGGGGTGGCGGGCTTGCTGGGTGGGAGTGGTGGTGGTGGCGGTACTTGCGTTTTGTTTGGGAGGGGGGGGGGCAGTGGCCATCTCTTGTCTCGCCCGCGTTTGCTATGTGCTTGCGTGGTTGGGGGGGTGGGGGAGAGGGAGGAGGAGGGGGATGGAGGGGACGGCCAGACGGGCGGGCGGGCGCTGCCGTTGCCCCAGGACGGCCAGCCAGCACGGTGCCAGCGTCCGTCGGCAGCCAACCCAGGCAGGGCCGTTCTGCCAAGAGCCACCAACTCACCCGCCGCGACGCGCCGCGTCTGGCTCGTACCCCCGCCATCCGTGTGACCCCCTCGCCCCCCCCCCTCCCCTCCCCCCCCCGCTCCCCACCCACCCCCCCTCCCCCATCACCCCACAGGCCTACACCGTCGGCAGCCCCGCGGGGCACCTCCTCTCGCTCCTCACCTCCCCCGCCACCCCCTTCCACGTTGCCGTCACGCGGCTGCCGCGCGCCGCCGCCCGCGACGCCGCGGCGGTGCACCGTGCCGTCGCCGCCGCCGCGCGCCTGCCGCCGCTGCGCGTCGGCGTCGACGCGCGGCGGCGGTTTGGCGCGCACTGGGCCGCGACGGCCGGGGGGCGGGCCCGTCGCGCGCCGGCCGTCGCGTCGACGGCGGCAGCGGCAGCGGCGGCGGCGGCGGGCGGGGCGGAAGCGGCGGCGGCGGCCGCCGCCGCGTCGGCGGCAACGCGGCGCACGCGCCGGTGAGCTCTGGCCATTGGCGTCACGGCGGGGCGAGGCACCGCCCCACGCCGGGTCACGCGGCGGCGGGCGCCACCCGGCCGCGCCCCAGTCACGCGCAGGGCAAGTGGGGCGGCGGCGGTGGGCGCGGCGCCGTCGTCTCGGCGGCCCGGCCGCACGCGGCAGGGACCGGCGCGGTCGCTCTCCCCGCCGCGTGCCCCCGTGTCCTCGTCCACGCCGCCGTGGCGGTGCCGCGGCCGCCGCCGTGACGACCCGCGTGCGCAATAAAAAGATACATAGCGGCGGCGGCCGGCACACGCGCGCACACGACCGGCCGTCGCGCCGTCGTCACGCCGGTCACGACCCGGCCAAGCCCCCAGCGCCGAGCCGCCTCCCCCCCCCCCCTGCACCTGTCCCCCTTCCCTGGGGCGCCACCACCCGAGGGAAGCCAACCCCCCCCCCCCCCCCCCCGTCAGGTGCGCGCCGCGTCGGCCGCGCCCGTCTCACGGTACAGCTGGCGGGTGCTCGGCGGCATCCACGTCTCGAGCCGCCGCAGCAGCGATGCGACCGTCGCGGCGTCGGCCGGCGAGTCGTGGAAGACCGCGCGGAGGCCGTGCATCCGCTCGCGCAGGTACGCCGCGTCCGTGCCGCGACCGCGACCGCCACCCCCACCGCCACCGCTGGCACCCCCCGCCGACGACGATGCCGACGTGACCGACAGCACGCCCGGCGTGGCGGGCGGCGTGCCGCCCGCCTCGGCGGGCGCCGCGTCGGCCAGGTGCCCCCGCACCTCGCGGAGGAGCGTCAGCACCCGCCGGCGCGCGCGGCGGCCGACCGCCGCGAGCACCTCGTCCATAAAGTCCTTGGCCGACGCGGCGCCCGTGGCGGCGCCCGCCGACCGCGGCGCCACCGCCACGCCGGCCGGGCCGCCGCGGGGGCGGCCGCCGTCGAGGGGGGGGGGCGCCGCCGCCGCGCCGAGCTCGCCGCCAACGGCGCGGCGGCGGCGGCGGCGGTGGCCGCGGGGGGGCGGGGGGGCGCCGCCGCGCCGCCGCCGGCCGGCCCAAACAGGTCGTCCAGGCGGCCCTGTGGGGTCGTCGGCGCCCGCCCGCCGCCGCCGCTGCTGCCGCCAGCGGCCAAAGCCCCAGCCCCAGGGGTGTCCACGTCGACAATGTCGGTGGCGGCGGCGCGGGACGCCGCCGCCGAGCCGCCGCCGCCGCCGCCGCCGCCGCCGCCGCCGCCGCCGCCGCCGCCGTCGGCGGCCCCCCCCGCCGCCGGCGCGTCCACGTCAATGACGGTGGCGATGCGGCGGAGCTCGGCCTGCACCGCCGCCGCCGACGCGCGGCGCGGCAGCAGCCGGCCGACGCCGTCGGCCGCGGCGGCCGCCGCCGCCGCGTCGTCGGCCGCCGCCCACGGCCCCGCCCACGGCGCGTTCGCGAGCGGCCCCGACCCCGACCGCCCGCCGGCCGCCGGCCGTGCCGCCCCTCCCCCCCCCACTGCGGCGGCGGCGGTGGCGGCCGCCGCCGCCGCCGCCGCCCGCTCCGCCCGCAGCGCCGCCTTGGCGCCCGCCGCCGCCGCAAACGGCGCGCCCGCGGCGGCACGAAAGAACCGCGCGAGCCGCGCCTGCGCTTCCGGGAAGGCGCCCACCACCCGCAGGTGCGGGCGGAGCCACGCCGACACCCGCGCCACCGCCGCGGGCGCGGCAAAGCGCTCGTCCAGGAACACCACCGCCCCATAGTCGTGCACGTGCCGGATCGCCCGCCCCGCCGCCTGGTTCACCGCCCGGCTCGCCTGCTGCGCGTACCACTCGGTGGCGGTGAAGGCGGCGGGCGCCGCCGTGGCGGCGCCCGCCGGCGCCGCCGCCCGCTCCGCCGCGCGGGCGTGGTAGGCCGCCACCGCGGCGGCGTCGACGGCCTGCTTTTTGAGGATCACCTTGGGGTCCGTCGCCGACGGGTAGGGCAGCCCCGTAATGAGCACCGCCCGCGCGTCCGCGTCGGCAAAGTCAATCCCTTCGCTCACCTTGCCGCGGCAGACCGCGTAGATGGCAGACCCGTCGCCCGCGCGCGTGCGGGCGGCGTGGGTGGCCATCAGCTCCGCGAGGGCGCCCGGCGTGCGGCTCTCGACGAGCACCGCCTTGCGGTCGTTGAGGGCGGTCCACATCGTGCCGCCGCCCGCGCCGAGGCGGGTGGCACGCCAAAACGCGACGCAGCCGTCGAGGACGGCGTACGAGGGGAAAAAGACGAGCAGCCCGCCGGGGATGACGCGAGAAAAGTTGGCGAGCGACCGCCCCAGCTCCGTCCGGTACCGCGCCGTGCCGCGCGTCGCGTACGAGCTGTTGAGCGCGCCGCCCGACGGGCCGACCGGCACGACGAGCGACAGGATCTGCGGGGGGGTGATGACGTGCGGGTTCTCGACGCGCACGGGGAAGGGGAGGCCTAGCTCCGCCTCGACCGCGTCCATGGGCGACAGCGTGCCGCTGGCGAGCAGCACGCACCGCACGCCGCGGCGGGCGATCGCGCGCATCGCGATGGACGGGTCAAAGCACCAAAAGCTCAGCGTGTTGCCGCCGTCCCCGCCGCGCTCGCCGGGGGGGGGGCGGTGGATGACCGTGCGGAAGGCGGCCGCCGGCGGGCGGTACGGCCGCACCGCCGCGCCGCCGCCGCCGCCGCCGCCGCTGCAGCTGCCGCCGCCGCCACCACCACCGCCGCGACCGGCCGGCCCGGCTGACACGGCCGACAGCGGGGGGGGGGTGGGCGTCAGCCATCCCCCCGACGGCCCGGCGGCGGCGGCGGCGGCGGCGCGGGCGGCGGCGGCCACCCCCCCACCCCCCCCCAGCCCCTGCGAGCCGGCCGCTTCGAGAAAAGCGCGAAACGCGTCGGCGGCCGCCCCCCCCCCCCCGCCCCCCCCCTCCCGCCGACAAACCGCCCCTCCTCGTCAACATACGCAAAGCGGAGCACGTCAAGCAGCGCGCGGATGCCCGGCGCGGCGCCGCCGCCCGGGCCGTCCGCCACCATCCGCGTGGCGCGGCCGAGGCGGTCGGCCGTCTCGGCCGCCGCGTCGGCGGTCAGGCAGTGCTCGCCAAGAAAGGCGCGGAGGTAGTCGGCGGGCTTGACGAGCGTGCCGGTCGGCGGCAGCGCCACCCCGTTGATCGCCGCGTCCATGTCCTTGACCAGCGCCCGGAGCGTCCGCCATGTGGTGGCCGCGACCACGCCGCCGCCGCCACCAAGACGGTCGCCCGCCACGCCGCCCCCCCCGCCAAACGTCGGCGTCAGCATAATGGGCGCCGCGTCCGAGCCGTTGCGGGGCGCGCCGCCGCCACCGCGGCGCCCCCCCCCCCCCCCCTCGCCCCCGCCCCCCCTCCCCGTGAGGGCCATCTCGTAGCAGCGCTGCAGCTCGCGCGCGGCGGCCGCCCGCTGGCCCGCCGTCCAGTCAAACGACATGGACTCGGCACACACGCTGGGCAGGTTGTGGGCCTCGTCAAACACCAGCACGTCCCCCGACACGTCGTCCCCCCCCCGGCGGCCCACGTGCCCGCGTTGACCAGGTAGTTGTACGGCAGCAGCAGCAGCTCCGCGGCCGACGCCGCCTCGCGCGCCAGGTAGTAGGGGCACACCCGGTGCGCCGCGCCGTACGCGACAAGCTCCTCAATGTCCATCGGGCCCGCCGCGGCGGTCGCGGCGAGGTGGTCGGCCAGGCCGGCCGCGCCGCCAAGGCTGCCACCGACGCCGCCGCCGCCGCCGCCCCCCCCCCCCGTGCCGCCGCCGCCGCCGCCGCCGCCGCCGCCGTCGCGGGCAGCGTCAAACGGGGCCTTGAACGCGCACGTCTTGGCCGCGCACGCGGCGGTGCAGGCCGCGATCTGCGCGCCCCCGCGGAGGGTGGACACGTGCGGGTGCACACACAGCTGCTCCCGCGAGCCGAGCAGCACCATCCGCGTGCGGGCGCGGGCGGTCTTGAGCTCCGCCACCACCTGCGACAGCTGCGAGTGCGTCCGCGACGCGTAGACGATGCGGGGGACGGCGCGGCCGCCGGGGGTGGCCCCCGGGGGGGAGGGGAGGGGGACGGCTGGCTACCGCCGCCGCCGCTGCTGCTGCCGTCGCCGCTGCGGCCGCCGCCAACCCGCCCGGCCACCCCCGCCGTCCCCCCCGCCGCGTCGACGGGCACCCCCGCCGCGGCCGCCAGTGCCCGGAGCCGCGCGGCGGGCATGCCGCCCGGCAGACCCGCGCGCGGCGCCGCGTCAACGACGACGGCGTACGCCGCGCGCCACGCGAGCGCGGCGGTCAGCAGGCACAGCGTCTTGCCCGTGCCGGTCGGGGACTCGAGCAGCGCGTGGCGGCCGGACCGGAGCGCGTCGACGACCGCCTCCATGAACGTGAGCTGGCACTCGTAGGGGGGGAAGGGGAAGTCCACCTCGAGGCCGCCAATGGTGAGCGGCGCCATGGCGAGGCGACCATGGGCGGGCGTAAAGGGGGGGAGGGGCGGGGGGAGGGCGCTGGCGAGGTATCCCCTTTGGGACGGCCAGACAGCGGGGGCCAGAGTGGAGCCGCCGGTCGGCGACAGTGAGCGCGGCAAGGAGAGCGATCAGTCGCGAACGGACAGTGCTGCTTGACCGGCGGCGGCTCAGCCGCAGCGACAGTGGGGAAGAGGCTGGTAGCTAGACGACGGGCGAGGCGGATGGGGCGCCACTGGAGGACGAGAGCCCGGCGACGACACGGCCCACGACCGTCGCGTCGACTCTCGCCGCGAAAGGCCGGGCGGTGGTGGGGAAGCACAGCTGTTTCGCGTATTTTCAATAATTCTATTTGAACCAAGCAGTTGCTATCATCCCTTTTCGATTTACAACTTGTGAACTAAACCGACTTTGTTGATTGTGATTCACAATTGTTGACCGGTTCCAAAGTCCGACCGTGTGTTTGGTCAAAGTGGGCACATTGAAAAGAAAAATCGCGTCCCGTCAGCCAGAGCTAGAAAAAAAAAAAGGTCCCAACGTCGCGCGCCCGCCAGCACACGCTCACAGCGGGCCACGCAGCTTGGCGCGCAGCGCCGCCTGCTCCTGCCTGGAGAAACCTACACGACGACGCACACGTACAGCACCAAAACAGACACAGCGCCGCCCACAGTCACCCGCCAGCGCCCACAACAGTGCGCACCAGCCACCCCCGGTCCGTCAGTCCACTGCCGGTACCTGCCGACGCCATCACTCGGCCACCCACCGCGCGTGGCAGACCACCCGCAGGGGGTGGCGCCACTGCGCAGCCGCCCAAGCAAATGGGCCCCCTCACGCGCGTCTAGCCCACCGCACCCATGTGCGGCGCTCCTCACCCCTCCGCTGCAGTCCCCACGCCAAGCGTCGTCCCATCCCCTCTCCCCCCCCCCCCCAACCCACCCACCCACCCCCAGGAAGACACGCCGCGCCACTCGGGCGGCTTCATCAGCCGTCCCCTCCCCCCCTCGGCTCCCCCCCCCCCCCTCACGTACCAGACTCTTCCAGGTACGCCTCCACCGTCCCCGACCGCTCGCGCATCATCCCCAGCGTCCGCACCATCACCTCCGCCCCCGCGCGGGACCACTCGGCCGGCCCCAGCCCCACCGCCGCCAGCCGCCCGCTATACCAGTCGCGCACCCCCCCCCCCGCCTCCCCCTCCCCCCGCACGTAGACCCCCTCACTCGCCGCGTAGTCCGCCACAATCTCCTCGTCCGTCGCGCCACACACGGCGAGCACCGTCGCGGCGAGCAGCCCCGTCCGGTCCTTGCCCGCCGTACAAAACAGCGCCACCGGCAGCCGCGCGGCGGCGACGGCGCGCAGCGCGGCGGCGAGGCCGCCGCCGCCGTGGTGCACCAGCATCGCCGCGAGGCCGGCGAGGCCCGCGTCGTCCATCAGCGCCACCACCCCGGCGCGGCCCGACGGGTGGCCCACCGCCGCGCGCGCGAGCAGCGGCACGCTCGTCGACAGTGGCAGCGGCGACAGCAGCGCCCACGCGGTGCCGGCGTGGGACAGCAGCGGCGCGTGCACCCACGTGCGGGTGCCGCAGGGGGATACCACCTTGGCCGGGGGGGGGGGGGCGGCCGCCGCCGCGGCGGCCGCGGCGCCCCGTTCGCCGCCGCCGCCACCGCCGCCACCGCCGCCGCCGCCGACGCCGCCGCGGACGTCTTGTTGGTGGCGGCCGCGCCCGCCGCGGCGACACCGGCGGCGCCGTCGGCGGCGCCCAAAAAGACGGCCGGCAGGTACGCCGGCGGCACCGCCACCCGCTCCTCCGCGCGCTCCGCGTCGGTGCGGAGGTCCACCCACGTGGCCACGTGCGGGAGGACGCCGTCGGCCGCCGCGACGGCCGCCGCCCACGGCGCGCCACAACGGTAGAGGCGGGCGGGGGGGAGGCGCGCGGCGGCGGCGGCGGGGGTGGCGGGGGTGCCGCCGCCGCCGCCGCCGCCGCCGCCGCCGCCGCCGCCGCTGCCGGTCAGCGCCGTCGAGACGTCCCGCAGGTTGGGCGCCGCCACCGAAGGGGGAGGCGCCGCCCGGCCAGCCACCGCCGCGGGCGGCGCCGGCGGCGGCGGCGGCGCCAGCGGCGTGCCGCCAGTGGGGATGGGCGCGGCGGGCGCCGCCACCGGCGGGGGGGGTTCCCCGCCGCCCATGGCCGGGAGGGGGGACGAGCCGCCCAGGGCGGCGCGCCGCCGCCGGACGGCCGCGAGGGGGCGTCGCCACCCAGAGGGGGGGGGGAGGGGGAGGAAGGCGGCGGCGGCGGCGGCGGCGGCGGCGGCGGCGGCGCGCATCGGGCAGCGGCACGGGGGCGGCGGCGGCACGGGGGCGGCGGGGTAGGGAAGCGGCGGTGAGCCGCGCCGCACGGCGGCGGGGTGGCAGGGACGGAAAGGAGGGGCGGCTGAAGAGATCCACGGCGGGAAGCGGGGGCGACACGCACCGGCAGGGGGGCGGTGGTGACGACGCGGGCAGTGGCCGACGGGCGGGGTGGCCGGCAATGACGGCGTCGCTGCAGCGCCCCACGACGGGTGGTCCAGCCGACCTACCGAGAGAGGTCCAGGGTGGAACGCGCGCCGTGGATGCCGCCACGATGCCTGCAAAGCAGTCGTAGCCAATGGCAGGGAGCAGTCGAGGTGAAACAGGGGCTCCCACCTTTGGGAAGAGAACAAAAGTACAATACATACAGTTGTCTGAATTTTCTCCCGTGCCGCGACGAGCAGAGCGGCCGGTGCAACCGCGTCTCGGCCGCAGCCCGCGTGGCACGCGCCAAGACCGGCATCATGCGGTAGCCGCCGCGCGTCCCGCTCCCGTCGTGCCGATGGAGGTGTGCCGCACCGCGCGGGTCGGCGGCGGCCTCGCCGGTGGTGGTGGTAGCAAAAACGCATGACGACGGCCACGGTGAGGGGTGGCGGCGCCGGGGCCCGCCCAGCGGGTCGTCGCATCCATCAGCGTCACGCGCGCCGCGGGCGGTGGTGCCGCCCACGCGCGCCGCCCGCAATGGCACATTCCTACGCGTGTACACCTCTACTCGTTGGGCGCACAGCCGGGGAGTGGGGGGGTGGCTGCAGCAGGGGCTGTTACCCCCCACTTCCAAGTCCCTACGCGTGGCCATGATCACGCCCGCCGCGCCATCCACCCTGCAAGGAGTAGGGGTGCCCACGTCGACCCCCCCACGGTAAGGTCAAGCACGCGCGCCTGGCAAGACCAGCGCGCTCCGCCCGCGCCCGCAGCTATCCACGCCACCAGGGGGTCTCCCGCCGTGGCCGGGTCGCGCCGTGAGGGTACACTGCGAATGATGGCTGCTATCGCGGTCTTACCCCGACGCCGGCCTCGAGGCTGTCTACCCATCTCCGCGGTCTCCGGCCTCTCCGCTCTGCTGGGGGCAGGCGGCCGCGCCACCCCTGCCGGCCGTCGAGGTGCCGCCGCGCCACCGCCCGCGGACCCCGCACGGCCGCGCGCGAGGGCCGGGGGTGGCCGCCACTTGAGCTCCCCGCTCCCTCACCACCCCCCGCCATCCACCGGCGCCCCCTCGCCCCGCCACCCCGAGACGGGGTGCACCGCTGCGGGGGCTGTAGCGCCAAGTAGACCCACCAGGTCGGATTGATTTCTATTCACGGTGCTCGCCCCCCCCCCCCCCCCACCCCTTCTCTTGCTCTTCGCGCTCCCACCCGCTCGCGCCATCGCGCTCCTCGCACCCCCCCCCGTCCCTCACCCACGTGCACCCCCTGCACCCCCCATGCTCTTCTGCCCACGGCGGAACCCTCCCGACCCCCCCTTCCCCCCCCCCCTCCTCCCCTTTTGAGTGGTATTTAGATGCAGCACACGAAGAAGATGTCGAGGAGCGCCAGCCCCGCCAGCCCCGCCGCGACTACCCCCAGCGGCAGGAACACCTTGCGCGTCCGCTCAATGATGCGCTCGTAGCAGCCCGGCGCGTCGGCTTCGGGCGCCGTCTCGCACCGCGGGCACACCTCCACCTCCTCCTCCGTACACACCCGCCCGTCGGGCCCGACGCCCGCCAGGCACTCCTCACAGTCGCCCGCGTCAAAGCCCGAGCACCCATACTCGGCCTGGATGGCACACGCGTGGCCGACAATGTCCGCGTCCTCCGACGTGACGGTGCGGGCCCAGCTCTCGCGCACCAGCTCCTCCACCTTGTCCGGCCGTGACTCGGACGCGATGAGCAGCGTGGCGGTGGCGAGGAGCACCAGCGCCGCCGCCACGACGAGCGTGGCGAGCACAAACAGCACCCGCGCGACGCGGCCAACGCAGCTGCGCGACACCGCGCACAGCGCAAAGACGGCGGTCGAGAGGAGGACGCTGCCAATGACGATCGCGGCGATGCCCAGCGACAGGAACGCGTCGAGGAAGCCGCTGCCGTCGGTCCACTCGAGCTCCACGGGGCCGCCCCGCTTGGACAGCTGCAGCCACAGGCCGACGGCGAGGAAGGCGGCGCCGCCGACGAGGAGCGTCGTCAGGAAGAGGGAGTGGAAGGTGAGCGCCACCTTGGACAGCCGCGAGTGCGACCGCTCCCCGCCCGCCATCGTGGGGGGTGCAGGGGTGCTTGCCGGGGGGGGAGGGGGGGGAAGAAGGCCGGCAAAGGCGTGGAGGGGGGGGGGGGGGGGAGGGAGGGTGGGGGGGCAAGGATGAGAAGGAGGCAGAGAAGCGGCAACGGCAGCAGCCGCACACAGACGGGGGCACACAGCGTCGACAGCGGGGCGCCCGTCGGCTGCTCGCGCGCGCGTGTGTGGGGGGAGGGCGCCGCCGGCGGGGAGCGGCAGGGAGGACAGCGCCGGGGGGAGAAGAGGAGGGGGGGGGGGGGGGGGGAGGGGAGCACCCACACCCACAGCGGCGGCGGCGCACGGGTGCGCGGTGGACGCCCACGCCGGCGGGCGGCAGCGGCGGGCCGGCGGGGGCGGCGGTCAAGTGCGGCCGGCGCGGGGCGCGGCGGGGCGGCGGGCGGGGCAACCCCGGCCCCCCCCCCCCCCCCTCCACCCCCCCCTTCACCCAGTCGCCGCCCGTGGGCCGCCCCCCCCCCCCCCGGCCGCACCGCCAGCAGACGGCGGGGGTGTCGGCGGCGCCGAGCCCGCAGCGCGGATGGGGAGGGGACCCCCCCCCCCGCTGTCACGCGGCCGCCCCCCCGCCGCCCGCGGCCGCGCGCACCGCCACCGCCGCCACCGCCGCCACCGCCGCCACCGCCGCCACCGCCGCCACCGCCGCCGCCGCCGCCGCTGCCGCCGCGGCCACCGCGCCCCCCCCGCCGCCGTCGCCGCCGCCGCGGTCGCCGCGGTCGGGGTCCCCCCCCGCCGCGTCGGCGACGCGGCCGCGGGCGGGTGCGGGCGGCGGCCGCCTGCCGCGGGTGCCCGCGGCGGCCGGCGGGGTGCGCCCGCGTCATGGCCGGCGCCAGCAGGGCCAATGTACAGCGTTTGCCGCCGCCGCCACCGCCGCGCCGGTGCGTCTGCCCTGTCTGCGGCGCCCGTGTCCGACGGCCGGCGCGCCGCGGGCCCGTCGGGGCCGCCGCGACGGCGGGGGGGGGGGGGGGGGGGAAGCGCACCCGCCGCGGCTCTCTCCCCCACCCACACCCCCCTGCGCGCGCGACCGGTCCTACCCCACGCGTCAGCCCGTCATCGGGGTGCCCATCGTGGCCGCCGCGGGCCCCCCCCACCCCCCCCATTGGCTCACCGCCCGCGCCGCGCCGCGGACCGACCGTGCCGCGTGTCGTCCGCATGGCCAAGGCGCGGGACGCCGCCGCCCCCCTTTGGCGGCACCCGCCCGCGTGCCGCCCACCCCCGACCCCCACCGCCACCGCCGCCGTTGCAGGTGTCAACACCCCCCCCCCCCCCCCCACCCCCCCCCCCCCCGCCCCCTCCGCCGCCCCCTCCTTTTTGGCGACGGTCGCGAGGACAGCGGGCAAAGACAGAGGAAACGCAAGGCAGCGTGGGGCGTCGGGGGGTGCGGGGGGGGGGGGGAAGCGGGGGGGGGGTGGGAAACGCGCGCAGCGCGCCCACACCCCCCCCCGCGCGCCCACACCCCCCCCCCCCGCGCGCCCACACCCCCCCCCGCGCGCCCACACCCCCCCCCGCGCGCGCCCGCGCAGACACTGACGCGGCCTGCGCGCCGCGGCGCGGGCGGCCGCCGCCGCCCGCCGCCGCGGCGGCGGCGCGCCAGACAGCGCCGCCGCCGCGGGGCCGCCGCGCGCGTGTGTCGGCCACGGCGGCGGGGCGGGGGGGTGCCCGCGGCCGCGGCGGTGCGGGCACGCGGCAACGGTGGCGGACGGCCGGCGGCGGTGCGGGCACGCGGCAACGGTGGCGGACGGCCGGCGGCCAAGGCGCGGCGGGGGGGGGGGGGGCGCGCGCGGCGGCCCCGCGGTGGCGGCAGCGTCTCTTTTGGGCGGGGACGTCGGGGGGGGGGGGGTGGGGGGGGGGGGGGGCCGCCGCCCGCGGTCGCCCCCAGGCGGGCGGGCCTACCGCCGACGGCGGCAGCGGCCTTGCGGTGTGTGGTCTTGTCGCTACGCGCCCGCAGCCGTTTGTGGTGGGTGCGGGGGGGGAGGGGGGGGGGGGGGTGGGGGAACGGGGGGCGACGGCTCAACGCCGCTGCCGCGGTGGGTGCCTGCCCGCCACGCATCCGCCGGCGACGCCGACGGCGCACCGGCCGGGAGACGCCCATAGGCGGGGACGGGCGGGACGCGGGGGGGCGGGGGGGGGAGCGGAAGACGCCCACAGGCGGGGACGGGCGGCGCGCGGGGGGGCGCGGGGGGGGGGAGCGGGATGAGGAGCGGCCGCTCGCGCGACGGCGGCCGCCGGCCGCGGCCGCGCGGCGGCGGACACTGAAGGCAAAGGCGGGGGCGCGCACGCGCGCGTGCCGCCGCCGCGCGCGTGGACGCCGCCGCGCGCGTGGACGCCGCCGCGGCGGCCAAAACGGTCGCCGACGGCACGGGGCGGCCGGGGGGGGGGGGGGGGTCCACGGCGGCAGCCACGACGGCCAGCGGGCGGGTGTCACCCCTCGTGATGGGCGCCGCCGCCGCCGTCGCCGCCGCCGCCGCCGCCGCCGCCGCCGCCGCCGCCGCGCGCTGCTGGTAGCGGCCGCGGCGGCCGGGCGGTGCCATGGATGCGCGGCGCGGAGGGGGGCGGTGGTGGGGTGGGCGCGCACGCGCGCCGCGGCGGGCGGGCGGCCGCGGCGGCGACGCGGCCGCACGGGGCGCCCGCCCGGCCGCCGCCGCGCACCGTCGGGGAGGAGAGGGCGGGGGGTGAGGAGTGGGGGGGGCGGACAAGGCCACACCCCCCAGAAAAATAAAGGCCCCCGCTGCGACCGCCAACCGTCTGCGGCGGCCATCCCCTCCACGGCCAGACACAGACGCCACCGCCGGCTCTTGGCACCTCCCCCGCGCGCACGCCCGCGTCCCCCTCCCCCTCCCCCCCCTCCCCTCCCCCCCGCTACCTCATGGTCCCCAGTCTGCGACGCCGACGGGCCCCTTGGCGCGCCCACCGCCCTTGCGCTCCGCCGCCGCGGCTGCCGCGGCGCGCCGCTTGGCCGCCTCCGTGCCAACGCCAATCAGCTCCCGCTCGGCCGCGCCCAGCGCAGCGTCGCTGCCGTCGCCGCTGGCGCCGCCGCTCGCCCCCCCCCCCCCTCCTCTTCCGCCGTCGCCGCCGGCGCCGCCATCGCCGCCGTCCTCCCCCCCCCCCCCCCCGCTCCCCCCCCCTTCCATGCCCTCAAAGCCGCGGCTGGCCGCCACCCCCCACGCGTCAAACCAGGCGGCGAGCTTTGCCAGCTGCACGTCGCCCTCACAGATGGCAAGACCGCGCGCAAGCACCCGCTCCTCGGCGGGGCAGCCCTCCAGGCGCGCCCGGTCGCGGGCCTCGGGGAGGACCGCGATGAGCAGCGCGAGCGCGTCGGGGTGGATGGCCCAGTCGAGCGCCACGTGCTGTCGGTCCGTGTAGACGCGGGTGATGCCCAGCCGCCGCGCAATGAGCTTGAGCGACACCAGCCGCACGTACTGCGTCACCGACGGCGGCGGGGGGCCGTACACCCGCGCTAGCCGGTCGTTGGCGGCGGCGAGCTCCAGGGGGGACCGGCAGCGGGCGAGGAGGGAGTAGGCCGCCATCTTGAGCTCAAAGTCGGAAATGTACGACGCGGGGATGAGCGACGGCACGGGCAGGTACACCTCAGTGGTCGCCGCGGGGGGGGGGAGCACCAGCACCGACGCGGCCGTCGGCGCATCGGCGTCGGCGCCGACGATGGCGCCACTGGCAATGCTGCCCACGCCCGCCGCCGGTGCGGGCACCAGCTCCCCCGTGGCGGCATCAATCACCCAGTCTTCGACGTCCCCGCTGCCTGGCGGCAGTGGCTCCCTCGCGGCGCCATCCGACGTGTTGGCAGCCGCGGCGGCCAGCGCCGTCGACAGGGCGCCCTCTGCCGCCGGGGGCCCCCCAAAGCCCACCCGCCGCGCGCGCTCCAGCTCCTCTGTCAGCATTGCCGCGTACTCGTCCCCGCCCACCGCCGTGTGGCCGTGCTGCTCCACCCCCAGCACCGTCCCAATGCCGCGGAGCTGCATGTCCCGCTGCGCAATGGCAAAGCCGGCGCCGAGCTCGGACAGCTCGGCCAGCGACTCGAGCCGCTCCGCCGAGTCGTTGTGGGTGCCCCCCGACCGCCGCGCCTTGGCCGACCGGCGGCCCGTGATGACCTGCCCGTCGCCGCCCGTGGAGATCGCCGCGGTGGCGGGGTGGAACATCCACGCGTACGCCTGCACGCTGGACCGGCCAACGCGGCCCCGCAGCTGGTGCAGCTGGGCGAGCCCAAAGTAGCTCGCGTCCTGCACGATGATCGTGTTGACCCGCGGCATGTTGATCCCATTCTCAATGATCGTCGTGCACACGAGCACGTCCGCCTCGCCCAGCGCAAACGACCAGATGCGGGCTTCCAGGTCCCGCATCTCGCCGTGGGCCGCCAGCACGCGGAGACCCGGGATGAGGTCCTCCACCCACGCCACCGTCGCCTCGATGCCGCTGATGCGGGGGACCACGTAAAACACCTGGCCGCCACGCGCCAGCTCCGCCGACAGCGCCGCCCGCACGTGCCCCGCGCCCAGGGGTGCCACAGAGGTGATGACCGGCTTGCGCCCCGGCGGGGGCGTCGACAAGATGGACGCGTCGCGGATGCCCGCGAGCGACAGATGGAGGGTGCGCGGGATGGGCGTCGCGGAGAGGAAGGCCGTGTCCACCGACGGGAAGCGCGCGCGCATCTTCTCCTTTTGGTTGACCCCAAATCGGTGCTCCTCATCAACGACGAGCAGGCCCAGCCGCGCAAATTGCACCTTGTCCGACAGCACCAGGTGGGTGCCCACCACCACGTTGACGAGGCCCGCGGCGAGCGCATCGAGCGCCTCGCGCTTGGCCTTGGGCTTGGTGAACCGCGTCAGGCACGCCACGCGCACGCCGCCCACGGAAGAGTCCCCCATGGGCAGCGCCGCCAGCCGCTCCACAAACGTCTCGTAGTGCTGTTGCGCAAGGATGGTCGTGGGCGCCAGCACCGCCACCTGGAAGCCGTTGAGCAGCACCCGCACGGCGGCGCGGAGGGCCACCTCGGTCTTGCCAAAGCCCACGTCCCCCACCACCAGCCGCTCCATCGGCCGCGTGCGGTCGCTGAGGTCGCCGAGCACCTCCCCAATCGCCACCTCCTGGTCCGGGGTGAGGGAAAACGCGCAGCTCTCTGCAAACGCCGCCTCGGCGTCCGCGTGGACCGTGTAGGGCGGCCGCGCGAGCGACTGGCGGGCGGCGTAGAGGGCGCCCAGGTTGACCAGCTGCTTGCGGATCTTGTCCCGCGTCACCGCCCGCGCGCGCGCCCGCCCGCGCCGGGCCTTGAGATCGTCGTACGCGTGTACCGACGCGACCGCATCGAGGCGCCGCCCCCCCGCCGCCTCCTCCTCGGCCGTCTCGGTGACGGGGGTGAGGGTGTCGAGCTGCGCGGCGGGCAGGTAAATGTCCCCGTCGCGGTACTCGACGACAGCGTACTCCTGGTCGCCTGACCGCTCCAGGCCGCGGAACCGCCCAATGCCGTTGCGCGGGTGGGACACGAGGAACCCGATCGACAGCACCGCGACGGGCGCGGATGCGGCCGCCTCGGCGGCGGCGCGCACCTCGGCTGTGTCGGGGGCGGCGGAGCCCGAGCCGACGGCGGTCCGCATGGCCGCCACAAACGACCGGCCCTGCGCTTCCATCGCGGCGCCTTCGGGGGACATGCCCGCCGAGGCGGCCGACCCTGCCGCCGCCGCGGCCGCCGCCGCCGCCGCCGCCGGCACCGCCCCGTTGGCGCCCGCCGCGGGCGCGCCGACGCCGCCGCCGCCGCCGTCCCTGCCGTCGCCAGGTGGCAGCACGTCCGCGACGAGGGCGCGGCGGCGGCTCTCGTTGGCCGACCGCGCCGCCTCCGCGTCGGCGGCGGCGGCGGCGCCCGCGGCCCCCCCCCCCACGCCCGCCACGCCCCACCCCCCCGACCGGGCCGCGAGCGGCGATGCCGCCGCCGCCGCCGCCGCCGCGCCCGCCGCCGACGCGGACGGCCCGCGCGTCACGGGCGCGACCGCCCCGCCCGTGCGCAGGCGGATGCCGTTGGCGTCGGAGCGGCCCCAGCCCGAACCGCCGCCACTGCCGTCCACGCCATTGGTAGGCGCGCCTGCAGTCGCGTCGGAGCCGGCCGCGACAGCTCCCCCTGCCCCGGGTGCGTCACCCGGTGCGAGCGGCGTCGCGGACGCTCGTCTCCGCCCCCCCGCGGCGGCGGCCGACAGCGGCGGCGGCGACGACGCGGCGGCGGCACCCCCCCGCTCCTCCCCCGCGGCGTTTTGCGCGGCGACGGCGGCCGCCGCGGCAGCGCGCAGGGCCTCCCGCTCGTCCAACACATCCCGCACGTCCGGGCTGTACACGGGGTTGACGCGCGCCCGCCGAGCCGGCGTCGACGCCGCCGCCGCGGGCGACGACGACGCCGACGCCAACGGCGACGACGCCGGTTGCGGCGACGGCACCCCGCGAACGATGCCGTCTGACCAGACCGGTGCGGACGGTGGCAGGTCCGCCACCACCCCCGCCCCCGCCGCCCCCGCCGCCGCCGTCGTCGTGCGCGGCGTCGGCACGAGCGGCGGCCCGTCGAGGAGGCGCCCGTCCTGCTCCACCGCCAGCCGCCCTCGCCCCCGCCCCCGCCCCCGCCCCCGCCCCCGCCCGCGGCCGCCGCGGCTCTCCCCATGCTCCCCTCCCCGAAGCGCGGGCCCCGGCACGACCCCCGGCGCTTCCGCAGCGGCGGCGGCGACCCCCCCAGGCACCCCCCGGACCATCTCGAGCCCCCCCCCCTCCTCCTCCCCTCGCCGCGGGGCGTTGCCAAACAGGCTTTCGACGCCGCCGGCACCCGCCACGGCGGCCAGGAGGCCATCATCGCCGCCGCCACCGCCGCCGCCGCCGCTACCCGCCCTCCTCGCGCCGTCAAGGAGGCCCTCTGCGTCGGACGCGTCAAAGTAGGAGGCGGACGACGCCGCCTCGGCGGCCGCGGCTGCCGCCGCGGCGCCCGCCACTTCGGCCGCCTCGGCCGTCACCGCCGCGGCGGCGGCGGCCGCCGAGCCGCCGCCGCCGCCGACGCGGGTACCGCCCCTGCCGCCGCCGCGGCCCCTCCGCGCGGGGCCACGCCCCCGCCGCTTGACGCGCGATGGCGGCAGCATGTCGTCGTCATCGGGCGTCTTGGGGTTGAAAAAGACATCGTCGTTGACGGCGGGGCGCCCGCGGGCGGCGGCCGTCATGGGCGCCGGGGCGGGAGGGGGCACCGCCGCCGCGCCGCCGCCGCCGCCGCCCGCGGCGACTGCTGGGGGTGGCGGCACGCGGGGGCGCCGAGAGGGGGGCGGCCCCCGGCCGCCGCCCACCCACCGCCGCCGGCCGGCCGGGAGGAGGGTGGGCGGGACAAACGCCGCGGCGGGCGAGGCGGTGGCGGCGGCCGCCGGTGGGCGGGACGCCATGGCCGTGCCGACGGTGGGCGCGGTGGGCGCGGGGTGGCGGGCGCCGTCAAGTGGAAACAGGGAGGGGAGAGAACGCCAGGGCCCCGCCCGCAGGCAGCGGCGGCACCCGCCGAGGAGGGGGGTATCCGCTGCGGGAGGACGGTGGCGTAGGGGCTTGCCGCGGCAGCCACCGCGCGACAGTGGGAGGCAGCAGCGGCAGGACGCACCGAGGCGCCGGTGCCAACGACGGCCGCCGTGGCCGCCAGACGCGCGTGGACGCCGCGACACACCTCTCCCCTCTCGCGGCGCGATGAAGGTGGTGGAGGCGGCGGCCAAAGGCTGACGCACGCGACCTGCGGCGGCGTGGTTGGCCGCAGCGACGGCGGCGGCCGCACCGCTCCTGCCGCACAGGCCCGCCGCCGACGTGGGCACGCGGTGGAGCTCGTCCCGGCCGGCGTCAGGACCCTCGGCGGAGGAATGCGCTACTGGATTTACGCACGCACGAATCGGGGGGTTTACCCGCAACGGGTATGGGTTGGGCGGGGTGCGGGGCGCCGGTTGGGGAGATCGTCTACGGCTGGATCACCCCAACGGGCGTGCCAGTCCGCAGTGAGCGGAGGCGTCCCAGGGCCATGGATAGGTCCGCCTCCGATATGGCCAGCGTGCCGTTGCTACACCCAACAGCTGCTGTTGTGGTTGACGTCACTCCTGCGCAGTGCCTGCTGAACCGTCTCAAAAAAAACCTGCTTTTTCGGTTGCGGGGCCCCTTGCGGGCTTGCGTCGGACCTTGCTTTCACGCAAGTCAGTCTGCCGGATAAGCAAGAGTTTTGTGTGGAGTCTGCTTTTTCCGCAAATCAGTCATTGTTGCGCGGCCCTTTGCGAAAATCTCCCATGCCGCGACGGTCAACGACCGTCGGAGTGTACCCAATCAGAGGCCGGGACAGAACAGGTGTTCGAAGCCCTGGGCCGTCGTGGCTACCTGGACCAGCGCCGGGTTCTCGCTCTTCCGCTGAGACAGCAGCAGCTAATTTACCTGCGACAGCACCGCAGTCGAGCCGCACACCTCAAGGCGGAGTATTTCCACCTCCTGCCGCAGGCAATCAGGGTCCGGCTTCTACGCCTCAGTGGATGCCGCTTCCATGGCGATACCTACCGTCGAGAGCGAGGGCGAAGCGGAGGCGTGCTGAGGGAAGGGGGAAGCGGGAGAGGGAGCTACTATCGGCTGAAGCGAAGTTGACGGCGGGCACCATCCCCGCACCGCGCCACCGTTACCAGTTACCACAGCCTGCAGTGGCTGCCGCTCCGCAGCGCCCCAAAGAGCCGTCATCACTGCGACCCCCACGGACGAGAACGGGGGGAGAGCGGACGGGCGTGGGGGAGTGAAGGTGAGGGGGCTACCTGCGGGCAGAGAAGCGGGTGAGCGGAGTGGAGGGGGGGCGGGGAAGAGGGTGCCACCCCTTCGCGCTACGCCATCCGCCCAAGCCGGGTCGTCAAGCGCCTCGTCAAGGCGTCTCCCTCGACGTCACTTTTCATTCCACCGGGCCCCGCAGAGTGCGGGAGATTTTCGCCGCAATGGCCCATGCAGAGGCGACTCCGCAAGATGGTTTGCGGCGACCGCAAGCCACCTTGCGGTCATTGCAAACGTCCCAAGGTGCGGATTGCATGGAGCCCTGCAGTGAAGCGTTTCGGTCCGTCGCCATCGGTGATTTTCTATAGTCAGACAGCTGAGCTCCATGCGCTTCTGTCCGTATGAGATGAACTCCGTCGATGGACCGAAAGGCACCCATGTAAATGAAAAACAAAAAAACCGAGAAAAATCGGGGCTCACACTGTCGAAACAGACGGTGACAACCGCTTGCGGGCCGGCCCAAGCAACGGAAAAGCAAGAATTTTTTGAGACGGTTTAGCAGGCACTGCGCTGCAGTTGTCCACGTTGAGTTGTCTCTCCACACCGTTGCGCGGTGAGCCGTACGGCGGCTTCCGCCGGCCCTCGACCAGACCTGCGGGCTCGGCCGGAGGCAAGTCGATGGGAATAGGTGCTGTCGGTCACTGCAGAGGCGCCCCAAAGCGGCCGAAGGGTGAACCGAAAGTGTAACGGTTACGGATTCCCGTGTTGCCATCAATGTTCGACGTATTCAAAGTCGAGATTGAGATCACGACTGGAAAGCAAGCTCAGAACCATCCATTCAACCGGATACAACTCATCAACCAATGGGAAGTTGAATTGGACGACCGGTCTGGACGCTTTTCCGGTCGGACGCCATTGCCAGAACGGAAGGGTCCAACGGCAATTTCATTTTTCAATCGGAACGACCCCACACACGTGGCCGTCCTGCCGACCAACTCCCCGCGCGGGCGCCGGGCCATTGCGTCCATGCTCCGGCCGCTGCCAGCCCCCCGGCCAGCCCCCCATTCCCCCACCCAACCCGCTCCCCTACCCCCCGTCGTGACCTCCCCCCCCCCTGCCCAACCCCCCTACACTTCCCCGCCCTTTCCCTCCTGTGTCACAGGCTACCCCTCGTGGGCTCGCGCGCATGTTGCCCTTCCCTCCCCCCCGCCAGGGTGCAGCCGCCGCCCCCTCGCCGCCGCCTTTGCCCCCCCCCCCCCATCTGTCCCCTCGGCGCGCCACGCGTCGCGCGGCCACCACCCCCACCCCAGTCGCCCGCCCGCCACGGCCGCGGGCCGGTCGGCGGCCGGCGGCGCGGGCCGACGCCCGCCGCCCGCCCGCTGCCGACGGCCGCCCCCCGCCCGCCACCACCGTGGGGAGGAGCGGTGGGCGCGCCGGCCGCCTGGCCGCCCGCGCCGGCGTCGGCGGTCGCCCGCGCCAGTAGCCGCCGCCGCCGTCGGCGGGGGCCGCCGCCGGCCGGTGGGCGTGGCGGTGTCGGCGGCGGCGGCGGCGGCGGTGGTGGCGGCGGGGACAGTGGCAGTGACGGTGGTGGCGGTGGTGGTGGCGGCGACAGGGGGGGGGGCGCCCCGCGGCCACGCCGTACCGCCGCGGCGGGCGGTGCGTCTGCCGGTGCGGCGGCGGCGGCGGCGGCGGCGGCGCGGCGCGGCGGCGGCGGTGGCGGCGGCACGGCGGCGCCGCGGCTGGCCCCGCCGGCATCTCCTGCTGGGGGGGGGAGGACCGGCCGGCTGGGGCGGCGGCCGTGGACCGGCGGCCGTCGCCCGAGCCGGCCGCCGCCGGCGGCGGCGGGTTGACCGGCCAGCCCGACGCGGCGGTGGCTGGTGGCGCGGCGGCGGCGGTGGCGGCGGCGGCGGCGTCGACTGCGTCGACGGCGGCGGCAACGGCGGCGGCGGCGGTGGCGGCGGCCGCGGGGGTGGCGGCTGCAGGGGTGGCGGCCGCGCGCGCGGGCGGCGACGCCGCCCGCTCTCCGGCCGCCAGTGCCGACGCCGACCCGGTTCTTGCCGCCGCGCAGCGCACCCCAGCGGCGGGTGCTGCCGTCTCCCCCCCCGGCGACCCATGCGACGAGGATGAGGCGGACGAGGAGGACGCGCCGGCCGCCGCCGAGGAGGACGCGGAGCCGCCACTGTGGCGGCAGGTCATCCCCCGCGCGGCGGCGCTGTCGGTGGCGTACGTTGCCGCCGGCACGGGCGTGTACATGTGGCTGGAGGGGTGGGGCCCACTCGACGCCACCTTTTTTGCTACGCAAGCGGTGCTGTGCGTGGGCTACTCGGGCGTGCCGCTGACGTCGGCGGCGTCGGAGCTGTTCACGACGGGCTACGTGCTGTGGGGCAACGTGCTCGCGTCGGGCGCGGTCGCGCTGTACGTGCAGGCGTCGCTGTCGCCAGAGCCACCGGCGGCGGCGGCGGCGGGCAAGGCGGCCGTCAGCCGGGCGGCCGCGTGGCTGGGGGGGGGGGACGCCGCCGCGGCTGGGGGGGATGCCGCCGCCGCCACCGCCGCTACGGCCGCCGGTGTGGCCTCTGGGGGGGACGGGGTGGCGGCGTCGGCTGGAAAGGCGGGCGGCGGCGTCCCTGCCGGCGCCAATGTGGTCGACCGCCGCGGGGTGGCGCTCCTCCTCGCCGACCTGCTCGCCGTTGCCGCCCGGCTTCGCGCGCTTGCGCCCGGCGGCGCGCCGACGCCCGCCCCCCCCTTGCCCACGGCGGGCGTGCACGAGCTGCGCCGCGCGCTCGCCGCCTTCCTCACCGACCTTGCCACCAGCGCCGTCGGCCGTGTCCTCGTCTCCTACTCGCTGCTGTGGACGTGGATCGCGATCGGCACGGCCTTCTTCTTTGCGCACGACGGGCTGCCCCCGACGACGGCGCTGCTCGCGAGCGTCGCGTCGCTGACGACGCTCGGTCTCATCTCGCCGCGGCCTGACGACGGGGGCCACGTGTTTGTGCTCGTCTACCTGCTGACGGGCGTCGCGATCTACGCGGCGAGCCTGGGGCGCGTCGCGGACGTCTTCCGGGTGGAGTTTGAGGCGGAGCAGGCGCGCGCCGCGACGCGCCGGGAGCGCGCCCGCATCCAGGTGCGCGTTCGCGACGCGGTGCGGGCGGCGGTGCGCGCACAGGCGCGGGCACGGGCGCGGGCGGCGGCGGCGGCGGCGGCGGCGGCGGCGGCGTCGAGCCAGGACGACGGCCCGGCGGTGGCGGGCGCAACGTCGCCGCCGCTGCCGGCCGACACGGCCGTTGCGTCGACGCTGCCGCCCTATGACGCCGCCACGCCGCTGTCATCGGCGCCGGTGCCGGCGCCGTCGGCAGTGGCGGCGCAGGCGGCGCGCCCGGCCGGCGGCCGACGCCCGCGGCCGGCGTCTGTCGGCGGACGCGGTGGCGCAGTCGGTGGGCCGGCCGGCCACGCCGCTGCGACTGC
This sequence comes from Pyropia haitanensis, assembly GCA_008729055.1. Lineage (NCBI taxonomy): Eukaryota > Rhodophyta > Bangiophyceae > Bangiales > Bangiaceae > Pyropia > Pyropia haitanensis. The sequence goes on along the minus strand of SDUX01000004.1, from coordinate 6,449,708 downwards.
GACGGCGCCGGCCGGCGGGCCGGCCGCCCACGCCGCCGCCGTGACCGCGGCGTCGCCTGGCGATGCGGCACCAACAGTGCCGGCGGCAGCCGAGGCGCCTTTGGGGGCGGCGGGGGTAGGCGGCGGCGCTCCCCCCCCCGGCTGGGCGGCCCACCTGGAGCAGCAGCTGCTCGCGCGCGGGGTGCGGCGGGAGGCCCTCGCCGAGATGCGCGCCGCCTTTGACCGCCGCGCCGGTGCCAGCCGCGACGCGGCGGGCGGGGGGGGAGGGCGGTGCGGAGGGCTGGCAGGGAGGGGGGGGGGGGGAGCGGGTGGACGTGGCAAACTCGTAGGAACTAGTACGGGGCGATGGGGCGTGTGGCGGCCGGGGGGATGGCGGGCGGTGCTGCTGGTGTGCGGGCAGCGGCGAGGGGGGTGGCGCGCCACAGCGGTGGGGGGAGCTGGGCGTTGCCGGGACCGGGCCCTGCGCGCGGCCGCCCGGGTTTTGAGGGGATGCCGCACAGAGTCTGGCCGCCGCCGGCACCCCGCCGTGGCCGCCGCGGCCGCGGGCGGCACGGCTGGGCGCCTGGGGCGTGCGCGCCACGGCGCTTCCGCCCCCATTACCCCCGCCGTGCCCGCACACGCCGCAGGACCCCACTCGCGGCTGTCCCGTCCAACCCCCGTCGCCGTCGTGGCCGCCCCTCTCGCACACACTGCGTGCCACCGCCGCTGCTGCGCCGACCCCCCGCCGTGCTGCTCCCGCTGTCTCCCGTGCTTCCCCTCGCACAACCACGGCCGCTGCTGTCACCCCCCTCTGTCAACACCGCCGTTACCTAACGCTCACAGTCATCTCTCCGAGTGAGAACGGCAGTTGGGACTGCAAGAACAGCTTGGAGAAAGAGGCCTCTTCCTCTGGACATGTCTCCACGTTTGTAGGGCGCCGCTTCTCAGCGGCGCGCAAACGAAAGAAAAAGGCGAGACTGTTCTGTCTCCAGTGCTATTCTGCACCAGGCAGCTTGTTTTGTATTGTATCAGCAGAACACTTGCTCGTTTGGGTGCATAGAGGCGCCCCACGGCCACAACGCTGAGAGACGATGCACTCGCCTCGTCGGTGGTGGACGCGTGATAGACGGACGGCTACGCACGGATGTCTGGCGAAAGTTGTCCGAGTTATTTTTGCCTGCAAAATAAATACATGATGGATCAATTCAACGTGTAACTAGCTATATGACCATGAGCAATTAAACTCACAACTGTCCTTCACGACTACGAGACGTCCTGCCTCCCTCACAGCCGCGAGCTTGCCGCATCCGGCGCGGTCACCAGTCGTCGCTGGCCGGGAGCGGCGTGCTGGGTTGTACCGCCGCGCGGCACAGCGTGTCCTCTGTGACCGTCAGCCAGTGCCGCACCTCCTCGGGGTCCCGCAGCAGTCGCTGCCCACCACCCACTGCGAGAGGTTTACAAACGCACCGTCGAATTACTCCGGTGCCGTTCCGTCTCGTGAAACGGTCGGACGGTGAACGAGCAGTGGCGGTGGATGTTCGACGCTGCGTTCTTGGCACCTCCTAACATCCCACCCTTCCGCGGCACGAGGGGCGAGCAGCCGCACACCCTCCGCGGTGGTGTTGTGCCCTCCGGTCCTCGCCGCAGGCATGACTCGCCAACGCACGGATACACCGGGTCCCGAGAGTGTGTGAGCAACAAACGACGGACTGGGCGGCTCAGATCTGGGGGGACTGGCCTGACGAGGCGGAAAGGGGAGGGACAAGGCATCCTTGTCGTGGTGGGCCTGCGACGTTGACGCCCCGCGTGCTTCCCCCGGACAAGCACGCCCCAGCGGTGATGAGACAGCGCCCACAACACCCAGCCACCCGCCCTCCGGCGGGCGCGGTCTTCCCCTTGCCGACCAATCCCCTCCCCAATCCCCGCTGGGAGAGGATTGCCGAGCGTCCGCCGCGAGGCCAACTGGCGTCCTGTAGTGGTGGCGGACTTCACACCGCAGGGTGGGCCATACCCAATGCAGGGGGTGGCAAACAATGAAAGAGAGAGAACATGGGGTTAAGAACTGAGTCGCGGTTTGGGACCCACGAGGGTCGGCTGGGTGTGCGGACTCGGGGCTGGGCTAGGCCGCTAGCCACTTTACACGGAGGGGGCGGGCGTTTGGTGGCCACTTCGGCGAATGCGCCCGGGTGCCCAGACGCCCCGCACGCACGGGGGTACGGCCACCAGGTTGGCGGGACAGCGTCCACAGACGGCAGCCGTCGTTGGGCGGTGTGTCGCCGGACGACACACGCACGATGATGATTCGGGCGTGTGTACACATCCAAGGGCCCGCCGTGGCATGTACACTGCACACTTGGAGACAGCGCATTCGATGGCGTTGTCAACGCGAGGTCAGTACAGTATGCCCTGTACGTGCTGAGAGGGGCTGTGAGAGGACGGCGGGCGGCAGACGCCGAGAAAGTTGCTTTCCTGACGAGGAAGAGAAAACCATGCGGCCGCGGCCGCAGCTGCCATCAACGTAGGTCGATCACACTAGCCAGTCCTCCCTTCCACTAGACCCGCTGTCTTCCGTACTGTCGATGACGGCCATCTGTTCTTCCGCCTTGCGTTTCTGTATCCAATTAATGCTGGCGAGCGATCTCGCCACCGCCACCGTCCGAGCGGATCCGCCCTCGCGTCCCTGGCGGAACCTTGGCGGGTGGGTCTGAGACCGCCTCTGGCCCGCCCACCCCTCGAGCGCCCACGACAGGTGGGACGTGCACCCCTCTCTTGGCGGCTCGCGCCCACCTCTCTGGGCGGCTCGCGCTCCCGTCCTCGCCCCGCACGTGCCTCCCTGCGCTGGCGCGCGCGAGCCGGCATTCCACGAGGTCTGTGCTGGGAAAGGGGGGATCCTCTCTGCGGCTGGCGGTCTACAGCGTGGGTGTAGGCTCCCGCGCCCGCCGTCTGCGCTGTCCGTGCTGCGAAAACCGCAGGCCACCAACCGCCACCCCCCGGCGCGCCCGTGGCGCGTCATGCCGTGCGGTCGCATACAGCAACGGGACTTCCTCCCCCTTCCCATCGCCCTCCCCTGTGCCTCTGGTAGCAGCTGGTCAGACGGGTCGCACGGGCGAGCGGCCAACCGCTCTAATCCAGACAGGTCGGCAGCGGGGGTGGGGATCGATTTATAAATAGCGGCGTTCCGCCGCTATACGTCACCGAAGAAAGCGATCAGGAAGAACAAGCGATTAGAAGCCACAACTGCCACCATCACCGCCGCTGCCGTGGGGCACACAGCCGCGGCACCCGCCAGGGACCCCGGCACAATTCTACTGGCAGCTCTAGGTGCTCTGCGGATGGCAACGCTCGTTCCTACTAGCGGATGGCGGGGCCACAGCGGGCCCGCCCGCCTGACTGTCTTCACCCCTTCCCCTCGCCCCTGTTCTCGGTGGGCACGTGCAGCTGAATGCTGTGGCAGCCGTGCACCTGCACCGTACCCAGAGAGGGGCATTGGTCTCGGATGCCACCACGTTCGGTCAGCTATGGTATGGATACACCATACTTACGTACGGGAGCCCTCAACCCGCGGCGAGCCCCTTCCCCTCGAGCCGAGGGGCCTCGACGCCCGCTAGATGTCTGCCTCACGATTTCTGCTTTTCCCCGCACACGTGGATTCACAGCCAGTAGATTCAATGCCCAGCCCAGGGCTACCGCGTCGCCCTGCCACGTTCCGTGAGTGGAGCAACAGTTCAGCCCCACCCCCGCACGGTCGGCCGCGTCTTTGCCAACGCGTGCGACAACTGATCCCCCTCGCGTTCCCCGTTCGTCTGACACCGGGGAGGGGGTCGCCCACCCTGCTGGTGTAGGCAGCAGCCCGCCGTCGGGCGCGCGCGTCGATGTGGGGGGGGCGCGCCCGCCCCCGCAGCTGCTGCAGCTGCCGTCGCGCCTGTTGTCCGTTTTTTTCTTGTGCGCAGCGGCCACCGGCAGGGAGGAGTGACGGTCCCACAGCAGGGGCGGGAGGAGGGTTTTATCGAGGGAGATGACACCAGCCAGCTGCAGTGGGTAGTGCGCACCCTGTTACCACCGCGGCGGTGGCGGCAGTGGTGCTGTACTGGGAGTGGTACCGCTGGGGGAGCGGCGGCGGGGTCGCCGCTACTCACGGGCGGGTGGAAGGAGGCGAAAGGGGGGGGCCCACCGCGGTGCTCCGTGCGGGGGCCCCCGCCGGAGCGGCAGGGCAAGAAGGGGGAGCGGAGGAGGCGGGACGGCGTTGTGGATGAGCGGGACGGAGAGGACCACCGATCTGTGTGCCCCTTGGCAACTTGACGCCTGGGAGACGCGGGGGGGGCGGGGGGAGCAGAAGGGGGGGATTGAGCCGGGCAAGCCACGCTCGCGCTGCTGGTTTCGCCCCAAGGCGAGCCGTCCATCCCCCCCCCTCCGCTGCCACTGTCGCTGCCGCCATAAGCTGTTGCTGTGTCCTCAGACGTTCGCGTCGGCACGTAGGCGCGTCGCGGTGACGAGGTGGGGGCAGCGGCAGCAGCGGTCGCCGCTCGGCGTGGCCAGGGCGGTATTTCATCCGCCGCCGTCGACCCACTTTCGCTCTCATCCCTTCTCCTCGCCCCCACCATCCTTGCCTCCCCTCGCACCGCCCCAACCCTTCCTTCGCCGTCGTGACGGCACCGCTCCATGGGAGCGCCGGTGGTCGGTGCGCGCCCGCACACCCGGTCGTGGGTGCATCCCCCGCGGCCTGCTCGCACTAAGGGTTGGCGTCCTGGGGTAACGCCCGGCTCGCCCTCGCCCAGCACCGCCAGCTCCTGCACCCTCTCGGGGAGTTCGCGCGACCCTGCGGTCGTGCCACCGTCGACCACCACCGGGTCTGTGCGGATGCGCGGGCGTGGGGAGACCCCCCCCCCGCTGCTTCCCCTCCCCCCTCCCCTCCGGTCTCGCAGCCGTCCCACCCAAGCGCTGCGCCACCCTGTCATTCCTCCCCACTGGACACCACCCACCCCCCGCCGGTAACGGGGTGCAGTGGGAGGTTTGGTCCCGCACACACCCCCGCTGCCGTGGCCAGCAGCGACGACGCGGCTGGCGATGCAGACACCGGTGTGTTCACCATTGGCAGCGACGGCGGTGGCACTGGTGCGAGCAGCGCCGGCGGTGCGGTCCGTGGGGTCGGCCGCGGCGGACCCGCCAGCGGTGGTGTCGGCACCCCGACCGCTCCCCTTCCCGCCACCGCCTCCGCCGCCGCTGACGCCGCCCCCGCCCGACGCACCGCCGCGGTCTACTCGCCATGCGCCCGCTGTCAGGCGCCTCTCCACATCCGCCGCCCCTTTTGTCCCAGCTGCCTGGCTCCACGGGTGCGTGCGCCGCCGCCGTCGGCGGCAGCCGCCGCCGCTGCTCGACGAGAGAGGCGCCGACGAGCCAAGGCTGCCGCGGCAGCTGCAGCAGAGGCGGCGGCGGTGGCGGCGGCGTCGGCGGCAGCGGTGGTCGTCGCGGAAGGGACGGAGACAGCAGCGCCGGATTTAGTGGTCGCGCAGGGGCGCGACTACCCAGGCGCAGACGACGGACGCCACGGCGCAGGCGACGCCATGGCCGCTGCGGATGCAACACCCGCCGCCAGCTTGGGAGCAGGGCTAGCCCCGCAAGCCTCTGTCGTTGGACCAGCGATGGTGGCGCCTTCGGGAACAAGAGAGGCGCCGTCGTCGCCTCTACCTGAGCGCCCCATCCGGGGGCGCCCCCTCAAGGAAAGCTCTCGGATGGAGCACGTCCGCCGTGGCTCTCCGGCAGCGCCCCCGTTGGCCACGTCGTCCATGCTCGTAGATTCTCGGGCCCCACGACAGACGCCGTCGGCGTCGTCGTCGTCCCTGCCGCCGTCGCCATCACCTCCGCCGCCGCCGCCGCCGCCGCCGCCGCCGCCGCCACCGCCGTCACCTGTGTTGTTGGCGGCGCCCCGGGCAGTTGGGCCAACGCCGGCGGCGTCTGAGGAAGAACGTCACGGTGGCACCTCGGCGGCAGCAGCGGCTGCGGCGGCCGCCGCAACGGGCGCGACAGCGACGTCGGCTGCGGGGGACTTTGCCGCGGTCGTTGATCGCATCCTCTCGCGGGGGGTTTAGCTCGCCGTCTGGCAGGGGCACCCCAACCCAAGGCGTGCAGGGCGGTGTGAGCGGGATGGAGCTGGAAGGGGTCGTCACGCGCAGGAGCATCGGTCCGCACGGAGACGCCACTAGACTTGCATGTCTCCGACTTCTTCTCGCTGTTTGTCGTGTGGCTGGTCAATGTGCCTGCAGACCGCACCACCCCCGTTCCCCCTTTTTTTTTTCGAAGGGTGATATTACGTGTTGGGTGGGGTGCTTGGCAGGAGAGCCGCCACTCCTTTAGAATTCTATAGCGACTCTGCGTAGTGCTGTTCATCGCTGTTCTTCAGAGCCCCCTAGCCGTGCTCGTAGCGAAAGGAAGTGCCGCTTTCCGTGAGGTTCAAGCGTTGGCGGTGAGGGATGTCTCTTGGACGTCCTACATAACGGAGGGAGGAGAGACACTCGCATCGACTCGCTTTTTTGGCTTGGGTGTGTCTCCGCCGGCGGACCAGGTCGGCCGCGGCTGACACTTTCGTGCTCTGTGCTCCATCGGAGTGGGCCACTGTCGATGCCGGCTACCCCGCATGGCCGTGGACGGCACCTATGGCCACTTGAGTCGTGGCCCCTCCAGCCACACAGTGTCTGACCCCCGACAGAGGCCTGCCAAGGGCGGAAGGGCAGCCATGGTGCCAAGAGGGGGGGCCCGCCCCGGCCACGCCGCCCTCCTCGACTGTGACCAACTTGCTCTTGGACTTCATGTGCGTTCCCGAGATTGGGAACACGACGATACTCGACTTACAGTGACTCGTCCACCAACCAACCATCTCGTGGGGCCACGACGTAGGTGAGCGTTAACATCTCCCTACGGACACCCTTCTCGCACAGAAATAGTCAACTGGGCGTTTGCATGTTGTTCCAGCCTCACCCCCTCCACTGGGCTAGTATACATGGCCTTGGGGCGGGGGGGGGGGGGCCTCTTCTGCACAACGGTGGTCGTCGACAGGGGGAGTGGGGTGACACCGCGCGTTGCTGGCGGCCGCCGCCGTGGCGGCGGCCGGAGCGTCGTCCACAGCAGACGGTGGTTGATTGGACCTTGCTGCTGTCAGCCGGCCCAAGGCGCGACTCGCCCGCGTCTCGGCCGTTCCGGAGAGGGGGGGGGGCCTCCACCGCCGCTGCTGCCGGCCGACACGCGCCGTCCGCCGGCGTCGGCCCCCGGACGCACTGTCGTGTACACGTGCTGGCAGCCGCCTTCGCCGCCGATCGCGGTCCGGTCCCACCCTCGTCGACGTCGTCCTCACCGTCACGGCCGTTGTGTCTTCCCCGCCATCATCCCTTCTTTGGTGGTTACGTGTTGCTCCCAACCCCCCCACCCCCTTGATAGCCGCTCACCAACTCAAAGCCGGCGCCGCTCCGCCGTGCGCGTGTGGCGCCTATCCAGGCGTCGCTCGCTCCCGCGCGGCGCGGCGCCCCGCTCGACGCTCTCCCTGCGCGCGCGCGCGGACGTGTGGTACGTGTGTGGGTGTGTGTGGACGCGCTCCCCCCCGCGGCTTGCTTCTCTCTCCCCCGCGCCTCCACCGCACCCTCTTCTCTGTGCTGTGGGGCAGGTGCGCCCTACCGCCACGCCGCCCGCGTCTTCCGCCTCGTCGCGTGTGGCTCGTCGTCCCCTCCCCCCCACCCCCCCTCCCCCCACCTCGCGGCAGCCGCCGCCCGTGTATGGAGGGCGGGAAGCCCCGCGGGTTGCCTCATCCCGCTGTACCGCCACCACCCCACCATGGACCTGTCCCTGTTCCAGTGAGCGCCGCCGCCGCGGCGGGCCTCCAGTTTGGGGAGTATGTCGCCGCGGCCGCCGGTGCTGGCGGGCCCGCCGGCGGCGCACCGTCTCCCCACCCACCCCCGCCAACCTTCCTGCCCCCACACGCGGGGAGGTCGGGCCCGCCGCCGCCTGGGGCGGGTCCCCACCGGCCACCACCGCCGTCCATCCATGGTGGCGGCGGGCCACCCCCACGGCACCTGCCGCCCCACCCGTCGGTGCTGCCGCCCGGCGCGGGTGGCGCGTATGGAGGCCCCCCGCCGCCTCCGTTCACGCCAATACCCCATCCGGGGGGGCCGCCCCCTGGCGGGCCCCCGCTGCCGCATGTCCAACAGCAGCAGCGGGCGGCGGCGGCGGCAGCGGTGGCGCAGCAGCAGCAGCAGCAGCAGCAACAGGCGGCAGCGGCACAGCAGCAGCAGCACCAACAGTGGGCGATGCTCCAGCAGCAGCAGCACATGCAGCAGCAGCAGAGGATGCAGTTTCGCCCGCCGGCAGAGCTGCAACGCACCTCTTCGGCGCCGCCGAACCTGACCGAGCAGCAACGGCGGGGGCTAGGTTCCCCAAGCTACATCCCGGAGCGGCCGCCACAATTACAACGCTTTCCGTCCAGCCCACAGCAGCCAAACGTAAGCGCGTGCCCCAGCCAGCCTGGCGTTGTTCCCATTGTTTTCTTTTTTGCTTCGTTCGGTAGAGTGTCGAGGTTGGCTCTCGCGTTGCCGATTGGCCGCCCTCTTTGCTTATGTCCTTCGTTCTGTTTCTGTGTCTGACGGTCTGTTGTTCGTCGCTCTGTCATTGCTTGATGGTCTCTTGATGAGTGGTCGTGCTGGTCTTTGGATTGCTTGCACGACGTTTCTTGAATGCCCTTCTGGGTCACGCATGGTCTGGTGCTGACATTTTGTCGGAACCCGGTCCGTGGCTCTGTATACTGCGGTCGACTGGGGCAGATGCCGTACATGAACCCACCGCCAAACTTCCGTCCTTACCACGTCCCCTACTACCAGCAGCCGATGATGTACGGTGTTCCGCAGCCGGGTGCGGCCGCGCCACAGCCGGCGGCACCGCCGGTGGTGAAGCGGGAGCGTCGGGCGCTGACGATTGTGGATCCCACGACGCATGAGGCCATTGACCTCAGTAATGCAGCACCGGCCACGAAGGCAGCGCAGCCACCTACCAAGCCCTCTTCTGAGCCGGTCAAGACTCCGATGACGACTTCGGCGCCAGTGACGCCGTTGACAGGGTCGCTCGGAACGAAGGCATCGCCGCAGCCTCCCCGGGCGTCGCTCCCCCCGTCTCGGGGTGGGGGTGGTGGCGCTTCCCGGGCATTGCCGATTGTGTCTCCCGACGGCATCACGTTGTCCACTTCCAACCTGACGTCGGGCTCTCCCATAACGGTCGCCACACCGGCAGCTCCGTCAGCCACTCCAGCGGCGGCGTCGCCTGCATCTGCGGGAGTGGACACGGTTGCACTCAAGGCCGCGCTGGACAAGCAGCTGGAGCAGCAGGCGGCCCAAGATGGTCGGCCGGCCCAGATGACGACGGGGTCTTCTGGACTAACAGGAGTCACACAGTCCAATTCATCCTCGTCGCCTGCAGTGCCTGTACCTTCGCCGTCGAGCGAGCACTCTGGCCGTGCGGCAGTCCAGACGTCTTCTGATGTGACGGCTTCGCGGACCACCTCGACGGGGCCGCCTGGCATTTCGACGACGCCGCGACAAGGCACTGCGGCGGCGGCCGCAGCAACGTCTGCCGGGCAAGGGAAGAAGGCACAGCACGCACCACGGCCGCCGACGTCGACGGCAACGTCTGCATCCACCCGGCCATTGGCGAAGGCTGCGTCGGAGGCACCGTCCTCTCCGGCTGTCGCGTCTGCGTTGGAGAGTGCGCCGTCACGAAAGACGACGGCCCCAAGTGCGTCCTCGTCAGTCTCTTCGTCGCTTGGGAGCAACGTACCCGCTGCGTCTGCTGTCGGTGCGCGTGCAGCGGCACCGGTCAATCAAGCGTCAACGGCCGAGTCTCAAGGCCCGCCGTCTGTGGGGGCTGCGGCCAAGGGGACGGTCACGGCGACCAAGACGGCGCCTGCCCCTTCCGTTCCTCGTCCTGCTAAGCCGGTTGCAGCGCAGTCTGGTCCTGATGTCGCTTCGACAGTCAGCAACAAGTCCGCCGCATCCATGGCGCCAGCCGCTCTGTCATCCCCGGCAGTTGGCAAGGGTGCCACGACCAAGCAGCCGGCGGTCAAGTCTGCGGCCATGAAGACTGCGATTGCCAAGGCGGTACCCTCCACGGGTCCGCCCGCCAAGCCCGCCGCAGCGAAAGAGCAGTCGTCCAAGGCTGCGTCGAGCACGAAGGCCGCGCCCGTCAAGATTGCGCCAGTGAAGACGGCGGCCGCCGCGTCAACTCCCGGTGCGTCCTCAGCGCTGCCCAAGGGGGCACCGACGGCAGCGACCCAATCCAAGGTCGCGCCCGAACCAGCGGCACAGCCTAAGTCTTCGGCCATCAAATCTCCCGCGACCAAGACTGCACCGTCCAAGGCACCTCCAGCAAAGGCAGAGCTTGCTAAGCAGATGGCCCCGAAGGCTGCTGCGCCGCCTCGGTTCGGACCTGCTAAGGCTTTCACTTCTGCCAAGACACCCGTGACCAAGGCTCCGGCTGCCCAGCGAGCGCCCGCGAAGGCTCCGGCCGTGTCGACTGGTGCTCCGCCAGCGGCAGGGGCCCTTCCCTCATCCTTGACGAAGTCGTCGGCGGGGGTGCCGATCAAGTCTTCCCAGTCGGCTACTTCCTCTAAGGCGTCGGTCTCGTCGGCTGGGGCCCCAGCTGTTGCTCCGGCGGCCGCCGTGCCTACCGTGGCTGCTCCGCTGGCGCTCAAGGCAACCACCGCATCGTCGACGACACGCAAGGTGTCCGATGCGCCGGCATCTGCGGCTGCTGCTGCGCCCGTCGGTCCAAAGGTCTCATCAGTTCCCAAGCCATCTGCATCCGGGGCACCGTCGCAGGTTGTGTCGCAGGCTACCGTCTCAGCAGCACCGCCAATGGCGCCGGCAGCCGCGCCGGCCGCGACGCCGGCAGTGGCAACATCGACTACTATGGCGACGGCTGAGCCGTCAGCGACACCCCTTGCTGCTGGCGCTTCGAAAAAGTCTGCACCGGCTGCCCCAGCAAAGGCACCTGTGGCTCCCAAGGCGGGGAGTACCGCATCTCCCGTTGTTGTCACGGAAACGGCTGCTTCCTCCCCTGCGGCATTGTCTGAGAAATCGACTGCGAAGCCGACGGACCCGGCTGCTGCAAATGCACTCGATGTGAAGCAGCTTACGGTCACGGACCAACCGACTGCAACTGGCACGTCATCTGGTGGTGCGAAAGCGTCCACCCCGGTGACATTGACGTCTTCCCAGCCAGCAGTAGCCGCGTCGTCGACTCCTACGGTCGCAGCTGCAAGCCGTTCGTCGCCAAGTGGCGCGGCAGACCCCGTGCCTGCCGTGTCAACTGTGAAGGGCACCAAAGTGGCTGAGCCGGCATCTGAGGTGGTGCGTCATTCTGCGAATGGAGTTCCTACGCGGGCTTTGTCGCCGCCGTCGGATAGCCCCACCCCAGCAAAGCCTGTTGGCGACAAGCCAAGTTCTACTACGTCCGTCGACGCCGAGCCGTCTGCTCCTGCGGCCGCAACTACTTCGGTTGCGGCTGCAGGGGCTGCAGCAGCTGCTGTAACAACGGTCGGCGTTGCTGCCGCGACTGTGGGTGTCGCTGCTGGACCTGCTGCAGCTGCCGTCGCAGCAGCCGGTGCTGTAGCAGCTGGTGTCGCTTCGGTTGTGAAGTCCGCCCCAGCATCAGGTGATGCGGCGACGGCTGCGCCCAGCGGTTCGGTTGACGCTTTGGCGCCAGCAAGTGGCCGAGCAGCCGACTCGGGCGCACCTGGCAATGCCAACACCGCTTCCAACGCATTGCCCGGCCCGCCTGGTGGTGCAGGGAATGTCACTGGCCCCGTTGTGCCACCGCCGCTGACGCCGAGTACCCTGCCAACAATTACACACGCGCCTGGCGACCGCCGAGTATTCCCCGCGGAGTGGCTCTTTGACATCGGTCCCTTCTGCATGGCTCTGGACATTCTGCCCCAGTCTGTCCTCGGTTCGGGTGTGAACAAGCACACCAACAGTGGTGGTGGCGGAGGTGGTGGGGGGCGCGGTGGGGGTGGCGGTCGTGGTGGGCGGGGCGAACGTGGTGGGGGCGACCGTGGTGGCGACCGCGGCGGCGGCCACGGTGACCGTGGCCATGAGCGCGGCGGTCCTCCACCGCAACTTCATGACCCGCGGGGCTCTCAGCGGTCGCCGGCTGCGAATGGAGGTGCCAACGGGCCGGCGTCCGGGCCTATTCGTTCTACAGCGCCGGGTATGCTTGGTGGCCCACCACGCGGTGGAGCGCCCTCTGGTCCTCCCGAGCCAGACTTCAACGCTGCGCGGGGTACTATGAAGGTGCTGGCGGGTGGGCAACCAGCTGGCGGGGGCCCCGATTTGGGCATGTCGCGGACGCCACGCGGTGGTGCTGGGACGCCCATGAACCGTGGCGGTGGCTACGGGAGCGCCCGTGGTGGCTATGGCGAAATGTCGGATCCGCGCGGCAGCCGGGTGCAGGCAGATGTCATTGCTCCGCAGCCGGAGCTGCAGCGCAGTGAGAACGCGTGGCAGCGGCGTCGCGAGGACGACGACGAAGTGGAGGCTAAGATCAAGGTGGTCCGGTCACTGCTGAACAAGCTGACTCTAGAGAAGTTTGACAAGATCTACACCCAGATCAAGGAGGTTGAGATTACTTCTCTGGAGGTGCTGTACGGCTTGGTAGCGGAAGTCTTCCAGAAGTCGCTGTCGGAGGCCAACTTTGCGCCTATGTACGCGGACCTGTGTGCGCGTCTGAGCCGGGACGAGCTCAACTTTAGCGCGGAGATGCTGGAGACACCGGAGGAGGAGAAGAAGGCGCTCTCCTTCCGTCGTCGGCTGCTCAAGAACTGCCAGATGGAATTCGAGCGGTTTGCCAACGAGGAGACGATTATGAGCGACCTCAAGGCGCTGGAGGACTCGGACACTCTTACCGCCGAGACGCTTATGGTGATTGTGGAGAAAGCGCGGGAGAAGCAGAGCGCGGCTATGTCCGAGTTCATTGGCAAGCTGGAGGCGATTGCAAAGCAGGACGTCATCCAGCAGAAGGACATTGCCGTCGTCATTCAGCGTGCCAAGCAGCGCATGTTGGGCAACGTGAAGTTCATCGGCGAGCTGTTCAAGCAGAAGCTCATCAATGAGAAGATCATCCACACCGAGTGCATTCAGCGGCTGATGAGAATTTCGCTCGCCAAGAAGGAGGACGACGTGGTGGAAGGACTGGTCCAGCTGATGACGACGACGGGCAAGTTGCTGGCAAGGAACGAGAAGGCCCAATCTCACATGGCTGCGTACTTCAATGAGTTCTTGATGTTGTCGCGTGACCCGCAAATCCCCACCCGCATTCGATTTCTGCTCAAGGACCTGCTGGACCTGCGGGCTGCGAACTGGCAGCAGCGCAGGGAGGAGACGAAGGCCAAGACGATTGCCGAGATTCATGCGGACATTGAAAAGGAAGAGCGCGCTAAGGAGTCTGCATCGCGTGGCCGTGACTCGCGCGGCTTTGGTGGTCGCGACCGGCGGGAGCGGGACCACGGGCGTGGGGGTCCGCCTCCCAACCTGCGGGGTCTCAACATGCACACACCCATCTCTGCCCGGGGTCCAGGTGGCGGCAATACCTTTGGCGGCGGCAGCGGGGACCGCAGGGATGGTGGAGGTGGCGGTGGAAGCGGCGGCAGCTCGGTGCGCTCTGGAGTTGGCCTACGTCCGAGGCCGCTCGGAGGAGCTGTTGCTGGTTCGGGCGATGTGCGGATGTCATCCCGGTCGTCGCTCCCGCCGGCGAATTCCTTCTCTATTCTCACTGAGCCGTCGCCGTCTGGCCGTAGGGACGCAAGGCATGCGTCGGCTGACAGGAGCGACTTTTCTGGGTCTGCCCGTGGCGGTGGCCGGCCATCAGTCGGTGGTGGCGGCTCGTCGTCGGCCGCCTTGGCCAGGGAGGAGCAGTTGGAAGGGTCGGACGGCTCGATGAGCGGGCCGAGCTTGGAGCGCAAGGTTAAGGCCATCCTAGGCGAATTTGCGACGACCTCGGATACGAAGGAGGCGACTGAGTGCGTGTCAGAGGAGGTGCCGGAAGCCAGCCGGCCGGCGTTTGTCGCGGCGGTGATGCGGCACGTGCTGGAACTCCGCCCTGATCAGCGGCTTGCCCCGCTCGGCTTGCTTGAGTACTTTGCACGGTCGGGCGTCTTGTCATCTGCGGCTTTCGTCAAGGGCTTCACCGACATTCTGAACGAGCTGCTCGACCTGGGCATTGACGACCCCCAGGCTAACGTCTACGTTGGTAAGTTCGTCGGGCGTCTGGCGGCTGCGGGTGCTTTTGAGCCGCAGTCTGTCGGTGACGGTGGCAGCGGCCCATCGCATGGGTCTACGGCGTCTGCGGCTAAGGACGCACAGGCAAAGGTGCGCGGGCTCGGCTTTCTCGGCAAGGCTGTGGGTGAGCTGCAGGAGGAGGACCCGCGGGCAACGTTGCAACTTGTCTGTGCGGTGTTTAGTGCGTACAAGGTGGGTCTGTTGTCGTCGCCTGTGGGTCCTTCCAGCGGCGCCTCCGCTTCGCCAGCTGTCTCGTCCGAGGCCGACGCGGACGTGCAATCACGGGCGGTGTACCAGGCGTTGGGGCTGGACGTGGGTGCATTGGCAAAGGCCATTGGCGACCGCGGCGAGATGGCGCTCCAGTCCGCGGTGGATACTCTGCGTGTGCACTTTTTGGTACCCCTGCGGGCGGTGGCAAAGGACTTGCCTGGCCGACTGGCACCCGCTCGGGCGGGTGGGTCGTCCCCATTGTCCAAGGACGCAGTTACGTCGATTGCGACTGCCACTGTCGCGTGGTGCAATGGGCGGGTCGACCCCGCTACCCGCGGCACCCCCGCATTTGTGCGGCTGCTGGCGCGGTCGTCGCTGGAGGCGGCCTGTGCTGAGACGTCGGTGGCAGGCGGCAAGGACGCCTCATCCCCGCCTCTCACCGTTGAGCTCATGCGTACGGAGCGGTTGCTGCTTGAGGCGCTAGTCGCCCCGCTCCTGCGGCCGTACACAGCCACCTCGCAGCCGCTGCAAGTGGCGGTACTGCTCGAGGTCCAGGCCTACTGTTACGCCGCTGGGTTCCCGCCAGGGATGGTGGGTGGGCCGGGTGGCCCGGGTGGGGCGGGTGCCACCCGCCGGGCGTCGCTTGTCGTCCGTCTCTTTGATATCTTGTACGACACGGACGTGGTATCGGAGGAGGCGGCGGCGGCATGGAAGGAGCTGATCGTGACCGGCGATGACGAGCGTGGCAAGACCGAGGCGCTTGTCCTGACGCGCGCCTGGTTTGACTGGCTCGCTGAGGCTGAGGAAGAGGATGATGAGGAGGAGGAGGGCGGCGGTGGTGGTGGTGGCGGCGGTGGCGGCGGCGGCAGCGGCAGCGGCTCGTCGGCGTCGGCGCCGCCCGCGCCGGGTGCGGTGGCCAACAGGCCATGATGTTTCATGCGTGTGATTCAATGCTTGCATTTCCCCTTTGCGGCCAGGGCGTGCCCCTTCGTTTCCATTCCCTGTTTCCGTTTCCACCAGTGTTTTTTTTCCCTTTTGTTGCGCCACCCGCTCGGCTTTGGCCCTCCCGCCCCCCCACGCCGCTCCCCCCCACGCCGCTCCCCCCCACGCTCCTGCACCACCGCGGGCCTCCGCACCTAGGCCACGCCGCCAGGCGTCCGTCCACCCCGCCTCCCCCCCCACGCACAGCTATGGTACACGGCCGCCGACGGGCACAGCCACCCGCCCCACCGCCAGCCGCCGCCGACGGCGCGCGGCGCGGCGGGCGACGTCAACCCCCCCCGCCCGCCCCCCCGACCGGGTCGGCGCCGCCCCCCCCGCCCGTGCCGGCCCCCCCCCTCCCCCCCCGACGGGCGCGAGCGCCCCCCCGTCGCCCTCGTACGTCAGCGAGTCCACCATCCACGACCGCGCCACGCCGAGCGTCTGCCGCCGGAGCGTAAACACAAACACCGCCGACGACGCGGGCGCCGCCGCCGCCGCCGCCGCCGCCGCCGCCGGCTGCCCGCGGTCGCCGCGGTCGCCGCGGCCGCCGGCGGCGGCGGCGCTGTCGCCGCCGCCGTCGCCGCCGCTGCCGCCGCTGCTGCCGCCGCCGCCGCCGACGGAGGAGAGCCGGGGGGGCACCGCGTCCCGCCGGCCCGCCGCGTTGGACGGCCGCCGTGCGGGTGGCGGCACCGCCGGGAGGGGCGCGGGGGTGGCTGGGCGGCCGCCGGCCGCCACAGGTGGGGCCGCCCCCTCCCGCGCCGCCGCGTCGCCGCCGCCGCCGCCGCCGCCGCCGCCGCCGCCGCCGCCACCGCCGTCGCTACCGCTGCTGCTACTGCCGCCGCCGCCGCCACCGTCGACACCCCCCCCCCCTGCGGTCCGCGCCGGCGGCGGGCCCGCCAGCGGCTGCCCCCCCCCCCCCCCCCCCCTTCCCCCGCGGCGGGCCCCCCCCCCGCCGCACCCACACCCGACACGCGTACGTGTCCGCCTCGAGCCGCAGCGCCGACAGCACCGCCACCGCCGACGCGTCCACGAGCGCCGCGTACGGGGCGGTGATCATGACCCGCCGAAAGTGCTCAAACTGCCCCAGGTCCATCTTGCGGCCCGGCCCGAAAAACGGCGCCGCCGCGCCCACCCCCCACACGTCAATGTTCGCGGCCATGTACAGCGCCTCGATGCCCTCGTCGCGGCCCGCGTCGCGGTTGCCGCGGAGCGCGTCGAGGAGCGCGTCGACCATGTGCTGCGGCTGCAGCTGCGCGTACAGCGCGACGCGCTCGCGCCACTTCATGCGCGGCGCGTCGGGGGGTGGGGGGGGGGGGGGGTAAACTCAGACGCCCGCGCCGCGCTGCTGCTGCTGCGGGGCGGGGGGGCGCCGCCGCCGCTGTCACCCACGCGGCCGCCGCCGCGGCCGCCGCCGCCACCACCACCGCCGCCGCCACCGTCGCTAACGCCACCGCCACCGTCGCTGCCGCTCCCTCCGCCACCGCCGCCGTCGCCGTCGCGGCCACGCCCAGCACCCCCACTCCCAGCCGGTGGTCCGCCACGGGCGTCCCCCCCCCCCCCCCCCCCGGCGTGTCCCCCCCCCCCCGCCGGCCGCGCCCGACGTCTCGGCCCCCCCCCAGGGCCACGCGCCACCGCCGGCGTTGTCGCCCGACGGCCACGCGCCACCGCCGGCGCCGTCACCCGGCGACGGCGCGCGCCACCGCCCGCGGCCACCGCCGCGGCGGGCGCGCCGGCCGCCCCCCCTCCGCGCTCTGGCCGTCGCCGCCGGCCCGCGGTGGCGGCGGCGGCGGCGGCGGTGGCGGCAGCGGCAGCGGCGGCGGCGGCGGCGGCGGCGGCGGCGGTGCGGGCGGGACGGCCCGCCGCCCACGGCGGCGGGTGGCCGGCCGCAACCACCGCGGGGGGGATGACGTAGGCGACCACCGCCGCCGCGGCGGTGGCCGCCGTCGCCGAAACCGCGGACGGCAGCGGGGGGGGGCGCCGACGCCGTGCGCGTGGCGAGTCGGCGGCCAGGGGGGCGGTCATGGTGCAAAAGAAAAAAAAGAGAGGGGGATGAAGAGGGAAGCCGGGGGGGGGAGAGGTGGAGGGGGGTGGGGCGGGTCCACGGACGGGCAGCTGGTGACACGGGAGCCACGCCTGGACGGAAAGGAAAGGAAGCAGTGGGGCAGGCACAGCACTTGGGTCGGTGCCGACCGCGGGAGACAGCGTCGGTGTGCGAGACGCGGAGGCAGCGGGGGTGGGGCGGGTGCTGGCACGGTCGAGCGGGAAGAAAGGGCAAGGGTGGCGGCCACCACAGGGGTCTGGCGTGTGGGGGGGAGAGCGAAGGCGGGAGGGGGTGGCCCGGCAAAAGGGGAGGGGCGCCCCTCCCCTCGCACGGACTGGAAGCAGCCCGCTCCCGACACAGGCGGAGGGTGGCGGCCGCCCATTGGTCGGCTGCACGCACAGACGCGCGGGGCGCGTGGTTGGTCGACAGCCGACAGAGCATTGCTCCTGTATTTGTTCGTATAGGTTTTATCCGCGGTCGGCAGTCGCTCCCTTGGCTCGTGTGAGTCATGGATACCCAAGACACCACCAGCCCCGAGTGCGATCGAACACGGTACAGGAGGATTATGCCACGTTGCACTGCTACCAATCGTCTGCTTGCTTGACTACCTGTCGTAGATCGCGAAGGTCGCCGACAGGCGTGATGCCTGCACGTGAGCCAGCCCGCACTCCCGCCCAGTCTTTGTCCCCACCAGGCGGCGACCGCTGCGACCCGGGGCGACCTGGCGGGGGAGAGCGTGGACAAGGGCGGTGGCGTCGCGTGACCTCTGTAGGGGGCGGCAAATGCGGTCGTCTGGGGGCGGGGTCAGCGGGGAATGGCGGGGCGGCGGCAGGTGCAGCTGGAACGCTCCGGCCAATCCTACCCGTTCTATGTACCCTTTGGACGGTTTCCTCGCCCTCGACCCCTTTCCCCTTCTCCCCCTCATTCGCATCCTGTTGCGGCCTCCGCCCCCCGCGACATCATGAGTGGCTCGGTCCCACGCACAATGTCATCGCAACGACGGGCGGGGGGGGGCTGACCCTCCCTTGGACTGGAAACCACCATTGGCGGTAGTGCCCCGTGATGCGGTCGTAGCGATAGACCGACGCGGGGCGGGGCGCGGCGGCGTGGCGCGCCGCGGCGTGGCGCGCCGCGGCGTGGCGTGGAGGATGGCGGGCGCCACGCCCCCCTTCCCCCGCGGTGGCGCCAGCGCCGGCTCGATGGCGCGCCGCCACCGCCGGCGTGGCGCTCTGTCGATGGCGTGCGGGGGGGTGTCGGGTCGCACCACCGCCACGGGGGCCACCGCGCTGCCCACAGCGGGCACCACATCCTCGAGGTGACCATCGTGCGCTCCGTGGCGGTGGCGGCGTGACCAGCCGACGCGGCCTGTGCCGGTGGCCACTGCGGCGGAGCGTGTGGCCGTGGCGGCTTGTGTCCATGGCCGCAGCCACCGCGTCGGCTGCTAAGGCCACTTCCGGAGCCGCGTTGGTGCTTCTCCCCACCGTTAGGACGGGCGCCGGCGGCGGCGCCGCGACCGCCCCGGGCGCCCGCGCGCCGCCGTGTCCAGGTGCCCGAGGCGGTGACCGCCGCGGCTGCCGCAATGGCGACGGTCGTCGAGTCTGCCCACCACGGGGTGGGGGCGTCCACCTCGACGGGGGGGCGCTCTAGACGGCGGTGACGTCGCGGTCCGTGGACTACTCACCGCAACCACGGGCCGGGTGGCGTGAGCACCAACGGGCGCTCGCGCCCGCCGTCGTGGATGTTTGCGCCACGTGTACAACACGTGGCCACGCGGACTGAAGAAGAGGGGTGGAGGCGTCCGCCCCGTACCGGGCAGTCCACGCCAACCACCACCGTGCTCGCAGCGCGCGAGCACATGCGAGCACAGCGAGCACTGGGAGCTCCCGTCCGAGGGTCTTTTGGATTGGCCTCTTCTGAAGGGGCTCGCGGTGCTTGCCTGTGCTGGCAGCTCGCGCACACTTGCGAGGGCCACGAGCACTTTCATAGCAGGTTGCGACGATCCTGTACGTCCCGCGGCGGCGTCGTAGGGGAGCGTGCAGAGGGAGCGGGGCGGAGGCGACGCGTGAACGCTGTGGGCGGCGAGCACGGACGCCCGGGGGCAGGGATCCAGCGGGGACTGGCGGCGCGACGTCAGCAAGAGCGGGCGCGGCGCTCCCGCCGCCGCCGCGGCGCGCGGGTCCACGACGCTGGCTCGTTGCGGGTGCGGGGTGCGACCCCTTTGTGTACACGCCCCCACTGCAAAACGGGCTGCTCCGCAGCGACGCTGCCCAGACCAATGCCAGTGCGAAGACCGGCGGGGAGCAGACTCACCGGTCCACCGCACCGCAGGCGGCGGGGTAGCCGTGCGCTGGCGGTGGCGGCAGCACGGTTCCCGGTTTCCCCCAATCCCCCCCCCTGGACCGCGCCAGGCCGCGCACAGCGCGTCCACCGTCACGGTGGCGTCGGCGGCGCGCTCCTCGCGCGACGCATCCGTCCCGCGGGTCGTGCCAGAAGCCACGGCCGTCACCCTACCGGCGCCGCGTGTGCTGTACATACCCGTTGGCTGGGTGTGCGTGGTCGGCAGCCCCCCACGAGCGCGGCGGGCGCGGAGGAGGGGCAGAGGGGGAGGGGGGCCGCCCGAGCGTCCCTGCTGGCCGCGGGCGGAGGTGCGCTGGCGCCGCCGCCCCGCTTTCCATCCTCCCGCAGAGGGGGGGCGCGCCTCTTCCCACACGGCTCTCTGGCGCACGCGTCAGGGGGGGGAGCGCCAGCGCGCCTCCCCGCGCGCGGGGCGGGCGCGGGGTGGGAAGTGCTTGCGCGGCCGCCGCCGCCGCCAGGCTGGCTCCGCCGCCACGGCAGCGCCGCGCCGCCGCGATCGTCCCCGCCGCGCGGCGGCGGCCAATCGGGTGGCGCCGCCGCGCGCCGGCCGTTTCCTACCAACGTCAGCACCCCGGCCGCAGCAAGGCCTGCCCCTGCCCCGCGTACACGATGGAAAAACGAGCGAGGCGCGGCGGCGGTGCGCGCCGGGCGGGCGGGGGGGTCCGCCGCCGCGGCTACTAGAGCCTGGTCATGCGAGCGGGGGAGCCCCCAGCGTCCCCGCCGCGCGGCCGCCGTGGGCGGCCGCGCATCCCCCCCGCGCCCTCCGACGCGCAGGGCGGCCGGCTGTGGCGGTGCGCTGGGTCATGTCTCCCTGTTGTTTCGTCCACTCGGTGGCGGGCCGCGGCCGCGGCCGCGCCGCAGCCGCATCTCCGCGGCGTCTCGGCCGCCGCCGGCCCTCCCCGCCGCCGTCCCCGCCCGGCGTCGCCCACCACACCAGTGTGGCATGCCGCATGGGGGGGGGGGGGGAGGGGGGGGTTGCGACTGCCCTGCCTCGTCGCCGCCCTGCCCCCACACCGCTCGCCCCCCCCGAGCCCCGTACGGGAAGACTGCCTGTACACCCGCCCAAGGACGGCGCACGCCGGCTGGGCTGCCGCTTTGTGCCATTCGTGGTCTCCTCCACCAGGGGGTACCCAGTCTGAGGGGCGGCTGTGAAGCCCACTCTTCTGTCTTTCCCCATCCACGGAGTGGCGCACCGTCGCAGCGGCGGCTGTGCGTGCTCCCCTGCCCCTCCAGCGGCGGGCTGACCGGTTGGCACTTGGCCGTGCGCCCTATAAAACGCCGGCCGGGTAGCTGCCCCCGCCCGCCAGTCCACCCTCCGCCTCCGCCCTTCCCCAACAACACCCTCTTTCCAGCTCCGCCCACCGCCCCCCCGGTCAGGCTGACCGTGTGGCAGCACCGGCTGAGCGCCCCCTGTTTCCTTTCCTCGCGGGGACGGCGCTCCCCGTCTGCAGTGGTCCGCCGTCCCGTAGGGGCGGGCCTCGGCAGCAGCAAGCAAGCGCCGGCGGCACCTCCCCACGGTCGGCCGGCCGGCGACAGCCGTCCCGGCGCCCGACGGGTCGACCACCAGACGGGGACCGCCTCACCACCGTCATGGCGGTCGCCCCCGCAGGGGGTGCCCGCCCGTGGGCCCAACGGCTGCTGCGCCTGCTGCCGCTGTTGGTCGTGGCTGTGGCGGTATGCCGGCCGGTCGGCGCCGAGCGCCTCCTCCGTCGCTTCCCCCCTGGGGCGTACCCTCGGATGAGCTCGCTTCAAAACATGCCAGAGCTGCAGTGCTACTCGCCGCCCCGCTCGGCCCCCCCCATCTCGTCCATCAACGGGAAGCCCATTGCCCGTGGCAACGACACCTGTGTGGCGCCCGTGGTGGAGGTGGGGCAGGTGCTCGCGGCCAGCAAGAGTACCCCCGCTGAGGACCGGAGCTCCGACTGGCTCGTCCGCCGCGAGCGCAGCACGGCGTGGAACGTGCGCTCGATGGCCGCCACCGCGTCGGGCCGCCGCATCATGGGGACGTGGTGGGTGTTGCCGCCCGAGCAGGACTCGGACGGCCGCTCGACGGGGGACTTTGAGGCCGTGAGGGGCAAACGGATGAGCTCGTTGGACAAGTACCGCGCGCTGCTGACCGGCCTGCTGACGCTGCATCGCAACACAGACAGCGGGGAGATGTGGCGGGTCAGTAGCAAGTACGAGGTGCTGGCCGTCACGTCGGTGCGGCGCGCCGTGTGCCTCCGTCCCGACTGCTCAGACCTGACGGCGGTGGACACGACGGGGCGCGGCGCGTGCAGTGCAACGGCCTGCGAAGGGGAAGACGAGCCGCAGGGCGGCGACGACGCCCTGACGGTGGTGACGCACAACCCGGAAGGGGGGGGTCCACCACGGCCCGTGTCGGCCGTGCAGCACGGCCTTCTCGGGCTGGGGCGGGCGGCCATGGTGCAAGGTGGGTGGCTGCCGAGGACTGCCTACGGCCTGACGGCTCACCTCCGATCATGCCTCTTTGCCTCCCCCGGGCGTGCGCCGTGGAAGCTGGAGACGGGGGAGACGTGCTCCAACTGGACCCTCAACGGCGGCGCCGGCCCCGTCGCGGACGCCCGGCCGGCCGATTGGCTGGCCAGGGTGGCGTTTGTGTTGTGCCAGGAGCCGGTGCCCCGCTACCTGGACGCCAAGCGCCTGTGCAAGGGCGTCCCGCAGCAGGCGCCGCTCGAGCAAAAGGTGACGTACGACAAGGAGGCGTTCCGCACGCAGAGCAAGTCGGGGCGGAAGAGGACCATTGCGCACTGGTACGTCCAACCCGCCCGCCACGAGCGGGAGGCCGTTCCGAGCTGCCCGCTCTTCTTTCCCTCCTCCCCGACCGCCAACGAGTCGCTTCCCACAGAGCCGCTGTGGCTCGCCGGCACCGCCTCGCGGGAGATCAACGCGGCGGCGCCCGAGGAGGCTGACCTGGTCGCCCGTCTCGGCCGCTGCACCGTGCCCGCCCCCATCGACGTGGACACCGCCGAGCTGCGCGTCTTTGAGCGGACCCAGCGCCGAGAAGCTGTCAGCCGCGTCGTGGAGACCCTCACCTCTGGGGACTTTGCGGTGGTGGATGTCCCCGACAACCCCTTTCCGCGGAGCGAGGCCTTTGTGACGGGGATGCTCGTAGTTATCACCGCCATTGGCGCCCTGTCGTTTGTACCCAAGCAGGGAGACTGGAAGTGTCGCAAGGACTGGGCACGCTTTCTCATCACCACGGCGGTGGGCGCCTGCTCCTTGGCCGCTTTTGGCCTCCTGTATTGGAAGGAGCGCAAGGGCTACCGCTGGATGACCAGCGCCACGTACAAGACGTTGGACGTGGCGTTTGCCAACACCACGGGCGACTGCGTCGGGCTCCCTGAGACGTGCTCTGCCACCGTCACCGGCCTGGCGGGCAGCTCGGTGATCATGTCCGAGACGTTTGCGGTGGTATCGACCAACGGGTACAAGCCGCTCAAGATCCTGCTCCTCGGCGTCGGCGCGGCGCTCCTCTACGTCTCCATCGTCGTGTCCGTCCTTGTCGTCTACGTGCGGCGCGGTCACAAGAAAGCGGCCGCGGAAGCGGGCAGCGACAACGACGGTGGCGACACGCTCGAGGCGCCGCCCGTGCTCAACGGCGGCGGCGGCGCTGCCAAGGCGGCCGCCTTGGACAGCTCCAGCAGCATGAGCACGTCGTTGCCCTAGCGTGGCTCGGGCGTCGTAGCGCTGGCGCCAACGACAGGGCCGCCACGCGTGGCGAGGGAGCTCCCCGGCGGGCCCCAGTGGCGGCACCGAGTCCCCGCCTCCCCCCGACCATCGAGTACCGATGGTCTCTCGGGCGGGGCCGGCAGCCGATCCTGCGAGCATGAGCGTGCTCTCCCATCATGTCTCCCTCCTTGTCGATGACTGCTCCGGCGCCGGTGCGGTCAATGTGTGGGCCGCCCGGCGGGAGGCACGGCCGTCTTACCACCTTTGCGTTGATACCTCTCTCGATTCGTTTCCCGCCACCTCCCTGCATCCCTTCCTGCGCGGGTGCTGCACCCCTCTGCCGTTTGGTGGTCGGAGCAGGTGGCGCGTGTTTGTCTCTAGTCGCTTTCCCCAATGGCCGCTTGGTTGCTTGTTGGGCGCCTGCGCAGACACTCTCGCTGCGCACGCGCCACCTCCTCGCGGTAAAAAGAGCTCGTGCACGCACGCAGGGGCGGCCACACGCCGGGCGACCCCCCCCCGCCGCCCCCCCCCCGCGGTCACCCAACCCCCCACCGCGCGTGCACCCCTTCCAAAGCGCATCCCCATCGCTGCACCCCTCACCTCCCCCACAAGACGCGCCGCTGGAAGGACCATCCCCCCCCCCCACACGGCCGGTACGGCCACCCACCACACGCCGTCCTCCTCACCCCCCCTCCCCCCCCACTCACCGCAGCGGCCCCTCTCTCCAGCGACAGCCGCCAACCCCTCCCTCCCCCCGCCCCCCCCCCCCCCCGCAGCCTCCGGCACACGCAACGACCCACCACCCACCGGGTGCGGCGCCAGCCGTGACGCGCGCCCCACGCGGCGCACCCGCACCGCGGCAGGGCAGCGACGCACGAGCCGTCGCGCGTCGCGGCCAGCAGCCGCCGCTACCGCCACGGGTGCCCCCCCGCGCCGACGGCGGTGGCCGTCGCAGCAGCGGCCGATCCCCCCACCCACCACCGCCGCCCCCCCCCGCCGCCGCCCGTGGCGGCCACACCCACGCGCGCGCACGGACGCGGGCGCGGGTGATCCCTCCTTCCCCCACACCCCCCCCCCCCCCCCACCCCCCCCCCCCCCCCCTCAACCAGTCGCCGCGTCGGCTAGCCCCGCCAAAGAGAAAAGCCGCCCCCACCGCCCACCCCCCCCACTCCTGCAGCGGCGGCGCACGCCGTGCGTGACGGGCGATCGCGCCGCGGCGGGGGCGGCACGGTGGCAGCGCGCGGTGGTTGCGACGGGAGCGTGCGGTGGCACCGGCCGTGGCGGGGGGGGTGACGGACCGATACGGAAGCGGGTGTGGGTGGGGGGGGGGGGGGGGTGGGGGGGGGGGGGGGGTGGTGGCGGCTGTGGCCGGCTGTGGCCGTGTGGCTGTGGTTGGTTGGGGGCTTTGGGGGGGCGTGGGACAGGGGGTACTGGATGGGGGCGACGGTGGAAGGGGGGTGGGGGGGGGGAGGGGGGTAGCGGACTGCCGCGACGAGCGCGGCGGACTGTGGCGGCGGCGGCGGCGGCACGAGCGCCGGGCGTGGCCGGTGCCGCCGCCACGGCCGTGCGCGCACGCGCACGGAGCGGGTGGGTCCGCGACAGCGGCGGACCGGCCGCCCCGCGCCGTGCCGCGGTTTGGGGGGGCGCCCGCCGCGCGGGCGTGCCGCGTCGCCGCCGCCGCCGCCGCGGCGGCGGCCGCGTCGGCACGGTCCACCCGCCGCGGCCGGCCGCGGCGGGGCCACCCGCCCCGCGGCCACCCCCCCGCGCGGGTGTGGGCGGCCCCCCACCGCCCGCGCGTGCGGCCGCCGCCAGTGGCGCGGCCGTGCCGGCCGGCCGGCCGCCGCCGCCACCACCGCCACGGGTCGGCCGCGGGGAATGGGCGCGGCGGCGGCGGCGGCGGTGGCGGCGGCGGCGGCTGGCGGCCGTGGCCATGGCGTGGCGGCCGCGTCGGTGCGGCGGGCGGCCGCCGCGGCCGGCGGCGCCACCCCCCCCCTCCCCCCCCCGCCGGCGCCGGCGCCGCCGCCGCCGCCGCCGCCACTGCGTGCTGTGCCGTCGTGGCGGCCGCGGCGGCGGTCCGGCCGCGCGCGGTGGTGCCACGGCCGCGGCTGGGGGGGTGGACGCCCGCTGGTGGGGCGGCCTGTGCTGCGGGGGGTGACGCGGTGTGGGTGGCCGCCGGCGGGGACGGCTGGTCTGGGGGGGAGGGGGGGTGGGGGGGGGGGGGGACGGCGAGCCGGCGGCGGGTGGGACGAGGGCCCGCGGCGAGCCCGGCGCCACGGCGGACGCGCCGCCCCGCTGCGCGCCGCGCCGTGCCGGCCGGCCTTGCGCCGCCGGCGGCGGCAGCTGGTTGCGCCCGCCGGCCGTCCCGCCGCCGCCGCGGCCGCCACCACCGCCGCCACCGCCGCCATCACCACCGCCGCCGCCGCCGCCGCCATTACCGCCACGACCGTTTTGGCGTGTCGCCCTGTGTGCCCACCTGCGGCCGCCCGCACGGGCAACCCCGCCCGCCCGTCCGCCGCCCCCCAGTCCTACCGGCGTGCGCCGGCTGCGCGCGGCGGGGAGGCGGCCGCCCGCCGCGGGGCGGTGCAAGGCCGGGCTTTCCCAGCGCGCCGACGGGCGGCCACAGCCGCGGCGGCGGCGGCGGCGGGCGGGGCGGCCGCCGTGGCGGCACGTGCGGGCGCCTCCCACGCTCCGCCCGCCGCGTACGTGCGCGTCGCTAGGGCGCGTCGCACCCCCCCCGCCTCCAGGTGTGCGTATCACACCAACACCTGGCAACAACAGGTGCTGCGGCCAACGGCGGCGCAGCCGCGCCACCGTCGTCGGCGGCCGGCCGGCTGGCACCCCACAAACACAAGAAAAGAGCACGCGCCAACAAGGCGTCCAAGCAAAACGACACGCGCCGGCAGCGGTCTGCAGATGCCCCCGGCGCCGCCCACACCACACAAACAAACCGCGCGCGGCGAAAAGCCCGCCGCGTCACCCACGCATACAACCAAACAACGCGCCACAATGGCGCCGCCCTCACAAACAAGAAAACGAGTCACAAGCCGCTCGCAGCGCACGGCTCCCGCGGGCGCTCACCCCCACGGGCGCCCTGCGCACGCGCGCTACCCTCCGTCGGCCTCCTCCCCCTCCCACCCATCCGTGAGACGGGCATGCGCCCGTCGTCAGTGGAGCACGCCCATGCTCGGGGGGGCGCCCACCACACCACCCCAGCCAGCTGTAGCGCCCCATCCCGACGCGGCCGACAAGCGGTGGTTCTTTGTCGAGCCGATGCTCGGCGTCTCGATCCTCCCGCAACGGGGCTTTTCGATACCCCGACCCGTCCCGATCGTGTCTGTGCGCTCGCTCCACGCGCCGCTGCGAGGGGTTCCCACATGAAAACCCCTCGCAGCGGCGCGCGGAGCGAACGCACAGACACGATCGGGACGGCTCTGGGTATCGGAAGGCCCGGTTGAGCGAGGATCGCGTCGCCGAGCATCGCCTCGACAAAGAGCCACGTGCCGGCCGCGTCCGGGGTAGGCGGCGCCACGGCCGCCGTCGGGGTACCCCACGTCAGTGCCGCGCCGCGAGACGCCCCCGACTACGCCGCCCGTTGCGCGCCGCCGGCCGCGGCGAGTAGGCGGCGACAAACGCGTCCAGCCGGTCGGCCATGGCGGCGACCGCGCGGTGCAGGTCGGGCGGCCAGCAGGGGCCCCATTTGCTTGCGGACGAGTTGCCCCCGACGGGGCGGGTGGCCTCAACGAGGCCAAAAAACGGGGGGCCCCCCGGCGGCGTCAACCCGAGCGCCTCCGCCAGCGCGTTGTACGCGATCCGCTTCATGTACATGTCCTTCCGGGCAACACGTTGAATCGCAGTGACGATCGCGGTCGCGTTGCGCTTTGCCACGTCCGCCGCCTCCGCACGCTTCTGGTTGGTGGCGTCCTTGGGCGCCAAAAACGACCGCGCCCGGCCGCCGCGGGCGCTGGCCAGCAGCAGCAGCAGCGTGGCCCTGCCGGGCTCCTTGTGCACCTTCACCAAGTACGCGAGCTCCTCGTACAACTCCTGCTTCATCAGGGCTGCGTGGGCATCCAAGGAAGACCGCGTGGCCCAAGGCATCTGCGTACCGGTCTGTGCGCTGACGCCCACGGCTGAGGCCCGATTGCGGCCGTGCGGGGGGGGTGGTTGGGGATCCATGATGCGAACTCGGGGGGCGGGGACGGGCCGCAATGGGGGGGCGGCGGGGGGAGCCTGGCAGGGTGGTGGAGGGTGGGGGGCGCCGCCGTCGGCTGGGGGGATGCTGCCGTGGCTTCGGTGTCCAGTGGATCGGGGCCCCACCGCTGGGCTCAAGACAGCAAATGGGGCCGTCGCCAAGCAGGTGACGACCGGCGTTCGACCGTCTCGCCGCCCCTCCTCGCCCCGCCCCTCCTCGCTTCTCCCCTCCCTGCACTGCGCCTGCACACCCAGAGCACCACCGCAAATCCAGTCGACCACGGCCTCTGTCCCCCGGCTTGGCCAATCTCATCCCCTGACCGTCGCCCACCCCGCCCCCCTATCGTGGGCAGCCGGTGCACGTCGCCCTTGCCCCCTTTCCACAGACGCTGGGCAAAGTCGCGCCGTCCCGTGCACACGGCGGTGGGTCTTGCTGTGCGGTGACCGCCCCAGGCGGTGCGGACGCCCCCTCCCCCCCCCCTCAATCCGTCAGCTCCTTTGGCGGGCCACGCGCCCGCGCACCTGCCCCCGGTCGCCCGTCTGCGGGGCGCTTCCTTCCCACAACAATAGACAAGCGTCGTGGCCACCCGCCCCCGGCACTGTTGACAGGTTGTTTCTTGCTATTTTGGCGGCCCGCCCCTGCTTCGCTCCGCCCCACGGGGGGGCAGGTCGAACAGGAAGCGCTTGACCGTGGAGCTGGGCCAGGTTGCGAAAGAAGCCGCCACAGACCACCTCCGGTGTTGCCCTCAGGCGACGGGTGACTCGACAGGCGACCAGCTGCTCAGCGATGTGTACAGTACCGCCAGAAGGGACAGGGTGAGGAGGGGATCGGTCCCTGGGACCGGCCCTTGCGCGTGGCGGTGTCGGTGCGCACCGTGCGCCCGGGCGGAGGCGGTGGCTCGCGGGCCACGCACAGCCAAAGATCACGGACAAATCCAGGTATTTACAGCGCACCACGCAGGCACAGCAAGTAGGGACAGCAACAGGATTCGAGGGCGAAGAAAAAAATGCACCCACTCCCACGTGCTCGTCTGACAAAAGTGGTTGTTGACGCCGGATGGACATGGTTCCACAGATGCGGGCTCCCGCACAAACGGCAGTGAGTCCAGTGAGTGAGTGATGACGTGGGACGACTCAACCACCACCTGCGTACTGGTCGCGTCGATCAGCGCCGCGCGGACCCGCGACGGCGCGTTGATCAGCACCCCCGTGCCGGTGGTCACCGCCCGCCACGCGGCGCCTTGCACCGCGGCCACCGTCTGCGCGATGATGGCGGAGAGGGCGAGCGCGACGACGGCGGCGAGTACCAGGGCGCCCGCAAAGTGGCAGGCGCTCCCCACTTCGGGCTTCAATCCCACCGACACGAGCACGGCCGCCTTGAGGATGACGGCGGTGATGGCGAGGAGCAGCGTCACGAGTGTTATGGGCTCAAGCGACAGCCCCACCTTGAGCGCGTCTTCCCGGGCGGTTGGCACACGTATTGGAATAGCACAAGCGTGACCACTCGTGAGTCGAGCCCCTCGGCCGCGGGGTCGCGCGGCTTGGCAAGCTTGGACGCGCCGTTTCCAGCAGGGCCTGTAACCGGAGGTCCCACGCGTCGCGCCTCTGGGAGCATAACAGGACAGCATCGAGGTGGCTTCCGGCGAGGGGTATCGAGACGGTTACGATGCCGTGGCACCGGCTGCTCACCCCCGACTCCGCGCCAGCACTCGCGCGCCAAGAACAAGGAGAGAACAGCCAGAGGCAACACCCGCACGTGGCCGAGGCGACGCGGCCACAGCGCCGGGCGCGCACCACCCAGATAAACCCCCCCCGTCTGACCACGGCTGGGGTAGTGGCCGCGCCCCGCGAGCGGCGGCCGCCACAGGTCGTCGATGCGGGGCTGCCGCGACGACTGCGTCGTTGCCGCGGCCGCTTGTTGTGGCTTGGGGGCGGGGGAGGTAACGTGCGGGGGCACCACCGCGCGGGCACCTGGCGCCCGCCCGCACGCCCGCCGCCTCGTCCACCTGCCAGCGTGCCCGTCTACGCTCCCGGCGCACCCCAACCCTACCCAAACTCCAACAGAGAGGCCACCGTGCCGAGCCGCGGCACACCCTCACGCGGCGGCACGCGGCGGCGCGGCCGGCGCTGGCCACGCCCCGCTACGAACAGCGGGCGGCTCACCCAACGTCGATCAGGCAGGGGCACGCCCGGTGCGCCTGCGCTCCCCCCACCGGCAGGTGACGCCCACACACGACGCACGCCGCCGCCGCAGGGAGCGCGTCGTCGCCACCGCCACCAAAGCCGCCGCCGCCACCAAAGCCGTCGCCGCGGCCGCCGTCGTCGCCGCCGTCCCCAGCAGCCACCCGCGGCGGCGGCGACCGCGTCGCGCGCAGGCAGGCGGCGGCCACACCCAGCGCGGCGGCCAGGTCGGCCATAGTGACCCCCGCCGCGGGCGGCAGCCGCCCCCCGCCGGCGGCGCCACCGACACCTCCCCCGCCATTGTCGACAGCAGCAGCGGGCCGCGGGGGGAGAGGGACGGGCGGCAGCCGCCCAGGGCGGGCCATCGCCCAGTCGGCTGGCAGCAGCAGCGGCGCCGCGGCGGGCCACGGCGACAGCTGCGCCGACGCGGCGCGGCCCGCCAGTGGAGCGGGGAGCGACGATGGCGGCGGGTGCCGCCGCGGCAGGGGCGTGGCGGCCCCCGCTCCCCGCCACACCTCCCCACCCCACCCAGCGGTACTGCGGTTGGCCGTGGCGGCGGCGGTAGCGTCCCCCCAGCCGCCCCGTGCATCGACGTGAGGTCCTTCGGCGTCGCCGTTGCTACGGCCCGCGACATCCATCGGTGCAGCACCGGACGGCAGCGACGGCCAGGGCGCTGGTCCCACAGAGGGCGCCGGGGATGGCGGCAAGGGCAGCGGCATGGACGGCGGCGTTGGCGCCCGCCGCCGCGGTGGCGATGGCAGCGGCGGCAACATGGATGCGACCGCCACAAGGGCCGCCTCCCCCCCTCCGTCCTCGTCATTCGCAGCGGCCCCCTCTTCTTCCCCGTATTCGCTGTCGTGGTCGGACAGCAGCTGGATGCCGTCCTCGCTCTGCGTCTGCGACGGCACCTCCCAGCAATCGGCCGACACGGCGACTGCCGCCAATGCCCCTGCCGCCATGTCGTCTGCGGCCGTCACGACAGCTCCGGCCGTGGCGCCCGTAGCGCCAGCGGCGGCGGTAGCCGCTAGGGCGGTAGCCCTGGCCGCCCCCGCTTCAGCCCCACCCACCGCCGTCGCCGCCGCCGACGCTGCCGCCACCGCCGTCGAGGCTGCCACCGTCGCCACCCCTGCGTCTACCGGTAGGGACCCAGTGCCACCATGCGCCTCTGGCGGCGGCTCGCCGCACAGTCCCGCGCCCTCCTCCCCCTCATCCTCCTCCTCCTCGTCGGCCGGGGCGCCCGACAGCACAATCCCCGCCTCGTCCTCCTCGTCAGCCGGCGCGCCCGAAAGCACAATGCCCGCCTCCTCCTTCTCGTTCGCGTCCGACAGCACCACGGGCGCCGCCTCCTGCTCCTCGCCCGACAGCACAATGGTGCCCTCGAGGCACAGCTGCAGGTGAGCTTCCATGTTGGCCGGCGCCACCGGCGCGGTGCACATGGGGCACGCCGATAGTGAGGGGGGGGGAGGTGGCGCCGTCATCCGCGGCAACCGTGGCGGTGGCGACCGCGGTGGCGGCGGCAGCGGGGGCGGTGGCGGCAGAGGAGGCGGCGGCGGCGGCGGCACAGGAGGCGGCGGCGGCGTCCCCGCCGCCGCCGCCGCCGCCGCCGCCGCTGTCGTCACCGCCGTGTCAGCGGCAGCAGCCGTTCGCGCTGCCGCCACGACCGTGCCGCCGCCGGCCGGATGGTGACCTCCACCCCCCGCCACCCTCGGCGTCGGTAGTGGTGGCGGTGGCGGCGGCTGCGGCGGCAACGGCGCGACGGAGGGCGGCCAGGCGGCCGTCGTCCCCACCGGCGGCAACGGGCGACACGGCGACGGGACCGTGGCGGCCGCCGCTGGGGCGCCCCGCGTGCCGGCGACGACTACCCGCGGAACGCGGCCACCCCAGCGGACGCGGCTGCCACCGCGGGCGGCGGCGGCGGCCGCCGCATCGGCGGCGGTAGCAGGCGTGCCACCCACACTGCGGGCATGGCCGCCGCCGCCGCCGGCAGTGGCGGCTGGGCCAGCCAGCCCGGATGCCAACGACCCCACCCCCCCGCCTCTCCCGCCTGCTGCCCCCTGAATAACGGGCACGCGGCAGCCAATGCCAACGCCGCGCGGAGCGCCGCGGGGGGCGGCGGCGGCGGCGGCGGCGGCGGCGGCGGTGCCGGCGGCGGCGGCGGCGGTGCCGGCGGCGGCGGCGGCGGTGCCGGCGGCGGCGGCGGCCGGTCGGCCGCCAAAGTAGTCTCGGATGCTGCGGTTGGCGGGGGATGAGGGGGTGGCGTCGGCCGTACGAGGGCGTTTACGGATGGGGGGAGGGGGCATTGTTTCTTTGGTAGAAGACGGGGACGCAGGGGAGAGGGAGGTGGCAAACGGCGGCGGGGGAAGAGGGGGGGGTGGGGGGGAGCTGGACTCGGAGCACGGAAGAGGGAAGGGTGGAGGCGTGGCAAAGTGCGGCGCACCACGCGCCGACGCAGCGACCATGGGACCATAATTACATAAATTATACAAAATGAAACACTTACAATAAACATAGTGCGGTTGAAAGTCAGGAATGGCGTGGTTGGCGGATGCAAGGCGATCCTCGTCCCCTCCGCGCCAACGTCGTGCTCACGCACGTCTTGTTCGCGAGCCGCTTGCTCGCCTCCTACGCGGCGCTGCGCGACGCTCCCCCCCCCGAAAATTATTCCGCCGCTGCCGTGTCGCCCACACGGGTGCGCTCCTTCCTCCAACACCCCCGCTTCTCCGCCCCCCACCCAATGTGCCCACCACCGGTGAGCAGCGCGCCGCCCGACATGCAGAGAGCGTGAGAGGGGAGGAGGTGGGGGGGTGGAACACCCGGAATTGTGACGGCGGGGCGGCTCGGCGCGGTCGGCGGATCCTCGACCAGGCAGAGGCGGCGGGTCTGGTGCGAGAAAGAGGAGAAAGAACAGTGTAGAGGAGGGGCGGAGGGGAGGGGCTGCGGGAGGGGGGGACAGCGGAGCGCGGCTCGCCCTCTCCACTCCGTCCCACCGCGACCGCGTGCCGCGTGCCGGCCGGGGGGGCGGCTCTGACGGGCCAGCCGGTCGTGCTCGTGGCGGTGCAGCCCGCTCCTGCCCGGCGCGACTGCGGTCACAGGCGCCGCCGCCGCGGGCCCCAGTCTCACTACAGGCACTGCTGGCGCGACGCTCACGACCGCCGCTGACGCTGCTGCTGCTGCCGTCACTGTCGACGCCGTCGCCGCCGCTGCCGCTGACGTTACCGCCGCCGCCGCCGCCGCCGCTACCGCCGCGCCCGCCTCCCCCGCCACTGCCGCCGTCGACCGGCTGGCGGTTGATGCATCCCCCCAGTCGCGGCGCGGCCACCGTGGACGCGGCGGTTCCCCCGCTGGTCGGCGGCGTCCGTGTCGGCGGCGCGCCACGACCGCCTGCGTCGGCTCGCCGTCGGCTGCCGCGCGCGCGCACGGCTTTCCCCCCGGTGCGGGCAGCGTGGCCGCCCGCCGCCGCCGCCTTCCGCCCCACGGCGGCGGCGCCATGGCCCCCCACCGGCCGCTCGCAATCGACGCGCCGCCCGCCGCGTCGGCCGACGTGACGCGGGTGCTCAGCTCGTGTGGCTCCCTCTCCCTCCACCAGTCGCTGCTGTCCATCCCGTCGTTTGGCGGCGCGGGCGTCGACGCGGTGACGGGCATCGTGCGGGTCAGCTGCGAGGGCACCCTCCTCAAGCGCCCGGCCTCGGGTTGGGGGCCGTGGAAGCGCCGCTACTTCCGCGTCCGCGGCACCCACCTGTCGTGCGCCGACGCGCCGGGGGGGGTGGCCAAGTGGACGCTCGACCTGTCGGCGGCCAAGCTCCTCACCTCCGCGTCGCGGCTGCGGCTGCTCATTGAGATGCGCTCGGCTGGGGCGGGCCGGGGGGGCGGGGGTGGCGACGACGCGGAAGAGCAGCTCCACCTCGACGCCCGCGCGGGAAGTGGCGGCGGCGGCGGCGGCGGCAGGGCCGACGGCGCGCTGGTTAAGTCCAAAACGCACGCGCACGGTGTGTCGCCGCGGCCACAGCACCGGCAGAGCCTGGCAGGCTGGTCTGGCGACTTGGGCGGCCGGCGGAGTGGCGGGCCTTTTGGGCGTGCCGGCGTTGGCGGCCTGGGCGGTGCTGCGGCCGGTGGGGACCCACTGGTGGGTGGCAACGGCAGCGGCAGCGGCAGTGGCGGCAGTGGGGGTGGCAGCGGTGGCGGCGGCGGCGGCGGTGTCGGCGGCGGCAGCGTGTCGTCTGCGGTGCGCAAGCTGACGCTCGCGGCCGAGTCGCCCGCCGACTATGAGACCTGGCTCGAGGCGCTCACGTCGGCGATGCAGTGGAAGGTCACCCGCTTTTACGACGTGAGCAACGAGAGCCTCGGGGAGGGCGCGTTTGGGCGCGTCCGCAAGGGCACCCGCCGCTCCGACGGGCTGGAGGTGGCGGTCAAGACGATCAGCAAGGCGCGGCTGGGCGAGGACGACTACAAGTACCTGATCCGGGAGGTGGCAATCGCCCAGTCGGTTGCGCACCCGTGCGTGATGGGCACGTACGGCGTCTTTGAGACGGACACGTCGCTGCACATTGTTAGCGAGTTTATGAGCGGCGGCACGCTCGCGCAGGTGATGGCCGCGTGGAGCACTTTTACCGAGGAGCAGGCGCGGGGGATTGTGTACGAGCTGATGCACGGCATCGCGTACCTCCACAGCATTGGCACCGTCCACAGGTACGTGTGTGGCTGGGGGGGACGAGGTGAGGGAGGGGAAGTCGGGGGGCAAGGCATCGGTCGGAGCGGACACTCGTGTGCCTGGGCGCCAACGTTGGTAGGTGAGGGTGGTGCGGGAGTGAGAGAACTGCTGCGTGGCGGCGCCTGTGGGTGCGTGTGCAGCGTGCCCCCGCCTCCCCCAGACAGCACGGCTGGTGTCGCCTCTTCCTATTAGCCACTCTCAACCGTACTGACCATGTTGTCTCACTCCCTGGTGCCCGCTCTGCCGCCCCCCCCGCTCCCCTGCGTCTGCCTCGCCACAGGGACATTAAGCCCGACAACATCCTGGCGCAGGGCAAGGACTGGCCGCTGCACGTCAAGCTGTCGGACTTTGGGCTCGCCCGGCAAGTCCGGGTGCTGGGCGGCAGCGGCGGCGGCAGCGGCGGTGGCGGCGGCGGCGGCGGGTCGCCCACCGCTGGCTCGGGCGCGGCGCCGGCGTCGCTCAAGGAGCCCGTCCCCGCCAGCTCACCCGTCTCTTTAGTCCCCACCTCGGCGGCCGCGGCGGCCGTGTCGGCACCCGGGAGCCCCACCGCCTCCGCCGCCGTCGCCGCCGCCGGCATCGTCCCCCCCGCCGTCACCGCGTCGCTGCTCATGCGCACGCAGGTGGGCACGCCCGCGTTCGCGGCACCCGAGATCATGCGCGGCGAGCCGTACACGGACACGGTCGACGTGTGGGCGGCCGGCGTCGTTGCGTACACGCTCCTTGGCGGGCGGCTGCCATTTGGCGCGGACGCGGCGTCGCCGCGGGAGCTGGTCCGCGAAGTCCTCGCCGGCGACGTGCGGTTCCCGGAAGCGGACTGGGCGGGCGTGTCGCCCGTCGCCCGCGACTTTGTGCGCCACCTCCTGGTCGTGGACGGGGGGCGGCGGCCGTCGGCGGCGGCGGTGCTGGAGCACCCGTGGCTGTCGGGCAGGTGACGCGCGCGCTTGGGGGGGGGGGCGGTTCGGCGAGGAGGGGGGGATGGGGGGGGGGAACGGGGGGGAATAGGGGAAAGCAGGGGGGGACGACCGCCGCCGCGTGTTCCTAGCAGCGGCCGCGGCGGCACCCATGAGCGGGGCTGGCACGAAAGCAAACGGGAAAACGGACACGGAACACAGCGGTGGCGCCCTTTGCTTGCGCACTGGGAGCAGGGGAGCGGCGGCGGGGGAGTGCAGAACACCAAGAGAAAAGGCCCCAGCGGCGCGTCAAACAGCCAGCACCCGCCGCGGCCGCCACCCCCTTCGACGCGCACGTGGCGTCATGGTCGACGGCCGCCCCGGCCGGCCGCCGCCGCGCGGCCGCGCGACGCCCACCGCCACGGGCGGCCAGCGCAACGACGCGGACGCGGCCGACCAAGGCGCCGCCCACGGGGCATCCCAGGGGGGGAGACGCGGGCAGCCGCCAGCCCCCACCGCGGGGAGCCGCCCGCCCCCACCGCGGCGGCGCAACCCCCGGCGGGTGCGTCACCCCCTCCGCGGCAGGACCCACGCACGCCGCCGCCGCCGCCGCCGCCGCCGCCGGGGGCCGCCACCCAACCCGCCCGCCCCCCCCCCCCTCCGCCGTCGCGCGCGCGGCAACGGCGGCGGCGGCGGCGGCCGCAGGCACGCGCCGAAAGCGCCCCCCGTTGGATGGCGCGGGACGCGCGCAGCGACGCCCGCCGCACGGGCGGGTCGGGGCCACCGACGCGGCCAGCGGGCGTCAACGGGGCGGGCTTGGCGCAACCCGTCCCCTCCCGCCTCCCCCTCGCACGCGCGGCCGCCACCAACAGCGCCACCACCACGACGGGTGGCCCGCACCGCGGGCGGCGCAAGCGCCCGCACGCCCCTCTTCCCAGCCGCCCCCGCGGGGCGCCCGTCGCTCCCCACCCCCCTCCCCCCCCACCTCCCCGCGGGCCAGACCGCCACGCGGCGGCGGGCGGCTAGAACCCGCCGGCCGGCCCGACGTCGTCAATGTCCGAGTCAAACAGCATGCCGTCGTCATCGCCATCGTCGAGGCCATCGTCGAGACCATCGTCGTCCTCGTCGCTATACTCATCCTCGTACTCACCAATCCCCTCTTCCCCATACTCGCCCGTGTCGCCCTCCCGTTCCGCGCCCACCCCCGCCGCCGCCGCCGCCGCCGCCGCCGCAGCGTCCCCCCCGTCCGGGGTGTAGCCGCCGGCCGAGTCAGACCCGTACGCGCCCTCCTCCTCCTCCCCCTCCCCGTCGGTGGTCGGGGTCTCCCCCCCCACCCCGCCGCGCCCACCGCCGGGGCGCGCCGCGCCGCCGACGGCCGCGGGGGTGCCCGCCCCGCCATACGCCGCGCCCGCGCCGAGCGCGGCGGCCCGCGCGCGCCCGGCAGCGGCGGCGGCGGCGGCGGCGGCGGCGGCGGCGGCAACGCCCACCGCGGGCGGCGCCGCGGCGGAGCGGTCGGCCGCCGCGGCGCGGGCGGCCGCCCGCTCCAGCGCCGCCACGTCCGCGTCGGCCGCGGCAGGGTGCGGCGGGGGGGGGAGCCACCGGTGGGACGGGAGAGGGGGGGGGGGGGGGTGAGCCACGGCGAGTACATGGTCGGAGTGGCGGCGGTGGGGCGCGCGTGGGGGGGGGAAGCGGTGGAGGAGGGGGGCGCCGAACAGGCAGGGGGACGACGGAATGGGGCGCGTCGGTGACGGGATAGGAAACAGACGGATGGTGGCGGGCGACCGGGCTGCACTGTTTATTCCAAACCACACCTGTGTAGGGCAAATAAAGTGCACTTTGGTGTCCGAAATCGAACGTTCCGGAAAACTTGAAGCACAGTTTGGTCCGCCGGTCTGAGAATATTTCCCAGCTAGTGTCTATTCTACCGGAGATGAGGATCAAATGATCCTCACCTGAGGATCATTTGATCCTCGCCTGACCTGACCAGAAATCGTCGATTCCATGCATCTGAGAGGGTTTTTGTCCTCCACCAGGCTACGGAGAGCTACAGACACAGCCTGAGGGGCGCCCGCGGCGACCGGCGGTCGCGGCGCCGTTCGTAGCGCCGGCTAAGACGACCACAAAGGCGACGACGGGGGAGCCACGAGAGGGGCGGCAGGCAGAGGCCCCGCCACGGCGGCCAGCGCGCCCGGCGCAGCGAGCGCAGGTGCGCCCGGACCGGGCGCCCCAGACGACGGCCGCGCCACGGCCAGCACCACAGCCCCCTATCCGGTGCCGGGAGGGCGCCGAACACGGGCGCCCGCGGCGCCCCCGTCAGCGGAGGCGTCGGAGTTGCGCCCCCCCCCCGCCGCGGCGGCGTCGTCGCCGGCACAGCCGCTGTCGCCAGTGCCGCCTCCGACCCTTACGCCGGCGTCCACGGCGACGGCTGCGCGGCGGAGGAGGCGGAGGCGGCGGCGCCTCCGCCGGAGGCCAGACCCCCACCCCGTCCCCCTTCGCCGTCGCCGGCGGCGGCAGGAGCGACGAAAAGGGCGAGAAGGCCGCCGGCGGGAAGGGCGACGGCCCTCCCCGCGCTCCGGCCGCCGGTAAGGCCAACACCCGGCAGCTGCTGCCGCGGCCGCTGCCGGCGGGCGCCGGCGACGCTACCGCGCGCGACGGCGCCCCGCCGTTGCCGCTGCCGCCGCCGCTGCCGCTGCCGCTGCCATTGCCGTCGGCGGCGGCAACGCTGCCCGCGGACGCCGCCGCGGGGGGCGTGGCGCCAAAGCAGAATCTTTGCTGGTTCGACACACTCGCTGACTGCGGTTAGAGTGCGTTTTATAAAAAGTGGATGTTGACGGTACGTGAAGGTGCATGAGATCGCCGTCTGGACCAATTAATCCACACCTGCACGTCCAAGCAACATCCACATTTTAGAGGAAGCACAGTAATTCGGTGCTTCCCTAGATCTGGGCGCCACTGCACACTGTTGGTTCAAGTGCTTCTCATAAAAAGTGGATATTGTTGTTGTCGAGAAATTATGCAGGCTCGGCGACTGAGCCGAGGAAGCGACCATCTTTCTTGCGGACACATCCACGACTTTGCGGGACGCGCAATAGCTCTCGGCTGCTGGCAAACGGTTGGTTCAGGCTGGTCTTGCATTTGCACTGATGTTCCTGGGCGCATTGGCCACAGTTCGATGATTTGTTAAAGGCAGACGAGCAAAACAGAGCGTGTGGGGTGATCCGAGACCTTCTACACGTGCATCGAACTCGGGACCTCGCGCACCCGAAGCGCGAATCATACCACTAGACCAATCACCCACTCTTGCATGTAGAGCGCGGCCAAAGCGTTGGATATATTGACAGCGCCACCGTTGGTATCCTCTGGCTTCTATCTCAATGAACGTGGCGCGCGGACCTGGCTCCTCCTACCTTGATTTTCACAACAACGTGATCTTTTAGTAAGCGCCACGCAATCGTATTGCCGGCGTGTTTTCTCGAGCAGTTCGGTTCCTGCGGTCTGATGCTGTGGCCAACATCGGCCGTCTCGTGTACTTCGCAGCGTAAGCGTCTCCTGGTCTCCCGAACGGCGCTTTTCAGACGATTCCCCGCCCCCTCTGCCGGGAGGGCCGAACCGCGGCGGCAGCGGCGATGGAGGCGACGGCGCCTTGGGCGCCGCCGCTCACCCCTCACCGCCGCCGCTCCACGCGCCAAGTTCATCGAGATTGAAGCCACAGGATACCAACGGTGACGCTGTCAATATATCCAACGCTTTGGCCGCGCTCTACATGCAAGAGTGGGTGATTGGTCTAGTGGTATGATTCGCGCTTCGGGTGCGCGAGGTCCCGAGTTCGATGCACGCGTGGAAGGTCTCGGATCACCCCGCATGCTTTGTTTTGGTCGTCTGCCTAGTACAAAATGCCCGAGTGTGGCCGTTGCGCTCTGGAACACCAGTGCAAACGCGTAAACCAACAGATGTACAAGATACCGGAAATCCAGAGCCAGAGGCGGCAGTCTGGGGTGTGTCAGAGTTGGGGACGGCAGAGTTGCGCGCATGCGTCTCGCCGGCGTCGGCGCCACCGGGGGTGCTCAGCTGAGCTGGAGCCCGCCATCGCCAGGGGGACGGGGTCTCCTGCCCCTCCCCCATTAGGAGATGCCTGAGTCTCTCCGCCGACAATCTTTTCTGGACGAAGGTGCTGCCGGCGCAGCCCGAGTTGATGCTGCCCGACATGTAACAGGGTGGCGGTTCCAAAAGATCTTCAGACCGAATATGAGGTTGGCGGTGAAGATTAAAATCTTAAAATACTTTCGGAGTTTTTGAGATCAGTCGGATATGAGTTGTATTTTGGGTGCTTGAGAATAAAGAAAAGTGGCTCTTCCCCAAGAGTGTCTCGTTTCCTTTGGCGGTGGCGGCGCAGCGGCGGCGCAAGGCAGCGGCGACCATCGGGATGATGGTGGCGCCGTGCGGTGGTGGCGGGACCGACACTCCAAAGGCTGGGAAGGCGACGGACGGTGCCGCATCGGCAGCGTAGTGAAGCTTAATGGGAGGTTTGGGAAAAGCCTTTTTTGACCTGTTTCTCGACCCGCAGACGAGTCCACAGCCGGTTTCCGGATGGCTGTGGAACGTCATTTCTCTCGAGTTTTGCGGAAGCACTGTGGACCATACGCAAAACTGTGCAGAGCACATCTGCCTGTTTGAATGACACAGCCAATCAGCACTCTTCATGAGGGGTGCGCTCGGACACGAGCCAATCAGCGCTCTTGTAGGGTCCGGCGCGTTCCTCAGAGAATGCGAGTTCTGAGGCCTCATCAACAGGTTTCTTGTGGACTCCACAATATTCTGCTGGGAGCTTTTGGCAGCTGTTTTGGGGCGCACAGGACGGTAACGGTCGGGCGACATACACCCTGCTGCTTGACATGCTCTTGTAGCTCTGCACATGGTGCGTCGCGTGATGGTCGTACGCAGGGTACCGGTCGACCGACCACTCGGCCACAGCAGACAGGCAAGATTTATAGAGATTGCTGGGGAGCCTCGTTCCGCGAGAGGGGGTCCACAAACGCGTCCGCCACCCGCAAACACGACTTGGGGCCGACTCCTGAACCACCCCTAAAGCACCAATGCGCTGTGGTACGCTTGTGCGTGGCGTCGCGGCGGCACAGTCACGGTCTCCGACGGTGCAGACCGCCTCGCTCGTCACGCTCCTGGGCGGGCCGGCATCGCTGGGGCGTCGCCGTCACCGCCACCGCCACCGCTGCCGCTGCCGCCGCCGCGGCGCCCGGCAGCGGCAGCCGTTACTCGGCCGCGCTCGGTGGTGGCGGCGCACCCAGCGGTGCCGGGGTGGCTGGCCCGCCGCCGGCGGACCGCGGGGCACACGCTCCCGCGGCGCAGCGCACCGGGTGTGGCGGTGGCGGTGGCCGCGGTGCGGCTGTCGCGGCCTCGCTGCGCCGCCGCCGCGACCGCCCTGTGGCCGCGCCCGTCGCGGCCGCGCCCGTCGCGGCCGCCGCCACTGGTGCCGCCGCCGCCGCCGCTGCTGCCGACGGTGCCGCCGCTGCCGCCGCCGCCGCCGCCGCCGCCGCCGCGGCCGCCGCCGCCGCTGCCGTCGCCTCACCGCCGCAGTGGGCGGGACGAAGCGCGAGCCGGGACCGTCGTTGTGGCCGTCACGGGGAGCTGGGGTGGGACGGCGCGCGCGAGGGGTGGGGTTGGGGCGGGAGGACGTGCGTTGTTGGTGGAGACGTTGGCATCCGCTCCCGCCTTTTGCTGCCGCCGCCGCTGCCATCGCCGCCGCTGCCGCCGCCGCGGCGGCGGCCGCCGTCGCCGCCCCTCCACCACGGTTGGCGGGTCAAGACGTGTGGCGGGACTGCCGTGGTGAGGGGATGGCGCGCGGGTGCGGAGGTTGGGGCGGCAGGGCGTGGGTTGTTGGTGGGGGCGCTGGCATCCGCTCCCCCCTTCCGTCGCCGCCGCCGTCGACGCCACCACTGCCGCCACTGCCGCAGCTGCTGCCGCGGTGGGCGGTTCGAGGCACGTGGCGGGACCGTCATCGTGGGAGTCACTGGGAGGTGAGGGGACCGCTCGCGGGCAGTGGGGGGCTGGGGCAGGGGAGAGTGGTAGGGTGGCGGCGGCGTCTGCATCCGCCCGGCCCCGCCCCCTCGGCGGCGCTCTCCCTCCGCGTGTCGACGCCGTTGGAAAGGTCGCTCGGTGAGGGGGCGGTCGCTATCGTTGCGGTGGGTGGGGGAGGCGTGTGGCGGATGGGGAGGTCGTGTCGGCCGCCACTGGAGGGGGGCTGGCCCGCGCTGTGTACCAGGGTGAGGGCGCAGGGTTCTGGCACCGTGTTGCGTGGTATTCTTGTTCCGTGGCGTGGCGTGATCCTCTCTCCATACCTCTGTCGCTGCGTTTGGAGGTCGCCCCATAGGCTCGCCGCGTCCCCCCACCGCCCTCCCTCCCAACTCAGTGTGACCAGTTCGTGCCTGCTTTTCCGCCGCCGTCGTCCAAGCCCCTGTACACTCCGCCCACCAGTGCTGCTACGACGGCTCCCCCGTGGCTCTCACCAACACCCACGTACCCCTATCCCCGAACAGCAAGCCTCTAATTTGCTGCGGCTCTTGCCGTCGTGGACGTTGCAGCGCTCCTCGCCAGTGAACTCGGGTCCAACACCAGCCAAAGGAGCTCTTTGTATTCCTTATCCTGCACTCGCTCCCCATCCACCCACGCGCTCCCTTCCGCGCACGTGCCCCTCGCAAACACAACTCCTCACAAGCTCAATACCAGCCCCGCCTGGTCAGGGCCATGCAACCGCGGGGCCCGCAGCGAGCGTT
This sequence comes from Pyropia haitanensis, assembly GCA_008729055.1. Classification (NCBI taxonomy): domain Eukaryota; phylum Rhodophyta; class Bangiophyceae; order Bangiales; family Bangiaceae; genus Pyropia; species Pyropia haitanensis. The sequence continues at coordinate 6,407,394 of SDUX01000004.1, read as the reverse complement.
GCCCAGGTACCTAGCACACCCGCGCAAGTAGTAGGTGCCGACCGAGCCAAAGACGGTGCAGGTCTTCCTGTGGGACTTCGACGGGTCCGTCGACATGCACGTGGTACCGCGCGGGAAGGTGCAGGGGAAGCCACTGTCACATTTGCCGCAGTGCTAGAGCACCCGCAGCTAGTAGAGCTGCTCGCAAACGCCGCGGGTGCCGCAGCGCAGGCCCCTCGCGCACGTCCAGCACGGGTCCGTGCACTTTTGGCCGGCGGCCATCGGCTTGACACAGCTCAGCGCGCCCTTGTTGTTCTTGGCACACGTGGTGCCGCGCACGCAGCGACCGCGGCGGTTCCCGCCGCATGGCTTGCAATGGGGGATGGCCGGCGGCGGGATGGCCTCGCACGTGCCGCGGGCGCCGCAGCGCAGGCCCCTCGCGCACGTCCAGCACGGGTCCGTGCACTTTTGGCCGGCGGCCATCGGCTTGACACAGCTCAGCGCGCCCTTGTTGTTCTTGGCACACGTGGTGCCGCGCACGCAGCGACCGCGGCGGTTCCCGCCGCATGGCTTGCAATGGGGGATGGCCGGCGGCGGGATGGCCTCGCACGTGCCGCGGGCGCCGCAGCGCAGGCCCCTCGCGCACGTCCAGCACGGGTCCGTGCACTTTTGGCCGGCGGCCATCGGCTTGACACAGCTCAGCGCGCCCTTGTTGTTCTTGGCACACGTGGTGCCGCGCACGCAGCGACCGCGGCGGTTCCCGCCGCATGGCTTGCAATGGGGGATGGCCGGCGGCGGGATGGCCTCGCACGTGCCGCGGGCGCCGCAGCGCAGGCCCCTCGCGCACGTCCAGCACGGGTCCGTGCACTTTTGGCCGGCGGCCATCGGCTTGACACAGCTCAGCGCGCCCTTGTTGTTCTTGGCACACGTGGTGCCGCGCACGCAGCGACCGCGGCGGTTCCCGCCGCATGGCTTGCAATGGGGGATGGTGCACGCACTCTTCCTCTCGGCTGTCGCGACGTTGGTAGACGTGGTGGGCACGACCATGGCGGCGACGGCGACGGCCATGATGACCGCCACCACGAGCACCCGGACCGTGTTGGGACGCGGAGCCATGACGGCCGCTGGTGGCGGCGGTCACGTAGGGGGTTAGAGGAGCGGTGAGGGGTGGTGTGGCGGAGCAGAGCAGAGGTGCGAGGCAGGGGAAGTTGAGGGTGAGAATGAGGTGGCGGGTGCGCTCGCTGCTGAGGCCGGTACTGGACGACAAGGGGTGGGCGCGGCACACGAGACTGGTGGCGGCCTGTTTATACCCGCCGCCGGCGGTCGAAACGCCCGCCGTGGGGCGTCACAGCATCCACGGCGGTCACGGCGGGCAGAGTGGCGCCGGCGGGGGAACGGGAGTAGAGGTGGCCGCCCACCCGCGAGCACCCTCCGCCTTGCCCCCGCCGCCGCCGCGGAGGCGGCGGCGGCACCCGGCCCCCGTCCGCCCCCGCCCCACTCCCGCAGCTGCCCCCGTCCCGCCGTGACCTTCTCAGTACGTGCACTCGAGACTCGGGGTGCGCCTGCCCCGCCGTGTGGAAAACGCCAAGAGAGAAGAGGGGCGCAGGCGGAGGCCACGTGCCACCGGCAGCGGCCCGTTGCGCTAGCGCAGAGGGCGCGGACGGCACCGCCGCTAGCGCTGGAAGGCTGCCACTCTGATCGCCGAGTGCAGCAGCGGCAGCGGCGGTGGAGGCGGCGGCGGCGGCGGCGACCGCGGCGGCGGCGGCAGCGACCCGATGCACGGTGCCTCGCGGGGTGCGCCAGTACCACCGCACGGGGCCAAGACCAGGCGGGGTGGGGGGGCGATGGCCGCGCCGCTGGCGGTGGGTAGACACACGTTGCCCGCGCCGGCGCGGTCAGGCGGCAGAGTGGGGGGATGCGCCGGCCGGTGCGTGGGTCACCCCTGTGCCCGCCTCGCCGCTCCCTCCCTACCGTCTCGGCGCGCCACCCAGAAGTCCCATCGTCGTCGGTCGGCAAGCATGCACTTGCCGTCCCTCCTCACCCTCTTCCATTCCCGCTCCACTCCCCTCCCCTCGCCCTTCCGCTGCCGCGGCAATGACAATGCGGAGCCGCCCGGCGACGACTGCGGGGCCATCCCGAGCAGGCACCGCCAGTCGCCCCGGTGGTGGCGCACTTGCCCCCCCCCGCCGCAGCAGCCACCACTGCTGCTGCTGCCGCCGCCGCCATGGCCACCGCCGCCGCCACCACCGCCGCCATTGTCGATGCTACCGTAGCGCGGTGCGGTGAGTGCACACCGGCGTTGCCGCCCCGCCTCCCCCGCCCGCCCCCCCATCCCTCGGTCGCCGTCCCCCCTCCCCCCCCCCTCAAGCCCCCCTGAACGCTTCCTCGCCTACTCCCCCCCCCCGCCACTCTGTGACAGGCGCCGCCGGCCGGCGTCGCGAGCTCGCATTTGCCCCCCCCCGGCTCCGCCGCCGCCGCCACCACCGCCGCCGCCGCCGCCGCTGCCGCTGCGGCGCTGGGCGCCGCGTGGGGGGGGTCGCGCGGGGGGGAGTGCCTTCAACGCACCGCAGGGGGGGGGGGGGGGGAGGAGAGGTGGGAGGCTGGGGGTGACGCAACCAGCATAAGGGCGAATAGGGGGAGCGCCCTCGGACGGGGAGTGCACGGCGGGGGAGGGAGCGGCGTGGTCCCGCACAAAGGGGGCGAGGAGGGCCTCGCCTCCCGCGGGATCGCCGGCAGCAGCGCCGGCTGCGTTTCCACTCGCCGCCCGTTTCGCCGCCTCACGCGCGCGGCCGACGGAAGAAGAGGGGGGGGCTGCGGCAGGGGTGAATCTGGTGCGGGCCACCGACGCAGCGACGGTGAGTGGATGCACAAGTCGGTGCGTGCCGGGCTTCGTCGTGGGAGCCCCACGCGAGCGCTTCCCCATGGCCTCGGTCCGGGGTGCTCTGCAGACCACCCCGGACCGCAGCCGCGTCGCACCGAGCGACTGCTGGCCAAGTCATCATGGCGAGCGCTCGAAGAGCATTCCTTGCTTTGAATCTGTGGAAGATGGAAAAACTCCGGTACTGGGGTACTGTGGTTTGATAAAGTAGGCCATCGGGAAGATGCGAGTGAGTGTTATGTCGTGCGGCAGAGGAAAATCACTGTCATCTGCTTTGGTAGTGTTCCCGGTGCCAAGCACTTGGTGGCGAGCTCTGCTGAGGACTCATACTCGTACATGACGTTGTTCTCCGGTCTCCGGGCAGCGGTAGTGGTGTCGGCGACGGCAAACCGCGTCGCAGCGGACACATTGACGTCGTCGAACTCTTCAGCGCAGTGGGAGGGAGACACGCCATCAAACTACCAAGAAGCGAGTGTCGGTGGCAACAGCGGTGACGGCAACACCTGCTGATGGCGGGGGGATTTCTGCCGCCAGTACTTGCCTGTGGCGCCAGGCGGCGGTCGCCATCTCTTATGCGGCTTCTGCCGGGGCGGCGGCGGCAGTGCCGGCAGAGTTCTCAATCCATTCCCCGCCGCTGACGCAGTTTGTGGCCATGTCTGGCACTGCAGTGGCCGCGGCGAGTGTGGCCGCTGCGCGACCATCATGTCCACTAGCCGCCGACGCCAACGCCGCCACGATGTTGCCGCCTGTGTTATGTGACTGGTCACTCGACAGCTCTCATCCCCCTACCCTCTCCCTCGTAGACGATGAGACACCACCTTCGTGGGTCGACACGAGCGTCTGATCCGCTCCCTCAGCAAATGGCAAGCCCGCCAGCGACGGCGCCATTGTCGTCGCCGCTGCTCTCACGAATTGCGGCAGGTAGGAGCGAGGCGGGAGGCAAGCGCGGAAGAAAATACACTTTTCTGACGGCAGCGTCTGTCGCATGGCGACGCCACGATCGTTGTCCACTCTCACGACTACCCACATCATCTTCGGTTGCCAATAATGCTTTGAAAAAAAAGAGTATTGGGGTGATCCGAGACATCCTCGTATATTTATCGAACTCGGGACCTCGCGCACCCGAAGCGCGAATCATACCACTAGACCAATCACCCTCTCGTGATGAGCGAGAAGAAAATCCATATATATTCATCATATTCAATTGCGCCAGTCACTTGGCTAGATGTGTTGGTCCCTATGGCAAACTGAATTGTCGAATGGGGCAGACGGATGGACGATCGACTCGTTCCGACGACCGGGATGAGTGTCAACGCTCAGTGCTTGCCGGCAACCGCCTCCACTCCGCCACAGGATCGTCTCGCGCGCGAGCGCCCAATCTGAACGCACCAATCCCCCACGCGGGCCCGAACGGGGTGGGGCCCATCCGCGCGCACCACCACCACCGCCGCCGACCGTCGGTCCCGTCAGGCCGCGGACCGTCGGCCGTGGTGGAAGGAGTGGTGTGCGCGTCCCGCCGCACCCCTCCACATCCCAGCTGCTCCGCCGATTATTCTCCGGCGCCCGCGCTTCTCCATCTCAGGTTCCTGTGCCGTTTCTTCCTCCTCCGTCCCCTCGTCCCCCCACCCGGACCTTTTTGCTGTCCTGCTGCCCACCCGCCATTGTCGCCCGCCATACCACTCGTCCTTTGCTTTTGGGTCTCACTTCCTCCTCCCTCCCCTTGTTCTCCTCACCCCTCCCCCGTCCCCCCTTCATTACGGCCGCGTGGCGATGGCCAGCGGATCGCCACTGTCTGGGCCCGCCGCTGTGGCGTTTGCACCCCCGTCAGGGGTGGCTCTCTGTGGCGCGCGCACCGGCGGGGCGGTGCGGTTGGGAGCGGCCACCGCGGCCTGCAGGCGGGGCACCCCCTGCTGGGGGGCGTGCTCGCCAGGACGCGCGGGTGCGGCGGTGCGGTGGGCGGCGCCGTCAGCGACGGCCACGCCGGCGGCGCCGTCGAATGGGGCAGCGACAGGAGGAGGGGCGGCCGCCGAAGTGCCTGCCTCTCCGCCCGCTGCGGCTGTTGCGGCCGTCGCTCCTGTGGCCTCTGGCGGGAGCGTCTCGTCGTCGGGGCTGCTGCAAGAGCCCGGCGTGGTAGCGCCGCCGCCCGCGGGCGTGCCCATCACCAGCGACGAGGATGATGCGGAGGAGGAGGAGGACGACGATGTCAACGAGCTGCACCCGTCGTGGTACATTTACGAGCAGCCCGGCAACCCATGCGTGGTGTGCTGCGGGCGCGGCGAGAACAAGTGCCTCTACTGCTATGGCGATGGGTACCTGCTCATTGGGCCCGACGAGGTGCGGGACCGCCAAGAGTGCCCAATCTGCGCGGGCCGCAAGACCGACATGTGCCGTCGGTGTCAAGGCTCTGGCGTGCGGCCGTCCGTGTCGATAAACGCGGCGGGGGAGGAGGTTCCCAACATGACCAACGCGGAGGTGTGTGCGGCGGCGGCGGCGGAGGGGGAGGCCTACCTCGCGACGGGTGCGTCGCCAGAGACGGAGGCGGCCGCGCTGGCGGCGGCCGCCGCCGCGGCGGCGGCGGCAAAGAAAGCTGAACAGTAAGGAGGGGGCTGCTCCGGGTCTCTGGCGCGCGCGGGCACACTTCTCCGGCGGAGGTCGGCGGGGACTCCCCCAGGCGCATCCCTCCACCGTCACTTTTGCCCCCTGGCAGCCCGCCCAAGAGGAGGGTAGGTGAGGAAACCATGATGGGAAACAAGCATGACGTGCGTCGTCCCCTCCCCTCGTTGCTCGCCCCCAGCACAGCGCTCTCTTGAGCAAGTTATTAAAGATTCCCCCCCCCCCGCCCCCCCTCCACTTCGCCGCCTGTTGAACCCTACTCAATGCTTGGCCCTGTCCCCGCGTCCCCTCCCGTGCAGCCGCTCCGTCCCCGCGTTCTCCCCCGTTGCATCCACCCCGTCCCCGCCCCGCCTTTTCAACGGCTACGCACCCCGGATGCCCTCTTTCGGAGCCTTGGCGCCCCCCTCCTCCGTCTACGAGCCCCCCCCACGCGTCTGCCCTACATCCCCGCCCCCCTCCCCCAGCTCCACCGCCCTCACGGTGCGTCCGCGTCTTGAAACAGTGCGCGGAGCGCCGCGACAAACTTCTTCGCCTCGGGCCCGAGGGCTCCCCCCAGGGCCTCGGCATCATCCAGCATCGCGCCCACGTCCACCGCCAGGTCGTCACACATGGCGCGCAGCGCGGCGACATCCGCGCGCGCCACGGGCGCCTGGCGGAGGAGCGCCTGCAGGGCGACCATGACGCGCATGACGGCGACCTCGCCGACTACCCCGGACGCGACCGCGTCGGGCAGGGCGGCGCCGCCGAGCGCCGCGCGCCGCGCTGCGAGCGCCGCCGCCCGGTCGGGTCCGCCCGACGAGCCGTCCGCGACGGCCGCGGCGGCGAGCGCCTGCCACACGCCTGCCGCGGCGGCCGCCTCTTCGGCCGCCACGAAGGGTGGGGGGGGGGGACGCCGCGCGCCGCCACCGCCACCGCCGCGGCCGCCACCGCCGCCGCCGCCGCCCCCCGCTGCCGCCCCCGACGCTACGCCCGCGGCGGCCGAGCCGCCGCCCGCACCGAGGCCGCCGCCAATGGTGCTGCCGCCCCGCGGGGGCGCGACGCCCAGCACCGCGGCGGCGTCGTCCATCCAGGCGGCCCCCCCCCCCCCCCCCGAGCAAACCACGCCGTCACCAGCCGCCGGTACACGCCGAGCAGCTTGTCCGACGGCGCGCCGCCGCCGCCCGCGAGGCGGCTGCCCAGCGGCAGCGCCGGCAGGCCGCCGCCACCGCCGCCCTCCCCACCGCCCGCCGCCCCGCTGCCGCCGCCCCGCTCCCGCTCCCGCTCCCGCTCCCGGTCGCCGGCCGCGTCGCCCTTGGTCAGTGGCCCCGCGTAGCGGACGCCCCCCGTATTGTTGTTGTTGACGTCGGCGCCAAAGACGGCACGGCGGAGGCGCGCCGCGCGGACGAGGACGGTGGTGAGGGCGCCGGCGGCGGCGAGCGCGACAGAGACGGGCTCGGGGGGAGGTGCGGGGGGAGGAGCCGCTGCCGCCGCCGTCGCGGCGCCGTGGGACAGCGGCGTCGGCACGCCCGGCGGCAGCGAGGAAGCCGCCGGCGGGGGCGCCCGCGCCTGCGCCGGCGGTGGGGGTGGCGCCGGCGCCGGCGCCGGCGACAGCGCCGCGTCGGCGAGCAGCGGCGCCGCCGCGTCGACCGCGGCCGACACCTTGCGCGACGCGTACGCGTCAAACGCGGAGCGGGCGCGCACCTCGGCGGTCACCGCGGAGGTGCCCGCAGCCCCCCGCCGGCGGCCCGCCTCGCGCGCCGTCGCCGCCGCGACGGCCGCGTCCACGACGGCGCGGACGGCGGCCGGCGCGGCGGCGGCGGCGGCCTCGGACGTGAACGCCGACGCGATCGCCCGCTCCAGCGCGTTGGCGGGCGCCACCGCCGCGAGGGCGGCGACGATTGAGGGAGGGGGGGGGGGACAGGCACCGCCGCGGCCGCCGCCGCCGCCGCCGCCGCGCGCGCCGCCGCCGCCGCGGCGGCCGCGTCGGCGAGGCCGCCGCCGCCGCCGCCGTCACCGCCGTCGCCGCCGCCACCGCCCTGCCCGTCCCCGCTGTCGCCGCCGCCGCCGCTGCCGCCCCTGGCGCGCCCCCCCCCCGGCGGCGGTCGGAGGGGCGCTCCCCCCCCCCCCCCCGCCCTGGCCGTCGCGTCCCCCCCCCGGCACGCGGTCACCAAACAGCGTGTCGAGCGCTTCCCGCTGCTGCGCCGCGTCGCGCGCGCGGCCCGCCCGCCACGCCACACCCCCGCGGACGACGACGACGCCCGCCACGACCGCGACGGCCGACACCGCCGCGCGGCGGCCGCGGCCCGCGTCGGCGGCGCCGTCCGCGGCGGCGGCTGCGGCGGTGGTGGCACCGGCGGCCACGCGGCGCGGCCGCGGGGGGGGCGGCCGCCACCGCCAGTCGCCGCCGCCGCCCGCGTCGGGCGCGTCGTCGTCGTCGTCGGCGCCGCCCCAGACACTGCTGCCGTCGGCGCCCACCCAGTCGGGGGTCGGGGGGGGGGCGCGCGCAGTCATCGCCGCCGCCGCCGCCGCCGCCGCCGCCGACTCGTTGGCGGCGTCGCCGTCCGCTTCATCGTCGGGGGGCAGCGCCAGGGCGGGCTCGTCCGCCGCCGTCGCGCGCCGCGGCCGCGGCCCAAAGGCCCACCGGCCGCGATCAGGTGTGCGCGCAGCCTCCGCCGCCGGTGGCGGCGGCGGCGGCGGCGGCGGCGGCGGCGGCGGCGGCGGCGGCGGCGGCGGCGGCGGTGGCGGCGCGGCGGGGGCTTCCCCTCCACCCGGGGCCCCCCCCCCCCCTCGTCGGCGGCGGCGTCGGCGGCGGCCTCGTCAGCGGCAGCCGCCGCCGCGGCCGCCGCCGCCGACGCGTCTGCGCGCTCCGAGGGGAGGCCCAGCCGCCGCGGCGCGACGGCGGCCGCCGGCGGCGGCGGGCGGTCAAAGAAGCGGCCGGCACCAGACGTGGCGGGCAGCGCGCCCGCGGCGCGTGGGGCGGAGAGGAGGGCGAAGAGGGTGGCCGCCGCCGCCGTGGCGGCCGCCGCGGCGGCAGCGCTGGCAGCGGGCGGGGGCGGGGCGGCCGCGCCGCGACGGCTGCCGCTGCCGTTTCCGCCGCCGCCGCCGTCGCCGCCGCCGTCGCCGCCGCCACCGCCTGGCCCCCTGCCCGCCGCCGCCACCATCACGTGCGGCCGCCTCGCGGGTGCCGACGGCGGCAGCGGCGGGCGCCGCCGCCGCCGCCGCCGGCAATGGCGGCTTGGCAACGTGGCGGCCGCCGGCGAGGCGCCCACAAATGCCGCCGCTGACGCGGCCGTCATCGTTGCCGCCGCCGCCGACGCGGCCGCCATCGTCGCCGCCGCCGTCGCGTCTGCCCAGACGCGGGAGGGCGGCGACGGGGGTGGTGCCGAGGCGCCTCGCCGCCGCCGCCGCCACGGGGAGAGGGGCAAGGTGGTGGGCGTCATGGATAGATGAGCCGGGTGAAGGGGGGGGGCGGGGTGTGCGTGGGGGTGAGGTGCCATTGATGGGCCTTGGACTGGGAGAACGCACGAAAGGGGGATGCGGATGGCGCGGCGTGGGCCGGGACAAGGCACCGTTCGCACTCGAGGCACACAGTCCATCGACACAAGTCCGAGAGTGGAAGGGTGGGCATGGATTGCCAAGAAAACTTAATCTCCGGGATGATAATACGCTTTTTTCATTCCCTCAAACGTGGGCACGGAGTCCGCTGCTTCAGGTGGCTCTTTTGAGAGGGCCTGTCGACCGCAGAGCATCAGGGGTGCGACTACGACAGTGGGGTTGGCTCGGGCAATCATAGGCACTTGACAGTGGTCGCTGGAGCGGGACCCGTGAGAGAGGTCGGCATCGGCGACACCTCCGCCCATCCCTTTCATCCCTTTGATAACTCCCAAAGATGTGTCAACACACACTTCTGCCGCCGCTGCGCATAACCTTACACCCTCTATAACTATCTCCACAGCGGATAGCAGTGGGTGAGGGGCTGCCTGTCTCGTGACTCTCAGGGCAGCAGCGGCTGGCTCAGGGCTACTTCCGGGAAGCCCAAACGGGCAGTCCAACGCGGACTATAGGACGAGAGACTACGCTGACTCAGGCATGGAAACTCAAGAATTTTGTCGCGCTGGGCGTGTGGGCAACCCCCGTAGTCAGCCTGATATGAGCTCGTGAACCGCCCACAAGAGTACTCCGCAGCGTGTGCGTACGCATAGAAAGGACAGCGAGCCACCTGCTATTGGAGGTGGGCGGACAGAGCCAGGGTCCGGAGGTGCGCCTACGTGGGTCCAGAGCAGCTGACTGCGAGTGAAGGCGCGCTGTTGCCCATGGATTCGACCCAGCGCCGTCCCAGATCACCAAGAAAGGATGAAGTCTCGCCGAAGTCACCCTCATTGAGCAATTTCCACTTCTGACCATGAAAAAGTTATAACAACAAATGCGACCCTGGATCGTGCGAGTACATAATTGGTCTGCCAAGAAAGTGATGAGACACTGCAGCCGACGGGAACCGTCACAAAATGTTGGGATGCAACAACATGCCCCACGCGACCATCATTCTACATACGATCAGAGAGCAAAACAATGATCGTGTCTGGCAGGATTCGAACCTGCGCTCCCGAAAGAAATTGATTTCTAGTCAATCGCCTTAACCACTCGGCCACAGACACTTTTCGCTGCGGGCAACGTCAAAATAATTATATATATCACTTGATAATTTATGGCCTCAGAGAGGATGCCGGCGATGCTGATGCTGAGGCGGCCCCAGTCAGTACATCGTGATCACGTTCCTTCATCGATGAAGCAACGCAGCCGCCATCGTGCTGGCTCGGCCAAGGTGTGTCAAACCAATGCCCGGTCTACGACACGCGCTGGGTTTGTGGCGACGAGTTTGTACGGGCACAAACTGGCCGCCGCATCAGTCGGGCAGTCTATGACAACAGCACATGATCGGCAGGAAAATGCATTCGATTTCGGTACTTGAAGCATTGGACTCCATTGTTGGCTGGAGACGTGCCCGCCACCACTAGTACAGGTGATCCGCACACAGACGTGGAGTGCTCGACGCCCCCGCTTCCAGCAAAAGCGGGAGGTGGTCCCACTGCTGTGTGGCGGCTCCGCAAGCGCATCTGCTGACCGGCCATGGCGACCACGGAGGACTCCGATGACGAGATGTTCATGGCGAACGTGCACCTCGTCGCAATGCTGCCGGCGGGTGCCTCTGGGGTGAGGGGTGAGCTACGGTTCCCGCCAGCACCGTCGCCAGCCTGGTCACTGTCGGCGGACGTGCGATTGGGTTAAGAAAGACGCCGGCCGGTGAATGACCTCGAAGATGGCAGGAGCAGCCAGCAGGCCCATGCCATGTGACGCCACATGGCTTTGGCCAAAGCCATGTGGCGGTGACGTCGAGCTGTGGCGCGGACGCCGCAGACCTCTCAAGGAACAAAAGCCAATCAGCTGCTGCCGTGGCATGCTACAAACACGCCGCCACAAACTCAATTGTGTCTTATGCGGCGAAGTCATTGGTCAAAGACTCATCATCAGAGGCATCTCATTGGTCATCCTCTGTTTGTTCTTGCTTTTGTCGCGATGAGACAAAATTCGGGAAACTGCAACGGCTTGTTGCTTGAGGCCCGTTCGCAGTTCGCGCTCAGTTGGGTATAACGACGATGTAACGCGTTCTGATCTGCGAAAGAAAATGATGTTCTATCATGAGGTCGAAAGTCAAACACGTATTTGAGCGGTCACTTAGACTAAAGCCGCTCCTGAAACGCACCGTCGGCTACGCAAGCCAGCGACGACCACAAGCATTGCCGCGCTCGCCTCAACCCCACGCAGCGATCCCACACGCTCGCGGCTGATTGCCGCTATGGACCCCTCCTCCATCTTCCGCAGTGGTCAGTTTGTTACCACGGTTGCCGGAGCCGTATACGCACAGAGAGGCATTCTATCTCCTACTTCGCTCCCCGTCCCCCGGGTCACCTTTGATGACGTCCAGGCCGCCTACGGCAGGCACTTCGACCGCGCAATGCGCATGCCTGTTTGCACTTTCCACGAGCTGGTACACCAGTTGAGGCCGCGCCTTCCCCGTCGCGGAACTCTACTTGAAGTGCGAGCCGCCATTGCTCTTCGATACCTAGGCGGCGGGAGCTACATTGACATCTGCGCCGCTTTAGGTGTTCGCTCTGCTACCGTCTATCGTGCTTTGTGGGACGTGGTAGATGCGGAACATGCAAATCCCTTGCTCCACCTTGACTTCCAGCTGGAGGACAGGACTCGCAGATTATCGTACGCGGCAGGATTCCAGAGCCTGCGTGACTCCCCCTGTGGCACCCGCCGGTTGGAAAGGCCACGTGCATTTTCTGGACTTGGTGGACCGTGCACTCGGAAATCCAAAGGTTGCACACGGCGTTATAACGTTATGACATACGCCATCTATTTGTGTATGTTATAACGTTATAACTCCGGTATAACGCGCTCAACCAATCAGAGAGACGTTATGTTTATACGAAGCCGCGTTGCGATGAACTGCAAACGGGCCTGAGTCTTGATTCCGACGTGACGGCGTCCAAGGCGGGGTGTCCGAACAGGAAGGCGAGACACGCAAGAAGCACTTCACATCTTGACTTTATTTTGGTGTCTGATTCGTCTGTGCGAGTTCCACCCGTAGTGAGGTTCAAGTTAAATGAGAAAGGAAGTACAAAGGTATTGATTGACTTTGATCAGCTCCCCAATTTCGACGCCCCACCGAACGCATGCAAATGCGAGCGCGCTACGGCTCAGTCTGAAACCCAAGATGGCCGAGCGCGTGGCCAGGGTCGCGACGCTGCCCACAGCAATGCCGTTTCCACCACCAAAGGCCGCGGGCGCGCCGCCCCGCCCGTCTTCCGGCGTGGTGAGGGGAGGGGGGCGGACGGCCGCCTTTGCATCCGTCCGTCTTCCCCCGCTGTACACCCCTCTCCCTCTGCACGCGTGCGGTGCCCGTCGGTGGACCGCGTCACCCGCTGCTCGTCGCCCCCCCCCCACCGTCGTGTGGCGGCCACATGGATGGCGGCGGCCCATACGTCGCTCGGCCCGCCTCCCCCGCGGTGCTTGAGCGCGTCTCCACCGCTCAGCCGCGGGCGTGGCGCGGCACGCGGAGGGTGGCGGCGGCAGCGCGCAACCGCCACACAGGCGCCAGGGCGGGGCGACTGCGCAGCGGCTGGCACGCGTGCTCGCCCAAGGCGCCGCCCACGCAGGTGTGGACGTCTCTGGCTCGCATCCGCCCCCCTCCCCACCCTGCACACCCCCAGTGTCGGCCGACCCGCCCTCCTCCCACGTACGGGACGGTACTGCTCACCTTCCCTCCCCTCCCGTCCCCCCCCGACGTCGCCTGCCGTCCCGGGCTGGCCTGCAGCCGCAGCCACCACTGCCGCCCTACCATCTAGGCGGCCATCGCCACCTCCCCCGTCGGCGCGTCCAACCCTTCTCGAGAGGGGGTCATGACCACCCTCTTGGCGGCGGCGCCAGCCGGCACCCTCCCGCACCTGCGCGTCCCTGCCGATGGGCCTGGACGGCTGACGGGGGCGGCGGCGGCCTCTCCCCCCTCCACGCCGCCCCCCCTCTCTGCCGGGACGGGAGAGGGCCTCCAGTACCTCCACCTCCGCCCCCCCCCGCACCTGGTCGACCGCGCCGAGCGGGAGCTGGGCGAGACCGACGCCCGCCGCTCGGCGGGCCTCGCCCACCTCGTCGCCGCCCAGCACGAGGCAGCCACCGCGGCGGTCGCGGCCGCGGGGCCGGGCGGCGGCGGCGACACCCCCCCCCCGGCGCGCGCTTCCGCGCCGCCCTCGCCGCGGACCCCGTCTTCCTCCTCGCCTTCCTGCGGGTCGCCAAGTTCCGCCCCGCCGCCGCCGCCGCCCGCATCGACCGGTTTGCCGCGCTCGTCGACGCGGAGCCGTGGGCGTCCCTGCCATCGGTCCCGCAGCTGCTGCGCGTCTACCGCCACGGCGCGGTTGGCCTGACCGCCACGCACGACCGGGCGGGCCGGCGGATGGTGACAGTGTGTGGGTCCAAGCTGGTCTCCCTCCTCGATGACGCGGGGATGGGGGCGCTCAAGCGCGTCGGCTTTTGGGCGTTTGTCGCGCTGACGCGGCAGCCAGAGGTGGCGATCTGTGGGGTGGTGCTCGTGCAGCACATGCGCGGCGCGGGGGTGAGCCTCCTCCGCCACCTGCGGGGCCCGGAAATGAGCGCGTGGTGGGGGCTGGCGCAGCACGTGCTGCCGCTGCGCCTGCGTGGCATTTACATCACCGCCGCGCCGTCGTACATGGGGCTGGCGTGGGCGGTGGTGCGGCAGTTTTTGTCGCCCAAGGTGCGGGAGCGAGTGGTGCTCGTTGGCAAAGACCCCGCCGCGCTGGACAAGTATGTCGACCTGGACTGCTTGCCCGTCGAGGTGGGAGGGAGGCGGCAGCGCGACGAGGCGTACGCGATGGCGACGGTGGTGGGGGGGATGCGGGATACCAAGTGGATGTCGCTGTCGCACGACGCCGAGGCGGCGATGAGGGAGTTTTGCCGTGGAAGATAGTGGCAACGGGGGGGGGGGGGGGGGGTTGGCGCAGGCCACAGAGGGATGGAGGAGGGCGCAGCGGAGAGAGGGAAGAGCGGCAGAGGGAGGGGGGAAGGAGGGGGGACGCACGCCACGGCGTGCCCCTCAACGCGCTCCGTGTACAGTACATGCAAAGGCAAAGGTCCCAACGACAGGGATCAGCCCACTCCGCCCGGCATTACCGACCCATTCGCCCCGCGTCGGCTCGCCCCCCACCGGGCCCGGTGCCCCGCGGGGCGCACCCCTTCTCTCTCTCCCCCCGCCACCACCGCCGCCATCCGCGGGGCCGGGTCGGCGCGCCGCCTGCCGCCGCGCCACAGGGGCACGGCGTGACCGGTCACGGTGGGGGACGGGGACGACGGGTGAGAAGAGGGGGCAGGAATTGAGCCGCGCTGCTGCGCCCCCCTCTCCCGCTCACCGTCGCCGGGTGGGCTCCCAGCGTCGCGCTCTCGGAGAGTGAGCGCGCGCCCGTCCAGTCTGCTGGCGGCACCCCCCGCCGCTCCACTCCCTTCCCTCAAGCGGACGGCGGCGGCGGTCTTCCGAGTCGGCACAGAGCGGTATCCATAGATATTCATGTGTGATGTGCGCACCGTAGGCACGATCGAGGGTTCGGCGCGGCCGGCCGGCCGCGGCGCCAGCGTGCGATGCGTGAGCCACCGCGGGTGCATGACCGCTGCCGCCGCGGACGAGGTGCTGATACTCCGCCTGCCGTCCTTGTCGAGCGAGGACGTGTTGACAGTTTCTCTGGGTGGGCCCCCCCCGTTGTACCCTTTGGCGCCGTACACAGAGTAGAAATCGCCGACAGTTCAGTGAAAATCCAGCCCCACTCGTGGTATGGATAGCATGATTGAGAAAATCTGTACTTTCGGGGCACAGGCACGACTGTGAGCAAGACAGCTACTCATATGTATTGTACAGCATGTAACTGTTTATCCACAAGTCAAATGCGTTGCTCGGGACAGATGGCGCCTCACAGCAGCCAATCAGACCACGGCTCCGATGAACTTGTTGAGGACAGAAGTCTTCGCGCGACACACGCACCTTGTCTTGTTCGAGGGGGAGGGGGATTCACCACCGTATTGCAGCGCACGAAATGCGTGTACGGGTCAACAAACATGCTCGGCCAATGGGACCGCCAGGATCCGGCTCTGGCGACGCCTCGCGCGGCACCGCCGCGCCTCGTTCCACTCGGCCCGCCACGGCCGGCGCGGCCGCCAACGTGGTCGCCGCCACTCTCCGCCACGGCGCCGGCGCCGCGCGGCGGCCGCTCGGCCGCCACGGCTGTCAGAGCCGCGGTACGTAGTCGACGAGCCGGCCGAAGGCACCGCGCCAAGTCAAGTTGGCCCACCGCCCCGGCGTGCGTCGGGGACACACCCCTTCGGCAACCCCCCCCACGGGGCGCGCTTGGATGGGCGCCCCCCCCCCCTCCCTCCGCTCTCTTTCTCGACCCACTCACTCCTCGTCACAGCGTCCGCAGACGCCGTCTACGTGGCGCCGGTGGCGGGGCGGGAGTCGCCGCCGCCGCGCGTGGGGCGCCGCACCGCGCGGCGCCGCCGCCGCTGCCCGCGCGACCCCGGGGGGCCGGCACCGGACGACACGGTGCGTGGCGGGGGGGGGGCCTTCCCGCCGCCGCGGCGCGTGCCTGCCTCCTCTGCCCGCCACCCCCCCCCCCCCCCGCCCCCCTCGGTCACAGACTGCTCCACACGGTCGACCACGGGTGGTCTGGTGTGGCGGTGTGCCGCCACGGGAGGATGAGTGGGAGGCGCGCGCCCGCCAGCGGAACCTTTTTGCTCCACCCACCCCCCCGCGCCCTACACCCCGCATCGGGGTCGCCGGGCGGTTTGGGGGTTTGTGGCTCGGAGGTTGACAGCTGTGAGTGGTGAGTGTCGGGCGCGGGTGGCGCAGTTGGTCGGCGGGGGGGGGGGAGTAGCGCGCGCCCCGCGCGTGGCGCTGCGGCGCCCCGTACGTTGCTGCCGCCGCCGTTGGCGGCTTTTGCCAACCACCCGCAGCGGTGCCGGGGGGGGGGGGGGTGGCGCAACGACGGTGGTGGGCGACGGCGGCGGCGGCGGCGGCGGTGGTTTGGATAGGCGCAGCGGGGTGGCGCACACACGACGCGGACGGCGGCGGCGGGAGAGGTTGGGTAGGCGCGGCGGGGTGGCGCACACCCGACGCGGACGGCGGCGGCGGCGGTGGTGGCTCGCTGCGGTTGAGAGAGAGGGGGGGGGGGGGGGGTGGTGGTGGAGAGGAGAGGGAGCTGTCAGCAGCAATGCGTTCGCCTGCTTGCACGACGTTGCCGGCGGCGGCGTCCACCGGGAGGGGGTGGGGAGGGCGGAAGGGTGGGTGGTCCGTCGCCTGTCGCGGGCCGTTGCCGCTCCCCTCCCCCGCACCCCCCCCTTGTTACTACGCCCGCTTCCAATCCAGAGGGCTCGAGGATGGCGGACGGCGCGTGCAACCGCGCGCTACTCCCTGCGCCGGCCTCGGCATGACGACGAGGCCGGGGTGGCGGGTGGCGGAGGCGGCGCGCCCTCGCGCGGGGCCCCCCTCCAGGGTGTACTCGCCCGCTCCTGGCGTTGGCAGCCGCCGCCCGCGGTGCCACCTGTGGCGCTGTTGGCCGGCAGGGGAGGGGAGGCGCGTGCGGCGCGGGGCGAGGCGGTGCAGGGCAGGGGCTTCTATATAAATAGGCACCGCCCTGCTAAGACACCCGCCTCTTCCTTTCCCATCACACCTCTCCCATCCTGTGCGGCATCGGCGGGTGAGTCGGCATCTTCCTCCCTCTCCGTGGCTGTCACCTCTTCTCGCTTCCCCCAGCCCTTGTCCCCCTACCTCCCCCTCCCTGATCACCCAACCTTCCCGTGCACCCGCACCAGAGACGACCATGGCCCGCGTCCGGGGCTTTGTCGGCACGGCGGCGGCTGCGGTGGCCGCCGCGGCGGTCGCCACCATTGCCGCGACCGCCACCTCTGCGGCGGCCGCGGCCGCGTGCACCCGCCGCACCGTCGGTGGGTCCGTCGCGGTCGAGGCCGAGTCGGGCTTCCGCATCGGCGCGGGGTGGGTGGACACGACCTTTGGCGGCGCGCGGGGGGTGGTGTGGAAGCCGTGGAAGGCGGACCGGTCGGTCGACGGGCCGGGGCAGGGCGTCCGGTGGTATACGGTGCGGATTACAGAGGGCGGCCACTACCGGCTGCTGCTGCGCGCGAGTGGCACGGCGGTGCGGGACCACAATGAGTACGTTGGGGGGGGGGGGGGGCTGCCGGGTTGCGCGGGGTCGATGGGGGGTGGTGGGCTCGGGGTGGGGATGCAGCCGGATGGGGCGGCGCTGGTGAGGTTGCAAGTGAGCTGCTTTGCACTGGCAACAGCGGATGCGGCGCCGTCATGGCCATGATGACCACCGGGATGTAGCGCTGACGTTGCTCTATCCACTTTGTCGCGCCTGGGACGTTTGTCTTCCGGTATCGTGCGCTCTCTCCTGCTCGTCCTTCAGCTTCTTTGTCAAGCTCGGCTACGGCTCGCGGCGGGTGTACCCTAACGGCCACGACGTTGGCGTGCCCGACGGGTGGGTCAAGGTGTACCAAAACCACGGCCGCGGCGAGTGGGCGTGGGGTGCCGTCGAATTTGGCGGCGCGCCCGTGACGCGGTGGCTGCCGCCAGGCTCCTTCTCGTTTGCCGTTGCCGGTCGCTCGTCCAAGGCGGCGATCGACAAGCTCGTCCTCTACAAGTGTGCGCTGGGGGACCGCTCGTGCATCGACCGGTCGGGCGCGTACTGGGCGGCTATCAAGGCCGCGTGGCAGCCGCCGCAGTGCTGGGGCACGGGCGGCGGCGGGGGGGGGGGGAGCGGCGGGCGCCTCCGCCTGCGGCGCCCAAGACGCGGCCGGCGCCCAAGCAGCCGGCTGCGCCGACGCGGCCGCGGCGGCCGGAGGGCCCCCGCCCGGCGCCGGGCGGCGGTGGCGGCGGCGGTGGCGGCCGCTGCGGCGTCTACTCTTCGGCGGGCGGGGTGGTGCGGATGCCCGTGGCCGCGGCGGGCGGCGGCGGCGGGTGGGCGGTGGCGAACCGCGGCAGCCGCTGGGCGCTGGTGTTCAAGCCGAACAAGCGGAGCCACTCGGTCGACGCGCCGGGGCAGGGCATCAAGCACTACAAGTTCCGCGCGGCGGTCGCGGGCACGTACCGCCTGGCGCTGCGGATGGCCGCGCCGCACCCCACCGAGCATAACGACGTGTGGGTCAAGCTCGGCCACGGCGCGCGCAAGATGAAGGGCCGCTCCGTTGTGGGCCTGTCGGGCGGGTTTGTCAAGGTATACGAGAACGATGGGGGCATGAAGTGGATGGTGGGCGGGAAGACCAAGGACTTTGACGGCCACGACCTGCTGACGCGGCACCTGTACGCTGGCGAGGTGTTTGACGTGACGCTGTCGGGGCGGTCGTCGCTGCTGGCGCTCGCCGACATCCTACTGTGGGCGTGCGACCCGTACCGGGGGCAGTGCAACGATGGCTCGCCGGGGTACAAGCACGTGTCGGGGATGGGCCCGTCGGGCTGTGCTTGAACGCGCGTCGACCCCGTGTCGGTGGCAGGGGGGGTAGAGTGGGGGGGAATGGCTGGGGGGGTGGGGGGGGGTGGAGGGGTTGCGAAGGGGTAAGGGTAGGCACGTGGTGGGGATAGGGTGCGCAGGGGAGGTACGAGGGGTGGTGCTCATTGACTGACCGGAGGGAGCTCCCCGGCGGGTGTGCCCGCGCACCAGACGTATATTTTGACCAGCGCGGGGCCGTCACGCGCCGTTTACCATCCTCCTTTACCGGCTCGGACGCCGGGAGCCCAGACGGCCAGAGCCAGTCCCCCATCACCAGCGGGTTACGAAGCGCGCGCTACCGTTCCCGCTCGGTGGGCACCACGTGGGGGAAGTTGACCCACCGACACCTCAGCCGCACACCATCCCCAACCTTCAAACCCCCAACCCCCCGCCTCATTCTTGATGCGTGTCCATCTTCGCCCCTTCCCCATCTCGTGCTGGTGCTCCGACTCCTCCCGCAGCCGCCCGACGCACCCCCCCCCCGCCCGCCACCCCTGGCCTTTCCTCGGTCACGTCTTCTTCCCACCCCTCCCACCGTCCGCCCGCAGCGCTTCGGCCGTCTCCCGCAGCAGCCGCTTTTTCTCCAACCGGAACGCCACGGCAGTGCGGCGGCGGCCGACCAACCGCCCGCCGCCCGTCGCGGCGAGCGCTGCCTCGTCGGCGGCGGCGGACGTGGAGAAGCGGTCCAGCTCGAGCTCACAGAGGACGGCCAGGTCGGCCGCGCCAATCGTGGCGACCACGTCGGCGGCAAAGCCGGTGCCGCGGCGGATCTTGAGGGGGGGCGGGCCGTCAGACGGGGGGCGGCCATCGCGGCTGGCGTCGGTGGCGGCACCGCCCCTATCGCCCTTGCCGCCGGCCTTTTTCCCTCTGCCTTCCCCCTCCCCTGCCCCCCCCCCACGCCCGCCACCACTGCCCCCACCGCAGGCGCAAACGTATACTCATCCCACTCGTTCCCCGCCTCGACAAACCCAAAATACTGCAGCAGCGCGTCGTTGCCCTGCCGCCCATAACTGATGCACACCTCCCCCCCCGGCGGCACGTCCTCCCCCGCCACCACCGCGTAGCGGTCACGCCAGTACTCGACCGACACGTCTGCGCGGCCGACCACCCGCCCGGCATGGTTGGCCATGTCCACCCACGGCACCAGCGACGTGCGTGACAGCGTCACGCCCTGCACGGCGCGGAGGATGCGGGGGAAGAGCAGGTCGTACCCGAGGAGGGAGAGCGAGGCGGACAGCGCCCCGTTGGCCGCCGCGTCGGGGGTGACGAGGCCCACCGCGGGGGCGGCCACGCCCAGCGCGGCGATGAAGGCGAGGAGGCCGAGGCGGCTACGGAAGGGCGCCGTCTCTTTGGCGCCCGAAAAGGCGCGCGACCGCACCGCCGCGACCGCCCACAGCCAGCCGTCGTACGGGAGGTGCTCGGCGAGCGCGGCGCCGCCCGCAGCGAGCGACTCGTACAGGCGGCGGAGGGTCGCCCGCTGCGCCGCGACGCGGGTGACCAGCGGGGGGTACTCGGCGGCGGCGAGCTCCGCGTCAGACCAAAAGAGCGGCACGTCCACCTCCCCGATC
Source organism: Pyropia haitanensis (assembly GCA_008729055.1). Classification (NCBI taxonomy): domain Eukaryota; phylum Rhodophyta; class Bangiophyceae; order Bangiales; family Bangiaceae; genus Pyropia; species Pyropia haitanensis. The sequence continues at coordinate 6,387,250 of SDUX01000004.1, read as the reverse complement.
GCGTCGAGCCACACCCGCCGCCCGTCGCGGGCGGCGGCAGCGGCTGCGGCGGCGGCGGCCGTGTCGGCAGTGGCGGTGGCCGCGTCGGCCGACGCCGACGGCGGCACGTACCGCGCGGCGGCGACGAGCAGCGCGAGGCGCCCCCACGCGGGGAACCGCGCCCAGACCGCCGTCGGCACCACGTCTGGCAGCCGGCTCCGCCGCACGTCGTCGGTGGTCACCTCAAACGCCGCCGCCCGCGGGACGGTCACGACGGTGGCTCCGGCGCGGACGGGCGCCGTCGCCGCGACGCCGCGGAGGCCCGACGGGAAGGTGGAGAGGGTGGCGGCGGGGGCGGCCACGCCGACGGTGTGCGCCCACGCGTGGAACGCGGCGGTTGTCTCGGCAGTCGGCGGGGGGGGCGGCGGCAGCGGGGTGGGCGTTGTCGCCGCAGCAGACGAGGAGGGGGAGGAGGGGGAGGAGGGGGAGGAGGGTAGGGAAGTTGGGGAGGAGGATAGGGAAGATGGGGAGGAGGGGGAGGCGGGAGAGGAGGGGGACGAGGGGGGGGGGGGGGGTGGCCCCATGCGAGATGCCACCGCCGCCCGCCCCGCCCGCCGCCACCGGGGCAGGCCGCCGCCGGGGCGGCGGCCGACGATGGCGCGCGCGCTACCCCCCCCCCTCCCCCCCGGCCCGCCGCGGGCCATCCCCACCACCAGTGGTGCGCCAAACGCGACGGCGGCGGCGGCGGCGGCGGCGGCGCCACCACCGGCAGCGGCGGCGGCGGCGGCAGCGGCAGTGGCGGTGGCAGCAGTGGTGGCCGCGGCGGCGGCCATGGCGGGGGGGCGCGCCGACCGCGGCGGCGGCGCAGCGGCGGCCGCGGCGGCGGGAAAAAGTCGGGGTAGGGTAGGGGGGGAGGGGAAGGACGCCTGTCGTCGAAAGAACCGCTGGGGGGGGGGACGCCGCCCGCCGCCGCGGTGGCGCAGCGGGAGGGGGGCGACGGCGGCGGCGGGGGTCGCGGCGGCCGGCGGCGGCAGCAGCGGGTGGGCGGCGGGAGGACTCGTGCGCGATGGTGGCGGAGCAGATCTTCTCCCCGCGACGGATGTCTTCATCCGTGGCCCGCTCCAAGCGCGCCCTGGCCATCTGGATCTCCAATCTGGCGGGCGGCGATGGGTCACGGCGGTAGTGATGGGAGATATTACGCCGCGTTGCGTAAATTACCATGTAATACCCGATGCTGCGTTCTTACCGCCTCTGGCCCATCTTGCGGTAATACCGTAAGATTTACCCACGTGTCAACGCTCTCCTCCAATTATCGCCTGGATGCAGGCCTTGAGCTTGCTGGCAGCTAGTCGTGTTTCCACCGTCGATGACTGCCCCTCGAGTTGCCAGCAAGACTGGCCGTTTGCCCCTCCCGCAAGTACCGCGCCGCTGGCGCAAATCACTCCCCACCCCCGCCGTCTCTGAGGCGGATGAGCGTCGCGCGCACGGGGCGCGACCGGCGCAGCAGGATAAATCCACTTGAAACCAGCCAAAGTTGTACTATGTTGGATGGACAAATTATCACGGCAGCCTCCCCGTTTACCCCTTCTGACGGCATGACGGGAAGAGGTTACGTATTTTGTGACCGGTAATTTTCTTGCTGAATGACGCCCCACCACTACACGGCGGCCGCTACCGCACCGCTGCGCGGCACTGCCAAACCCGTGAAGAGGCGGGATAATACCAGCCTTGGGATTCTGGACGTCAGAACCCCAAGGTCGCCTTGGGATTCTGGGAGGGGGTGGGAGGGGGTGGGGGGGGGGGAATGGGAGGGTAAGTTTACCAATTATACTTCATATAACTTTTCTTCTTCATTTGAAACCAGAATTCATTTCGTAGGCTCCTTTCACTCATATCTGTCGTCGATGCTTTTTCCGTTGGCCACAGCCGCGCGTCTGACAGCGTTCGCTTCGACAGTGGCCCGTCTCGTGCCGCGTCCTTCGTACTGCCTGATTCCGCGAGTATGCCCTCGACACGCTGGCCACGGCCTGGCCCCTCGAGCCGGCCTTTGTCACACTGGCCGCCGCCGGATCCCTCGACCTGGCCCTCGACACTCTGACCTCCGCCGGGGCCATGCAGGCGTCACCCGTCTAGTCTGACAGTTTTCCACGTGCTGGCCGTTTGACAATGGAGAGGGGTCACCCGTCTTGGCTGACAGAGCGTGGAGAGCCGCGATTTCTCCAGGCGTCTCCTGAGCAGCTTTGGGCCACAGGGTGTCACCAGAGCATGTAGTACGTAGTACCTGGGGATCTCAACCAACACGCATGTTGGGTTCGCTGAGACGCTCTGAGAGCGCTCGAGACTCGCGCGTCGAGGCTCCACAGCCGCTGGGCGCCCCGAGGCCAGCGACGCCATCAGCACACACGTGTGGCTCCTCACCTACTTGCAGTTACGTACACCGACCTGTACTGGGCACCTCCATTACTCTACCCTGCGGCGGCGCGTCCCTGTTCCCGCCACCGACGTCCCGCCAGCGGCAGCCACCCCCCCCCCCCCCCCCCCCCCCCCCCGTCCCACCACCAGCACGCCGGCCGGCGCCGAGCGTGCGGCCGCCCCTGGCGGCCCCGCGCGCCCACACCGCCCGCCCCCGCCACGGGCAGCCACCCCGGCCCCCCATGCAGCGAGCTGCCCCCCCTGCTCCCCTGCCACGCGATGCGCCCCCCGCCACCCCGGCCCACACCCGCCGCCACCGCGGCCGCCGCGGCTGCCGCGGCAGGCGGCCTCGGCCGCGGCCGCCGCCACCGCTGCCGCCGCCGCCCGCCGCCCCCGCTACCGCCGCCGCTGCCCACCGCCGCCGCCGCCGCCGCCCGCCGCCCGCCGCCGCCCGCGGCCCCCGCCCCCTCCGCCGCTGCCCACCGTTGCCGCCGCCGCCGCCGCCGCCGCCGCCGCCTCTGCCCCTGCCGCTGCGGGCTGCTGCCGCCCCGGCTGCCGCTGCCGCCGCCGCCGTTGCTGCCGGCCGCCGGCCGCCTGCCTGGCCGGCCGCCGGCCGCCTGCCGCCCGGGCGGCCGCGTTGGCCGCCGCCCCTGCGTCCCCCGCCGCCGCATCCGCCGGTTGGCTGCCGTCGCGGCTGCGGCTGCCACCACCGCCGCCGCCACCGGTCGCCACCCTGGCCGGGGGCGGCCGCCCCCGCCGGCCGGCCGCCGGTCCGGCCCCCGGCCGCCGCCGCTGCCGCCGGCTACCGCGGCCGGCGTGCTGCCGCCGCTGGCGGGCTGCCGCCGCCGGCCGCCTGCCTGGCCGGCCGCCGGCCGCCTGCCGCCCGGGCTGCCGCCCCGGCCGCCGCCCCCGCCGCCGCCGCCCCCACCGGGTTGCTGCCGCCCTGCTGCCGCTGCCGCCGCCGCCTTTGCTGCCGGCCGCCGCCAGCAGGCTGCCGCCGCCTGCCTTTTGCCGCCAATCGCGGGCTACCTTTGTCGGCCAGCTGCCCGGCCGGCCGCTGGCCGGCTGCCGCCCCGGCCGCTCTCACCATCGCCGCCGCCCCTGCCGGTTGGCTACCGCTCCGGCTGCCGCTGCCGCCTCTGCTGTCGCTGCCGGCCGCCGCCGATCCGCTTGCCACGGCAGCGCCGGCAGTGCAAGAAAGTGCCTCCCGTCTGCTTCTTTGTCATCCGCTGTGCAGTATGGGCCTGGATATAGAGTGCATGAGAGACCCACCGTGGGAAGAAATAGTCTTACCTGGGTAAAACGATCATGCTGAATCTATTGGTGCACACATCGGGCGTCGTGCACCCGTACGGCGGACAGGACAGTCGAGAGGCTGGGTGGCAGAAGCGCTTTAGGCGCCCGCTCCGAGCTTTTTTGAGCGTAATGGGTCAACTCTGTTTAGTTAACGCTGAGGGCAGAGGTATCCGTTGGCCATCGTCCCGTAAAAATGCAAAGACAGTACTCTGCAGTTCACTCATTCGTGACTGACTGACTGCTGATACGGTGGTATGCACTGTAGCGCAGCTGGATGAGCCCACAGCGCCGTTGAAAGTGCAAAAAGCTGCGGAGGTAGCTGAATACACTGTATAGATCTGATAGATGTAGTTTTTGAAGGATGAGAGCACTGTGGGGCGCTAGACGGCCTGTCGCGGCTACCTGTCCAGAATGGACTTTTGGGGGCCCATATGACCTGCTTCCCGATGTTTGCGACATTTTCTGAGCACATATTCGTGCTCAGCGTCATCGACTTAGTCTGGCGGGAACAGCTTGAGAAGATTTTGCTTCACTTTCTGAAACGCGTCGTAGCGGTGTGTGACGCCTTGCACCGAAGTGTGCGCAGGGCACTTCACCAAGTGCAACAAGAGTCAGGGACCACTTCACCAACTTTTCTGAAGCATGCTCAATCGACTAAATCGAGGTCGCTGAGCACGGTCATGTGCTCAGAAGGTTTCGCAAACGACGGGAAGTGGGTCATACAGACCCCCAAAGTGGCCATTCTGGACAGGTAGCCTCGACAGGCCGTCCAACGCCCCACAGTACTCTCACGCACAAAAAGATACAATTATGAGATCCCAACAGTACAGCAGACATCCTCCGCAACCTTTTTTGTTCTCATCGGCGCTGTGGGCGCGTCCAGCAGTGCGACATGTCCCAAGGCGCCTCCTTCTGCACGGGTTCAGCAATGTGCGGACCCCGGCATGCCATCCAACCACTTTGAGCAATTGTATGCCACCAGGTACTCATAAACTCATTGTCTGTGCAAAAAACGAGGACCATGGAGCACTGAACAGCTCTGAGAGGCGGGGAATTTATAGCGTGAAGCGCTTGCCACACCCGGTTACAGGCTTGTTCTGCCCCCTATGTTGGTGCAGAGCAATAAAAAGATACATCAATAGTCGCAGCGTCATCAGTTTACTCGGGAATGACGGATCTATCCAGCTCCGCGGGACCTATGTACTCCACGTGCACGTACATACCGAGCAACAGGTCACACCATGACGGACAGGCGGCGCTTGTCAGCGCTATTCACTATAAAAAAATACGCAGGCTGGTGGAGCGTGGACCATTGGGGACGCCAAAACGTCACAACTGACGGCGTTTCACCGTCACTAGCGCGCCCGAGCGGCGGAACCAGTGGTGAGAGGGTGATGCACTTCGGCCCTCCATGAAACCGTTCTGGTCGCTGCCGTGACAGACGTGTGTGCGGGCGCGCTCTCAACACTGATAGGAGTCGGAGACAAGGCATACATATCCACCAAGTCTGCTCGGAGAGCGGATAACGGCGAAGCGGGCGACCGGGGCGGGGAGGAGGGGGGCGTCAGACGCCGGCGCTTCAGTCTTCGGCGTTGGCAGTCGCAAGTCGCTGACCAGGATGGGTTCAGAGTCAAATATGGTAAGCCCACCTCCGGAAACAATTGATTCAGTACTACAATCTTCATCTCGCCCAGTTCAGATTGTTCAACAGCCTATCAGGTTGGACGAATTGGACATCTGATTCGCCAGATAGGCCAGGAGATGTGAGTCAAGTCGGATGTGTATGTACTGTTGACCTCCGTGGAATAATCGCTTGGATTGTAAATACAATCAAATATCCCTGCCTGCCATGTGAGTAGCTGGTCGCCACAGTCGTCTTGCTGCCCGGCCGCCTCAACCAGCGTCAGGGGAGGCGGCTCGCCGCGGCGCGGGCGCCAGCCTGCCGCGGTCGCGTCAGGGGGGAGACCGCAGTGCGCGGCGGCGGCGTCAGCCCCCCCCACCGGCCGGGGCAGTGGCGGTGGAGTGCCGCCGAGGCCACTTCCCCCCAAGCACCAGCCGCAGCCATTGCCGCCCCCGGCGGCCGCCGCTGCCGCGGCCGCCCCGCGGCCGCCGTGGCCGCCCCCACCCCGCCAGCCGCCGCGGCCGCCCCCCCCCGCCAGCCGCCGTGGCCACCCTTTCTCGGCAGCCCCCGCGGACGCGGCCGCCCCCCGACGCCCCCCGACGCCCCCCGGCGCGGCCGTTTCCCCCGGCGGCTGCCACCCCCAGGGGGCTGCCTCCCCCCGGCGGCCGCCACCGCCCGCGGCAATCACGGTCGCCACCCCCCAGAGGCCACGCCAGCCGCCCCCCCCCGGCGGCCACCACGGCCCCCCTCCCCGCCGCCCCTCGACGGCCCCCGCAGTCCCCCGCCGCCCGTTGCCACGGACGCCGTCCCTACCCCGGCGGTCGCCACGCCCCCCGCCGGCACGCGACGCTGCGGCGGGTGCCGGACGACGGAGACTGGGCGCCGGGGGCCGGGGGCCGGATGCCGGGGCACAGGCGGCCGGGGCCGCGGGCCGGGCAGCGGCGGGGGCCGGAGGGCAGAAGCGGGGTGCCGAGCGGCGGCGGGCGGCGGGCGGCGGGCGGCGGGCGGCGGCGGGCGGCGGGCGGCGGTGGGCGCCGCGCGGCGGGTGCCGGGCGGCGGCGGGCGGCGGGCGGCGGCGGGCGGCGGGCGGCGGGGGCCGGGTGCCGGGCGGCGGCGGGCGCCGCGCGGCGGGGGCCGGGTGCCGGGCGGCGGCGGGCAGCGGACGGCGGCGGGCGCCGCGCGGCGGGCGCCGCGCGGCGGGCGCCGCGCGGCGGGCGCCGGGTGCCGGGCGGCGGCGGGCAGCGGGCGGCGGCGGGCGCCGCGCGGCGGGCGGCGGCGGGCGCCGCGCGGCGGGCGGCGGGCGGCGGGGGCCGGGTGCCGGGCGGCGGCGGGCGGCGGGCGGCGGCGGGCGGCGGGCGGCGGGGGCCGGGTGCCGGGCGGCGGCGGGCGCCGCGCGGCGGGGGCCGGGTGCCGGGCGGCGGCGGGCAGCGGGCGGCGGCGGGCGCCGCGCGGCGGGCGCCGCGCGGCGGGCGCCGCGCGGCGGGCGCCGGGTGCCGGGCGGCGGCGGGCAGCGGGCGGCGGCGGGCGCCGCGCGGCGGGCGGCGGCGGGCGGCGGCGGGCGCCGCGCGGCGGGCGGCGGGCAGCGGGGGCCGGGTGCCGGGCGGCGGCGGGCGCCGCGCGGCCGGGGGGGCCCGGCGGCAGAAGCCGGGGGCCGGGCAGCGCAGACCGCAATGAGAGGAGGGGCAGCCAGCGCGGTGCCGCACACCCACGCTGGCACCGTGCGTGGGGGTAGGGCACGCGTCATGCGGCACGCGCACGCGGCCGGGCACGCGCCATGGCACGTGCCTAGGGCAGCCGCTGTCAGACGTGATGCTGCACTGCTGACTGGCACGGGGCCGTTTTACAGTGATGTCGCGCGAGCGCGACGGTGGCCAGCGCGACGGGCGCAGCCGTGGTGCGCGAGTGCGGCTCGCAGCGGATTGCGCTACCGAAGTGTACGGAAAAGAGAGGCTCCAGAGTTCTGTGCAAAAAATAGTATGGGCTGCAATGAGGACGCTGCTGCCGCTGCCAGTCCATGGATTTGAAGTCCATGCCGGGAAGTCCACCAGGTCCCCCCAGGGGGGCTCACGGGCCCCCCACACGCACCCCTTGAATGCAGCGCCTGGCGGGGGGTTGGGATTCTGGACCTTGGGAATCCCAAGGCTGGTATTATCCTTCTCGCCCGTGAACCCCCGCCGGGCGTGCGGGACGTGAACCTGCGGAGATCGCCGCTAGGTTTGGCCCCACCGGCACCCACCGGGAGGCCACTTGCTCGTCTCCCGGCGCCACGGCTGGGCGCCTTCCCCCTCCGCTCACGAAGCGCTCCCGACGGCCATTGTTGGATAAGTGCCCCTACCGTTGCAAACGCCCCTATGTCATGGCGCCGTGGCCCCTCTTTCCAGTGCTCTTTTCCCGCGTGGCGACGCGTGCTCGTCTCGACTCTTGTTCAGTGAAATTCCTGCTGGCACGCTACGGACGCGTGCGTGTGCGCCCGTCCGTCGCCGCGGCGGCAGCTGGTACTCTTTCCCTCCCCGACACAAGCACGCGCACCCGCACCCGCCATCGCTGAACCGCCACCGCCGCCGCCGCCGCCGCCACCGCCGCCGCTGTCGCCGCCCCCGTTGTTGCCACCGCCGGCTCGGCCACACGGACGCGCCGCATCTGCCAGTTGCCACCGCCGCCGACGCACAACGCACGTCGCTGCGCCCGTGGTGGCCGGTACCGCGGAACGCGCACGTGGGCACATCCCTCCCGGGGGGGGGGGGGGGGGGGGGGGGGGGGGGGGCGGGCCGGACCGCAAGGGATCAAACGCCCCCTAGTGTCTATTCTACCGACCGGATCATTTGAGCCTTTTAGGATCAAATGATCCCCTTTTCCAGGGCCTGTTTTCTCTTACTTCTCTTTGTCCCCTGCTCATTCTGACACAAGAAATGGACTCAGCGACGGCTGTTTACCCTTGGGAGAGCTTGAGTGCATCCCATTCAAAGGAGAACACCACAGAAGGCGGGCTTTTCCTCGCCTTTTTTTGGCGCCAAAGCGGCCGACGAGGCCCGTCTGGGAGCTCGGCATGCGGCCTCCGAGTCGCCCGCGCTGGGCACAAAGGAGCATAAAAAGGTGACCTGCTGCTCCTGCCTGCCGCCCACTCCCCCGTCTGCAGTTCCCCCCCCATCCGCCAGCCCACTGCACCATGAGACGGCGGAAAAAGAACAATGGACGGGCTGCAGCCAAGCCCGCCACCCCCCCCCTTCCCTCCCCCCCGTCCACCCCCTCTCCTCGGACCCCGCCAATGCCCCCGGCAACTCCTCAAGCGCCGCCCTGCGCGGTGCTCCCGCCAGAGCGTGGTTTCAAAAGAACAAACGTTGGTGGGATGGGGGGGGGGGAGCTGGCAGCCGTCGCTTAGTGTACAGGGACAGCGACCGTCGAGCGACAGCGCCAGGGAGGGTCGGCGGACATCGGGTGAGGCGCCGACCACCAGCCTGGGGGGAGGGTGGGACGAAGCGGATATGGACGGGCTTGATAGGGTGGGGCGGGGGAGGAACGGCAAGATAGTCGTGAGGGCGGGCTGGAAGGGTCGTAGCGGGAGAGAGGTGGGCGTCGGAGGAGTCGTACAGGTTGGGCGTGCCGTGGGGAGGCGGGGGGACGAGACGGGGAGGTCGACGGCCGCCGCGGAATCGGGGGAGTGCGGAGCAGCCCCAGGGGGTGGTAGGCGGATGGGGAGGGTGGCTGCCGTGGGGGCGTCGACCGCGCACCAGGCCGCATTCCCCGTCCCCGCTGCTGCCCCCTCAACCTTATCCACCCGCCGCAGTCCTTCCCGCTCCCAACCATCCTCGCACTCTCTTGGCCGCCGCCCTATGGCCTGCGTGACGGGGAAAGTTTGTTGGGCACCCCTCACCCTTGGTTGCTCCACCATTCTGTTGCGCTGGCCCCAAACAAGCGAAGGTGAAGGTCGTAGGGACACAAAAAGGCCCAGGAAGTGCGTGTTGTAGCCGGCGGGACAGCAATTTACCTATGCAGGGGACGCGCAGACGGCGATTTCCGGCTGGCGTCGGGTGTGCATCAATTGATGCAAAATCGTGCATCACTTGATGCAATCGTCCAGTAGAATAGACACTAGGAGGGACTGTTGGCGGACAACTGGCTTCCCAGTGAAGCAGCGCAAAGGGCGAGAGACACACAGAGTGGATGAGCATAGAACTGCTCGTGACAGTCCAGCTCATGACACTTGTGATGGTGTGTGGTGGTCCAGTGCCGCCCCCCCTGCCAAGCTTGCTTGTCGGTGTCTCTCGGTCTTTGGACGCCTTTCCTTTATGCAATCTGAGTGTTGCAGGCGGCTGTCAACCAATGAGATGCATCCGTATTGATACAACGTCTTTCAAATGTCTGTTACTCGTGATTGGACGTGCCAGGCCATCGACCGACACTCGCTGGCGCTGTCGTGCTCTTCCTCGCCTGTCCCCACACCTCCCCACCAGAGAGCCCCACGGACGCCGTCCATGAGGTGGCGCGCGGGCGGTGGTGTCACATGAGCCCGCGAGACACCGCCATCACTCCTCCCCCGACCGCCGCCCCCCCTCCCGCTGCCCCCGCCCTCACACGTTGCCACGCCACCGCCATTGCCGCAGCCGCCCCTGTCCCACGCACCGCGCTTGTAGGCGCGCTCGCGGGAGGGCAGGGATGGTGCCAGTCGCTGGGACGGCCCGCTGTGGCCGTGGCGGACCGCCATGGGTGCGGCGCGGTACCGCCAGCCGACCCCCTCCTTCCCCCCCTCACCGCCTGTGCGTCGGCGCGGCGTTGCGCGTCAAAACTCGTCATCCCCATCGTCAGGTGGCGGCGGCGGCGGTGGTGGCGGCATTGGCGATGGCGTCGCCGGCAACGGCAGCCAGTCGTCGCGGCGCCCCCTCTGCCCCCCCCCGCGGTTGGCCGCCAGCCACGACGCGTCCTGCCCGGGGTGCGCCACCGCCACGTGCGCGACGAGCGCGTCGGCGGTGCGCGTGACGGTGCCGCACCAGACGCACCGGTGGAATGCCGAGGGAGAAGGGGGGGGGACGCGGGGGGGGGGGGGGGGGGTGGGGGGGGGGGGGGGTCCGTGATGAGCACTTCGATGCCGTCGTCGTCGACGGGGCCGGCCGGAAGCGCTGCAACGCCGGGCTCGGCGGCGACGACGGTGGCCGCCGCGGTGGCGGTGGCGCCAGAAGGCCCGGCCACGTCTTGCTCGGTGGCCACAATGGCGGCAACCACGTCCGCGGCGTCGTCAGTGACGCCCGCAACGCCTAGGTCAGTGTTGACGGCGGTGGCCGCCGCGTCGGCGGTGACGCCAGGGAGCGCGGCGACGCCCGGCTCGGCAGCGCTCGTGTCAGTGTCGATCGTCGCATCCGACGCGGCGGCCGCGGCGGCGGCCGCGTCGGCCTCGGCGGGGGCGCCGCTAGGGAGAGAGGCACCCCCTGCGTCTGCGAGCATGGCGGCGGCGGCGGCGGCGGTGGCTCCGGTGTCCGGCGCCGCCGCGACCGCCATGAGCGCGCCGCGGCCGCCGCCGCCTACCCAGCCGCCGCCGCGGGCACCAGTGCCCCGCAGGATGGTGGGCGGGCGCGACGGCTCCTCTGTACGGTCCAGGCCGCGGCGGCGCTTGCCCCGGAGGGGCGGCCGCGTCGGCCGTGGTGGTGGCCGCAGCAGCGGCGGTGGTGGTTGCGACAATGGTGGCAGCGGTGGTGATGATGGCGATGTTGGCGGCGGTGGCGGCGTCCCTGCGGATAGAGGCGGTGATGGCGGCGACGGCGTCCGATGCGCCAGCGTCGCCGGCGAGCGCGGCTGTGGTGTCGGAGGCGCCAGCGTCGGCGGCTGCGACGTGCCCGGCGCCGGCGACGGTGGTAGCGGCGTGCGAGACGCTGCCGACGGGGGCAGGAGCGGCAGCGACGCTCGAGGGGTCAGCCACGGCGGCAGCTGTGGCAGCGGTGTTCGAGGCGACGTCGGGGGCAGGGGCGGCGGTCGAGCCGCCGGCGACGGCGGTAGCGCCCTGTCAGAAAACATCGACGGCGTCATGCGACGCAGAGGCGTGTGCGTCGCCGTCGACGGCGTCCGCGGCGTGCCCGGTGCCGACGATGGCGGCAGCGGCGCTCGAGCCGGCGCCGCCGGCGGCAGAAGCGGCGTGCGCGGAGTCGCCGGTGACGGCGGCAGCGGCGGGCGCGCCGCGGATGACGGAAGCCGGAGTGGCGTGCGTGGCGTCAGCGACTGCAGCAGCGGCGTGCGCGGCGGCGGCCGCGGCGACAGGGGCGGTAGCGGCGTGCGTGGCGTTGACGGCGGCAGTGAAAAGGGCGACGCGACGGCGGGCGCGAGCAGCGGCGTCGTTAGCTGAGGGGTCCATGGCAGCCGCGGCGTCGCGGTGGGGGATGAGCGCCGCGTCCGCGTGGGGGGAGGGCGGGGGGAGTATCGGGAACCCAGCGGCCACGCCAGGTGAAGCGGGGAGCCGGGGGGACGCGGCGTTGACGGCGTTCGTGGCGGTGACTTTCGCGGCGGCGACGTTCGCGGCGAAGGCGGCGACAGCGGCTGCGCCTCAAGCGGCGCCTCCGGCTCCAGCGGCGGTCGCGACGTTGACGGCGGCGGCGGCTGCGTTTGTGGCGGCGGCTGCGATTGTGGCAGCGACTGTGGCCGCTGCGGCAGCGTCTGAGACGGCGGCTGCGGCTGCTGTGGCGGCGGCGGAGCGTCTCGGCTCCATGCACCTCGCGACGCCGCCGTCGCGTCTCTCCACGCGTGGGGCGGCGGCACCGGCGGCGTGCCGACCCACGTCTCGGGCAGTGTGCGTGCCCACGCCTCGAGTGGCGGCCGCTGCAGCAGCTGCGGCGGCCGCTGCAGCGGCGGCGGTGGCCGCTGCAGCGGCGGCGGTGGCGGCTGCAGCGGCGGCGGTGGCGGCTGCGGCTGAGGCGGCCGCCGCGGCGGCAGCGGCGGCCGTGGCGGCCGCCGCGACGGTAGCCGTGGTCGTCGCGGTGACAGCGCTACGCTGGGTCCCCAGCGCTGTTGCGCCTCCGGCTGCGGCTGCGGCTGCGGCTGCGGCTGCGGCTGCGGCTGCGGCTGCGGCTGCGGCTGCGGCTGCGGCTGCGGCTGCGGTTGCGGCTGCGGCTGCGGCTGCGGCTGCGGCTGCGACCTCAGCAGCGGCTCTGGCTCCGGCTCTGGTGGCGGCGGTGCCGCTTCTCCCCAGCGTGACGGGTGCTGCTGCTGAGGTTGGGGCCGCGGCCGCGGTTGTGACTGCATTCGCGCCTGGGCCTGGGCCTGCCCCTGCGCCCGTGGCTGCGCTTGCGGCTGCAGCTCCAGCTCGGGTTGCGGTTGTGGCGCAGGCTGCGGTGGCGGTGACGCCGGCTGCGGCGTCGCCGCTTGTCCCCACGCATGAGGAAGCTGCGGCGGCTGCGGTAGCGACGGCTCACCTGCTGCACTCCAGCGCTGCAGTTGTAGCTGCAGCTGTGGCTGCGGGTGTGACTGCGGATCCGGGTACAGCTGCTGCCGAGGATGTGGCTGCTGCTCCGGCCGTTGCCGCGCCGCCGCCGTCCCCGCTTCTCCCCAGCCTTGCGCCTGCGGCTGCGGCTGCGGCTGCTGAGCCTGTGGCGCGGACCGCGGAGAAGCAGCATGTCCCCACGCCCGCGGCTGCTGTGGCGGCCGAGGCGGCAATGGCTCTGCTGCTTGTCCCCAACGATGTGGCTGCGGCTCGGGCTGCGGCTGCGGCTGCGGCTGCGGCTCGATCACTGGCCATGGACGCTGCTGCTGCTGCTGCAGTGGCTGTGGCGACGGCGCTGTCGCTTCTTCCCAGCGAGGCAGCTGCGGCCGCGACTGCAGCGGCTGCGGTTGCCGCTGAGCCTGCGCTACATCCCGCGCCTGCACCTGCGACCGCGCGGGCACCTGCACCCGCGCCCGCACCCGAGCTTCCGCGTGTGCCTGCGCCCGCGCCCCGGCATCCGATTGCACCGGCTGCAACGCCAGCTCGAGCTCCTGCGCTCGCGCCTGCCCCCGCGATGGCGTCTGCTGTGCTTGCTCCCGCGCTTGCGGCTGCAACTGCTGCGGTTGCCGCTGGGGCTGTGGCTGCGTCTGTGCCTGCGCCTGCGTCGGCTGGGCTTGCTCCTGCGACAGCTGCTGCGGCTGCGACTCGGGCTGCAGCTGCTGCGGTTGCTGCTGGAGCCGCGATGGTGGCTGGGGCTGGCTCTGCGCCTCGGCCTGCGTCTGCGCCTGCGTCCTCGCTTCCAGTAGCGCCCGCGCCTGCAGCAACGTCTGCGCCTGATGCGGTTGCTCCTGCGCTAGCACCTTGGCCTGGGCCTGCAGCAGCGCCAGCGTCTGTTCCAGCGCCTGCGTCTGCGCCTGCACTTGAGCCTGCGCCTGCTGCGGTAGCTTCTGTGGCTGCGGCTGCAGCTGCTGTACCGGAGATTGCGGCTGCGGCTGCGGCTGCGGCTGCGGCAGGGGCTGCTGCCGTTGGGATGGCTGTGACTGCTGCGACCGTGGTGACAGAGACAATGCCTCCCAAGCCTGCGGCGGCGCCGTCTGCGCTTGTCCCCAAGCCTGGATGAGTGTTTGCGGTCGCTGCGGCTGCTGCGGCTGTTGCGATTCCTGCGGCGACGGCGGTGGTGGCGCAGGCGGCTGCCACCGCCCCGTCTCCGCCGACCACGCCGTGAGCGACGACCCGCCGCCGACGCCCTCCCTCGGTTGCCGCGGCAGCGGCGGCAGAAACAGCAAAGAAGAACTCGCCGCGCCACGCGGGTCCTCCCGCGTCGCTGCCACCCCCGCCATGCCTGGCGACCCTCCGCCGACGCCGCGCCATGGTTGCTGCGGCGACGTCGGCGACGGGAACAGCGGCGAGTCTGCCCCATCGTCCGCTGTGGTCGCTACCCTCGCCATGCCCGGCGACCTGCCGCCGGCACCGCGCCACGGTTGCGGCGACGCCGGCGGCGGAAACAACGGCATGTCCGGCCCGTCATTTGCTGCGGCCGCCACCCGAGCCATGCCCGACGACTTGTCGCTTCCCGCCGCTGACGGAGGCGTCCTCAGCGCGCCCGTATCGCCCGTCCATCCTGCCGCCGCCGTCACGCCCGCCGCCTCGCTTGCCGCCGCCGCTGTCGCCGTCATGTCCGCTAATGGCGAAGGCAAAGGCGCTGGCGACCCCTCACCTGCCGTCGGCAGCGGCGGACTAGGCGGCTCCACCTGTGCCGTCAGCGGACGAGGTGACTCCACCTGCGCCGTCGACGGCGGCCTGCCGGCGGCGCCCCCCCACGTTCGCTGCGGCCAAGGTGGCAGGAGCTGCGACGGGTCGGGTTGAACTGGCGGCAGTTCTTCCCCCGCTCCACTTTCTGCTGCTACTCCCGGCGTCCCGTCGCCAGCCACCAACGGACCCGGTAGCGGCGTGCGTCCGCCAATCAGGCCCGGCTGCGTCTCTGCCGCCCACCCCGTCCGCTGCCGTGCGCGGGCCACCTCCACCGCCGCCCGCGTCGTGTCACGGGCCGACGCGATCAGCGCCGCGACGCGCGCCGTCTCGCGCTCGCCACTGTTCGACTCGGCCGACGCGGCACGCGCCGCGTCGCGCGCCATCGCGGTAGTGATAGCCACCCGCGCTGGCCCACCCACCTGCGCTGCGGCCGCCGCCGCCCGTGCTACTTCTTGTGTCCTTGTCGGTGACGGCGGTGACGGCGCCCCCACCTCTGCCGCCGCTCCCCCCTCTGGCTGCGGCGGCCTGCCGCGAGCGGGCGCCGCCGCCGCCGTCCCCCCCTCTTGTCTCTGTGGTCTGTCACCAGCCGCCAGCCAGGACGACGTCGGCAACCAGTTGGCGGGTGACCAACGGTCCACGGGCGGCGGAAATTCCTTCCGTCCCGCGCGGATGCGCGTCAATGCCGCGGCGATGCGGCCCGCCGCGTAGGCCTCGTCAATCGCCCGCACCACCCGCGCAATATCCTGTACTTGGGCTGCCTCTTTGGCCATACGCACCCTTTCGCGTGCGCGCGCGGCGAAGGCCGCCTTCCGCGCCGCCGACCATGCCTGCACCTCTTCCGCCGTCAGGGGCGGCGGCTTCTCTTGGCTCGGCGGCGGCCGCGGCGGCCGCCCGCCGGGCACCTCTGTGTCCGTCTGCCGCGGCAGCGCTGCGAGCGGCAGTGACGAGCCGTGACCGGCAGGCGGCAGCGCTCGTCCGTACCCCCCCAGCACCCCCGGCACCCCCGGCAGCGGCGCCGCCGCGTCGCCTGCATCCTCCGCCCCGGGTCGAGGCGCTGGTGGCGGCGGTGGCTGCGGCAGCCGCCGTGTCGCCGCCGCGGCCTCTGTGGTTGTCCGTGGGGCCCTCGGCAACTGCGGTGGCGCCGTCGGCAGCGGCTGCGGCAGGGGCAACACCTCCCCCGGCGCGGTCGCCGGGCGGGGCTGCAGCGGCCGCGCCGTCGGCTCCACCTCCCCCGGCTCTGACGGTGGTGGCGACGGCGGCGGCGACCCAGCCGGCGGCACCTGCCGTGGCGGCACCCACGCGGGCTGCAGCGGCCTCCGCAGCGGCAGCCGCGGCGGCACCCAATCGGCCAAGTACGATACCGCCTCGGCGGTGCCCGCCGGCCGCGCACCGCGCACCTCGTTCGACGCCGCGGCGGCGCGGGTGGCCACCTCAGCCGCCGCCGCGGCGAGCGCATCCGCGTCGCGCGCCGCCTGTGGCCGCGACACTGCGGTACGCGGGAATCGCGCGGCGAGGTCGGCGGCGGTGGCGGCGATTTTCGCCACCGCCGCGGCGCGCAGTTCGGGCGGGTGAGGTGGTGGTTGTGTTGCGCCGGCGCCCCACGGTGGGTAGCCGCGCGGCTCGCCGTCGGGGCCGGGCAGGGGGCCGGGCGCGTCGTAGAGGATGGTGCCGGGTGGGACGAGAGGCACGGGCGCGCCGTGGCCGTAGGCATAGAGCAGGGGGGCGCGCCCGCGGCGCGAGGAGGAGGGGGAAGAGCCGCCGGCAGCACTGCTGCTCCGAGCGCTAGGCGGTGGGCTGCGGCCGGCGCTGCTGGTAGCGCCGGCGGCGCTGTCGTCACGAGCATCTGCCGGTGGGCGACGGCCGGCTCCTGGCCGTGGGTGCGCCACGCGCCCGTCGCGGGCGGCGCTGGGCGGCAGCGGCAGCCTCGGTACGCGGGCGGCCGCAGAGGGGTCGTCGGAAGGTTGAGCGGCGCCCCTTCCCCGGTCGGTAGGGCCGCCGCCACCACCACTATCGAAACCACCGCCGACGTCAGGACCGCCGCCCCCTCCGCCGCTGCCGCGTCCGGTGCCAACGTCGCTGCTACTACGACCGGCGTCGCCATCATCGCCGCCGCTGCCTCGACCAGCGCCGCCATCGTCTCTGCCGCCCCTACGGTCGACGCCATCGCCACCATCACCATCGTCGCCGCGGTCGACGCCGCCGCTGGCGTCGCCACGGCTGCGGGCGCTGTCCAACGGCGACCACTGCTCGATGATGTTCTCCAACCGCGCGGCACCGCCATACGAGGCGCCCGCTCGCGCCACCTCCGTCGCCGGCGGCTGCCCCGGACCCACCCAAACATTCACCGCGCCGCTGCTGGTGGCCAGCACCGCCCAATTGCGTTGCTGGCGCGCCACGGGCGGCGACGCTGACCCCCCCGCCGCCGCCGCCGCCGCCGACGTAGCCTGGCGGATGGGCCGTCGCGAGGCGAGGAGGCGGAGGATTTCCGGCGGCACTGGCAGCGGCTCGCTATTCGACGGAGATGGCGGGGAGGACCGTCGGGGCGGTCGCGGCCGCAACGACGGCCGCCGTGACGGTGGTGATGATCGCGGCCGCCGCCGCCGCCGTCGCCGCGGCGGCGGTGACGGCGGCGGCCGTCGCTGCGGCGGCGACGCCGGCAGCGGCTGCCGCGGCGGCAGCGGCGGCGGCTGCGATCGCGGCGACGGCCGCCGTGGCGGCATCGGCGGCAGCGGTGGTGGCCATTGTCGGTCACCGGGACCGCCCCCTTCGCCACCAGAGCCGCCGTCCTCCTTACCAGAGCCCCCCTCTTCGCCACTGAGCTCCTCCTCCCCGTCGTCGTCGCCGCCCTCCTCGCCGCTGTCGCTGCTGCCTCGCTCCATCTCATCCGACTCCTCCACCTCGTCCTTCTCAGAGTTCGAGAGGTCCATCCCTGGAACGCTGCGCCCGTTCCACCCCCCTCCCGCTCAACCCGCCCCTCCTGTCCCTCCCAAGCGTCGCGGCGTCTACGGCGGCACACCCCCGCACCTGCGGCCGTCGTCGGTATACACCCGTTTCCCCGCCACGCGGCCTCGACGCCTCGGCGGTGGGACCCGAGTGGCGCGCCGCGCACGACGAGACCCTCCCCCTCCATATACGTTGTGCCGCTGCCACCACCATGTCTGGGCGGGCGGCGGGCCACCGCTGCAGTCTGCCGCCGCCATCGCCGCCGTCGCGGCCGCCGCTGGTGGCGCCAGCGCGCGCGGCGGCGGCTGTCGCCCCCTCTCCTCTCTTTCCTGTCTGCAAACACGGGTGGACCCGATGCGCCACGGCCGCGACGCGGACCATCATGACTAAACCCTAGCCCCCCACTGGCAGGAGTGAGGGTGGCAAAGAGTCGGGCGGGAAGCGCCCGCCGCCGCCCGCCGCGGCCCGACACCGTGTCCAGGGGGGGGGCGCCGGAATGACACCAGCGGCCCCCAACCGCTAAGGAGCCGTGGGAGACGGTAGGTGGAAGCGTGCGTCGGCTGGGGAGGGGGGTGGGCGAGTGGGAGGGTGGGCAGGATGTGGCGTGAGCCCCTGGCCGCGGGCCTTGCACCAAACGCAGCGGAAAGGGCCGTGGAGGGACCCCTGCCGACGGGGACGGCAGCGGCGGCGGCAGGGTGGGGGGTGCCGCTGCGCAAGCGTGGCCGCCAACCGCTGCGCCGGGAGGGGCACCAAGGCCGCCCGTGGCGTCAGCGGCGGCGGCGGCGGCCGATGCGGTTGGCCGATCTGACCAGTGAGTGCCGTGGCAGGTGGGGCCGGCGGCCAGTGGGGGCGGGGAGCGGGGCGGCAGGCAAATGACGGGACCCCTCTCATACCCCCCCCCCCCCCCCCCCCCCCCCCACCCCTCACCGCGCCCTTCCCGCCGCCCCTCCCCCCTCCCTTTTCATGCTGTCCGACCGGCTTGGCCTCTGGCTACCGGCCCGCCGCCGCCGCAAGCTGGGGAAATGACGGGCCCCCTCCGATTTCAAATCCCATCCCTCCCCCCTCCCCCCCCCTCGACTTCGCGGCCGGCTGGGTCTCCCACTGCCGGCCCCGCAAGCTGCCGCCGACCGCCGCAACGGGCGCCGGATGGGCAGTGGGACACGGCGGCGGGAGAGCGGCTGCAGGGAGGACGGAGGGACGGCTGCCGCGGCGGGCAGACCCGCCCTCCGCCCCCCCCCTAGAAACGGCCCGCCGCGCGCGCGCGGCCGGCCGGCTGGCCGGCCGGCCGGCCTGCTGACTAGCTGCCCGGCCAGCTGGCTGGCCGGCGCGCTGGCCGGCGGTCTGGCCGGCAGCACAATGCTTGTTGCGGGATACACTTCAAACGCACTTCGAGCGCAGAACCTTGCAGAAGACGCGAAATGCTGCCAGTTTCGTATGCCCTGGAGACCCCGCAGAGGTCGATTCACTAAAGAAATCTTGAAGAATTTTGAGAAGGTTCGAGAGCGTGCGTAACAGCGTGTGTTTGAGGTTCTAGAAGGTGCGTCTGAGTGCTGGCTACACAGAGAGGTACTGAACGATGACGACCATGTCCATCTTGACCCTCTCTTCAAGCTTTTTCAAGCATTGTTCAAGTATTAGCTCATGACGCACGCTCTCCTAGTAGAAGTACGGCACCGACGGGGGCTGGTGGTCCCAGTTTCTCCGGAAAAGTCCTGGGTTTGCTGGAATGTATCGCGGCAGTTGTGGAGCTCGCCGGAGTTGATCACGTGAGGAGCACGCCGTACCTCGGCTGGCTACAGATCAGCGCTAGAGTTTTCCCATCAAATGCGCAGTGCAGTACGCGAGCCTGCATCGCCTTGCTCCTTTCCGACGGCACTGACAGGCATTCGAAGGCTCCGGGGCTGCAACTCGCGGCTGAACCTGGCCCTCCACCGTCGCGGACGCCGTCGTTGACCGGTCGCTGCCGCGGCCACCGCCGCCGCCGCCGCAGCCGTCGCTGCTCGATGCCGACCAGAGGCCGTGAAGGGCGGGGGGGGGGAGGGGGGGGAGGAGGGGGGCGCCAGCGGCAGTGGCAGTTCATGGTGTGGAAGGGTGCAAATGTACAGGGTCTGATGTGCTGCGTTTGGCAGGTGGAAGATGGTGCCCCTCCCACGCGCAAACGTGCTAGTGCGGTTGTGCCACCGCACACATCAGCGGTTGGTGCGCTGGTCTTGTTCACAGCACTCGTGCTGTGAGGGATTGCCCCTTTCGTTAAGCTGGTGGAACGAGCAGATGGATACCTGAAAGGTGAGGGGGAGGGGGTGGGGAGCTATCATGGACATTGCGCGAGGGTATGACGCGTACTCTGACGTTCGCGCGCTACTGTTGATGTCACCAAACCACGCGGTAGAGGTCAGGGAAGCGGACGGGCTGGGTTATTCCTTCCGCGGCTCCGTCAGGCGCTTCATCATCCCGGGTGCGTAGACGGGTTGTCGACTACACCCAGACGGCCTTTGTGGTCCCCGCTAGGACTGATATGGCGACTGCTCAGAACTTGACAAGAAATTGGAAGCTATCACCTCTCTGCAACATACCTTCCCACATTAGTCGCCTGTTCAGTGTCAGGATCACCCGCTAATGCACTCGTTTGGGGGCTCGGCTGCCTCCGTGCATGAGACCACTCCAAAGTTTCTTCAAGCCCATTTGGCTTGAAAGGCGCTTGAAGTGCATCCCGCAACCAGGAGCACTGCGCAGGCACCCCCGCAGCCAGCAGCTTGGGCGCCTAAGGTGCGTCAGCGGGCGGCCCCCGGCGGGTGCGAGAGCGGCGGGGAGGGACCGCCCACGCGGTCGGCCGTGTCGGCGGCGGCGGAAAGATGGGTCGGACGACGGGTGCGCACCTCGCGCGAGGACCCGCCGCTTGCGTGCTGGCATGCGCGCTGGCGGTACAAACGCTTTCGCCTTGGCTCTGTCCGGGGCAGACGCGTGAACACGTTTTTCATGGCACGGCGATCGGCAGAGAGCCGAAGTACATGAAACCAGTTGTATGCGAAAGGTGCCGGTATGCGCCTCACGAAGGTCAAGTACAGCAGAGTGCGGTTGCCATTGGGCCACCCGGCGCGCTGGCCTGGCCAATGAGAGATCGTACACGCGATGGCCCCTGAGCCACCCGACACGGCGTCCTGCCAACTCCTGGTCCATCGGATCGATGGATCGCTGGTGCGAGGACGGTTGGTCGTGCCAAGCGTGGCCGTCAGATCCCCTGATGATCGAGTTTGCAATGAGGCCGCGTGATTCCTCTCCACCCGAGGTTCCGTGCTGGGTCGCCGACCGCTCACCCGTCGGGCACGACTCCACGGTCACGACCTGACACCTGCGCAAGCGTCTTTGCCCGGGCCAACCCCCTGTTGCTCTTGTATCCCACGAGGCCCACAGCGAGTGGCGATCAGCTTATCCGGTCGACCCTCTGCATCCCCTCGCGATACCCCCCCCAATGCCTGCAACAAGGCGTTGGTCCTGTCAC
This sequence comes from Pyropia haitanensis, assembly GCA_008729055.1. Lineage (NCBI taxonomy): Eukaryota > Rhodophyta > Bangiophyceae > Bangiales > Bangiaceae > Pyropia > Pyropia haitanensis. The sequence goes on along the minus strand of SDUX01000004.1, from coordinate 6,366,349 downwards.
GGGGCGCGTGCGAATTGGAACCAGGGGCTCGCGGGCTCCGCTTGCCTCTGCCCCCTCGTGGGGCAGAACAGGCGATGGAACGCGCCGCGACCCCCCTCTCACGTAACTTTCCCGTCTGACGCGCGACCAGACGGGGTCCGCTGTCTGTGTGTCATTCACTGCACGTTCAGCCCAGGCGGAGGCGCGGCGTGTCGTCGTCGGGCCTCCCATGATGAGGCTCAGTGTGTTTGGCGCAGCGCTCCCGCCGGCAGTCTGGGGACAGCGTCGGGGTCCTCGACAATCCTGCCGCCGCTCCCGGTCGTCCCCGAGCAGTAGGTTATAGACTTCCAGGTCGGCAGACCCGAACCTTGCCAGAAATACAAGAGCTCCCCCCCTCCCACGACCCTCGCAGCGTACGCGCAAAGGGACGCTCAGCAGCGGGTGCGCCCGCGCACTTGGCGTCTTGTTCTTGTGGAATTTCTGGCCTCTACCGTCGACTCGAGGAGACCGTGTCCCACAGTGGCCCCACGCAATGGTGTGCCGGACCCGCCAGCCGCGCGTCCGCACAGCAAGTGCGTGGCACCGTGAGGGGGCAGACCGGCGCGCCGGGATGCGCAGCGGGGCGCGCCGCGCCGCCGCCCCGCCCAGCCAGACCTTCTTCGATCTCCCACCATCGCGTGGGACACGGCACGCGCCGGACGCTGGGGCACAAGAAATCTCAGCCAGACGTGCGACCCGCCGCAACGTGCACTTCCCAATCCCTTTCCGAAAGGGGACGTCTCGGCCGCTGGGTCTGTCCGAGAGGTGCGCGTCTGGGTTTCCCATTCCCGAGCGGCGCCCCGCTTCCAGCGCCTCACGACCCCCACCCACCCAGAGCACACCGGCAGTGCTCGCGCAGGTCAGCGGGTCACCAACGCCCACGCGCCGCGGCGCTGACGGTGGGTGTCCCAGCGTCGCCTACGTCGCTGCTGCGAGCCGGTGCCGCCCAGACGGGCGGCCGCCGTGCGCCGGCGGCGCGGCTGTGATTACGCCGCTGCGGGGGGGGGCGTGCGCTGCCCCGCACCCTCGTGCCGCGCGGCGAGGCGAGACTCGGACCCAGCCATGTGACCGATGATTGGGCGCTGGACCGGATCCTGCCAAGATTGTGGGGGACACGCGTTTGCGTTTGGTCAGACCTCGGCGGGGTGTGACCGAACATCAATGATGTTTGGTCAAACCCCCGGTGATGGCTGACAGATTGGGTCGGGCCGATTGGCTCGATTATGTGTTTCGCCAGGCCGTGATTGGCCGGTTTGTGCATTGTTTTGCTTGAGTGGAAGGGGGTGATTCGCGGGTGTTGTCCACAATAGGTGGGCTGATGGCCGTGTGGAGAGGGGGGGCTAGACTTGCGTCTGTGGGCGTGTCGGGGGCGCTCACCGCCGCGTGCGGCGGACCTGCCGCCGCGTGCGGGGCGGGGTATAAGAGCACCCGGCCGCGCACCTGAGTGCCGGGCGCCCTCGGCCCGGCAGACTAGACATTGGAACTCGCCACCCCGCGTTGGGGTGTCGGGTCGCCGGTGTCTGGCCTCGTGGGGTACACTGCGTTTTTCTCCACATCCTCGCCGATACTCACAATCGCGATTTCCGTGCCGGCGAGCAGGACGCGCGTTGCACCGCCGGGCGCGCCGGGTGTGCTGGGGTTGCCCGTGCGTGCGTGCATTGCGAGACACCGCGTTGCCCCTGTGCGGACGCTTTCCGATTACCCTGCCCCTCCCCCGTAACGGGTCTTGACTCCCCCACGACGTGGGGGTTCCTTTCCTTGGGGGAGGCTTGGTCACGTTGATCTGGCGCGTGGCTCGTCCTCTTTCGGGGAAGGCATTGCCGCTGAAACCTGGAGTCGGGTCGCCCGTGTCGAGGCCAGTGACGGAGGTGTGCGTGTGGCGACCCGGGAGAGCGACGAGGCAGATTTCCCTTGCACTAGCGGACGGGCACACTGGTACCACACGTGCGCGTCTCGGTGTGTAGCTCCGTGCGGGCCAACGCGAGTGCCGCGGCGTGCGCGTACGTGCTCGTGTACTTGCGGGAGCTGGACCTTGGTGTGCGGGGGGAGCTGGACCTTGGTGTGCGGGGGGAGCTGGACCTCGGCGTGCGGGGGGGAGCTGGACCTCGGTGTGCGTGGGGGGACACTCGATTGCTTGTGTCAATTGGGGGGTGGGCCGGTTCGCGTGGCCCTCGCGCCCTGGATCAACACAAGAAGGCACAAGGTCAAGGTCAAGCCCAAGATCAAGGTGGTGGTCAAGGTCAAGCCCAAGACCAAGGTGGTGGTCAAGGTCAAGCACGACTTTGAGAGGACCCTGTTGCGCTTGTCGCCATGTCAACCGAAAGTAACCCCCCTCCGGCTTTTATGCCTCGCGCAATCATGGCGCAAATGTCCGAGATGCAGCAGGGGCTGATCATGGCCGTGCGTGCACTGACTGCGGACGCAGAAGAGGACCAAGTCACCGGAGAAGAGTTGCGGGCGCAACTGGCGGACCTGTACCCGCCCACGGTCCTCTTGGGCCCTGACATGATGCGCCAACCTTTCATCCATCAGCAGCTGCTAGCCTGGCTTCGCACCCACGAAGTCTACCTCGGGGGGACTGAAGACATGCGGAGCGTCAAGCGGCTCGCTGCTACGCTGTATCCGGCTGGTGGGGACAAGGTGGCGGCACAGCAGATATTGGCCAACATTGACAACTGCAACGAGAGCCTGTGCCGGTACGCCACCGCGCCGGGGGCGTATGGTCGGACTGCCGGCCCAGAGGGGTTTGTGTCCACTCCTCCCTCTGGGGCTCGCTCTGCTGCTCTTGCCGACGCTTCGGCAGCAAGTGACGACCGCGACGACGTCCCGCCGCCCAACCTGGGGACCCAAGACGCCCGGTCGGGACTGCCACCGCTCGCGTCGTTTGGGCGCCCAGCGAACCAGGGGAACGTCGCGGGCGGTCGACCCCAGATTGACCTAGGGCCGACGCACTCGGGGCATGGGGCGGACTCTATGGATGCGACGGACAACACCTTGGCGCACCGCATCTCGCTACGCTTTAAGGACAGCAGCTCCAAGTTCTCTGGTGACCCCAACGAGTGCCTCGACGATTTCGTGGCCGATTATGAGCTGGTGTGCCGCGACTACGGGCTGTCACGCATGCAGATGCTGCGTTACTTCTACAACCTCCTTAGTGGCGACGCGAAGCGATTCTACCTAAACGAGCTCGTCCATGTCGTTGACACCTACGATTCGATGGTCATGCGCCTCCGAAACGAGTACCACTCCGACGTGCGCCAGAGCCAGGCGCGCAACAAGCTGGCGTCCTTGCGCATGAAGGCGTTTGAGTCCAAGGGAATGTCGGTCGAGGCGGCGTTGACGTCGACGTACCAGGCGGTCCTAACGGGCTCAAAGCTTCTCCCACCGTCGCACTCCGGTGAGGTGTTTCGAGTTGAATATCTTCGAGATGCGGTGGTTGGCTACGATTGGGCCACGGAGCCGTTGAGCCGTGTATCCACTCACAAGCTCGGGTTCCAGAAGCTGTATGGAGAGCTGCAGGCCGCCCTCTTCCAGCACCAGGAGGCCAAGCGTGCTCGGATCCAGGACGCCGCGTCGGGCGTCGCCACCAAGATGGACGACGACAACGAGGTCAGCACGTTTTATCAAGGCCAAGGCCGGTATGAGCGCAAGCATGTGGGAGTTGGGAACCGTGCTGTGCAGCAGTCGACGGGGCGATTTAACCCCCTCTCAATTATGGGGTGTTTCAATTGTGACAACCCCAAGCACACCATCAACGACTGCCCGCTGCCGCGGGACGTCGCGCGAGCTGCCCTTAAGCGCCTCGAGTACCTGTCCAAGCGCAAGGCGGGGCGGGGCGCAACTGCTCAAGTACTGTTTGAGCTATGCACGCAGATTAACGAGACTGCTGCCACGGTAGCAGAGGCGGTCAACTCGGAGGAGGATGCCCCCAAACCACCGGAAGATCTCGAGCCCGACACACTCTTTGCTGCTCTGGTGAGTGGGTCTGCTACTGTCGACGCGGAAGAAGGCGACAATGATGGGCAGGTTTTTGCTCAGAGGGATTGACTAGTCGACCTTCCCTCAAGCACAGACTCAAGCGTCCACCCGACATATTTGTCGACAAGGAGATCATCACTTTACTGGACAAGGCCGAGAGATTCGAGGGTGCCTGCATGGACATCGGAGCGGAGAAGACGGTTGTCGGCAAGAGGCAGGCTGAGGCCTACCTTGCGAGCCACAACCCGGGTGTGACGCTGGGCAACAAGAGCGGGATGGTGTACCGGTTCGGTGGCGGGCGACATCCGTGTGTCGGGACGGTGGCGGTGCGCATACCCATCACCGACAGCTTCATGATTTTGATTGAGATCGACGTGGTGGCTATCAACGTGCCGCTACTATTGGGACTTGACTTCCTCGACAGGCACAACATGTACGTGAACAACACAACCAACCGGCTCGTGTGCGTGAACGAGGGCATCCAAGTACCGTTGGTGCGCAAGATGGGGCACATTTTCTTCGAGTGGGAGGCGGAGATACTATACACCTTCCCGGAGCTGCAGCGCATTCACAAGCACTTTTTCCACGCCAACTCGGAGCGACTGTACGCTCTCATGAGGCGGGCCAAGATTGACGACGCGGTGCCGCTGACCCTCAAGCAGCTGCAGGATGTCGCTGACGCCTGTGACGTCTGTCAGCGCCTAGGGAAGGAGCCCAACCGCTTTAGGGTGGCACTCCCCCACGAGGACGTGTGCTTCAACCGGCTAGTGCTGTTGGACCTCATGTTTCTGGAGGGGGAGGCCGTTCTACATGTGGTGGACGCCGACACCCTCTGGAGCGCGGCCGGTTTTATGGGCGATGGCCAGACGGCCGATGCCACGTGGGACCTATTCGTCAAGATTTGGGTGGCCGCGTATGTTGGATACCCACAAGAGCTGCACGTCGATCAAGGGCCGCAGCTGCAGGCACCGCAATGGAGGGCACGAGTTGAGGCGGCTGGCATCAAGCAACGGGACTCGGGTGTTGAGAGCCACAACTCCCTTGGTGCAGGTGAGCGCTACCATGCGTTTCTGCGCCAGATCTTCCGGCGCGTGCGTGCCGCGCACCCGACCATTGACAAGGGTCAAGCCTTGTCCCTGTCCGTGTGGGCCATGAACCAGACAGCGGGGCCGATGGGTATCTCTCCAGTTCTCCTCGTGTTTGGCATCAACCCCCGCATGCCGGTCAACCCCGTCGACTTGCCGATGCAGCGGGAGCGGAACAAGGCGTTGGTGGAGGCCCGCGCGGACATGGTCAAGCACGTCGCTCGTGCGCGGCTAAGTACTGCCGTACGGCGCAACGTCCCGAAGGCGTCCAACACCGAGATCAGCCCGGGCATGCGCGTCCTCGTGTACCGCGAGAAGCCTGTGGACGAGTGGCAAGGCCCGTACACGGTGCAGGGTCACGATGGCAAGCAAGTGTGGCTGGACATCAACGATCGCCTCAAGTTGTTTTCAATTGACAAAGTCAAGGAGTACTTACCGCCTCTTGAGACGACCGAGGAGACGCCAGCCGACGTCGCGACTGATACTGTTGGCAACGAGGACATGGGCAACGTCGTCGACGCTATCATCGCTGGGGACACCTTGGTGTGCAGCCTGGGCCAGCGCCTGGGGTACATTCAAGAGAGGGCCTACCGCGACACTCAGGCCGAGGCAGAGACGCCCTCCCGGATTTTCAAGACTGAGGTCCTCAAGCCAGAGGACCCTCGGGTTTCAACAGCTGAGGCTAAGGCTGCGAGGCTGGAGGAGGCCAGCGGACTCGTGAAGCGTGGGGCATTCAAGAAGGTGCGAAGAGACTCGCTGCCTGCTGACGCGTCCATCCTCAAGGGCCGCTTTGTCGACGCGATCAAGCACGTGGGGACGAACAACGCCAAGTTTAAGTCGCGCTACGTCCTCCAGGGGCACAACGACAAGGAGAAGCCTTTTATCGTCCACAACATCTCCACCTTGCGCCAGAGTTCCACCAAGATTATCTTGTCGACCAGTGCCGTGCTCAATTTTCGCATCTTTTCGCACGACGTGAACCAGGCGTACCTGCAGAGCAAGGAGAGACTCACGCGTACCATCTACCTGCAGCCGCGCCCAGCCGATGCCGAGCTGTTTGGCGTCGGTGACGGCGAGGTACTGCTGCTCCTCCTGCCCTTATATGGGATGTGCGACGCTGGAGACTACTGGGCGGTGACCTTAACGGGTCACGTTAAGGACGACCTGGGTATGGTCCCCCTGACGGGAGATCCGTCACTCTTCATCAAGGAGGAGAATGGGCGCACGGTGGGACTGTTGGGCGGTTATGTTGACGACCTGCTGAACGGCGGCGATGAGTCATTCCAGACCTTGACCCAGCAGACGCTGGAAACGTTCGAGTCCAAGCCGCGGGTGTGGGACAACCTCGAGTTTGTGGGCGCGTTTCTCAAGACGCTGGACGGGTCGCCGCGATGTTTCGTGCTCAGCCAGGAGTCCTACGTCGCAGCGGCGAGCAAGCTGCCAACCGACATCTCCTTTGACGCCTTTGTGTCTGCCCGAGCGGGGTTTGGATGGCTGGCTCACAGCAGGCCCGATCTCTGCTGTGCTATCAACCGGGCTGCACAAGTGACCGCCGAGACCTTCTGCGAGCGCCACGTGCGGGAACTGAACAAGGCTATCAAGTACGCCCACAGTACCAAGGACTTAGGGCTGACCTATGGACCCCTGAGCCGAGAGACGCTGCACCTGCGCGCCTACTCTGATGCGTCTTTTGCCAACAATGACGATCTCTCATCCCAGCTCGGTTACATTGTGATGCTTTGCGACGGGGACAACAACTGCCACGTGCTGAGCTACTCCAGCAAGAAGGCGCGGCGTGTGGTGCGGAGCATTATGGCAGGGGAGGTCTACGCCTTTGCAGACGCGTTTGACACCGCGTTCATCCTCAAGCACGACCTAGAGCGCATTTATCACCAGCACCTACCGCTTGTGATGCTCACGGACTCGAAGCAGATGTTTGACGTCATTACGCGGGCGTCGCACACCACGGAGAAGCGGCTAATGATTGACGTGGCCGCGGCGCGGGAGGCCTACAACCGCCACGAGATATCCAACGTGGGGCTGGTTCAATCCGAGCACAACATTGCCGATGGGCTGACCAAGCCGGGTCAGTGTGCGGCGCTGAGCGCCATGATGAAGACGGCCAAGGACGTCAACCCTGTGCAGCAGTGGATTACGCGCACCGACGCGTCGCCGCGGCACTCGGGTGTGGAAAACCCGGGAGTGTGATTACGCCGCTGCGGGGGGGGCGTGCGCTGCCCCGCACCCTCGTGCCGCGCGGCGAGGCGAGACTCGGACCCAGCCATGTGACCGATGATTGGGCGCTGGACCGGATCCTGCCAAGATTGTGGGGGACACGCGTTTGCGTTTGGTCAGACCTCGGCGGGGTGTGACCGAACATCAATGATGTTTGGTCAAACCCCCGGTGATGGCTGACAGATTGGGTCGGGCCGATTGGCTCGATTATGTGTTTCGCCAGGCCGTGATTGGCCGGTTTGTGCATTGTTTTGCTTGAGTGGAAGGGGGTGATTCGCGGGTGTTGTCCACAATAGGTGGGCTGATGGCCGTGTGGAGAGGGGGGGCTAGACTTGCGTCTGTGGGCGTGTCGGGGGCGCTCACCGCCGCGTGCGGCGGACCTGCCGCCGCGTGCGGGGCGGGGTATAAGAGCACCCGGCCGCGCACCTGAGTGCCGGGCGCCCTCGGCCCGGCAGACTAGACATTGGAACTCGCCACCCCGCGTTGGGGTGTCGGGTCGCCGGTGTCTGGCCTCGTGGGGTACACTGCGTTTTTCTCCACATCCTCGCCGATACTCACAGCGGCGCCGCTCCGAGCGGGCCGCCCCTCGCGTGCACCCTGCCCGAGGGTGCCCCCTGACAAACACGGCTGGCGCGGATCCCCCTTTTTTTTTGTGTTGCCTGCAGTGTCTGCGGCCTCCCCCTGCTGCGCGGTGTAGCCAGGACCCCCTCCCGAGTTGGACAACAGCGGCGGGCCAAGGCGGAGCGGCGCGAGTGGGCCGGGTCCAGCTGTCCCGCCGCGGCCCACGCCCGCGGCGTCGACCAGCCGCTGCCCATTGTCCCTGGTGGGCCGCCCCCCCCCCCCCCCCCCCCCCTCCCACTTGCCCCGCCTCGCGCCATACGCGTATGTCGCGGGGAGCATCTCCCTTTGACCATCGACCTCCCGCCGGCGTCTCGCGTCAGGGGGTTTGGTCCGCCGACGGTGGGGTGGGTGGTCCGCCACGGGACACGCCTCGCCCCCCCGTCAAAGCTGACGATGCCCCGGGGGGCGGGCAGCTGTCCCACGGCGGCCACGTAACGCGACGGGGCAGGCGTCCCTTGCGGCCCCGCCAACCACCTTCCGCTCTGGCGTATATGCCCCCCGCGTGTGTTCTGTCGCCGCTCTGACGCACACTCCGCCGCATTGGTGGGGACGCCCCGGCTCCCTGCTGTCACGCTGCTGAGCGCCGCCGCTGGGCGGCCGCGTAGGCGCCGTGTCTGGCCAATTCTTTGGTGCGAGGGGGGGCTGTGGGACAGCCCGACCGGCACGCGACGGGTGGGACCGCCCGCCCAGTGTCGGGGTGTCCCGGCGCTGGCCGCGCTGCCGCCGGCGGGGGGGTCTAGAGATATTCCCCAGACGAGGCGGGACCGCGCCTGTGGCAATGCAATCGCCGACGCCCCCGCGACGGGGGCGCGAGGCGCACCGCTGGGACGCTGGCGCGCCCCCCCCGGGAACCGCCACCCCTCTGGTGGTCCGACGGGCCCCCCCCCGGGTTGACTTTTTGGGGCGCCCCGCAGTGGGCGATCGCCCCTCTTGGTCGGCGCGTGCGGCAGAGACCGCTGCGGCGGTGAAGGGTGACGCCGCCGCTCGTTCAGCGTGGGCGGCTCGACCGGGGGGGGGGGTAGGGGTGGCGGGACGGCCGTCGACGGCGGTTTGGGTGGGGCGCCACGGGCCCGCCCGCGGTGGGGGCGTCCAACTCCGTCTCTTTGGGGGGGGGGCACCCGGGGGGGGGGGGGCGGGCGGGCCGCCCGTTGCCACCACTGCGACGGCCGCTGCCACCCCTCTCTGCCTCTGTAGGGGGGGCGGCGCGAGGCGGATATCGGCGGAGGGCGCACTGGCAGCCCGCTGGCGCCACAAGAGGAGAGTGCCCTACGAGGGTGGCGGCGGCGGGTCTGGCATGGACGTTGTCGGTGGCGGCGGCGGCGGCGCCTCGTGTCGCGCGGGCGGTGGTGGTGTGGCGGTGGGTGTGGCCAGCTGGGGTGTTGGCGGGGTCCGCCGCTTGCACCGCGGGGGGTGGGTGCGCGCTCCCGCGGCCGCCGCTGCCGCGGCGACGCCGCCGCCGCCGCGGTGGGGCGGACGTGCCACCCGCGGCGCGGCGGCGCGTCGGCGGGGCGGCCGCCGCCGGCCGGCGGCGGGCCGGCCAGACGGCGGCGCGCGCCCCGCCACCGCCGACCCCCCGAGGCGGTCGGTCTGTATGCGGGCGCTCCGTCACGGGTGGCGGGTGGGGTGGACACGGCAACGGCGGTGGTTTGGTCGAGGACCCCGGGGAGGCGGGCGGGGGGGGGGGAGGGGGTAGACGCGCGCGTCGTGACGACGCCGCGACGCCATTGTTGTTGGGCGCCAACCTCGTCGACGCGCCGACCGCACGCCCGCACGCCTTGGCCGCGCTGCCGGTTGACACCCGCGGCTCCCCCCCCCCCCCCCTTCCCTTTCCGACAGCGCCTCGCCGCTGCTCGTCAGTCTTGCAGCCGCCGCTGCGGGGGTGGCGGGGGGGGGGGGGGGGGGGGGGCGCCGCCGCGTCGGCCGCGGGAGGGAGATCCCCGCTGCGCGGCGCGCGCCCCGCCCGCCGCGCGGCGTGCGTACGTCAGGCCGGAGCGGTCGGCCGGTGCGCGTCGGCGTCTGCGTCCCCGCCGGCGGGGGTATCCGTGGGTGGCGAGACGGCGGCGGGGGGGGGGGGGAAAGGCCGGCGGGGGTTACCGCCACGCGCTCGCGGCGGCTACGTCTGGCGCCGACGCGGTGCCATCGTCTGGACGGCGCGGGCCGTCCACCGCCGCCGGTGGCGGGGCGGCGTCGGCCGGCGTGGTGCCCCCCTCCCGCGCCGCCCACCGCGGCCGCCTTCCCGCCGGCCGCCTCCGCGGCCGCCCGTCTCTCGATACGGTCGCCAACCCGCCTGGCCGCCGCCGCCGCTGGTCGGCCGCGCGGCGCAGAGAGAGCGAGACACGGTGGCGTCCGTGTCGCGTCCCCCCCCTTTCCTCCCCCCCCCCCCCCCACCGCACGCCCTCGCTCGGCCCACCACCGCCGCCCGCTGCAAGCGGCCGCCCCCGCCGCCGGCCGTCGGTGACGGGTGGCGCGACCGTCACGGGGGCGCGAGCGCGTGGCGCCCCCCCCCCCCCACCCCCCCCCGGCCCGATCCGCGCGTGTCGCGGCCCGTCCCCGTCTAGCGGCGCGGCCAGCGTATCGGCGGGGCGGTGCCGGCGGCTCCCCCCCCCCCCCCCCCCCCCCCGCCGGCCGACCGTCGGCAGCGCCGAGTGTGTGGGTGGCAGACCACCGCCGCTGGTGGGCGGTCGGCGGCGGCGGGGGGTGCCGGTGGGTGCGCCGCGCCGCGTGTGGTGGGTGTGGCGACCGGCGCGGCGCTGCCGCCACGGCGGGCTGGGTGAGCGGCGGCGGCGCCGCCGCGGCGGGTCGAGGCCGGCCCGCCGCGTGAGCGCGGCGGGGCTGCCGAGCCCACCGCCGCGGCGGCGGCCGCGACGGGCGCGGCGCCGCCCGCGGCGAGCGTATATAGGCCGGCCGGCGGCGGCGGCGCAGGTGAGCGGCCGCCCACCCCCGTCGCCGTGTGGTGAGCCGCTTCCCCAGCCGCGCCGGCCGGCTTCCCCACCGGCGCTTGGGGTGAGCATCCGCTTCCCCCCCCCCCCCGCCTGCCTTGCCCTTCCCCCCCCCCCCCCCCCCCCCGCCCATCTCCGTTGCGTTGCGTTGCCGCGTCCCCCCCCCCCCTCCCAAGCACCTTTCTGTTGGACGACGACGGCCGCCGCCGTCGCTCGCCCCGCTCCTCCTCCCCTCCCGGCGTGCCGCGTCATGGACCTTGTCGACGACTCGGGGGCGGCGTTCCCCCCGCCGCGGTGCGGCTCGCCCGGGTGGTCCCCGTGGGGCGCGCCCCCCCAGCCCGCCACCCGCGGCGGCACGCCACGCTCGCCCAGTACGGTCAGCGACGTGACGGACGAGGCGGCCTTTCTCGCCGCCGCCGCCGCCGCCGCCGCGCCGTCGCCGTGGTGCCTCGAGGACGCGATCCGCGCCGCCGCCGAGCCGCCGCCGCCGCCGTCGTGTCCGCCCTGGGCCGCCGCCCCCGTCGGCGGCGGCTGCCCGTCGCCGTGCTCCCCGCCGACGGCGGCCGCGTCGGATGACCCCGACGACAAGGACGGCGGCCGTGGTGGGCGGCTGCCGCAGGCGGAGCCGCCGCTCCCGCCGCCCGTCCCCGAGCTCCACCTCTGCCCGTCCACGGCACGGCCGGCGGCGGGGGTGCCGCCCGCGGGCGGGGTGTTCGCGGCGGCCGCGGCGGCCACGCTGCTGCCCGCCACCCTCTTTGACGCCGCCCCCGCCGCGGTGCCGTCGACGCCGGCGCCATCGTTCATCGACGGGGGCGTGGACCCTACAGGCGCCGGCGCCACCCACCGCCGGCACTCGTCGCCGCCCGTCACGCCCGCGGCGGCGGCTGCAGCAAGGCCAGCGTCCATGTCAACGCCGGCGGCGGCGGCGGCCGCCGCCGCCACCGCCACCACCCCGTCAAGCCCCGTCACGCCCCTACAACTCTCCCCCCCGTCGCCCGTCCAGGCCGACCCCCCCCCCCCCACGTCGGCAACGGGGACCACCACCACCACCAGCACCACCACCACGGCGGCGGCGGCGGCGGCGGCGGCGGCGGTGGCGCCGCCCGCGGCGACGTGCGGCGAGTGCGGGCGCACCTTCACCACCACCTCCTCCCTCAACCGGCACGTCTCCCGGGTGCACCACAACCACCGGCCGCACACGTGTGGCGACTGTGGCGCGCCGTTTGGGCAGCGCGGCAGCCTCACCCGCCACGCCGCGGCGGTCCACGGGGGGGGGCGCCGCGCGCACGCGTGTGGCGTGTGTGGCCGCCGCTTTGGCCGCAAGGACAACCTCGGCGTGCACCTCGCGACGGTCCACCGCCGGGGGGGGGGGGTTCCCGCGGCGGCGGCGGCGGTGGTGGCGCCGCTGCCGCCGCGGCCACGGCCGCGGCCGGCCGCCCGGTGGGGTCCCGCCGGGGAGCAGCGGGGGGCGTGGCCAAGCGCCCGCGGCGCTCCCCCGCCGCGGCGGGCGGGCCACCCCCGCCGCCGCGGGGCGGCGGCGGCGGCGGCGGCGGCGGCGGCGGCGGCGGGGCAACGCCCCCCCCCCCCCCCCCCCCTCCCCCCCCCCCGCCCCCGCCCCCCCCGCTGCCGACGCCGCCCGCCGCGGCCGCGGCCGCGGCGACCGCCACGGACGTGGACGACGCGGTGCGGCTGCTGGCGCGGCTGCCCGCCGCGGCGCTGCCGCCGCCGCCCGAGGTGCCGCTCGACGCGCTCGGCCTGCTCGCCGCCGCCGACGCGGCGGGCTTTTTGTGAGCGGCGGCCGCGGCGGCGGCGGGCGGCGGCGGCGCGCGTGCGCCTCCTCCTTCCCCCTCCCCCCCGCCAGCGTCCTGTGGGTGTTTTTTTTTTTTTTTTTTTTTTTTACATTGCGGGCTTTGTTTTTTTTTCTTTCTTTTGTTCTTTGTATGTTTGCCTTGGTTATTTCTTGTAGGTCGATCGCGCAGTGTACTTTTTTGTCTCTTTTTTTGTCTCTTTTTTTGTCTCTTTTTTTTTGGGGGGGGGGGGGGGGGGGGAGGAGGCGCCGCGCAGGTGCCATGCTCCGCTTTTAGTCTCGTTTATAGGTGGATGCCTCGTGGCTGTCTGACCCGTTTCGCAACAGCACCGGCGCCGGCGCCAACCACCGGCGGGAACCGCGCCGACCCCCCCCCCCGCCCACCCCCCCGAAACAGTGCAACAGAAAACACAGGCACGCAGGCAATGCGAGGTCAACGCCTCTAGACAACAACGAGCAGGGGCTCTGTGCACGTGTGGTGGGAGGGCGGGGAGCCTATGGAGCGCCCCAGCGGCGGCAGGCACACGGCCGCCGCACGGGCAGCCCGTGCCGCCACCCCCGCCGCGGGGTGCCGCGCGCGCAGCCACCGCGGGCGGGGCAGTCCCGGGCTGCCGCTGGGCCGCACGCCCATCCCCCCCCCCCCCACCCCCTCCCCCTCTCCCCCGCGCCATGCCCCCCTCCCCCCCTCCCTCCCCCCTCTCACCGGAGCAGGTTGCGCAGCGACGGGTCGGCCGCCGCGACCACCGCGATGCCCGCCCCCCCCCCGTCGAGGTACCGGCCAATCCCCACCTCGTCCGACAGCCCCTTGCGCCGCCGCGTCTTGACCATACACTCCCGCGCGAGCGCCGTGTCTGGCGCCGCCTCGAGCGGCCGCAGCACCACGGCCGCGTCGAGCGGGTCGCCCGGCACCACCGCCCAGCGGTCAAAGACGGTGGCGGCGTAGACGCGGCCGCCGCTGAGCAGCCGGATGTCCGTCTCAATGCCCGCCGCGTCGAGGGCGGGCACCACCCCCGTCAGCCGCCGCAGCGGCGACGCCGCGACGCCCACATCCGACAGCACGTACCCGCGGCGGCGGGAGAGGACGCGCTCGACGACGGCCGCGTCGGCGGCCGACGCGGCGGTCGCCTCGAGCGCGAGGAGCGGCTCGAGCAGCCGGGGGGCGGCGGAGAGGAGCGCCGCGTACGCGCCGCGGCGGGCGGTGGGGATGAGCTGCGCGCCCGACCGGGCGGCGGGGGAGGGCGCGACGGTGGCGTCGAGGAGGCGGAGCTTGACGCCCCGGACGGGCGAGTCGGTGAGCGGGCCCTCCCGCGTCGCCCACCGGAAGCCCGACACGATGCCCCCGCGGGCGGCGTTGAGCGCTGACCGCTGCGGCGTGCCCGCGCCCGTCAGCACATCGTCAATCAGCACGTTGCCGCCGGCGGCCGCCTCGGGGCCGTACGCCCATAGGCGGCGGGTGGCGAGCGCGTCCCAGCCCCACTCGGACTGCAGGCGCGCCTGTGTGGACCGCAGCGGCGGCGCCGCCGCCGCCGCCCCCGCGGCGGCGGTGGCGGCGGCGGGCGGGTGGAGGCGGGCGCGCGGCCGCAGCGGCAGCGCCCCCCGCTCGATCGCCTCGGCGAGCCCCTCCTCCAGCGGCGCCGCGATGAGCGTCACGCTGTTGGCGCCGTTGGGCGTCGTCGCCGCCACCTTGAGCGCCGACGTCTCCGCGACCGTCTCGGCAAACGGCACCGCCGGGTCCGACACGGACAGCGGCACGCGCGCGTAGTGGGCGCGCAGATCCCCGAGGGCAACGTCGAGCGCCAGCTCGCCGGCGCCGAGCACCACGTGCTCGCCAGACTCCTCCACCCGCGTCACGAGGCCGGGGGTGGCGGCGGCGAGGGCGCGGAGGCCCCGGACGAGGGCGGGCAGGTCCGCCGGCGCGCGCGGCTCGACGGCCACCTTCATCGTGGCCGTCGTTGGCCCGACGCCCAGCGACCGCGACAGCGGCGCAAAGGCGTGGCACGCCGCCGCGCGGCGGGAGCGCACCTGGCCCGCCGCGGCCACGTCCGCCGCATCGTCCGCGTCGGTGCCGTCGGCCGCGGGGGGGGGCGGCGGGCCGCTGTCCGCGCCGACAGACACGAGCGTGGCGCCCTTGCCAGACATGACGCCCGCGACGCCGTCGATGAGCACCACCTGCCCCGCCCGCACGGCACTCACCCGCGTCACGTACCGCCCGCCCGGCAGGTACAGCCCCGTGGCGGTCGCCTCGGCCACGTCCTCCTCATCCCCCCCCCATCGTCGGCGGCCCAGCTGCCCGCCGGCACGTAGCCATCGCCCAGGACGCGGACGGTATCGCCCTGCCGCAAGCACCCCGCCATGACCCGGCCGAGCGCGTAAAAGGCCTCCATGTCGGGGTGCGGGACCAGCTTGGCCACCAGCACCACCGCTGGCGCCCGCGGGCCGGGGTCGCACGCCCGCAGGCAGCGCAACAGGCCCGCCTCTGGGTCTTCCGCGTCGTCGTCCCAGTCATCGTCGTCCGCGTCGACCGCCGCGGTCGCGACGGTCCCGCCGACGCCGTCCATGGAGAGGGCGCCCGTGTACAAGGCGGCCAGCTTGTCCCCCGCCCCCGCGGCGGGCGACGGCGCGTGCGCAACGAGGGCAGACACAAAGCCCGTCACGTCGCAGCCGCCCCAGAGGGTGGCCATGGACAGCCGGATGAGGGGGTGCACGTCCAGTTCCAGCTCCGCCGGCTTGAACGGCCGCGGCCTCCTGCCGCCGCCACCACCCCCCTGCCGCCCGCCGCGTCTTCTCCTCGCGGGCGCCTTGCCCGTCGCGCCCGCCGCGCCAAGCGACGCGGGCAGCGACGTCGAGTCCCCCGCCGCCTCGCCCAACACGATGGCGTTGAGCTTGCGGGCGACCTCGTCCGCCGGGTCCCCCACCGCCGCCGCGTACACCTTGTACAGGGGCGCCAGCACAAACTCGACAAACGACCGCTCGACGCCGCCGCCGTCGCCGCCCACCGCCGCGTCGTCGGGGCGGCGTTTGGTAAACACCCGCCGCTGCCGGTCGTACCAGACGTCGCCCCACAGGCGGCGCGCGAGGGCAGACGGCGGCATGACGGGCACCTCTCCGCAGCCGGCCGCGGGGGGGGCGTCGGCCGCGGCGCGGCGGAGGTACCAGCCCGCCACCTGCTCCAGCGTAAACAGCAGGCCCGACTGGGCAGACGCAAAGACCACGCTCCCGTCTTCCGGGGTGACGTGCCACCGGCGGGGGCCCGACGCGGGGGGGACATCAACACCGCCGCCGCCGTCGTCGCCGTCGCCGTCGGCCGTCGCGGCAGCCGCTCCCGCTGCTTCCACCGGCGCCCACTTGGCGAGCAGCTCGTTAAACGTCGCCACCGTGTGGCGCAGCTTGTGGTACGCGTCCGCGACCGGGAGGCGGAGCTCCAGCACCAGCCGGTCCAGCTTGGCCACCACCAGCAGCACCCCCACCCGCGCCGCCGCCGCGGCGGCGACGGCCAGCTCGGTGCCCCGGCAGACGCCCTCCGCCGCGTCGACAACCACGACGGCCGCGTCAGCCAGCCGCAGCGCCGCGACGGTCTCGTCGAGGAAGGAGGGGTGGCCGGGGCAGTCGACCACGTGCAGCGCGTGGCTCTTGCCCGCAAGGTCCGTGCCGAGCACCGCCAGCGGCGTCGCCTTGACCGACAGCGCCCGCGCCTGCTCGTCCTTGCGGGCGTCGGTGAAGCGGGCGGCCACCTCCTTGCCGTCCCCGCTGTCCACGTACGGCCGCCACGCGGGCGGCTGCGACCGCCCGCCGCCGCCGCCGCCGCCGCCGCCGCCGCCGCCGCCACCGCCGCGACCCCCCCCGCCACCCCCCACCCCCGTGGCCGCGGCCGGGCGCGTGTGGGTGGCGGCAACGAGCATATCCATCAGCCCCGTCTTTCCATGGTGCAACGCGCCCACCACCGCGGCGTTGCGCACCAGCGCCGGCTGTGCGCAGAGGGCGGCCGCAAAGTAGGGCAGCGAAAAGGCCGGCGCGACGGCGGACCGCTCGTGGGCGTCGACGGTGAGGTACTCGGCGCGGCGGGTGACGGCGGGTGCGACGAGTGGCGTGCTCAGCGGCTGCGCGTCCACCTCCTCCACCCGCACCTCCGTGGCGGGGCCAAACACCGCCGCCGCGGCGGGGTAGTGCTGCACGTCCTCGGGGAGGACGACGGCCATGGCGGTGGACCCGGGCGAGGGGGGGGGGGGGGCCCGCCAGCGTCCCCATTGGTGGGGGGGGGTGGGGGGGTGCCGTCGGCGTCGGCGTCGCTGCCGCTGTCGCCGCTGGCGGCCGCCGACGCGGACGAGGCGGACTCGGCGTCCGAGGCGGCGGCCGAGGAGGACGACCCGCTGTCGCCGCCGCCGCCCAGGTAGTTGCCAAACTCATCGTACTCGGGGAGCCCATCGTCTGTGGGGTCCATGGTGGGGAGGGGGGGGGGGGGGGATATCGTCGCGCGGCCGGGGGGGGGGGGGGGGGGGGGGAGGGACGGCCGCGCTGGCGGGGATGGCCGCTGCCTGCCCCGCGAGTGGACGACTTGGCACGGAGCCGGCGCCACGGTGGCGCGGTCGCCCGCGGGCGGCGATCAAGACTTGCAACGTGTGTGTCCGCCGTCCAAAGTGCGAGGCTTGGTTTTTTTTTCACAAACAGGCTTGTTGTTCCTTGCCACGTTGCCCCGTTCGAACGTTCCAAAGGCTGGCATCATCATCCCCTGTGTATTAATATTCGTACCCAAGCATTCGTCGAGAACCGGTACACTTTATCCCCCCCCCCCCACCCTCCGCCCCCCCCCCTTCCATCCCGCGCCCAGCCTCCCCCGCCACACCCCCGCTTCCCTTGTGCCGTCCCTGGCCGCCGCGGGTCATTCACCGCCGCCGCGTCAACCGCGTAGTTGCCCCGCCGCGTCAGCGCCGCCTGCTCGACATTGTGCAGAGGACCGCGACCGCGTCGCGGGCGTCGCGGAGCGGGGCCGCCGCCGCCGCCGCGGCGGCGACGCGCCGCCCCGCGGCCAACGCGGCACGGATGGAGCGGGCGGCCGCCGCTTGCAGCGGCGCGGCGCCGTCAAAAGGCCGCCCGCTGCACGCGCAGGAGCGACCGGTAGGTGTCGAGGATGGCCGGCCGCCTTGGACGCCATGGCCCACCGACGGGGAGCGGGGGGGGGGGGGGGGAGAGGGGGAGCTGGGGCGGCGGGGGAGGGGGGGGGGGGGGGGGGGGGGTGCAAGGGCCGATGGCCGCCAAGCAAGAAGGCGGCTGACAGCCAAGAACCGAGGAGGAAAGGGGTAGCGGCCACCGGCTGTCGACGGGGGACGATGCGGGGTCGTCCGTAGCAACCGCCGACGAGGGGGATGGCCAGCCGGGACGCCGCAGGCGGCGGCGCCCACGTCGGTTGACGAGGGGACGTCGCGGCCCGCGGCCGACGCCGCCAGACGGGAGCGGCAAGGGGACAGACGACTGATTGTGGGGGCTCGCGAGCGCGGCCGGGCGGGGTTTGGGACGCCTCGACGTGGACGACGGCGCGTAGGTACCATCCGCAGCAGCACCACAAACGACAAGCCGATGATGGCCATCGATGGACCGTCCATTTATTGCCACGTGGCAGGAGGGGAGGGAACCCATTGGGCTACGCGGTGGGGGAGGGGGGGGAAGCAGGTCGCGACGAGCACAGCGGCTCGGAGGCAGAGATCCGCACCAGGAGCGCACCGTCCTCGCGGTCAAGCCCGCCGGCGTGCAGCGGGGCGCCGTCGGCGGCGCCATCCGGGGGCGACTCGACGCAACGGGGCGATGCGCTGCTGGCGCGCACGGCGCGGGGGGCGTCCGAGGAGGTCGCGTCGGCGCGTGACGCGGCGCTCCCGGCGGCGCCCTTGGACGGCGGCCTCGTCGACGGTAGCTGCGGCGCGCGCGTCGTGGCGATGGTGGGGGGGGGGGATGCGAGACGGGCGTTGCCAAGGCCCGCCGCACGAGGACGGGGGCGCCGCGGCCGGCCGCGTCGGCCCCGGGCCGCATCGAGGGGGAACCTCTAGGGGGGGGGTGGCGGTGGGTCGCCACGCCGCCCACGGGTCGTGGCGCGGTGGACACGGCGGCGCGGGAGACCCAGCGGTGCGGGGGGTTGGGGGCGGAGGGCGGGATGGGGTGGGCGAGCGCCCACCCCCACGTGGGTGGGCGCAGCCTAGAGAGGGGCACCGCCGGCTGGGGGGGGGGGGGGGGGCGCGTCGGTGGGCGCCCCCGCCGGAGCGAGCGGCGGAGCCACCTCCCCCCCCAACGCTGGCGCCACCAGACCGCGGCGTGCCCCACGCACCAGCGCCGCTCCATCGTCGTCGGCGGCACCCCCACCACCGCCACGACCGCGCGTGGGTCGCCCGCTCACCGTACGACCAGTCACCCCGGCGGCAGCGGCGGCACCCACAGCGGCACCTCCCCCTCCCCCCCACCGCGGCGGCCGCGTCCACACCCGCGTCGGGGCACCGCCGTCCACCCCCGCCCCCCTCCCCCCCCCCCCCGCGGCCGCCGCCGCCGCGACACGGCGGGCGCGGCGCTTGGCGGCAGCGGCGTGGGCGTGGCGCCTCCCACCCCCCTCTCCCCCCCTGCGTCCCGTCGCCCCCCCCCCTCCCCCCCCCCCCCACAACCTCAACGACGGTCGCGCAGCCGCCGCCGCGGCGGCGGCAGCGTCGGCCGGCGGCGGCGGCGGCGGTGGCGGCGGCGTGGCGACCGCCGCGCGCGGCGCCCCGCGGCGGCGGCAGCGTCGGCCGGCTGCGGCGGCGGCGGCGGCGGCGGCGGCGGCGCGGCGTCCGCCGCGCGCGGCGCCCCGCGGCGGCGGTGCAGACGGGCCCCAGCGCGGCGGCGGTGCGTCTACGCGCCGCGCTATGGGCGCGGCGGCCGCCGCCGTCGTCGGGCTCCCGCTCACGCCGCGACCGTGCCGGCTCTCCCCCCCCGTCCGTGTCCGCATCACTGCCGCTGCGGTTGTCCGCGTGGCCATCGCGGTGTTGCAAGGGCGGCGGCGGCGGTCGCTGCCGGCCCTTGCGCGGCCCCCCCACCGTGTCGACAGAGCAGAGTCCCCCACGCCAGAAACGCAACGCCGCACAGCACGCCCGCCGTGGCCCGCCGCCGCCCGCCCAGCCCGTCACCCGCGACCGACGGACGTCACGCGGCTGCCTCGTGCGCCCAGGCCCTTCCACAAGCGCCTCGGCGAGGGCGGCGGCGGCCGCCCTTTCCGCACCCCGGCGACCCCACCCCCCCCCCCCTCCCCCCTCACGGCACCCACGGCGGGATGACCGCCTCGTACAAAAACCGCCCCGCATAGTCCACCACCGTCAGCGTCAGGGCGTCGCCGCCGCCGCCGTCGCTGCTGCCGCCGCCGCCGCCGCCGCCCACCGTCGCCGCCACAAACGCGTGGGCGCCGGTGGAGAAGCGGCCGCCGCGGCCCCAGCGGCGGCCCGGCGCGTCGGCCAGCGACCCCGCCCCGCTGACCACGTAGTGCACCCGCCGCCGCACCGCGTGCTGCACGTCGTGCTCGTGGCCGCAAAAGTAGACGACGCCGCCGCCCCGCCCCGCCGGGGGGGTGTCGGCGGCGGCGGGCGTGGCGACGGCGGCGGTGGCGTTGTGGGCTGTGCCGACGGCGGCGGCGGTGGGGGTGGTGGTGGTGGTGGTGGCGGCGGCGGCGCGGGACCGTCGCGGCGGTGCCGCCGCCGGCGCGGCGGCGGCTTCCAGTGCCGGCTGCACCACCGCCCGCAGCCGCCGCCGGATGCCCGCGTTGCGCCCGTGGTGCGCGCCCGACGACACGAGCGGGTGGTGGCCGACGACGACCACCCAGTCGGGGCGGGGTGACGCGCGGAGGGCCCGCGACAGCCACTGGCGCACCGCGTCCGCGGCGGCGGGCGCCGCCGCCGCCGCCGCCGCGGCGGGCGTAAAGTGGAAGCGGCCGACAAGGTCGGCGGGCGGGTAGACGAGCGGCGTCGTGTCGAGGTAGACAAACCGCAGCCGCCGGGGGGCGTACGCGCCGCCGCCGCCACTGCCGCCGCCGCCACTGCCGCCGCCGCCGCCGCCGCCGCCGCTGCCGCCACTGCCGGGCAGGCGCACGTCCGCCACCCGCGGGGAGCCGCCGACAATCCGCCAGTGCGGGTCGGCCGCGGCGAGCGCGGCGAGCGCCGACGCGTTGCCCGCATAGTCCCGGTTGCCCGGCACGCCCACCCACGGCACCCGCAGCGACGGGTGGGCGGCGGGGAAGACGCGCCGCCACGCGGCGGCGACCATCGGGTCCGCCGCCGACGCGATGCCCCGCGGGTTAAAGTTGTCGCCCGTCGACACCACCCACGGCTCGGTGGGCGTGCCGGGGGGGGCCGCCGCCGCCGCCGCCGCCGCGAGCGGCGGCGGCGGCGGCGGCGGCGCCGCCGCCGCCGCCGCGGCCGCGGCCGCCGCTGCCGTTGCGGCCATGGCCCGCCGCAGCGCGGCGGCGGCGGCGCCCATCTCGGCCGCCACGTCCCGCGAGCAGCACCGCCCACCCGCCCGCCCCCAGTCGCCCACCACCAGAAACGCCCACCGCACCCGCCGTGCCGCCGCGGCACCCGCCGTCACGGGCGACGGCCACCGCCCGTGGCGTGCACACAGGGGCGCCACGGGGGTGGCGGCGGCCCCCCCCCCCCCCCCGCGCCGCCCGGCCCGGCCGCCGCCCCCACCGGCGGGTCGGTATCACACGCGGCGGCGTACGCGGCGCCCGCCGACAGGTAGCGGGCGTAGGACGCGGCGGACGGGGGGCCCCAGGGGGCGTCTGTGGGGGGCGGGGGGCCGCCGCCGCCGCGACCGGCGGCGGCGGCGCCGGCACCGCCACCCACAGGCTGACCGCCACGACCGCCGCGACGGCCGCCACGACCGCCGCGAGGCGGCCGCGGGGGAGCGCGTCGGGCGGGCCGTGGCGGCGGCCGCTGCTGCCGCCGCCGCCGCCGCCACCACCCCCACCCCCACCCCCACCCCCACCCCCACCCCCGCCGCCGCCGCCGCCGCCATTCCCGCCGCCACCGCCGCCGGGCGACGCCCACCGCCGCCGTGACGGCGGCAGCCGCCACCCCGCCGCCGCCGCCGCCGCGGGCGCCACCGACCCGTACGGCGGGGCCGCCAGGGGCGTCGTCTCGGTCGGCGGCAGCGGGTGCGCCGCCGCCGCCGCCGCCGCCGCCGCCGCTGCCGCCGCCGCCGCCGCCGCCGCCGCCGCCGGTGTGGACGGGCCGCTGCCGCTGCCGCCGCGGCGGGGCGGTGTCACCGCCGCGCCGCGCGGCCGGCGCCGGTGGTGCCGTGGTGGGGGTGGCGGGGGTGGCGGTGGCGCGGGTGGCGGGGGTGGCGAGGGGGGTGGGGGGGGTGGCGCGCCGCCGCCGCTGCCGCTGCCGCCGCCGCCGCCGCGGGGGGGGCGCTGGGGGGGGGAGGCGCCGGCGGTGCTGCCGGGGGAGGCGGTGTGGACCCACCAGGCGGGCAGCGTGGCGGGGCGCATGGTGCTGCACAAAAGGGCAAGGTACCGCGACGGGGATGGGAGGGCCGCCGCCAGCGGACGCGTGTGGTGGAGGGTGGAGCGATACCAGCGGTGGCGACAAGGAACGACCCCCCTACGTCCGCGGGTTGAAGACGGATGAGACCGCCGCCAATGCCTCTGGACGCCGCCGCCGCAGCAGCCGTAGGAGGGGGGCACGTTGGAGGAAGGGGAACGCCACGGAGGGGGGAGCGCCACGGGGGGGAAAGCACCAGGCGAGAGACCCAGCCGCCGGCGGAGGCGGCGGCGCGTGCGCGGGCCGCGACGGCGCGGCGGCGAGGGGCACCCGCCGACGGCGCCCGCAGGGGGGGGTCGCGTCGTCCGCCAGGCGCGCGCGGTCCCCCCCCCCCCCGCGCCGTGCGCGTCGTGCGCGCCCTGGACGGGCCCAACCGCGCTGGCAGGGCGTCGGGGAGGGTGGGCGGCGACGCCGAGCGCCGTCACGCACCACACGCCAGGATCGCGCGCGCACGGGGGGGGGGTCGGGGGGCCGACTGGACGCGCCGCGCCAGGAGGTGCGGTGGGCGGCTGGCAAAGGATGACAGTTAACGACTGTTGGAAAATCTTGACCGACTGAAAAGAGAGAAAATTGGGATCTACCAAACTGAAACTAGGGAAGACGGAAAACACACAGAACGTTGCGAGGATGGATATTCTTGGCAGACTCTGTTGAGCTCCTGGGCCAATGCACCCGTCCATCGCCTGCGACTAGTCAATACAGCGACCGCTCCTCAGGCGCGCGGCTCAAACTATCCCCTCGGGTCCTTTCGTCCAGACCCAAACAGGGATGTCTGCTGACCGCTTCTGTGGTCGACGACGGACCGACGTCGGACGGCGGGCGAGACGGTACGGACGCAAAACGGGCGCGTCTCGGACGAGTGTTGCCAGGCCCCGCCATCGGCCGTAATGCAAAAGGTCCAATGGCACGACGGGCGGCCTCCTCAGTATCTGGGAGACAGGTCCTGCTTGCGTCTTTGG
This sequence comes from Pyropia haitanensis, assembly GCA_008729055.1. NCBI lineage: Eukaryota > Rhodophyta > Bangiophyceae > Bangiales > Bangiaceae > Pyropia > Pyropia haitanensis. The sequence goes on along the minus strand of SDUX01000004.1, from coordinate 6,343,168 downwards.
TGACCTTTTGCATGGGTTGCTCTTCAGCAGCTTCCCACGCATGGCAGCAGGCAATCATACAGTCCATCGCCCTCCTATCGTGGACAGGCACGTGCTCCATTGTTCTCTTCAAAAGACCAGTAGCAGACCTTGATGCGTTGGCGACGCCGGTAGATGCTGACCAGTCCAACGCCGCGTCACCCGCTCTGGTCACACGCGGGTCGACCGCGGCGCGGATGAGAGGTCTCTCCTTCGCACGTCTTGCGCTGCCATCTGTTGCAGTCTGGCCAAGTGGTTCCACCGTCCATCGACTTTGGAACTTCACGAATCAGATGAGCTCGTGTTGGTGGATCGTAACAGTTGAACATTCGTTCATTTGGTTGCTTAACTGCTTGTCTATTCGAATGGTATGAAAGGTGGACGAGCACCCACGCGGGGACGGCGGCCGGCAGCGGAGGTGGACGTCCGCCCCGCACGCCGGCGGTCGCCTGTCACGGATGACGAGGGCGGCAGTGCCCACCCCCCTACGCACCGCCCCGCCCACCAGCCGATCCCTCCCGTGGGCCCCGCCGCGGCCGCGACGGGCGCTCACCCACCCCGACGCGCGTCGCGGCGCAACGAGCGTGCCGGGGGAAGAGACCAGAAGGAACAACGCGCCCCCATTCCGCGGACGGGCCCGCCGCGGGCTCCTCGACCGCGCCAGGCGCGGCTTGCCAGCCTGTCGCTGCGGGGAGTGGGGAGGAGCGCGCGCCGCGCGGGGGCGGGCGGCGCGGCCGCCGGCGGCGGGCGTCCGCCCGCTTCACCCGCCCCTGGGCGCCGCGCTCCCCGCCCGCCGCCGCCACCCCCACGGTGCACGCAGCCGCGTGCCCCGCCGGGCGCGACCACCCGTGCGGGGTCAAAACGGGAGAGGAGCGCAGGCGCCAGAGGGACAGCCGCACGCAACGTTGCGGCGCGCCGTCGCACACGGCCGCCCCGCCCTCCCGCGACAGAGACCGCCCGCTCCCGTCCCGCTGCCCGTCGGTCGGCCGCCTCCCGGCACAGCGTGTGGCGCAGCGCGGCGCTGCCGACCGGCCAGCCAGTCGCCGCGGGCGGTGGGGGTGGCGGCGGGTGCCCGCCCCCCCCCCCCCCCCCCCCGCCCCCACGCGCTTGCTCGGCCGCCCGTCACGCCCGGCGTCCCGGCACACGGGCGCGACGGCTGCGGCGCCACCATAGGCGCTCCCGCCGGGGCGGCTCGCACGGGAACAGCGGCGACACCGCTCCGTTGCAAAGGGTGGAGAAGAGGAGGGGGCGGGCAGGCAAAGGAGACGCGCCACACCAGCGGCACGGCGCTGGCAGGCCGGCCGGTGCGGCCGAGGTCATCGCGGCGACGCGCGTCCCCCATACCGCTCGTGCCCCCCCCCTCGCTCGTCTCATCCCCTCTCTCCCATCCAGCTGCCCCCGCCTGCAGTTGTCGCGCGCGCCGCCGCCCCCTTCCCCCCGACCCGGATGCGACCCCCCCCCACCTCCCACCGCCGGCGCCTCACACCCATCGCCATCACCCCCCCACCAACCCCCCACCCCCCACCCCCCCTACCAGGGCCCGAGCACCCCCCCACATCACACGTTGAGGTACACGGCGGCCATGAGCAGCTCCAGCGACAGCCGCGGCGGCACCTCAAACGGCGGCCGCGCGGCGCGCGGGTGCCCCCGCCAGCGGCGCGCGTAGTAGAGGTACGCGACGACCCGGTCGAGCAGCCGCCCGCGCATGTCGGGCAGCGCGATGCGGCGGGTGGCGGACTCGAGGAAGCCGCCTGGGGGGGGGGGAGGGAAAGGCGGGCGTGGCGGCCGCCGTAGCCGCGTGGGCGGCGGGGGCAGCGGGGGAGGGCACGGCCGCGCCACGCGCAAGAGAGGAGGGGGGGGGGAGGGGGGGGCGCGTCACCGACCGCGCGCGCGCAGACACAACGCCAGAGGCACGGAGCGTCAGTCGTGTGTGTGGGGCGGGTGGATAGGGCGGCGGGCGGTGGCCGCTGGGGGGCGCCGCCGCCACACGCCACCGCCGCGGCGGCCGCCCAGCCCGCGCGCGCGTCGACAGCGAGCGTCCACACCCCCACCCCCCCTTCCCCGAACCCGCCCCCCAACGCGCCCCCCCCCCGCCTTGTCCGCCCCCCCCCCCCCCCCCGCCCCCCGCCCCCCCCCAAAAAAGTACGACAAAACGCACTCGCCAGCGTCGCCGCCAGCACCGACGACATGCACGCGACGGGCGTCTCGACGAGGTACTCCCACCCGTCGGCCGACACGAGCAGCACGTAGTCGTCGGGGACCACCCAGCCGGCGGGGGTGGGCGCCGCCTTGCGGCCGCCGCCGCCGCCACCGCCGCCGCCGCCGCCACCACCGCCACCGCCGCCGCCGCCGTCACGACTACCGCCGCCGTCGCCGCCGCCGCCGCCGCCGCCACCACCGCCACCGCCGCCGCCGTCACGACCACCGCCGCCGTCGCCGCCGCCGTCGCCGCCGCCGCCGTCGCGGCCGCCGCCGCCGCCACCGCGGCGGCCACCCCCGCCGGCAGCCGCACCGCCACTAGCCCCGACACCGTCACCGCCACCGCCGTCACCACCGCCACCACCACCACCACCGCCACCACCACCGCCACCACTTGCAGCGGGCTGGGGCGACGGCGGCGGCAGCGACGGCCGCGGCGGCGGCGCGGCGGCGGCGGCCGTCGACGCGCCGCCCGCCGCCGCGGCGGCGGCTCTTGCCCTGGCGGCGGCGGCGGCTTCGGCGGGCGAGCGGGCGTCGTCTGGCTCCATCGTTCCGTTGGAACAAGAGGGACAGACAGGGGCGGGAGGGAGGGAGGGAAGGGGGAAAGGGGGAGGGCGGGGGGGGGGGGCGGGGGGGGGGGTTGGGTGCGCGCTGCGCGACGGTTGCGCTGTCGCCAAGGCCAGGAGCCCGACGGGCCCCGCAGCGTCACCCGCCTGGCCCCTTTGCCACGTGGTCCACCGGTGTGCAACCCGTTCGAGCTGGACCTGACCTGCCGCGGTCGCTCCGGTGCGCTATGGCTGCTTCCTGAATTTTGTGTTGGGTAGGTGAGCCAGGGTTCACGGGGGGGCGATTCGGTTCGGCTTCGGTTTCGCGAATACGGCGTATTCGCCTGGACCTCTGGAAGCAGTATCCACTCGGCCTGAGGGGACCACCCCCCCCCCTGGATTGCCTGGAATCGGCCCCCCCCCTGGTCCCCTGGGATCTGGCCTCTAAGCGTCAGGGGACCAGCTGATTCAAGTCCATATTAGCAAAGGATTTGGCCGTACATAGTAGACACGTGTCCACAAGTTGGCCACGTGCGAGTGTATTTGACGAGTTAGGGCAACGTCAATTAGGAGGGGGGGCGTTTGATCTTACTTGATCTGACCTCCCCGAGAGGTTGTGTAGCACTATCGGCGATTCGATAACTCATCGACGATTCGATATCTCACTCCCCTGTTATCAAACCCTCACCCCCCCCCCCCCCGCCCACCATCCCGCCGCTTTCCCTCCCCCCCCCACCCCCCCCGCTCACCCCCCCCCTTTCCTTCCCCCGAGCCGCCGCCGCCGCCCGCCGCCGCCGCCCGCCCTGCGGACCCTGCAGCGAGCGGCGCAGCCAATCCGCCGGCGGATCCCTCCCGGGGGGCGGCGGGCCCACGTCTCCCGCCTGCGGGGGCGCCCGCGGTGGCGCCGCCGCCCCCGCAGGCCGCGACCGTGCGCCGCGGGCGGCGCTGTTGCCCCTGGCCGGGGGGGGCGGCGCACCCCGCCCCTGCTGGGGCGAGCCCGGCGCGCCTCGGACAGGCGCACCGCCACGCCGTTGGGGTTTGGCTATCCCCCTTCCCCCCCCCCCCTCCTCTCCTGTCTTGCTTCGAGTGTCTTCCCTCTGCCACACACGGTCTTCTCAAAAGACCAAGCGCCTGTATTGTGACACATGGGCGGCGGTCAGGCAGTCCCGCCCACTGCCGAGCCGCCCCGCTCCGTCCGCGCTCCCCCCCCCCCCCACGGCCGCTTCCCTCCCCCCGACCTATCGCCCCGTTACGGCCTCCGCCGCGGCGGCGACCCCCCCGCCGTCAACGCCCGGTGCGGTGAGCGACGGCGCCGCGCCACCGCCGCCGCCGCCGCCGCCGGCCGCCCCCTCCACGTGCCACCCCCGCCACGTCGACGCGGGCAGCGGCGTCGGCCGCGGCAACGATGGCGCCGGCGACGACGCTGGCGACGGCGGCGGCCACGGCCCCACCTCCTCGTCCGTCCACGGGCGGGTGAGGAACTCGTGGTTCAGCAGCACCGCCGCGGGCGGCCGCGCGTTGGGGTCCAAGTCGAGCGCGGCGGTGAGGAAGTCGACCAGCGACGCGCGCACCGCCGGGTGGTAGTCGGTCGCGTCGGCGAGGAGCGCGGCGAGGCTCGTGTGCGCGTGGCTGTCAATGCCCCGCAGCCGGGGGGGGGGCAACGACGCCCACGGCACTTCGTAGTAGGGGCGGGGCGTCGCGGCCGCGGCCGCCGCGGCGGCGGCGTCGGCGGCGGCGCTGGCGTTGCCGCCGGCCGCCGCCGGGACTATGGGCGCGCCGCCGGGGGGCGGCTCAAACAGCGCCACCGCGTGCGCGCCGGTGGTGAGGAACCACGGCGGGAAGGTGCGGTCGGGCGTGCCGAGGACGTCGGCCATGAGCGCCAGGTGGTCTATGGCCCCCCCCCAGGGCGCCTTCCAGTCGGGCTTGAACAGCCGCCGCCCGACGGCCAGGTCCCACACCATGCACCCGACCGACCAGAGGTCGCTGCCCGGCGATGCGCCAATCCCGGCAATCGTCTCGGGCGAGCGGTAGCTCTCCGTCTGCAGCTGGTACGCGTAGGGCAGGATGTAGTCGTCGTTGAGGCGCTCCGTGTTGCCCCAGTCAATGATCGCGATGCGGCCGGCGGGCGAGTGCGCGACGCCGCCGGGCGACCAAAACGCCGCGACCTCGGCGTCAACGTCGGTGGCGGCAGTGCCGCCACCGCCGCCGCCGCCGTCCCTGCCAGCACCGCCATCGCCGCCCGTGCCGGCAGCAGCGGCGGCAGCGGCGGCCGCCTCGGCAGCCGACGGCAGCCGCAGCGCCACGTTTTCGAGCTTGAGGTCCGTGTGCAGCAGCCGGTGGTGGTGCGCGAGCGACAGCCCCTCCAGCAGCTGCCGCACGACGGTGGTGATGACGCGCACCGGCGCGCCCCGCCGCCGCGACGCTCCCGGCCGGTGGAGGTAGGCGTGCAGCGCGACGCGCAGGCTGACGCCCATCAGCTCGAGCACCACCGCCTGGTGGCGGCCGTGCGCCGACGGGTGCACAAAGCTGTCGAGCAGCCGCATGACGGGGAACGCGGCGGTGGGGTCCACCGCGGCGAGCTCCTTGAGGTACCCATGCTCCTCGTCGGCCATGTCGGTCGTCCACCCCGTGGACCGCCACAGCTTGATCGCCACCCGCCGCCCCGTCGCGACGTGGTCGGCCGCCCAGACGGTGGAGAAGGAGCCGTAGCCGAGCTTGGCCACCACCGTGTAGTTGCCGTCGCCGAGGGTGTCGCCAACGTGGACCGGCGGGAGCCCGCCGGGCGTGTAGAGCTCCTCGTGCTCGTACCCGAGGGCGGCGGCGGCTGCCGCGGCGGCGGGCGGGACAAGAAAGGGCGAGCCGCTGGCCGTGGACCGGTCGCCGGGGCAGGTGGACGCCACGCCCGCCGCTCGCTTCACCGATGGGAGCGCGCAGGTGGGGGGGGCGCCTCCGACGCCGGGCCGCGTGTAGATGGTCGTGCTGTCGGCATTGGCGGGGGGGGGGAGGCCAGCGAGGGCGACAAGGATGGCAGCCGCCGAGGCGGCGGAAGCGACCACAGAGGACACCAGGAGGTGCTGCCGCCGCCGACGTCGCCGTGGCGGACAAGAGAGGTGGGGGGGAGCGGCCATGGCGTCAGTTTGGCAGGGCGGGATGATGGGTCGGGTTGAGGTGAGAGGAGAGGGCGTCGACAGTGGTGGGGGGGGACGGTGGGGGAAGGGTACCAGCCGGGGGCGAGGAGGAGTTTGCACGGGGGTGGGGGGAGGAGAGGGAGGAGTAGCAACCGGGGGTGACGGAAGTAGAGAGGGGACGGGGGAGGGCGAGTTGCGGGGCATGTGACCGCTGCCTAGACCCCGGCCCGCCAAGCGAGCGGGCAGAAGCAAGGGGCGGCCCCACTGCACATTGCCATGGAGAGGTCACCCATTTTGGAGGTTCCACATGGAGAGGTGACACCATGGCTGCCCACAGCCCAAGAGCGCCCCGCCAGCGGCGACAGTCATCACTCCATGGACAAAGACGCGCACTCGTACACCCACAGGGGAGAACCCAACCCCCCAAGAACCATACCAAGAGAACGAGCGAAGGGGGGCTCACCCTTCCCCCCCCCAAGCTCTTTCTGGAGGGCATCCTCGCTCCCTCGTCCCGGCGGTGGGGCTCACCACCGCGCGGTACCCCTATGGACGACGCATCAGGGCAGCTGTAGGGACGCGTGGGACGCACCACCGCGTGGGACGCACCGCCGCATGGGACGCACCGCCGCATGGGACGCACCGCTGCCACGTTGGGCGCCCCGCCACCGAGACTCTCCGCCTCGTCGCACAGCCACGCAGGGGCGTGATCTACGGGCCGGACGGGCCACGGCTCACGACTTGATTCCGCCCGTGGGGCGCCGGCCCGGCCCACGGCCGCGGGGACTGGGACGCGGCGATTGCAGTGGAGTTTGTTCCGTTTCCCACGGTGGCTGAAAAGTGCTGCCGCCCAATACCCATAACCTCCCCGTTGCAGGGTGTTGGAACAGCTTGGACGGGGGGCCGGCGAGCCCGTCCCAAGCGCCACACACCAGGCGGGGAGTCTCCCCTGCGAGACCCCCCCTCCCCTTGACGACTCGTCTCCATGAGCCTTGTGTGGCTGTCGGCACCCCCCGCGACCCCAGGCGCGCTGCATGACAGCCTTGCATGTCTAAACCACACGCTCGCCACCCACAGGTTGAACGTCCCCATAGGTTGACGTCACGCCATCCGCGCGCGCGTGTCGACCGGCCACCCTGCCAGCGCCAGCCACAGTGGGCACGGAGAACGCTGCGCCGTGTGCCCCAAACAGCGTCGAGCGTGCCAACGCCGCCGCCGCTAGTGAGCAAGGCGGCCTGTGGGCCTGACGTGGCGAGAACGAACGCCGCCACCGGGAGCAGCTGCACCTCTGTCAGTCTCCCACCAGCTAGTTCATCTCCTCCCCCGCCTCCCCCTCCGCCCCCTCCCACGCAGCCGCCTCGTCACAGCCTTCGTTGCCGCTCCGCCCCGATCTTGGGCTGAAATGGCTCGATTGGTGCATCCATTGGCTGCTGCTGGCCGCCTGAATTTGGCCCGAGGTGCCCACTCGTCGACCACCGCCAGTGGTGACAGCCACCCGTCTAAGCGTGCTCGCCGTCAGCCCCCAGTCCACAATGTGGCGTTCCGCCGGCCGGCACCAGGCCGGTGGCGCAAGCGCCAGGCGAGCGGCCATCCCCCCCCCACAGGCGCGCACCTGGGTGGTGCAGCAGCGAGTGTGAGGGCAACGGGGAGGCTCGCTCCCCTTCATCTCCGAGACTCGCTTCAACAGCCTTCTCCAACCCTGGTCAGCAGAGTGCTATTGGAACCAGCTGGTGGTGGTGCTGATAGTAGACTGGCTGCCGAGGCGGAGAGCCAGCATCTCGGGCTGAGAGTCGGCGGCGTGTCTGCGCACCGTGCGCTTCCAAGATTGGCAGCGACCTGACGTGAGCGCAGTGCCCAAGACCATCTTGGCCCTTGCCGTTTACCTGGAGACGAGGCCGGTACAGGCAGGCGCCGCCGGTAAAGGCATGCGGCGCCGGTACATGCGCGAATCTTAGGGTACCGGGGTGCCCGCAGGACACCACGTTTGGATGGCCACGACGCGGGACTGTCTACTACTCCTTTGCCTCGAGAGTCATCAGCTGGGAGGAGCCACGCGAACGGGCATCCCTCACACCACCCGAGAGCGACTGACTGAAGCGTGTCACGCTGTGGTCTGTTTGGGCGGACGAGTCCTTCAGAGTACGGCCAAGAGAAATTCTGAAACGCAAAGCCCACAGCTCAGCAGGGGTCATTTGCTTCTTTCATGCCACCTAAATGATATTAATTATATATAAATTTATTGAATTGACCTTTCTTCGTTCTTTGCTCTACCGATCAGCATGGCCCGCAGACAGTGTCCTGTGAGCGCCAGATCTTCCCTTCTTCCTGCGAGACCGTGTCGTGCTGTCGTACGCTGTAAACACGGCACGCTGCGACTGCTGGCCTGCACCTCCCGTGCATTGACCGAGGCGGATGGCTGAATCGTCTGGCCACCCTGGCCGGCTTTCTGGTCGGCGTCTTTTGCAATGCGACAGTCGTCAAGTCGCGCCTTGCTGGTTCCTTCAACCGGTTTTTTTTTTTCCCCTCTTCCTGTGTTTACACAGTAAAGAGACTTGCACGAGTACAGACCAAGAGAGCCCCGTGGAGGACGTGTTCTCTGTCTTGAGCGGCTGATGCCACACTCTCAGCCCACGTCAAGCACGAAACGTCGGTGGGGAGAACTCGCCGTTGAAGGCCCCGAGTGGACACAGCCAGAGGCGGTGAGAGGCGGGGATAGCCAGCGAAAAAAAGTCAGGCCTGCGCGCAGCTCGCTGCCAGCACCCCGCACGGCTTCAGATCCCGGGAGACCACCTGTCCCATCGGTGCACGACGAGGCGCAGACGGTCAAGGACCATCAACCCACCGTTCCCCCCCAGCCACCGACCGCGCCAGCACGGCCGCAGCCGACTGCTCGCCAGCTTGGGAGGGGTCGACTTGGCTTGACGGAAACCCAGGACTTTGCCTGCGCAGCTCGCCACCTTTCCGAACGCTCTGGCCAAAACACCCCACCCTCCCCTGCGCACGTGCAGCGGGGGCTTGCCAAGCCGCGGCTGCTTCCGTTCCGTACGCCCCCCCCCGCCGCAGTCCACACCGGGTGGGGAGACCGAGGTGGAAAAATTCACTGCCACGCCCCGTTACACGTGCGGGGCCATGCGGTATCATACGCGTCCTCGCCACGCCACCGGCCTCGTTCCACTCCGCCACCAGGCGTGGCCAAAGTGACGCACGCTGGCCGCCAAACGGGGGGGGGGTGTGGCTGGGGGGTCGGGGGAAGGCACCCCAGGGTGGGGGTGGCGCGCTCGTGCGCGGCCCAACTTGGCCACCTCCCATCCTTACGGCAAATACCGTGGCCCAGGGCCCCCTCTCACAGCCGCTGTCGGCACGGGTGTGCGGCCCGACGGCGGCGGACCCCCGCACCCTTGCGTCTCTCGCGCCGGTTTTTCGCCTCCGTGTTCGCCGCGGCGTGGCGTGCCCCGCTGCACGCTCTCTCGCCGCCACGGCGCCAGTCGACTGTCTCCCGTGTGCGGATGTGGCCTCAACGGTCGTGCGCAGGGGGGGGCAGGGGGGGTGGTGGGGGGGCTCAAATGTAAACCACTTGGCGACGGGACAGAGCGCGCGTCCCCGCGCCTGTTGCTCGGCCGCCGCTGGGACGGAGCTGGAGGCGGGAGGTGGTGCCCGGCGCACCGCGTTCCCCGCCCCCCGCCTCACCCCTTTCTCGTGGCTCCACGGGTGGCTGCCACTTGTGGCCGACGCCCCACGCGCACACGCCCCTCGCCGCGGGCTCTTCGCGCGCCCGTGTGCCGCGGGAACGAGCGACCCAGCGCAACGCAGCCTCCATTCCCTCTGGCGTGGCCCGCGTCGGTGTGGGTGCCGGTGGTGCCGGTGGTGCCGGTGGTGCCGGTGGTGCCAGTGGTGGTGCCGGCGGATCGTTTGGGGTCGGTCCCCCACGCACCCCGAGAAGCTTTGCCTCCCCGCCTTCCGGGCACCACCCCCTCTTTCCGCTGGCTTGCCTTGCCGGACAAGCGTGCACGTAGCGGCCGCCTGATCGTTGTCGGTCATCTGTCACGTCTCGCCTGCGTGCGCGGGCGGCGGGGGCCACCGGCACGGCCCGTGGAGCCCGTCTGGGGGAGGAGCTCGGTCCGGCCCCCACCGGCGGGTGCCGCCTCGGTCCACCTGGCCCTCCATCCCCGGGCGCCTGCCGCCCAGCCGGCCTTGCCGACGCCTCCGGTCCTCCCCCCCCCACCGCGACGCCGCTCGTCACCCTCGCCCCGCCGCCGCCCGTCGTCCACTCCATACGTGGCGGTGGCAGCCGCGGTCCCGGACCGTCTGCCTGCCGCGCCTGGTGCCGGTGGGGGGGTGGGGGAGCTGTCGTGGTCTGCGCGGTTGTCACGCCCGACGGCGGTGCGCGCGGAGCGGGCCCGTGCTCCCGACCTTCCCCGCCCCGGCCGGTGGCGGCCCCGTGCGTGAGCCGGGCGGTGGTCGAGGGGGGGGTGGGGGGGCTCGGGGCGGTGGTTGGGTGACGGTGTCCACGTGCGCGCTTGCTGCTGTGCGCGGCGTGGCTGTCGGGGACGAGCCGGGTCTGTGGACTGCGTGGCCCGCGGCGTGCGGAGCTCATTGCCGCCACCCCCGCCGCCTGGAGTTTGGCAGCGGGAGGGGGCGGGGGTTGGTGCGACCCGCGGCAGGGGCGGGGAGCGCGGCCGCGGCCGTCGCGGTCACCCGTTTCCCTCGTGCAGGCCCGTCACTCGGCGGTGGGGGTGGCGGCGGCGAGGAGACTCTGCCGGTAGAGGGCCCGTGCTGGCGAGCCCCCCTCCACCGACATTTCGGCGGCCGCTGGTGGCGTCGGCAGCAGCGACGACAGCAGCCGTGGCCTCCATCGGCGTGGGGGGCCCCTCGCCGCCACCGCGCTCTGGCGGCCTGTCACCTGTGACCGCCATCCCGTTGCTGAGGGTGCCCGTCGCGTCCGACGCCGCGCTTTTGCTTTCACGCCGCGCGCGCCACAGAGGGGCTCGCCACCGCATTGTCTGCTGTCGCCCCCCTCTCACCGTTGGGCGCGCGCACCCCCCCGCCGCACCGTGTCCCCGGTTCGTGACGCGCGCCACGCGTGGGGGTGTCACCCGTTCCGTCGTCACGGCGACGGGCGTCGGTGCTCGTGCGGGCCAGCCACAGTGACGTGTCGTTTTCTCTAGGAGGCCTGGCCACCGGGGGCGACGGCCGCCCCGCGCTACGCCGCACGTCCCGGCCCGCGGGCGTGTGTGTCCCCCCTCGCGTCTCTATCTTTGGGGCTGCGCCTGGCCATCGCACCGGGTTGGGGTTTGAAGGAAGTGCTGGCGTGAGGGCGCGCGGCGGCACGTGTTTGTGGGCGACGCGTACCCGTGCACCCTCTGACGCTGTTGCGTCGACGTAGTCGGTGGCGCCCTCCGTCGCGTCGCGTCTCCTGTTGCCGACCTCCTCCCGCTTGACCGTCACTCGCCGGTGGGCGGCAGTCGGCGTCGCCGCCGCGGATGGCCGACGCTGTCCCCTGCCGCAGCCCACTACCACTACCATTGTCCATCCCGCTCGACCGCCGCGTCGGTCGCGTCGCCGTCAAGAGGGGGCCAAAGGCGCGGCAGTCTCCCCCGTCCAGCGCGCGGATGCGTCGCGGCCCGGACCCACCGACGTCGCAGCCTTTGCGCGGGGCCGAGCGGCTGCTCCGCCCGCCCGTTGGGGCGCCCACCGACGTCCCGCCGGGCGCGGGGGACGGGCCGGGCAGGCCGGCGCCGACGGGTGCACCGTCGCCAATGGCAACGACCCCGCCGGTGGTGCCTCTGGGCCAAGGGGCGGGTGCGTACGCGGGGGTGGAGCACACGCCGCAGCGCATGTATTTGCCACCACGGCAGCCACCTTCTTCCTCCTCCCCGTCTGGGGGATATGAGGAGCATGGGATAGGCGGCGGCCGTGGCGGAGGTGGTCTTCCCCATACCTACGCGGGTGCGGCGAGGATCGTACCGCCATCGTTGTTGGGCGTACCACGACCGCAGCAGCCCACTACGCCGGGGGCGCCGCAACAACAGCGGTTTGCGCCTCTCCCATCGCTGTCTTCGCTTGGCGTCGGTGGGTCCAGCGGGCCCCGCCGGCTGGCATCCCTGGCGGGGCCGCCGCTCGGCCTTCCGCCCCCGCACCAACAACAACAACAACAGCAGCAGCAGCAGCAGCAGCAACAGCCGCAACAACAGCAGCCGCAGCGTCACCAGCCACAACACCCACCGCAGTTGCCGCAAGGATCTCACGGGCCACCGCAGCCCCTCCACTCTCACCCGTCTTCGTTGCCGCCGCTGCGGTATCCCGAAGCGGCTGCCAGTGGTGGTGGCGGCGGTCCGCTACCTCCCATCCGCTCTTCGCCCTTTTTTGTTTCTTCCCCTGGAGTGCTCCCTCCCGTCCCAGGCCGCGGCGTCTATTCTCCCCCTCGGTATGGTGGCCGCGCTGCGGGCGGGCAGCAGGGTTCTCTGGCTGGCACCTCGTCTGGGGGTGGCCTCGCCGCGGGCGCCCCCTTGAGCAGTGCGGGTGGTGGCAGTGCCGGTGGCGGCGGTGGTAGCAGCGGCGGCGTTGGCGGCGGCGGCGGCGGCGGCGGGGCCGTGGTGTCTCCCCGTGCGGGGGCGACAAAAGCCATTGTCAAAGTGCGTCGGGGGGCGTCGGGGAGCTCTCCACCAGGCCTCATGGTGGGGGGCTTGCCGGGTGCCGCGGCCGTGCCCGGCGGTGGCTTTAGTGGCAGCACCTCGTCCACCGCCAATTTGCGGTTAGGGGTAGTGGGCAGCGCGGAGTCTCCTGCGGAGGATTCCGGCAGCGGGTCACCGGACCACGACGACAAACGCGCGCTTCGGTACGTTTGTGTCCCTCCCTCTGAAGGCGTGGCTATTGTCAGTGGGGCCTGGCACCAGCTGCCATGCATTGTGTGCTGTTCATGGTGCCGGAACGAGTTGGCTGACGTCTCCTCTCCTAGTGCTGTTAATGTTGCATCTGGTGTGGGTCCATGCCATTGTCTTTGGCGCTGTGTTGTTCATCTCTTTGCGTTTCGTTTCACCCCTGCAGCGCGGAGCGGAACCGGCAATCCGCTGCCGCGTCCCGGGAGCGTAAAAAGCATCACATCAAGGACCTGGAGACGCGTGCCGCGCGGCTGTCGGAGGAGGTGGCGCGGCTGCAGGTGGCGGACCATGAGCGTGTTCGTGCGCGGGTGGTGGCGGAGGAACGTCTGCAGCGAGAAAACGAAGAGTTGAAGCGCGAGGTACGTTGCTGGTCGTCCTCTTGGTCGAGGCGTAGGCTTTCTCTTGTGCACCGGTGCGTGGTATGCATTCTCTGGGGCCTTGTGGTGGTTTGTTTGTGCGGTGCGTCTGGTGCGATGTCGCTCTGTTACTCACCTAGCGTATACACTTTGCCGCGTGCTTTTTTTTCGACGCTCTTTGTCATGTCTACCCGGGTACTGGTCGTGTGCGTGCATTGCTTGTTTTTTTTTTTTTAACCGCACGTGGCGCTGCGCAGGTGCAAGCGCTCCGTGGACAGGTCGGCTCCATCCCCGCGTTTGTCCACTGCCAAGCCTGCGGCTCGGCGGTCAACTGCTCGGCGGCGACTGCCCCGCCGCCCACGTCGAGCCACCCGCTGGCGCGGCCGCCTGGACCAGGTGGCCTCGTTGGCCACCGTGGCGTTGGGTGGAGCGGCCCGCAGGGGCGGCGCACGCCGCCCCTCGAGCCTCCACCCCCGCCACGCCCGTCGGACGGCGGTGGCCGCGGCTGACGGCCGCCGACGGCCGTCTGATTTTAGACTGCATTCGTGTGTAGTGGTCGAGCAACCCCCTCCCCCCTCGCGTGGTGTCCCCGGGGGCATGCGTGTGGTGGACGCGGGTCGCCACGCGGCTGCCGAGTCCGCAGCCACCGCCCCAGTGGTGGCTCCCAACTTGACCCCCCCCCCCCGCTCGCTCTGTACGCGTCCTCGACGGCCACTTTGCTTGCTCGGCCAGCCTCGTGCGGCGATTGCAGTGGCGCGCCGCGCGGGTCGGCGAAACGCTTGGTTTGGGCCGACTGCGGTGGTGGTCACCCTTGTGTCCCTCGCTGTCGAGGACACTTTCCACCCTGGGCTGCCGACGCGTCGTCACGGCAGATTGCGAGTTGACGAGCAGCGCCAGCAGGGAGGGAGAGGGCGCCTTTTGTTGGGCCTGTGTCCCCTCTATCCAGCATAGGTCGGTCGTAGATGGAGAATGGGTGGGGGGGGGGGGGGGGGGGTGGATTGGTGGCGCCCGGCGTGGTTGCGATGCCGGGTCGTCTGCATTTTGGCGAGCGGAGTATTGCCCTGAATTCTTTTCGCTGCTGTTCTAAAGTTTACACAACACAGTCATTCCATTGTTGAACCTCCCGTTTCAGGACGAGGGGAAATTTGTGCACGTCAATTCAAAGTTAACCCGCCAAACATTGGCGTGAAAGAACAACAGCTGCTCAGAGGAGATGTTGAAATACACGTGAGCACTATCAGTCTAAAAATGGGTCGTGTAAAGACACCTCGTGGGCATACGTGGCGCCGGCTGGGTGGACGGGCTATCGGCGAGCGATTAGACGAAGCACGTGAAGCGGACTAACGGCGAGGACGGAAACTACCAACTTACCACACAATCACATGGATGCGCTGACGTGGCACGTTCACAGCCAATCATCGCCCTCAGATGCCACCACGTAGGTACGCATGCTGGCTCAGAACGACACGTTTGAAACTGATAGCCCACATTAGTGGACCTGCCGCGAGAGGAGTCGAGGACAACTTTTGATTCGCCAGATCATGGTTTGTCCGCAAGCGCCGTAGTTGTATTGAACGCGTTAGGTGCGTTTGATCAGATGTGATCCAACCCCCCCCCATATGGGGTTCGATCACTATCGGCGGTTCGATAGCTCACGCCCCGGATATCAAATCCTCCCCCCCCCCCCCCCCCACCCCTTGCCGCTTTACCCCTTTTCTCCCCCCGAGCCGCCGCCGCCGCCCGCCGCCGCTCGCCCTGCGGACCGTGCACGTTCTTTCGTTCCGTGGGAGATGATCACCGAACTGTTTTAGTTGTTTGTCCAAGAAATATTCCTGAAATAGTCCAAAAGATCCATTGATTCCATCCGAACCGAGTTCTGTTTTGGAAACCGTAATTCGGCGTATTCGCCGAACGCCGGCGCGGTTCGGTCGAACGACACAACCGTGGTGCTGTGTGGGCACAGCATACGACACGTTGATGCTCATTACAGACTCAGAGGCCAATCACACATGTACACGAAGCACGTCGCATGACGTGAGCTTCCACTCGGCAGCTGGCGGCGCGCGACCGCGGCCCCGCGCCGGCGGCCTTCGTGCGTCCGCCCCACCGCCCGCCCGTCGGTTGGCAGCTGTCCGCTGCAGCCGACTGCTGCTGCCGCCTTTGGCTGCGTCACCGCCGCTGCCCCCGTGGCCCCCCGTCGCTGGCCACCACCACTTCCCCCCTCGTCCCCCATCCGCCGCAGACCTCTGCACTGCACCCCGCCCTTGGCCGTGGGACGCGACGCCGCCCCCCCCCACCGCTCTTCTGACGCTCCCCCGCGGCGCCTCTGCCGGCTGCCCCAGCCGGGCGCTGTTGTCCCGCCCCACTGTGCCGCGCTAGCGCCGCACGCGGTGAGGGGGGCGGTGGCGGGGGCCCCTCCCTCCCCACACGCGCGCCCCCAGTGCGGGGGGGGGGGGCCAGCCGCCCCCCCCCTGCCGCCCCCGCTCTGCTTCGGTGCGCGCCGCGGGCGGCGGCCGTCGTGCGGGCGCACGCCGCCCGCGCCCGCCGTCAAGCGGCGGGCGGGGCGCGTGGATTCGTGCGCCGCCGTGCGGGGGGCCGGCGGCTCGCGGGTGTGTACCGTCACCCCCGGTTCCCCGCCGGGCGCCGAGGGGCAGCCGCGTGGGGCGGGTAGCGGTAGCGGCTGGTCACCCCCTCCCGTTTCTGGCTCGCCCAGACGGGGGGAGAGGCGATACCGCGGGCGCACACATAAGGGGGGTGCTGAGGGCGTCCATGGGGAGCTACTGGCGGTGCTGGTAACGCGCACTGACGGGCGGCGCAGTGTTTCTTGACGCGTCCCAACAAGCGAACCAACCCCGCCTCGGCTGGTGGCCTGCTGGTGTTTTTTGGCGGCAAGCTGCTAGCGCCCGTGCCGCTTCAAGTGGTGGTGCGCTCAGCCGGCAGCCTCCCCGCTCGAGGTTGACAACGGTCGCCTCTTCCCTCCACTACCCCCCCCCTCCCCCCCTCCCTTTGTGACAATGGCGTTTGCACCGCCGCTGCCGCTGTGCCCCCCCCCTTCTCAGCAACGCTACACCACGTCTGGCCAGCGGGCTTCCCCCCTCCTTCCCCACCCCGCCCTGGCACCAGTGTCGTTGCCGCTGGGAGGGCGGCGACTCGGACGGCGGGCCTTCCCTGCCAACCCCCCCACCACCCCCCCCTCCTCCCCCTCCCCCGCGACGGTCAGTCGCGGAAGGACCCCAACGGCGATGGCGGCGCGTGTCTTTGACGCGTCTGACTTTGGCGGCGACCGCCCGCTCGCGTCGCCCGCCACGGCGCTCTGCGTTGCCGACGCGGCCGCCGCGACGCGCGCGCGGCTGGTGTGTATCCTCCTCCGCCTCATCAACCTGCCGCGGCAGGTCCAAAAGGTCCGCGCGCTCATCGAGGCCCTCGAGGCGGTGCCGCCGCCGCCGCTGCCGCCGGCAGAGGCGGCGGCGGCGCTCGCGGCGGTCGCCACGCCGCGGCGGCCGCTGGCGCCTTCCTTTGCACCCCGGCGGCCGTCGGTGGCGGCAGCCCCGGCGCGGCGCGGCGCCCCCCGCCCCCTATCCGCGCCGCCGCTCCCTCCAACAGCTGCTGGTGCTGCTGCTGCCGCCGCGCCGCCACCGCTGTGCGTGGCCGAGGCGGCGTTGCACGACGCGCTCGACGGGGGCACCACGTGGCGGCTGCTCTTCTCGTCGACCACCCTCGGCACGCCCTCCTCGTCGGTGCGCGTGCGGCGCGTCGGCACCCGCTTCTACGCGCCCGAGCGGCTGGCGGTGAACTTTGCCGAGTGGAGCGCCTTTGAGGGTGGCGTCGAGTATGCGGGCGTCCTGCTCATCCTCTCCCGCTACACGGTGGTCAGCGCCGCGTCCGCGGCGGGCCGGCCCGCGGTGCTGCGGCTGAGCTTCCTCGAGCACCAGCTGCGGCCGCAGCGCGACCGGTCGCCGTCGCGGTCGTCGCGGCTGCCGCCCGCGTCGGGGCGGCTGGTCGGCGCGCTGTCGCGGATGCTGCCCGTCGAGTTTTTCGCACCCGCCACGCGGCTGGACATTTCGCACCTCGCGTCGACGGCGACAACGCAGACGCCGCTGCTCGTGACGCGCCACAAGGGCCGCCGCTACGCGGGGGTGGCCAACGTGTGGGCGCGGGAGCCCGCCGCGGCCGCCGGCGAGGACGGCGCGCCGCCGCGGTCACGGTCGTCGACGGCGGCGGTGATGGACCGGGCGGTGGCGCAGCTGACGGGGCGGCTGCCGCCGCTGACCGCCCGTGGCCGGCTGACGCTGTCGCCATGGCCCGTGCCGGCCGAGGACGAGAGCGGCTGGTGAGGGGGGGGGGGCGGCGGGAAGGGGGGGGGGGGGCATCCTGCGGCTGCCGGGGTGGGTTCCCCGCGTGGCGTGTGGCGGCTCAAGGCGTGCAGTGTGCATCCGCTGGCGTGTGGGGTTTTTATTTCTTTTTTCGCGACGAGGCGTGCAGCGTGCATCCGCTGGCGCGTGGGGTGTATCGCTCTTCTTTCTTCCATGATTATTCTTCCTTTACTTTTGTGCTTTGTTCTCTGCACACCAGGCCGGCAACTCCCAGTGGCGGTAGCGCTTCCCGTGGGGGGCAGACGAAAGGACCACATGAGAAGCGCGGCCGCCGCGCGTCGTCACAGGTGGTCGTTCCTCCTCGTTCGCTGGCGGCCCCGCCGCGACGGCCCAGTGCGGTTGTTGCAGGCCGAAAACCGGATTCGCAAACCCGCCGAAACCACCCGCCCATTGATCCGCGCGGTCGACGGCGCGCCGACCGCGCTGGCCGTCGTCCCGCCGTCGTTCCCGAAGCCTGCCAGACCCAGCCTGTCTTCTTCCCCCACCCTACGGCACAATTCCGCCCATCCCTCCGCCCCGACACCCCCCCCCTCCGCCTCGACACCCCCCCCTCTCCGCCCCGACATCCCCCCCCCTCCACCCCGACCCCCCCCCCCTCCGCCCCGACAGCCCCCCCCTCCCGCACCGTGGCGTGCGACGATGCCCGATGCCGGGGCCTCCCCAGCCCTCCCCCCTCTGCCCGGGGAGGCAGGGGTCCCCTCCCCCTTTTCCCCCGACGTGTGGGTGCCCGCCCTCCGCCACGTCACCCCCCGCACACGCCTCCTCCGCGTGCCGCCCGGCTCGGCGTTCACCCGCTACCTCCTCGACGACGCGGTGGTCGTCCCGGGAGGCGACGGCCGCGACGGCGGCGCGCCGCAGCCGACGGATGACGTCTTTTCGGAGGAGGCCCTCGCCGCGTCCCGCACCGCCGCGCCGCCCGGCGGCGGCGGCAGCAATGGCGGCCTCAACGGCAGCGTGCGGAATGGGGTGGCGGGCCACCACCGCGACGACAGCAGCAGCGGCAGCGGCAGTGGCGGCGGCAGTGACAGCGACGGCGACAGCGACAGCGACGGCGCCCCCCCCCCCCCCCCCCCGTCGCGTGCCCGCCCGATGTGGCCGCGGCCATCACCGCGGCGCTCGCCGACCTCGGCACGGACGTGTCGCCCAAGTTTGGCGGCCGCTGCCCGACCGACGCTGCCTGGGTCAGCTTCCACCGCTCCCCGCGGTCGACCACCGCCGCCGACGTGCTGCTGCTCCTAAAGTCGAGCGAGCGCGTCGCGGCGGCGGTGGCCGACGCCGTCGCCACCGCCGCGTCGTCGTCGCCTTTGTCATCATCGTCGGTGGCGGCGTCGGCGGAAGGCGGCGGGGGGGGGGGGGGCGGGCGCCGCCGCCCCTGTGGCTCCTCCTGCGGTCGTGGGTGGACATGTCGGTGGGCGTGGAGGTTCGCGCGTTTGTGGTGGACGGCCGGGTGGTGGCGCTGTGCACCCGCGGGGACGGGGGGGGCGGGGGATGGGGCGGCGGTCTTGGCGGCGGCGGCGGCGGCGGGGGGGGGGGCGGGGGGGGCTCCTCGCCACCGACGCGGGCAAGCGGCAGGTGGTGGCAGCGGTAGAGCGGCTGTGGGCGACGGCCGTCGCGGCCGCTCTGCGCGTCAACGACCTCGTCCTGGACGTGTACGTGGACGGGGCGGGGCGGGGGTGGGTGGTGGACGTGGCGCCCGCCGCGGAGGCGGCGGCTGGCGGCGCCGACGCGCTGCTCTACACGTGGGCAGAGGTGCGCTCCATGGCGGCCGCCGCGGCAGCCGCGGCGGCCTCTGCGGCGGGTGACGCGGCGTGGCACCCGTGGCTGCGCTGCGCCGCCGACGGTGCCGACGCGCCGCCGCTGGCGCCGTCGCGCGCGCTCTACGACGGGGTGCCGCTGGAGCTACGACAGCCGGGCAGCGCGGCGGCGCTCGTCGCCGCCGCGGCGGACATGGTCAACCGGGAGCGGGAGGACGCCCGACAGAGACGCTGAAGCGTGCTGTGGACGCCACGAAGCAAAACAGAAGAGCCAAAGCTCACCATGACTGGGCGCCTTGGGAGGGTGAAGCACTGCCCGTAACTCACTGCCGCGCCTGTTGAGAACATTGCGGCAACGCAGAGTTGTGCAGCCCTCGGGAGAGAGCGGTGGAGCACAAAAACAAATCGCCGTACAAGAGAATAGGAATTCGATAGCGACGCACCGACGCCGCGATGCACGTGAAGCACTCGATCCAAATGTGGATGCAACAGTGGAGCGCCCTAACCCCGGGAGTAAGAGCCCTTGCTGAGGCCCGCCGCCACACTCGCGCCACGCCCACCATAGGCGCCCCGCCCACCACCGCGCGGTGGGTAGCCACCACGGCCGCCGCGGCCGCCATAGCCACCCCGGTTCCCCCCCCCGCCCTGCCATTCGTCGTCACGCCCACCCGACGAGCCACCCGCCTTGGAGTCGAGCAGCCGCTCGTTGAGGTCAATGACCGATGACACCTTGGACGCGAGCGACAGTGCCAGGGACTGCAGGCGGCTGGGCTCCACCTTGCGGATCACCACAGACGCGGTCGGCTGGTGCCACGCCGCCGAGATGTCCCCGTGTACAATCATCTTGGACACCACCGAGTGCACCTTGGACGCGGGGAGCTCAAACAGGTCGCTCAGCCACTCGGCCGACATGGACTCATAATACGTCGAGTAGGCGAGCACAAAAGTGCGGAGGCCAGCCGTCTTCAGCAGCTCCCGGAGAAGCTTGAGCGTCGACGCGCGCTCGGCCGTCTCCAGGCTTGTCCACGCGCGGATGGCCGACACAAACTTGTACGCGCCCCGCCAGTCACCCTTCATCAGACAACGAGTAGCAGCCATCACGTGGTCCCGGGTATTCTCGGGCGGGCCTGGGAACGCCGACTTCATCGAGTTGCGCAGGAAGTACTGGAATGACTTGGACACGGCGCGCCGGCGGCCGCCGTCGCCCTTGACACGGTGAAGAGCCATGGCCGGGACCTCGAGCAGCATCGCGGACACCAGGTGGGCGGTCTCGATAAAGTCCAGCGACAGGTGCATATGGTACGGCACCTGTCGCCGCAGCTCAGCCTTCTCTTCCTCGGGCGTCTTCTCCACGCCGCGCATCGTCACCACACCCTGAGCGAGAAGCTCCTTGAGCCGCGCCGGGCCACCGCCACCCGTCGCCGAAGGTGAGCACATGTCCTGCAAGCACGCGTGCGCCTCGTACGGGAGACCTAGGCGGAATGCGCACAGCCCTAGCTGGGTCATGGCGCGGTTGAAAAGCACCTGAAGGCCCACGTCCAGCAGCACCACCGTCTCCTGGAGGTGAGACACCAGCAGCAGGTCACGCCCAGCGTAGAATCGGTTGCCTACGGCGTGGTTGTATATTTGCGCCAGCATCGTCTGCGACTTTGCCCTCTCGTCACCATACCGGTAAACGATCACAGCCAGCGTCCGCAGCTGACCACTGGCGGTTTCCGGGCCCCCGACGGGGGCTTCCAGGCCCTGGCCCGCCGCAGACACAACGGCCGCATCGGTCTTTGCTGCCGCGTCCTTGGCCGAGACCGCCTCTGTGGGAGGGATCGGTTCGCCCGCCTCCTCCGCAGCCTGCTTCTTATACAGGTCGTTCACGGTGGCAACCAGCTGGTCCCGCTTGTAGTATAGGTGCAGCACGCGACGAGTGGCCACCCGGGCAGCGCGCGGCAGGTCACCGAGCGTATCCTCAAAGTACGATTGCGCCAACGCCGACAGCTGCATCCAAGGTGCCTCATCCCGAAGCCGAGCCACGTACAAGGACGAGTAGGCATCAATGTTCTGGAGAGCCTTGTGCAGCTCATCGTCCAGGCGCTCCACAAGGGTGGCCAAATCACCACGGACAGGCGTGTCCGCAGGCGTCTCGGCCTCCTTCCCGTCCTCCCCGCTGGGATCGGGCACGGACGCGCCCATCAGTGCCGCGTTCTCCGCCGATGCCACCACCAAGATGTCCATGTCGTCCCCCTGGTCCGTAAAGGACAGTGACGGATGGTGTGCGGCAGCAAGCTCAAACAAGGCAGTCACGTTGTTCAGTGCGGACCGCCACAGCTTGGACGGCATGTACGTCGACTTGGATGGGGAGAAGTCAAACTGGGCGGAAATGAGGTGCAGCAGCACCTGTGCCCGCTGGCGGGGTGACTTGGCCGCCGTCACCAGGAACTCAATCGTCGCAATCTGCTCTGCCCGGTTGGTGCCCCGCCGCCCCCGCGCGGCGAGCGTCTCCCGCAGGCGTGCAGTGACCACCGCCTCAGTCATGTCGGCGGCGGGAATGAAGGGGGCGCTCGCCTTGGCGCCGCGGCCCACCACCTGGAAGCCGGCCTCCACGTCCTCTGTGGCTGGCCGCTGCGCCACCTCATCGTCCTCCTCCTCGCTCTCCAAGGCAGCCTTGGCCTGAGCAGTCCGAACGCGCGTCTTGCCGGGCCCCGCCGACGGCTTGTCCGCCTTCTCCTGTCCCTTGAGCAGCCAGCGAGAACCACCGCCACCACCAGCCTTACGACCCTTGTGGCTCTCGTCCGAGTCGGACGAGCTGTCACTGTCGCTGTCCGAGTCCGAATCAGACGAAGACGAGTCGCTGTCGCTAACCTTCAGGAATCGGTTCCGCCCAGCCGCCTTCTTGACAACGGGGCCATCATCGTCAGACGAAGAGGAAGACGAAGAGGACGACTCACTGCTGTCATCATCCGAGTCCGACTCCATCGCGTCCTTGCCCGACGCCCGGAACGCCTCAATGGGTTCCGTGTACTGCCTGTTGTTTTTCCGCAGCCGCTGCTTCATTGCGTTGAGCGCCTTGGTGTTGGTCTTGGACAGCTTTAGGTCCCCCTTGGCAGCGAGGTCCGTCTCGAGGGCGTCCTCCAACATCACCAGCGCCCGAATGTACACATCGGGGGCGACCGGGGCGGGTTCGGGCGCCCCCGATGTCGACGCCTTGAGTGACGAGATAACCCCCGGCACCGCCGTGGCGGCCGTCGTCGTCGCCGCCACCCGCTCGCGGTGCTTATTGAGCACGTCAAAGTCCATCGACAGGGCATTCCAGTCATGGATCTTGACGTGGTTCCGCATCTGCCCCACAGTGGTGACCATTGCGTCGAGCCGCTTGTCTTTCGAGCTCTTCACCACCCGCTTCACATCCTCATCGTCCGAGTCCGAGTCGCGCGCAAAGCGGGACGCCCGCACGGGTGCGGCGACCGCCGCGACCTGCTCATCATCGCTGCTCGTGACTGCGCGAGGCAAGACAGCGGAAGAAAAAAAGAACCCAAACAGTGCGGAGGTGGAGAGAGGGGCGTTCAAAAAGGGCCGCACCACGGCACGTGCAGCACGTACAGAGAAAACAGAGATGACAAAAGGGGACGACGGCAAAGAACACAAACAGTACGAACGAAGAATATACAAGGCCAGCACACGGTTAGCATCCCCGCCTGGTGCCCTACAGCGCACACGCCGTGCAACGCGATACCACCCAGCAAGGCGCACCGCCACCGCCCCCAGTCGCCGAGCCGTAGAGGCCAATCCCCTCGCCCCGCCCGCCATCCTCCCCACCCCCGCCGCACCGTAAACGTCAACGCACCCGAACGATCATCGCTGTCTGACGACGAGTCGCCCGTCGCAAAAAACTTGGAGTTCATCGTGGCCAGCCGACGACGGGAGGGGGAGCCGCGTCCGGGCCTGGGCACGCCGGCGCTGGAGGAAGGAAAAAGAAAAAAAACCAACAGGACCGGGTCCGATCCAACGAGACTACGCGGCACGAGCAGCACGGGACAAGACGGGCGCGGCAACCACACGCCACTCCCGCCCGCCGCCGCCGCGCCGCCCACGCTGTCACCGGCGGCAACGGAGGATGCGCGGCGGATGGTGGCGTCGACGGCGACACGCGGGCGGGGCACGTGAGGCGGGATAATACCAGCCTTGGGATTCTGGACGTCAGAACCCCAAGGTCGCCTTGGGATTCTGGGAGGGGGTGGGAGGGGGTGGGGGGGGGGGAATGGGAGGGTAAGTTTACCAATTATACTTCATATAACTTTTCTTCTTCATTTGAAACCAGAATTCATTTCGTAGGCTCCTTTCACTCATATCTGTCGTCGATGCTTTTTCCGTTGGCCACAGCCGCGCGTCTGACAGCGTTCGCTTCGACAGTGGCCCGTCTCGTGCCGCGTCCTTCGTACTGCCTGATTCCGCGAGTATGCCCTCGACACGCTGGCCACGGCCTGGCCCCTCGAGCCGGCCTTTGTCACACTGGCCGCCGCCGGATCCCTCGACCTGGCCCTCGACACTCTGACCTCCGCCGGGGCCATGCAGGCGTCACCCGTCTAGTCTGACAGTTTTCCACGTGCTGGCCGTTTGACAATGGAGAGGGGTCACCCGTCTTGGCTGACAGAGCGTGGAGAGCCGCGATTTCTCCAGGCGTCTCCTGAGCAGCTTTGGGCCACAGGGTGTCACCAGAGCATGTAGTACGTAGTACCTGGGGATCTCAACCAACACGCATGTTGGGTTCGCTGAGACGCTCTGAGAGCGCTCGAGACTCGCGCGTCGAGGCTCCACAGCCGCTGGGCGCCCCGAGGCCAGCGACGCCATCAGCACACACGTGTGGCTCCTCACCTACTTGCAGTTACGTACACCGACCTGTACTGGGCACCTCCATTACTCTACCCTGCGGCGGCGCGTCCCTGTTCCCGCCACCGACGTCCCGCCAGCGGCAGCCACCCCCCCCCCCCCCCCCCCCCCCCCCCCGTCCCACCACCAGCACGCCGGCCGGCGCCGAGCGTGCGGCCGCCCCTGGCGGCCCCGCGCGCCCACACCGCCCGCCCCCGCCACGGGCAGCCACCCCGGCCCCCCATGCAGCGAGCTGCCCCCCCTGCTCCCCTGCCACGCGATGCGCCCCCCGCCACCCCGGCCCACACCCGCCGCCACCGCGGCCGCCGCGGCTGCCGCGGCAGGCGGCCTCGGCCGCGGCCGCCGCCACCGCTGCCGCCGCCGCCCGCCGCCCCCGCTACCGCCGCCGCTGCCCACCGCCGCCGCCGCCGCCGCCCGCCGCCCGCCGCCGCCCGCGGCCCCCGCCCCCTCCGCCGCTGCCCACCGTTGCCGCCGCCGCCGCCGCCGCCGCCGCCGCCTCTGCCCCTGCCGCTGCGGGCTGCTGCCGCCCCGGCTGCCGCTGCCGCCGCCGCCGTTGCTGCCGGCCGCCGGCCGCCTGCCTGGCCGGCCGCCGGCCGCCTGCCGCCCGGGCGGCCGCGTTGGCCGCCGCCCCTGCGTCCCCCGCCGCCGCATCCGCCGGTTGGCTGCCGTCGCGGCTGCGGCTGCCACCACCGCCGCCGCCACCGGTCGCCACCCTGGCCGGGGGCGGCCGCCCCCGCCGGCCGGCCGCCGGTCCGGCCCCCGGCCGCCGCCGCTGCCGCCGGCTACCGCGGCCGGCGTGCTGCCGCCGCTGGCGGGCTGCCGCCGCCGGCCGCCTGCCTGGCCGGCCGCCGGCCGCCTGCCGCCCGGGCTGCCGCCCCGGCCGCCGCCCCCGCCGCCGCCGCCCCCACCGGGTTGCTGCCGCCCTGCTGCCGCTGCCGCCGCCGCCTTTGCTGCCGGCCGCCGCCAGCAGGCTGCCGCCGCCTGCCTTTTGCCGCCAATCGCGGGCTACCTTTGTCGGCCAGCTGCCCGGCCGGCCGCTGGCCGGCTGCCGCCCCGGCCGCTCTCACCATCGCCGCCGCCCCTGCCGGTTGGCTACCGCTCCGGCTGCCGCTGCCGCCTCTGCTGTCGCTGCCGGCCGCCGCCGATCCGCTTGCCACGGCAGCGCCGGCAGTGCAAGAAAGTGCCTCCCGTCTGCTTCTTTGTCATCCGCTGTGCAGTATGGGCCTGGATATAGAGTGCATGAGAGACCCACCGTGGGAAGAAATAGTCTTACCTGGGTAAAACGATCATGCTGAATCTATTGGTGCACACATCGGGCGTCGTGCACCCGTACGGCGGACAGGACAGTCGAGAGGCTGGGTGGCAGAAGCGCTTTAGGCGCCCGCTCCGAGCTTTTTTGAGCGTAATGGGTCAACTCTGTTTAGTTAACGCTGAGGGCAGAGGTATCCGTTGGCCATCGTCCCGTAAAAATGCAAAGACAGTACTCTGCAGTTCACTCATTCGTGACTGACTGACTGCTGATACGGTGGTATGCACTGTAGCGCAGCTGGATGAGCCCACAACGCCGTTGAAAGTGCAAAAAGCTGCGGAGGTAGCTGAATACACTGTATAGATCTGATAGATGTAGTTTTTGAAGGATGAGAGCACTGTGGGGCGCTAGACGGCCTGTCGCGGCTACCTGTCCAGAATGGACTTTTGGGGGCCCATATGACCTGCTTCCCGATGTTTGCGACATTTTCTGAGCACATATTCGTGCTCAGCGTCATCGACTTAGTCTGGCGGGAACAGCTTGAGAAGATTTTGCTTCACTTTCTGAAACGCGTCGTAGCGGTGTGTGACGCCTTGCACCGAAGTGTGCGCAGGGCACTTCACCAAGTGCAACAAGAGTCAGGGACCACTTCACCAACTTTTCTGAAGCATGCTCAATCGACTAAATCGAGGTCGCTGAGCACGGTCATGTGCTCAGAAGGTTTCGCAAACGACGGGAAGTGGGTCATACAGACCCCCAAAGTGGCCATTCTGGACAGGTAGCCTCGACAGGCCGTCCAACGCCCCACAGTACTCTCACGCACAAAAAGATACAATTATGAGATCCCAACAGTACAGCAGACATCCTCCGCAACCTTTTTTGTTCTCATCGGCGCTGTGGGCGCGTCCAGCAGTGCGACATGTCCCAAGGCGCCTCCTTCTGCACGGGTTCAGCAATGTGCGGACCCCGGCATGCCATCCAACCACTTTGAGCAATTGTATGCCACCAGGTACTCATAAACTCATTGTCTGTGCAAAAAACGAGGACCATGGAGCACTGAACAGCTCTGAGAGGCGGGGAATTTATAGCGTGAAGCGCTTGCCACACCCGGTTACAGGCTTGTTCTGCCCCCTATGTTGGTGCAGAGCAATAAAAAGATACATCAATAGTCGCAGCGTCATCAGTTTACTCGGGAATGACGGATCTATTCAGCTCCGCGGGACCTATGTACTCCACGTGCACGTACATACCGAGCAACAGGTCACACCATGACGGACAGGCGGCGCTTGTCAGCGCTATTCACTATAAAAAAATACGCAGGCTGGTGGAGCATGGACCATTGGGGACGCCAAAACGTCACAACTGACGGCGTTTCACCGTCACTAGCGCGCCCGAGCGGCGGAACCAGTGGTGAGAGGGTGATGCACTTCGGCCCTCCATGAAACCGTTCTGGTCGCTGCCGTGACAGACGTGTGTGCGGGCGCGCTCTCAACACTGATAGGAGTCGGAGACAAGGCATACATATCCACCAAGTCTGCTCGGAGAGCGGATAACGGCGAAGCGGGCGACCGGGGCGGGGAGGAGGGGGGCGTCAGACGCCGGCGCTTCAGTCTTCGGCGTTGGCAGTCGCAAGTCGCTGACCAGGATGGGTTCAGAGTCAAATATGGTAAGCCCACCTCCGGAAACAATTGATTCAGTACTACAATCTTCATCTCGCCCAGTTCAGATTGTTCAACAGCCTATCAGGTTGGACGAATTGGACATCTGATTCGCCAGATAGGCCAGGAGATGTGAGTCAAGTCGGATGTGTATGTACTGTTGACCTCCGTGGAATAATCGCTTGGATTGTAAATACAATCAAATATCCCTGCCTGCCATGTGAGTAGCTGGTCGCCACAGTCGTCTTGCTGCCCGGCCGCCTCAACCAGCGTCAGGGGAGGCGGCTCGCCGCGGCGCGGGCGCCAGCCTGCCGCGGTCGCGTCAGGGGGGAGACCGCAGTGCGCGGCGGCGGCGTCAGCCCCCCCCACCGGCCGGGGCAGTGGCGGTGGAGTGCCGCCGAGGCCACTTCCCCCCAAGCACCAGCCGCAGCCATTGCCGCCCCCGGCGGCCGCCGCTGCCGCGGCCGCCCCGCGGCCGCCGTGGCCGCCCCCACCCCGCCAGCCGCCGCGGCCGCCCCCCCCCGCCAGCCGCCGTGGCCACCCTTTCTCGGCAGCCCCCGCGGACGCGGCCGCCCCCCGACGCCCCCCGACGCCCCCCGGCGCGGCCGTTTCCCCCGGCGGCTGCCACCCCCAGGGGGCTGCCTCCCCCCGGCGGCCGCCACCGCCCGCGGCAATCACGGTCGCCACCCCCCAGAGGCCACGCCAGCCGCCCCCCCCCGGCGGCCACCACGGCCCCCCCTCCCCGCCGCCCCTCGACGGCCCCCGCAGTCCCCCGCCGCCCGTTGCCACGGACGCCGTCCCTACCCCGGCGGTCGCCACGCCCCCCGCCGGCACGCGACGCTGCGGCGGGTGCCGGACGACGGGGACTGGGCGCCGGGGGCCGGGGGCCGGATGCCGGGGCACAGGCGGCCGGGGCCGCGGGCCGGGCAGCGGCGGGGGCCGGAGGGCAGAAGCGGGGTGCCGAGCGGCGGCGGGCGGCGGGCGGCGGGCGGCGGGCGGCGGCGGGCGGCGGGCGGCGGTGGGCGCCGCGCGGCGGGTGCCGGGCGGCGGCGGGCGGCGGGCGGCGGCGGGCGGCGGGCGGCGGGGGCCGGGTGCCGGGCGGCGGCGGGCGCCGCGCGGCGGGGGCCGGGTGCCGGGCGGCGGCGGGCAGCGGGCGGCGGCGGGCGCCGCGCGGCGGGCGCCGCGCGGCGGGCGCCGCGCGGCGGGCGCCGGGTGCCGGGCGGCGGCGGGCAGCGGGCGGCGGCGGGCGCCGCGCGGCGGGCGGCGGCGGGCGCCGCGCGGCGGGCGGCGGGCGGCGGGGGCCGGGTGCCGGGCGGCGGCGGGCGCCGCGCGGCGGGGGCCGGGTGCCGGGCGGCGGCGGGCAGCGGGCGGCGGCGGGCGCCGCGCGGCGGGCGCCGCGCGGCGGGCGCCGCGCGGCGGGCGCCGGGTGCCGGGCGGCGGCGGGCAGCGGGCGGCGGCGGGCGCCGCGCGGCGGGCGGCGGCGGGCGGCGGCGGGCGCCGCGCGGCGGGCGGCGGGCAGCGGGGGCCGGGTGCCGGGCGGCGGCGGGCGCCGCGCGGCCGGGGGGGCCCGGCGGCAGAAGCCGGGGGCCGGGCAGCGCAGACCGCAATGAGAGGAGGGGCAGCCAGCGCGGTGCCGCACACCCACGCTGGCACCGTGCGTGGGGGTAGGGCACGCGTCATGCGGCACGCGCACGCGGCCGGGCACGCGCCATGGCACGTGCCTAGGGCAGCCGCTGTCAGACGTGATGCTGCACTGCTGACTGGCACGGGGCCGTTTTACAGTGATGTCGCGCGAGCGCGACGGTGGCCAGCGCGACGGGCGCAGCCGTGGTGCGCGAGTGCGGCTCGCAGCGGATTGCGCTACCGAAGTGTACGGAAAAGAGAGGCTCCAGAGTTCTGTGCAAAAAATAGTATGGGCTGCAATGAGGACGCTGCTGCCGCTGCCAGTCCATGGATTTGAAGTCCATGCCGGGAAGTCCACCAGGTCCCCCCAGGGGGGCTCACGGGCCCCCCACACGCACCCCTTGAATGCAGCGCCTGGCGGGGGGTTGGGATTCTGGACCTTGGGAATCCCAAGGCTGGTATTATCCTTCTTGGGGCACGTCGCAGGGTGGGCCACCGGCAATCGCTCGACGAAGGCTAGCCAGTTTTCGTGAAACGTTACTGCTGCGCGGTTTGCTGACGAGCTTGGAACATAATTCTCACAATGTAATTGTAACGGAGAGGTACAGAGATCAAGTACCACGCTTCACACGACCCTACCACGGCCGGGCCCGCAGACTCCGCAGCGCACAGTTTGCCCAGGCTCAAGGACCCCTCCCCGCTGCAGACGTTGAGCGCCACAGGCGTCGGGAGAGTCGCTCTTATGCGGTATGAGCCGGGTGTGGTGCTTTGAAGCGCAATGGCTAGTGGCCATCTCCGGTCGGCACGCCGAGAGCAACAGACGAGAAACAGACGGACTAAAATAAAAAAAAGGGAAACAGTCACAGCCCACAGAACCCTATCAATCCGCACCCCCCCGCCCGCGCCCACCTGCTGCTCCACCTCCTCTCCCCCTCCTCTCCCCCCCCCGGCAACGCCACTCACATGGAGCAGTACTTTTTCCCCCGCCCGCCCGTCTCCACCCCCCGGCACTTGCACCCGTTGCGCGCATCGTCAAACATCCACCGCCACTCGACGCACCCGTAAAACGCGTTGCACACGTCCTCCCAGTTGGTCACCGCCTCGCACAGGCTGTCGTTGGTCGCCTTGGCCCGGTTGGGCTGGTGGTCCTCGTCGCCCAGGCCGAGGAAGGTGTGCACCTGCCGCATCACCACCCGCCGCGACAGCAGGTACTCCTCGTACGGGGCGGTGAGGACACACCGCCGCGGCTTGCCGTCGCCCGATTGCTGCAGCGCCTCGACCGCCGCCGAGATGCGCCGGTCGCTGCTCACAAACATCCGCATCAGGCCGTGCAGAAAGTCCATGTCCTGCACCGCGAACCGGCACCCCGCGCCCGTACTGCACCGTGTCGCCTCGGTGCCCGGCCGGAGGCCCTCAATGACGCTCGTGTCGTTGAGGTACCGCGCCGTGTACTCGCCGACCGACGCCTTGAGCACGTTCACCCGAAAATTCCAGATGAGCCGCGTGTCAAACTCCTCCGTCAGTGCCCGCCACGCGTCTGGGTCCTGCTCAATGTGCCACGGGCGGATCTTAAAGCCTGGCACCAGGCCCTTGGCGCGGCCGGCGGTGAAGAAGGCGCGCGTGTAGGCGAGCGCGGCGGTCGTGTTGCGCTGGTACGGCTCGTGGTCGACGGGCTCGGGGAGGGCCACGTGCGTGCCGCTGTGCTGGCCCAGCTCCGACAGCAGCGCCGTCGACCCCGAGTGGCCCATAAATACAATCAGGAAGCTACCGGCGCGGCTGCCAGCCGGCGCCGACCGGCAGACCGGCGCGGGCGGGTCGGGCACCTCGGCGGGCGCCGCCGCGGCGGGCGCCGCCGCCGCGGCGGCCGCTTCCGCCGCCGCCACCGCCGCGGCGGCCTCCTCCTTGGCCTCCGCCGCTGTGCGGCGCGCGTCGGCCAGCGCGGTTGCGGCCTCGGCGGCCTTGGCGTCGGCCGCCTCGGCGGCGGCCGACGCGGCGGCCGACGCCGCAACGACCGCCGTCTCGCGGTCGGCCAGCGCCTTGGCGGTGGCGTCGAGGTCGGCGCGCCGCGCCGCCAGCGCCGCCGCGTCCGACCCGTCCGCCACCGCCCGCGCGTCCGCGTCGGCGCCCAGCTGGGCGCGCACCGCCGCGACGGCGGCGGCGCAGCCCGCCGCCCCACCCACGCCCAGCGTCGCCACCACCCGCTCCCCCGTCCTGCTCAGGAGGCCGCCCATCGCCCGCCCCGCGGTGCGGGTTGTCAGCGCGGTCGCGGCAAGGACCGCGCCGAGGAGCATGCAGCCAAGCAGGCTGCACACGAGCAAGGACAGGGGCTTGCGGCCGCGGGGGGGGTGACCGCCGCCGCCGCCGCCCGAGGAGGAGCCCCCGAGGGGGGACGCCCCCCCCCCCCCTCCCACCCCGCTGCCGCCACCGCCGCCACCGCCACCCGGCCCCCCGCCGGCACCCCCACCGCCGCCGCCGCCACCCCCGCCGACGCCGCCGCTAGACCCATTGGAGAGCGTGGCGGGCAGCGGCAGCGGTGCCGACGCAGAGGTGGCGGTCTGGGGGGGGGACGCCCCGTGCGCGTGCACCGCCGACGAGCGGGAGCGGACGAGGGCAGACATGGCGGGCACCACCGCCGCCGCCGCCGCCACCGCCGCCGCCGCCGCCGGTATCGCCGCCGGTGGCGCCGCCGCGGCCCCACCCCCCCCACCGCCCCCGCCCGCGCCGTGCGCGTAGGCAAAGAAGGGGGGGGGGGGGGGGGGAAGCGTTACCACGACCAGGGGCGAGGGAGGGGGACGCAAAGGCAGGTGACCCCGCGCAGTGACCAGTGGCGGTGGCGGCGGCGGCGGCAGCCGCAGTGGCAGCGGTGGTGGCGACAGTGGTGGTGGCGGCGGCGGTTGCGGCGGCAGCAGAGATCGACGGGGACGGCGCCACTCAGGCGCGTCGCCCAACAGACAGATAGAGGGAGGGAAAGGGGCGGGGGGGGGGGGCGTGGCCAGACAGCCAACCTCTCGACGCCCACACAGCCGAGGGGGGGAACTGCCCCGGAGCGGGGGCGCTACCGCCGACACTGCGGGCGCCGCCGCCGGCCGCCGGCGCGCCCCCCGCAGATGAGGTGTGCGGGGAGGGAGGGGGGGAGACCGCCGGCGAGCCGCCGCCCCTCGGGAGGACGCGCGCGGGACTGGGAGGTTGGGGGGAGGGGAGAGGGCGCAGACGGCGGCGGCGTCAGGGTGGCAAAGGCGGGGGGGCAGTGGGGGGGGAGGCGGGGGGGCCGGGGGAGGGGAGCAAGGGGAAGGGGGAGCGTCCGGCTGGGCAAGACGGGCACGCCACCGCCGGTGGAGGGGGAGGCGGGGAATGTCGCCCGTGCGGCGGACGAGGCGGCGGCGGCGACGGCGGCGCCGCGGGCGGGGTGCAGGCGTCAGCCGCCGCGGCCGCGGCGCGGCTCGTTGGCTGCCAGCACCAGCGTGCAGGCGCCGCGGTCGCGACGCAAACGGCCGCTGGGGGACCAGCCGCTCCCTCCCCCCTCCCCGCCGTCTCTGTCGCGGGGAGCCACCCATTGGCAGGCGGTAGCCGCTGGCAGGCAGACGCCCACCCCGCCTCTCTGCTGGGAGGGGAGAGAGGGGGAAGGGGTGGGGCAAAAGGGAGAGAGGCAGGCCCCCGCGGCTGCCCGGCAGTGGCGGGAGGAGCCGCGCGGTCCACCCATCACGGGCAGGGGGGGCGCGGCTGGGGGGGGGGGGGGGGGGCCAGCAAACGGCGACTGCCATCCCAACCCCGCCGCACTCCAGAGCCCCTTTTGGGTGGCCGCCGCCGCTGTCCCGCGCCGCGCCCATCGCACGTGGCCGCGGCGACAGGGGCGGGCGGGGGGCTGCCGCTTGCGGCGCTGACCCCCCCCCCCCCCCACCACCGCGGCGGCGCGAGCGTGCGGCACCGTTGGGAAGGGTGGTGGGGGGGGTCTGGGGTCTGGGAGGGGTGCCGCCGCCGCGGCAGGCACAGTCCTCCCCCCTCCCCCCCACAAATAGGGGGCGGGTGGCGGTTGTGGGGGCGCGCCCGGCAGGCACCCCCTCCCCCCGCGGGGCTGCCGGCACAATAACGGGCCGTCGGGGGACACCCCCAACGCCACGTTGCGCTCGTCGGCAGGGTGCCACCCAGCAATGACCACCAGCTGTGGGGGGGGGGGGGGACCGTGCAGCTTTTGGGGGGGGTGACGCCGGGACAGCGCGGCGGCGGTTGGGAGGCGCCACGCCCGCCGCGGCCGCCGCGACCACACCCCCCCTCCCCCACGCGTGCTGGCCTGTTGACGGGGCGCGGCTCTCCAGAGGGGGAGAGCGCCTGCACTGGGTGGCTGCAAGGTGCGAGCAGCGGGTGGGGGGAGCGTGGGGGGAGGGCGAGCCACGCCGGCAGTGGCGGGATGGCCCTGCCCGATTGGCGTGCTGGCCAGCCGGCCGCCGCGGCCGGCTGGCGCTCCCAGTCCCCGAGGCAGGGAGCGCGCGGTGGGCGTGGGGGAGGGGGGAGGGGGAGGGGGGGGGCTTGCGGCCCGCCGGCCCGCCGCGTCGGGCGTGTGTCCGCCGCCGCCCCACCAGCAGCAGTCCGGTGGATGGGGGGGGGGGCGGGGACGAGCGCGCGCGGCGGCGGGGCCCAAAGATCCCCCAGCTGGCTGCTGCCGGCGCCGCTCATTGGGTCGACGCCCGAGTTGCGTGTGGGGTCCAGGCAGGCCAGCGTGCTCGTCTGGGCGGTGTGAATTGGCGGCCGTCGACCGTGCCGTACCTCCGCGGAGGTGCCCCGGCGCGTGGCCGCGGCGCGTGGCAGGTGCGGGAAGGGGGGGGGCGGGGGTTGGCTGGTCTGGCGGGGGGGGGGGGGGGGGGGGGGGGGGGGGGGAGGCGGATCCTCTCCATGAGGTTGCGTGGGAAACAGCGTGGGCGCGGCGAGTAGTCGCCTCTTTGCGTCGGGTGGCGGCGGGCAGGCCCGTCGCGGAGGACTCCCTCCGCGGCGAGGGGCAAGCGACCCGCGCGGTGCGGGCGTGCGGCCGCTGCGGTTTGCTCCTGCCCCCGCGGGGCACGCCCGCCCCCCGTCTGCTGGGGAGGCGCGCCGCCGCGGCGGCCGCCGCCGCTGCAGCTGCTGCCGCCGCCGTTGCCGCCGCCGGCGTGGGCGGCAGCCCCGAGCAGCCCCCCCCCCGCCGCCGCCCCCCCCCCCGCCACCAGTGTGGCCGCCGCCGCCACCGTCGCCGCTTGGCGTCTGCCGCGGCGGCACGCGCGCGCGCGCGCCGGGCGCGCGGCCGCTGCCGCGTGCCGCCACGCCGACGGCAGCCGGCGTGCGGCGGTGGTGGTCCCGCGCCACGCTCCACGTGCCAAAGGCGCAGGCTGCCACACTCACCACCGCCGCGGCGGCCGTCGCCTCGGTGTCTGTCGCGGTGGCATGGTCGGCGTCTGGCCGAGCTCCTGTCGCTACTACGGCAGGATATCCCTACGGCAGCCAGAGGCCGCTACCCGCACGCAAAGGGCAGGCGCTGCCGGTCGCAGCACTAGCGTGCGTCCTATAAAAAGTGGATGTTGACGGTACGTCAGACGTTGGCGACGGCCGTTCCCTCTGAGGGGAGCTTTCGTCGTGTTTCTCCAGGAGGAGGCACGCGGCAAGGGAGGGAGTGCCCGCTGCGGCCACATCGGTGATCCAAAAGCCACAGACGCACCGGCAGTGGCCGCTATCGCCGCAGCCGCCACCCTCTGCACCGCCGGCGCCCAGGAGGTCTGCCCAGCAATTACCCGTCGTCGTCCATGCCGCCGGCCGCTGCTGGATGCGAAGAGCAACACAGAGGGGGGAGGTGGA
Organism: Pyropia haitanensis; assembly: GCA_008729055.1. Taxonomy (NCBI): domain Eukaryota; phylum Rhodophyta; class Bangiophyceae; order Bangiales; family Bangiaceae; genus Pyropia; species Pyropia haitanensis. The sequence goes on along the minus strand of SDUX01000004.1, from coordinate 6,308,695 downwards.
GGGCATTGGGGGAGCGGAGAGGGGTAACGGGCCAAAAGCACGAGCAGGGTCCGTCAGGCGGCCGGCGGCGGGCGGCGGCGGCGGCTTGGGGATGGGAGAGGGTGGGGTGGTGGGGGGGGGGGGGGCAGGGGGAGTTTGCCGAATCCGGGGGAGGGTCGGATCAACCGCCGACAGTGACCGAACCCACCACAGTGGGTGGCTGGCATTCAATTGAACTTACTTTCTATTAATCCCTCTACTACTTAGACCGGGACACGGTACCCAGCGTACTTCTTCTGGGACCCTCCCATGCGCGAGACAGTGGTCTGTCACCACCCGCGGCGTGCATGTCCTGCTGGATGTACCCCGCACGCCCTCATCCGCATCGTCTTAACCCCCCTTGACACAAGCAGGCCTGGGAGGGGGGGCCTGCGCAGTGGTCCTTGTTACGGTGCTTCCTATAAAAAGCGGATGTGGACGGTACGTGAAGGTGCATGAAATTGCTGTGTGGACCAGTGGATTCCACACCTGCACGTCCGAGCAACATCCACATTTTCGCGGAAGCACAGTACCAAGGACCCCTGCGCTGGGCGCACGCCTGGTCTGCCGCTGTGTCCATTTCCACTCCTGTGGCTCGCTACACCGGCCCACAGCGTTGGACGTGGTTGGACGTGGGCGAGATGCTCCCCACGCGCCTCCTCTTGCGTCATGGGTGTGCCTAGCCGCACCCCGGCTGCCGCCACCGACACTGTCGCGGGGCGGGGGGGGGACAAGACGGGGGCGTCTGGAAATAGAAGCGACAACCCCCTCTGCAAAGCCTCGAGCGGCAGCGCGACGGCGCGCCCGCCGAGACACACGGCGCTGGCAGTCGACGCCGCTGTGGCCAGCGCCGTCCTGGCCGTTTGGGTGAGACCCAGGTGGTGGTAACCCCCGTCGGCAACACCGAGATGGAGGGAAACGTGCTGCCGCACTTTGACGATGGCGGTGTCAGGGTGGCTCGACGGTGGCAGACGGTCGCGGGGGGGTGGTGCCGAGCCGCCCCGGCGGGTGCCAAACGGGAGGCCGCGCGCGCAGACGACGCGCGGCGCCAGCCGCTCTTGGCCGCGGGCGGACGACGAGTGCGCCGCGCACGCCGCGCGGCCGGCCGCGAGGCCGGTTGTCACGCCGTTGGCAGCCCCACCGGGACGGCCGACGAAACGGGTGGGTGGCCAATCACACATCGCGTTGGCACCGTCAGGAAGGGATCCCTGACAGCTCTCGACGGCGCACGACTGGCACGGTGCGTTTACCACCGTCCACGTGGCTGGTGGTTTTTGTCACTTGGCGAGGCACCGTTTGGGAGGGTGGCGCGCGCGCCGGCCGCGGGCGCGACGGGGCGGGTGGCGCACAGGCCAACCCCCTAAACGTGGAGGAAATCGATGCGAAAACACGCTGCCAGATGCAAACCAACAGTTGGTAAAAGAGGCGGGGTGTGGGAGGGTGGCCGCGCGGGGCCAACGACGGATGTCGGGATGTCCGTGGCACATGGGTGGAACGGCCCGCCAAGAGCGCCCAACCGAGGGGGGTGAGCCCACGGGGCGAGGCGTGGGTGACGACGTGCTGCTCCTCGTGCACCCCGCCGCCGCCTCGTTCCCGTCGCGGCCCGCCCAAGAGTCGAGGCACGCCCGTCGGATTTTCGGCGCGTATTTCTTCACTTTTCAACACGCGTGTGACACCGCGGACGCCCGCCCGCCCGCCCGCCGTACGTTCCGGCCGTCCCCGCCCGCCACCTCGACCGCGGCAGTTGGCCAACGATGGGCATGGCGGCGGCGGCGGCCGCCCCACCGTGACGCCCACCCCCCCCCCCCCCACCTCTCTCCGAGGTGACACCCCCCCCCCCCCCCCCGCCCTTGGTGCCCTGCGTTCCACAACAACAGCCCCCACGGCGCGGGGCCCACCGGCGGGCTCCCCCCCCCGCCACACTGCTCCGCCAATCCCGCCGCGCGGCCCGCCCCGGTCGGCCACGGGCAGCGTCACACGATCGCGGGGGGGCGCGGCCCGCGCCGCCGTGCGCGTCCTCGCCACCCCCCCCCCCCCGCCCGCGCGGCGGCCGCGCCGACCGCGCGGCGCGCCGCCGCGGCCGTGCACCCGGCCGGGGGCGCCGCCGCGCCACCACCACCCGCGGCACGCCGCGCCGCCCGCCCGCCGCCTTGGCACGCCACCGGCGCGCCCCCCCCCCCCTCCCCCCCCCCCCGCCGCCGCCGCCGCGGTCGACCCAGACACCCGGGTGGTGCCTCCCGCTGGCACGTGGTGTCGTCGCCCTACCCCCTCCCTGTCCGCTCGCGCCGAGGCGCCGCTCCCCCCCCGACGTCCGTCCCCCCCCCTCTCCCCTCAACGCCGCTTCCCCCTCTCCCCCCCCCCCCCCCCCCTTTATTCATTCCCCCTCGCCCCTCTCCCCGCCCTCCCTCCCTCACCCTCGTCTGCGGGGCTTGTGGGCGCGCCCCGCCTGCCCGCCCGCCCTTCTGCCCGCCCGCCCGCCCGCCCTCCCGCCCACGCCGCCCTCCCCCCCCCCCCCCCCCGCCCTTCTCCGCCGTGATCGCACGCGGCGTGGGCGCCCCCCCTGCGCGTGTCGTACCGCCCGGCAGTGCGGCGGACGGGGAGCCGTGGGCGGCGGCGGGGGGGGGGGTCTGCAGCGGCGGCGGCGGCGGCGGCGGCGGCGGCGGCGGCAGCGGCGGCGGCGGCGGCGGCGGCAGCGGCGGCGGCGACGGCCAGCACCTCGGCCTGGGTGCCGCCCACGGTGGCGTGGGTGAGGCGGGGCAGCAGCGGCGGGTGGCGCCCGCGTGCGGGAGGCGGCGGCAGGCACAGCTGTCGGGTGTCGCCGCGGCCGCCGCCGCCGCCACCCACCGCCCGTGCGTCGGCCGCGGGTGGCGGCGCCGCCGCGCCGCCGGCGCGTGCGTTCTCACCCTTGGTGCCCCCCCCCCCACGCCCCGCCTCCTCCCCCCCCCCCCCCGTACCGTACGCCACGCCGCTCACACGGTGCGTGGCGGGAGGCACACGACCCGCCCAGCCGACGCTGCCGCCTCTGGGTGCCCCCTGCGCTTGCCTGTTGCCGCCCTCGAGGTGGGCCCCCGGCTGTGTGTCTCTTTTTTTATTCCTTCCTTTTTTTTTTTTTTTTTTTTTTTTTTTTTTTTTCTCCTCTTCTTGTCTGTGCTCCTCTTTTTTCTCCGCCGCGGTTGCTTTGGTCGTTGGCGGTGCTGGTGCTGTTGCTTTTCGGTCGAGGGGTTTCTCTGCGGGTGGTGCCGCTGGTGCCTGTGCGCCGCGAGCGCGTCTGGGCGGTGGGGCGGCCGTGTGGGTGTGGGGGGGGTGGAGGGGGGGGGAGGAGGCGGCTCGGCACGCGGGCCGCGTCGCGTCGCGTCGCGTCGCGTCGCGTCGCGTCGCGTCGCGGCGGCGCGTCCCGGCCTGCCGACGCGTCCCGCCCGCCGCCGCCGCCGCCATTGGCCGCCCGCCCCCCCGCCGCGGGCGGTGTGTCCCCGCCGCCGCCGCCGCCGCCGCCGCCGCCACCCGCCGCCGCCCGCCGCCGCCCGCCGCCGCCCGCCGCGGCGGCCGCCCGCGGCTGCGCCACCCGCTGCGTCGGCGGGCGGCCCGGTCGCCCCGCGCCGTTGGCGCGACGCGCCTACGGGCACACGCCGTGCGTGGGGGGGGGGGGGGGGGCGCGTCGCGCGGCGGGCGTCGCCGCCGCCGCCGCCGCCGCCGCCGCCGCCGCCGCTGCCGCCGCCGCCGCCACCGCCGCCGCCACCGCTGCCGCCGCCGCTGCGGCGGGTGGTGGTGGGGGACGCATCTGCCGCCGCGGGCGGACGTGTGGGCAGCGGCGTGTGGGGGTGGGGGGGCGGGCGGTGGGGGGTGGGGGGGCGGGGGGGGGGGGGGGGGTGTGGAGAGGGGCGGCACGCAGACGAGGACGACGCGCTGTACGGTGCGTGGCGGGTTTCGACGGGCGACGGCCACGGGTGGGGGGGGGGGGGGGGGGGGGGTGGCGAGGACCACCGGCGGCCGTCGTGTGCGTCGGCTGGTTTGGCCTACTCGGCGTCGGCCGGGGAGGCCGTGGAGGGTGGGGGGGGGGGGTGGGGGGGGGGGGGGGGGTGGTGGGGGGGGGGGGGTGGTAGGTGGGTAGGTGGGTGTGACGCCGCACCCGCCGCCGCCGCACCCTTGCACGCAGCCGTGCCGCCCGCCGCGGCGGCGGCTCCCCCAGCGGCCGCGGCGGCCGTCCCCCCGCGGGCCGCCCCGCGCGTTGGCCGGCGGCGCCCCCCCCGGGCGGGCGGCGGCGGGTGCGGCGTCGGCCAATGGAGAACCTGCGGCACGGCCCGCCGATGAAGGTGAGCGGCTGGCTGTACGTCCGCTCCCGCCCGTGGACGCGCAAGCGGCAGGTGTACGCCAAGCTCCTCGGCGAGGTGCTGACGTTTGGGCCCAACGAGCACGCGCCCGCGACGGAGGAGTATGGCGTGCGGGGGTGCCGGGTGGACGTGGGCTTCCGCCGCAACGCGTTTGTGGTGGGCCTGTCGCGGGATGCCGACACGCCGGGCGTGGGCAGCGACGATGAGGTGGAGGCGGCGGCGACGGGGGGGGGGGGGGGGGCGTGGACGACCCGGCCGCCGATGGTGGGGGTGGCGGCGGCGGCGGCGGCGGCGGCGGCGGCGGCGGCGCCTTTTTGCCGAGCGCGTCGAGCAGCAGCAGCCGCAGCGGTGGGCGCGGGAGTGGCAGCGGTGGCGGCGGCGGCGGCGGCGCCGCCGCGGCGCGGGTGCTCAACATGGCGGCGGGCACGCGGGAGGAGGCGGACTGCTGGGCCGACTCGCTGCGGATCGCGTCGCGGCGGTCGCTCGCCGGGTGGTACGAGGTCGGCCCGCTCATTGGGGAGGGCCTCGCCTCGCGGGTGCACCTGGGCATCGCGCGGGACTCGGGGGAGCGCGTCGCGATCCGGGTGCTCCGCAAGGACGTGCCGAGCTCCGAGGCGCTCGCGGTGCTGCGCGGGGAGCTGGCGCTCGCGCGGGTCGTGCCGCACCGGTCGGTGCTGCGGACGCTCGACATCTTCCACACCCGCACCGCCGTGTACGTGGTGCTCGAGTACATGGCGGGCGGCACGCTCGACGACCAGCTGGCCATCTTTGGCAAGTTTTCCGAGCTCACCGCCCGGCCCGTCATGGAGGGCCTCCTCTCCGCGCTGCACCACCTGCACAGCCACAACGTTGTGCACCGGAACGTGACGCCCAACAACGTGCTGCTGGAGGACCGGCGGCACCCGCTGGCGCTGCGCCTGGGCGACTTTGCGCACGCCGCGTTCCTGATGGCCAAGCGGGTCAACCAGGAGGTGATGGACACGCCCGTCGGCACGCCCCACTACGTCGCGTCCGAGATCACGCGCAAGCAGCGGTACGGGCCGGCGGTGGACCTGTGGTCGGCGGGCGTGCTCATGTACCGGATGCTGTCGGGCACCTTTCCGTTTGACGACGAGGACGACAAGCGGGTGATTGAGCTGGTCCGCATCGGCGACTACTCGTTCCCCGCCGACTACTTTCGCAACGTCTCGGCCGACGCCAAGAGCCTGCTGCGGCAGCTGCTGCAGCGCAACCCGAGCAAGCGCATCACCGCGGTCGCGGCGCTGCAGCACGCGTGGTTCACCCGCGTCGTCGACACGGCGTCGGCGCCGGTGACGCCCGCGGGGTCGGCGCCGTCGCTGGCAGCCTACCTCGGCTCGCCCGTCACGCCCGGCGGGGACTCGCCGCGCGGCTCGGCGTCTGTCTCGACGTCGGTGTTGGGTGGAGCGGGGGGGGACCCGGCGGCGGCGGCGGCGGGCCGTCGTCGGCGTCGGCGCCCGTGACGGTGGCGTCCCCCCTGGGCCAGCGCGTCCGCTCGCACCTGTCGACGCGGCAGCTGCCGCCGTCTGGTTCGTCGACGCGCTCCCTCCTCGGCGGCGGCGGCGGCGGCGGCGGCGGCAGCGGCGGCGGCGGTGGCGGCGGCGGCGGCGGCGGCGGCGGCCCCGGGTCGATCGTGTCGTCCAACTCGGCGCGGCGGATCGTGCACGTGGCGTCCCAAAAGAGCCTCCAGGCGCTAACGTCGACCAACCGGGCGCTCATGACGCGCGTCATTAGCAACCCGTACCTGGCCAAGCAGCTCAACGCGGTCATGCCCTGGCGCCGCAAGTTTATCATCACGGTCCGCGCGTTTATCGCCGCGCAGCGGCTGCGGTCCATGGCCGCCGCATCGGCCGCGGCGGGCACCGCCGCGACGCCGGGGGGGGCGGGCGTCGGGGGAGGGGGAGCGGGGGGGGCCGCGCCGGCCGACGCGCCCGCCGACGGCCGCGCCGGCAGCAGCCGCCCGTCGTCGTCATCCACGCTGCCATCGTCGGCGTCGGCGGTGTACGCCAAGGCCGACGCGCGTGGCGCGTACGGGCATGGCGGCGGCGGCGGCGGTGGTGGCGGCGGCGTCGGCGTCGGCGACGCGGGCGGCCCGGCGGCGGTGGTTCACGCGGGCTGGACCGCGCCCGCGCCGCAGGGCTGGGGCGTCGTCGCGTCCGCGGCGCTGCGCAAGGCGGTGCTGCAGCCGTCGCGGTCGCTGACGTCGCTGCTCGGCGCGAGCGACGGGGAGGGCGCGACAGCGGGCGGCGGCGGCGGTGGCGGCGGCGGCGGCGGTGGTGGCGGCGCCGTCGGGGGGGGCGCCGCCGCCGCCGCCGCCGCCGCCGCCGGCGCGACCAGCAGCGGCGGCGACCGGGTGGTGCGGCGGCGGGCGTCCAAGCGGCGGCCCGCGTCTGGCGGCGGCGGCACGGCGAGCGACAGCGGCGCCGCGCCGGCGCGGGGAATACGGCGGGCCCAGTCGAGCCGCGCCGCCGCGTCGGCCGCGGCCGGCGCCGACGGGGCGGCCGACCTGACGCGGCGGCCGCACTCGAGCCGCGCCGGCGGCGGCGGCGCGGCCGCGCGGCCGCGCGTCCTGCCCGTCAGCCGCAGCTTTGACGCGACGCCGGGGGGGCGGGAGGGCGGGGCGGGCAAGTTCTCGCGCGTCGTCGTCTCGTCGTCGGCGGCGCAGTTGTGATCCTTTTTCTGTGTGGGGGCGGGGGGGGGGGGGGGGGGGGGGAGGGCGTCTGGCGGCGAGTCTGGAGGGTCTGGCCGCGTCCAGTGCGGCCGGGCGGCCGCTGCAACCCCCCCCCCGCCCGCCCGACGCGCGTCATGGCCGCCTTTCCTATTGGTGTTTTTTCCATTTCTTGTTGACCCTCCGCTGTCCCGTCCCCCCGGCCACCCGTGCCGTTTTGCCCTTGGCGACCGTTGGTGCGTGTGGTGGGTGTGGCGGTGGTGGCGTGTAGGTAGGGTGGCGGCGTGGGGCGGGAGGTTGGTGCCAGGTCCCTCCTGACGTGACTGCGCCCCTTTTCCCCCGCGACCCACCGCCAACCCGGGCGCCCCCTGTGGCACCCGCCGCGTGTCGCCGCGGCGGCAGCAATGCAGGCGCGCCGCCCCCTCCCACCCGGCCCCCGCCACTCACAGCAAGTGCATCGCGCGGGCGGCGACAACCGCCGCGACGGCGGTCACGGCCAGCGCGACCGGCACGGCGGCGGCCGGGTCGAGTGCCAACCCCCCCCCCCCCCCCCCCCCCGCCGCCGCCGCCGCGGCGCGCCGCTCCCGGGCGCGGCGAAACTCCCACCCCTCAAACGCGTCGGTCAGCGCGGCGGGCCCCGGCTTGGGCCCCCCCCCCGGGAACTCCCCAATCAGCTCGTACGTGTCCGCGGCCGTGTCGTGCGCCCACACCCGCCACGGCCCCGGGTGCGTCCGCAGCAGCGCGCCCCGCACCGGGTAGCGGCTGCCCGTCGCGTAGAGGAGCTTGAAATAAAACGGCCGCGCGGCGCCATCCAAAAACGCCAGCCGCTCGGCGCGGCCGCGCGCGCCCATGACGCCCGCCGCGGACGCAACGTCGCCGAGCCGCCCGTTGAGGACGACCAGCGGCGCGCCGACGGCGGCGGCGGCGGCGGCCATGGCGGCAACGTCGTCCACGACGGGCGCGCCGGTGGTGTTGGTCGGGCTCAGGACGATCACCGCCGCGTCGTCGGCGCGGACGGCGGCGGCGTCAATGGTGGACACGCGCACCGCGTTGGTGGCGGCGGCGGCGCCGCCCCAGGCGTCGGCCGACGTGGCGAGGTCCGCTTCGAGGGTGCGGCGGAGGCCGGCGACGGAGATGGGGAGGCCGCCGAATTTTTCCGCGCACTGGATCGCGACGCGCACGGGTCGGCTGGCGGCGGGGGGGGGGGGGGGGGGGGGGTCGCCGTGGGGGGGGGGGTGCCGCCGTCGGCCGACGCCTCGCCGGTGGCGGCGGCGGCGGGCGTGGCGGCGGTGGCGGCGGCGGCGGCGGCAGTGGCGGAGGCGCCGACGGCGGGGGCGGCGGGGGCGGGGGCGGCAGCCGCGGCGGGGGCGGCCTCGGCGAGCCCCGTGATGAGCGCCCACGACACGCGCAGCAGGAACCGGCGGTCGTAAATGTCGAGCTCCGGGTCGAGCAGCGGCAGCAGCAGCGTCACGTCCATGACTGGCGGCGGCGCGCGCGCGTCGGCAATCGCCGCCGCCACCGACGCCACGGCCAGGCGGGTGTAGTAGCGGCGCTCCGCTTCCGGCATGGCCGTCGACAGGATGCGGGGGGTGAAGGGGCAGCCGGGGAGGAGCGTCACGCCTTCCGCCGCGGCGACCGCCTCATAGTCGACGCCAGACGAGGGCGGGCGGGCGGGGGGGGGGGGTGCGCCGGCGGCGCCCGCCGCCGCGGCCGCGTCGGGCGCGGCGGCCATCCGCGGCGGCGGCGGCGGCGGCGGCGGCCGGGCGGCGGCGGCGGCGGCGCGGAGGGCGGCACGGCCGCCAGACAGCGGGGGGGGGTGGCGGCCGCCGCGGCACCGCCGCGGCGTCGCGGCCGTCGACGCGGCCGCCGGTGCCGCCACAAACGCCATCGTCACGGGCGGGAGGGGCGCGGTGGGGGCGGGGGGGGGGGGGGGAAGGCGGCGGCGGCGGCGGCCGGTGGGGCACCGGCGGGGGCGTCGGGGCAAGTCGCCAATGGTCACCGCGCGGCCGTCCAGCGGGGGCGGATGGGCACGCGGCGGCGGCGGCGGCGGCGGCGGCGGCGGCGGCGGTGGCGGCGGCGGCAGCCCAGCGGCGGGACGGGTGGGAGGTCGGCCCGGAGCAGCGCACCCGCGGCGCACGGGGCGTTCTCGGCGCGGGAGCGCGGCGGCCGTCGGGGCGAGGGAGCGCTCCCGACCGGGCCCGCCACGCATCGCGTCTGGGGGGGGGAGACCGTCGGCCGCAACTCGCCACGTGTGGTTCAAGCTGCAAATGTGAAAGAATGGTGGATCCAGTCCTACTAAAGTTTAGTGCATGGAAAAATCTTGGAATGGGCGCGCGTCATCCTCCGCGCCGCCCCCGCCTGACAAAGGCATCGGTCGTCGTTGACCGTCCGCGCGGGCGCCTGCGCCCCCCCCCTCTCCACTCCCCGCCCCCCCCTCCCGCCTTTTTTTTTCTCTGTCCCGTTTCCCGCTGCCTCTCCCCTCCTCTCTCGCTCTACCGTTCCCCTTTGGGTCCCGACCCCTCTTGTCGCATCCCCCCCCCCCTCGCTGCTACTGCTGTCCCCCGCCACCCCCCACCCATCATGTACAACAACATTGGGCTGACCACCCCCCGCGGCACGGGCACGTCTGGCCACGTCCAAAAGAACCGCGCGTCGCTGCGCCCTCCCCCCGGCTGGCGTGCCCCATCCGGCCCCGCCGGCCATGGCCGCGGCGGCGGCGTGGCGGCGGCGGTCCCACCCCCCCGTGGGGGGGACCCTTGGGGGGGCGGCCCGCCGCACCCGCCGGCCGCCGCCGTCCGCGTCGGCACCGATTCGCTGACGCCGGCGGCGGTCGCGGCGGGGCGGGCGGGCATCGCGGCGCACGAGGCGGCACGGGCGGTGGAGGTGGCGGTGGTGGAGCTGGAGGACGCCCTCCGGGGGGGGGGGGAGGCCGATGAGGGCGTCATTGCCGACCGGGTTGCGGCGCTGCGCGCACGTCTGACGGGGGGGGGGGGCGCGGGGGGGGGGGGGGGGGGGGGTGTCGATGCTGCCCGCCGGGACCGGCCGCCGCGGCGGGACCGGCAGGGGGGGGGGGGGGGGGTGGTGGGGACGATGGCGGCCGGCGACGGCGGGGGCGGTCGCCACACCCGCCCCGCCGGGGGGGGCGCCCGGACCCGTACCACGACCGTGACGACCGGTACGGCAGCCGCCGTCGTGACGACCGCGTCGACGGCGGCGGCGGTAGCGGCGGCGGCGGCGGCGGCGGCGGCGGCGGTGGCGGCCGCCGCCATCCCCACCGCCGCGACGGCGGCGGCGGCCGGCGGGGGCGGTCCCCCCCGTCGCGGTGGGTGCCGGCACCCCAGCAGCGGGACGGCGGCGCCGACGGCGCCGACGCGGCGCCGGCGGTGCGGCCGGCGCACGCGGAGCGGTTCCGCACCGCCCTGCGCGTGCCGGCGTCGTACGTGCCGGGCGCGGCGTTTCGGAGCCGCGTCGCCGCCGCGGAGGTTGCCGCGCCGCGGACGGGTGCGGCGGCCGCCGCGGCGGGCGAGCCGACGCCCGCACCGGCGGCGGCGGCGGCGGCGGGCGCGTCGGCGGCGGCGGGCGCGGCGGCGGCGGCGGCGGCGGCGGCGGCGGCGGGCGCGTCGGCGGCGGCGGCGGCGGCGACGGCGGCGGGTGGCGGTGTGGCGGGCGCGCCCGCCGCGCCCGCCGACGGCGCCGACAGCAGCGTCAGCAGCGTGCTGTCGTCGTCGTCCTCCTCGTCGGTGCTGTCATCTTCGTCATCGTCGTCGTCGTCCCTGTTGGCATCGTCGGCCGACGCGGGCGCCGCGCCGGCCCGTCGGGCGGGCGCGGCTGGGGAGGAGTCGTCACCGCCGGCGCGGGCGCCACCTGCGGCTGGCGTGGCGGAAGCCGCGCGTGCGGCATCCGTGGCGGCGGCGCCACCGGTGGCGGCGGGCGTGGCGGCGGCGGCGACAGCGCCGGCGCCGGTACCGGCACCGGCACCGGCACCGGCGCACCGGCCCGACCCGGTCGTACCGGCGGCGGAGCGGGAGGAACGCCGCGCCGCGCCACGATCCACCCCGGCCGGGCGGTCGGGGTGGCTGGACGCGGTCGCGTCGCGGCGGTCGCCGCCGCGCGGGCGGTCGCCGCCGCGGGGTCGGTCGCCGCCGCGGGGTCGGTCGCCGCCGCGGGGTCGGTCGCCACCGCGGCACGGCGGCACCCGCCGCGGCCGGTCGGCGTCGTCGGGCTCCGCGTCTGGGTCGTTGCGTGGCGGCGGCGGCGGCGGCGGCGGCCGGTCGCGGCGGCGCCGGTCCGCGTTGACACCGCCCGCAGACGCGCGGCCGCTGGCGGGGCGGTGGCGGCGGCCGTCGCGGTCGGCGTCGGCGTCGGCGTCGCCGGTGCGGCCGCCGGTCGGCGCGTGGCGGCAGCCGTCCCGGTCCGCGTCCGTGTCGCCGGCGCGGCACCGGCGGTCGTGGCGGTGGCGGTCACGGTCCCGGTCGGCCTCTGCGTCGCCGGCACGGCGGCGGCCAGCGGGGCGCCGGCACTCGCCGTCCGCGTCGCCGGCGGCGCGTCGGTCGGCCGCGGCGGCCGCCGCGGCGGCGGTGCCGTCACCGCCACCCCGGCGTGGTGGCTCACCCTCCCCCCCGCGTCGTGGCCCACCGCCGTCGCCGCCGCCGCGTGGCGGCGGCCGCGCCGCCCGCCGCCGCTCCCGTTCCGTGTCGTCCTCCGCCTCCGCCTCATCCGCGTCGCGGTCGGCACCCGCGGCGGGCGGCTACGGCACACCGCGGCGCGGCGGCTCCCCACCGCCGCCGCGGCGGGCGGCGGCGGTGGCGGCGCGCCGGTCGGGGTCGCGGCCGCGGTCGCCAGACCGGCCACTGGCGCGGCCGGCGTCGCGGTCACGGTCACCCGTGCCGCCGCGACCGCGGGCGGCGTCGGCGTCGCGGTCGCGGTCGCCGGCTCGGTCGGCGCCACGCGCAAGCGTGGGGTCCCCTGCGCAGCAGCGGCCGCGGCCGCGGCCGCGGGCGGCGTCGGCATCGCGGTCGGGGTCACCGGCTGTGGCGCTGGCGCGGCCGGCGTCGGCGTCGCGCTCACGCTCGCGCTCGCCAGCTCCGCCGCCGCCGCGTGCGGCGTGGGCGTCTCGCTCGCGGTCGCCGGCTCGGCCGCGGCCGCCGGTAGCGTCCGCGTCGCGGTCGCGGTCACCAGCTCGTTGCGCGTCACGGTCACGGTCCCCGGCTCTGCCGCCGCCGCCGCCGCCGCCGCCGCCGCCGCCGCCACCGGCGTGGACATTGCGGCCGCGCTCCCGGTCGCCACGCGCGGCGGCGGCGTCCCGCTCGGGGTCGCCGCCGCGGTCGGCGTCGCGCGCCGCGTCTGCGGCTCGGCCGGCGTCGCCGCCGCGGGCGGCGTCGCACTCGTGCTCGCCTGCTCCGTCGGCGTCGCGGTCGCGGTCGCGGTCGCGGTCGCGCTCGTGCTTGCCCGCGCCGTCGGCGTCCCGCTCGGGGTCGCCGCCGCGGTCGGCGTCGCGCGCCGCGTCTGCGGCTCGGCCGGCGTCGCCGCCGCGGGCGGCGTCGCACTCGTGCTCGCCTGCTCCGTCGGCGTCGCGGTCGCGGTCGCGGTCGCGCTCGCGCTCGCCGGCCCGGTCGGCGTCGCGGCCACAGTCGCCCGCGTCGCCGTCGCCGCCGCCGCCGCCGCGGGCAGCGTCGGCGTCGCGGTCACGGTCGGGGTCGCGGTCGCGTTGGCGGTCGCGGTCGCGGTCGCGAGCCCGGTCGGCGTCGGCGTCGACGCCAGCGTCGCGGTCGCCGGCTCGGTCACTGGCGCGGTCGGCGTCGGCGTCGCGGTCACCCGGCCGGCCCACGTCGGCGCCGTGCGCAGCGTCGCCGTCGCCGCCGCCGCCGCCGCCGCCGTCGCCGCCGCCGCCGTCGCCGCCACAGGCCGCGTCGCCGCTGGCGCGGCGGCCGCTCCGGCGGGGGCGTGCCACCCGGCCCACGCCGCCGCCGGCGTCCCCCCCCCCCCCCCCCCCCAAGCGGCGGCGGGGCGCTGCCGCATCGCCGCCGCCGCCGTCGCCACCGTCGCCGTCGGCGGCAGCGGCAGCGTCGCCGTCGGCAAACCGCTCAGCGTCGCCTGCGGGCGTGCCGCGGGCGCGGACGGCGGCCGCCGCCGCCGCCGCCGCCGCCGCCGCCGCCGCCGCCGCCGCCGCCGCCGCGGCCGCCGCGGCCGCCCGACGGTCGCCGCGGCCGCGGCGCGGGCGGGCGGCGGCGTTGGCGTCGCCCCCTTCCCCCCCGGCGGCGCCGCCGGCGTCGCCGCCGCCGCCCCGCCGCGGCCGCACGCGCGGGCGGCCCGCGTCGCCGCCGCCGGCGGCCGCCGCCGCCGCCGCGTCGCCAGACCGCAAGCGCCGCCGCGTGGCGGGCGCCCCCGCCGCCCCCGCCGCCGCCGCCGCCGCCGCCGCCGCCGCCGCCGCCGCGGCCGCGGCGGGGACGCTGGAGGCGGCGGCGGCGGCGGGCGGCCGCCCGCGGCGGGGCCGTCGCGGCACGGCAGCATCGCCGGCAGCGGCGGCCGCCGCCACGCCGCCGTCGCCATCCCCCTCGGCGTCGTCGTCGGCTGCAGCGTCCGCGTCGGCGGCCGCGTCGGCAACGCCACCCGCGTCGCCATCGCCGTTGCCGGCCGCGTCGCCGGTCGTGTCGCCGGCCGCGTCGGCGTCGCGGTCGGCGTCGCCGCCGCCGCCGCCGCGGCGGGCGCTACGGTCGGGCCGCCGCGGCCGGTGAGTGTCGCGACCGCCGCCGCGGGCGGCCGGGCCGCCGCGGCCGGTGCTGTGGTCATGGGCCGTGGGATGGGCGGCGGTGTGGGAGCACGGGAGGGGGGGGGGAAGGCGTCGCGGGTGGCAGCTGGGGAGGGACCAGCCGCCGCCGCCGCCGGCATGGCCGAGGTGAGGTGGGTGGGGGGGGGGGGGGGGTGCGGCACTGGGGGGGGCGGCTGTGGCAGCAGCGTGTGTCCCGTGCTGCCGGCGGTGTTGCGTTGGTGTGAGGGGGGGGGGAGGGGGGGGTGGGGGGTGGTGCCCACCGCGGCTGCCGCGTGGCGGCCGCCGCGCGCCGCCCACGACGCGGCGGGGATGGGGGCGGGCGGGTCCCTCCCGCACACCCGCGCGGGCGTTGGCCGCTGCCGCCCGCGCCCGCCCCTGGCGGGCCGACGCGCTGCCACCGGCCGCGCCGACGGCCGCCATCATACCAACGGGGTTTTTTTTTCCGCTCACGCCCTATGTACACACGCCGGCGAGGCGGCCCGCGTCGGGCGGCACCCCCACCCCCCGCCCCCCCACCCCCACCCGCACCCGCCGGTTTGGCAGAGCCCCCCTACTCCCGCTCCACCGGCCGCGCCTCCCCCCCCCCGCCGACCGGCCGAGGCGGGCCGCGACCTCCGCCAGCCGCCACTCGCTCTCCCCGTCCCTCACCCGCAGCGACGCATCGCCGCCGCCGCCGCCGCCGCCGCCGCCGCCGCCACCGCCGCCGCCACCCGCCGCGGCGTCCCGGCCGCCGCGGCCGCCGCCGCCGCGGCCGCCACCCGGCGGCGGCGGCGCCCCGGCGTCGGCCGCGCGGCGCGCGGCGGCCGACGCGGCCGCCGCGTCCGCGTCGGCCGCCGCCGACAGCGCCGCGGTGGCCGCGGCGACCGCCCCCTCGGGGGGCGACGCGCCGGGCGTGCGCACGGGCGCGGGGGGGGATGGCGGGGGGGGGGGCGACGCCGCCGCCGCGTCGGCCGCCGCGGCGGGCGTCGGCGACGCGTCGGCCGCCGCGGCGGGCGTCGGCGACGCGTCGGCCGCCGCGGCGGGCGTCGGCGACGCGTCGGCCGCCACAGGCACTGGCGACGGGTCGGTCGCGACGGGCGTTGGCGACGCGTCGGCTGGCGCGGGCGTCGGCGACGGCACCTCGGTGGCGGGCGACGGCGACGCGCCGGCGGCCGCCGCGGACGGCGACGCGTCGGCGGCAGGCGACGGCGACACGCCGGCCGCCAGCGACGGCGACACGCCGGCCACCGGCGACGGCGACGCGCCGGCGATGCCCGCTATCGACGCGTCAGCCGCCGGCACCGGCGACGGCGCCGGCGACGCCACGACGGGTGCCCCCCCCCCCGCGACGCCGCCGCCGCCGGCCGCGTCGGCGCCGCCTCGTCCGTATCAATCGACAGCGCCACTGGCTCGCCCGGCGGCGCCGCGTCGGCGGTGGCCTCTGCCGCCGCCGCCGCCGCCGCGGCTGGCAGAGTCGCGCCGCCGCCGCCACCACCCGGTGCCGCGGTGGCGACCGACGGCGTCGCGGTCGGCGACGGCGGCGGCACCGCGGCGGTGGCGGCCGGCGACGGCGTCGTTGTCACGTTTGGTTGGCCGCCGGCAGCGGCGGCCGCGGCGGCGGGGCCGCCCGTGGGGGAGGCCCCCCCCTCGGCCGCCGCAACGGTGGGGGCGGCGGCCGGGGACGAGGACGGCGTGACGGCGGGCGCCGCCGCGGCGGCGGCGGCGGGGGTGTCGACGGAGCCCGCTGGCGGCGGGGCGACCTCCGCCGCCGCCACCTCGACGGCCGGCGACGCGGCAGGTGTTGCCGCCGGCGACGCCGCGGCTGCTCGCGCCGCGTCCGTGTCGGCCGGCGCCGACGCCGGCACGGCCGACGCGGCGCCGCTGCCCGCCGGCGCCCACCCGGCGGGCGCGGCGGCTGGCGCCGCGGCCGACCCGTCGGTCGCCCCGGCCGCCTCGCGGGCCGTGTCTGGCCTGGCCGCCGCCGCGTCCGGCTCGGTCGCCGCGGCCGTGTCGGGTGCCACCGCCGCCTCTTCCGCCTTGACCGACGGGGCGCGCATGGCCGTCACGTCGGCAGCCTCCCCGGCGGGGGCCGCGCCGCCGGCGGTGGCCTGCCCGCCCGGTGCGTCGGCGGTCGCCACGGCGCGGACAAACGTCAAGTTGGGCGCCACGTCCGCCGCCGCGGTGGTGGACGTGATGGCCGCCGGCGGCACCGGCAGCGCCCTCCCAGACGCGGCCGCGGCGGTGACGGCGGCGGCCAGGGGCGTCGTGCCGTCGACCGCGGCGGGCGCCTCGGGGGTGGTCACCGCCACCGCCGGCACCGCCGCCGCCGGCGACCGCGACGGCGTGGCGCCGGCCGCCGCGACGGCGGCCGCCGCGGCCGCGGCCGCGGCTGTGGCGGCCGCCTCGGCCGCCACCTGCGGCGCCAGCGCGGCCGCGACCGACGAGCGGCCGCCTTCAGGGACTGGCGGCGACGGCGGCGGCGGTGGCGGCGGCGGCGGCGCGTCGCCGGCGTCGTCGTCCTCCACCATCTGTGCGCGCACAGCCGGCGGGGTGATGGACACGAGGCGGCCGGTGGTGCCGTTGTGGGGGCTATCCGAGGCCACGGGCGGCAGCGGCGCCGGGGTCGGCGCCGCCGTGGCGTTGGCCGCCGCCGTCGTCCCGGTCGCCGCGTCCCCAGCCGGCGCGTCTGCGGTCGGCGATGCAGCGGGCGTGGCCGCCGCGGCCGCCGCGGCCGCCGCGTCCCCGTCGTGCCGGTGGCGCACCCGCTCCACCACCGACGACACGGCCGACGACACGGTCGACGCGGCCGACGACGCGACCGCCTCCGTCTTGTGCGCCGCCGCCACCGCCGCGTCGCGGGCCGAGGAGAGCAACTTTTTGGCGCCCGCCGCGGCGGCACCCATCGCTGACTCGTTGTGGGGGGGGGCGGGTGACGGCGCCGCCGCCGCCTCTGCCGCGGCCGTCGGCGACGCCGGCGGCGGCGGCGTCGGTGACGCCTGCGCCGCGGCCATGGCCGCGGCCGCCGCGTCGGGGGCGGCCGCGTGGGGCGTGCCCGCCGCCGTGGCCGCGGCGGTGGCGGTGGCGGCGGCGGCGGCCGCTGCCGCCGGCGTTGGCGACGCCGCCGGTGCCGGCGTCAGCGACGCCTGCGCTGCGGCCATGACCACGGCCGCCGCGTCGGGGGCGGCCGCGTGGGGCGTGCCCGCCGCCGTGGCGGTGCCGCCGCCGCCGCCGCCGCCGCCGCCGCCGCCGCCGCCGCCGCCGCCGCTGGCGGCGCCAGGCGACGGGGCCACCGCCCCCTCCGCCGCGACCGACGGGGCCACCGTCCCCGCCACTGCCGGGGAGTCCGCCGGCGACGCCGCCGCCGCCGCCGCCGCCGGTGGCACCCCCACCCCCTGCCGCTGCGCCACACGCAGCGCGGCGGTACGGAAGCGGCGGTGGAGCCGCGCGGTCGCGCTGTCCGCCTCGGCCGGCAGGCCGTGCAGCGGGTCGTCGGCCGCCGCCGCGCGTACCGCCGCGCGTACCGCGGCGCGGGCGAGGAGCGGCCGCGACGCGAGGCCGGCGAGGAGCAGGCACGCGGCGAGGAGGCCAAACGCGGCGGCCGCGGCGGCCGCGACCGCCCGCTGGCCGGCATAGTAGTGGGCGCTGCCGTCACGGCGGGTGCGGCTGAGCACCATTGTGGCCAGCGGGGGGTATCCACAGAGGGGAGGCGAGGGGGGCGGGGTGTAGGGGGGGGGGGGAGGGGAAGCGTGGGAAGAGAGTGAGGAGGGGGGAGGGGGGGGGGGGGCGGCCGGCAGCGGGAACAAGGTCAGCACCAGCCAACGGGCAGCTGCCCGGGACGGCCGACGACCAGCAGCGGCCGCGCCGCGGCAAGGAGGCCGACCGACGCCGCGGCCAGCGTCGGGAACACGACGGCCGGCCGGCAAACCCCCCCCCCCCCCCACGGTCCACGTCGCGCCGCCCACCGGCACCGCGTCCGGCCCCGACGTGCGCGGCGGGGTGCCCTTAAAGGGCCGCCACGCCGTCGTCGCCCGGCGGAGCGGGAGGGGGAGGTCCCGGTGGGGGGGCGCGCCGCGCGCCCGGCGGACGGGGAACCCGCGCGGGCGGCGCGGCGGCAGCGCCACCGGCGGGCGCCCGAGAATGCCAGCCCGCCGCGCGCGGCCGCCCCCCCCCGCCGCGGGGGCGCCAAGGACCAACGCCGGGTGAGCATGCACGGCGACCGCAGCCGCGGGGGAGGGCGGGAGAGCGCACCCGCCGCGGCCGCCGCGGGCGTCCAGCAGCCGTGGCGTCGGCGGGCGGCGGGCGGCCGCGCGGCGCGGCCGCGGGGCGTGACCGGGAGGCAGCCGCCGCGGTGGAATCCCCCCATCCGGGTGGTGGGGGTGTGTCTCGACGGGCGTTGCCTTGCCGGTACATCCGCTGCACGCGCGCTGGCCTACAGCGGGGGAGTGGCGTCCCGACGGCAATGACGACCAGCGGCGATGGCGGGGTGACGGGCGGCAGGAGCGCTCCCGGGCATGGCGGAGCACGAGGCGAGGAGGAGCAGCGCATGCGAAGCGGCAGGCAAAGGGGCAGAGAGCTCTTGCGCGGCAATCCGCTGCCACTGATCCACCTCAAATTAGACGCGCTCCAATTTGACTTGATGTTTGTGGTCGCCAGCCTCCTTCCCCGCCGAAAGACTTATAATAATATATTGGTAATTATCTCATGTTTCGAACAATTGGATGTAATGCTGCTTCCCATTTGCTAAATGTCTCGATCAGTCATGCCCCCCCCTCCGACATCGTCATGGCCAGGCGCGTCGGTGTTCCTGCTGGCCGCTGCAGCGACACCAGCCAGGCAGAGCCCGCCGTGTCCCCCGCCACGGGGGTGGCGCCCGACCCATCCCCCCCCTCCCCCCCCCCCCCTCTGCCGCTGCCACAATGGAGGCGGCGTCGGCCAAAGCCGGCGGCCCCACCGACCGCTACGACCGGCAGATCCGCCTGTGGGGTGAGGCGGGCCAGCGGCGCCTCGAGGCCGCCGCCGTCTGCGTCGTCACCGCGTCCGCGACGGGCACGGAGACGCTCAAGAACCTGGTCCTCCCCGGCGTTGGCGCGTTCGCACTCGTCGACGGCGGCACGGTCACCGCCCGGGATTACGGGGCCAACTTTTTCCTCACGCCCGACGCGGCGCCGGTCGGGTCGTCCAAGGCGGCGGCCGCGGTCGCGGCGCTGGGCGAGCTCAACGCCGCCGCCGCGGGGACGGCGCGGCCAAAGGACCTGGCCGCCCTCCTCAATGGCGACGATGGCGGTGGCGCCGCCGTTGCCGACGACGGCGCCGACGCCGCCGACGCTGCCGCCGTCGCGTTCGTGTCGGCCTACACGGTGGTGGTCGCGACGCAGCTGGGCGAGGGCCACCCCGCCCTCCGCCGCCTCGCGCGCGCGTGCTGGGTGACGGGCGTGCCGCTGGTGGTGGCCCGCGCGTACGGCCTGTACGGGCTGGTGCGGGTGGTCGCCGCGCCCGAGGCGACCGTCCTCGACGCCCGCGACGGCTCGGCCGACGGCGGCGCGGACCTGCGCGTCGCGGCGCCGTGGCCGGAGCTCGCCGCACTCGCCGCCGCGACGGACCTCGACGCCCTCGACGACACGGCGTACGCGCACGTGCCGGCGGTGGTGCTGCTGCTCAAGGCGCTGTCGTCGTGGGCGGCCACGGAGGGCGGCGGGGGGGTGCCACCGACGCCCGCGGGGCGGGCGGCGTTTAAAAAGCGCCTCGCCGCGCTCCGCCGGCCGGCGCTGCGCGACGCGGACAACTTTGACGAGGCCGCCCGGCCGGCGCACATCCGTGCCGCCGCCGACCCGGCGGCGGGCGTGCCGTCGCCGGCGGTGGCGGCGGTGCTGGCGCACCCGCGCGCGGACCCGGCACGGGATGAGCGGCCGGCCGACGGCCGCGGCGGCCGCCGCCCGAGCCGGCCGCCACTGCCACCGCGGGGGCGGGCGGGCACGCCGCCCGGCGGCGGCGCGGCGCCGCCGCTGTACGGCGGGTGGGCGTCGGGCGCGGACGCGCTCGCCGCGGACGCGGCGTCGTTTTGGCTCCACGCCGCGGCGCTGCGCGAGTTTGTCGCCGCCAATGACGGGCGGCTGCCGCTGGCGGGCGCCCTCCCGGACATGACCGCCGACACGGCCAGCTACGTTGCGCTCCAGACCGTCTACGCCGACCGCGCGCGCGCCGACGCGCGTCGCGTTGCCGCCGCGGCGGCGGCGCTCGCCCCGCGCCGGCCAGTCGCGGCCGCCCGCCGTCCGACGACGCTGTCGCCGACGGGGGGGCGCTCGGTGGACGCGGGGTGTGAACTGTCTGGTGGGGGGGGTAGGGGGGGGAGACCCCTGGCAGCGTGGGGGGGGGTGGCGTCGGCGGCGGCGGTGGCGGCGGCGGCGGCGGCAGCGGCGGCGGCGGCGGCGGCGGTGGCGGAGGGGGGGGCGACGCGGCGCAGCCGGTGCTGCCCGCGTGGGATGAGGCGAGCGTCAAGTCGTTTTGTCGCCACGCTGCGGCGGTGCGCGTCCTGCGGTACCGCTCGCTCGACGACGAGTGGGGCACCGCCGGCCGGGCGGGGGGCCCTGACGGCGCCGCGGTGACCGACGGGGGTTCCCCCACGGCGCGCATCGAGGGCGGCCTGCCGCTGGCTGCGTACACGAGCGCCGGCTACACCGGCACCGTTGGCGGCGTCTTTGCGGGCGGCGGCGACGGCGGCGGCGGGCGGTACGGCAGCCCCGACGGGGCGCGGGACGCGGGCGCCGCCGCCGCCGCGCCCGCGTCGCCCGCGCTGCCGTCGGGCCTGCCCGCCTTTTACGAGGCGAATGCGGGCGACGGCGCGTCGCCGTCGGCCGTGTCCATCTACGTCCTCCTCCGTGCGGCGGACCGCTTTTACGGCCAGCACGGGCGGTACCCGGGGGAGGACGTGTACGGCGGCCTCGACGGGGTGGACGTGGACGGCGACGCGGCGCTGGTGCGGGATCTGGCGGCGGCAGTGCGGGTGGAGGTGGGCCTGCCCCCCGCCGCGGTCGACGACGGGGACGTGGTGGAGGTGGTCCGCGCGGCGGCGGCGGAGCTCCACCCGGTGGCGGCGCTGGTGGGTGGCCTCGCCGCGCAGGAGGTGATGAAGCTGGTGACCAAGCAGTTTGTGCCGGTCAACAACACGGTGGTGGTCAACCTGATGGCGGGCACCACCGAGAGCTTTGAGGCGTGAATGGGGGGGGGGGTGGCGGGGATTGGGAGAACGAACCATAGGGGAGGTCACCGGCAATGGCGGAGCGTGCTCTGAACAGAGGCTGGGGAGTGCGAGACGGTGGGCGGTACGCGATGTTGCCGTTGTTTGGTTCGTTTGGTTGTTTTGTGGGCCGCTGTGTGGCGAGCTCGGCCCCGTGGACGCGCTGTTGCATATGCCTCTTTTTTGTTGAAGCAGCCAGTGTATATACACATGTTGGTCGTGCTGTGGCCTCGCTCTTGACTACAGAGAGACGCTGTGGTGACGTATTGCTGCGGCACCGCGTGGTGATGGTCGTCCGTGGGCGACGGTGCGTGCAGCGGCCGCCTGGCTGCGCTGGGGACTACGCGCGCCGCCACACCCAACGAGCGGGGAGCTTCCCCTCCAGCAGTGGCCCTCGGGCCATTGGGGAAACCCAGCCGTTGGCTTGCTGAATGCAGGCCGGCACAGCGCTGCTGGTCGAGGCCATGGACATTGGCGCTCCTGGTCAGCGGCAGCCCTCTGCGCGGGCCGTATGCGCGGGCGTTGGCAGAGGCGCCGCGGCTCCACAGCCCGTGTGCACGGACGCTGCCACCCCGGTGGCGGAGCTGGAGCGCGCCGCTGCTCATAGATGGCGGGGGAGCACGCGCGTCGGTGCCCAGGGCCTGCGGCAGTGCTGACCAGCGGTGCGCGTACGGTGGATGGTGCACTCACGCCCATTCGACACAGCTACAGCCATGGGTCGCCGAGAGCACCGAGGCCGCTAGCTTCTGCTCCCTGGCTGTCGCGCCGACGCCCGTGGCGGGACCACCGCCGTGGCCACCACCAGCGCGCGACGGCGTTCGGACCGAGCCCGTCCTCCCCAGCCGACGGACCGAAACAAGGTTGCACCCGTGACCGTATTCATCCGTGCTTGTCTGCCAGTTGAACCACGAGGCACCCGGATTCTGTCCATACCTGTCCAATACAGAACTGTACAAACCCCTGTCAGGTTGTACACTGACGGCCCGTGCCTATCCACTGCACGTCGCCAACCAGCCTCCCGTGGACACTGACCGCACGCGCCGGCCGGCAGGTGTGCTGTCTTGGTGAAGCGCACGCGGCCGCGCCGCCGCCGTCCGGTCGCGGCAGCGGCCCCACCGCCGATCGGGCGTGAATCGAAGGGACGGCGTGCCGCGATCCCGTCCCGCGACGGCCCCTCGTCCCATTCTGGGGACCGGTGCGGCGCCGTGGCACCGCGCGCGCCGCGCCCGACCGCCGCGGCGGCCCGGCCGCGGCGCGCGGATGATGACGCCGCCGCGTGCCCCTCCTGCTGCTGCACCAACCACGGATGGCACCCGCCTGCGAGTCGGGCGGCGGCCGCGTGGCGCATGTGCCGACAGTGTCGCCGCGTCGGCAGCCCGCCACGCGAGCCACACGCCGCGGTCGGCATGCACCCACGACGGGGTGACGACGCGCGGCCGCCGGCGGCCGGCAGCAGCAGCGGAAGCCCGCCCCGACGGGCCGAGGGGGAGGGGCGGCGGCGAGCGCCGCCGCGCCAGAGATCCCCTTGCCAGCCGCCCCTCGCGCCGCGTGGATCCCCGGCGGTCCCCCCCCCCCCAGCGCGCGATGCAAAGGTTTGCCGCCGCCCAGACCGCCCCCGCGCGGCACGTCTGCTCCCCTGCGCCGCCGGCACGATGCGCCAGACGCCACCGCGCGCCCATCGACGGCGTGCACGCACGCGTCGGCGCGCCGCCGAGGGGACGTGGGGAGGGGGACACGCCGCGGGCGGCCCCTGTGGGTGGTGCAAGCGGCGGCGGCGTCGGCCGCCGCGCCGTCCATCCGTTGCCGCCGCGCGAGGTGAGGCGTGCAAATGACACTGCGAAGGCCTTGCATCGCTGCTGCCATCCATTCCCCCTGGACCACCCGCGCCCGCAGAGGTGGCGGGAGACGGTGGTGGGGTGTGGGGGAGGCGCCAAAGTGTAAATGGCGCCGGGAAGCGGTTGCGTCCGTGGGAGCGGCACCGCCCTTGTGTGCATGGCGCGGCGGCGCCTGCGCATGGGTCGCGGCGCGTCACCCGCTGGCGGCCACGCGGTGCGGCGTTGGCGCCGCCGCCGTGGGTGGTGGACGGGGAGTAGACGCAGTCGCGACAGTCGGTAGCGGCGGCTGCCCAGGCGAGGCCTCTGGGGAAAGCGCAGGCACGGGGCAGCCGCGGGCGCGGTAGCACCGCAGCGGCCGCCGCCGGTCCACCCCCTGCGGTCACCAACACGGCTCACCCGCTGCCTGTGCTCGCCTCGCCAGCCGGCTACATCAGCCGACCGGCCGACAACCATCCGAGCACTCCCTCGCTGGCACCCAAAACCAGCACCCCCCCCTTCGGCACACACCGCTTCTCACCAAGGGCCTGCCATCCAGCACTGCCGCACCTGACCCCCCCTCGCCTCACGCTCCCTTGCTTCCCCCCACCCACCCAGTCATGGTGAGCGTACGGCGGTGTGCCGTCGCCGCGGCGGGCGTGCTCGTGGCCGTCGCGGCGGCCGCGTCCGCCGCGGCGGCGCTCCCCGCCGCCCGCACGGTGGTGTTCGTCAAGTCCCCCGCCGGGGCAGCGGCCAAGCCGTCGGCGATGGCCAGCCCTGTGCCCACCCCCTGTGTCGTCACGTTTGACTGCTCCATCAAGCGCGTCGTCGACGCGACGTGCCGCACCAAGACGACCACCCCCGTGGCGTGCACCACGCACGCGGCGGTGGTGGTGGCGGGCAGCCGCTGCTTCCTCGAGACGACCACCGACGCGGCGTGCAAGACGGCGGTGGTCGAGCGGCGGACGTGTGCCAAGGCGTGCCCGACGCCGACACCATCGCCGACGCCGTGCGTGGTCGTCAAGGACTGCAGCGCCGTCCAGACGGTGACCAAGGACTGTGTGGTGACGGAGCGCCGGGTGGTGGCGTGCCCCTCTGTGTCCCATTCTTCGCACCACGACACGTCGACGGGCGGCGGCGCCAACGTGCAGTGCGTGCGGGACGTGCGGGTGACCAAAAAGTGCACGTCGCAGGTGCTGGTTAAGAAGACGTGCGCGGTGCCGTGCCCGACGGCGACGCCGGTGACAAAGGTGGTGAATGGCAAGACGGTGGTTGTGGTTGTGACGCCGGCGCCGGCGCCGTCGCCGACGGCGACGCCCAAGGTGGTGTTTGTGGTGCCGGGCATCAACTATGGCAAGGTCTTTCTCGTCACGGCGGCGCCCACGTCGTCGTCTGGCAGCGGCGACGACCACAACGACGACGACAGCGACGACGACGACGACGACCACGATGGCCACAGCGGCAGCAACCACAGCAACGGCAACGGCGACAAGGCCAAGGTAGTGGTAGCGTTCCCGGGCCTCGGCAAGCTCTTCCCCGGCAAGTTGTTCCCTGGCAAGCTCTTCCCCGTCAAGAAGGCGCCTCAGCCGGCTCCCACCGCGGCGGCTGGCGACCACGATGACAGTGACAGTATGGCGCCGACGGCGGCGCCGGCGAGTGGCAGCATCACGGCTGGCAATGGCGGCAACGGCGGCAACGGGGGTGCGGGCCCCGACGGCGGCAACGGCGGTGCCGGTGGCGCCGGTGGGAGCGTCGTGATTGGGGGTTCGGCGTAGCGGGACTGGGCATCCGCGCCATCATTGAGGTGGCCGGTGCAGCCAGAGGCGGCGGCGGGGTCACTTGCTGTCCGCGTCGGTTGCCAGTCGCGGCTCTTGCGCCAACTTTTTGAGGCGCAAGAGGGAGTGGGTGGGTGGGGGGGCTGATGCGGGTGCCGATTTGACGTTTAACAAGAAAACAACCCTTTGTACCGTGACCGTATGGCTATTGTTTGTTCCCCGAGGATGAGGAGCTCATGAGGCGGCCTGTGTACAGGCGCGGTGGGTCTGTGGTCCGCGTGTGCCCGCGCGGCCGACTGTAGCCTTTTTGGCATTGGGCGCGGTGACAACAGGGATGGATGTGGCTCGGGACTGTCGTCTCGGTGAGCAACAATTTTCTACTCTTTTTGGTTCGACGCAGGGTGACGCGGTCTGGCCGCCGTTTGGAGCCGCGGATGCGGGCGAAGGTGAATCCCATTGCGCAGCAGCCGAGTGCGACGGAGGATAGGGTGGGGCAGAGCGGCGGGGGTGGGCGACGGGGAGGATGGGAAACCGCCCCTCAGCAAACCAGACGTCGGCACACGCTGATGCTTTCATATTTTTGTATACCACACTGGAGACTGCGGTGTTTGCCTTCTCTTCTTTACCTGGCAACGCCTGCGTGCGTCGAGAGCGTCGCGCACCAGTGCGGGGTGGCTTGCCAGCCCGCGCCGTCGGGCCGCACGAGTCAACGGGCCCAAGAAAGAACACAGAAAAAACGAAAGAGCGAAAGTGTCAATGCGAAAAATGAACCCGAAGAAACGGACTCGCGTGTCCGTCTGTTTCCTTCTGCCCACCGCCCCGCTGGCATTCGGCATGGGGGCGCCCCTTGCGGGCGGTGCGCGCCGCGCTGCTGCTTTCCGTTTACTCCTGCCTCCAGCCGCGGGTGTGCCAATAGATACACGTTTATATATTGGCTCGGCCGGGTGCGTGTGTGTCCAAAGATCGCCACAGCAAGCCGGCCAAACCTTGGGCGCGAGAATGTGCTCGCGCCCAGAACAAGAGAGGGCAAACAGCGTGCCCCGCAAAGGAGGCAGGCAAGAAGAAGCACTCGCCCACGGTGAGTCTCACGCGGGCGCCAAGCCGGGAAGGTGGGAGGGAGCGTCTCGCGCAGCGCCGAGAGCGCTGGCGTGAGGGCAAACGAACGTGCCGGCCGTCGGCGGCCGGCGGTCCCCCCCGCGCCCCCAGCTGATATCCCCCCCGCCCCTGGCTGGAGCGGCGGAGATCCCCCACCCGTGGAGGGCGGGGACAGCTGGCCGGTCGGCGGCTCCCAATCCGCCACCCCTCACAATTAGAGAGAGAGAAGCAATGTCAATAAGCCCACCCGCTTGGCGCAGACATAACAGCTTAACACGAACAAACAAGACATATACGACGGAGCGCCCCAACAGACTACCACTGTCACCGCTCGGAGCGGCCCCGTGTGCCGGCGTCTGTCGCCCCCAAGCGCCTACCGGCGGTCGTCAGCAATGCGTGACCTCTGCTCCCCCTCGTGCGCGTGTTAACACAGACACCAGGAGACGTGCCTTGCGCCACCCAGGGAATGCTTGGGCCGACAGGTACGGCAAGAGGCTGGGAGCAAGTGCGCCGTGCAGAGCCACGGCATCTCCCCCCATGGAGAAGCAAATGCAAGGCTCGACGGAAGATGAAGAGCGAGCCAATGGGTGCCTTGCGGCGAGCGACGCCAACGCGTACTGCCGGAGGAAAATGGAAAGCCCGCGGGTCGCTCAGAGATGCGGGTGACGACACGGGAGAGTTCCCAGACGCGAACGCGGCCATGATGTGCCACGACGTCACGGCGGGTTGTCCCACCCTGTCGCGTCCCAGCCGACACACCCGCTGCCGGCCGGAATCGTGTGGGGGGGGGTGCGTTCGTTCGACAGCTGCCGCCTCGCCAGTGTGGCGGCTGCCAGTGACCCCGTGGCCCGCCGCCGACACTCCCGCCGCCGCCAGAGCCGCCGCCGCCGATACCACCATCGCCGCCGCCGCTGCCGCCGCCGCCACCGCCGCCGCCACCGATGCTGCCGCCAACCCGTGTGTCCACGCCCGCCCCCATCGAAGCTGCTGCCGCCCCGGCGCCCACACCGGACCCCACAGAGCCGCCGCCGCTCGCCGGAGGGCGCGCACCTGAAGCTCCCGCGCCACCGCCGCCCGTTTCGCCTTGATTTCCCTCGCGTAAGAGCCGGGCTCCACGGGGACCGCCCCGCGGATGGCCCGCGCCACAAGTGTCGCCAAGCCGGCGGGAGAGTTGTGGGTGTCGACGCAGAGCTTGGCCGCCCAGCAGCGCACTGGGTCTTAAACCGTGACCAAAAACAAGGCCGTTTTTCTTGCTTTTCCTTGTGGACTCAAAGGCTGCCGATATGTGGCGACCTGTTTATCCCTCAAAAAAATCCGTGGAGGTCCCAAGGTGACTTGTGTATCACCAGCCAATGAAAGAGCGTGACGGCAACTGGGTCCTAGATGGGTGCGGTGATGGAGTGATGTGACTGGCTGGCCCGGATCAATGGGAGCCCCCTTTTCTCGGGCACATGGGGGGCTGATAGCACAGCTGTTCCATTCCTGGTACTTGACCAGTTTCCTATCAATTATTGTTCAACTGACAGCCGCGGGCGAAGTGCCAGGTCGACGGGGAGCCGACGCGCCCAGCGTTGACGACCGCCAGCCCAAACCGCGGGGCTATCGGGGGTGCGGCGGGCGCAGCCGCCCCTGCGGGACCCGCCGCCACGACCTCGGCGGGCGCTCTTGCCCCACCAGCGCACCGGCAGCCGGCGCACCCGCCGTATCGGTGCATCCCAAAGCTTACCGTCGGCGCCCCCCGACCACGCCGGCAGCTCATCAGCCCAGCCATCGGGACCAGAGTGTCTCGGGGTTTGGTTTTGAGAAACGATGATACACGTGCAGGCGACGGTGGCGGACGACAACAAGCCGCCGCGCTGCCGTACCAGCGGAGGGTGCGGAGGCGACAGGCCGGTTGGCACCGTCGTGCGGGCGGCCTGCCGCAGCGTTGCGTAGCCACGGCCGCGGCGGCTAGTAAAGCGCCGAGCTTTATGACTGGGGGAGGACGGCAGCGGGGACTGCCCAGCTGCCCCCGCCAGGCAGGTAGTACGCTGCTGGGGTCGCCCCTAGAGACGCAGCCGGGGGGGAACCATAACTTTGGGTAGAGCTGGTCATCACGACTCTCCCGCAAATGGAACTACAGGAAGCGCCGTTTGTACAGACGGTGGGCAGCGGTCGACCTATGGCGCCTGGCCGGCAGACGCCGCGGGCTGGGCGCGTGGGACGGCAGCGCCCGTCGTGCCCCCCCCTCGACTGGCCTTTCATTTTCTTTCCGCGATTTTGCTGTTTTCGCTGTGAAGGGAGACACGTGGCATTCACTCTCAGTCCGATTCGACGCGTCCGCGCGCCCGCTCGGTCGCTCGCAGCACCGGCGGGAGCGGCCGCCTGGTCGCGGCGCGCTCTGCCTCGGGCGCCGCGGCGGCGTGGGACTGCAGCGCACACTACGACCCGCTGCGCCACCGACTGATGGGCTTGGGCCGCATCCGTCTGCCGCTTACTTGTCGCTCGTGTGCTTGGTTGTTACTCCGCTTGTAGCTGGCGTTTGTTTGTCTCTTTCCTCCCCCTCCTGCGTCAGCACGTCTCTGGCAGCTCGTGGTCGTGTGGCGGCCGCAGCGGAGGAAGGCCAGCCATCACTGGCGGGCCAGTCTCTGTCTTGCGAGGGGTTCACTCTGGCGATAGCCTCCTTGTGCGTCTGGGTGCTCGCTCTCCTTGACAAGCGGACGCATCTGTCTCCCTTGGGTGGTGCTCCCTTGGGTGCTACGGTCTACAAACCAGTCATCTGTCCCGGCTTGGCGGCTGCTCTCTCCTCCTTGTTGCCTGTTCCGCACCCCGCCGGCGTGCCTTTTGTTCACCCGCCCCGCCCCTTCCCCTGGTGGATTGCCAGCCTCGGGCATGCAGTGCCAAGGCGATGGCGGCTGCTCCGACGACGACGACCCGATGGGCGGCGCCGGCCTGGCGCCCATCGCCGACGCCCCCGCCGCGCGCCACGCCTTTGCCGATCGCGTGGATGGTGGCGGCGACGGCGGCGGCGACGGCGGCCGGCCGCCGGCGTCGCCGTTGATGGGGGCGGTGCGGCGGGCGCCGCTCGGGGGGCGGCCGCCCGCCCCCGCCGCCGCCCACGGTGGCCACGACCGATCGCCGCTGGAGATGGTTCGCGCGCAGGCGGTCGCGCGGGGCGGCGCTCCCCCCTCCGGCCTTTCCACTGGAACCGCCGCCGCCGGGCCTCCCCCCCCAGCGGCGGCAACAGCGCGTCGCTGCCGCCGGCGTCGCCGGCTGGGCCCGGCGGCGCCTTCCAGTTTGGGGACCTAGAGGCCCAGCTGGACGATGGCGACGACGGCGGCGGCGACGGCGGCGGCGGCGGCGGCGGCGGCGAGTGGGACCCCCTCCCGTGGGACACCTGCTTTGCCGAGTGCCACGACGTGCCCGTCGGCGGGGACCGCTTCCGTGTGTACGCGGCGGGCTCAGCGGCCGCCACGGTGGTGGTGCTGCTGCTCCACGGCGGCGGCCACTGCGCGCTCTCCTGGGCCCGCACCGCGCAGGCGCTCGTCGCCGACGCGGGGCCCGACGCGGTGCGGGTCGTTGCGTACGACGCGCGCGCGCACGGCCACACGGTGACGGCGGACGCGGCGCGGGAGTACGAGCTGTCGGCGGAGCAGCAGGTGGACGACGCGGTGGGGGTGGTGACCGCCCTGTACGGGCCGGGCGCGGCGGCGGCGACGGCGGCGACGGCGGCGGGCGGTGACGGGCCCCCGCCGCCGTCGCTGGTCGTGGTGGGCCACTCGATGGGCGGCGCGATCGCGACGCGCCTCGTCGCGTCGGGCCGCCTGCGCAGCGTCATTGGGCTGGTCGTCATTGACGTGGTCGAAGGCACCGCCGTGCAGGCGCTGCCGTACATGAGCTCCTGGCTCCGCTCCCGCTCCCGCTCGTTTGCGTCTGTGCCGCGGGGCATCCGCTACGTTGTCAACGCGGGCCACGTGCGGCGGTCCGCGTCGGCCCGCATCTCCGTGCCGCCCCAGCTGGTCCTCGTACACCCGCCGGGCGCCGCCGCCGGTGGGGACGGTCTCCACCCAGGGCGCGCCGGCGGCGGCGACGGCGCGGGCGGCGGCGGTGACGGCGGCGGCGGCGGCGGTGGCGCTCGCCCGCGGCAGCGGCCGCGGTGGACGTGGCGGACGCAGCTGGAAAAGTCGGAAGCGTACTGGCGGGGCTGGTTTGTCGGCCTCAGCGCCGCCTTCCTCCGCTGCAACGTGGCCAAGGTGCTGGTGCTGGCCGGCGTGGACCGCCTGGACCGGGAGCTGATGATTGCGCAGATGCAGGGCAAGTTCCAGACCGTCATGATCCCGTCGGCGGGCCACGCCGTCCACGAGGACGAGCCCGAAGCGACCGCCGCGGCGGTCGCGGGCTTCCTCCGCCGCAACCTGTTTATCGACGCGGGGGGGGACGACGGCACCCGCCTGCCGGCCGCGTTTCAGCAGCGCCGCCCGGTGGTGCCGCGGCGGATGTAGGACGCGCGCGGGGCGGCGGGGGGGGGGGGGGAGGACCGGCCTTTGTGATCGTAGCATCCTGCAAGCACCGCCTGCGCGTGGGGGCGTGGGGAGATGGGGGCGTTGGTGCCCTGCATACGATGGGTATGCTGGCGTGCAGCCGCCGCCGTCAACAGCAGTGAGTCCATTTCCCCCGCCGTCATTGGCCCCCTCTTTGGTGACGGACTCGCCCGTCGTGAGACCCGTTTCGCACTGCCGTTGCTCGGCTCATCTCTCTTCCTGCCCGCCGTTCACAGCCGCAGAGGCGGGAGCCCATCCAAGTCCTCAACGGAAGACTGCGGAGCCCGCGAGTGCCCGTCCTCAAGCTGCCGACGTGCGTGCTCTCCGTCAAGCCGTCGCGAGGCGGCGGGAGCTGTGCCCACCGCGGGAGAACACACCTACAACAGACGTCGTGAGCGTCGCGAGCGAAAAACAAACGCGAGAACAATACTACCATTGTGAGACTGTTGAAAAGTCATAAATGTACATGCAAGAAGTTATTCCAAGCTCCTCTGCATTACGACTTGATGAACTCGCCAATCTCAACTGGACAAAAGACATCAGTGTTGTCCCAATTTCACTGTGTGGACTGTAGGCACCAGGGCTCACCGCAGATCTGACACTCTGACACCGTGTCATGAACTAATGGGCCCGCCGGGGACGCAGACGTCTCGGTGTCGGCATGCGCCGCGGCCGGCGCCCCCCATTTCGTTCCGGTTCGACCGGCCGGTGGCCTCTCGCGTCCCCTCCCTCGGCGCGGCCGTTGCACGGGAGGACGCCCCCGTGGCGTGTCATGGATGTATCTCCTACCTCCCCCTCCCGCTCGCCACGCCCCACTGTCGCCTGGCGTTGCGCCCACGGCGGCCGCGCCCATCTTCCACTAGCCGTCGCCGTGGATGCTGGACGGCCTCGCCTCCCCTCCCCCCCCCCCCAGCCAGTGTCCATGGCCCGCTGCGCGCGCTCCCCCGCCCGTGGCGCCCGGCGACCCCCCTACTCGTCCCCTCTCCCCCCCCCCCCCGTCCCCTCTCTCCCCGCGCTGCCCGTGCGTCCCTGACGAGGACCCCCCCCCCCCCCCCCACCACCCGGAATCCACCGTGTCGGCGCCCGCCTCGCAACCCCACCGCCGCCGCAGCCGCGGCAGCGGCCGTGGCCACCCCCACCCCCACCCCCCCCCCCCCCCCCGCGCGGCCGTCATCCTCTACTATCCCAGCTACCTAGAGAGGGGTCGGCCGGCCCGCCACCCGTCGGCCCGCCGCCCGCCCGCCCGCCGCCCGCCGCCGGCGCCGCCGCCACCCGCGGCCCGTTACCCCCGTGCCTGCCCTGCAGCGGGACCCCCCGCCGCCACCGGGCCGGCACGCCGCCCCAGCGGCCGCCGCCCGCCGCCGCCGCCGCCGCCGCCGCCTGCGCGCCCGCGGCGGCCGACGCGGGCGGGCGCGGGGTGGAAGCCGCCGCCGGCCAATCGGCGGCCGCGGCCGCGGCGGCCGTGGACCAATCCCCACCGCCGCGCGCGTCGGCGCGCCGCCCGCGCGTCGGCGAGTGCCGCTATCCTATCATGCCGGTGCGCGGCGCCCTGACGGCGGGCGCCTGCGCGGGGGCGGCGGGTACAGCGGGGGTGGTAGCTGGCGGCAGTGTTCCAGGGTGGTGACCAGTGGGGGAGGGGGGGGGTGGGTCGCCGGTCGCGCCGTGTGCTGAGGGGGGGGGGGGGGGGCGCACGTGAGGGTGGGGACTGACACGGGGGGGGGGAGCGGCCGGGGGAGGGGGAGGGGGGGGGGGGAAGGGGAAGATGGGAGCTGACGCTGGGGAGAAACAGACCAGCGCCGCCGCGGGTGGCGGGCAGAGTCCTCCCCCCCCCCACCCCCCCCCCCCAGCGTCGCGTCTGCACTTGCCTGCGTGGGCCCACACAGGCGCCGCCCCGGGCTCTCTCCTTCCACCAGCGCCTTCAACGAGGGGGGGGGGCGGCGGCGGGAGGCGCTGGGTGGCCCACCGGGCCGGCAGGGCGGGCGGGCCGCCCCCGCGCGGCCTGCCGCCCGGTGGCGCGCGTGTCGGCGGCGCCGCCGCCGAGCGCGCGCGCCCCCGGCCGAGCGCGCGGCGGGCGGAGCGCCTAAAGGCGGCCGCGCGCTACCGCGCGGCCGCCGCCCGCCGCCGCCCCGCTGCTGCCGTCAGCTGCTTCCCGCCCGCGTCGTCGGCCACCGCCGTCGTCCACTGCCGAGCGTCTGTCCACCCCCCCCCCCCCCCCCCCCCCCCCCGCGTCGGCCGCGTCGCCGCCCGCCGCCGTAACGGCAGCAGCGGCAGTTGGCTCCCCTCTCCACGCCCCTCTCCCCCCCCCCCCCCCCTCACATCACCTCCTCATCCCCCGCCCCCCCAATCTCGACGCTTCTTTGCCGACGCTCCCGGTCTGCTCTTCTTCTTCTCCGTCCCCCCCCCCCCCCCCCGCGGGCGGCGTGCGTCATGGCCGCCGCCGCCGCGGTGCCCGCGGCGGCGGCCGCGTTTGTCGCGCCCCCGTCCAGTGCGGTTGCCGTTGGGCTGTGGCGGCCGCCGGCAGCGGCGGCGGCGGCGGCGGCGACGGCGGCGGCGACGGCGGCGGCGGCGGCGGTGGCGGTTCACCGGAGGGGGGGGCACCGGTCCGCCGGGGGGGGGGCGGGTGGTGGCGGTGGTGGCCAGGGGTGACGAGGGAGGGGGGGGGGGGAGCAGCCGCCTGGGGCGGCCGCTTTCTCCTGGTGGTCATGGGCCGCCCCCGTGGCGGTCCCCGCGGCGGCCAGCGACGGTGACGACACCGCGCCCGCGTCGGCAGCGGCCGCCGCCGCCGACGCTGCCGACGGCTGGCCGGTGGGGCTCGGCTGGTGGGGACGCGTGCCGGCCGCGCCGGCCGACGCGACGGCGGGGCGGGGGGCTCGCCCCCCCCCGCCTTGCTCCCCCACCGCGCGCACCCGCCGGGCGATGGCGGCGCTGGTCGTCATTGCCGCGGACGTGGCGTGTGACCTCATCGTCCTGGACGTGGCCGGCCGCATCCGTAGTGTGCCCGACGCGCTCGCCGCGGCGTCGGGCGTCGTCGCGGCCGCCGTTGCCGCCGACGCGCTGTCGGGGGTGCTCGCGTGGGCGGCGGTCAATTATGGGGGGGGGCCAGAGGGGGGGGGAAGGGGGGGGCGGGGGGGGGGGTGCCGCCGGCGTTGTGGGCGTGGCTCCCAGCCGCGACGCTGGCTAGGGGGGGGGCGCCGGGGGGGGGGGTGCCCCCCGCCGCCGCCGCCGCCACCACGGCTGCCGCCGCCGCCGCCACGCCGGCAGGGGAGCAGCGGCGCGGGGCACCCCCCCCCCCCCTGGCGGCCCCCCCGCGGCGCGCCCCCCCCCCGACGACAACTTTTTCTCCACCATTGCCGGCAGCACCGCGGCGGTGACGCCCTTCCTCCTCCTCCTCAAGGCGTACCCGCCCGCGGCGCTCGCGCTGCACACCTTCTCCGTCTACACCGCCACCTTTGTGTCCCTCCTCCCCGCGGTGGTCAAGTGGACCGCCAGCCCGTCGCCGCCCGCGGCGGTGCGCGCGCTCCAGCGGTGGGGGCTCCTCAGCCGCCGGCCACCCCCCGACGCGGTCGTTGCCGCCGCGGTGCGGTCGGCGGTCGCGGGCGCCGCCGCCGCCGCCGCCGCCGACGCTGGCGCCGCCGCCGCCGCCGACGCTGGCGCCGCCGCCGACGCCGGCGCCGGCACCGGCGCCGCCGCCGGCACCGGTGCGGCCGCCGCGTGCGTCACCTGCCGCGCGGGGCCGGCGGTCGGGCGGCCGCGGCCGCGGCCGCGGCCGCGGCCGCCCACCCCCGCGCTGCCGTGCGTGTGCCCCCCTACCGGTCCGGGCGGCTCGGCCGCGGCCACCGGCGGCGGCGGCGGCGGCGGCGGCGGTGTGGCGGGCCACCCGCCCCGTGGGGTGACGACCGGCGGCTACTGTGGCTTTTCGGGCGTGTGCAACCGGCTGCTCGACGGGACGGCGGCGTTCCGGCGGCTGGAGCGGGCGCTCTTCCTCGCCTCCCGCGGCGCGCTCGTGCCGCGCGTGTGGGCCGCCTCCCCGGCCGCCCGGGCGGCCGCGTGTGGCGCCGACGGCGCGCGGTGCCGGCTGCCGCGCGCGGCCGCGGCTGGGCGGGATGACGGGGAGGGGGGGGGGGGGCTGTCGCCGCCGCGGCGGCGAATGGCGCGGGCAGGGAGGGCGGCGGTGACGGCCGCGGCGGCGCGTAGTGGGTGACGGCGGCACGGCGGTGGACTCCTACTGTACAGCGTCTCCAATGTGTGGCCATGTGTTCCAATTTTGTTAAATATATAGTGCAGGTCATTGCTCTCTGTTCTTGTGGTTCGATTTACACGCTGAGACACAGATGTCAAGTCGAGACCCCCAGCCGTCCGAAACTTTGGTGCCTCGCGTGTCGGTCGGTCCAAAGCCAACTGACGGTGCGCCGCCGGCCCGTGCGTCAGTGTGTTTGTTGGTCGCTGCCGCTGTGCCGTCCGTCTCGCCGCGGCGCCCGGATCTGTGGGCGTCCCCGTCGGCGGCCGTCGCTACCGCCCGCCGCTCCCAACCGCCGCCGCCGCCGCCTCCGACCCGCCCTTGACCACCTGCCGCCGCGGGAAGGGAGCCCAGCGCCCGCCCCACCACCGCGGCCGCCGCTCGGTGCCGCTGGCGGGCCGCCTCCCGGGCAGGCCGCGGCGGCGGGGGGGCCGCCGCCACCGCGGCGCCGCCGCGACGCGACGCTGCCCCCCCATCCGCCCGCCACTCCCCCCCCCCTCGTCCAGTCGCCGCCCCCCCCCCTGCCCGCTCCACCCGTCCACTTGCCCATCCCCCCCCCCCATCGCCCATCCCCCCCCCCACTCCCCTTTCTCCCATCTACAGCGGCGGTCCGTCGCCCCCCCCATCCCTCACCCCCCCCTCACTGGCTCCTCCGTTCCCCCCACGATGGGCTGGCGGCTGCGGCCGCTCCGCCTGGCCGCCGCCGCCGCCGCCGCTGCCGCCCGCGTCGCGGCCGTGGCGCTCCTGACGCTGCCGCTGCCGCCGCGGCTCACCCGCACGGCGACGGCGGTGGCGGCGGCGGCCGCCACGCTGCGCCGCCGCCGCCGGGGGCGGCTGCGGCGGCGGCTGCGATCACCACCGCCGCCG
This sequence comes from Pyropia haitanensis, assembly GCA_008729055.1. Lineage (NCBI taxonomy): Eukaryota > Rhodophyta > Bangiophyceae > Bangiales > Bangiaceae > Pyropia > Pyropia haitanensis. The sequence continues at coordinate 6,273,376 of SDUX01000004.1, read as the reverse complement.
CCGCCGCCGGCACTGGCACCGCCGTTGCCGTTGCCGTCACCGCCGCCGTCGCTGGCTTCCCCGCCGCCGCCGGCGGTGCCCGCCCCGTGGCTCACCGCCGCGGTCACCCTCCACGCCGCGTCGGCGGCAACGGCGGCGGCCGCGCCGACGCTCCACCGCGCGCTGTGCGTGTGGGGGGCGCTCGCCCGCGCGCTCCTCACCGCCGCCCCGCCGCGGGTACCGCGCGGCTGGCGCCGCCGCCACCGCCGCGGCGGTAGCGGTGGCGGCGGTGACGGCGGTGGGGGCGGTGGGGGGGCGGTGCGGGGGGCGACGGCGGCGGTAGTGGCAGGCCGCCGGCCGGCCGCACCGCCCGGACGGCGGCGGCGGTGGCGGCGGCGGCCGACGCGGCGGGCGGCGGCGTCCGGTCGTTGGCGGCGTGGGTGGGCGTGTGGGGCGGCGGCGGCGGCGTCCCGCCGGCGTGGGCGTCGGCGCTCGCGCCGCTGGCGGCTACCCGCGTCGGCGGCCGCGGCGGCGGCCGCCACGCGGCGCTCGTTGCGGCCGACGCGGCGCACGGGCGGGTGCTGGCGGCGGTGGCGGCGCGGGCGCTGGCGGCGTGGGGCGGCGGCGACGGCGAGTGGCCGCCGCTGCCGCCGCTCGTCGACGCGGCCGCGGGGGTGGGCGTGCCGCCGGCGGGGGGGGCGTCGCTGGCCGCGGCGCTGCGCGTGCTCGGCCGGCCCCGCTGGGGGCAGGGGGGGGGGGAGGGGGGGGCGGACGCCACCACCGCCGGGAGTGGGGGCGCCGCGCCGTCGCTCGTGCCGGCGGTGGACGTGGATGGCGTGCTCGCCGCCGTCGCCGCGGTGGGGCCCCCACCACCACCGCCACGGCGGCGGTGGCTGGGCCTCCCTTCCTCCTCCCAACCCCCTCCCGCACCTGGTCCGACGAGCCGGGCGGCGTACGTGGAGGCCCTGTCTTGCGCCATTGGGGAGGCGCTGCTCGTCCACGGCGTGGCGGTCCCCCCCTCGGCGCTCGCCGTCGCGCCCGCCACGGGCGCGCTCGCGCTGATCACCCCCGCCGCGGCGCGGCACGTCCCCCGCCCCCTCCGCCGGCGGCTGTGCGCCTACTACCTCGCCGCCGCGACCGGCCACGCGCCCGCCACGGCGCACGCGTTCGGCGCGACGGGCGTCGCGCTCGGCGGCGGCGGCGGCACGCGGCGGCTCGGCGACGCCGCGTTTGACGCGGTCGGCGTCGCCGCGGCGGGGGTGCTCGACACGGGCGCGCTGCCGGCGGGTGCCGCCGCCGCCGCCGCGCGGGTGCTGTGGGGGCGCGTCGCCGCCGTCGCGCCGCCGCTGGTGGGCGTCGTCGCCGCCGTGGGGGAGCTCCGCGGCCTCGCGGGGGTGGGGGGGGGGCGGGGGCGCCCGTTTGGCACCCTCGTCCGCCGCAGCGCGCTGCGTGGGATGCGGGAAGGGGAGGGGGGGTGGGGGGAGTGGCCCGAAGAGGCATGACCGGAGCGGGGGAGGCGGGGGAGGGGATGAGCGCGGGGGGGGTGCGGGGGGACGGCGCCGCCGTCGACGCCGGCAGCCGCGGCCGCGCTCGCACCCCGTGCCAGCCCACCGCGGGCGACGTCCGATGGGTAGATGGAATGGTGATGGCGCAGCTCCCCCCCCCGCCCCCCCCGCCGCCCCGCCCCCCCGCCCTCCTCTGTCCCGCCCCTGCGGGGCAGGCCGCTCCCCCCCCCCCCCGGCCGCCGCCACCGCCGCCGCCGCCGCCCCGCCTCAGCCGCCTGAGAAGATGGGAAACGACGGCGGCGGCGGCACGCCGGTCATCGCGCAGTACTCCATGACCTGCTGGGGCAGCTGGTCGAGCGCGGCGGCGGCGGCGGCGGCGGCGGCGGCCGCCCCGCGCCCCGGCGGCGACCGCACCACCGCCACCGCCCGGCGCACGGCGCGGACGTTGCCGACGAGCAGCGGTCGCCGGGAGCCGTCGTCGAGCTCCCGCGCCAGCGCCTCCCAGCCGCCGCCGCCGCCCACGCCGACGAGCACCACCGACAGCGGGAGGGTGGCCAGCCGCAGCGCCGCCGCCTTGACCGCCTGCACGTCCGCGGGCGGCGCTGCGAGCACGACCGTCAGCAGCGTGTACGGGATGCCGCCGCCGCCGCCGCCGCCCGGAGCCGCCGCCGCCGCTGCGCGGCGGGACGCCACCACCCCCGCCGTGGCGAGCAGGTCGGCAAGGACGGGCGGCCCGGCGGGCACCACCGCCGCCACCGCCGCGCGGTACGCGGCGCGGACGCCCGCCGCGCCGTGGACGAGCGGCGACACGGCGGCGGCGCCCGCCAGCGGGAAGCAGGCCGACACGGGCGCCCCCGCCACGGGGGCGGCGCCAAAGCCGTACGCCGCCACCCCCGCCGACGAACCGTACGGCGCGGTCGTGGCCGCTACGCAGTCGAGCACCGCCTCGTACACGTTGGCCGGCGGCCCGGCGACGGCAGCGTCGGCAGCCGCCGCCGCCGTCGCTCCCGGCGGCAGCCGGTGGAGCCAGTGCGGCGCCCCCCGCGGCCCGTTGGCGACCGTACAGTCGACGGCCACGACCAGGGAGAGGTCCAGGCCGCCGCCCCCCGGGGCGAGCCAGTCGAGAAACGACGGCGCCGGTGACACCTCCACCGACCCGACCGTCAGTACCCCGCCGTGTGGGGCCAGAGGCAGCGGCGTGCCGTCGGCGACGCCGCGGAGGGCGGGCCAGGTGGTCTCGACGGTGCCCAGCCGGGTGGCGGGCGTCAGCGCCGCGGGCGCGCCGGCGCCGGCGCCCGCCGCCGGCGCGCCCGAATAGACGGCCAGCCGGAGGAGGGCGTGCGGGGGGGGGGCGGCCCGCCCGCCGCGGTGGCGGCGGCGGCGGCAGCGGCGGCGGCGGCGGCGGCGGGCGCCTGGCCGGCGGTGAGTGCCAGCACCGGCACGGTCAAGGGCGCGACGGGCGCCCCCCGCTCGTCGTCGGCGTACGCCGCGACCACGTGCACGGGCGCCGCGACGGGCGCCCACACCGGCGGCGCACCGCCGCCGCCGCCGCCGCCGCCGCCGCCGCCGCCGCCGCCGCCGCCGCCGCCGCCGTCGGCCGCCCGCTCCAGCACCACCACCGGCCGCAGCGGCGGCGGCGGCGGCGGGCGGAGGCCGTGGCCCGGCGGCACGCCCCCCCCGCTGGGCGTCGACGCGGACCGCGGGGCGCCGCCGCGGGGCGCCCCCCCCCCGGCGGCGCTCCCCCCCCCGGCCACCCCGCCAGGCGGCCGACCAGCGACCGGCTGCGGACGCTGCGGCCGGCGCTGAGCCGCCGCACCGGCGGCGCCGCCGCCGCCGCCGCCGCCGCGTCTGGCGGGTCGGCAGACGGCAGCGGCGCCGCCGCGGCGGGCGGCGCCGCGGCGGCGGCGGCGGCGGCGGCGGCGGCGGCGGCGGCGGCCAGCCGGGCGACGGCCAGGTGGAGGGTGGCCTGCTGGCGCGCCTCCGCCACCGCCGTCACGCCCAGCGTCAGCGTGCCGAGCGCGCGCGGGTGGCCCGGCTCGTCCGCTCGCGACAGCGGCAGCGTCACGCACCGGCCGGGCGCGGTCACCAACGACGCCAGCGGGACGTCCGCTACGCCCAGCAGCGCGGGCGGCGGCGGCGGCGCCCGCCCCCCCCCCCCCCCCCACCGCCGCCGTCGCGGGACGCGTCGTACACAACGACGCGGAGCGCCTGGGGCGAGCCAAACGCAAAGGGCAGCTCCAGCGGGTGGCCCCACGCGGGCGCCGCCGCGGCGTCCACCACCTCTGTCGAGCCAACGTGACCGTACCCGCCGCCGCCGCCGCCGCCGCCGCCGCGCTCGTCGCGGGCATAGACGGCGGCAAACGCGTCGGGCGGCCCGCCGCGGCCGTTGGCGGCGGCGAGGCCGGCGGCGGCCACGGCCAGCCGCAGGCGGGTGGGGTACGACGCGATGGCCACGCCCGCCGCGGGGGGGGGGGGGGCGGGGGCGGTGCCACCGCCGCCGCCCCCGCCAACGGAGGGGGGGGCTGCATCGGGCGCCGCAAAGAGGCGGGGGGGGGGGGGGAGGGGGGGTGCGACAAGCGGGAGGGGGGGGGGCGGGAGGGGGGGGGGGGGGGGGCGAGGGAAGGGATGGGAACCGAGGAGGGGGGGGGACCGCCAGCCGTGGGCGGCGGCGGAGCGGGAGGCGCGGGACGGGTCGCGGGACGGGCGGCGGGCGGGAGGGCGGCCGGCGGGTCGGCGGCGCCCCGCAGCGGAGGGGCGCAAGGGGGGTGGCGCCCGCGGGCAGTGGGGTGCGGCGGGGGGGGGGGGACCCGCGGGGATGGCGGCAGGCAGCAAGCGGTGCAGGGGCGGCGGACAGCAGGGGGGGGGGGGCGGCCGCCGGCGGCGGCGGCGGCGGCCGCGGCCGACGGGGCGCCGCCGACAGCGCCGCGCGTCGATGCGCACGCGGCGGCGCGACGGCGGGGGGGGGGGCGGACGGACGCGGCCGCCGCGGCGGCCGCGCTGTCCGCCGGGAGCGCCGCGTGGCGGCCGCCGCGCTGTACATCCACGCACCACCCGTCGCCGCGGCGGCGGCGGCCGCCATCCAATCGCGCGCCCGCGCGGGCACGCACGCGCGCGCGGCGCCGCCGCGTCACGGCCGGCGGCGGCGGCGGCGGCGGCGCGGCGGCCACGCGGGCCGCGCGGGCCGCCGTCAACCGCCGGCCGCCGGCCGCCGGCGGCGCGCGCGGCGGCACCGGCGGCGGCGGCGGCGGCGACGGCGGCGCACGGTGGCGGCGTGCGGTGGCGGCGGCGGGCGGGGGCGGCGGCCGCGACGGCACGGCGGGGGGGTGCGGCGGGCGGCGGCGGGCGTGGCGGCGGCCGCGGCGGCGGGGACGGGCGGGGCGTGCCGCCGCCGCGGCTCGCCGCGCGGCGGGGCGGTGGGGCGGCGCGTCGGCGGCGGCGGTGGTGGGGGTGGTGGCGGCGGTGGTGGTGGGGGGGGGGCGGCGGCGGCGGCGGGGTCTCGACGCGACGGGTCGTCGGGGTCCCTTGGCGACGTGGTGCCGCGCGGGGCGTGGTGCTCCTGTGAGCGGCGCCGGTCACTGGCGCTGTGGTTGGAGGGCGCGTGAGGGCTCGGACGGGTGGGGGGGGGGGGGGGAGCGTCGTGGCAACTGGGGCGGCTGGGGTGCACCCGTTGGTGGTCGACGCAGGGGACACCGCCGCGCCTGGCACGGCTGCCGCGCGGGCGGCGCGCGCCGGCAACCACCCGCACGACGCGGGTGCTGGCGCCGCCGCGCGGCTGCCGCCGCGCCGCTGCCGGCGGTGCTCCCCGCCGCCGCGCCCACACGGGTGGTGCTCGCCGCCGCTGCCGACGCCGACGCCGCGGCGGTCGCCGCCGACGCCGCGGCGGTCGTCGCCGCTGCCGCGGCGGTCGCCAGCGTCGGGACGGCCGCCGCGAGGGGGCCCACCGCGGCGACCACCACGGCGGGGGGAGGAGGGGGGGGGGGGGGGGGAAGAGCGCGCCGCGGATCCGTGCACCGGTCGGCCGCCGTCGCGGGGCGAGCAAGGCGGTGGCGCGACGGCCCGAGCGCACCTGTGCGCGCGGCCACCCGTGGAGGCTGTCGGCGCGCGTGCGACGGCGGCAGGCGGCGGCAGGCGGCGTCGGCCGTCGGTGCCACCGAGCGCCTTGGCGTCGCCTCACGGGCGCCGTAGATTGCTTTCTTCGACCCGCTCAGCAGCTACGTGGATTCACGCCGTAGCGCAGCCGGCTCGCGTCAGTGTCCCCTGTGCAGCTTCACAGACCTTGTCCCTCCGTTTTGTCTTCATAAACGGTTAGTGCTACCACGCTGTGAACCCGGTTCTCACACTAAAGTGGAACCCTCACGCCGCGGCGACACTTGGGCGTGACACCTTCGGATACCCTCGGAACCGTCACACCACCCGTCCTTGTCAACCAACCCCGTCCCAGGCGTCGGCAACGCCGGTTTTGGCACTCTGCGTGCCTCCGCCCCCGCCTCGCCTCTCCCTTTCCCTTCAAGTCGGGGGGAAGGAGGAGAGGGGGGGAGGTGGAGGGGGGACGCCACGTGCACGACGCGTACAGACGGCGCGAGCAGCGGCGCCGAGTAGCCAATGTTCTCCGCTGTCTCCCGCATGACCCCCATCAGTACCCACAGCCAAATGCCCGCGGCGTGCAGGAAGGCGACAGTCTCGGGCATCAGCGAGCCCAGCTTGTCCTCCACGGCCATCACGGCCAGCAGGTCCCGCGCAGCCTCCATCTCGGCCGCCACCGCCGCCACGGCCACGTTGCGCGACGCGTCCACGGTGTTGCGCCTAGCGGTGTAGCGCGCGTGTCGGAAAACAAACTCGTCGAGCGACACCAGCCGCTGCGCAAACACCAGCGTCGGCACACCGTCCGCCGCGAAGCGGTCCAGGTGCGCCGCCGCCAACGACACCTCCTCCGACAGCTCCCCGCCAGCACCGCCGCCAACGACACCTGCTCCGATCACTCCCCGCTTGCGTCGCCGCCGCCGCCGCCGATGGCACCTGGCGAATTGGGGCGACTGACCGCACAAAACCCTATGAGGAAGCAGATGCTCTCTCGCGGGCCGACTCGATGGAGGTGCGATAGCACGCGCATCACGTGCCAGATCGACTTGTCCAGCGTGTTCAGTGCCTGGTAAGAGACGCAGTTGCGCTTGCAGAAGAGTCTTGGGAACCGATGACACGTCCACGGCAGGTTCCTCCAATGCGCGCGACTCCCTGACGAGCTGCATCAGAGCTTGGACATGACTGCGCGACTTGGAGTAGAACAGATCAGCCAGCCGCACGTCGTCTGGATCCGACCAGTCCAGCTCCTTGCTCGTAACTGTGCTCATGGGGATCCGCCCGCCAGCGCGCCAAATTGGACGTTCTTGCCCGTCGCCACGTCCACAGGCACAATGACGTCCTCGGCTCGCAGACCCCGCAGCAACAAGCCCACAGCGACACAGGATCCGGCTGCGAGCGCCTGCGGGAGGGCCTCCAGGAAAGAAAAAACTGAGCCCTGGTACTCGCGCACACGCAGCGGCACAAAGTCGTCTTCGTGAAGATGAAAGCCGCCAACACTGTCTGGAGTAGAAGTTGCCGACGCCTGAACAACCGGCAGCCTCAACTGCGATATAGTCGCCTGACGGCAGACCACTTCACCATCAGCTCGGTACAATCCGTCAAGAAAAGACCCAAAAGCATTCTCCACCCCCACACCGCTCTTCCGGTTCGTCTCGGGGGCTCCCTTCATGCTGGTGTTGACCATGACACCGGCCATAAGACGTGGTGGTGCTGCATCTGCCGCAGCCGAGGCCAACTCGCGACTGGGTACGAGAGCGCGCCACACGCGCCCGTCGCTCGTCGGGTCGAAGCACATGCACTGCAGTGTCGAAGGCCCGACCTTGCCGCCCTTTGACGCAGCTTGATCAGATGCTTTCCGGGGCTCGGTGACGAAGACGGCGTCTGCTACATCAGATGCACCCGTGAAGAGCGATTGGCGTGGCAGTCGGGTCGCAAGAAGTCGTCGCACCTCTTGATCCAGTCGGCGTTTCTCGGCTTGTAGCTAGGACACAGCTTCAAGACGTTCGCGAACCCACGATGCGGTTGCTTGAACGTCAAACTCCAAACGAAGATGCGGCCGCTGCTTAACGTCGGCGAGCATCAGAACACCGCGGCTGGCATCATAGGCCGCTTCCGCTAAGTCAGCCTTCGTCGATAAAACCTGATCTTTGCAGGCCTGCAGGTCGCTGGAAGTTGAAGCAACAGCCGCCTGGTCGCGTGCCACGCTGGCGCTGCGGAAGAGTTCACGCTTGACGGCACAGTCGGCAACGGCTTCAGCGTGGGTCAGAGCCTGTCGGAGCGACGCTAGAGCCGCTGATGCAGCTCTCTTAGCCGCCCCCGCACCTCCTTGCTCATCGATGTTAGCCACATCCATGACGAGGAATAGCCAGCACGACGCCCACAGCGCACCACAGCGCCGGGCAGGCACGGAGATGTCGATACAGCACGGCAACGTCGACAGTTGCGACAGCAAACGAAAGCAGCGACCGAGCGCGGCAGCGGCAAGACGACAGCGCACGGTGTGGACGACCGGTAGCGACAGTGCGCAGGACGAGCTATCGCAGGCGAAAGCGAGCAGCGAACATGACGCTTCATGAACGCGTGTGACAGCAACTGCCGCGCGCGTCGAACGGAAGCAGAACAGCGATCACGTAACGCTTTATCATCTTTGGCCCATTTTGACAAGAACAAGAACAAGTGGGAAGACTTATTAGTCGTCAAGAATATACCTTTTTGGATGTCCTAAGTCTCTTGAGTCCTACCTCGGCGGTGCACCTGGCCGAAGCGGTCGAGCATAGGTGGGCGGTCCGGCGAGGTGAGGGGGGACGGGGGAGGGGGGTCTTCACGCCCTTCACCCGCCCCCCTCGGGTCGCCCTCTTGCGCCCCGCGGCCGGCCGCCGCCGTGCTCTCCCGTCCATGGCGGCGGAGGCGGCCGCCAGCAGTGGGATGGACCGCACGCTCACCCGGTACGACGCTGCCCGTGACGGTGGTCGCGTTCGTTAGCTCTCCCCCCCCCCCCCCCCTGCCGCTACGGACGCCTCTCCTGACCCTTTGCGGGGGGCGTCGCAGTCGGCAACGGCGTCGGCGGGGCGGCGGCGGCGGCGGGGACGGCGGGGGCCACGGGTGCAGCGGCGTCGGGCCGGCAGGCGGACGCCAACGACGGCGGGGAGGGCGAGGAAGGCGGGGCTGTAGCCGCGTCGCCGCGGCGACGCCGGGTGTTGCGGCGACCGCCGCCGCCCCCCGCCTCGACCCTGCCCGCCCGCCCGCGGCGGCTGGCAGCGCCGCGGCGGCTTTGGCGGCGGCGGCGGCGGCGGCGGCGACGGCGGCGACGGCGGGGATGTCGCCGTCGCCCGGTGGAATGGCGTGGCCCCCGCCGCCCGGCCTCGCCGACGGCTGCGGCAGCGGCGAGGGGGGGGGGGGCGGCGGTCAAGGGGAGTGGCGGCGGCGGTGGCCCGCGCCGCCGCCCGCCCGTTGCGGCGCTATCGGCCGCGTCGGCGGCGCAGATCCAGACCATCCGCGGGCTGTGGCTGCTGCGGAAGAAGGTGCGTGGGGAGGGGACTGGGTGTGGGGCGGGGGGGGAGGATGGGGGGCGTCGTGCCGCCGGGGGACGCCGCCGCCGCCGGGGGGGAGACCTCCCCGGATGGGAAGACGTTGACCAAGATGACGACGACGACAACGCCGACGACAACAACGACGACGTCGACGACGAAGACGACGGCGGCGGCGGCTACAACACGGGCGACGCGGCGTCGGACGCGGACGCGGAGGGGCACAGCGGGGTTGACGGCCGCGCCAACAGCGACGGGGGGGACGTGCTGTCGGACGAGGGTGCCACCGCCGCCGCCGCCGCCGCCGCCGCTGTCGCCGCCGGCAACGCCGACAGTAGCGCCGGCGGCAGCGGATGCGGCGTCGTCGGTGCGGGCGCGCCCGCGTCGGCAGCCGTGCGGCCGTCGCGGCCGCCTCCGCCGACGCACTCGCTCGTCGCCGCGGCGGTGGTGGCGCTGGCGGCTGCCCCCCCCCCCCCCGGCGGCCTCGGTGGCGCGGCCGCCGCCGACGGCGGCGGTGGCGGCCTCGTGCGGACGTCGTCGTAGTACGCGCGGCTCGCGTCGCAGCGGGCGGTGACGTCGGCGCTCGCGTCCGAGTTCCGCCACCACCTCGAGGGCCTCCTTCCGCCGCCCCGACGACGTTGGCCGCGACGGCGGGGACGGCGGCGGCTGGGGGGGGGGAAAGCGCCCGCCGTGGCCGCCGTCGCCGATGTGGCGGGGGGGGGGGGGGGAGACCCGCCGCCCGGCGACGTGCCCGACGAGGATGCCGACGGGGGCGTGCGGATGGTGGGGCCTGGGGGTGGGGGCGGCGGCGGCGGCGGTGAGGGTGACGTCGGGGCAGCCGGCCGGAGCGGCGGCTTTGGCGGCGGCGGCTGGTTGGTGGATGTGGAGCGGGCGGTCCGCGCGCTGCGGGCCGAGGTGGGGGTTCTGAAGAACGTGATGCGCGCCAGCTTTGACCTGCAGATGGACATCCAGCGGGCCATCCGCCAGGAGGTGGCCGCCGCGCTCACCACGGCCCGCGCGGCGGCGCCGCTGGCCGCGCCGGCTGTGCCGCAATCGCCGGCGGCGCTCGCCGCCGACGGTGGCGGCGGTGGCGACGGCGGCGGCGGTGGCGCTGGCGCTGGCGCTGGCGGTGGCGGGGGTGGGGGCGGTGGCGGTGGCGTTGCTGGGTGGCGGGGTGCGATCCCCCCGCCCCCGTGCGGGCGCCCCCGATCCGGCCGCCGTCCGCCCCCACGCACTCTGTGCTGCGGCGTCGGTGTGTGGCGGCACTTCGGCGGCAGCGGTGCCGGCTGGCGGGGCGACGCCCACGGCGACCGCCCTGGTGGCGTAGGATGGACGCGTGGCTAGGTGGGGGAGTGCGATCCCCCCGTCGTCGTACCCACCGCCGCCCCCGCGGTCGACATCTCCCCGCCCGATGCCAACAGTGCGACGCGCGCTGCCGACGCGGCGGCTGGGGGAACGGCGACGCGGGCTGGTGTGGCGGGCGGCAGCCCGGCAGTGGTGGCGGTCGGTGGCGTGCCCGACGCGACGGCCGCGCCGGTGGCGGACCCTGGCCGCGGCATGCGCGGCCGCGGTGTCCGTCACGGGCGGGTGGCTGGCGGATGGGGGAGTTCACCTTTCGTCGACTCCCTCGCCGTGCTTGGGGGCGCCAAAGACAGCCACCACGCCGACGGCGGGGCGGCGTTGGGCGCAAGCGCGGCGGCAGCCGCGGCGCCGACCGGCCGCGGACGCTGGGCGGTTCCGGCCGGCTACGCGACGGCGCCGACGGGCGGTGCGGCGGCGCGTGGCGGTGGCGGCGGGGGTGCTGGAGGCGGTCGAGGCGGCGGTGACAGCGGGAGGGTGTGGCCGGCCGTGTACTGGCGATCCCCCCACGTCGGCCCCCCCGCAGCCTTCCTCGCCACCCGCCCGCGATCACGCCCACGAGCGGTCAACAATGTTTGAGCGCTCGTCCTACGTCGTGCCCCATCGTGCTCAAACCGTGGCGCCGGCTATGGATCTCCCACCACCGCGCCTACTCCCACCCCGCCTCCTGCGCCGTCGTCGTCGCCGTGTGGACATTGCCAGTGGTGCCAACGCCACCCCCGCCGCCGTTCCCGCCATCGGTGCCAGTGTGTCCGTTCCCGCCAGTCCCACTGTTGCCAGCAGTGACGCTATCTGTCACTGGTGCCGCTGTAGTCGCAGCGGGCGTGACGGGCCCGAAGGTTACGGGAGCTGACGTAGCGGGCACAGACGTCGGGGGCACGACCTTGTGGCCCGAGCACCAGCACCCACCGACCCCACTGCCGACAGCGACGCCCCGGGTACGAGCAAGGCGATCCCAAGTGCCCAGCTTCCGTCGCATTGTCCTATTTTAGTCCACCACATCGGGCATTCTCCACCTTAGCCCACGGGGGATACGACAGCCCATTCCCGCTCCTCGCATCTGTCTGTACCCGCGGCGTCGCTGGCAGCGGCGCACCGCGCAGAACGGTGCCGCAGGCGACGTCCCCTTGTCCACCCAGAGCGCCACCGCCATATTTAGTTGTGGACTGCTGCCGCACGCTACCTCAAGCCGATGCGCCCGCGGCGCGGTCCACTACGGCGCCAGCGTGAACGCGCGCGCAGCGCCGACGCATCCGTTCGTACTCCGTGGCCGAGAGGCGCGACGGACCCGCAGCCAATTGTCGTAAGTGCGGGGCACAGTTACCCGGGAGGCTGGCATTCCAGTCGATCATTCGACAAATCCGCTGGCCCCCTCCTTCTGATCGTGACATTTTCTTTTCTTGCGACACGTGTACAAAACAAGGCGGTCCGAGGTTGACCGTCACCTGGCCGTGTCCAGCCGACCTCTTCAGCAGCGAGTGGTGGGTAGCTGGCGTGGGATTGTATCATCTGTCCAGACGCAGACGCTGGCCTTGCCTCAGAGACACGCCCATTGTTTTCTCCGAGGGCGCTCGCCCTAGAGCGGTCCTGCCCCGCCCCGAGGGGGCGTCCGTCCATCACTTTCATCAACTGTACCTACGTTGGGCGTGTGAGGGTGCGTTAGTGCACGCACCGTCCACGAGGGAAGGGCGACGGACACAACGATGCGTCCCTGCGCCGCAGCTGGGAGTACACTCCACAACGTTGTTGGCGTGGCGGGCCGCCAGCCACCTGGCCCGCCACGGGTGGGCGCGGCAGTCGTCGCCACCACGAGGACGGCACACCCCCCCTCCCCCTCTCGCCGCGCGCGGTCATCGACTTCAAGAGTGGGCTCGCCGCGCCGCACAACCAGGGATGTGACGTCGACCACGCCGTGCGGGTGGCCGAGCATGGGACCCGCACGACGCATCCACCCGCCCTCCCGCCGGCCTGCCGTGTGTGTTATTTGATAGGTACAGCTCCCCCGTGTCACCTTGCTGCACTCACCCGGTAACAGGGGTGTCCGCGCAGGTGTTTACACATGTGTGGCGGAACTGGCGCCAAGGCGGCACTACGACAACGCTCCCCTCTTGCTTGGAAGGGGGGGACGAACAGGATTCCCCGCCCCGGCCCGCTTCGTGGCCCCAGCTTGGGGCGTCAGGCGCGGTCGCTGTCCTTGTCGGGAACGATCGGTCCCCATAAGAGCTCTTCAGTCAGCGACGGTTGAGTGGGTGCGTCCACTCTTCGTCTTATCCGTCCGCTCGCCCACCGGTCGTGGCACCCAGTTGCCGTCACACCCCCTTCACGCTCGCCCTTTGCTCCCCTTCCCAGTGGCTTCTCACCCCCACCCCAAGCACCATGGCACGTGCAGCCACGCTCGTGGGCGCCTTGCTCGTAAGCGGCGCTGTCCTGGCGGGCACCCCCGCCGCCATCCCCGCTGGCGGTGCTGGTGCCGCTGGCGATGACATCCACGCCGCCCTGCGGGCCGCGACTCAGGACGTCCAGCTGATGGTGCTCAAGGACAGCTGCGGCAGTGAGTGCCAGGCCGACGTGGTCGCCCGCGTGACCGCTGCAGAGTGCGACCAGGTGCGCCTCTTCCCGACCCTGCGCATGGCGTCGGCGCGGTGTGGTACGCGGCACCGCGGCGGCGGTGGCGGCGCCTGGGAAGCAGCAGAGGGCGAGATGGATCTGACCCGCCTGCCGGGTGTGGAGTCTGCGGCGCCCGACGTGGTCGTGACGACCGGCCCGCCCGTCGGCGGGTCGGCTGACGCGGCCTCTGCGGATGGGGCAGCGGTGACGCTCCAGGCGGGCGCGACGCCGTGGGGGGTGGACAGGGTCAACCAGGCGCAGCTGCCGCTTGACGGCGACGCCAAGACCGCCTGCTACCCCGCCCGCGGCGCGGGCGTGACCGTGTACGTCTTGGATACAGGCATCGCGGGGGGGCACGCGCAGTTTGGCGGCCGCGCGACCGGGGTGGTGGCGCCCGGCTCCGCGTACACCACCCCCGACGATGAGAATGGCCACGGCAGCCACGTGGCCGGGACGGTGGCCGGCGAAACGACGGGCGTGGCCCCCGCCGCGACCATCGTTGGCGTGCGGTGCCTCAACGCCAACGGCGGCGGCCGCCTCGTCGACATTGTGTCTGCGTTTGAGTACGTGGCGGCGGTGAAGGCGGCCAAGCGGGGCGCCAAGGTGGTGCTCAACGCGTCGCTCGGCTCCGCCCTCGCGGATGCACGGCCGTGGACGGAGGCGGCGACGCGGGCGGCCAAGGCGGGCGTGATTGTCGTTGTCGCCGCGGGCAACGAGCCGATCAGCGCGTGCCGGTACCACCCCGCGCGGTCGGAGGGCGCGATCAGCGTCGCGGCGACGACGCGCGACGACAAGCTAGCGTTCTTCTCCGCGCGCGGCACCAAGTGCGTGGCGGTGTCGGCGCCGGGTATGGACATCCCGTCGGTCGACGCGTCCACGCCCGACCGGCTGGTGGAGCACACGGGCACGTCGATGGCAGCACCTCACGTGGCAGGCCTCGCCGCGCTGGTGCTGGCCGAGGACCCGGCGGGGGGGGACCTCGGTCGCGACGAGGTGCTCAGCCGGATGACCCGGGGCGCGCCCATTGTTGGGCGCTACCCGATGGCGTGGGCCAACCCGGCTTGTGTGGGGGGCGCGGCAGCGCCCAGCGAGCGTGTGGCGGCCGCGGTGTGAGGCGAAAGTGGCGGTACTTCTGCGGGAGGGGGGCCGCCCCCTTTTTCGTGGCCGCCACAGCAGACGCGGGTTGTATGGTTGGCTTGAATGGTATCGGGGGCGCCCACCTCCACCCACCTCTGCTTGAGGACAAGCAAACGACGCTCGCACTGTACCAACATGTACGCTGTCGCGGTGGTCGCCGACCACCGCCATGGCCGCCATTTGAAAGCTGGCGCGTCACTTGGTTCAGACATCGGCATCGAGCGCGACGCTCGCGCTACATGAAGGAGCGAGGTAATTGCCTTCGGAAACAGAATTTCGTGCAGAAACAGGGTTCTGTGTCGCGATGGTGCTCTTCGATGTAGGCGGGGCACACGTACAGGATACGTATTGTTCTGCTGAGAGAAACAGAGTGAACGTGCGTGGAGCGCAGGATATGGGAAGCACAGCTGAGTGCGGCATACCGCACAATTGTGTGGAGTAGCCATGCCAAGAGCGTCCCGATGCATCCCATGCTGCTGGGTCGGACGAACAGCGGATGACCCTTTCGAGAAGTCGTGAGCGACAGGCGAAAAATTGGTCACGATGCCCCGTTGGACCCCACGTGACCCACTCCGAGAGGATCGCGCCGGGCGCTGGGCGACGGAGGCCGAGCAGGCCACGTCCACACCGCGTCTCCCTCTTTCATCCCCTCCCTACACCCACTCGCCGGCCACGCCCCGCAGCCTCCTCTCCTCCCCGGTCCCCTTAAACTCGGCCGCGGCAGCCCCCCCCCCCACCCATTGACCGCTACCCGTGGCCAGTCGCTCCCAGCGGCCAGGCGCAACATCCCCCCCCCTCGCGGCATGGCCGCGGCCGCGGCGTCCGCCCCCCGCTGGCCCGACGGCCCGTGCGCGACGCTCGAGGACATCCGCGCGCGGCAGGCGGCGTTCGCAGCCGCCCGCGACTGGGCGCCCTTCCACACGCCGCGGAACCTGGTGCTGGCGCTGGTGGGGGAGGTGGGCGAGCTTGCCGAGTGCTTCCAGTGGCGGGGCGACGGCGGGGGGGGGAGGGGGGGGGCGCCGGTGCCGGCCGTCGCGGGGATGCCGCCGCCGCCGGTGGTGGTGGTGGTAGTGTTGGTGAGGGGGGGGGGCGGGGTCGGGAGTGAATGGCCGTGGCGGCGGCGGCGGCGGCGGCTGCGGCGGTGGCGGCGGCTGCGCCCCCCCCCCCCCACCCACTCCCCCCTCGGGCCCGACTGGACGGCCGCGGACGTGACGCACCTCGGGGAGGAGCTCGCCGACGTGGCGCTCTACCTGGTCCGCCTCGCAGACGTGTGTGGCGTGGCGCTGCCGGCGGCGATCGCGCGCAAGCTGCGGCTGAACGGGGTCAAGTACCCGCCGGGGCGGTCGCGGTCGCGGGCGGTAAAGTATACGACGCTCGCCGCCGAGGCGGCGGCCGAGGCGGCGGCCGAGGCGGCGGCCGAGGCGGCGGCGGCAGAGACGGCCGCCGCCGCCACCGCCGCCGCCGCCGCCGAGCCGCCCGAGACGGCCGCGGCCAATGGGGCGGCGGCGGCGGCCATGGCTGGGGCGCCGGCCGCCGCGCGCCAGGCAGCCGTGGCGGCGGCGGCGGCGGCTGCCGCGGCAGGGGGGACCCCGCCGGTGATAGGTCAAGCCGGGGCGGGCGGGCGGCGGTCGGCACCGGGTGCGGGGGTGGCCGCCGCCGCCGCGGCCCCGCCGTCAGTAGTGGCCGCGGCGGCTGTCGCGTCGGCGTCGACGGCGGCGGTGGTGGGCGTCGGTGCCGGCACGCCGCCGCGGCAGGCGGCGGTGGCACCGCCGGCACCGCCCGGCGGCGGGGGGGTGTCCGCGGTGGTGGCGGCTGCGCCCTCTGGGGACGTGCCGGCGGCGGCCGCCGCGCGGGGTGGCGCCGGCGGCGCTGGCGGCGGGGGTGGTGCTGGTGATGGCGACGGTGGCGACGGCGGTGGCGGTGGCGGCGGCGGCGGCGGTGGCCGTGGCGGCGGCCGAGGCAGCGGCGGGGGTAGAGGTGGCGGCGGCGGCGACAACAGCGGCAGCTGCGGTGGCGGCGGCGGCGGCGGCGGCGGTGGCGGCGGCGGCGGCGGCGGCGGTGGCGGCGGCGGCGGCGGCTGCAGCCTCGGCGGCGACCCGCGTGGTGCGCAGAACGGCGAGCTTGGCGCGGACGCACGCTGCCACCGCCTGGCCAGCCCCAGCGAGGCCGCTGTCGAGCCACGTGCCCTTTGACGGGTCGGTGGCGCTGCCGATGCGCACCGCGCCTCTGCCAGCATGTCGGCGGCAGCATTGGAGGGCGCCGACGCCAACAGTGTCCCGCAGTAGCGGACACCCCTCTCTTGATCCCACCCCCTGCCCCCCTTCCTCTCCTCCCCCGGCCGCCGCCGCAGCCGCTTCTGCCGCGACCGGTCACGGTGGCGCGGACGATCGTGACGGCCCCGTCGGTCGTACTCGTCTCCTGCGGCCTTTGTCCACCGCGACGGGCTCCGCTGCGCGGGGCAACGTGGTGGTATGGGCGGCCATCACCGCGGCCGCCTGCGCCTCGTAGAGTCGACCACGGTACGCTGGTGGCGGCGTGGGAGCCACGGGCGGCGCGCCGCCCCCTTACGAGGCGGTCTATCTTCCCGACGGTACGTAAACGGTGTAAACATACGCAGGCGCCCCGTGCATGTTTATACGGACGTGTCTATACATACCGGGGTATAACGATTGAGCGTGACTACGCCACCGTCCCACCTGGGTCCATCAACAACGACAGCCTGGACTGAAGTCGCGATGGGGCGGCGGTGGGAAGGCGCTGACCGGACAAATGTGCATCCTTTTCCTCTCTCCGGAGACGCGATGAAGGCTCTCCTCGCGGACGGCGCCATGTTCGGCTGTGCAGGCTCGACGGGGTGGGCAGCAGCCTGGCTGCAGTTTGCTACTAGCAGGCACGTCGGCAAGTCATCAGAGAAGGCTATTAAAATTATGTAATTTGTACCGTGGCAAGCAGTTGAGCTCTGACCCGGTGACCTGGAAAAAGGCCATGAATTTTTCGCGAGCAACGCGATAACCTGACATGAAGGCCAATTGACGCTTCTGGTTGGTCAATCGACCTGGCCATGTGTCAGTCGTTGCTTTCTTGAGCTGAGTTTAGCAAGAAAGGAAGTACTGCGTGACCTTCGTGAGCAGAAATATCGCCCTACCCCCTTAGCACACTGGTGCGCCGTCGCAGAGCGAGTTCAACTGTCCTCGATTTGACTGGACGTTAACTGGCGCGCCCGTCGATGCCACGATCCTCCAAAGAACCTCTGTGAGCTCAGCCGTTTGAGATCGAGTCGTCACAGGCGCAGGGGGATCGCGGGCTCGCGACCTCGAGCTGCGGCGTCGAGCCGCCTCCGTGCGGCCGTCCCGACGTCGAAGGCGGCGGACCCTGGCCCGACCGTGCCGCGAAACGCCTGGCGTGTGCCCCGATTGGGTGGGAGGCGGGGTCAAGGGTCAGAACCCCCCCATGAGCTCCCGCCGCGGCTGCCACCGCGCGGCCGCGGGCCACAAACCGGGCGCGCCGAGGGCCCCCTGCGGCCCATCTCACTGGGGCGGCTCCCACCGGTTCCCCTGCTACAATTCTGCGCACTCCGCCTCCCGCCGCCTACCGCGCGCGTGTGTCCAGTCACGCCGGTTCGTCGCGCGGACCACAACAGACGCCCTTACCGCCGCCCCGCCGTCGTCCGCCGCCGAATCCGCCATCGTCGCCGTCGTTTCCTCCTTTCCCCACACCCACGCCCACCACCTTCCCGCTTTGCCCGTCTTCTTTGTAGCCTCTATATCCCCTCTTCCCTCACCCCCGCACCAACCTTCACGATGGCCTTTGTGTCTGCCGTGCCCGTCGGGGCCGCCCGCGTGACCGTCCATGGCGCGCAGAAGAGCTCCTTTGTGTCGACCACCCCCGCGCCCGCGGCGGCGGCGGCCACCCCCGCCGGCCCGACGATGCTGCTTGCCGCGCGCGTCCGCAAGGTGAGCGGCGGGTTCTCGACCAAGGGCGGCAGCTTTGCGCAGATTGCGTCGAAGGCCGACAAGTACCTGGCGCAGACGATCACGCAGCAGTACAAGGCTACCGCCGCCGCTGGTGGTGTGTACAATGTCCAGTGCACGGAGGGCTCTGTCGCGGGCATGGCCGACTACAAGCGCGTGGCCGCCAAGACCCGCGCCTTCCGGGACCTCCAGAAGACCGCGAGCCAGAAGTACGGCGACCTCTACGCGATGCGCGCGGCGTCCATCCAGATTGCGCACGGGTGCCACACGGAGGAGAAGATGCTGGTGAACAACCCGCAGGCGGCGGCGTCGTACGTGGTGGGCAAGCGCGAGTCGCTGCGCCAGTGCGTGCGCTACGCGTCCCCCGAGTCGGTTGAGGAGAACTACATTGCGTCCAAGGTGCAGGACCAGATGCTGAAGGCGGCGGCGCCGTACGGCGTATTCACCCGCTGCACTGACGGCACCGTGAAGGGCCATGCCGAGGAGATGCGCGTGGCCGCCCTCAACGCTGCCTACCGCACGCAGCAGGCGTCCCCCAACACGCTGACGCAGACCAAGTACAACCAGGCGGCGTTTGGGCGCTCGCAGGCGAACGGCTGCAACTACGAGGAGGGCCTTTGCACCGAGTACCCGGCTGCCGCCGCGTCGTTCCAGTACTACCAGAACTAGGGTGGTGCATGGCTGACAAGGCTCTTGTGTGAGTGTGTGCGGGCGCTTGATGGGGTTGCATTCCTCGCCACTACGCTTCTATTTCTTTTGCTTCCCTTGCGTTATCCCTGAGGTGGGCTTGGGGAGCATGTGAACGATTTGTTTTTCCTTCTCGAGAGAGGCGCACCTGCTGAATAGGTTTGGTTCGAGTTCTCCTTCCCTTTTGTCCTCGCCGTGTGTACTCTGCATCACGTGGGTGCGTCCGGGGAGCTCAGCATGGCGCGCGTTTCACATGTGCCTTGTCGCGACATCCCCTCCTCCGACTCGTACGCCTGCATCACAGAACAGGGGCGAAGCGGCAAAGTGTCGATCCGTGCCGCGTCCAGCGCCAAAGGGCCCATGCCAAAGGGGGTGTGACCGTGCTGGGCGGGCCCGGACGCGCTTTGGGCGACTGTTGCACCATCGTCTTGCATCCTGTCAACGTGGGGACATGGAGGAGGCCGTGTGACGGTCCAGCCACGAGTGCAAGCGTGTACAAGAACTGTGCATGATACCCGACTCTACCGCGTATCTGCAATAGAGCGAGTCTGTCCACCATCTGGGCTCAGGCGTCCTACGTGGCCGCAAGGGTGCGCACCTGACCAAGACCTCGCGTGGGACTGACATACTCTAGTGGAAACCCCCTGCGTCTACCACACATGCACATGCACATGCATGCCAACGTCGCCGCGACAGAGTTGGCCGACGTATGGCAGCGCAAAAGGACCAGAGAGGTACGCGCAAAAAAAAAAACCATGTCTTAAATCGACTAGCACACCACCGAGAGCACCGACCCATCAAGCCAGAAGCACGCGGGACCGTTGGTATAAAAATCGGGACCACCACTTGCCCGCTGCCGGGAGCAATACCCCGCCCCCACGCTCAGAGCAATATAATGCACACACACACGACCAGGGGGAGACAAAAGCGCCCCCCGTCGCAGTCCCCGTGGAATGACAAAAACAGGGGAAGATGAACAAACTGCCAACAGGCGCCGAGAAGACCAGGCGGAAAGAAAGCAAGCCGCGGGGGGATGGGGAGGCGTCTAGAACTTGCCCTTGTTCTTCTTCTTCTGCTTGTCCATCGTCCACGGCGTCGGGGAGCCCACCTTCGGGTACATGTCATCGACCTTGGAAAAGATGCGCACGGCGGCCTCCATGGCCTCCGACACCATGCTGCGGTCCTCCCCAACGTTCGCCTTGGCCAGGGCGGCCATGACAACATTGATCTCCGTCACCTCACGCATCAGCGTCGTCTTGCGCTGGTCCAACCGGGAGAGGATGTCCTGTGATTATCGCGACGTGGAGGCCCACAGCACAAGCACCAAACGGCGAGAGAGTTGGACACACTCACCAGCGATGATCCACCCCGCATCTGTCAGTGGGCTGACCCAGATTGGGAACATTCAGAACACAGCGACAAGACCAGAAGAGTGTCGTGCACGCAGTGTGCACATCCAACGACCGGTACGCTTTGCCCCACCCTCACCATGCATCGACAACACGACAACTCGCACCATGCATCGACAACACGATAACTCGACACAACAAAAAAAAAGCTCACGCCCAACGGGACCCACACAGCCAGCACACACGGCTCAGGCCATCGCCGCGCCCCCCCCCACCCCCCCCCCCCTCGCCCCCCGCGGCCCCCCCCCGCAGCCACCACCGTACCTGCACCGCGTTGATCTCGCAGCCCTCCTCGATGCAGCCCCTGGCCGCAGACAGGTCCTCGGCGAGGCCGTCCTCGCCCAGCGCCATGGTCATCCGCGCGGCGCGGACGCGGGGCGCGGCCACGAGCCGCGCGCCCGCAAAGGCCGACGCGCACGCCGCGGGCGCCGGCCGCACGGGCGACAGCGCCGCCGCCGAGGTGCCCACAAACGCGTACATGGTTGGGGATGAGGGGGGGGAGGGAGGGGGGGGTGGGTGGCGGGGGGGGGGAGGGTGAGGGGCGGGTGAGTGACCGCGATGAGAAACGTTCCCGCGTGCGTGTCGAGGGTAGACGGCGGCGACGGCGGCGGAGGAGGGGGGGGTAGCGGCGAGGGGTCGGAGGCGGTGGGTAGATGGACGGGACGGCGATGCGGCCGGGACGGATCTTGGACGGCCGCGGCCACGGACCGTGGCCGCGATCACATTTTCGGGGTCGTGTGGTGGGGTCTCCAGCAGGGCGGCCAGCGATTTTCCATCCGCGCGGGAGGGGGCCCACGGGCGGGGTGGGGCGGCAACAGGGGTTTCGCGATCTCGGCGCGCTCTTCACCTCTTGGTTGGCCCGCCAGGAAGAATCTGTTGCATTCTTCGTGGAATGGCTGTCGCCAAGTCGTACACGTGTAGGCAAGTTAACTTTCAACTTGTTTGGAGTTTTTCGTGTCGAGAGCATGGTCAGCGGTCGTGGTGGTCGGGAGCAGCTCATCGACCACGCCCTGGCGGCCGAGCCCGTTTGGGCACGCGCCGCTCCGAGCCGCCGCCGCCTGCAGGCAGCTGCCTCCCCGCGCGGCATGTCTGCCTGCCTGATGAGCGCCGTCGTCCAAGGTCCCGCAGCGTCCGCCGGCAGACCCAGCGGCGGGCGGCCGGTGCGCCACTCTTGTCTCCGCGGGTGGGGGGGCAGGCCGCCGCGGCGCCCGCCCCACCCGCGGCGCGCCCGGCGGGCGGCCCCCCCCCCCCCCCGCCGCGCGCGCGCCGCGGCGACGCCGACCCGCGCGCAGCCGGCGGGCTCGCCGCAGCAGCCGCACCACGGGCGGGCGGCGGCGGCTCCCCTACTTGAACGCCGCCGCCGCGGGCGGCGGCGGCGCCCCCCCCACGGCCGCCGCCGCCCCCCGCGGTGCGACCTGGACCATCCGTGGCGCGGCGAGCGGCGCACGCCACGTCGGTGGAGCGCCGCTGGGCACCCTCCTCCCCCCCCCCCTCCTCCTCCTTCCCCACTGTTCTTCGCCAGTGGTCCGTGCCGCCACGGCCATGGCCACCCGCGCCCTCGCCGCCGCCGCCGCGCTCGTGGTGGTGGCGGCCGTCGCGGCGGCGGCGCCGCCGCCCCACTCCCTAAGCCCGTGCGCGGCGCGGTGTGGCGGCGGCGCCGCCGCCGCCACGGCGTGCGCGCTGGACGCCGGCCGGCCGGGGCGGTGTGGGGACTGGGCGGCCGCCGCCGCCGCCGCCGCCACCGCCGCCGCCGCCGCCGTGGGCGGCGTCCGCGTCACCGCCGCGGGCGGCGCTGGTGGCGCCGCCGCCGTTGCCGCGGCGGCCGCCGCCGCGGCGGCCGCCGCGGGCGGGGGGGGGCGTGGCCCGCTGCTGCCGCCGCGCGCGCGGCTGCTCGTCGCCCGCCCGCGGCCGGTGGCGGCGGGCCCGCCGCCGCCGCCGCCGCCGCGTGTGCCGGCACCCACCGACGTGCCGGTGGAGGCGTCGCCGTCGGGGACACTCGCGGCCGACGAGACGCTGGTGGGCGCGCCGCCCGTTGCCGACACGCGGGTGGACGCGGCGCCCACCGAGACGCCCGCCGCGGCGGCGGCCGACAAGCAGATCCCCGTGCCGGCGCCCACCGCGGCGGCCACGTCGGCCGCCCTCCCCGCCGCCCGCCCCCGCCCCGTCGGCCGCCTCGCCGCCACCGCCGCCCGCGGTCGCGGCGCGCTCTCCTCG
This sequence comes from Pyropia haitanensis, assembly GCA_008729055.1. Lineage (NCBI taxonomy): Eukaryota > Rhodophyta > Bangiophyceae > Bangiales > Bangiaceae > Pyropia > Pyropia haitanensis. The sequence goes on along the minus strand of SDUX01000004.1, from coordinate 6,250,901 downwards.
GCACTGTCCGCGGCGGCGCGCACGGCCACCGCCGCCGCGGCGGCGGCGGCGGCGGCGGCGGCGGCGGTGGCGGCGGCGGCGGCACCGCCGCCACCCCCCCACGGGCCGGTGGACTGTGGGCAGGTGGCCGCGGCGGTCGTCGGCCGCTGCTGCAGCGTCCCGGCCTACGCCGCCGCGTCGGCGGTGTGTGGCGCGCGGCAGGGGCGGCGGGCGTAGGGAGCGGGGGGGGGGGGGGGGCAACAGCCCAGCGCGCGTGGGCGGGGGGGGGGGAACCCCGCCGCTGCCGCCGACCGCCGTCGGGGTGCCGCCGCGGCGCGCGGCGGTACGGTCGCGCGAATGTTGGTGGTCGGCACGGTGGGGGCCGGGCGGTGTTTTGGGGGGGGGGGGGAGGGGGGAGGGGACGGAGTGGAGACGGCCCCGGGTGCCACGGGCGGCGGGCGTTGCCCGCCGAGGGGGGGGTAGGGTGGGGGGGTGTCGCGGGGACGGCCGCCGCGCGGGCCGGCCGCCGCGCGCGGCGCGCGGCGCGGGCGGCTCCCGCACGGCCACCGGGGCGGTGGCACGGACGGCGGGGCGGGCACGGACGCCCCGCGGGGCGTCTAGCGAGTCGCCGCGTGCGAGCGCCGCCCCGGCAGGGGCGAAAGCACAAAAAAAAAAAAAAAACGACGCGCCACGGATAGGTCTAGGCACGGGCAGGCCGTCGCCGCCGCCGCCGCCGCCGCGGCCACCTCACTCGCCATTGCACTCGGCGAGCGCGTGGAGGTCGCGTATTTGGCTGGGCGACCGCTGGATCGGGACGACCCGCCCCGCGCCCCCCCCCCTCCCCCCCCCCCCCCACCCGCCGCGCTCATCGAGCCACCCGGCCGCCCCCCCCCCGCGTCGTCCTCCACCTCGTCCACCTCGTCCACCTCCTCCTCCTCGTCGGCCAGCTCGTCGGTCGGCGGCAGCTCCGACACGGACGGGAAGACGCCGGCGAGCGCGCCGTCGGGCGTCGCGTCGTACGCCCAGCCGGTCTGGAAGCCATCGTCCGACAGCGTCGGCCGGAGGGCCACCTCCCGCAGGCCCGCCTCGGCACCCCCGCCGCCGCCGCCGCCGCCACCCCCCCACCCCCGCCACCCCTGCCGCCGTCGCCGCCGTCGCCGCCGTCGCCACCGTCGGGCGCGCCCCCACCGCGGGGCCCCCACCGCGCCGACGGCGGCAGCGACGGCGGCGGCCGCGACGCGCGGCTGCCGGCCGGCCGCCGCGCAAACGCAACCGCGGCGAGGGCGGTGGCGGCGGCACCCACCACGCCCGCCGTGACGGCGCCCACGACAATGCCCACAGACGACGCGGCGGCTGCGCCGCCCCCGCCCCTCCCCCCACCCCCGGCGTCGCCCGACCGGGGCGGCGTCGCGACCAAGCTCTTGGTCCCCGTCAGGTCCACCGACAGCCGCCGCGCCGCCAGCGCCGGCGTCCGCTCCAGCCCGTGCGCCGCCACGTAGACGGCGAGCGCGTCGAGGCGCGGCCGCAGCGCCGCGGCGGCGCGCGTCGGGTAGCGCAGCTCGACGGTCACGTTGACGGCGTCGCCCGTCGCGCCGACGAGCGTCACGACCGACCAGTTGGACGGGTTGGTCCGCGAGTGCGCGGCGAGCGCCGCCACCAGCGACGTGGCGACGCCGAGGTCGACGCGCGAGCGGGGGGTGACGCGGAGCTCCATGGCGAGCACCGCCGCGCCGTCGTCGCCGGGGATGGGCGTGGAGGGGGCGGCGATGTAGGGGGGGGGGTGGGGGGGGGGTGGCCGGCGGGGGGCTCTCTTCGGGGAACGGATCGTCGGTCGGCGCCGCGCCACCGCCGGGCGTTGGCGCCGGTGTCGTCATAGGCGACGGCGTCGGCGTCGGCGTCGGCGTCGGCGTCGGCGACGGCAATGGCGCCGGCGTCGGCGACGGCAATGGCGTGACGGTCGGGTCGAGCGTCTCGGCCGGCGGCTCGGCTGTGGCCGACGGCTCACCCGTTGCGGGCGGGGTGGGTGTGGGCGATGAGGTCGGCGACGGCGTCGGTGACGGGGACGGCGTCGGCGACGGCGTCGGCGACGGGGACGGCGTTGGCGACGGCGACGGTGACGGAGACGGCGTTGGCGACGGCGTTCGCGTCGGCGACAGTGAGGGGAACGGCGTCGGTGGCGGCGTGACGGTCGGGTCTAGCGTCTCGGCAGGCGGCTCGGCAGTGGCCGTCGGCTCACTCGTTGCGGGAGGCGTCGGCGTCGGCGACGGCGTCGGCGTCGGCCACGGCGTCGGCGTTGGCGTCAGCGCCGGCGTCGGCGTCGGCGTCGGCGTCGGCGTCGGCTTCGGCGTCGGCGTCGGCGTCGGCGTCGGCGTCGGCGTCGGCGTCGGCGTCGGCATGGCCGTCGGCAGCAGCGTCTCGGCGACTGGCTCGGCCGTCGCCGTCGGCGCCGCGGTCGCCACGGGCGTCGGCGTTGGCGCGAGCGTCTCCGCCACGGCCGTGGGCGACGGTGTTGCCGTCGGCGCGACCGCCGCCGTCGGTGCCAGCGTCTCCGCCACGGGTGTGGTCGACGGCGTCGCCGCCGGGGCGGCCGCCGCCGTTGGCATTACGGTCGGCAGCCGCGTCGCGGCGACGGGCTCGGCCGCTGCCGCCGCGGTCGGCGTGGCCGACGCGGTCGGCCAAGACGGGGCGCCGGCGGGGCGGGCCGGCGCCGCGACCGCCAGGGTGGCCACCGCGGGCGTCGCGGCGGCGGCGGCCTCGGCGGCTGGCCCAGTCACCGACGGCGGGGAGGTCGCCCGGTGGTCCACGGCCGTTGCCGACGGCGTCGGCGCCGGCGACGGCGTCGACGGCGGCGACGGCGTCGGCGACGGCGTCTGCGTTTGCGACGGTGCCCGCGGCGGCGGCGTCGGCGATCGGGCAGGCGGCGGCGCGCGGCCGACGCCAGCTGGGGTGCAGGTGGGGGTGGCGGCGGCCGTGCCCGCCGCCGCCCGTGCGGGCGACCGCGCCAACGGCGCGGCCATTGGCGGCGGCGGCGGCGGCGGCGGCGGCGGCGGCTCGGGCGGTGACGCGGGCCGCCCGCCGCCGTCGTGCGCGGCGACGGCGGTGGCGGCTACCGCCGCCGCGGTGGCGGCGGCGGCGGCGGCGGCGGCGGCGGCGGCGGCGGCGGCGGCGGCGGCGACGACCGCCACGGCGACCGCGCCGCGTGCGAGCCGGCGGCGGCGGCGCCGCGGTGGCGCGCCGCCGCCGCCCGCCATGGCGGCGTCGGTGTGAGGTGGGGGGGGGGGGCAGCGGCGGTCCGCAGCGGGGGGGAGGGGCGAGCGGCGGGGCGGAACGGGAAGAGGCGGGAGCGCACGGGGGGTGGGGGAGGGCGCGGGCGGCGGGGGCGCAGCGGGGATTGGGGAGGGGTGAAGCGGCGGAGGGGGGGGGATGGGGGCGGCGGGCCACCGTGTGGGTAGACGGGCGCCGGGGCTTGCCGCCGCGGCGGGCGTCCAGCAGGGGAGCGGCAGCGGGCGGGGGGGGGGAACGGAACACGGGACGCGGCGGTGGCCACCGCCGCCACCCCCGACGCCGTCCCGCGCCTGTCAAGCGGGGACGGTTCCGCTCGTCGCGCCGCCCGTGGCGGCGCACCGCCCACCGCAGGGGGGGGTGCGCAGACACCCGCCGCCGCCGGCGGCCAGCGGCACGGGAACAAAAAAAAGGGGCGGCGGCCGCGCGGGCGGCCGCCGCGCACCCCGTCGGCACCCCCCCCCCCCGCCCACGGCGGCAGCGGCGGCGGCGGCGGCGGCGGTCACCCCTCCCCCGCCGCGCGGGCGGTCGGCGGCCAGCCGCGGCTGGCCGCCAGCCGGCCGTCCCCTCCCCCCTTCCCACCCCCCGCCTCGTCGTCGGCCGGTGGGGGGTTCCCCCCCTGTGGCGGGACCGTCGCGACGGACGGGGCGGCCGGCGCGCGTGCGCGCGCCGGCAGCGGCGTCGCGGGTGGCGGGGGCGAGCCCGCGGCGGCGGCGGCCACCGCCCGCCGCGGGCGCGCCAACGTACCGCCGCGGCGGCCGCCGCGGCCGCCGCCGCCGCCGCCGCCGCCGCCGCGCAGCGGGCGGCGTCAGCCCGACAGGCGTGGCGGGGCGGCGGCGCCGCCCCACCCGCCACGGCGGCCCCGCGTCGTGGGGGCGCCGCCGCCGCCGCGCGGCGGCGGCGGCGCGGCCGAGCCACCACCGCCCCCGCGCCGGCGCGGGGCGTCGGGGCCACGCCCGCCCCCCCCCCCCCCCCCCCCCTCTCCCCCGCTCTTCCCCCACACGGACGGGGAGGGGCGGCAACGTCTAGAGATACGCTGCACCCGCCGCGGCGGCGGCGGCGGTGGTGGGCGGTGGTGCGGCGTCGCGCGGGCCCGCGGGCGACGGTGCCACGCCCGGCGGGGGAGGGGGAGGGGGGGGGGTTCCGTAGCCGCCGCCGCCGCCGGAGGGGGGGGCGGGGGGGGGGGGGGGGAGGGGGAGGAGCCGTGTCGCGCCAGACACCACCACCACCCCGCGCCGTGCGCTGCGCGCGGGCAGACCCGCGATGGCCGACGCGGCGGCGGGCGGTGCGGCCGGCGGCGGCGGCTGGGGGGGGAGGGGGGGGGGGTGGGTGCCGCCGCGGGCGCGGTGCCGCCGCGGCGGGGTGTGGCGGCCGCCCGCGGCGGCGGGGAACGGAATGACAGTCGGGGGGGGGTGCCGGCCGGGCGGGTGCGCGTGGCGCCACCGCCGGGGAGAGGGGAGCGGTTGACACGGAGGTGGGGGGGGGGGGGGAGGGGCGGAGAGGGGGGGGGGGGGGGGGGGGGCGGGGGGCACCGGCCGCGCCGAGCCCCACCCATCGCGTTTTCTACAGCACCCAGCGCAGGGACACGAGGGGTGGTTTTGGCGCGACTGCCGAGGGGTGGGGGGGGGGGAAGACGGACGGGGAAGGGACGGGAGCTCCACAGGGGGGGGGGTGTCGGGTCCTCGCGCCCGCGCCGGCGGCAACGCCAGCGGCGGCGCCAGGGGGGGAAGGGGGGGGGGAGGTGCCGACGCCCGGCCGCGGTTTTGCCGTCTGGAGCGTCGGCCGGCCGGGTGCAAGTGGAGGGGGGGGGGGTTGGCAGCCAGCCGGTCGGGGTCCCCCCCCCCCCCCCCCCCCCCCAACACGGCCCCTTTGCTGCTGCCGCCGCCCACCGTGACGCGAGGCTGGATCGTGGCGGCCCGCCGCGCGGCTGCCGCGGCGGCGCGCACGGCACCGCGGCTACGCTGCACCGTGCTCTGCTGCGCGGGGCGGGGGGGGGGGGCATACAGCCGGCCGGCCACCCCGCCCCACACACCCCCCCCTGGCTGACGGCGGCGCGCCGCCGTTTGGGCGCCTCCATCTGCGGGGGCGCAACAAACGGTTCGCGGCAGAGTACGTAGCGGTGTTTGCGCGGCAGCCAGCGGGGGACGTGGGGCGGGAGAGGGGCAACCCCCGGAGGAATCCGGGCGGGTGTGGTGGAGCGGGAGAGGGGATGATTGGGCATGCATGGGGTCGGCAACAGGACAGATGATGGTCGACGCGGAGGCGGGGCTACGGAAGAGGCGAGCCGCGGGGACCTTGAGGATGGACGCATGGGGGGAGGGGGGGCTACCTGGACACGGCGCTGTGGCTGTGGCGACCGCCACGTGGGGGGACCAAGAGCGACGCCGCTCACCAGCGGTCCATTGGTTTGGAGGAAATCCACTTGGCAACGAGCTTCGTCCAACGTCTCCACTCTGTTACTTACTGCCAATTCTCTTGTGGCGACCTCCGCCTGCGGCGCTTCAAGCGTCGGCGGATCCGCCTTGGCACCGGCAAGTGCCCGCAAACACGCTGGTCGGCCCCGTTCCAGTGACCAGGCACGCACAGGGGCCACTCGCCGGCGACGGCAGTCTTGGTGGCAACCCGACGGGCGGGCCCACACAGGACTGCACACCGCCGTGCGGTCGTCAGCCTCGAGACCGCCGTGCCGGCCGCGCGGCCGCGCCCGTGCGGCGCGGCTGGCGGCGCGCGTCGGCGGCGCCCGCCCCCCCCGTCGAGACACCCGGTGGGCCCCCCCCCCCTTCCGTTCCAACGGGACGACCCAACGGGAGCCCTGACACCCCTGACACCGCCGCGCCGGCCGCGCGGCGCGTCGGCGCACACGCCGCCGCGGGTGCCACCGCCACCGCCGCTGCCGCCGGTGGGGGGGGGGGTGCGCCGCTGGGCTCACACGGCTCGGCCGCACGAGGTGCCGCCGCCGCGTCGCGGCGGACGTCAGCGGCGGCAACCGCGCGCTGGACGCTACGGTCCCGCCTGGCAACGCCCGCCACCCCTCCTTGCCCCCCTCGAGCCGTGCCGCGGCCGCCCCTCCCCCCCCCGCTCCGCCCGCGGCGTCGGCAGCCCCTGTCTGCCCGCCTCACCCCGGCGGTGGCCGCTGCCGCTCCCCGTCCACCCCGCCGCCACTCCGCCGTCGCCTGTCCCTCGCCGCCGCCCTCCCGCTGCTGGCCGTCCCGCCGCGTCTGCCATCATGGCGCCACCCGCCCGGCGTCTACGGCGGGTGCTGGCCGCGGCAGCGGCAGCCGCGGCGGCCGCCGCCGCCGCCGCCGCCGCTACCATCCCCGCCGCCGCCGCCGCGGCGCGGGGCCGGCGTACCCCCCCCCCGCCTGGAAGGACGCCGCCCTCCGCCGCGCCGCGTGTGGCGGCGGCTACCCCGGCGCGGTCACGCCGCCCGGCTACTGCGCGTACGTGGCGGCGTCGGGGCTGGCGGGCCCGCGGGGCATCACCGTTGACGCGGCGGGGGACTTGGTCGTCGTCGAGCGGTTCCGCCCGCACAAGGGCCGCATCCGCAGCTACCACCTGCCGCCGTGGGCGGCGCGGACGGGGCTGCGCGCGCGCCTCCGGGCGGTGACGCTCGTGCCGGCGGATGAGGAGGTGAACCTCAACCACGGGGTGGCGGTGGCGGGGGGGTTCCTGTACGCCTCCAACGACACGAGCGTCTTTCGGTGGCCGTACAAGCCAGGGCAGCGGCGGTGGATTGGCAACGGGGTGCGGCAGGTGGTCATTGACGGCATGCCAGGGGGGGTCGTCCTCCGCCACTACACGCGCACCCTACAGTTCAACGCCGCGGGCGACCTCTTCATGTCCATTGGCAGCCGCCAAACCGACGGCGTCGACGGCACGCCGTGGCGGAGTATGGTCAAGCGGTACCGGGCGGCGGTGGTGGCGTCGTGGGCGGCGCCGTCGGCGCGGCCGCTGCACTGGCAGCGGGGGGAGACGTGGGCGCTCGGCCTGCGCAACGAGGTGGGCCTCGCGTTTGACGCGGAGGGGGTGCTGTGGGGGGTGGAAAACGGGAACAACGTGGTGCGCGATGAGCGGCTGGGGGGGGACATTACCGATGACAACCCTTGTACGTTGTGCGGCGGGCAAGGGCGATGCAGGGGGGGGAGGTGGGGTGGAGAAGGGGGGGGTGAGCGGCCTACGTGGGGCCGGTCCTGTGGAATGCATCCGCCAGGTGTGGAGATGTTGGCGGCCGCCGCCAGGGGTGGGTGCCTGTCGTGGCCACCCCCGCCGCACCGCGGTGTCACTTTTGAGGCTGCGGCGGGAGCTGGTTGCGGGGGAGTCGTGGGGAGCGGCCGCCGCGACCCCCGTGGCGTCGTGTGCCCGAGAGCATCCCGACTGACGGTCACCTGTGTTTGCGTCGCCTCTCACCCGCTGGCCCACCCCTGTACTCTTGGTGCCCCCGCCGCCGCCGTTGGTGCCACCCGCCTGACCTCTCCCGCCGCCTTCATCTCCCCTCCCGTAGGCGAAGAAATCAACCGGCTGGACAGGCCCGGCGCCTTTTACGGCTACCCCTACTGCTGGTCTGAGCACACGCTCCCCCCCCCCCGCAAGTCCGTCCCCGGCCGGCAGCACGCGTGGCTCCCCTTTACGGCCCCCGCCCGGCCCGGGCGGCCGCGCAAGACCTGGCGCGGGACGCCCATCACCAACGCCTTTTGCCGCAACCCCGCCCGCGTCGTCCGCCCCGCCGCGTGCCTGCCCGCCCACTGGGCGCCGCTGGGCATGGCCTTCCAGCCGCCGCCACCCCCCGCCAAGGCGCCCGCCGCGGCCGCGCGGTACGCGTTTCCCGCCAGCGGCGCGGGCGACGCGATCGTGCTGAGCCACGGCAGCTGGTCCCGGGTGCCCGCCGTTGGCTACGCCGTCGCACGCGTCCGCTACGCCCGCGGCGCGCCGGTGCTCCGCCGCGGCGCGCCGGGCGTGGCGGTCACCCCCGAGGTGCTGTTTGGGAGCGCCACCGCCGCGGCGGGGGACGTCAAGTTTGCAAACGGCTTCCGGCCGCTGGACGGGGTGTTTTGGACGGACGGGAGCTTTGCGTTTACGGGGGACACGACGGGGGAGATTGTGCTGCTGCGGTACTACTGGTGAGGGGGGAAAAGGGGGGGGGCGGGCGAAAGGGCCCGACTGCTTCTTGCTTTCTTTGACTGCGCGACGCTGTCTATTCTTGGTACGCCGCGGCGGGTGTGCGGGCCGTCAGCCCGTCGCGGCTGTCGGACCGGCCGAGTCCGCTACCACCCGCAGCGCCCCCCGACGACTGGCCGTGGGCGCAGCGCGTGTGGATGACCCGTGGAGCTCGAGGAGACACGGACGCTCCGCCCATACCGTCGCGTACCCGCGACGGCTCAACGGGCGGGGACCGCATCACAACCGGCGCCGGCAGTTGGAAAGGACGGCCGACCAGCAGGGGAGCACCCACGAGCAAGAAGCCGCCCACGCAGCCGTCCGTGCCCCCCCCCTCCGGCACTGTCCAACAGCACCTCCCCCCCGCGCGGCACGCCGCGCTCCAACGCGTTCCGCCTTGCCCACACCCCCCACCCCCGCTCCCTCTCGTGACTAGGCCTTTCGAAAGAACACGTACGCCTTGTTGGCCTCGGCCGCCCGGTGCATGTCGTCCCGCCGCGTGCGGGTGCGGCCGGTCTTGTTGGACAGGTCCACCAGCTCCGCCGCCAGCCGCAGGCCCGCCCCGTGCTCCTTCCGCAGCCGGAACGAGTCGCTGTGGCCGGGCGCGACACAGACACCGTACGTGGGGGGACGCGTGGACGGCAACCATGCAGCACAAGACACAAAGCGGGGGGACTGGCGGGGGGGAGGCAACCGCAGAGCCAATGTCAGTACGGGCGTGCACCAACGGGTCATCCCGGCGGGTCCAACGCGGCGGCGGCCCGCCACGATGGCGGTGCTGGGCGGCGCCTCCCCCCCCCCCCCCCACAGTCTGGGTGGGCACGCATCCGACAGGCCCGTGGGGGGCGCCCCGTACGTGACGCGCGCCATCCCCCCCCCCGCCTTACGCCCACGCGCGGGCCCCACCCACAGCACAGCCAACAGCGGCCCACACTCCTCGGTAGGTCATGACAGCGGGACATCCCCCCCTCCCCCCCCCAACGCACCGCAGCAGCCGTAATGCGAGCGACTCTGCCCGCGCCGGCCGGCACGGGACGGGCATCTGGATGGCGCGGCCGCCCGACTTCCACTTGATCGTCTCGACGAGCGGCTTGGCATTCTCCACCGCCGCGTGGATAAACTCAACGGGTCTGTGGGTGCGGGAGGGGGGGCGCGGGGGGGAAAAGGGAGGGAGAGGGGGGGGGGGGGGGAATGACCGGGGGGAGAGGCACGCGGGTGGCAAGCGAGGCGCCAACAAAGCCATGGGGCACGGCAAAGGGAGGGGAGGCGGGGCCACAGACGTACGGAGGGAGAATGGGGTAGTGCGGCAGAGGTTGGCAGCGTGTGAGTTTTGGGTCTGGCAGGCAGCCCACGCGCCGCCGCGCGCCGCCGCGCGCGTCTTGGTACGCGCCCGCAGGGGTGGGGGGCGCGTCGACGGGCGGCGCGGCGGGCGGCGCCCGCCCCGCCAGTGCCGCGGCCGCGGCCCGCCACGACGCTCGCGGGACCTCACCAGCGGCGGCGGCCAAGCCCAGGCGCCACCACCAAGACGAGGGCAAGATACCGGGGCGACGACCGCGGGCGCCGCGGCGCCCATTGCCGCGGCGACCTGCGCGGGACACCCCCGCGCGCGGGGCGGGCACTGGCAGCCACGCCCCCCCCCCCCCCCCCCCCCCCCCTACTACACCTCCGACGCACAGCGCACGTACCTCTCGACACCGTGGCGACGGCGGAGCTCCACGACCGCCTCGTCAATGAGGGCCATCGCCTTGGTCTTCTCCCCGTGCCGCATAAACATGCGCGCCATGCGCGCGACGAGCGGGTCCCGCACGAGGAGGGACATGGCCGGCCGGCCGGCGGGCGGGCGGGGGGGGGGGGAGAAAACCAATCCAAAGAGGGGGGGGGAGCGAGGGGGGGGGGGTTGGAGGGCGCACCGGCTACGGTGTGGCGCGTCGCGGCGACGCCGACCGCCCCGCCGCGGCGACGCGGGTGTCGCGCACGAGCGCAACGGGGGTGGGGCGCGCGTGCGGGGCCGCCGCGACGGCGGCCGCCGCTTCTTCCCCGCGGCGGGTCGGAGTCGCGAGCAAGGCAGCCCGCCGCCGCCGCCCCGACGGGCGTGCCCAACAATGGATCCGTCAACGTTGGCAATGGGTGAGCCAAGTACGACTGGTGTGACGACCCCACAGCCAAAGTGTGGGCGCCGCGGATCCACTTTTTCAAACTTTCTTCCCCGCGATTGGCGGCGCGGCCTTGGCGCGCGCCGCACGGTCGGGGACGTTGCCGTTGTGGGCGCCGCTCCTCCGCCCCCCCCCCCCCCCCATCCGCTGTCCCCCCCCTCCCCGACGCCCGCCGCAGTCGTCCCCCACCCCCTGCCCACGGGCGTCACGCGCTACCGCCCCGATCGCCCTCAAGCCCCTTCCTCCCCTCCCCCCCCTCCTTTTTTTTTTTTTTTTTTCTGGCTTCGTGCCCGCCCGTTCCACCCGGTCACCCCCCCGCACACGCCCTCCGCCTCCCCCCGCCCCCCCCCCCCCCCCCCCCCCGCCGCGATGGCGTCCACGACGCCCCTGCGGCCGCCGCACGGGCGGCAGCCCCCCTCCACGCTCCCGCCTTCCCCCTTTACACCCCGCCTGACCCGCGCGCGCACCGCCGCGGCCGGCGGCGGCGGCGGCGGCGGCGGCGGTGGCGGCGGCGGCGGCGGCGGCGGCGCGCGTGCCGCCGCGTTTGGTCCCGCCGCCGGCGGCGGTGGCGGCGGCCCGCTGGGCACCCCGCACCCGACCGCCCGGCGGCTGTTGGCGTTTCCCGCGACGCCCGCGGCGGCCGACGGCGGCGCCGCGGGTGCCGCCGCCGCCGCCGCCGCCGCCGCCGCCGCGGCGGCGGCGGCCGCGGCGGCCGCGCCGAGCCGGGTGAGCCTCGGCGCCGGCGGCGCGGCGCTGCTGCTGCCCGTCCCCGGCGACGCGGCGGAGCTACTCGCCGGCGGCGGGGAGGCGGCGCTCCGCGTCGCGGCGCGGGATATCCTCGCCGCCGCCACGGCGGGCGTTGGTGGTGGCGTCGCCGGGGGGGGGGGGGTGCGGACGCGGCGGGGGGGGGCGCCCCCGACGGGGGGGGTGGGGGCGCCCTCGCCGCCGCGGGCTTTGCGCGCGAGATGGCGGTGGCGGTCGAGGCGGCGGCGGGGGTGGCGGTGGCGTTTGCGCGGGACCGCCAGCTGCACCCGTTTGTGCGGTACGTTGGGGGTGGTGGGGGGTGTGCGCGCGGGTGGTGAAGGGGGGGGGGGGGGGGGGGGGGGGCGGGGGGGGGGGGGGGGGCGCACCAGCGCGTGTCGGCGCGGCTGCTTTGCCCGGCGTGTGAGGCGGGCGGCAGGGGGGGGGGGGGGGTGGGGGGGGGGTGGGGGGGGGGGGGGTCGTGGGCGTGTCGGGCGGCTGCGGCGAGGCGGAGGAGGGGCCGCACGCGGCCGCCCCGCCCGTTTTTTCACGCCCCGCCCCGTTGACCTGGTCCGCGCCCTGCGATGATGCTGACTGGAAGCCCGTCCGCGCGCGTGGCGCACCTGGCGCCGTCCCGCTGTTTTGGTTGCCGCCCGTGCGCGCTGTGCCACCCCCCCGGTGACGCTGTGACTTTGTCGCCGCCCGCAGGTCCCGCGTCGCGGCCGTCGCGGACCGCCTGCACCTGGAGCACTCGCTGTGGCACCTGCTGACGCACACCTTCCCCGCCGCCGCCGCGGCGCCGTCCCCCTGCGACACCCCGTCGGCGCGGTTTGCGCCCGCCGCCGCTGTGGCGGGGGTGGCCGGCACGGCCGCCGCCGCCGCCGCCGCCGCGGGCGCGGGCGCGTCGCCCACCCTCCTCACCGCACGGCGGACGCTCGCGGCGGTCGAGGCGGCGGCGGCGGCGCGGCTCGGCGGGGCCCCCCCCGCGGCGGCGGCGCTCGCCCCCCTGGACGACCCCGCCTACGCCGCCGCCGACACGGCCGCCGCCGCCGGCACGGCGCCGACGCTCGACGCGCGCCGCACGCGGGTCGAGGCCGCCGCGGCGGGGCGGCTGGCGCTGGCCGCCCTCCAGGCGGTGCGGGCGGGCGACGTGGCCGCCGCCGCCGCCGCCGCGCGCTCCGTGGGGGGGGGGGGGGGGGTGGCGGCGGCGCTGCTGCTGGGGGGGGTGGGGGGGGGGGCGCTCGCGACGGACGGCGCCCCGGGGGGGGCCCGCGCCTCGTGGCTGCGCGTCGCCCGCAAGGTGGCGGCCGCCACCAATGGCATCGGCGGCGGCGGCGGCGGCGGCGGCGGCGGCGGCGGCGGCGGCGGCGGCGGCGGCGGCAGCGTGACGCCGCTGGAGCGGGCGCTCCTCGGCGTCTTGTCGGGGTGCGCGGCGCCCGCGGTGGCGGTGCTGGCCGACTTTGAGGACCTGGTCTGGGCGCGCCTGAGCGCGGCGGTCGTCGCCGCGCTGCCGCGGCGGCGGGACCTGAGCGGCCGCGCCCTCCGCGGCGCGCTCCGCGCGGCCGCCCTCGCCGCCGTCGACGGCGCGGTGCCGCTGACGGGCGACGGCCTGCGCGGCGTGCCGGGCCGGGGCGGGGGGGTGGGCGGCCTCGGCCCGCCCGCCGGCCACGGCACGGCCGGCACGGCCGCTGGCGGCGGCGGCGGTGGGGGTGGGGGTGGCGGCGGCGGCGGCGGCGGCGGGGTGGCGGCCCGCACCGGCGGCGCCGCCGCCGCGGCGGTCCGCCGCATCTGGTGCGTCGCGGCGCTCGGCGGCGACGCGGCCGTCGTCGGCGCCGCCGACGCGGCCGAGCTGTACGCCGCCGCCGCGGCGCTCGCCGCGGCCGCCGACGGCGGCGAGTGGGCCGCCCGCACCGCCGCGGCGGTGGCGGTGTTTGGGCGCCTCGCGGGGCTCGCCGCCGCCGCGGACGTGGCGGCCGAGCACGACGCCGCCCTGGGGGGGTACGTGCGGCTGCTCACCGCCGCGGCGGCGCGGGGGTTTGGCGGGGGGGGGGGGGTCCCGCCCGCCGCGTCGACCGCGCTGGTGACCGTCGGCGGCGGCGGCGGCGGCGGCGGCGGCGGCGGCGGCGGCGGCGGTGGGGGCGGCCGGCGGCCGCCGCCCGCCGCGGCGCGCCCCCCCTGGGACGTGATTGTCCGGTGGGCGACGCAGCTGCTCGCCCCCGCGCGGGTGGTGGCGGCCCTGTCGGCGGCCCTCCTCGCCGCCACCGCCGCGGACGGCGGCGTTGGCGTGCCGCCCGGCGCGGCCGCGTCGACCGCCGCGCGGCGGGCGGTGCTGACAAAGGCGGGCGCGTGCCTCGCGTCCCGCCCGGGGGGGGCGGCGCTCCTCCGCGCCGCCGCCACGGACGCGGTCGCGGCGGTGCTGCCCGCCGAGGCGGGCGGCACTGCCCGTGGTGGCGGCCTAGGCGGCGGCGGCGGGGCGGACCCGGTCGCGGCGCTGACGCTGCTGACGCTCCCCGGGTACGAGCAGCCCGCCGCGGCGGTGACGGCGGCGGCCGCGCTCGCGCGCGCCGCGTTCCTCGCGCCCGACGGGCGGGACGCGGCGCGGGCGGCGGTGGCGGCGATCGAGCCGCCGCTGCTCGCCGCGGCGGCCGCCGACGGGCCCGCCGATGGGGCCGCCGACGACGATGGCGGCGGCGGCGCGGCGGCGGCGGCCGCCGCGGAGCTCGCCGACTGGCGTGCCTACTACGCCGCGCTCGCCGCGACGGACGTGTACACGAGCCGCTACCACACCCGCCGGCCGCCGCCGCCGGACGCGGCGACGCGCGCGGCGGCCGCCGGTGCCGGTGGCGGCGGCGGTGGCGGCGGCACGCCGGGCTGGGCGTCCCCTGGCGGCGGCGGCGGCAGCGGCGGCGGGGGTGCCTCGGCCGCCGCCGCGGGGGCGGTCGTGGACGCGTACGTGGGCGCCCTCCGCGCGTACGATGACGCGGTGAGCGTCGCGCGCGCCGACGCGGTCGCCGCCATCACCGCGGTGCTGTGCCCGCCCGACGGGCGGTGGATGCGCCACGCCATCGACGGCGACGGCGACGGCGACGGCGACGGCAACGGCAACGGTGACGGCGACGGCGACGGCGGCGCCACCGCCGATGGCGGTGCTGACGGTGGCGGCACCGCCCGCCGCCGGCGGTCGGCGCAGCTCGCCGCCGTCCGCGCGGCGGTCATCCCCGCCCTCGCCGCCCGCCTCGCCGCCCTCCACGCCGACGCGGCCGACGCGGCCGCCGCGCTCGGCGTCGCCGCCGTCGTTGCCGACGCGCGGTGGCGGCTGTGGGAGGACTTTCCCGCGGGGGGGGTCGCCGCGTTTGTGCGGGGGCTCGCGGGCGTCGCGGTCGGCCGGCTGGGGGGGGTGCCCGCCGCTGGGGGGGGGAGGGGGGGGGGGGTGCGGTACGCGGGGACGGTGTTTGAGGAGCGCGATTGACGGGGGACACGGGTGGTCGGCGGGGCTGGGACCCGGTGGGCACGGAGGGCGGGTAGGCTTGAGGGTGGCGCTGGGGAGGGAGGGTGGGGGGGGGGGGGGTTGGGGAGGGGTTGGCGACGGGCCGTGCCATGCTGCCATGGCGGGGTGGCCGCGCCGCGCCGAGCATGGGACCGGCACGGTTTGGACTGCCGCCGCTGATGGGTCCGAGCGGTCGCGGCGCGCCGCGTCACCCCAGCGGGGGCTGCGCGGGCGCCCACGCGACGGGTGGCGACCGGCGGGGCGGCCGCGCCCGCGGGCGGCCCGCCGCTGGCACGGCGGCGTCGGCGGCCGCAGGGGGGGGGTGCGTGCGCGTGACCGTCGGCTGGGGAGGCTGGCAGTCCGGCGGCGCCGCGGTGCGCGTCACCATCACCGCGATGGGGGGGGCGGCGGCGGCGGTGGCGGCGGCGGCGGCGGCGGCGGCGGCAGGGCGGCACGGCGCGCGTGGCGTGGACACGCCCACGTCGAGCGCAGACCCCAAGCGCCGGCCTCCCGCGCGTCCGCCGCCCTCCCTGCCCGATGGTGCGCCACAGTCGCGAAGAAAACACAAAAGAGAAGGGTGCGGGCATGGCCATAGGTTGCGCATCTGGGTGACGCTGTCCGTGTCGCCGCAGGGGAGGCGTCAGCAGCCGTGGCCAACGGCGCCGTGTCGGGCGCCGGGGTTGGCGTCGGCGTCCGACGCGGACGAGGAGGACGAGGAAGCCGAGGAGGAAGACGAGGAGGAAGCCGACGACGACGACGCAGTCGACGACGAGGAGGACGACGACACAGAGGATGACGAGGAGGACGACGCGCCCGACCGCGTGCCGCCGCCCACACCAGCGCCACCACCCCCCCGGCCGCCCCCCCCCCTCCCCCCCGGCGCCCGCCGCCGCCACCCGCCGCGGCACGCGCGGCGTCGCGGCGAGCGCCGCGGCGCCGTCGCCCCACCCCACCACCAGCGTCGGGTACTCGATAACGACGCGGCCGGCGAGCGCGGCGCGCAACGTGCCGCCCGCGTCGACGCGCAGGTACCGCCGCGACGCGTCGGCGGCGGCGGCCGCGGCGGCCGTCGTCGTCGCCGCCGCCGCCGCCGCCGCCGCCGCCGTCGTCGTGCCGCCGTCGGCAGTGGCGGCGCGCCCGGCGGTGGCGGCGGCGGCGGCGGTGGGCCCAGCAGGGGCGGCAACAGCGGCCGCCGCGCCGCCCGTCGGCCCCGCGCCCGCCTCGTTGACCAGAAACGCCACCACCGCCTCGTCGGCAACGCCGTCGGGCGGCACAGCCGCCGCCGCGGGCGGCGGGCCGCCACCCTCCCCGCCGCCGCCGCCACCACCACCACCACCACCACCGCCGCCGCCGCCGCCGCCGCCGCACCGGCTGGCCGGGTTACCCCCCCCCCCTCGCGCGACCGCTTGGCCCCCCGCCGCCGGGCGGCGGCGATCGCGGCGGCGACAAGGTCGCCGACGCGCACCCCATCGTCAATGGCGGGGAGGACGAGCGGCGGCCCGCCGCCGGGCAGCACCACGTCCACCCGCCACAGCAGCGACACGGGCGCGCCGCCGCCGCCGCCGCCGCCGCCGCCGCCGCCGCCGCCGCCGCCGCGGCGTCGGCGTGGGCGTCGCGCGGGATGGGGCGGCGGCGAGTCCCCCACCGCCGCCGCCGCCGCCTGCGCCGCGGCGGCCGCCGCCGGCGGCTCGGCAGCGCCCGGCGGCAGCGGCGGCGGCGGCGGCGGCGGCGGCGGCGGCGGCGGCGGCGGCGGCGGCGGCGGCGGCGGCGCGTCGGCCGCCGGGCGGTCCGCCGCCACCCGACCCGCAGGTGCGGCCGCCGCGCCCGTGGCGGCCGTCGCCGCGGCGGCAGCGGCGGCAGTGGCGGCCGCGGCCGCCCGCGGCGGCCGCGACGGCAGCTCGTCAGGGGCGCTGTCCTCTGCCGCCGCCGCCGGCGCGTCGGCATCCCCCCCCACGGTCGGCGCCGCCGCGGCGGCCGCCGCCGCGTCGGCCGCCGCCGCCGCGTCGGCGGCCGCCGCCCACGCCGCGTCGGCGGCGGCCCCCCCCCCCGCGGCGGCCGCCGCGTCCACCACCACCACCACCCCCCCGGCGGAGCCGGGCGCTTCCCCCCCCCCCCCCCCGCCCCCCCCCCCCCGCCGGCGTCGCGTGGCACCCGCTGGCGCCCCCCCCCCCCCCTGCGGTGCCCCCCCCCCCCCCCCACGCCGCACGCACGAGCCGTTCCCCCGCCGGCGGCTCGCCGCGGGCGGCAGCGCCCACCACGCGACGCCGCGGCGGGCGGCCTCGGCGGCGAGCGCCGCCCGCCGCGACGCGCCAACGCCGCCGCGCTCGCGGCGGCGGCGGGCGGCGGCGGCGGCGGCGAGGGCAGACAGCGACGCGCTGCCGGCGGCGGGCACGTCTGACGGGAGGATGGCGCCGCGGCCGCCGACGGTGGCGGCCAGGTTGGACACGCCGCCACCACCGCCACCACCACCGCCACCACCACCACCACCACCACCACCACCACTACGTCCCCCCCTCCCCCCCCCCCACCTCCCCCTCCGCCCTCCCCCGCCACCGCCGCCGCCACCAGCGGCGGTACCCCCCCCCCCCCCTCCCCCCCTCCCCCCCCCCCCCCCTGCCGCCGCCACGGCGGCGACGGCGGCGGCCCCCCCCGCGGCGGCCACCTCCGCCGCCGCCGCCGCCAGCAGCGCCGCGTCATCCGCGAGCGCCGCCGCGTCGACGCGGCGCATCGACACAAACGGCGCGCGGCGGCGGGTGGCGGCGCACGGCTCGCCGCGGCGGCCGGCGGCGGCCTTGTGCGACCGCACGCAGGGGAGGGAGCAGGAGCGCGCGCCGCAGCGGGGGCAGGTGTAGATGGAGGGGGTGCCACACGCGCCGCAGGGGGGGGGGGGGGGGGCGCGACGGGAGGGGGGGGGGGGGAGGGAAGGGGGGAGGGGGGGGGGGGGCGGAGGGGGTGCATGCCGCCCGCGGGAGGGGGGGGGGGGGGGGGGGGGGGGGGAGGACGGCGCGGGGCGTAGGTGGGGGAGGAAGGGGTGGCGGTAAGGAAGCGGGGTGCGGGCGGAGAAGCAGGGGGCGGCGGCGGGGAGGGAGGGGGTGGGGGAGCAGACGCCGGCCGCGGAGGAGCGGGGCGCCGCGGCCTCCCGCCGCGGCGCCGCGTCGACGGCCAGAGGCTGGCGCGGCCGCGCGTGGCCGCGGCGGCAGCGCCGGCGGCCGTTGGCGGCGCGACGGCACCGCCGACGCCGCGGCGGGGGCGCGACGCGGGGCGGCGAGGGGCGGCCGCCGCCGCGGCGGCGGCCGCCGCCGGCGGCGGCGGGAGTGGAATTGATCGGACCGGCGCGGGCGCCAGTACGGGCGCACTCGCCACGGTGCGAAAATGGGTACAAGGAACGACGGCTGCTCCCGCCGCGGCCGAGGACGGCTTGCACAGTGTATACCGTACATACACACGCATGGGCAGGCAGTGTGTACCGCTAGGGAGCACCGCTGCGGCTTGGAACACACACAGGTGGCAGCGCTCGTGGCCGCCACCCCGACCAGCAACCCGATCCGTCTGCCGCGGCCGGCGTTGGATCGGCTTCCGCACAACGGGCTCCCCCCCCCCAACCCCGCCGCCGCCGCCCACCAGTCACCCGCCTCGGCCCTCCGCCCCCAGCCCGTCCTTTCCCCCCCCTCCAACGGTCCCGCCTCTCCCCCCCTTTTCCCCAAGTCGCCCTCCTCCCCCCCCCCCCCCCCCCCCCCCCCCCCTGCGCCGCCATGGCGGCGGCCAATGGCGTCGCGCGGGCCCCCCCCGCGAGCGCCCCCCCCCCCCCCTCGCCGCTCGTGACGGGCCTCCTCAACTTTATCGACGCGTCGCCGTCGCCGTACCACGCGGTCGCCGCGGCGGCGGCGCTGCTCCGCGACGCGGGCTACGCCGCCCTCGCCGAGGCGTCCGCCGCGCCGTGGGCGCTCGCCCCGGGCGGGCGCTATTTTTTTACCCGCGGCGGCACCTCCCTGATTGCGTTTGCCGTCGGCGGCGGCGCGTCGGCTGGCGGCGGCGGCGGCGACGGCGGCGGCGGCGGCGGCGGCGACGGCGGCGACGGCGGCGGCGGCGGGGGGGTGGGCGCGTTCAAGGTCGTCGGCGCCCACACCGACTCGCCGTGCTTCAAGCTCAAGCCCGTCGCGGCCGCCCGCCGCGGCGGCTGCGTGCAGCTGGGCGTCCAGTGCTACGGCGGTGGCCTGTGGCACACCTGGTTTGACCGGGACCTGACCGTCGCGGGGCGGGTGGTGGTGCGGCTGCCCGAGGGGGGGGGGCTCGCCTACCGCCTCGTGCGCGTGCCGTGGGCGCTCCTCCGCATCCCGTCGCTCGCCATCCACCTGTCGCGGGAGCTCGCGACGGAGGGGTTCAAGCCCAACCGGGAGGCCCACACCATGCCCATCCTCGCCACCGAGGCCGCCGCTGCCGCCGCCGCCGCCGCCGCCGCCGCCGCCGCCGCCGCCGCGGGCTTGACGACGGCGGGCGGTGGGGGCACGCCGGCAAAGCCGGCGGCCGGCGGCGGCGGCGGCGGCGGTGGCGGCGGCGCCCCCCCCCTGCGGCACCCCCCCGAGCTGCTGTCCGTCCTGGCAGCGCAGCTAGACGTGCCGCCGTCGTCGATTGTGGACGTGGACCTGGTGCTCGCCGACACGCAGCCGTGCGCGGTGGGCGGCGCGCACGGGGAGCTGCTGCTGGCGCCGCGGCTGGACAACCTCCACTCGTGCTACACCGCCCTGGCGGCGCTCATTGATGGCGACGCGACGCTCGCCGCGGACGTGGACGTGCGGGTGGTCGCGCTCTTTGACCACGAGGAGGTTGGCTCCACGTCGGCGGTGGGGGCCAACTCGGCGCTCCTGCCGTCCGCGCTCGACCGCATCCACCGGTCGCTGCCGGGGGGGGGGCTCCCGGCCGACGCGGCGGCCGCGGCGATGGCGCGGAGCCTGCTCGTGTCGGCCGACATGGCGCACGCGGTGCACCCAAACTATATGGGCAAGCACGAGGAGCGCCACCGGCCGGCACTGGGGGGGGGGATGGTCATCAAGACCAACGCCAACCAACGGTACGCCACGTCGGGCGCGACGGGCGCGCTGCTGCGGGCGGCGGTGGCGGCGGCGGCGGCGGCGGCGGGCGGCGGCGGCGGTGGCGGGCGGGTGCAGGAGTTTGTGGTGGCCAACGACATGGGCTGCGGCTCCACGATCGGCCCGATGCTGTCGGCGCGCACCGGCATGCGCACCGTTGACGTGGGCGCCCCGCAGCTGTCCATGCACAGCGTGCGGGAGGTGGCGGCGGTCGCGGACGTGGCCGCCGCGGTCGCCCTCTACGCCGCCGTCTTCCGACCCGAGTTCCGCGCGCTGGATGACCAGCTGGCGGCCAGCGCGGAGATTGTCGAGTAGGGAGCGTGCGCGGGCGGGCGGGGGCGCGGGCGCCTTGCCCGTCCCGCCCCCGGGTGCGGGCGTGTGGGCGTGCTGTGGGACTCCCTCTCTTGGGTTTTTGAACCTTACGCGCCGCCCTGGTGCTGTCCGCGTTTGCCAATGGGCGCGGCAACTGCCGCTGGCCTCCGTTGCCCACCCCGCTGGAGACGCGGTGGCGTCAACTCCGCAGGCGAGGTCGTCGCGGGGGTGGCGCTGCGCCTCCCTCGCCTCCGCACCGCCTCCCCCCCCCCCCGCCCCCGTGCCTCGGGTCCATCACGTGGGCGGGGCACCCCCCCCCCCCAGCTCAATCACCTCGGTGCGGCTCTCCTTGACCGCCAGCCGCGGCGCGACCTCGTCCACGCTCGGCCACCCCCCCCCCCCCGGCGGGCGCCCCCCCCCCTCCATTGGCCCCTCCCGCCAAGTCCACTCGCGCACCACCCCCCCCCCGCCGTACGCGTAGTACACGCGCGTGTCGAGCACCCGCCACAGCACCCCATCAACGCGGATGCCCACCCGCGACAGCGCAAACACGCACGCGTCCATGACGCGCACGCGGACGGTCGCGGCGACGACGCCGTGGTCGTCGACCTCGTCGTCAAACAGGCGCACCTCGTCATAGTGCAGGATGGGCACGTCCGTCCGCCGGAGCGCCGCCATGTCCACCCCTTCCCCGGCCACCGCGGGGCGGGGGGTTGGGGGGGGGGGGGGGTACCGCCGCCGCCACCGCCGCCGCCGCCGCCCAAGGTTCCCGCGTAGCGGGTGGTAAACGTCCAGTCCGACGCCCCCGGGGGGGGGGGGGCGGGTGCGGCCGCGACGACGACCACGACGTTGCCGCCGCGACGCGCAGGTGCGGGTCGGGCGGGCCAACGCCGGCGAGCGCGTCGGCGGCGTTGAAGGAGATGGTCAGCACCGGGGCGGGGGGGGGAGGTTGGGCTGCGCCGTCAACGGGAGTCGGGGGCGCGACCGCGGAGCCGCTCGCTGCCGTTGTCGCCGTCGCCGCCGTCGCCGCCGCCGCCGCCCCCGCCGCCGCTGCCGCCGCCGCGGCCGCCTCCGCGGCCGGCGTTGGCGGCGGCGCAAACGCGAGCGTCAGGCCGCTGCGGCCAAACACCATGCCTGGCAGCTTGATGCCGAGCGCCGACGCCAGCCGCGCCTCCGCCGCGCTGTCCAGGATGCCGCCCCGCGTGGCGGTCACGGTCACGCCCCGGTGGGAAAAGGTGGTCGTCGTGACGGGCGCGACGCCGCCAGCGGTGGCGCCGCGGGGGGACAGGGGGGAGGGGGCGCAGGGGGGGCTGCCGCCGCCGCCGCCGCCGCCGCCGCCGCCGCCGCCGCCGCCGCCGCCGCCGCCGCCGCCGCCGCCGCCGCGGCTGCCGCCATTGCCGCGCCGGCTGTCGACGGCGGCGGCGGCGCCACTGTCGCTGGCGGCGGCGGCGCGGGCGGCCGGCAGCACCGCGGGGGGGGGCGGCTCGGCCGCCATGGCCGGCGGGATGGCGGGGCGCCCCGGCCGGGGGGGAGGGGGGGGGACCGCGCGTGGGTGTGGCACTGGAGTTGGGCAGCAGGGGAGGTGGGGGGACGGGCAGGGGTGCGCCGAGAACGGCAAGGGGGCGGCGCGGGCGGCGCGACTGTCGGTCGTGACGGGTGGGCGGGGACGGGGAAGTCAGGGGGGGGGGGGGGGGGGAGACGGGGGGCGACTCCCCCAGAGAGAGGGACCAACGGTGTCCCAAGAGGGGGGCGGGCGGAGCGGGAGGCGGCGGAGGGGGGGGGGGATGGCGTCGAGGCGCGGCACACAGGCGGCGCGCGCCGCGCCGCGAGCAAGCCGCGCGCCGCGGGCTCGGGCGCGCGCCGCGAGCAAGCCGCGCGCCGCGGGCTCGGGCGCGCGCCGCGGCGATGACAAGGGGCGGCGCGCCGCTGCGCACGACCACCACGACGCTGCCGACCGCGACAGCTGCCTCTATCACGTGGCCACCTTCCTTCTAGTCCAATGTTGCGTTTGCGAAAACACGCCGATTTGCTTTCAGTCGCAGTGTTTTCAAGCTGTGCCGGCGGTGGGTGGGAGCTGCAGTCTTTCTCCATTGTTGGGCACCCTTTGCGTCGACCGTAAGCGCGCCGACCACAGCATGATTTCGCTGTCTCATTGGTCGGTGAAGACGATCGAGTACTGACACAAGCGATGATCGTATAGGAAACGTCGGTCGACCTACATTGGTTACAAGACACCGTGCCCAAGAGAGGATGTCACAGCAATGGAGAAAGACTGTGCAGGACGTCTCGGGAAGGAGTGCCCGAGGACAAACAAACATTTTTTGCCTGCGCGTCTTGGTTGCTCAGACGGTCATGGTCAGCGCGCGCTGCCAGCCGTGGTGGCCGCCGTCTCCTCCCCCCCTCCCGCCCCCCACTTTGGCCATGCCGCCGGCGCCTGCCTTTGTACACACCGCCGTTGGTCGTCTGGGGACGGCGGGGCGGCGCCACCCCCGTCGCCTTCCTCCACCGAGGCAGTCCCGGCGTCTGGGTGCATGACGGCCCCTGCCGAGGCGGCCGCCGTCGAGGCGGCCGCCGCCGCGCCCGTCCGCCGCGGTGACGCGGTGGCGGCGGGCGCCGACGCTGCCGCGGCGGCCGGCGGAGCTCCTGGCGGGGCCGACGACGGTGGCGGCCGCCCCTCTGCCGCAGGGGACGCCCCCCCGCTCCCCCCCCCACCCGCCGCACCCGCTGCAGACGCTGACGGGGAGTGGCGCCCATGGGCCGGCGGTGCCCCCCTGGGGCGGCCGCCGCCCCCCCGGGGTGTCGACCGCGCGGCTGGCGCGGATGGTGTCGGCCGGCGGGGGACTCCCCTCTTGTTGGGTGCTCCAGTACTGTGGGCCCCCCTGGCTCCCCCCCCTCCCGTCGTCGCCCGCGACCCTCTCTTGGCAGACGGCCGCCGCGGGGGAGGACCCCGTAGTGGGCGCGGCGGCCCACGCTGCGGGGCGTCCACGGGGGCTGCTGGCTCGGCCTCGATCCGTGGATCAACGCGGCGCTCGTCCCGGCGCGCCCCCGCCGGCGTGCGGCGGGCGGCAACGGCGTGCCGGCGGCCGACGCGGCCGACGCGGCGTACGTGCTGTGTGGGCGCCGCGGCGCCGCCGCGGCAGCCGCGGTGCGCGGCACCCACCGGCGTGACGGGCTGGGCGCCGCGGACTTGGGCGCAGCGGCCGCGGCGGGCGTCCACGTGGTGCGACTGCCGGGGGGCTCCCGGGGGGTCCGCCCCGCCGCGCGCCCGCGGCGGCCGCCACGGCCGGCCCGCCGCCGCGGTTGACCCGTCTGTTGGGCGCGTGGCGGCGCACCTGGGCGGCGCCGCCGGCTGGGCCGCCGCCGCCTGGCTGGCCCCCCGCCTCGATGTGGACGCCCACCGGGGCGGGCCGCGTGGGGAGGCGACCGCGGGTCGCGCCCGTGGGCGGGCGTGGGCCGCCGACGGCTGGGACGGCGCGACGGCGCGTGGCCGCGGTCGCGGCGCTGGCCGGCCGGTACGGCGGCGCCGCCGCCGCCGCCGCCGTCGACGGGTCGTCGTCGTCGGCGGCGACGCCGCCCGCGCTGCTGGGGCCTGTCGGTGGTCCATGAGCCCGACGGGGCCACCCCGCCCGACCGGCTGCTCGCGTGTTCCCGCCGCGTGTCCGCGGCGGTTGCGCGTGGGCGGCCTCCGCGCGGAGGCCGTCGCGGTTGTGGTGGATCGCAGCCCGTCTCTGGCCCGCCCGGCTGGCGGCGAGCGGGTCCGTGGCGCGCGGCACGGGCCGGCGCGGGGACACCCTTTTGTCCTGGACGGGGACGCGTACCTGTGCTTTGGGGAGGGGGTGGGCCGCCGCGTCTGCCGCCGACAGTCGCCGCCCGTGGGTGCGCGCCGCGGACGGCGGCGGCGGCCGCGGCGCGGGGGCGCGGGTGGCTGGCCTGGCCGCGGCCGGCCGCACGCACAACCGGTGCGTGGGTGGCGGGCGAGGGGAGCCGCCGCCTGCCGTGGGCGGGGGCGCCGGCGTGGCGCCGGCGCTGGCTGCCGCGCGGTCGCCCACCGTCGCCGCCGCCGCGGCGGCGCGGGTGGCTGGCGAGGCGCGGGTGCGCGGCGTGGCCGCGGCGGGCGTGGCGGGCTGGTTTCCCTTTGGACGTGGCAGGTCGACGCGTGTGACGCGGAGCGTTGGTGGGACTACCGCGAGTGCCTACGGCGCGGGCTGCTGGACCGGGCGTGGTGGGCACCTGACGCTGGGGGGGGCTGACCGCTGCATGGGCCGCGCGGGCGCACACGGATGGAAGGAGGCAGGGATGTTTGTACATGCGCTGTGCCAACCCACTAGGCTGGGCGACCGCTCGGCGTGGAAAAAAGTCAACACACTCGGGTCCTGTCCTGGAGCAGCCGTACACCTGATACCTGCTACAGACGGCCAGCAATACCAGGGAAACGCAAACAGACAGCAGCATGAGGTAAAGAAAAGCGTACATCGGGTAGAGGACGGCGACAAAACAGCACACATCATCAGGGGCGGGACGTTAGTCATCGGTGCGCACAGTATCCGGCATGGAGACAACAGCCGGCACGCGCAGACGGTGAGACCGCATCAACATGACAAAAAAAACTGTCCGAGTGGCTGCGAGCCGCGCACAGTCCTGGGTTGCCAGCGCCCCGCGAGCGGGGCGCGGCGTAAACCTCAAGGCGCAGCATAGCGTCCACACGGTGATCAAGGGTCACTCTAGCCCGTGATGGTTGAGAACGTGCCGCCCCTCACGAGCGCACCCCGTAGGATGCACCGTGCATTGGACGCCGCTCGACCGTATATCAGGGCGGATGGAAACAGCAAGGGTACACGCATTGCTCATCGCACGAGGCAGAGGTAGATGGAACAAAGAAGAAGAAATAAGAGAGCAAGAAAAATACAGCGCGTCGAAGCGCGCGGGGACGGGCAGGTGGACGCGGAACAATGACAACGGAGTAACAACATACGTACCATGTGAACCACCGCGTGGCGCTTGCACAGGGACTACAGAACCAGACGGATACAATGCAAAAGGAAGACCTTGGGGATCCACCAGAGACGCGCCCAAGCAGCAGCAACGGCATGGGAGCGCAGCCGCTGTGGCGGGGGCCGATGCGACCCGATGGCGCAACACGACTCTTGATGTGGGCGACGCGCGCGTCCGCGACCAGATCGACGGTGAGACATAAAGTAGCCACGTCGCGTGTTGATCCCAATCTGTCAAGTGCATTAGATCGTACAGACAGAGGAAGCGATGATCCACTGACCTCGTAATGGTGTAATTACTTTGGC
The DNA here is from genome assembly GCA_008729055.1 of Pyropia haitanensis. Lineage (NCBI taxonomy): Eukaryota > Rhodophyta > Bangiophyceae > Bangiales > Bangiaceae > Pyropia > Pyropia haitanensis. Next base: position 6,225,409 of record SDUX01000004.1, on the reverse strand, counting down.
TTCGGCTGGAACGGATACGTGGGGATTCAAAACATTTCGGGCACGATGAATGCACCGGAACGGAAACCGGCACGCTGTAGGGAAGAGCACCCCCGCAGCGACATCCGAGCGCTGCGCGAGAGCCCAGAGAAGGCACCCTCCGAAGCGCGTTTGTCTACCCACACGAGGGCTGAAGACCGAGCGCACCGCCCGCGGGGGCCAGCAGCGCAGCCGTGGCAGGCGCGTGCTGCCACTGGGGTGACCCCCACCGCGACCGCCGCCATGCCCCCGCGGCGGGGGTCCCCCCGGCAGCCCCAGCCGGCCGCCTGCAACACCGCCACGCAGCCGTCCTCCTCTCCCCCGGGCGCCATCATCATCCCCGCCGCGGCCGCCCTCTGCCGCCATCCGTCCCCCCCAACCAGCCACTCTAGGTGCTAGACCCTGTTCGTTCCCCCCCCCCCCCCCCACGGGTGGCCATGGCGTCGGCCACCGCGGTCGACCCCTCCCCCCCCCCCGCGGACGCGTCCGCCGCCGCCGCCGCCGCCGCCGGCACGGCCACGGCCACGGCCGCCGCGACCGCGGCGGCGGACGCGTGGCTCGCCGCGGTGGACGGCCTGCCCCACGCGGCGCGCTCCCGGGCGGCCGTCGCCGTCGGCGTCTACGCGCGGGCGGCAACGGCGGCGGCGGGCGCGGGCGCAGCGGCGGCGGCGGCGGCGGCCGCCGCGGGTGCGGCGGCACCGGCGGCGGCGGCGGGTGCAGCGGCACCGGCGGCGGCACTGGCGGCGGCGGCAACGGCGGGCGCTTCGCGGCGGCCGCGCCCGCGGGGCACCCGCGGCGGCGTGCTGCCGGCCGCCCCCCCGCCCACACGCCCGCCGCTGCCGCCGCTGCCGCCGACCCCCACGGCGGCGGCGGACCTCCTCGCCGCCCTCGCGGCGCACCCCACCAGCGCCTACGCCCGACGGGCGGCCATCCCGGGCCTCGAAGCCGCCGCCACCCCCGCCGCCGTCGCCGCCCTCCACGCCGCCCTCACGACCGACGCTGCCGCCGGCGTGCGCGCGTCGGCCGCGGCGGCGGCGGCGCGGGTGCTGCCGCGTGGGGCGGCCGCCGCGGCGCTCGGGGCGTGCCGCTGCGGCCGCACGCGCGCGCGGCTGGCGGCGGCGCTGTGGGCGGCGCGGCGGGGGGGGGAGGTGGACGCGTGGGTGGCCGCCGTGGGGGTCGTAGGGGTGGGGGGAGTGGGGGGGGGGGTGGGGGGGGGGGGGGGGGGGGGGGGGGGGGTGTCTGGCAGCCCAGCGACGCTGCCAGAGGTGGCGTGTGGGGGGGACGCGACCGTGCGGGCGGCGTGGGCGGGGGTGGGCGGCTGGGGGGGGAGGGGGGGGGGCGGGGGGGGGCTCACTGACGGGGATGTCGTTGCGTTTGCGCGGGGGCACCCAGACGCGGTGGCGGCGGCGCTCGAGGCCGAGTTTGGCACCGCCCCCGCGGCGGGAGGGGTAGGCGACGACCAAGACGGCGACGGCATGGACGACGACGGGACGGCGCGGGCGGTGGGCGCGTCGGCAGCGGCGATTGCCACCGCCGCTGCCGCCGCGGCGGCGGTGGCGGCGGGGGAGCCGCCCGGCGGCGCCCGCGGCGCCGTGGCAGACGATGATGGGGAAGGGGTGGAGGGGGCGGCGGGGCCGCCCGACTGGGCGGCGCTGGCGCGGGTCCCCCCCCGGGTCACCCCCCCCCCCCCCCCGCCCCTCTCCGAGCGCCTCCTCCGCCTCCTCACCGTCCGCTGCACGTCGGCGGCCCCCCCCCTGCGGCTCTTCATCGCCACCCTCACCCACCCCGCCGGCCCACGCGGCGCCACCCGCCGCGTCGCCGCCGCGCTCCTGCGGCGCGCCCCCGCGGCGACCGTCGACGCGCTCCTCGCCGTCTGCCCGTGCCCGTTCCCGTCGGCCACGCTCTGCCTCGACGCCGCGTCGCGGCGGCTGCGGGCGGACCAGCTGGCGGCGCTCGTCACGGCGCACGCCGCGCCGGCGCACCGGTGCTGGTGGCGGCTGCGCGACGGAGCGGCGGCGCCGCCGCCGTGGTGGGTGCGGCTGCCGCCACGGTCGGCGGCGGCGGTGGCGGCCGCGTGGTACGCGCGTCCGCCGGGGGGGGGTGGGCGGTGAGGGCGGCGCGGGCTGGGTGGGGGGCGTTTCTGTTTCGGGTGGACCCGCCCGCGTCGACGCTGGCGGCTGGGGATGGGCAGCAGGGGGGGGGGGCGGCGGGCGGACGCGGCGGGGGTGGCGCGGCGGGGACCACGCCGGCGGGCGGCGGCGGCGACGCGGGCGGTGACGCGGCGCCCGGCGGGCGGCACGCGCACCCCACGTACGGGGCGTGGTCGGCGGCGGCGCTTGGCGGCGGCGCCCGCAAAGGCCACCCCCCCCCCCCGTGGCGTACCTCCGCGCCCTCCCCCCGCGCCTGCGGTGGCGCGAGGCGCGCCGCGCCCGAGCCGCCGCGGCAGACCAGCAGGCGCCGCTCGCGGCGGCGGTTGCGTACGCGGCGCTCCTCCCCGCCGCCGAGGCGGCCGCCGCGGCGGCCGCCGCGCTCCGCTCGCACGAGCCCGCCGACCGCGCCGCGGGGCTCGCCGCGCTCGTCGGGGCGAGCCGCTACCCGGGCGGCCCGCCGCTGGCCGCCGCCCTCGCCGCGGTGACCGCCCGGCTCGGCGACGCGGCGCCCGTGCGGGCGGCCGCCGCCACCGCGCTCGCCGCCCTCCCCGCCCGCCTCTACGGCCGCGACGCGCTCGCCGCGGTCGACGGGATGGTCACCGCCGCCGTCGCGGCGGGCGACGCAGAGCACCTGCGGGTGCCGCTCGAGGGCCTCCTCGCCCGCCGCGTGTGGGCGGTCGACGCGGCGTGGGCGGCGGCGCGGCTGCTCCGGCTGGCCACGACCGGGGGGGACCACGGCTACGGCGGGCCGTACGGGGGGAACTATTGGTTTGTGGGCGGCCGCGCCGAGCTGTGGGCGGGCCTGTGCTGGACGCCCGCCGCGGCGGCCGCCGCGGCCGTCGCGCTGCGGGGGCCGCTGGCCGCCGCGGCGAGCCGCGGCCACGACGCCGCGGACCAGGTGGTGGGGCTGGCCTACCTGATGGGGCCCCGCGCGGTCGCGGCGGTGCCGCCACTCGCCGACGCGCTGTGGACCGTCCTCCGCACAGGCACGTCCGAAGGCACCGTCGCGGTTGCGGCGGACCTGCTGGCGCACGCCGCCGCCGCGTGGCGCCGCCGCCGCGGCGGCGGCGGCGGCGGCGGCGGTGTCGGCGACGGCGCGCCGCATGCCGCCGCGGCCTCCCCCCCGTGGTCGGACGCTGCCGTCCGGGCGCTGGTGGCGGCCGATCGCGGCGCAGTGCTCCTCCCCGCCGTCGGCGGCGCGGTCGCGGCGGGCGCCACCGACTTGCTGGGCACGCTCCTCACCACCGCCGCGGCCGCCGTCGCGGCCGGCGACGACAGGGACGACGACGCGCCGCCGCGCGGTGGCGGCCGCGCGTTTGGGGCCGACGCGGCGCTGCCGCTCGGCGCGCTCCTCCCGCGCCCCCGCTACCGCCGGTGGACGGCGCGGCAGCAGGCGGCGTTTGCGGCGGCGCTGGCCGCCGAGGCGGCGCCCGCCCACCCGCCCCGGTCGTGGTCCCGGCACGCGCAGCGGGAGTGCGTGCGGTCGCTGGTGCGGCTGGCATACGCGCCGGCGGGGCTGCTGCTGGGCCTGGCCGCGGGGGCGCCAGAGGGGGATGGCGGCGACGGAGGGGATGGCGCGAGTGGGGGGACTGGCAGCGATGGCGGCGGGGATGGCGGGAGTGGGGGCACTGGCAGCGACGGCGGCGGTGATGGTGGGAGTGAGGGGACCGGCAGCGATGGCGGCGGGGATGGTGGGAGTGGGGGCACTGACAGCGATGGCGGCGGTGATGACGACAGGGGGGGCACCGGCAGCGACGGCGGATCCATCCCGCCCATCCCTGAGCTATCTTCCGTGCGCGCGGCGGCGCTGGCGGGGGTCCCCCGTCTGGACCCCGCGCCCGCCGGCCCCGACGTGCGCCTCGACACGCTGTTGGCTGTGGTGGCGGGCGGCGGCCCCGCGGCGTCCGCCGCGACCGCCGCGCTCATCGTGCTCCTCACGTCGCGGGGAGACCCCGCTGCGGCGGCGGGCGTGCTCGCACAGGTGCCGCTGGGGCCCCCGCCGGGGGTCGGCAAGATGCTTGTGCGGGCGGCCGCCGCGATTGGGGGGGCGCGGGGGCGGCAGCTGGTGCTGGCGTTCGCGGCGACCGGGGGTGGGAAGCGGGGTACCCGCCAGGGGAAGAAGGGAGCGGCGGGTGTAGAGGGAGGGGATGGTGGGGGACCGGCTGGCGGCAGCGGGGCTGGCGGCGGGTGCGGCGCTGCGGCGGCCGCCGCGGCTGCCCCCACCGTTGCCGCCCCGTGGGCGAGCCTGGCCACCCTCGCGGCGGGCGCCCTCCCCGACGGGCACCCCCCCTCCCCGAGCGCCCACCGGGACGTGTGGGCGGCGGCCGTCGTTGCGCTGTGGCCGCCCTCCGACCCGGACGAGGCGGAGGAGGAGGGCGACCGCGCCGACGGCGCATGGGCCATGTGGCGGGCGGTCGCGGCGGGTCCCGACGAGGAGCTCGCCGCCGCGCTCGTCACCCTCCCCCGCGCCTCGGAGCGCCGCCTGCCGGCGTGGACGGCCGCCGACGCGGCGGCGGCGGTGCGGTCGGGGCGGCCGCCGTCGGCGGCCACGACCGCCCGCTACACGGCTGTCCTCGCGGCGGTGCTGTCGCGGCCGCCCGGCGAGGCGACGGCGGCGACGCTCGAGGCGCTGCCGCACCTGCGGCTGCCCACCGTGCCGGCGGACCTGTTCTCCGCGGTCACCACCCTCGGCGGCTCGCCCGTAGTACGCAGCGCGGAGGCCGCGCTGCACGCTGGGGTGGCGGCGCTTGCCGTCACCCCCGCGGCGGCGCTCCGCCTCGCCGCCGCGGCGGTCGCGGCGGGCGTGTGGGCGGGGCGGGTGTCCCCGCGGGGCGGTGGCCGCCGCGCCCACCGGCAGTGCGTGGCGGGCCTCGTCGCGGGCCTCCACACCGCCGCCGCCGGCCGCCTTCACCCGTCCGTGGCGCTCGCGTGGCGCGCGGTCGGCGCCGAGGTACTCGACGTGGCCGTCGGCTGCGCGCCCGCCGCGGCGGTGGCGGTTGAGCTCGCCAGCGCCCTCTGCCCGACCGCCCCCTTTGTCGCGGTGCTGACCGCCGCCGCCGCCGCCGCGGCCGCCGCGCACAATGGGCCCGGGGGGGGGGAGGGCTGGGCGTGGACGCGGCCGCCGCGGCGGCGGCGGCGGTCGCGTCCCGTGCCGCGCCGGGGCGGGTGGAGCGGGCGCTCCGCGGGGCGGCCGATCCGCACCTGCGGCGGGTGGCGCTCGCCGCGCTCGTCGCGGCGGCGGCGCGCGGGGGGTGGGACCCGCCGCGGCTGCGGCTGCTCGAGCGCACCTACCGCGTGGACCCAAACCCGGGGGTGGCGGGGGCGGCGTTTTGGGTTGACGCAGACGAGGCGGAGGGGGCTGCATGACGTGGGGGGCACAGACGGGCGCCGCGTGAGGCGGTTGACCGCCCGGGTGCACTCGATGCGGCGGGCTCACCACCATGAGGGGGGGGCGGCATGCGGAGTACCTACTAGAGACTGAAACCAACGACACGGGCAGGTGTCTGTGATTGAAAGACCAACTCGCCTACGCGGCTTGGTGTGCCTTGCATCAGACCCCACCACTATCAACGGCACGTTCCCCCACCGTCACTCGGTGCCCTCGCCGTCAGTACGACGCCCCCCGCGACGGGCACACCTGGTCATTGGCACGCGACAGGACCCAACGGTCCGCGGCGGTGACCTTGCCGGGCCACGCCTTGATCGTGTCGCACGAGGTGACGAGGAACTTGCCGTCCTGGTCAGGCGAGCGTAGGAGCAAGACCCACTCAGCGCCGACCGTCAGCGGAAGGAGAATGCCGCACATCCCGCCATTCGAGCCGCTTGTCATCGAGATGGTGCTCGGCAGACACCCCTTGTACGCGGTGACCACGTCGGCCGTCCACTCGGCGCGTACCCCCTGCTGGTCGATCGAATTGCGGATCAAGTCCGCCTTGGTCACTTTGACCCGCACCACGTACACAGCAGCCGACACCGCGTCGGCAAACGGCGGCCGCGGCGGGCACCTGCACGCCGCCGCGGGCGTCGGGGCGGCCGCCGCGGCCACGGCGACCGCCGCGGCGACCACGGCGACGAGGCGGAGGAGGGTGGCACACGCGCGCGCCATTCTGAACGGAACAAAGGGCTGGGGCGGGGTGGGGGGCTTCAGAAAGAAAAATAGAGGGGAAGTGCGGGCGGCGGGCCTGGTGGCGGTGGCGGTGGCCGAGGAGGGGCGGATGGGTTACGGTCGAGGGATGCGCGGGCGGAAGTACCAGCGACGGGTCAGGCGGCTTTGGTGAACGCTGGCGGCCGCCTCAACCTGGCCTCTTTCTAGGCGGTCGGCTGGCTTAGGGCGGCGGCTGCTCGCCGCTGCGGCTGCGCACGCAGCGGCGCGGCGGCCACCAGTGTCGCTGCACGAAGGACTGGGGCGGAAGCGGGGGGGCGGAAGAGGGGCCAACCCGCCCATGCCACGCGAGTCGTGGCCACGCCAACGCGGCGACCGCCGCGCATCCAGCGGCGCCTTCCCCCCCCCGACTCCCTCCCATCTCGCGGCCTCAGCGCTCCTGCCGCGCGTCTGTCACCACCGCCGCAGTACGTTCGGAAAATTGGGCCGCGCTGCCGCCGTGGCACGCGCAGTAGAGAGTTTTGGCAAGTAACTCGACTGTTGTTTCGACGGTATCTCGACTGTACATTGCGCCACGTTTCAGAGCTACCGTCGAGATACAGGATTTTCCGACCGTGCCCGACGGTATTCTCGGGATGTACAGTCGGGCCCCGGTGGATCGCGTTGAAGAAAAGCTGTACCTTTCAGCCACGTGTCGCGCGTGAGAGGCCCCAAAGGCGGGTGGTTTGGGCCGCCATATGCCGGTACAACCATTTCTGGTACATTGGACGCAGCTTGGCTGGCGCTGAGGGACAGGTGGTCTGTCCGTGGTGTCAGTGGGCTTGGCCAAGCGGGCCGATCGTTGTCGTGTTGCGCGCCTTTTTCCCAGCCCCTTGCACCCACCCTCCCCCCTTTGTTGGCCTTGTGCTGCCTCCACGTCGTGCCGAATATGTCATCCCCGAGCCCTACCACACCTGCAGAGGATGCGTCGTCTGCGTCCTCGAGGCGGGACCGGCCGTCTACTGATGGGGTCCCTGAATCGGCGACCAAGAAGCCGCGCCGGCTGTGGCGTCCCACTGGTGGAAGCGATCGCAACGACGTGCTGCGTCACTTCCTTGGTGGTGGCGCGCCTCGCCTTGGTGGTGGCGCGCCTCGCCTTCTGTTCCGTTCGTGTACAGGACTGTCGCGTTACAGGAAAGTTACTTGCCAAAACTCGTTCGAGTCCGCGACGGTAGAAAAAATACGGTATCTCGACTCTTTCCAGATTCCGTCGAGATACAGTCGAAAGCGACCGTCGGATTACTTGCCAAAACTCTCTAGTGTCGACGCAGAGGGGAAGTCGGACATATATTTAGGGAGCCTCTGACAACTTCTGAAAGCCGTCAGACTGTGCTCAATTTTATTCAAACGTTGAGCCTTTTTGTACGAACCTTAAGCCCCAGAGTTGCGAGCTTCCGCAGCAAACTATGCATGTACATTGAAAACACCATTTTGTAGAAACGAAAAACACAGTTTGAATTTTAGACCAGTGGACATTGCTGAACGAGTACTACGCGTACTCTTCTTTCCTCAGTTCTCCGTCCTTAACTATGCTTCACTGTTCTTCCTTTCGAACAGCGCAGTAGCAGTGAAGCGCAGCAGCTATTGGGCGTCAGAGGACTTGCAAGAGCAGCGGTGCTACCGCCAGGGGAGCGGGTGCTTTTGTTCTCTGCAAGCGGCCTCCCTGAGACCCATACGGAGCGGTGCGGCTGTGGTGACAAGCGGTCGCGTGCACCCGTTCAGCCTCCCGACGGCTACAATGACGCCGACTCTTTTCTCGCCGTTGTCCCTTCCAATGAGGTCATGTGTAAAGGCCGCAAGACGCTCCCAGTCAAGCGGTGACTGCCCGTCAAGGGTAGAATATCGCACAGCGCAGCGATCATCTGTCCGTAGATACAAGAAGTCAAAAGCAGCGGTGCTACCAGAGTTGCGTCCAGTCAGGAGGTTTGAGAAGAGAGCGAGCGCCATCCCACCACGTGATCTTGACGACATGTAGTGGTGTCGAAAGCGTGTTTTTGGCGCTTGAGCAGGGAGGTTGTGGTAGCAGTTGCGGACAGTAGGGCTGAGGTGGTAGAGCCTACAAAGCACACAAAAGAGCATGCGTGCCCACGGTCGCTGTCGTGAGTGTACTTTCGCCGAGGCTTGAACTCGGGTCCTCCATCCCCTGAAGTCGAATCGACTGAAATGATGGCGCTCTGTCCAACTGAGCTACGAAACCTTGCCGCGCCGCTGACGTCAGAAATACTATAATACATGGATACTCTTACTTGTCGGCCATGAAGTAAAGTATTTTGTATCAGGCATCATCGTGCGTCCAGATTGAATGTCCATCGCTGCGACACAGGACCCGCCACGATCAAGTCACGTCGGTCCCCACACGCCCAGAGCTCCCGCCCGCCCCGCTCAAGCACAACCCGAGCTCTCGCCGCCCGCGCCTGTCCCGCCCCCCTCCCGCCCCCCCCGCTCCGCCCCCCTCCCGCCCCCCCCGGCTCCGCCCCCCACCTTCTGCTCGGTTTTCCTTGCCCTCCTCGCCATCCACCGCGGCCGTGGCGGCACCAACCGCCGCGATGGCGCCCACGCTGCCCGCATGGCTGCTGCCGCCCGCGACCGCAGCGGCGGTCGGCACCCCCGCCGCGGCGGCGGCGGCCGCCGTCGGCGTCGTGCCGGCGTCGCCGCTGGCGGGGGGGCGCGCGGCGTGGGGGGGGCGCCGGGCGGGGGCGCCCGCCGCCGCCCGTCGGGGCGGCCGGCCCGTAGCGGCGGGGGTGGTTGTGGCCATGGCCACCCCCGCCCCCACGCCCCCGCCGCCTCCGCCGCGGCCCACAGCCGCGGCGGCCGCGGCGGCAGCCGCGGCGGCGGCGACGGCGGCGGCGGCGGTGGCGGCGGCGGTGGCGGCGGCGGCGGCCGACGGCGGTGACGGCGGCGGCGCGGCGGCGGTGAGCCGCGCAGACGTGGAGGCGTACGCCGATGCGGTGACGAGCGGCAGCGCGCTGTACGTTGTCTGGGGGAGGGAAGACGGCGGGCGGGGAGGGCGAGGGGCGGGGAGGGCGGACTGCGGGCGGCAGCTGGGCGTGCGCGTGTGCCGGTGTGGGGTGGCGCCCGGCTCGAGCGGGCGGCGACGCGGGGCGGCTGCTGACGGCGGCGGTCGTGTGCTGAGCGGTGGCCCCGTCTGCTGCGCGGGGCCCTGTCGTTTGTGTGCGGGCGGCCGTTCCCACCGGCCACGCGCGCTGCGGCCGTTTGTCTTGCCCTCCCATCCCCCGGCCGCGCCCCCCCGCCTCTGACCCCTCCCCTCCTCCGCCGCCCCTGTTTTTTTTTTTTTCTGCTGTGCCACCCCCCCCCCCCCCTACCCCGCCTCCCTGCAGCGACAAGGACCGCCTGCGCAAGCTCCTCGACGCCCGCCGGGTCACCCCCGCCGAGGCGCAGCTGCTCCTCGCCGCCCGCATGGGCGACGCCCCCACCGTCGCGGCGCTCGTCGGCGGCGGCGTGGACCCCAACGTGCCCGACGCGGAGGGCTCCACCCCGCTCATGCGCGCCGCGTCGCGCGGCCACGTCGACGCCGTCGCGGCCGTCCTCGCCGCGCCCGTCGCCGTTGACGTGGCGGCGGTCAACGCGTGGGGCTACGACGCGACCATTTACCTGGGGAGCGTGCGGTCGTCGCAGCCGGCGGCGTACGCGGCGATTGAGGCGCTGCTGGGGGGGGCGGGGGGGGACGTCCGCCGCGTGGCGCTGCGGTGGAGCCAGCCGCCAAAGTGGCAGGGGGGGGAGCGCCCGTGAGGGGCACGCCGGCCGGAGCCGTTGGCGGGGGGAGTGGAGGGGCAGGCGGCCGGGAGGGGGGGGTGCGACCCGCCGCGGCGGGCGCACGTCGACGGGGGGGTGCGTTGAAGAGCGGCGGCGGCGGTCCATGGCCGTGCGGCCACGCTCTGGTCTTTGCGCGGTGAGAATGGTCCGTGTCGTACGCGTCGGCCGCTGCCGTCCGACGCGGGTGGCGTACCTCCCCCCCGCCGCTCCGCCCAACACCGTTGGGCAGTCCATGAGGGAACAGCAGGGCCTGTGCGAGCCCCTGGCTTCCACGCAAGCGGCTCTCCCTCCTGGCATCGTCGCCCCCCCCCCGCGCGTCACCTCCCTTCCCCTCCCTTTGCGTCATCCCCCCCTCTCCTTGCGTCGGCCTCCCCCCCTCTCGCGTCGTGCCGCTCCCCCCTGTCCCCCCCCCGCCGCTCCTGCTCCTCTGCCCGTCCAGGCCACGGCATCGCCCCCCCCGCCGCGCCGCCGCGGCCGCCGCGGCCGCCGCCGCCGCCGCCACCGCCGCCGCCGCCGCCGCCACCGCCGCCGCCGCCGCCGCCGCCGCCGCCGCCGCCGCCGCGCGCCGCCCGCGCGGCCGCCTTGGCCGCCTGCCGCCGCCGGTTGGCGCGCGTCGCGGCCTCCCGGTTCCGCTCGATCCGCCGGCGCTTGCGCTCGTCCTCGACGGTGGACAGGTCCAGGCGGCGGCGCTTGCGCGGCACGCCCCGCCAGGGGGGGGACCCCCTTTGGGCGGCCGCCGCCGCGGCGGCGGCACCGGCGCCGCCGCCGCGGGCGGCCGCCGCCCACGCCGCGCCCTTGGACGCGGCCGGGGCGCCGCCTGCCGGCGTTGCGACCGTCGTGACGGCGGCGGCGGCGGCGGCGGCGGCGGCGGCACCAGCAACGGGGGGCGACCGGCGCGCGCCGCCGCCGTCGCGGCCGCTGCCCCCCCCATTGCGGGCGGCGCCCCCCCCTCCCCCCCCTCCCCCAGCGGTGGCGGCGCCGCCGCCGCGGCCGCCCGCCGCGGCGCCGCACACACCGCCGCCGCCGCCAGCCGCAGCCGCAGGGCCGTCACCTCAGACGCGGGCGTGCACGTGTAGATGGCGGTGATGCCGTCGGGGGGCGCCGCCGCCCCCGCGGGCGTGGAGGACAGGCCAGAGCGCACGATGAGCGTGCGGGTGCCGGCGAGGCGGGTGGCGAGGCGGTGGAGGAGCGGGTGGGTGGGGGAGGACAGGGGGAGCGGGGGGGTGGGGGGGGGACGACGGCCGCAGCCCCGCCCGCCATCCCATGCCACGGGGGCCACCCCGCGGCGGGGGCGGGCCGGGGCACCCCGGCGGCCGGGGCCCCCGCGGGACCGCCCGGCAGCGGCAGCGGCAGCGGCGGCGGCAGCGGTAGCCGCAGCGGCGACGGCGGCGGCGGGTGCAGCGGGACCCCCCCCTCCCCCCCCTCCCCCCCCACCAACGACACGGACGTGTGGTGGAGGATGCACGTCACCGGCGCGCCCGCCACCCGCGGCCGCGCAAAAAAAAACGTCGACTCGACCGCCCGCCCGTCGGGCGCCGCCGGCGCGAGCCAGCGCATGAATACGCGCGACGCGTCGGCGGCGCAGCCGCCGAGCCACACCGCCTCGGCGGTCGCCGCGTCGACGGCCAGCCGCAGCGGGTGGGTGGGCGTGAACGCGGCGGCCGACAGCAGCCCCGCGCGGAGGTCGAGGGTGTACTCGCGGAGGGCAACGCCGAGGAGGACGCCCCCGCCGGGGGGGGCGCCGACGGGGAGGGTGATTTCGGTTTGCGCGACGAGCAGCGGGCCGTGGCCGGCGGCGCTGGCCATGCGGCCGGCGAGCTCCTCGGCCGAGGGGGGGGGGCAGGGGGGGGACGACGCTCGCGTCGACGCTGCCGCCGCCGCGTGGCGGCCGCCGCCAATGCCGGGGGGGGAGGCGCTGCGAGCGGGGGGGGCGCCGCCGCCGCCGCCACTGCCGCCGCCGCCCGTGTCCCCTCCCACCAGCGGTCGCCGCCCAGCACTCGCGGTGGAGACGTCAGAGAGGGCCCCTCCCCCCCCCCCCCCCCCCCCACCGGCGCCTCCTCCTCCGCCACGGGCACCGCCGAGCGGATGGACAGGTCCAGCACGACCGCCGCGTCGATCGCCGCCGGCGGCACGGGCGGCACCAACGCGTCGGCGGCGGCGGCGGCGGCGGCCGCCGCGGCCGGCACGGGCGTCAGCGGGGAGACGGGCTCGAGCCACGCGGCCGCCGCGGCCGAGTCGCGGAGGAGGCGGAACTCGGGGCGGGCGGCGAGCACCGCCGCCGCGATGGCCGTTGACTGGGGGTAGAGGGGGAGCAGCGACAGCTGCAGGGGGAAGGACGCCATGGCGCGGCCGCTGCGTGGGGGCCGGGGGAGGGGGGTCGGGGGGGGGGGGGGGAGAGCGAGCAGCGAGGGTTGACTAATGGAGGGTGGAGGGGGGCGGGAAGAAGGGGTGCAGGGGGAGGGAGAGGGGGCCGCCCCCCGGGAGCGGCGCCGACGGACGCTACGCAGGTGGTCCCGCGATCGTACAGGAGAGGGGCGAGGCGGGGGGAGGAGATAGGCACACGCCGCCCTCAAGAACGGGGCAAGGGAGAGGGGGGGTTCCCGCCGCCGGTGCGCCCACCGCCACCGCCGCCCTGCAGGGCAGCGGGGAGGTTGGCGGCCGCGCGCGTTGTCGGCGAGCTTGTCCAGGCGCGGCGCTTGCAGGCGGACGTCCCGCCGCCTCCCGCAGGCCCACAACAGTTTTCCGTCGGGCGCGCGGGAGAACGCACCGGGAGCCGCGTGGGCCGTGCCGCGCTGTTGGGTGGGGCCCCTCCATTGGCGCGGCGGGGATTGGGGGCGCGGCTGCCGGGCCCGCGCGGCGGGCCCGCTGCGCGTCGCGGGTGGCCCCGAGGGGGCCACACCCGACGTGCGCGGCGCGACTTGATAACGCAGACACGGGGGCCACCCCCGCGTGCGCGCATCCACGCCGATCGTTGCGGGGCCGGCGCCGTCGTCGCGCGGCCGCGGCCGAGATTCGGGCCCAGCACCGTGTGCGGTGTGGTGTCGTTGGGACACGTGCGGGCGTGGGCACAGCGGGAGACCGACTGGTCCCAAGCGGGGCCTCGCGCAATCTCCGCCGCTGCCGTCTGGCTGGGGCACCTCCCTTCCCCTCCCCCCAGAGGCGTTCCGAGGACGGGGGGGGGGGGGGCAGGGAGCGGACAACGCCAGCTTCCACGCGCGTCCACGACGCTGGCAGTGATTGGAGCTTGGCCGTGCCCCGCCTGCTACAGTGTCAGCGTGCGCACGGGCCGAGGCGCCGGCGCAGTCGGCGAGAAGGGCCTCCCCTCCCCCTCCCTTGTCCGCGGTGTACCGGGGCGGCCAGGCTGGCGCTCTTGCGCAGCGCCCCTCGTCGACATACCCGTCCTTGCCGTTGGCTCAGGATGGGGATACCGCAGTGGGTGCCAGCGCAAGCCCCGCACTGGCAGGGGGTCCTCGTCACCGGCTCGCGTGATGACCATGAATAGCGGGAAAGTATCCAAGGACGGACCGTAGTGTCGCCACGCCAGGGCACAACAGCATCCAAGGCGCTGGGCGCGCGGGCAGTGGGGTGGGGCAAGGATGGTGCGCTGAATGAGGTCGACGAGGCGGGTGTCAGGGCCACCTCCCTTGACGCGTCCCCCCACCCTCCGCGTTCCGATCCTGCTGCCGCAGCTGTCTTGCTCCTGTACTGTACGATGGTCAGGAATACCAGCGCATGAGATGGGTAGGATTCTGTCGGCCGCCAGCCGCAGAGCACTGGCCCATTGCCGAGCGCCGAGCGACAGGGAGCGATGGGGTGTTGGCACGTGGCTTGCTGGAAAGATTCGCGCCGCTCAGCCGTCGAGATGCCCGCTTCCAACTGCGAGTGGCAGCATTTCGAGTAGGTGGTGCCCCTGACTGTGTGGCAAGTGGATGGCGGCCACGGAACGGCAGCTGGCGCAGCACCGGTCGCTCCCCTGTCGTTCCAGTAGGGAACGGAGCAGGCGTGCGGGCAGAGGTTGGCGACTGCGAAAAAAGCCCTCTCATCGAGTTCTGCTGCCCCTTGCTGAGCGTCGCAGGGCGAGCTGGACGCAGCTGTGAAGAGTATCGTGCACCCGCTACTTGGCATTTCCACTGCGTCCATCTGCATGGTAGTAGGCGTAGCGCGGCGTGGTCGAGCAAAACAGCCGGCTTCGCCTCGGGCTTCGCCCAGGAAAACAGAAGCACGGCAATGTCACGCCAGAAGACCCGAGGTGACTTCAACACTCACGACATCGCTCCACGCGTGGAGCTCTTCGCCACGTGTGAGCATAGAGCACTTGTATCAAGTCACACATTTACATTTATAAGTAGTATATGGTCAGCTCACGAGAGCGACCAATATGGTGTATGCAGCCAAGTCCTTCGAGGGTCGCCGACGGTGTCCCCCAGCGCGGGTTCCGCGTTGACCGGAAAAGGAGGCGGGACCCAGGATGCTGCGCCGCCTCGCCTTTGCCCACCACGGCTTGTCCACCGCCGCTGTAGCTGCGTTGCGACTACCCACCGCCGGCAGCCGCTGCTGGTCGTCCACTCCCGCCTCATCCCCTTCGTTTCGTGCCGCCGCCGGGCTCGCTGCCAGCCGCGTCCCGGCTGGGCGCGGCCGCGTCGCGGCGCTGCCGGCGGGCCGCCCCGGCCTCGCCGCGTTGCGGATGGCGTCGGCGACCAACGGGATGGATACGGCCGCTGCGCCAGCGGAGGCGTCGCCCACGGCAAAGCGGCTGATGATTGCCACCCACGATGGCACCTTCCGTACGTGGCCGCGGCGGCGGCGCGGCTGTGGAGGGGGGTGGGAGTGGACGGGTTGTGGGGTTCATTGCACACGTTCTGGGTACGGAAGAGGCAGCTGCTTTCACCGCGGACTTGCTTGCCATTCTGATTACTGGAGGCCCGCTCTTGCAGCTCTCCGAGCCCACGTCTGACACTCACGTGGCTCCGCAACGCCGCAACCACTGCCTGTGCTTTTTTCCTCCCATCACACCGTGTGGCTCTTCCGCCGATTGCTTTTGTAGATTGTGACGAGGCTCTTGCTGTTTATATGCTGCGTCGCCTCCCCCGGTACGCGGATGCGTCGCTGACGCGCACGCGCAACCCCGACGTGCTCGCCACTGCCGACATTGTCGTTGACGTGGGGGCCGAGTACGACCCCGCCACCCACCGGTACGACCACCACCAGCGTGGCTTTGACGTGACGCTGACGACGCCCGGGAAGGTGTGGGCGACCAAGCTCTCCTCTGCCGGTCTCGTGTACAAGCACTTTGGCGCCGAGGTGATTGCGGCGATCGTGGCGGACGCGGGGCTGCCCGCCCTCAGCGACGCTGACGCGGCTGCCGTGTACGCCAAGGTGTACGAGTCGTTTGTGGAGGCGGTGGACGCGGTCGACAACGGCATCCCGCAGTACGTGTCGGCGCCGTGCTCACGTGGGGCGTCGCCGGCGGCTGACGGTGGCGACGCCGCGGCGCCGCCCCGCGCCGCCGCGGCGGTGGCGCTCTACCAGAACTCGACGGGCCTGTCGGCTCGGGTCGCCCGGCTAAACGGTCGGTGGAATGAGGACCTGTCGGAGGGCAAAGACCCGCGGGGCGGACCCACCGGCCGCTTCCTTGCCGCCTCTTCGATGGCGGGGGAGGAGTTTGCGGAGACGGTCGAGGACGTGGTGGCGTCGTGGCTGCCCGCCCGGTCGGTGGTGGCGGCGGCCCTGGGCGCCCGCTTTGAGGCGGATGCCAGCGGCAAGGTGGTGGTGCTAACCCAGTTTGCGCCCTGGAAGGCCCACCTCTTTGCGGCGGAGCGGGCGGCCGGCGCTGAGGGCCAAGTCCTGTACGTGGTGTACCAGGACGATCGGGGCTCGGGGTCGTGGCGCATCCAGGCGGTGCCGCCGTCGCCTGACTCTTTTGATAGTCGCAAGAAGCTGCCAGAGGCGTGGCGGGGGGTGCGGGACGCGGAGCTCGACAAGGTGTCGGGGATAGAAGGCTGTGTTTTTGTCCACGCCAGCGGGTTCATTGGGGGGAACAAGACCTTTGAGGGCGTCATGGCTATGGCGCAGAAGGCACTGGTGTTGTAAGGGGCGCCACCACCACCACCACGGATTGGTGCGTTGAAAATGGTTTGTTGGGGGGAGACGTTCGCGCATGCGGGGAAACATTGGAAGAAAGAACTACGGCCCAGAGCCACACCCGCACGCGCTACCGAAGGAGGGCGCGGCACACATCCCAGGATGGACGAGTCCCAGCCGACCCGAGCAGAACACTCCGCCAGACAATGGGACACAGGCGGCTCGTCTGGCAGGCAATCCATCTGCAGACGCGAGCAGGCAGGCAGGCAGCAAGCGACAGCCGCTTGCGTAGAGCGCGTGGAGCACAAGCAACTACATCAGCTCCCAGTCCTGTCTTTAGTCGTCCTTGACATACCACTACGGGCGTGAATGGAGGCATCGACCATTCCAGACCAGGGCACCGTACAACACACATGCCGAAACCAAAGAAAACCATCAGCACCAGCGGTTAGTCCATTGTCCACACAGAAAGAAAGCGCGCGCCATCACATCTCAAGCACTCAGACGCTACAGACAAACGAGTGCAAAGACAGGCCAACAGGCACGGGAACGTACGTAATACTGGAGCATCGGCACCAAACAGGCAATGACAAGCAGCACAATGACCACGGTCGAATACTTGCTGCGCTCCTCGCTTGTGTCCTTCTTTGTCTTGAAGGTCGGGCTAGCGTCCTCGCGGACGATAACGGGAGGGCCAGGGTCCTCACCTGCACGCGGCAGACAACATCACGGGGAAAGCACGCATGTGAGGGAAGCCAGTGAACACAAAAAAGCCAAGGAAGCCAGCACAAATGTCAGTCAGCCGCAGGCCTCAAGACAGCTGACCATCTGGACGCAGCACTACGGAATGAGTAGCTCTCAACAACGGCAACAGCACATCCGGGCTGCCAAGACAGGGCAAAAAGAGCTCAGCACGTACGTCCGTTGAGGATAGGGATCAGCCTGTTGATCACATCCGAAACGGCCAAGCTGTACTGGGCTTCAATGGCCTTGAGGGAGAAAGTGTCTGCACCGATAGACTCGACCATCTCGGGCGTCACCAGCTTCTTCGCTTCCGCCCCCAGCGCCAAGCCTGCAACCACAGACATCCCAACAAACAACCAAGGGAGATCCACGCAGACTTGTGAAAGGAGCAACCAAAAAAAAAGGGCAACAAGTTAGCAGGCATTCAGCGTGGAGCAGGCTCCAGCAGCCTGCCGGGGCTCGCTGCAACGTTTCCTCCACACCAGAGCAGATGGGAAGCAGTCGAGGGGCACTCTCGTGCACGGCTCTGCTCCCCGCAACGTGGCCCATGGCCGTCCACCCCTCGGTGGCCAGAACAAAACCACCCAAACACGCGCCGACCACGTACCGCCACGAGCAACCTTGGACCCGCCCACAAACAGCACGTCCTTGTCGCCCAGCCCCCAATCACTGAACAGCTCCTCCGCATAATCCTGCGGTAGCGTCCCGTACGGCATCGCGCGCACCATCACAAAGCGAACCGTCAGGCCCGACGAGTCGCCCAGCTTGGTGAGGCTCTTCACAATCTGAGACTCGGACGCGGCCGGCACCACGTTGGCCTCATCAAAGAAGACTGCGGCGGGGGGGGTGTCAGGGAACTCGGCCCGCGCCATGTCCGCCGTCGTCACCGTCGTCAGCAGCGCAAGGGCCATGGCCGTGGCGGCGACAGCAGGGGGAAGAGCAGAGGCAAGAAGTTTGGTGTCTGCAACGGCACGGTCGGTCACAGTCGTGGCCAGCGAGCGCACTGCGTACCGGGATGACAAGGAGAGGTGTCGCAACAAACAGAGGGCCGACAGCAGGAAAGCCCGGTGCACGCCAGACCAGGCACGGCAGCGGCAGAGCGCCAGATGGTGCACGCGACAAGGATGGGAATGTTAGCACAAGAAGCTCATGCAAAGTAGCTCAAGTGGGGTGGTGGCGCTACCTGCAGCAAGACAGCTACAGAGAGCCTGAATGACGGAGGGGAGAGCCGTGGCGGTGGAAGTAAGAGTGTCGGTGAAAAACAAACGAGAGAGATGGCGGGTGTCTCCTCATCAGCGGGCAAAGCGTACAAGAAGCAGGAATCTTGGCCGGCGCCTCATTCTGGGACCCATGACGCATGCGCACTGGCACAGCCAGCGGCGATGCCGACGGCCCCCGCCGGCTACACAGGCCTGACCGCCGAGCACCAAACGAGGTCGACCTGGCCAGCGGCGCAGGGACAAAGGCCGCCATGGCGGGCAGACAGCGCGTAGTCGATGGCAGGCGCCGAAAAGCGGCAACAAAAAACACCAACGAAGATGAACGACCTCAGACCAAGAGGTGGACGCAGCAGCCGCTAAGAGTTGCAGAAACGTCCGGACGTGGCAGGGGTGGTCGCTTGGGGTCACGATGGTGGATGGTAAAGACGATACGGGCAGCGCAAGAGTGATTGGTGGGGTCGCGCATCCCCGAGATCTCGATCCCGGAGAGAACCAAATTTGTCGTAATGAACCAAGGCATGGAACACAATCCTACTTATCACGCCACACACGTAGGAGGTAGCCCCCCTGAAGCTGACCAGGTACGACTCGTACCAAGAACGTCGTCGATCGACGTCATCACAGCTCATCATCAGCAGTGGCAGCGACCAAGTGCCTGCCCTGCGCACCCTTGGTTGTGTCCGTACCCTTTTTCTGCCACTTTTGAGGCAGCATTTGGACTGGCGGTCAGACCGTCCATGGCCGACGACGCTGCTCAGGCGGCAGCTCAAGCACTTGGTGCCATGGCCGTGGACGACAACACTGCCGCGACGACCAGCGCACCGGGCTCTGGCTCGGGAGCGAGCGCAGCGTCGGCGCCATCAGGGGCAGCAGCTTTAGATGCACCTCTCGCCGCAGCCACCTCTTCTGGTTCTGCGGCAGCACCCGCCAGCGCCGACCTGGAGACCCGCCTCGCTCGCATCCTCTCAGTTGGTGAGCGGTGCATTGAGGAGTCGGAGCTGCGCGCCCTTCTGACCCACACCTCCACCACTGGTCGGCGGCCGCTCTGCTATGATGGGTTTGAGCCATCTGGACGCATGCACATTGCTCAGGGCATCCAAAAGGCGGTCAATGTGAACAAGCTCACCTCTTCCGGCTGCGACTTTGTGTTCTGGGTGGCAGACTGGTTTGCAGCGCTGAACGACAAGCTTGGCGGGGACCTGAAGAAGATCCGCGTCGTTGGTGAGTACTTTATCGAGGTATGGAAGGCGTCCGGGATGGATATGGACCATGTCCGTTTCATGTGGGCGTCGGACAGCATCAACTCGGCCCCTGATGAGTACTGGCGTCGCGTGATGGACGTGGCGCGGCTCAACTCGTTGGCGCGCATCAAGCGGTGTGGTCCGATCATGGGGCGCCAAGAAAACGACAACCTCTCTGCTGCCCAGGTACTCTACCCGTGCATGCAGGCGGCGGACGTGTTCTTCCTCAAGGCGGATATCTGCCAGCTGGGGACGGACCAGCTCAAGGTCAACATGCTGGCCCGCGAGTACTGCGACGCCACTCGCCCCAAGATTGCTCACAAGCCGGTGGTGCTGTCGCACGTGATGCTGCCCGGCCTCAAAGCCGGCCAAGACAAGATGTCCAAGTCCGACCCGGAATCGGCCCTGTGGATGGAGGACACGGCCGCGGATGTCAACTCCAAGATCAAGAAGGCGTTTTGCCCTGAGAAGGAGGTCCAGGGCAACCCTTGCTTGGCGTATGTACGGCACCTGGTGATCCCGGCGTCGGGGTCTCTAACCATCCTCCGGAAGGAGGAGAATGGTGGGAACGTTACCTACGAGGACGCAGATACGCTGGAGGCGGCTTTTGCCGCGGGGGAGCTCCACCCCGGTGACCTCAAGCCGGCGCTGAGCAAGGCTATCAACGCCCTGTTGCAACCAGTACGCGACCACTTCACCAACAACCCCAAGGCAAAGGCGTTGCTGAAGCAGGTCAAGAGCTACAAGGTTACCCGCTCCGTTGCTCGTGCTCCAGACGTTGAGGCAGCTGCGGCAGGAAGTGCGTAGGGATTTTTTTGGTTTTTTTTGTCGCTCCCCAGCGGTCCCGGCCTAGACAGCATCGCAAGCCTGGGAATGCGGGTCGGTGCCGTACCACCACTGTACAATCCGTCTGTGACAGAGGTACAGAGTGCGCCTATTCCACTTTCCTTGTTCCCGCCGGGGTTATTCTTCATCAGCGTTGTTCGCGTAGACATGTCACCTGGCGGCAGTACCGTCTGCTTCCGTCTACGAGCTTCCCTGGAGGTCGACCTGGACGGACAGGGAACACGTCATTGAACAGAGGCAGCATGCTGGTTGGGCGGCCAGGTGTTGGCGACCGAGCGCCACCAGAGGGGAGGAACTGGTACGGGCGGATGGGGTCGACAGCCAGGGTCTAGAATAACGACGAAGACCAGTACAAGAGCAAGAGGAGGGGCAGGACTGCTGACAAGCGCGGCCACTTTGCAAAACAAGAACAAGAGCAGTCGGGGGCACGCACAAGCAGGCTGTGGGGTCAAGTGAGCTGCCCGTCCCTACCCCCACCCCCCAGAGTCACACCAAGCTGCACGACCACAGAAAACGGTCTCCTATCACAATTCGATGTTGTACGGCTCAGGGAGGTCCACACTGCCGCTATCCTCAATGACGACAGCCTTCTTGGGCTTGTCGCTCGCACCGGTCGGGTTGGCCTCGATCTTACGGACCACGTCCTCCCCAGACACGACCGCCCCGAAAACCACATGGCGGCCGTCCAGCCA
The DNA here is from genome assembly GCA_008729055.1 of Pyropia haitanensis. Classification (NCBI taxonomy): domain Eukaryota; phylum Rhodophyta; class Bangiophyceae; order Bangiales; family Bangiaceae; genus Pyropia; species Pyropia haitanensis. The sequence continues at coordinate 6,204,502 of SDUX01000004.1, read as the reverse complement.
CGCGGTCGGCGCCAGGGTGATGAAAAATTGCGAGCCGTTCGTGCCAGGGCCGGCGTTGGCCATGGAAAGCAGGTAGGCCTTGCTGTGCTTGATCTTGAAGTTCTCATCCTATGCGGCCGTTCAACAAAGGAGACAGAAGAGTTTGGAGGACGCGATACAGACACAAGGTGGGCGGAGCATGTGCGCTGAACACGCACCAAACAGACGAGTTAGAATGAACCACGGGGTGAGGTTGTCACCTCTCTTGACAGGACCCCTCATGCCTCGGACACAAGACCAGATAATCTCCCAAAGAGGTGGTCACTTCTGGACAACGTACATCAAACTTCTCGCCGTAGATGCTCTTACCGCCGGTGCCATCGCCGTTTGTAAAGTCACCACCCTGTACAAGTCAATGACATACGCACGGCCACAGCAATGGCGAGGCAAAGAAGAAAAGAGACACAGCAACGACCAGAATCCAGTCAGTTCCTGAGTGTACACGGCCGTGTGCCTCAGCGGCAACCATGACAATCCCCCAACGTGACGCGCAAGGCACAGAAGAAAGAACACGATGAAGGTGTGCCACATCCGTACCTGCAGCATGAAGCCTGCAAAGTGTGGTATAGCACGGACATGGAACGACGCGGCCAAGGAGAACAGTGGATGCAGACAAGCACGCGGGGAAAGCACAAATGAAAACAGCCATGTGAGTCCTCAGCTGCAAAGCACAGACCGCAGCCCACCCGCTTCCAACGCTACGAGCGCACACTGCCAGGCACACACAAGTCCCCGCTCACCCGCATGGTAGCCCACCCGCCGACGTACCCGGGATGACGCGGTGGAAGCTCGAGCCCTTGTAGCCAAAACCCTTCGAGTGGAGCGCCAGCTGCAAAAAGTTGTCAGCCGTCTTGGGCGTGGTGCTCCCAAACAGGCCCAGTACGATGCGGCCAGCGGCCTCGCCGCCAATGCTCACATCAAAAAAGACGTGCGAGGTGACCTTGGGACCCTTCTTTGCCGCCACCGCCGCGGGCGCGCTCGCCGCCAAAGCCGCGACGAGCAGGCCGACACACAGAGCCACACGCCCAAAGCGAGCCATGACGGCAGCCGGGAGACGACAGACACGGCAGACACAAGGGAGTGCAAGCAGAAAAAGTGTTCACAGGACGGTTTCGACCGGAACCAGAGCGCGTAGTGGCGCACCAGTGCGAGAACGACGCCCTTCTACGACAAGTCGATGCTGTGACCGCCTGGGATCAACGTCTCTGGTCGTCAGCCTGGATCATGATGGACTTGTGCTGACACCATCTATTGTCCCGCGGTCAATGACTTGTGTGCTGCACAATCTGAGCGAGTACGTCGCGAAAGTGTGGGAAGATAACGAGGAATGCCCGTCTGCATGGAGAGTCCCCCACCTGGATAGTAAGGTTCGGAAGTGCGAATAGCTTTCAACACGCCTAATTGAGAGCTCTCGCGGTCGACGAGCACCTGTTTGCCAGCCAAGCTCGCAACAGGAGTGCCTTTGTACTCGACCGTCGCTTGAGGTACGTGGCAGTACACGAGCTGCTCCGCCACGGGTGAGCTCGCCACCGCCTTCAACCTGAGCTCCCCGGCAGGAACCGCGTCCGCGCGCCGCACGGACGCGTCGACTGCATTACCAGGCGCGTCGAGCTTGTCTGTCCACTTCGCCGCCGCCTTCGTCGCCAGTGCGAACTGCCCGCGCATCTACCTCCCTGCCCTCTGCTGACACGTATTGTGGTCTTGTTCGAAGCGGCCGTCGCGGCGTTGCTACCGCGCTCCCCCCTGATTGGTATCCTCCATGTGTTTTTGATTTCAAAATTTGAATTCAATCTGGATTTTCGTGTTAGGTTGGAGCAAGTGCGTCGGGCGCTTTCCAGGCGTGCTCGTGGCCGAGTGATACGCGGCCGCTGCCTGGACTTTCGCTTTGCCGTCCCATCGCCACCGCACCACCCTGCCGAGTCGCAGCTCACAACGCAACACACAACTGCCTGGGCGTGGCCGCGCCGCCACCGAAGCACCGCAGCAGTGCGCCTCGGCGACAAGCGTCAGCCCCGGCCGCTCACTCCCTCTTGGGCGAGCGCCCTCCCCTGGCCTGCCAGCAACCCCCGCGCACCGCCCCCCCGCCCTCCCTGCTGGACGTTTCGGTTTGTTCTCCTTGGTGTACCTCCCTCCTGCCGTCACGGTTGGATAGTCGCAAGCTGCCGGTTCAATTGGCGACGCCCGCACCGCCCGCATTGCCGCCGGCCGGAGCGCGGCTCGACCTGGACGGAGGCCCGTGGGTGGTCGTCGTCTCTGTGGGGGCGCGGCGGGTGTCCCATGGGGGCGCCCGGGTCCCTCCACCCCCACAAATCCCATTCCCAAAGCCGTCCGCCTGTGATGTGCCCCGACGGGCCCACCCGCGGCCGCCCGGCCAACGCCCAAGGAGGGCAAGTCGCCGGCCGAGCGGCGGGCGCCCACCCGTGGCGCCACCGCGGACGCGCGGCTGTCACAGAGTGCCGAGCAAGTGGCGGGCCTGCTGGACCTGCCAGACGCGCTGCTGTTTGTCGTGGCACGCCGGATGGAGCGGCTCGAGGAAGACAGTCTCAGCGATGGGCGGCCCGCGCTGCACGCGCTGCTGCCGCTGCTACTGACCTGCCGGCGGTTGGCCACGGTTGGTTCCCACTCCGTGGAGCGGCTGTCGATCCGGCGCACGGACTTTGTTGGCGGTCAGTACGGAGGCGCGCTCAGCTCGACTGGGGAGGGGCTGGCCTTGACGCCAGGTCAGCAAACGGCGCGGCGGCTGGCGTTGCTGTGCGCCTGTATCAGCCGTGTCCACCACGTGCAAGACGTGGCTCTGTACGACGTGACCGGGCAGGCGCCTCATGAGGCGGGCGCGCTGGGCTCCTTCCGCCTCTGGTGGGACGCCCTGCTCGTCGCCCTGGCGCACCTGCCCATCCGCTCGCTGCCTGCCCATGGTGCGACGGTTTCCGCCTTGGCCGCCGCGCCACCGACCTGCGCGGTGCCCCTGCGGCGGCTGCACCTCCACACTGTGCTCTGCGTTGACGACGGCCACGCCCGTGGCGCCGCGGCGGTGCTGGCCCGCCAGCGGCGGTCACTCGAGGACCTGCACGTGACTACCGCCGGCGCCGCCGCCGCGATCAACGGGTGGTGCACCGACGAGGTGCGGTCGGTTGCGTCGCGGTTGACCGATGCCGGCACCCTACCCGCGCTGACGTCGTTGGCGCTGCCGTGCAGGCTGACGCCAGCGGGAGCCGCCGCGGTGGCGGCGTCGTGCCCCGCACTCGAGTGCTCAAGGCTACACGGGGAGGACGGGCTGGACGACGACGCGGTGTGGGGGGCGTGGCCGCTCCCGCCGGCGCTCCCGCGGCTGTCGACGCCCGAGTGGTGGACAGACGACGCAGCCACCGACGGCGGCGGCGGCGGCGGCTCTGGCCTGCCCCTCCTGCCGCGGGGCCGCCGGCCGCGCCCGCCGGCCGTCGGCCGCCCACGGAACGGCACCCTGCTGCCCTTCCGTGCCGACTTTTTTTCGACGCCGCCGCGGCCCTGCCGGGGCAGCTCGTCTTGGAGTGCACGCCCCCGTGCGCGCCCGCGTTTGTGGTGCGGCTGCTCGAGGGGCCCGTCGACGTGGCGGCGCTGCCCACGCTGACGCTGGCGGCGCCCGAGCCGTCCCGCGGGCCGCGGCATCCGCTGGGGAGGCTGCCACGCCTGACCCACCCGGCGCTGCGCCTGGACGCGCCGGCCATCCCGTCGTGGCCGCTGCAGCTACGCCCGCGGCACCTCCGCGTCGCGCACCGTGCCGCCGTGACGCTGTGCGCGTGGGCGCCAGTGCTGCTGACGGCGCTGGACGGAGGGGTGCTCCGCGTGGGCTCCCTCGAGGCGCTCGCCCGGGAGCACGCCGACTGGGCGCCGCTCCTGGATACGCTCATCGCGGCCGCCGCGCCGCCCCTACCGGCGCCCCGCCGCGTGACGGTGGGGCGGGCAGCGTGGACGCTTGTGCGGGCGTCCGTTGTGGGCGCGCCGCCCGCGCCGGGCGGGCCGTCAGCGGGCCGCCGGCGGCCTCGGCCGGCGCGGCGCGGCTCGGTGTTGCCGCTCGCCTCGGGCCGCCGCCGCCCGCTGCCGTCTCCCGCGCCCCCCCCCCCCGCTTCCCATCCCCCACCGTGCGGGGCCACCCGCCCCGCGTGACGGCACACGCCCGCAGCCCCGCCGTCGCGAGCCGCGTCGCCGCCACCCCACCCGCGCGCATCCTCCCGCCCGCCCGCCCGCGCCCCCCCTCCCAGGCACAGCGCCCATCCGCGCACAAGCAGCGCCAACGGCGGGCGCGCCCCGCGCCGGGCCGCGGCGGCCACACGCCGTTGGCAGCGGCACCCGTCGCGCGCGACGGCCGTGGCCGCCGGCCTGGGCGGCGGCCGCGGCGGCGCCCCGCGCGGCGGCGGATCCCGCCGCCGCCGCGCGGGGCGGGCGGATCAAGCGCCGGCCGCCGCCGGATCGCCGCCGCCATCTGGATCCCGTCCACAGCGCGTGGGGCCGCGCGGTCGCGCGAGTCGTCGGCCACACCCCGATCACCGCGGCCGCCTCGGTGCACACACCCACCGCACGTCTCGACGGCCCCTTCCCCTACCCCCCGCTGGTTGTCCCCCCCTGCCCCTGCTGGTTGTTCCCCCCCCTGCCCTCGCTGGCTGCCCCCCCCACTGCCCACCTTGCCTTTTTCTGTTTTTTTTTCTGTTCCGTTTTCGAGCCGCCGTCCCCCGCCATGGCCGCCTTTGTGGCGGCCGCCACGGCGCCGCTGCGCCGCCGCCCCCACCCCCCCGCCGCGGTCGGCGGCCGCCCCGCCGTCGCCGCGGTCGGCCGCGGCGCGTTTGTGGGCGCGCCCGACGCGGCGGCGGCCGCTGCCACCGCCGCCCGCCGTGCCGCCGCCGTCGGTGGCGGTGGCGGCCGCCGCGGCGGCCATGGCCGGCCCGCCGCGGCGGTGGTGTCGATGGCGGCGGCGGGCTCCCCCCCCCCCCCCCCCACGCCCGCGCAGCCGCCCGCCGAGCCGCCCGCCTCCCTCGGCCGCACCCTCGCCATTGCCGCGTCGATCGCGCTCTGGTGGGCGAGCAACGTGCGGTTCAATATTGCCAACAAGCGGCTGCTCAAGGTGTTCCCGCTCTTCATGACGCTCACCGCGGCGCAGTTTGGGATGGGCGCCCTCGTCGCGCTCGCCGCGTGGACGCTGCGGCTCCGCAAGTGGCAGACGCCGACGCGGGCGCAGCTGCGGGCGCTCTACCCGCTCGCGCTGGTGCACCTCGCGGGCAACGTGTTTACCAACCTGTCCCTCCGCGCGATGGCGGTGAGCCTGACGCACACGCTCAAGGCGTCGGAGCCCTTCTTCTCGGTGGTCATCTCCAAGCTCTTCATCCCGGGCACCGTGTACAGCGGCGCGGTGTACGCGAGCCTGGTGCCCATCGTTGCGGGCGTGACGATGGCGTCGGTGAGCGACATTTCGTTTAGCTGGTTTGGGTTTTTTACCGCCATGGGCGCCAACATCGCCTTCCAGTCGCGCAACGTCCTGTCCAAGCGGTTTATGAACGCGCCCGCGGCGGGCGGCGACGCCGCCGCCGCCGAGCCGATGGACAACTTTAACACGTTTGGGTGGATCAGCATCCTCTCGTTTCTGACGCTCGCGCCGTTTACGCTGCTGTTTGACGCGGCCAAGTGGTCGGGCGCGGCCGCCGCGGCGGGCGCGATCGGGTGGACGGCGCCCGCGGTGGCGCTGGCGCTGGCCAACGTCGGCTTTTTGCACTGGCTGTACAACCAGGCGTCATACCTGGTGCTCGTGCGTGTCAACCCGGTGACGCACGCGGTGGGCAACACGATGAAGCGGGGTACGTGCGCGGGCGGCGGGGTGGCCCGTCCGTGGGGGTGGTCGCGTCCAGGGACGGTGGGGTGGGGGCGTGGGTTGGCTCTTGTGCGGCGCCCTGGCCGACCAGACGCACTGGGATGGCTGCTGGTACCCGTTTGACTTGCGCGTGGCACCACGACTCACCGTCCGATTTTTCTTTTGTGTTCTTGCTGCTGTTGGTGTGTCTTGTTCCTCGCCTTTTGTCCACCGGCTGCCGCGGTGTCCCCCCCCTCTTTGTCCGTGCCCGTCTCACGCGCGCATCGGCACATTCCGCCCCTCCCGCACCCTCACAGCCGCCGTCATCATCTCGTCGGTGCTCGTCTTTGGCAACCCGCTGACGACGACCAACAAGATTGGCACCGCCATTGCGCTCATTGGCGTCGGCTTCTACTCACAGGTGAAGCGGTGGAAGCCAAAGGCCAAGGCCGCGGGCGCCGGCGCCGCCGACGCCACCGCCTGAGGAGGAGCGCGCGCGCACCGTCGGGGCGCCCCATTTTTTTTTTTCGTCTCCGCGGGCTACCCCGCCCGCCGCGCTCGCCCCGCCGCCACGCGCGCGTAGGATGGGCGCGTCGGGGGGGGGGGGGCGCGACGCCGTGCTGGGGTGTCCCTCGGCGTGAGGGCGACGCGGTCTCCTCCGGCACCGCCCCCCCTGCGGCGGCCGCGCCGCGCGTGGCGCGCGCGGGCCCGTGCGCGCCGGTGTCTCCCCGGCGCGTGCGCCCGGCGCGTCTCGTTCTTGTCTCTTTGTCGTCGCGGCCGCTCTCCACGGGGGTCGGCTGCGCGCGCACGGTTTGTAGGACTTGTTTTGCTTGTTTGTGCTTTGTTGGCGCCTTTGGGCGCAGGGGCTATTTTTTTTTGTGTGTGTGTCCGACTCGCCAGACCCCTGTGGGCGGCCCGACCGTGCCGGCGAGCGGGTGTCGGGGCGCGCACACCTCGTCACAGCGGCGCTGCGGTTGTGGCCCTCTCGACGGCGCGGCGGGCAGTCGGGCGCGTGCCCCGTCGTGGGGATGGCCCACCCGCGGGGAGGCGGGGTGGGGCGCGCCAGGGAAGGTGTTGGGCGTCCACGGGACGCGCGGGACAACACCTGCGCGGACGGGGATGGGACGGCATCTGGGGTGCAGGGGGCCCAACAGCGTCAACGACATGCGCCCCACGATGAAGGAAAACAAATATGTACACGTACACACACACGTCCAGTGGTCGGCACACCATGCGAGACGCGACGCAGCACGCCCCCCGCACGGGCGCCCTCCCTTTCCCCGGCTCAGTCGTCTTCTTTCTTGGTGGCCGCCTTGGCCGCAACCGGCGGCGGCGTCGGCTTGGCCGCGTCCACACAGTGCCGCGCCTTGAGCGCCCGCGAGCCCACCCAGTACTCATTGACGGCGAGCTTGGCCGCCCGGCACATGCCCGCCTTGACCAGCGCCGCCTCGCACACGTTCATGCCGCCCTCGGTGCAGCTGGCGCCCGGGTAAAGGACGAGCACGTCCACGGACACGGCGTCCCAGTCAAACGTGCGCAGCGCGACCGCCTCCGAGCCCGAAATGTCGAGCGAGAAGAGGTCAATGTGCGTCACGCCCGAGCGCGCGAGGACGTCGCGCAGCGGCTCGCACGGCACGTCGTACGGGTCCATCGACTTGAAAAACTTGCCAAACGAGAGCAGGTGCTTCTCCGTCAGCGTGTCCACCGCCCCCGCCGCCGCGCCGTCGCCGACAAACAGCTTGGTGCCGACCGCGTCGCACACCGCCGACCACGCCTTGGCCGACCGCGGCCGGTTGTGGTACATGGACAGGAAGTTCTCCTTGGAGCCCTCGATGAGCAGCCCTGACCAGTCGAGCGTATCCTCAAAGAACCGCGTGTTGGAGTACTTGACCCCGTCGACCGCGCCGAGCTCGACAAAGACGCCCCCGCGGCGGGGCGGGTGCTTGAAGAAGGTGTCGTAGACAAACTCGTCGGGCTGGCCCACCAGTCGCACCAGCGTCTCGCCGGTGCCGGCCTTGCGCTCGTGCTCGTAGTGGGCCTGCCCCCAAAACTTGCCGGGCATCGCCACGTACTCGTCCACGCCGCGGCCGACCGACGTGCGCGCCGTCGTGCGGACGGCGGCAGCCGGCAGCGTGCTGCCCGCGCGGCCGGCGGCCTTGGCCGCCGCCGCGGCCGGTCCCGCCTCGGCGGGCCCGCCCTCTGCCGCGGGCAGCGGCTGCCCCGGGGCCACCCGCGCGCGCAGCAGCACCGGCCGGAGCGCGACGCCGCGGGTGCCGCGCGAGCGCCGCTGCGCGCGGGAGCCCCCCATCGCGGCGGCGACCATCGCCTTGGCCGGGTAGGCCGGCCGGCGGCCGCCGCCGCCGCGGGCGCCGACGCGGCCGCGGCGGCCGTCGCCGCCGCCGCCGCCGCCGCCGCCGCCCGCCGCCACCACCGAGCGGATCGCCTCGACCGAGTGGCGGGGCAGGTCAATGCGGCGGCTGCCGCCGCCGCCGCCGCCGCCGCCCGTGCCACCGCCCCGAACCCCCCAACGCCTGGCCGGCCGGCCGCCGCGCCGACGCGGTCCGCCACCCCCACCGCGGCGGGCGCGTCGCCGGCCACCCCACTGCCGCCCCCCCCCCCCACGCCGTCGACGTGGCCTCCTTGATTGCCGCAAAGTCCGCGAGCGCGCCGTCATTCTCGTCGCTAAACCCGTCCGCGGTGGGCGTGCCCGCCGCCGCCGACGCCGCGCCGCCGGCCGCCGCGGCCGACGCCGCCACCACCGCCGCGGCCGCGACGGCGGCGGCGGCGGCGGCGGCAAGGAACAGCGCGCGGCGGCTGCGGGCGCTGCCGCCGCTACGGTGGCGGCGGGCCGCCGCGCCCATTGCGGTGGTGGGGAGGTGCCGGCAGCGGCCAGCAGCTGCCGAGCGGGAGGAGCACCAACAGGGGCAAGGCTCCACCGCAGAGGACAAGAGAGCAAAGAGTCGACACCCGGCAGGCCGGCAAGGCAGTGGGGAGAGCGCCGCGGTAAAAGTGACAGGCGGTGAAACGTCCCACCGACGTCGGCGGTTGGGTGCGCAGGGTGGGCGACGGCCGCTGCCGACGGCGCGCCGGCGGCGTGGGCGACCGCCGAGCGGTTATCAACGCCCGCCGCAGGCGCCCACCCGGCCGGCCGCAGCAGCCCCACAACTCGCGTAACACGTCGGACGCGCCGTGCGCAGAGGGGCCCTCGACAGCGAACAAGGCAAGACCCCCGCCCGCCACCTATGGGCGACGGCCCATGAGGGGACCCCGGCTGTCACCCCAAGGCGACACGATCATGGCAAGACACCCGCTGCCGCCGCCGGGAGGGGTGGGGGAGTGAGCGGAGGCGGCCAGCGGCGGCCGTCCAAATTTCATTGCCGGCCAGCGGGGTGGCGGCCGCGCCCGCAGCCAGGCGCCGACGCGCGCTATGGTGGACGGCGGGACGGCCAAGCCGCCGTCATGGCAGCGACGGCGGCGGCGTCCATGCGCTGGCGTCCCGGCCGACGTGGGACGGGCAAGGGGAGGCCAGGTTGCGCCCGCAATAACCGCGTCTCGGCGGAGCCACGGCGCGGCGTCGACGCTCACGCTGTCCGCGCCTCCGCCCAAGGCGACGGCAGGTTGAAATTTGAGTGAATTCGGGATCAAGTGCGCAGCTCAAGTCGCATCAATCGGTTGCACCAATCCGAGCGATGCAGACGATGGACCACGAAAACGCACAAACACAGAAACGGGCACCCAGCGCTGCGGGAGGCGCGTCTGGGGAGTTCTGGCAGGGGGTGTGTGGACGACACCCCCGCCGCGCTCTGGGGTGTTGGTGAGGCGGCGAGGGGCTGCCGGGGTGGTGTGGCTTGCGCCGCTGGGTCGTCCCCGGCGACAACGGCGGCCGGCGACCCGTATGGCGTGGCCGGGCTCGTGCGCGGGGTCCGGACCAACGCGCCGAGGCGGGGGTGCCCCGGCAGCCGTCGCACCCGTGCCCTCCTACCCACCCACTCCCCTTCTCTGTCGTCTAGGGTGCTCGTAGATCTTGTGGGACTGCTCCCCCTCCGCAACACCATCAGATAGCAAGCGACGGGCGGCTATCGACTGTCGTGGCCACGCCGCACCCCGACGCTGTTTTGACTTGGCAGGCCAGAGTCTGACACCTGAAGGTGGGGCTGAGGTGTCTGAGGGATACAAGTAGAAGAGGACGGCTGTCGACCATCACCCTTTGTATCTTTTGCCTGCCCTGTCTTCCACACTCCCCCCGCCCCGCGCTGTCGCCCGCATTCCCTCTGTCGCCTCTGGCTCGGCCACCCCTTCTTACACCGTGAGCTGCTTTCTCTTGTCTTGGCCCGTCGTGCACCAACCGTCCGTTTCTTTCTCATGAGGCCGCTGCGGTACGCAGGCTCAGTGGGTGGACAGTTCTCAACAGGGAGTGTTGTGTCCCTACAATCACTGCCAGCACGCACGCAGCCGCTGTCCCTCGCCACCCCCGCCGCTACCCCTCACCAAAACCGCTGCGTCCCGCCACTATCAGCATTGGGTCCCGCGGCCGTCAGCACGGTCAGAGAGCACACGGCCGCCTTGGCCGGCAACGCAGTATCAACAAAACACCGCAGACAAGAACAATGTGTCGCCGTCAGCCCAGCCTTCGCCAGCAGGGCGGCCGGCGGGGAAGCCAGCCGGGCGGCCGGCGGGGAAGGGACGCGCGGCGACGCGACGCCAACGACGGCATCGAGCGCCGCCCTCCCCCACTTCACCTTCTGGCCAATGTGGGCCCGGGGACCCGCCTTGACACCCGTTTCCATTCTTTCTGCTCCCGTCCTCGCCGCCACCCCCACGCCCTTGCTGGAGGGCTGCCGGGGTCGCGACACTCCAGCGGTGGGAGGGGGACGGGCATCGAGCAAGGGGCTGCTGTGCGCGACCGCCGCCGTCAGCTGCGCAATGAGCGCCGCGCCGGGATCCCGGCCCCCGCCGTCATTCTCGCCTGTGGCGGGTCCTATCGGCGCCACCCCGGGTCGTTCCCGGCACCTTCCCCCCCCCTCCAGTCCCTCCGTGGCACCAGGTCGGGCTTGCAACCAGTCTCCCTTTTGCGGCGGCCTGCAGGCCTGGCCTCCCGCCACCGGGCAAGCGTGCCCCAGAGAGGGTGGCAGCCGGGCGGTACCGGGTGCGGCACCGGCACGCGGTCGGGCGGCTGGCCATTGTCGAGCGGCCGCCCGCGTCGGCCAGCCCGCCAGCAGCGCCGGTTCGGTGGCGGACCCGCCGGAGCGGCCGCCGCCGCGGGGTATTTCCTGCATGGTCACCCCCCCGGGCGTCCCCCGGCGGTCGCCGCTGCGCTGTTGGCAGCGGCGGCCACGTACGCTCAGCACGGGGTGCAGGTGGTTGACCGCCGCTGGGTCGGTCTGGAAGGGTGGCGGCGGGCGCGCGGGCCGTCCCCTCTGGGCTGGGGGGCACCGGGCCGGTGGGTCGTGCGCCGCTCGCTGGCCGCCCATGCCCCGACGCCGCCCGACGCCTCTACGTGGAATGACGAGGAATGGCGGGAAGAGGGGAAAAGGGCGGGGGGGGGGGAAGGAAGTTGCCTGGGAAGGGAGACCCTGCCGCCGCCCTCCCCCCCCGCTCATCGTGTCGTCCGACGCTCGATGGGGGGGCGCGACGGGTGGGGGAGGGGCGAAGGATGCGTCCCAACCCGGACACACCCACGCCGCCAGCAGAGCTGGCCGTCGGCCGCGCAGCTGCCGGCGCTCACGCAAGCGGGAGAGAGCGCCTCCCGCGCGTGACGCCCGGTCCGCGGGGCGCGCCTGTCTACTAGATTTTATTCTCAACCGACGATGCGGCGGGCGGCCAGTCCTCGCCGAGGTCGCCAATCCCACGGCCGCGCCCGAGACCCGTGCTCGGCGCACGTGTGCAAAGGAGGAGGTCGCACCGGGTCGTCGCACAACAGGCTCCCGCGGGGCTAGCGCGAGGCGGGCACCAGCGACCGAGTGCGGTGGGCCCCGCGCGTGGCCTTTGCGATTTGTTGGGGAGGGGGAAACGGGAAGGGGAGCGCCGTCAGCGCTGGGCGCTGCGCATGGCATTCCGGCCGCGCCGGCGGCGGGCGGCGTCCCGGTTCGCGACCGCCGCCGCCGTCCTCTGCGAATGTGGGAGCCGGCGTGGCGGCAAGGATGGGCTAGGCGGCGCCACAGCGCTACCGCCTCCCTGTCATGGGCGGCGGCCAGCGGCGGCGGCAGCCGTGCCCACTCGCGGCCGCCGAGGTTTTGCCGGCAGCGGATACGACACCCGGTCGCTCAGATGCCTGGGGCGTGCGCTGCTGGAACGAGCCTTTCCAGGCGAGGGGGGGGGGGAGGGTTGGGGGACGATGAGAGACGGTGGACTGGACTGGCATCGCAAACGAGGGCGACGGGGGGGCAACGTAGGACAGGGGGGGGGATGAGGGGCGGCGGTCGAGCGCGCGAGGCGGGGGGAGCATCCAGTGTTCCCGCTCCACCGACACAGGCCAAGAGCAACGCGCCGCGACAGGGGCGGTACAGCGCGGCGGCCCCGGCTCGGTCGTGTCGGGAGGAGGCGGGCGTGGCGGCCGCGGCACTGGGGGAGAGAGAGGATGGGGGTTTGGGGCGGGTATCTCTTGGCGACGAGCGGATCGGCGCCGGGTTGACCATGCGAAAGCAGTGAGCAGTTGGCGACTCGGTGCTATTGCTGTGAGGGGCGGCGGGGGCGGGAGAAGCTGGCGACTCCCCTCTGCGGGGGATGGGTCGCGGGGATACACCTCCACCCTCCCCCCCCATTCGTGCCGGCCGAGACCCCTACCCACAGCCAGTGCGCTCCGGTTGGGGACGGGAACTAAGCACGCCCTGTACACGTGGCTTTTTAGAGCTCATCGCAGTACACTCTGCCTCCAAAAATGAGTTGGCGACGGGCAGGTACATGGGTGGGTGGTCGAGAGAAAACCGTGTCGCGACATAATTTCCGAGACGCCTGTTCAGAGTCATGGGGAGGGGTCTTGGTGGCACCGCACACACCGCACCCAAGCTCACATTCATAGAGCCCACACACTCCGTCATGTCACACCAGCAAATGCGAATCGGACAGCCGCACAACTCTGCCTGAACACAGACACTCCAAATGGTACAAGCGCCATCAGAAGAACGCGTTCATACGCCAGCGACGCGGGGGAGCCCGAAAGGCAGACTCAGGTGTACAGTGCGCGTACGGCGCAAGCCTCATGCCGTAAAGCACAGAGGAAGAAACCTCACCCAAACCACGGCAGACCTCCCCGCCACGCATGGTCAAGAGCGAGGCAACGCACTCGAGTAGTGGTGTGCGATGGTGCGGAGGTCGTTGTTGCATAGGTCCACACCGCTCGGCGAAGGGCAGGCTCCCGCTGGCGCAGAGAACCCCGACGTGCGTGCGCTCGCAGCTGGGGATGCGTTTGAGTTCTGGGTGCGGGGGCTCGTGAAACAATCCGCCGTGCGCCCACTTTGTCACACTGAAGTCCGCTAAGGAGCGCTCAGGAGCGACCACGTTGTTTCATCCTCAACTTCGGTCCAAGGATCGCTGACTTTTCGGAATAGAGCTGACAGCCACCACACCAGCCAATAGCTATTTGCAATACTTGTCCTCTGGCCAATAGCGTGTCACATGTGCACTAAGAGCCGATCCCCGTGTGTGACTGGGCGTGTGAGCAACGGGGTGGCAATTGTGGCGGCGCGCGGGTTCACGCACGAAGCGGCGTGCGGTGGTTGGGGGGGGGGATTGGCTGCTGCGCAGCGACCGGCCGCCCGCGCCGCGCACGCGGCGCGGCAAGGGAGCGGCGGCAGGATCCCCCTCACAGTTGCCGGCGATCGGAACACCGCGATGCGGCGGGCAAGCCGCTGCGGCCGCCGCCGCGCCGCCACCTGCGCCGTGCGCTGGCTCAGCGAGGCTCCCGCGACCAGTGGGGCCGCCCACGTGCGGTACGACCCCTCGCCGACGTCAGCCTCATAGACTCTGTGGGGTCGACGTCGGCGGAGGAGGGGGCGAGGACAAAAAAACAGGGGCAGACAGGCGCGGCTCGCCTCGCGCCGATCGGGAGGTGGTCTTGACGTGAGGGACACCCCCTCCTACTTCGAGGGGCGCAGCGGGTGCCCACTTCTGTGCTCGTCTGCTCCACGTGCATGGACGGTCGGTAGCGTTGTGCGGGGGGTGTACCGTGTCTGCCTCGGGTGCGTTTTGGGCTGTTCCATAGCCATCTCTTACAGACCCCGGGGGTTGAGACCGGTGCACGGCTCTCAAGCGATGGGCACCTTGCGCGCGCGGCTGCCGCGAGCAGGTGTCGAAGGGGAGGAGAGGCAGCAATAGAACATGAGTCGTCAGCCGCGGGCGCACCCGCAGAGGCCGGGAATAGGCCGTCAGCCGCGGGCGCACGCACAGACACGCAGAGAGGAAGGGCACGGGCCGTCAGCCGTGGGGCGCACGCCGCCTGCCAGTAGGGTGCAAACCCGGGAACGTCATGGCGAATCCAACTCGCCGATTGACCCAGCGACCGAAACGATCCTGGTGGCTCAGTCCCGCCGACTGACCGACATGCAGGCCTGAGCGTGAGGGGTGAGGAAGCGTGAGGACGTCTATTGTGCGTTCCGAAGTGAGTGCATATGTCATCACCATGCAAAGGGCCGTTTCATTGGCTCAGACGTTGACTCTGAATGGTTTTTGGAAAGCAACCACATCAACATCCAATTTTTGTGAGATGCTCTATGTCAGACCGGCTGGGCCGCCCCTGCGCGCGTGGCGCCCCAGCTGCAATTGCTTGGCGCAGCGACCAGCGACTTTCTGCCCCCCCGCTGGCGGGCCACCAGCTACCACAACCACCGAGACGTGGACGGCGGTCGCGCGCGTCCCCCTTCCCCGAACAGACGCTCGCCAGACCAACGCTACGCTGTGTCCCCAGGCACGAGCTCCGCTTTCGGTTGGGCTCGCCAACGGCCTCGTCCACGCTCCCGTCCTGGTCTCAGTCAGTTGGTTCCCCAGTGTAGTCCGGCAGGGGCCCTTCCCCCCTGAGCGCTGTCGCAGCCCGCTTTCGACCAACCCGCAGCCGTCCGCCGCCACAGAGGTCACCCGCCGGTCTCGCCGCCCCCACCCGTGCCCACGCCTCCCCACCATTGCGATCGTGATCTTCGCCGCCCAAAACGGCACCGGAGCGGGCAGATCGGGCGGTCGGGTATTCAAACTCAAATAGCGCCGCCGCCTCGCCGCCTCGCCACCGGTGAATCGGTCCGCGCGCGCGAACGCGCGCTCACGATGGGGGGGCAGTGGCGTAGCGCGCACCAACTCGACTGCACCCACACCCAGTCAGTGGGCCATACCATCGTTGTATGCTGTTGTGGGCAGCTGGCCGATGCCGCTCCAGGCGACCAGACGGGTGTAGGCACGTGCGCACCTGCAGTCAATGAAGAGGCAGCGGCGGCGGCGGGGGGTTCGGTGCGCGTGCCTCCGGGGCTGGGGTAGGGCTTGTGGGAGAGTAAAATTATCGCAAGCGAACGGGCCGGTGGGCCATCACCCAGCAGCTCGCCAGTCCTAAGAGCTGAGTGCTGTTCCAACGCTGCGTGCGTCTCCCGTACTTTTTTCATTGATTGTCCCCTCACCGCGGGAAATGATTGATCATGAAGTAGGGAGCAGAAGGGGCAGGGAGCGGTCCGCGGCAGGCGGCTGGCAGCTGCCGGTCGTCCCATCGCGTACCGCGGTCTGACTCGTCGTCGGGTGTGAGGGTAGACGAGGGCGTTGCTATGGGGCTCGCAGTCCAAAAAAAAAAAGGGAAGCATCCTTGTGAGGTGGGCTTGCTCGTTGATGATTTTCAGGTGGGTGGCGTGGAACGAGGGACAGCCAGGAACAGTTGGAACTCATCCGTCGTCAGAAAGTGACCGACGGAGAAGCGCCACTTAAGGCAAAGGGCGTTCAGACTGCCTCTCTGACCGGATCTGGCTTACAGTCAATCGACACTGGACAGCGATCGACATTCGGGGTAGACTGGCTAACCCAGCGATGCAAGAATGCATCTTGCGCCGCCCGCGTCTACTCTGCGAACAGCAAGCAGGACCAACGCAAAGGAGGGGGCGGAAAGGATACCAACAGGGACGTTTCCCAGTTGTGAATCGTTAGGTGTTCCCATCGTCTGTTGTTGGTACGCGCGTGGCACAGAACGGCCTGGGAGCGAACGAGGCCAAAAAGCGGACAGCCTTTCCATTTGGCGCCATGCACGTGCGGGCCCCAAGCGGCAGGGGCGTCTGAAGCCGCCGTCAGGGAGTGATCTGTCGGGCGGTCCGGGGATGGGAGGGCGGCGCTGACAGCAATTACAAGTGCGCTTAAGTGCAGCAGTAGTGGGCGATAGGCCTATTGAAGCCCATGACACCCACGCTCGGCCTATTACATGCGCCCTGCCAGGCCCACCCCCCTCCTGACGCTGCCGGCCCGCTAGCCCCACCCTTGATACTCGACGCATCAGCGAACGCGCGCGTATGGAGGGTGCCACCAATTCGTACCTGCAGGGCCTGGTCGATGGGCGGGCGAGGGCGGCTGCCCCCACCTGCCCGCGGCCGGCGATCATGGTGGTGCCGATCCGGCCCGCCGACCCATCGAGTCCAGGAAAGCGCCCGGCGGCGTCCGGGTCCGGCCCCGCCCCAAACGAGCCGCCCCCTCTCGTGGCCCACCCGCTCAGCCCACCAGCACGCCCGCTGTCATCGCCCCCCCCCCCCACGCCGTCTAGCTACGGCCGAAGCGCAGCCAGCCAGCGTCCTTTTCCGCCCGGACGGCCCCCAACAGTGGGAGCGACTGTCATTTGGTGGCCCACCGAAGCCCGAACTACCGTCAGCTGCCATGGCATCCCGTTGCCCGGCGTGCGCGACCGACCTAGCCCGTGGGCCCCACTGTAGGAAGGAGTCTCGTGCTCCGCAGCCTCCATCTGACCCTTTCCCAAGCCTGGGTGCCCCCCACGCGCACCAATCCCTCACCCCATCCGCCCCCCCTCCTTGTTCCACATTCATCGCGCCCGCTTCGTCCTCATTTGGGCTCGTTTTGACGACGATGCAGCCGCCCACGCCCATCTTTTTAGCATCCCCTTGACCCCACACGCGTGATGACCGAGCACCGCGAGTGCACACGCGCTCGCCTTGTCCCCCGCCAGCAGGGGCGTGAGGGCGGGAGGCCGACGAGGCGGCCGCCTCCCCCCCCCGCTCCGAGGAAGCCTCCGGACGCGTGCCACTGCCAGGTGCCGGCGGCAGCGCGACGACCGGCGGGGCTCCAGCGCGACCTTTTTTGCCCGCCTGGTGCGCCCCCGGCCGGGGCCGTCGCCAATGCAGCGCATACGCGCGTGTGGTCTCCGCGTCAGCCAAACCCCCCCTGCGGCCACCCTGGTCCCCAGCAGACGATGCAGGATTTCCCAACGGGGGGAGCACCACAGAGGAATACCACAGGGGGGGGCGCGTGCCGCGCCGCGCCACGGCGGCGGCCGTGGCAGCTGCCCCCCGCGCGTGGGGGCGTTGCTTGCAACGGGCTCCGTGCGTCAGGCGCCGCTGCCGTCGCTGCTGTCGCCGCTGTCGGCCGGCGCCGACGGCCCCCCTGGCAGCAGCATCTCCAGGCACGCAGACCCATATCCTCGCCGCAGCGGCTGTGTGGCCACGCGCTGGGGTAGGCCAGCCCAGGGTCTCGACCCCCGCGACGCTCTTTTTGGCCACACAGTGCCACGGGCGGCGGCGCGGGGCTCGCACCCCTCCGTGTCTCTCTGCCACGGCGCCCCCTCCCGCCTCGCCCGGCCTCACTCTTCCCTCTGCTCCCGCTTTCGACCGATTACCTGACCTGGCAGGCCTTGCTGGCAGACTGCGTGTTGGGGAGGGGGTGAGGGCAGGGCGGCGCGGGTGTGGCACCTGCCCCCCACGGCCGCCTCCGACGACCGGTTGACGGTGGACATTCCCCGGCCGCCACGCTGGGCACGCCCCACCCGACCACCCGACCAGCTGGCAGAGGTAGCGTGCGGCTCTGGGCGAGCGGGTGTCTGCGTCTGGTGCCCCACTGCCGCAGTGTGCCGCCCGAGGCACTCCTGCGTCCTGACGTCGCCACGTCTGCGGGTCGGGTGCGTGGGGGGGTGCTGGAGAGGGGGCGTGAGCGACATGCAGGCCGGCGGGGGGCGGCCGAGCACACGGCGACGGGCCGGGCGGTTTGCTGAAGAGCGGCCGGCGGTCGCCTGCCGCGGCCTCTGCATATGTGCCGTGCACAACTACGCCCGTCATCACGCGGTACATATCCGTGTCCCACCCCCGCCCACCCGAGCGCTAGTTTATCCGTAGCGCTTTCCCCCCCCGACTCCGCCCTTAACCCGCCGTACCTCCATTGCGTCGCTTCCCTCTCCCTGCACCCCCCCCATCATTGGCGACAACGACGGCACTGGGGGACTGGTGACCCCCCGCGGCGGCGCGCAGGTCTAGGGCTGCGCCAACGGTACCCACCAGCCCACCCTCTCGCTCACCATGACGGTCGCCGAAGATGCCATTGGGCTGACCATCATCATTGCTCAGTACCTCACCTGCTCAGTGTTTCTCCTCTTCCTCATCCACAAGCTGCTGATGCTCACGTACTACCCCTTCGTCACCAGGAGGGACCCGGTAGCTGGGAAACTCCCGGATGACAGGCCATTTGTGACGGTGCAGCTGCCCTGTTTCAACGAGGCCGCCGTCATTCGCCGGGTCATTGACGCGTCGTGCTCGATGAAGTGGCCGCGCGACCGCTTTGAGGTCCACATCCTGGACGACTCGAATGACGTGACGGTACGTGCGGCAGGGACGACAGGGAGTGCCGATGGGCGTCCGACAGTCAGGCCTGTGCGAGCTGAGACATTGGCGGCGACAGTTGCGGGTGGAGCGAAGCACCAGGAGGGGCTCGGCGGGCCGTGGGGCCATCATGACCTGGGGGAGCACGACTGGGGCGGGGGGGGGGTCCCGCACTGTCCGCTGTCTCGGGCGTGCGGCCCAGAATTGCCGATCGACGACAGCAACTAACCCGCCGTATCGTGTTTTCCGTCTGTACTTTTGTCCGATTTTGTGTTTCTCTCCCATCCTCGCGCACGCTCCTATCACTCTGTACAGACGGCCATCTCGGAGGAGGCGTCTGCCTACTGGCGCTCCCGCGGCACCGAGTGCCGCGTTATCCGCCGCCCCGTGCGCACTGGCTACAAGGCGGGCGCCCTGCAGTATGACATTGACAATGAGGTGCACCCCGACTCGAAGTTCTTCCCCGTCTTTGACGCCGACTTTTGCCCCGCCCCCGAGTGGCTCGAAACGATCATGCCGTACTTCTTCGACGAGGAGGGCAATGACCTCGAGAACCTGTCGATGGTGCAGGGCCGTTGGGCCTACCTCAACGCGGACCTCAACATTATTACGCGCATCCAGGAGCTCATCCTCAGCGGCCACTTCTTCATTGAGCAGGTCTTCCGCAGCCGCACAGGTCGACCGTGGAATTTTAACGGCACCGCCGGTGTGTGGCGGCGGGCGGCCATTGCGGCGGTGGGCGGCTGGGAGCACGACACGATTGTGGAGGACAGTGACCTGTCCATCAAGTGCTTTGATGCGGGCTTCCGCGGCGTCTACGTGCGCGACATCACGGCGCCGTCGGAGCTGCCGACGGCGATTAGCGACTACCGCTCGCAGCAGACGCGGTGGATCAAGGGCTTTGGCCAGCTATTTGCGAAGCGCGCTGGGATGGCGCTGACCTCTCGCAACACCAACCTGGTGCACAAGGCCGAGTTCCTCTTCCACACCCTCCCCAGCCTTTGCTATGGTGCGACCGTGCTTTTCCAGCTCTACTTCCCGCTGGCCATCTTTGTCAACACCAACTTCTCGTGGCCGTGGCTGGGCGTCAACTTGGGCGCCCTCGCCATCTTTTGGGCGTTCTACTCGCTGACGCTCTACCGGATGCTTGGCTTTTGGAAGGGCCTCGCCAACCAGTGGCGCATTGCCGGCATCATGGTGCTGTGCTGGGGCCTGTCTCCCCTGCTGGCATACGCCTTCATCGAAGGCATGATCTCCCATGATGCGACGTTCACGCGGACGCCCAAGCGTGCCGCCACCGCGTCGGTGACGATGACAGACTCGATGTCGACCAATGTGACCACCACCAGCCGTTCAGCGTCGAACGACTCGGATGCGGAGGACGGGGTGACAGCTCGCCAGGCGGCGACGCCCCCGCACGCGGATAGCAGCAAGCCGTCCCCCCAGACGTCGGAGCACTCGAGCAGCAGCGCCGTTGGGGAGATGGCGTCTGTGTCGGGGGCCACCACCCTTACCGCCATGACGTCGTCGCTGACGTCGGACGGCGAGTCGAGCAGCGCGCTGAGCAAGACGCCCCAAGAGGCGAAGGCGTCTCGGGCGTCGTACTTTACCACCAAGATCACCTTCCTTCCCTTCTTTGAGTTTGCTGTTGCCGTATGGTCCCTCTTTGCCGCGGTCGCCGCCATCTTTGGCCTCGCCGGCGCGCCCATCCACGAGAACTTCAACCGAGGCATCCTGTGGTTGACCGCGGTGGTCATCTTTTCGACTGGCTGCGGCGTGGGGCTGTTGTGGAGCAGCCTGGGCGCCATTGGCGGCATGATCCAGGGTCTGTACATGGACTTTGTCGCGAGCCGCGAGGCGGCTGCCACCTCGTCGGCCGAGCCGTCGGACCCGTCGATGGACATGGACATGTCGCCCACCGACGTGCCGAACGTGCCGGCGGACCAGTCCACTTCGACGCTGTCACTCTTCACGGCGGTCCCTGCCCCGGTGGAGGAGGAGGTGGCGCCCGTGGAGCGGGTGTTGGCGACGGGCGCGGCGCCAGACGTGGTGCTGGCCACCAGCCTTAGAGGCCGGGGACCATCTGCCACGACCGTCGTTGAAGTGTAGGGGGGCCTTGTACACATCGATTCGGGAACCGCCTTAACTGCTGCTGCGTGCTGCCCATGCGGTGTATTTTATGTCCTTTTGGACCGCCTTAAACTATTAATCCTCTTCCTGTACGGTGCAGTTGTCCCCGGGCGCGATCGTTCCAGGACGCCGTCGGTCCAGGATGCTGGCGTTCCAGGATGTTGTCGTGTCTGTATGCCGTAGTCCCTGCCTGTGTTGTCGTGTCTGTATGCCGTAGTCCCTGCCTGTGTCGAGTGTACGAGTCGCCGAGATGTGGACCTCGTTACATTGCTGTCTGGCAGTGCGCAGGAGTGTCGACGACTTGCGCACAAGGCGAGGCACTACGGCTCGGCTTGCCCACTCCCGTAGTTGACGTTGCTGACCAGCTCCAGCGGCACGGATAGCCTTACCACGCACATACGGGTCTGCGGTCGTCACGGGGGTGACGACCGCTGGGTAGCGCGCCCTTTGTTCTTCAGTTTCGCTGCGTTGGGATGCCGACCGCCAAGGGGAGTGCGGCGGGTCGCCTGATGAGTTGGCCCGGCCCGTGTCGGCCGCGGACGTTGCCGAGCAGCCCTGTTTGCTTGTGCTGAAAGCGCACGCTGCTCCCTTGGATCACCACGCCACAAACGTTCTTGGCAGGAGCAGCGACCAACCCCGATTCGGTACCCGTTCCCGCCGCCTCCATTTCCCCCCACAGCCCTTTCACTCCTCTACCCATCCCCTTGCTCTCCGCCCGCCCACTGCACGGGGCACCGCGTTTCTTGCATCCCCGGATACTTCCTTCCCTCCTCTGCACCGCGCGACTTGCACGGCCCATTTTCCGCACCCCCTCCGCTCCGACGCACGGCAGGAACGGGTCAGCACACTCTGGCAAATGCACAGCCGACCGCGCGCTGTGCAGCCCGCGTGCCTCGACCGGCGCGCCGGCGCGCTGTGCCGGTTGGCATCGACGACGACCGCGCAGGCCGTCCCCCCCCCGCTGCGCCGCCGCGTCGGCCCCGCGATCGGGGCCTCAGCCGCGCCTTCCGTGCCCCCCCGCCTGATCCGGCAACGGAAGCCCCCCCCACCAAGCTCCTTGCGATCCGCACGCTGTGAGCGGGGCTTGATCCGTTGCGGCAGAAGCGCCCTGATTTTTTCGTGCCGGCCGCCGCCCCCCGGCTCACCGCACACTCGGGTTTAAGGATGTGCCGAGGCGCTTCTGCCAGGCTGGGAGGGGGCACGCGTCTTGCACCGCGCGAGCCGGTGGGGGCGGGGGGGGGGGGGATGAAGCAGGCCGGCCACCGCGGGCGGGCGAGACCGGGGTCACGGGTCCCCCCGGGTGGACCACCAGCCCAAACGATGGAGCGGACTGGACCGCACTGGCAGGTGGTATCACCTCACTGTCCTCAGCCCCCTTCCGCCGCCGCTCTTCTCAATCCCTTCCGCCCTTCTCCCCAACTCTCGTTGCCAGCCGCACACTGACTTTGCCCCCCTCGTCCTGTTTTTTTTGGCCATCCGCGGCTCTGCTCATAGGGGGGGGGGGGGAAACGAGTGGATGGAAACGGGACGCGAGGTTGTTGCCCAGCCTCCCCCACCCACACAGTCTGACAGTGCCCCTGCAAAGACAACTAGGGGGGGGGGGAAATAAACGAAGCCCGGCCCACTCCCGCACACCGTGTCCTCAATTTACCCCTTCCCCGCGCCCCCATCCTTCCCTACAACTTCCCCTCACTCGTCTCCCATCGTCAGTGCTTTTGTAGAGGGAGACGATAGC
This sequence comes from Pyropia haitanensis, assembly GCA_008729055.1. Lineage (NCBI taxonomy): Eukaryota > Rhodophyta > Bangiophyceae > Bangiales > Bangiaceae > Pyropia > Pyropia haitanensis. Next base: position 6,182,013 of record SDUX01000004.1, on the reverse strand, counting down.
GGCGGGTGGGGACCCTTGGTGGCATGGTCAGGCGGCGGGGACTGACGGCGGCCGAGCGCCGCGCGTCCGCCTGCAAAACTCGCGGCTCGCGGCACGCGCACGAACGGCGCCGCGAGCGGCGGCACCGCCAATAAGAGCCCCGGACAGTGAATCGCCAACGGCAGACGCGCTGTTGGGCGGCCGCCCCGAGGCAGAGGCGGCCCGAGGACGCTGCCGGTGTAGAGGGGCTAGCGCGGGGGGCGACGCGTGACGCCCCCCTCCCCGCTCCCCCCCCCCCGTCATTTCCTGGAACGCCGTCAGTGAGTGGTTAGCTGTTACGCCAACCCTCTCCCAAACACAATGGATAGTTGAGTGCATTTACACTGTCCCGCTGGCGAGCGGGACAGTGTCAATTACGTGCTGACGGTGGCGCTGACGGTGTGCGCCTTGTTCCAGGCTGCTGGCGGCGCTTCGTGGAGGCGCCGGACGGGACGGTCGTGTTGACTCTGCTGCTGGAGGATGCTGCCACCTGTTGGGCGTGCTCGTGCTCCACAGCAGAGCAGACATAGTTGCAGCGGGCCTGAGCCGACCCATGATTCCCCTGAACCACGACCCCAACCTGCCGCCCACCAGCACCCTCTCCCCATTCTCTCCCCTCCTCCCCCCTCCATTTTGTTATTACTTTCTGCTCAAGGAGAAGCGCAGGCTGGCCGTGTTGGCCTTGGTCCACACCCGCACCCCTCCGCCCTCCACCTCAGAGCGCAGCGCCCCGCGCCGCCACTGGCGGATGTTGCCACTAAAGCTACTCGCGTCGCGGCCGATAAAGTGCTCGGCGAGGACGCACGCCCACAAGTCCACCATGGTCGGGCCGTACATCCAATCGACGGGGTGCACGTCGACCGCCGCGGCGACCGCCGCCGCCGTCGCCGCCGCCGCCGCTGCTGTGCCGCCCGTGTTGCCGTTGGAGGCTCCACCCGCCGCGACCGCGGCGTCGGCCGCCGTCGCGGCCGCCGCAGCCGCCGCAACGGCACTATCGCCGGCAGCCGCGGCAGCGGCGTCGCCAAGCGCCGCCTCGCGGCTGTACCAAAACACCTTGCTCCCATACTTTGCGCGCAGCGCCGCCGCCGTCGCCGCCGACGCGGGGGAAGATGGCGTGTACGCAACGTAGATGCCCCGCGCGGCGGCGAGCAGCGCGCCCCCGCGCACCGCCTTCATCCCGCCGGGGCTGTTGTGGTAGGCGCCGCCGTCCGAGGCGACCGCGTTGGCGCCGCCCGTGACGCTCGAGACGGTGGCGCCCTCAATCGCCGCCACCGCCGCCGCCACAACCGCCGATAGCGCCGCGTGCTGCTCTTCTGCAGGCAGGATGCGGAGGTGGACGGCCACCAGCCCCGCGCCGACGGTGGCCTCGGTTGGCGCAGGCTCCCGCGGGAGGGCGGCAACAGAAGCATTAGCGGGGTCCCCACCCCCCACTCTTCCTAACGACGCGAGCACCGCCACGGCCGCGTTGGCGATGCGGGGCGTCGGCGCGAGGAAGGCGTAGAGGGGTGCACGGCTACCACAGGCCCCCCGCCAGGCGGCCCCCCCATAATACGCGTGATCCACCGCCAGCACACCCCCGTTAGGAAAGTCGCCACGCCCCCGCGCGACGACCGCCCGCACCCACGGGGCGACCGAAACCTCCCACATGGACGCCCTACACGGCAGCGGCAGCACCGAAGGGGGCGTCGGCGTCGGCACGTCGGCCGGCAGCGCCAGCACATCCGTCGACGGTGTCGACGGCGGCGGCGTCGCGTGCAGCATCGTCGCGTTGGGCGCGTACACCCGCACGACGCCCGACCCCGACCGATCGCCCGGCGCGAGGAGGATGGTCGGCGCGGCGGCAAACGCGGCGCCTACGGCCGATGCGCGGAACGCGGCGGCAGACGTGGTGCGCAGGCCGGGCGCGGTGGCGAGGACGGCGCCCGAAAAGTAGCCGCGCGGGCCGACCAGCGGCGGCTGCGGCGCGTCACACACCCGCCGGTACTGCCGGCGCGGCGGCAACGATGGCGCGGCCGCCGCCGCCGCCGCCGCCGCCGCCGCCGCCGCCGCCGCCACCGCGTCCCCCTCAGGGGGGAGGGGCGCCCCCGCCGCCGCGGCGGCGGTGCCCACCGCCGCGGCAACGGTGGGCGATACCGGTCCCCCAGAGGCGACGAGCGCGTCCGCGTCGGCGCACGACTCGGTGCCCCCCCCCGCGGGCGGGATGACGAGCGTCGCGGCCGCCGCCGACGCGAGCGCCGCGGCGTTGAGGAACGATACCACCTGGTTGTTGAGCTGCCCGTACGTCGGATCGTAGATGAGGTGGGTGGGGTAACACCGGCCGGGGCGGCAGGGGGGCGGGGGGGGGGGCGGCGGCGGCTGCGGCGGCGGGGAGTCCGTCCCACTGCCCCCGCTGCCGCCGTCACCGTCACGGGGTGCGTCGTCGGTGCCGCCCACACGGCTCTTCGTCGACGCTGCCGCGCTACCCCCCCCCGCCCCCGCCGCCGCGTCGGCCATGACCGCCGCGCGCCCCGCGGCGAGCGTCAGCGCCACGTGGAGCACGGCAAGCGCAAAGACGGCGCCGAGTAGTGCGCCTAGCATGCGACTACTCGGGGGGGTGGAGGGGGGGAGCCGCCGCCGCCAGCTCGGCCGAAAGCGCGCGCGCGCAAAGGGAAGGAGGGGGGCGAAGAGGGGGGAGGTGGCGCCGCCGCCGTGACCGCCGCTGTCGTCACCGTCGGCACCACCACCACTGCCGCCACCACCAGCGCAGCAGCCGCCCGCAGCAGCGACGAGCGCAGTCGGTGGTGGCCCAGGCCCTGTCGAGTCAGCGCCGCCGCCGCGGCCACTGCCGCGGCCGCCGCCTTCGCCGGCGCCCCCGGCGCCAGCCGTCAGCAGCGGGTCGTCCCAGACTCCCGAGGCCGCGCCGCGCGTCGATGGCGGCGGGGGTGACCGGTGGAACGCCATGACCGACGGCGACAGCGGCGAAGTCAACGACACTGACGACAGGCACGACGGCGGCGGCGGTGGCGGTGGCGACAATGGCAACAACGGCGGCGGCAGCGGCGGCGGCGACGGCGGTGGCAACGATGGCAACGACGGCGGCGGCGGCGGCGGCGGCGACTCGGGCCCCCCCGCCGACGGGTCGCGCCCCCACAGCAGCCGTCGGCGGGGCTGGCCAGCTGGCGGCAGCCACCACACGTTGGGCACCATCCAAACAGGGGGGGGGGGGGGGGGAGGTTGGTTGAGAGCCCACTACGCGCCGCCTCCCCCCACCAACCTAGTGGTGGCGGCGGCTTGAACGGGGATGGGTGCGGTGGGCGGCGCCCCGTGCAACAGTCACGACGGCGGCCGAGCGCCCCTCTCGGTCGTGGGAGGCGCGTGTCTCCACCCGCCCCGGCCCATCCACCCTCGCCACCCCCCTCCCCCGCAACGTGGGCACGCGCCACCCAATGGCTGCCGCGGTCGCCACCGCGTGCCTCGCAGGTCGTGGGGAGACGGCACTGACAACCCGCGGTACGCCGCCCTCCCCCCCCCCCCCCCCTCCTCCCCACCCGTCCCCCGGCCCACAAATAGAGCAGAAAAGAGAAAAACGTTGCCGCGGCGCACTGCCCGTCGGGGGGTGTGGTGGGCCAGCTGGTGGCGGGTGGGGGTGGCCACGCACCCGCCCGCGTCCGCTGCCGCGGCGGCCGACTGACGCGGCGGCGGCGGCGGCAGACGACAGCCCCGGGCCGGCGGTGGGAGAGACGGGTAGGGGGGGGGAGGGGGAGGGAGCCTAGCGGCCGCGGTGTGGGTGCCCTCGGTTGCGCATCGCTCGAGCAGGCGCGACAGGTGTGCCGCATGCGGCTGCCGCGGCCGCCCTGCCCCATCGCCACCCTCGCCCTGGCCATCAATAGTACAACGCGGAGGGTGCCGCCGCAACAGCCACAGCACGACGGCGGCAACAGCGGCGGTCGCCATTGTCAGCGCTAGCCGACGGCCGCTGCCGCCGCCGCCGCCACCGCCACCGCCACTGCCACCGCGTCCGCGACCGCCACCGCCGGGGCGTCAATGCCGCATGCGGTGATGAGCCGCCGCCCACGCCCCTCCTCCGCCACCGCCCACGCCCCTCCTCCGCCGCCGCCCACGCCCCTCCTCCGCCGCCGCCCACGCCCCTCCCCCGCCGCCGCCATCACGCCCGTGCATCCATGGTCAGTGCGTGGGGGGGGGCCCACGCAGCCGTCCGCCGAGGCCGCGCCGCAGGGGAGGCAAGGCGGAAAAAATGTGAGCATCGATGGCCGGAGGCTGGGGAGAACGAGGGGGGGGGGTGGGGTCTGGGAGAAGGCGATGCGGGTGGCTCAATGGGAGGTTCACGAAAAGCCTGTTTTGACCTGTTGCGGGGCCCGCAGACGAGTCCACAGACGGATTCCAGGATGGCTGTGGAACGCCTTTTCTCTCGAACTTTGCGGATCCGCTGCGGACCATATGCAAAACTTTGCGGAGCACAGCGCCGCGTTCGGGTGAATCATCCAATCACCACTCAGCATGCGGGGTGCCTTCGGTCACAAGCCAATCAGTACTCTTTATAGGTCCGGCGGCTTCCTGAAAGAATGCGTGTTTTGAGGCCTCATCCGCAGAGTTTTTTCGTGGAATCTACAACTTTCTGCGGGGTGTGGTTGACAGCAGCTGTGGGGCGCACAGGACGGTGACGTGCAAGCAAATGCGAAGGGCTCTAATCGAAAAAGGTCCACGCAGGCGCCCTCGCAGGGGCGCGGGCGTGCCCCCAACGGCCACGGACGCCGTCGCGCTGGGGGGCGCGTCTCCAACCCACCCCCTCGCCCCTCCCCAGCCCATCCGGCGGCGGCGGCGGCCGCGCCTAGGCCAGCCACGGGGGCGTCGGCCACATGGAGCCCGGCGCGAGCGACGGCTTGGCGCCGCCTGCGAGCCACGGCGGGATGCCCCACGGCGGGTTGCCCGTCACGGGCGCCACCGTCGCGGTCGCTGTTGGCCGCGACGTGGCGGTCGCCGTCGGCGCGGCTGTCGGCGCGGCTGTCGGTGCGGCCGTCGGCGCGGCCGTCGGCGCGGCCGTCGGAGCGGTCGTCGGCGCGGTCGTCGGCGCGGTCGTCGGCGTCGCAGCCGGCGGTGGGGTGACCTTTGGGCACGTGGGGCTCACCCAGCCGAGGGGCCACCCGGCCACACGGGGCGCGCCCTGCGCGAGGAGCGCCTTGACGTCGTGGACGTTGATCGAGCCGCCGTCGGCGCGCTCGGCGAGGACCAGCGCCACAATCCCAGAGACGTGAGGGGCGGCCATGCTCGTGCCTGACTTGGAAGTCAGCCCGCCCCTGTAGTTGACACTGAGGATCGAGTGGCCGGCTAGGGGCGGACGGCCGTGGGTTGGCAAGGGAGATAATGCGCCCAAACGAGCCAAGAGCAGCGGAGGTGGGCACCGAGACAAATGGGTCGACAAGGCGATGGTTAGCGGTTGAACCAGCATGGGTGGGCCACCACGCACCGGCGCGGGCGCCCCGAACGCAAACTGGGATACAGGTCGTGGCAATGACGCCCCCTTGCCAAGAGAACAAGCGAGGTACCCCCACAGCAAAAGCGACCCGATGATTTCAACGTACGTGCAATCATGTCCACGCAGCGCCCCCGGCTGGACGACCGATACAACGTGTCGTCGATGTCCGCGTTGGCCACGGTGATCGCGTTAGGCGACCGCGCGGGCGTCCGGTCACACGAGGACCCCCCTGTGTTGCCCGCGCTTACGATGGGGATCACCCCCACCGCGGCGAGCCGCTCCATCGCCACGTCGTGGTGGGTGCCGCTCCCACTGAGCGACGCCTGCATCACCATCGGCCGCGTCGGGTCGGCCACCTTTGCCGCCGCCACCGCCTCCCACCCCGCCGCGATGACTGACCGCTTGCCGTGGCCCTCCGAGTCCATCACCTTGATGCACGACAGCGTCACGTTTGGCGCGACACCTGTCCGCCAGCCGCCAACCGTGCCCGCCACGTGGGAGCCATGCCCCTTGTCATCGATGCCGGCGGGGTCGAAGGGGGAGCTCGGCAGCGCACGGGTGGTCACCTGGCCGGGGGTAAACTCCTCGTGGTTGGGCACGCACCCGCCGTCAATAATCCAGACGGTCACGCCGGCGCCGCGGCGAGGGTAGCACGCGCTCGTGCTGCTGACCCGGTCGAGCGGTAGCGCGAACTGGTTGACGCTGCGCGATAGGAAGAACAAACAGTGGAGGCCAAGTAGCAGAGGACCAAAAGAGGCGGCGTGAGGGGGTGGCACAGGCGAGGAGAGGACAACATTGTCAGCGGCGGCTCCCGACCTCAAGGTCTCCGTCGGCGGGGCTTGCCCCGCTCGCGTTCACGTCGTTCACGCCAGTGTCCAGCTTGGCACACCATACGCACCTCTCTTCACCCCCACCCCCACCCGCGCGGCACACCCCCACCCCACGTACCGGTCCAAGCCCCAAAAGTAGGGCTCCCCATTGGGCCCCGTGATTGGCACCTCCGCGTCGACGCCGTCCATCGGGAGTGGCTCCTCTCCCTTCTCCAGCACGTCCTCCTCCACGGTCATGATGCCTGGCAGCGACTGCAGCGCGGCCGTTTCGGCCATGCCACCGTCAACGCCACGGACGGTGCGCCCCCGCCGCGCGCCACACACTGCCGTGGCGAGGCGGAGCGTCGGCAGCACCGCCACGTCTGAGCAGCCGCGGGCGGTGAGGGCGGACGCCACCTCTGCTTGGCACGAGCCCCCACAGTCTGCGTTGAGGGTGAAGACCTTGCCGCCATCGGCAGCGGGCGCCGCCGCCGCCGCCGCCGTGGCCGCTGTGGCGGTCGCGGCGACGGCGACGGCGGCGGCCACCAGAGCGGCGGGCAAGCCGACCATAGTGACGGGGGGGAGGGTGGAGCGCAAGAGGGGGCAGAGGGGACGCCACACAGATGGTGAAACCACCGCAAACGGCGACCGGGTTTGACAAAGAGGACGCTGTGGTGCTAGCGTCGCTGTTCGTTTGCAACCACCCCTGCGCTTCGGCCGCGGCCGCGACAGCTCTTATACTTTGCAACGCACGCTGGAGCGTTCCTGTCGGCACCCCCCCCCCACCTCCCCAGTCCTCGCAGCCTCAGCCACTTTCGACGAGGACGGCTTGCGGGTGGAGAGATGGGCCACCGTACGGCGCGCGTGTCCGACGTGCTCGACGGACTCTCCCTGCCCGTCGGCGGTACGTAGGGCGTCGCCACGCGCCACGGCGACGCTACGACGCTGGCAGGGCTCGGCGGCGTCGCTGGCCGGCGGTGGCCCACACCCGCGCTACGCACGCCGTCCCCCTAGGCAGAGGTGGAAAATGGGCCCAAGGACAAAAGGCTGGAGGTTGCCAGAAAACGGGAAGGGCGGTTCCCCGTCGCCCCCCGCGCGCGGGCGCCATCCGGGCCAGCCCGCGAACTCGACGTCTTGGTCGCCTCGTGAGGCGCGTGCTATTCCCCACGTGGCACCGACGAGCTGCGCCCCGCCACTGACACTTCCACGCGCCGGCGGCGTCGAGCGTGCGGGGTCGGGCGGGGCCCACAGTCGCCATCCGCTCCGCCCACAGTCTCCATCTGAACCAAGCAACACCCACTCGGGCGACCTTCCCTGCGGGCTCGCTCCCTGCACACAGTACGTACTCGGCATCCATACCAGCATCTCCGACAGCACTGGACGGAAGGGGGGCGCCGTTTCCTGTCTGCCACTGCGCATCCCCTACCACACCTCAGTACCAATACCGCACCCCATCGAGTGAAGCCCATATCCCAGCGCCGTCGCGTAGCCGCTGTGTGGGACGAGGGCGACGAGGGCCCCAACCCGAAGCACCCTGATTGCTGCCCCCCGACGAAACGAGTGTACCGACTTCGCTGGGATCCGCACGGGGGCCCGTCAAACGTACAAGTGTAGTCTCTCTCCTCGCGTCACGAGGATTGGCCGTACAGGACACACACCATGCCATGCACAAATGGGGCTCCGCGACGGCCGGACGGAGGCCCGCGGCAGGGCCACCCGTCATCATGAATCGATCCGGGGGTGTCTACGTACCGCGGCGCGCACTGCTGTACATTCTTGGACGGCCGCCGCCGCCCCACGTGGACACGGCGAACCTCGGGATGAGCGAGCGGTCCTCGACATCAAGACATGCTCAAAAGGCTGCATTTCAAAGGACGGATGACCAGGACATCCGGAATAGGCAGGACGGATTGAAAGGACAAGTATCTGCGAGGTGAGCAACACGAGTCATTAGCTTTCAACCGCGTACTCTATTCAATACAAGTGAAAATTGTAGCACACTTTAGCTTTCGAACGGGAGCCCGAACCCGAATGCGACGCAGTCATCGGTCAAAGTCCCCAAAATCGGCATCTAATCGATCACTTCCCTGTTGTTCTTTTCCGCCAAGATTGGGAGAACTGCAATATTGTACAGCGTGTGACGATGCACAGGGTACAACAAAAAACGAGGATGGATGCAGTTCCATGGCAGCAACTCGGAAACAATCGCATCCATCCCCCACTCACTCGGCACTCCACACGGGCGCGTCGGCCGGCACGCTGGCTGCGCCCGCCACCACCGCCCGGGACCGCCCTGCGGCGCGGTCAGCGATGACGACCGCCGCCGCCGAGATCCCCGGCGGCGGCGGTGGGGGTACCTGCGCGACCGGAAAGGGCGCGCCGCCACCGCTGCCACCGCCGGCTGCCGGCGGCAGCCTCGGCCGCGGTGGCGTCGTGGGGAGGGGTAGGGAGGGGGCGGGCACGGCCGGTTTGGCGAACAACGGTGTGTACTGCAACGTACTCATCCACGGCCGGCGCATGGGAGGCCTGCACCACCGCGGTCGTTGACCCACGGAGGTGGGAGCGGAGCGGTCGCACCTGACCGCCAAGGACGAGGTGGTGCGGATGGTAAAACAGAGGGAGGATAGCCACAGACGGGCAAACACAACAAGAATAATAAGTACACTGGTGTACACCCACGTCGTGAGCGGGAACCGAGTAGGAGAGCAAAAGACATACTACAAAAGAAGAGAGGTGGGGCGCGCACGGGTGCGCCCCTGGCAAAAAGAAAGAAGACAAACACGCAAAAAACAGATACGCAACGCAACCCATAAAGGGGCGGCCTGCGCGCCGAGCCCCGCCCACGCCTCGGAGACCGACCCCCCTCCCCTGCAACGGCCACCGCCGCCGCCGCCACCTGCCGGCAATGGTCTAGAAGGAACAGGTACGCTTAGCATTTCCGGGCCACGGGCGGCAGCAGCCGCGGTGAGCGCGAGGCACAATGAAACGACTGCCTTGCTACAGAGGGGAAAAAACACGGCGAGGTACAGACAAGAAAAAAACAAACGAGGATGGAAGCACTTGCACAGCAGCAACTTAGAAGCATTTCCGGTGGACCACTGAAGGCCCGTCCGATTCGTACTCGGAGCGGCTCACCCACATCTGCTGGAAGGTCGACAGGGAAGACAGGATGGAGCCGCCAATCCACACAGAGTACTGGCGCTCCGGCGGCGCAATGACCTTGATCTTCATCGACGACGGGGCGAGCGTCTCAATCTCGCGCTGCACGCGCGAGGCGATGCCGGCAAACATGGTGCTGCCACCAGACATGACGCAGTTGTTGTACAGATCCTTACGGATGTCAATGTCCGTCTTCATGATGGACGTGTAGGCCGTCAGGTGCATCCCCTGCATTTCCATCCCCGTCAGGTCGGGCTTGAACAGCGCCTCTGGGCACTGGAAGCGCTCCTCAGCCACCGTGATGATCTGGCCGTCGGGCAGCTCATACTCCTTCTCCAGGGTCTTGTTGGAGGCGGCACCCGCCATCTCCTTGTCATAGTCCTCGGCCACAAAGCACAGCTGCTGCTTGATGTCGCGCACAATCTCCTTCTCCGCAGAGGTCGTGAAGCTGTAGCCCTTGGTCTGGAGCAGACGGCACAGGTACTCGGTCAGGTCACGACCGGCGAGGTCAATGCGCTGCACCGCGTGCGGCAGCGAGTAACCCTCGTAGATAGGCACCGTGTGCGTAACGCCATCGCCCGAATCCACCACAATCCCCGACGTCCGCCCAGACGCATACAGCGACAGCACAGCCTGGATGGCGACGTAAAAGGCGGGCACGTTAAACGTCTCAAACATGATCTGCGTCATGCGCTCACGGTTGGCCTTGGGGTTGAGAGGCGCCTCGGTCAACAGGCAGGGATGCTCGGCGGGATCCACCCGCAGCTCGGTGAAGAAGCCGTGGTGCCAGATCTTCTCCATGTCGCCCCAGTTCTACAGGCGACTCGAAACAAACAAGACCAAGCAGACGCGCGCAACCAGAGAGTGTTCCGCACAGCCAGAGGACACGTCGAGTCAGAAAACAAGGCCCAGGCGTCGCGCCGAGCCCACCCGCCAATGGTCCAGACGACAGGAAGCTCCCGAGTGCCGCCGCCATCGCGAGACCGCAGGCTGAACGAGCCCCCCATCAGACCCGCTGTGCGATGCCAGATCAACCTTCCAGCGCTGCAGCCTGGCAGTGGCCAAGAGCCAGGCACGACGTAACCGCGCCACGTCCTGCACCCAACGCCTCCGACCTCCAGCCCGGTCCCCTACCACTTGCACCACACAGGCGCAACGCACCACCAGCCAGAAGAACAAGAGTCGAGTGTGCAACGTTCCACTGCCCACGTGCCACACGCTCATATCAACGTACCGTCACAATGCCATGCTCCAGCGGGTACTTGATGATCAGCACCCCCCGGCGGGCCATCGCCGCGTCGCCGACGTACACATCCTTGGAGCCGGTGCCGACCATGATCGACTTGGCCTTCGGTGTGCCAATCACGGCGGGGAAGACCGACTTGGGGGAGTCTTCCCCGGCAATGCCAGCCTTGCACCGGCCGGAGCCATTGTCAATGACCACCGCGGGCTTGCTCATGATGGCGACAGTGGTGCACGCGGGGAAGAAGACGGGCTGACGACGGTGACGGTGGTGAGGGGGCGGAGTGTCGGCGATGCGGTGAGGGGGGAGGGGGGGCGGAGAGAAAGATAGAGCAATCGCGGCGCGAGTGACACGGCACGGCGTGGGTGACGGCGCGGCTGGGGGGAAAGACGGGGGCTAGTGAGGGCAGCGGCTGACGCCGAGAAGAACACGGCCCTGCGACTGAGCGTCTCGCGCTAGGGTGGAATGGCCTTGAAGAGGCAGGCGAGCGACGCGGCGGAGTGGGGAGAGCGGGGTGGCCGTTCCGGTGTCCTGGGCCACGACGGCAGGGCAGGCCTCGGGCTGCTGCGTAGCGTGGACGGCCGCGAGCCCGCCACTGGTGTCAGCAGACGACGGTCAGGGCCGACGGGGGGCCCCCAAGAGGCACCCCACACCCAGGCCCCGCCCCCACCGTTCAGCTCTGCCGAGTGCCGGCCGCGCGCTCCCGCCGTGGGCCGCGGGGACCCAGACGGCGTGGCTGCCGGCCAGTTCCTATGCCGTCGGACGGTGCGCACCCAATCAGCATCCGGCATTGATTTCGAGGCCTGCTTGTAGGGCCAATGGTAATCAAACGTGCTCAAGACACGAACCAATGGTAATCAAACGTTTGAGGAGCCGCCTGCCACGTGTATTGGCTTCACAAATTGACATTCTCTTTCATGTTGTCGCTCTTGTCGTGGCATTTGCCACCTGTCCCAGGCCTTCTTGACCTTCTCCCCGTAGTTCGTGCACACGTTCCCGTCTTCCATTCCGACTGACCGCTTGAGCGGCCAGGAGTTCATTGTGCTGTGCCCCGGCATTTCAAAGGTGAAGCCGAGCCACCACACCGCGGATCGATCCACGGCTGGTCCATTGAATTACAACGTGGCCGTCTCCGCGCGGTCGAGTCGCCGCACGTTGCCACCGCCGTTGTCCCCGCCGTCTAGCCGCCAAGCACCCAACGCCGCCATCGGCCGCCGCCGCCCCACCGCCCCCATTTCCGCCAGTGTCTGGCGGTCGGCCCCCCGCCACCTCCGCGGCCGTCGCTGGTCCCTGCTACTGCACCGCTGCCGCCGCCGCCGGCTGGCGGCCGCCCCACCGCCGCTGCTGCTGCCGCCGCCGCCGGCTTACAGCTGCCCCCCCCCCACTGCCACCGCCTCCGCCGGCTGGCCGCTGCCGGCTCGCCCCCGCCACCGCCGCTGCCGTTTGGCCGTCGCTGGCTAGCCGCCACCCCCCCGCCGTCGCCGCCACCGCCGTGGTCGCCTGCTGGTGGCCGCCACCGGCTGGCCGCCGCCCCCTCTGCTGCCGGCTGGCGGTCGCCCTCCCGCTGCCGCCGCCCCCGCTGCCACTGCCGGCTGGCTGCAGCTTTCCCGCCGCCTCCGCCACCACCGCCGGCTGGCCACCGCCGGCTGGCCACCGCCGCCTTCGCCGCGGGCTGGCCGCCACCCATCCGCCGCATGCGCCACCGCCGCCGCTGCCGCCGCCGGCTGCTCTCTGCCTCTCTGCCTTCGCCTTCGCCGCCACAGCCGCCGCCATATGCTGGCGGCTCGCCACCCCCGCCGCCAGCGCCACCGGGTGTCAGCCGCTTTCCCCTCTCCGCCGCCGCTACCGCCGCGGCAACCGGCTTCTGGCCGTTCCCGCGTCACCGCTGCGACTCGCCAGCCGTCTCGCTCGCCGCCGCCAGCTGGTCGCCGCCACATCATGTCCGTTTGATGGCCTCCGCTCCCCACTAAGAACTACTCGTGCAGTGTGAACATCCCGCTGGACTTCGTGCTGTGCGTTTTTGTGGCGCTGCGCGCGCCCATAGCGTCAGCGTGTTGCAGTTTGCGACCGAGAACTGTCTGATACATTCTCTAGATATTTTTGATATGGTTCATGACGACCAAGAAGGTCGAGCCTCGTCAGGCTGTGCATTCTGACAGGTGGCCAACGCACGGAGCCTTTGTGAGCTTTAATGGGGCACTTCTGGTCAACTGCTCATGCTTCTGACTCCACCAGCGTTCTCAGCGACCCTGTTTTTGTCGCTCTGCATAGTTTTTTGTTCTCGTGGATGACACTTCATGTTGCTGTGTTCGGTCCTTGCTGAGGTTGTGCAGTGCTGTGAGATGCCGTGACCGTGCACACCTGCCGGGACTATTCTTTGGACAATGCTCCTACAAAGCAAGGGTAGGTCGCTGAGAACGCTCATGTCGTCAGAACCATAAGCGGATGACTAGAAGGGCGTATTGGCGGCTGTTCGGGGTCGTCCTCCTGCCAGCCATCCACTGGCGGCATGGTGGGGGCGTTCAGTCGGCGTTGACCGTGACGGACTTGACCAGATGATCCATCGGTACTTCTGTCACGACTTACTTCAAGTGATAGAATCTATTCAAGTAGATCAAATCAACTTAAATCGAGGTCATGACAACAAACTCATTTGAAAATAACGAAAGCTTGACACACTTTTGATATTTTGGCGCTGAGCAGCAGTTTATCAAAAGTAGCGTCCCCACCCGAAATCAAATCTTCTCCCAATCGTCCGACGACATACAGAGGCGGCCTGGCTGCCTGGCTGGATGGTCGTGTGGGCGTGCAACCAGCGGTAGCAACAGCCCGCCGTCTGGCCGGGCTGGTGTGTTCTTGAGGAGGCTCCCGCCCCCCCCCACCACACCCCGTCGCAAGGGGTGAAGACGCCCCTGGTGACAGTTGTCTTGAGCGGAAGGGAGGGGGCCGCCAGCGCCTGGCCGTGATGCCCGCCGCCCGCCTGGCTTGGCAACTCACGCGAGTACCGTTTCTGTGTTTCCATTGGCTGCCACTTTCGGAACGGCTCATCTCGGCGTGGGCGGGGTGGCGTCTTCACTGGGGGTGTGGCCTTCTGGCGCGCCTCCCGCCACCCGCCGCCGCTACCCCACTCAGCCCGCGACGAGCACCACTAAACCATTCTGGGGTGGCGGGGAGGGGGTGGAGCGGGCACGCAAACGGTCGGACCGCACTCCCAGATTTTCCATCGCCCCGCCCTCCGTTTCAGAAAGAGTGCTGTGGCTGTGTGACTGGCCAGTTGGGTGGAGTCATGAACCGCCATGCGCGCATCCAGTCCCAGGGCAGCGGAGCGACCCCGCGAAGAGGCCGTTGAAGCCACAAGAACCGGAGTGAGGCCACAAGCGGGAGCAGTCGGCGCTGCGCACGGCTCGTGCTGACAGAAGGCGGGTCGATTTGGATGACGGGCAGGCTGGCACGTGGGGCGAGCAGCAGAGCTGCCGCTGTGTAGGAGAGGCGATTGATCACTGGCAGACCAGCGAGACAAGGTCGGCCCCCCACCACAACGGCGACGTGACAAAAACAATTGTACAGCAAGCCAAGTGCTTCCAAAATATCGGCATACAGAGCCTGGCATCGAGAGCGGCCACACGGCAGCAGAGGCTGGCATGTGCGTGAACGCGGCTCAACGCGTGGCCGCCAGCGCTTGGGCGCCGCCACCCTCACCTCGCACCGCCACCGTCGCCGCACGGGATCATCCCGCGTCGCCGCCCCGCCTCGCCTCGAGTCGCGCCTGTCGCGCCTCGCGGTGGCGCTTCACCGCACCAAGGCCCCCGCCTGGGGCACATACAGTCGGCGATGCCAGCGCGGGATGAGTGCGCGCACCACCGCGGGCACCGCGTCCGCCCACGCCGCCCGGTCGGCGGGGGTGACCGCCATGGCCGCTGCCGCGGCGGCCGGCGCGCAGCCGTGGCCGCCGCCCAAGCCGAGGCGGCCGAGGAAGGAGAACGGGCCGGCGCCACTAAGACCACCACGGCCGGCGCCATCACGGCCGCTGCTGCTGCTGCCAGCATCATTCCGGTGGGCTGCCGCCAGCCGCCAGCCTACGCGGGGCGCCGCCGCCAGCAACCCCCTACCGTGTTGGCCCCAGGGAGAAGCCATAGCCGCCGCCCCTGCGCGTGCGATGGGCGCGCCAAGCCAGCCGCCGCGCCCGGGTGGCCGCGTCCATGGGCGCGCTCCCGCTCCTGTCCCGCCCCCTTCCCCGGTCCGAGGCGCCCCAAATAGGACCTCATGGAACACGACGGCCTGGAGAGCGACGCCCACCACCCCCCCCCCCCCCCCACCAGCCGGATGACACGGCGGTTAAACGCCGCCTGCGCGTCTGCGCTCACCGCCGCAGCCACTGCGGGAATGACCGCCGTCTCTTCGTCGGCGTACAGGGCGGCCGCGTCGGCGGCGAGGCGGGCCAGCCCAGGGGCAACCGCCCCCCCCCACGCCGCCCGGCAGGCAGATGTGTCGGCAGGCGTGACCGTCGCGGCGACGGCCGAGACGGCGGTCAGGCGGGCGGCCAGCGCCGCCCGCCGTGCCGCAAACGATGGCAGCGCTGCCACCACAGGGTGACTGGGCGGTAGGTGGGCGGCGAGGAAGGGGAAGAGCAGCCGCTCCTCGACCGTGTTGTGGACGCCCAGATTGTGAGCGGCGAGGAAGGTGAGCGCGTCGATGGTGGCCGCGGCGGTGGCGCCGCCGCCGGCAGAGCACACAGGCTGGGTTGGGGGGGGGGGGTGCGCTGCCAGCCGTGCCAGGTGCGCGAAATCCCGCGCCAGGGACAGGTGGTGCCATCGCCAGCCGTGGATGAGGAAGGTAGATGAGGGCCGCGGTGGGGGGTGAGGGCGCGGGGAGTTGGGGGGCATGACTGGCGGGAAAGAAGCAGCTCAAACAGGCGATGCGCGTAAAGCGACCAGAACAGGGACAGTGACGAGAGACAGGCGACAGGGGCAAGAATAGAGGGGGGCGATAAGAGAGAAGAGGAGGAAGCAGTAAGGGGTGGAACGACCCAGGAAGGCGAGGAGCGGCGGGACGGGGGCGGGGTGGGCAGCGATGGCGGGAGCGGAGCGGATGCCCACACGAATAGGAGAGCCACGCGCATACGAGAGACCAGCAGCCCGATCCCTGATTCGCTCGGCGACGGTGGCGCTCTGATCCTGATGAGGGCTAAGTGCAATTGTAAATGGGTTCACGCGGGGGCTTGGACAGCCCGAACTATCGGAGCACAGCCAGCAATGCCCAATCTATTGTGTTAAACCGTGAATTGACAGCACACGTGTGGCGACGTGTCGCTCTGTGGGAGGGTCCCCCAAAATATGAGATGGGGCGCCCCAAGAACGGATGCGGGACTTATCCAAAACGGGGGCTACATGGGCGTATCAGACAGACACGTTGCAGCGCGCGATCGTCCTTGGCCAGATCCTTCTGAGAAGTTTTGTCCAGTTCACCGGGCGACCAGCGCTGTGGGTGCTAAACCGTCTCAAAAAAAACCTGCTTTTTCGGTTGCGGGGCCCCTTGCGGGCTTGCGTGGGATCTTGCTTTTCCGCAAGCCAGTCTGCGTGGACAAGCAAGATTTTTGTGCGGAGTCTGCTGGCGTCCGCAAGTCTGTCCTTCTTGCGCGGCACTTTGCGAAAATCTTTCACGCTGCGACTGTCAACAACCGTCGGAATGTATCCAATCAGAGGCCGGGACGGAACAGGTGTTCGAAGCCCTGGGCCGTCTTGGCTACCTGGACCAGCGCCGAGTACTCGCTCTTCCGCTGAGACAGCAGCTGCTCGTTTACCTGCGCCAGCTCCGCAGTGGAGCCGCACACCTCAAGGCGGAGTATCACCACCACCTGCCGCAGACAGCCAGAGGCCGGCTTCTACGCCTCAGCGGATGCCGCTTCCATCGCGATACCTACCGTCGAGAGTGAGCGGGAAGCGCAGGAGAGCTGAGGGGAGAGGGAGGCGGGAGAGAACGCTACTATCGGCTGAAGCGAAGTAGACGGCGGGCACTATCCCCGCGCCGCGCCACAATTTCCAGTCACAACAGCCTGCAGTAGCTGCCGCTTCGCAGCGCCTCAAAAAGCCGTCATGACTGCGGCACCCGCGGACGAGAACGGGGGGGGAGCGGATGGGCGTGGGAGAGTAAAGGTCAGGGGGCCACCAGTAAGCAGAGAAGCGGGTAAGTGGAGTGAAGGGGGGGGGGGAAGAGAGAGCCACCCCTCAAGCCTACGCCATCCACCCTAGCCATGTCGTCAAGCGCGTCCTCAAAGCGTCTCCCTCCACGTCACTTTTCTTACTCCCGGGGACTGCAGAGTGCGGGAGATTTTCGCCGCAATGGCCCATGCAGAGGCGTTTCCGCAAGGTACTCTGCGGCCGCCCGCAAGCCACCTTGCGGTCGTTGGCAACCTTCCCAGACGCGGATTGCATGGAGCCCTACAGTGAAGCGTTTCGGTCCGTTGACACGGGTGATTTTGTAGGTCCAGACAGCTCAGCTCCAGACGCTTCTTTCTGTATGAGATGCACTCCGTCGAAGGTCCGAAAGGCACCCATGTAAGTCAAAAACAAAAAAACCGAAAAAAAGCAGGCCTCACACTGTCAAAACAGGCGTTGACAACCGCTTGCGGGCCGGGCCAAGCAACGGAAAAGCAGGTTTTCTTTGAGACGGTTTAGCACCCACTGCGCAGCCAATGGGAGCACGGCAGCTTCTTGGGCTTGGGTCGGCATTCTGGCTGTGCTCTCAGGGAACGGACTGACAGAACGCGCTTGCAACCGCCTCATTTCTTCCTGTGGGCTTCTATGCAGCCGAAGGTCGAGGGTTCGACAGTCGGCATGACGCACTTCTGGTGCAAGACTACTTGGTCTGGTGGCGAAGGTGGTAAATGGCATCAAGATGGGAGCGAGTTCTGTGCCTATACATGTGCAGAGGGAGAGAAGCGCTTGAGCATGAGCACCGCCGACCTGGCTCAATGATAGGCCGCACGATTTGTATTCCCACACCGCAAACCCGACCTGTGGGGCACGCGGGACCTCGGGCAGGGAGCGCTGGCCGATGAGGTTTTGGGAGGGAGGTGGCTACAGGGGTTAGGGGGACGCATATATCCGAACAAACAATGGGAAAGGCAGGGTCCCGAGGGCAAAGCAGTTGATCTTTGCGAGGGACCCACGGACAGAGCCGAGACCGGGAGTGTGCTACTATTTATTGTTCGGCGCCGCTGCCATGGACGCCACCCGCGAAGGGCATCCATGCAGTAAGTTGACCCGGCGTGGCGTGGCCGACGGGTAGCTGCGCGGCCGCGACAGAGCAGGCAGGACTTCTACAGAACGCCTCATGAACGGGTACGCGAGCGTGTCAGAGGCCAGGACAGAACGCCGCCCACGCACCCGACCCGTCCGGACTCACCGACACACGACGGGGTGGGTGCTGTCACTGCCGCCGCCGCCCGGCGACGCCGCCATCGCGGCCGTTGCTTCACGCCACCGGTGCGGTTCGCGGCTCCTGCCCTTCCTGCCGCGCGCCAGTCATCTCCCCCCCAGCGGCGCGCCCCGCTTCGCGTCGCCTCTGAGCAGGCGACCCGCCCACACCCCTCAGTCACCCCGCGGCGGCGGCCGGCGGCCGCCCCGCCGCCGCCGCGGCGCGCATGCCGGCGGCGGGACGGGCGCCCAGTTGGGCGCCCCGGGGCGGGTGCGGCACGCGAGGCCGGCCTCGCAGTCGCAGTTGGTGCAGGGGGGGGACACTCGGCCGAGGTGTGCGCAGTGCACCTCGGGGCGGTAGCGGACCATAAAGCTGAAAGAAAAGGAACAGGGGCGTCCGGTCGCGGTTGGCGGCGTCATCCGGGGAGGACGGGGCGCGCACCGAGCGAGGGGTCACCCAGCAGCCAAGTGGCGGCCCGCGCGGGCGGGGGTCAGTCCGTGGTTCCACCTCGTATGCATGGACGTGCGGAGTGCGGGAATTGACAGGCGCTGCGGGTCTCTTGCGGGACGGCGTCCGCCCCCTCCCTCTCTCCCGAAACAAAAACAAAAGGAAAGACATACCTGTGCTTGAAGCGGCACACCGCCGAGTCGCCCTGGAAGATGGCTTCGGCGCACGAGAAGGCCGGGAGGCCATCCATAAACGCCATGCACTCCCCAAACGACTCGTACTGCGCGTTGCCGCCCGTGCACCACCGTGCGTGGCGGGCGCAGGTGGCCACCGCCGTCGCGCCGCGGGCGGCCAGGAACGTGGCCGTCTCGTCATACGCAATCACGTACTGCCGCAGCAGCGCGGTGCACGGCTTGAACGACACGTGGTGCGCCGACAGCGTGGGCAGGGCGGGCGTCTCGCAAGTGCCCGCCGCCGTCGCCGTCGGCACGGCCGAGCAGTAGTAGCGGGCGGTCTGTGCGAGCGTAAACGACACGCTCGCGTTGGCGGGCGTGTAGGCAAAGCCGCGGACGTCGCCGCCCGCAAAGGCGACGTACCCGCCGTTGAGGGAGCCCACCACCAGGCTGATGTACTCGAGGACGTCTTCGATGCCCGTGTAGGTGCCCGCGGCGGGGACGACCACCCGGATGGTGGGGTCGTCCACGTCCCACAGCGCCCGCATGCCCTGCTCGTACGCGTCAAAGTCGGGGGCGGCTTTGAGGGCGCCGTACTTGCCGATGGTGGCCATCCGCGCGGCGGCCAGGGCGGTCACGTTGACGCCCCGTGACTGGCACGCCGCGTCGCCAGGGGGGGTACCCGCGGGCGCGGCGGCGACAGGGTAGCGGTCCATGAGCAGCACCGGCACGGCGGGGGGCGGGTAGGCGCCGGCGGGCTCTGCCGGCCCGCCGGTGGTGGCGCCGCTCGCCGCGGCGGCAGCGGCCGTCGCGGCAACCGCCGCCGCCGCCGTGGCGAGCGCCCGCACCACGCGGGGGGTGCCGCCCATGGCGGGCAGTCGGGGAAGCTCGGGGCGCTGGGGATGGAGGGGAGGTGGGGAAGCAGGAGCGGAGGGAGCGCCGCGTGCGGCGGGCGGCAGCGGCGGTAGAGTACGATCGATGCCTTCCGCGGCGGCGCGCTGGTCGTATCGTGGTCTGGGAGCGGCGGGCGGGCGGGCGGGCGGGCGGGCGGGCGGGCGGCACTGGACGCGGGCGGGCGTCGCTTTTTGGCGCCCGCCGCCGCGGCCCGCGTGGGCCCGCCCGTCGATGGTGCGCGGGCGGAGGGGGTGCGGCGGCGGCGCCGCGGCGCCGCGCGCCCACCCCCCTGGCAGGCACGGCGGCCACGCATGGGGGCGGCCGCCCGCCCGGCCGCCCGCCCGCCCGCCCGGGCGGCCGCGGCGGCGGCGTGTCAGCGCCAACTGTCGCGCGTTGGCGGCGGCGGCAGAGGTGGGCGGGCGGGGCGGGCGGGGCGGCGGCGCGCCACGCGTGCCGCGGCGGGGGACCGCCCCCTCCGCCGACGCCAGCAGGCGCGGCTGGCCTGGCGGGCGGTGACGGCGGCGTCGCGCCGCCGCCCGCTGGACCGAGTTGGGTGCGGCAGTGCGCTGGCGGTGGTTGTCCCCGCCGTCCCCGCCGACGCGGGGCGGTGGCGTTTCGGGGCGCCGGGAGGGGCGCCCCCCGCCGCTGTGCCCGCCCGTCCCCTTTTTGTGTGGTGAAGGGGTGGGCCGCGCGAGGACGGCGGCCGTGGCGGCCAGCTGTCGCGAGGAGGACGGCCGTCCCCTCTCTCTCCGTGTCCATGGAGGTGCGGCGGGGGACGGCGGGGGCTGACACGGGCGGAGGAGGTACGTTGAGCACCGCGGCAGCGCAGGGGGGGGGACGTGCCGGCCGAGATGGGAGACCGCGGCGCGGAGGGTGTGGGCGGCCGAGGTCGGCCGCGGGGGGGGGGCGGCGGCCGCCCCCTACCGCCCGGCGACGCGGCGTCGCGGGGCGTGGCCCACCGCCCGGTGCCGCTGTCATGCCGCGCAGGCGCCCGCGTCCGTGAGGCCACGCCAGCACCCCCCGCCCGAGAGCGGGTGCCGCACGACGCCCTTGCACGGCCCCGGCCGTTGGACGCGCCGGGGCACCCGCGGGGGCCTTGACGGTGACGTGGCGCCGGGGCGCGTGGCCGCCCGCGACGGCGACGGTGCGGCAATTCCTCCCCCCCCCCCCCCCCCCACCGCCGCTCCGCCTGCGGGAGTGGTTTCTCTTTGGCGGCTGACGGCGCCTCAGAGACAGAGTGCCTGCCACCAGTCGTAGCGGATTCACCACGCTGCCTGACTCTTCGTGCCCCCCCTTTGGGGACAGGACATCATCTGCCCCTCCCCTCCCCCCAAGCCACCACCCTGTATAGGCGGGGGGAGGTGCCGGTCGC
The DNA here is from genome assembly GCA_008729055.1 of Pyropia haitanensis. Taxonomy (NCBI): domain Eukaryota; phylum Rhodophyta; class Bangiophyceae; order Bangiales; family Bangiaceae; genus Pyropia; species Pyropia haitanensis. The sequence continues at coordinate 6,161,009 of SDUX01000004.1, read as the reverse complement.
GTCCCCCGTGGCCCCACCGCCACCGCCAGCGCCCCGTTGCGGCGGCAGGGGGCCCGCGAAACCCAGATGGGCGGCCAGCGGGCACTGCTGGACGGTGGGCGGCCAATGGGCGGGCGGCGTGGACTGGTGGCGCGCCGCGGCGCGGCCGCGGCGCGGCGCGCCGCCGCCCGTGCGGTGGCGCGTGCGGTGGCGCCCCAGCCACGGCGCGTCGGGGCCACGGGGTGGTGCTCATCCTCCCGTGCTTGGGACGCTGGGCGTGAGCGCGTCGGGCGGGTCGCGTACCGAGTCTGGGCGACGCCAACCGCACGCCGGCGCGCGGTGGCACGTCACGCTGCGCGCGCCGGTGGTGTGTGTGCCATTTTTTTTATTATTATGGTGGTTTTTTTTGTTTTTTTTTCGGACGGCGGACGGCAGTGGTGGCGTGTGCGACTGGAGGTGTCAAGGGTGGGGGGGGAAGGAGGGGGGAGGAGAGACGGCCGCCACGCATGGCCACGGTGACGGCAGCGACGGCGGGGCAGCCGGGGGGGTGACAGGACACCACCGACGCCCGCGCCGCCGCTGGCGTCAAAGGGGGCAGACGCGTTCCCACCCTCCCCCCCAGACCCCACTGCCCCACCAGTCCCACCCCATGCACCGCGGCGCCGATGCACCCCCCCCACCCCGCCAAGCCGCACGGCCCGCCGCCCCCCGGCAGCCGCCCCAAGCGCGCCTCTCAGCCAGGATGCCCCCCCCCCCCCCCCCTCCCCCCCCCCCCCCCCCCCGCCGCGCGCCCACCTCAATCCTCCCGCTTCTTGGTCCACTCATTCCGCCCGTCGGTCCCCCCCCGGCGCACCCGGTCCACCACCCCCACCCCGTTGCAGACGGTGCACGTCAGCGAGCCACGCGCGCCGCACATGATGCAGCCGCCGCCCAGCGGGTCCACCTTGCTGCCGCCGCAGCCGGTGCAGTCGCAGCGGCCGTCGGTGCAAAAGGGGCACCCGACGACGCCCGTGCCCGACGCTTGCGAGCCGGGCACCGCGACGAGGGGGCGGAGCACCGCGTCGCGGAGGTTGCCGAGGAAGCCCTGTTGCTTCTTGTTCTTGGACGCCACGGGCGGGCGCCGGGGGGGGGTGCCGCAGGTGGGGGTGGTGGGGGTGGCGGGGGTGGCGCCCGCCGCCGGCCGCGCGTGACGGGCGGGGAGGACGGGGGGGGGGAGGAAGGCCATGGTGAGCGTCAGGTGGCAGGCGGGGGGGGAGGCCGTCAAAAAACACGCAGAGGAAGAGCAGTCCTTGGGAGGAAGAGCACGCAGGATGGTCGCCCCAAAGAAAAGAGAGCAACGGAAGGCGCAGCAGCGGATGGTAGTCTGCTGTAGCTTGGAAGGGGGGAGCACGGGAGCGGCCGCACGCCGAGAGCAGCAGCAGGTGTCGCCGACGGCAGCCGCCGCGGTGCCAACATCAATGTCGGCCGGCTGGCGCACCTCGTGGGCTGAGGTGACGGCGGGAGACCTCGACTTGATCCCGACGACGGTTCAGCACAGATATTGTACTTCCCTTGCAGCAACTTCTGAGCCGGGTAAATTTCATGTAGTGAGCATCAGAAATATGGAAATATTTTCACTCATCGACCAAACTGGGAAAAGAGGTGGCCACGTCGAGAGTCGCCACCATCCAACGTGCACGTTTTCGTTAGTGCCCGACACGCCTGATCCTTCTCTCAAGCTGCGCGCGTCGCTCCCCCTCCACCACATCGTGTCTTTCCCCGTTTCCCATCTTCTCCTCCTGTTTTCCAGCGCACCATCTTCCTCTTTCTCTCCCCTCGTCCTCCCTCCCCCCCCCCCTCCCCCCCTTCCGGCTGCTGCACCCTCCATCCTCCCCACCGCCGCCGCCGCCGCCACCGTCGCCGCCGCCACCGTCGCCGCCGCCACCGTCGCCGCCGCCGCCGCTGCCGGTACGCCGCCACGATGGTCATCATGGAGCGGGTGGTGCGCAACTCGTTGGACCAGGCGCTCAAGCGGTTGACGCGGCGGCTCCGCTCGGACGGCATCACCGCCGAGGCGCGCAAGCGGTCGGCGCGGCTGCGGCCGGGCGAGGCCGCCCGCGTCGCGCGGCAAACGGGCGCGCGCAAGCGCACCCACCGGGAGCTGATGGCCAACTTGGCCGTCATTTTCGCGCGGCGGAGCCGCGGTTTTTGAGCAGCCCCCTGTGTCGCAGGAGTGTGTGCAAAGGTGGGAGGGGGGGGGGGGGGGGGGGGGCGGCAGGGGGTGGGACGACGCGGACGGCAAGGGGAGAGAGCGCGACGACGGCGCTGTCGTCGATGGCGAAATGGGGACTAAGTACGTCGAATTGCTTCTGGTCAATACAGGGGGGAAAGCGCAAACCCCACGCATTCTGTTTGCAGGCCACATCCGTGGTGGCTCAAGCTCCGGACACAAAGCTGGGTCCGCTGTGGGTGTCCGGATCCAGGTCACGTTGCACACGACGGCACACGCTTCCGCTTCCACGCCGCGCGGCGCTCCTCCACGCTCCCGTCCACCCGAGGTTGTTGTCCACCAAGACCCGCTGGTGTTTGTCTGTTGCGCGTCCCCCCCATCGTCGGCGTCCCGTCTCCCCGCTCATGGCCTTTGCCGTCGCTGTGCCGCCTCGCCTGCGGGTCACCTCTGGCCGCGGCGCCCGCCCGTGGAGCCGCCCCGGCAGCGCAGCGGCCGCCGCTCCGCCTGCCCCGTCTGTGCGGCGGGCGCCCCGCGTGGTGGTCCGCGCCGCGATGGCGTCCGCGGCCCCCCCCGTCCCCCTGCCGAGCCCCCCCCAGGCGCCCACCTCGGTCGTGGGCGCCAACCCCATCTTTGCCCAGACGATGCTGCGCATCGCCGACCCCGCCCGCTCGGGCCCGTTTTACACCAACGTCCTCGGCATGACGCTGCTGACGACGCTGGAGTTCCCAGACCTCAAGTTTTCCCTCTACTTTTACGGCTACCCGCCCGCGGACGAGGCGCCCGCGCCGCCGGCGACCGCCCCGCAGGCGGACCGCGCGGCGTGGCTGTGGGCCCGCCCCTACCCGACGGTGGAGCTGACCCACAACTGGGGCACCGAGGACCCCGACTCGGGCTTTGGCGGGTACGACAATGGGAATGACGCCGAGTCGGGGGGGCGGGGGTATGGCCACATTGGCGTCATTGTGGACGACCCCGTCGCGGCGGTGGGCGCGATGGAGGCCACGGGCGTCAAGGTCACCCGCCCGGCGGGGCCATTCCAAGACGTGGGCGTCCTCGGCTTTGTCGCCGACCCCGACGGCTACCTCGTCGAGATCATCCGCCGGGACGGGCCCGCCGCGGCGGCGGGTGGCAAGGCCGCCCCCCCCGCGGGGCTGGTCGGCCCCGACCCGGTGCTCGCGCAGACGATGCTGCGGGTGCGGGACCCCGGCGCGTCGGTCGCGTTTTACCGCCGCCTCGGCCTCACCTACCTCACCGCGCTCGCGTTTGACAGCTTCTCCCTGCACTTTCTGGGCGCCCCGCCCGACGCGCCCCCCGCCGACGCGGCGGGCAGCGACGACCGCCCGACGCGCGCGTCGTGGCTGTGGGGCTTCCGCACGCCGACGGTGGAGCTGACGCACAACCACGGCACCGAGGCGGACGCGGACTTTGGGGGCTACCACAATGGCAACGCGGAGCCGCGGGGGTACGGCCACCTGGGCTTTATCGTGAGTGACGTGGCCGCGGCGGTCGCGGCGCTGCGCGACGCGGGGCACCGGGTGGTGCGGGAGGCGGCGCCGTTTGCCGACGCGGGGGTCATTGCGTTTGTGGCCGACCCGGACGGGTACCTCGTGGAGCTCATCCAGCGGGAGGGGGCGGAGGGCACGCCGTACGCCAAGCCCGTCTAGGCAGGCCGTTGGTGATTGTGGGGCGGAGTGGGGTTGGGGGGGAGCGACGCGTGTGCGACGGATGCCGTTGCACGCTGCTGCTCGAGGGGGGGGTGCGGGGCGTGCTCGCGCGCGGGGGGGGGGGGGGGGGGGAGGGCGGGGTGGGGAAAGCGGGGAGCACCTGCCGCGGACGGCGCCGCGCGGGACACGTGCGCCCGCCGTCGTGGCAGCGGTCGGCCCGCGCGGGTCGGGTGGCCGTGGGCGTGGTCGTCGTGGCCGCTCTGCAGGTCGCTGTCTGCCCGCCGCCCCCCCCCCGACGCGCGCTCGTCGACGGCGGCGCCGACGGCAGCGTGCGCCCACCCCCACCGCCCTGATCCGTCTTGTTTGTTGGCAGCCCCGCAGCCCCCTTCCGTGTTGCGTTTCTAGTGCTTGTGCTGGTGCCTGTCCTCACGCCCCGCCCTGCCCGGCCGAGGATGGTCGTGCCCCGCACGCTATGAGCGTGAGTGCCCCGCCGCCGCCGCCGCCGCCGCCGCCGCCGCCGCCGCCGCCGCCGCCGCCGCCGCCGCGTCGCTCCGTAGCGCCACCCCCCCCCCCCCCACGCGCCATGGCAGCCGCCCGCCCCGCCCGCCCCCCCCGCCATTGCCGCCCGCGCGCGCGCGCGCCGCCGCGAGGCGGCGTGTCCACCGCCGCGCACGGGGCGGCGACGGTGGGCGCGCGGCGCCCCCCCCGTCGAGGCGGCGCAAGGTGGCGGGCGGGGGTGGGGGGGAGCCGCGGCCGCCACCGCGTGGCGCGGCCAGTGGCGGCGGCGGCGGGTGGCGGCCGGGGGTGGCGGCGCGCCGCCCCGGCGCAGGGGGCGCGGGGCCGACGCAGCGGCGGCGGGCGGGCGGGGGTGGCGGCGGCGACCGCGACGGCACACGCCGCCGGCGGCGCCCGTTCCAAAAAATTCAAATGTTTGAACCGCGGGCGGACCGCCGCGCCCGTGCGCCGCCCAGACCCTCCTCTCCCCCCCCCCCTCGAGCCCGTTTCCCCCACCGAGGCGGCGCCCCCCCCCAACGCCCCCTCCCCCCCCCCCCCCCCCACCCCCTCCGCCGCCCGCGCCATCCATCCCGACGCGCGGACGCGCGCGCCCACCACCAGCCGGCCAAGCGCGGGCGGCGGTGGCGTCCGCGGCGCTCCCCCCCCCCCCCCCCCCCCCCCCTCCCACGCAGACGCACCGGCGCCGTCGGCGGCGGCGCCGCCACGCCGCTGCCCCCGTGTGGCGGTGTGGGCGGCGCGCCGCGAGTGGCACCACCGCCCCCCGCCGTCTTGCCGCTGCCGTCTGCGCGCCACCCCACGCCGCCGCCGTGCCGCCGACGCCCGCCGTGCCGCCGCGCCGCGCCGCGCCGCGCCCGTCTGCGCCGCGGCCCGGGCGGCACCCCCCCCCCCCCCCCCACCCCCCTCTCTCTCCCTCTTCCTCCACCCAACCCCTGTGGACGCCACCCCGCGGTCTTCCCCGCTGGCCGCTCCGTCTCCTCCCGTACCAGCTCCTTGCTCCTCGTTTCGGTTCCCACCCGGCCCCCCCCCCTGCGTCTGGTCTCTCTCCCTAGCGTCTGTGACGCCTCTGCCCCCCCCCCCCCTCATCCTCCCCCTCCCTGCCCGCTCCTTTTTCTCGCACCCCGCGCTGTGCGCCTAACTCGTACCCCCCCCCCCCCCCACTTGACTGGCAGCCACGATGGACAGCGGCGGCCGCCGCATGTTTGGCTCCACCCTCCGCCGGCCGTCCACCCTCGCGCCCGTCACGCCCGCCACCCTCAACGCGCGGGCGGCGGCGTATGGGGGCGGCGGCGGCGGCGGCACCGGCTCGTCCCTATCATCGGGCCTCCCCGCCCGCCGCGCGTCGGCGGTGCCGGCGTATGGCGGCGGCGGCGGCGGCGGCGGCGGCGGCGGTGGCGGCGGCGGCGGCGGTGGCGGCGGCGGCGTCGGCGTCGGCGTGGGGGTCCGCCGCTCGTCCATGGTGCCCGGGCGGGACGACGGGGGGAAGCGGACGTCGTCCATCTCGGGTGCGCGCGGCGGGGGGGGGGGGGCGCCGGGGGGGGGGGGGGGGGGGCGCCGTCGGCGGCGGCCGCTCGTCGTCGCTCGCGGCGCACGACTTTAACCGGTCGGGGGGTGTAAAGGTGAAGGAGTGCCGGCCGCTCAACGACCGGGCGTACATGGCCGAGTCGTCCCGCGCGCTCATCTCCTTCCTCATTGAGAGCGGCTACAAGGAGCCGCTGTCGCTCAAGCAGCTCAAGGGCACCTCCGCGAGCGGCTTCAAGGACATCTTTGTCTTTCTCGTCCGCCTCATTGAGCCCGCCTTTGTGCTGTCGGGCAAGGTGGAGGAGGCGGTGCCGGCGGTGCTCAAGGGGCTCGGCTACCCCATCGCGCTGTCCAAGTCGTCGCTCCAGACGATCGGCTCGAGCCACACGTGGCCCGCGCTGCTCGGCTGCCTCTCGTGGCTCCGCGAGCTCGTCCAGTACCGCTACGCCGCCGACGCGGCGCGCGACGCGGCGGTGCACATGGACGAGACGGCCAAGCGGGAGGAGCTCTTCTTCAACTTTGTCGCCCTCTCGTACGACCGGTTCCTGTACGGCAACGACGACTTTGCCGAGCTGGACGAGCAGCTGGAAGCCGAGTTTGCCGAGGACGACGCCGCCGCCGCCGCCGAGGTCGCCGCCGCCGAAGCGGAGCACGCGCGGGTGGTGGCCGAGCTCGGCCGCCTGACCAGCGGGCCGAGCCCCCTCGCCGCCACCCGGGCCGACCTCGACGGCGCCGCCGCCGAGGTTGCCAAGTTCACCGCCTACAACGCGAGCCTCGCCGACCACAATGGCCGGCTGGACGCCAAGGCGTGCCGCGCCGACGCGGCGCTCACCGCCGCGCGGGAGCGCCTCGACGCGCTCGACGCGGAGGTCGCGGCGCTCGAGGCGACGCTCGCCCGCCAGGCGACCGACCGCATCGACGCGGCGGACATTGCCGCCCGCCGGTCGGCGCTGGCGGCGGACCTGGCGCGCGCCGCGGACGGGCGGGCGGGCCTCGACGCGCGGCGCGCCGCCGCCGAGGCGGCGGTGCGCGACCGCACGCGGGCGCTGGAGGAGCTGGTGGCGGCCGCCAACGCGGCGACGGGCGCGCTGCTGCCGCCGGGGGGGGGGGGGTGCGCCTCCAAGGGGGGGGGGGGGACGACGATCCCGACCCGACCGTCCTCACCGCCGACGCGCTGCGGCTGACGCTCGTGCTGCCGCCCGCGGCGGCGGCGGCGCCCCCCCCCTCCCCCCCCCACCAGCCGCAGACGGCGACGGCGGGGGGGCCGCCGGCGGCGGCGGCGCCCCCCCCCCCCCGGCTCCCCCCCGCCCCTCCTCACCCCCCCCGTCGCGACGGTCGTCGCGCCCGCCCTCGCCCGCCTCACCGACGCGTGGGCGGGTCGGGAGAAGGCGGCCAAGGCGTCGCTCCGGTCGCTCGTCGAGGCGACCGCCGCGCAGGACGAGCAGCGCGTCTACGCGGCGGACGCGCTCAAGCGGGAGGCCGCCGCCGCCGCCGCCGCCGAGGCCGAGTACGACGACGCGCTCGCCCGCCTCCGCGACGCGCTCGACCGGGCGGCGGCGGAGCGGGAGGCGGCCGCCGCCGCCGCGGCGGCCGCCCGCAAGGAGGCCGCCGCCACCGCCGCCGCGTCCAGGCGGACGGCCGAGCGGGCCACGCGGCGGGCGGCGGCGGCCGAGGCGGACGCCGCCGCCGCCGCCGCGGCGGCGACCGCGGCGGTGACCGACGCGCTGCGGCGGGTGGGGAAGGGGGGGGCGGACGTGCGGGCGGCCGTCGCGGCCGTGACCGCGGCGGTGGCAAAAGGGGAAGAGCGGCTGGCCGAGGCGGAGCGGGTGCAAGTGTAGCGGGGGTAGGCGAGGGGACGCGCGGAGGGACTGGGGAGAGGGCCCAAACGCTGGGAGAACCTCGAGGCGCCCAAAGAACCAACGCAGGGGGTGTCACCGCAGGTGTGCAGCCGCGCCCAAGCTGCAAGTCAAACAGCCAAGACCCGGAAAAAAAAAAAAAACAGCCATCGGAGCGGAGAAAAGGAAAGTAGACGCATCGAGGATCCCCATAGACACACCGCGGATGGGGTGAAGCATGCAGGCGCTCGCCTCACGCACACCGCCCGCCAGCACCGCGCCTGCCACCCTCCCCCGCCGCCCCGCCGGCCGGAACCGCCCACAGCCACCGTGCAGCGGCACTACAGCCACGCACCACTGAGAACGGCCCGCGCGGGTCGGCCGCCCGGCCGAGGAAGCGGGAATGCCAGTCAACCACTGCCAGCCTCCTCCCGACTCCCCTGCCAAAGGCGAACGCCCAACGGCCATACCACGTTGGCATCCAGAGTCCACACGCCACGCCAGCAGTGGGCTACTCTTGCCCGCGGACGGTCGCCAGGGCGGCGTGGGCGGAGCAGCTGCACCCGAGCCGCCACAGGGAGACAGAGACTCGCCCGTCACCCCCACAGGGACGGTGGTGTCACCCGCTGGCCGGCGACACAGCCCGCACGACGCCGCCACCGCCTCGTCGCTGTGACGCTCCCGCTACCGCCCCAGCCGCCGCCCCGGCGGCTGTCGGCCGCGCGCCTCTGGGAGCGGCCGCCCTCCACTCGCCAGTGCACGTTGGGGCGTTGCCCGCTGGGACGCCCTGCACACCGTCAAGCAGCACGCCTCACACCCCTACCGCCTCGACGGGACGTGGACGCCGGCGTGCAGGGCAAAGCGGGAGCCCAACCGAGGGCGTACCTCTGGCGAGCGCGGAGGACGGGACGGCCTCGCCGGCAGCGGGGCGACCAGAGGGAGGCGTGTGATGGCAACGCCGCAGCCCACCACAGCGACCAGACATCAGCACAGGCAGACGCCTGTCGCGGACACGGCCGCATCCACCCGCAACGCCCCCGCTCGCACCATGCCGCCGCGTTTTTGGCGCACACCGCGCCCACCCACCCCCAGCCCCCCCGCTCCCGACACCACCTCAGATGGGCTTGATCTTGTAGTGCATGCCAAGCAGCGCAAACACAAAGCACCGCACGTCCTGGACGACATAGTAAAATACGCGCAGGCCGTCGGCGTCGGTGCTGGCCACCACGTCCAAGAGGCTCCCAATGGTGGCCGTCTTGAGCGACACGCGCCCGCCCGCCCCCCCGTCGAGGACCACCTCCATCGACACGGTGCCGACGGCCGACGGCGGCGGCCACGCGGCGTCGCTCACGTCCATGACGCCCGACGCGCGGAGGAGGCGGTGGAGCTCGACGAGTACCGCGGGGGAGAGCGTCACGTCCTTGCGGATGGGGGTTCCCCGCTTGTAGCCGCTGCTATTGGTGTACGAGAGGCGCCCCGACGGGGACACCTCGATGGTCAGGTACTCGCGGCCGTAGCGGCCGGAGTGGGAGGTGGAGTAGTGTAGGTAGACGTCGCCCGAGGGGGGCGGGAGGGACGTGGGGGACGCTGGTGGCGAGGCCATGATGAAGAGTAGCGCACAGCTGGAGAAAGGGAGAACGGCAAACACAAAGAAACAGCAGAGTCGCGTACGGCGCGGATGGTCAAGACGAGAACTCGTGCGGCGCGCGCGGCGTGACGCGGACCAGGACCGTGCAGTTTCGAAGCAGCCACGTGTCCCAAGCACAAAGCACATCACAATTATTCGCTACTGCCTTCCAAACTAAGTCTATTGGCCAGCAGAAGAGGGATCACGAGCCTCGTGCATCCGCCACCATCCTGTTGCCATGATGGCCCCAATCCCCATCGGAGATCGACCGCTCGCGGGCCCCACTTTTTGCAGCCGGCCCGGACGGTGTCGCCCAGCGGCGCTCCACCGTCCGCGTGCTGCGGCCCCCTGCCGTCGGCCACCGCGGTGTCGGCCGACGCGCGCATCGCCCGCCGCGGGGCCCGCCCCCCCTTGTCCCCGCCTCTGCCAGTTGCCTTCGCGTCGCGGTGCTTCCACGCAACCCCCCCGGCCGTCGGCGTCTGCTCGTGTGGTTTCCTGCAGAGTCACTCCCCCCCCGTCCCCTTTTCCCTGCAATGGTCACCATGTCCCCCCTCCCCGACCCGGCGGCCGCGTTTGTGGCGGTCACCCCCCTGCCGCGCCGCCGCCGGCGGGCCGCGCCGGCCACCGGCGGCCACCGCCAGGGCGGGTGGCGGCGGGCCGCGGCGGCGGGTCGGGAAGGGCGCGCGCTCCTCCCTCCCCCCCTCTGGGTAGCGGCGGCGGCGGGTCCGGGTTCCCCCTCTGGCTCTGGCGGCGAGGCGCGGGACCCGCCCCCCCCCCTCGAGGCCGTAGAGGATGGGGTGCGGGTGCCGCCGTCGGCCGCGCCGGCGCTCCTCCCCCACCTCGCCGACGCGCTCACCGCCTGGCTCGACGCCGAGTGGCTGCCGCTGCCGGCGCACGCGACGATTGGCGCGCTCGCCGCCGAGCTGGTCGGCCGTACGCTGTCGGCCGCCGCCGCGGGCGCGGCCGGGGGGGTGGTTGGCGGCGACGACCCGCCGCCAGCAGGCGGTGACGCACCCGCCGTCACTGCCGCGGCCGCGGCCGCCGGCACAGACGCCGCAGACACCCTATCCCCAACGCCGGGTGGTGGTGGCGGGGTGGACCTGACCGACCTGGTGCTGGCGGTGGCGGGCGGCCTGGAGGGCTCCCCGCTGCTCGCCGACATTTACGTCGGGCCGTTTGACGTGGGCAACCGCGTCGCGGAGGAGGTTCTCGCGTGGATGGGCCGCGAAGGCTGCTGTGCGGGCGCCGAGGCGGAGGAGGTGGCGGCGTTTCGGAAAAAGCACCACGTGTGGGACGGCGAGGGGGGGGATGGTGGCGGCGGCGGCGGTGCGGCGGCGGCGGCTGCCACCACGACTGACGGAGGGGACGGCGCGGCCACGGTCAGCGGCGGCGGCGAGCCCACCCCCGACACCGCGACGGCGGCGGCGGCCGCCGCCGCCGCCGCCGCCACTCCCGCCGCGGCGTCGGCCGCGTCGTCAGACCCGCCGCCCTCTGCGGCGGCGGTCCCCGAGGCGCGCCGCCCGCCGTCGCTGGCCACCCGTTTTGACCGGTGGGCCTTTCTCGGCCGCCTCCTGGACGGGGAGGTGCCCGACGAGACGGCCAACGCGGTCGTCCTCACCGTCCTCGGCTTTGAGTACGACCCCGTCGACGAGCGGTGGACGGGCGAGCGCGTCGCCGCGCGGCGCACGTGGCTCGACGGCCGGCCGGGCGTGCCGGACTTTCTCCGCGACGCCGCGGACGCGGCGGCGCTCGCCGCGCAGCTGCCGCGGGAGCCGGAAAAGGTGGCTGCGCTGGCCGAGTTTGTGGAGCTCGTCCACGGGCAGGAGGCGGTGACGCTGGAGCGCGCGACGGGGGGGGCGGCGGGGGAGGCGTGGCGCCGGCGGGAGGTGGTCGTCCAGTGGCTGCACATGTTTGGGGGGTTTTGACCGGGCGCCCACGAGGGGGTGGAGCGGCGGGAGCGCGAGGAGGGGGGGACAAGGGTGGGCAGGGGTTCGAGGACTGCGCGTGGTCGCCGGCGGCGGCTGCTCCCCGCCGCCGGCGGTGGGGCGTGGCGTTGCCGCCCGCCCCTCTCTGCGTGGCGTGTGGGGGGGCACGGCGGCTGTCCCAGTATTATATTTCGCACCGCCGCCTTTGGTTTATCCAGCTGTGGTGAAGTGGGGAGGGGGTGGGCGCTACGTCGCCCGCCGGCGCCTTTGCAGTCACTGCGGCCGCCGTGCGGTCGATGCAATGAGTGCGACCGCGGTCGCATGAGGACATGGCGGCGGCTGCGCAGCAACAGCGCAGGGCGCACGCACCCCACGTCCAAGGGCCCACAGAAGGGAGGGGCAGTGGGGAGGGAGGCGGGACATAAGAAACAATGCAGACACGCACCCCCCGTTGCACGCCCCTCGGCAAAAGGGGGTGTCGGCCACGGCCGCCGCCGCACACTACTTCCCCCCCCCCCCCCCCCCCCTTCGCAGCCATCCCCGCTCAAGCTGCCGCCATCCCCCCCCGCATGCATGCACGCAGCGACGCCCCCCCCCCCTGCCCGCCCCGCCCCACCAACGTCGGCGTGTCCACCCCCCGCGACGCTGTCGGCGGGCAGCGCCAACGCACGGGCAGCGCCCACGCCCCCATCCCCTCCGGACTCTCATCCCCACCCCGGGCGAGCACGACCAGCGACACCTACTTGCCCCGCTCCCCGCAACCCCTCCGCACTGGCGGTGCACAGGCGCGCAACGGCCGCCACGCGCACGCCGCGCGCGGTCGCCGCCCCACCGCTGGCACCCGCCACCGCAACGGCATGGTCAGCAGCTGCATCGGTAGGCGTGCCAGGGCCGGGGACGCTGGCCGGGGCGCCACCCCCCACCACCCCCCCCCCGAGCCAGATCAGTGCGCGGAGGCGGCGGGCCAGTGGCACCCAGCGTGCCCACCCCCCCCGTCTCCCCAGTCTCATACACGCGAGCCGTTCAAAAGAGCCCCACGTGAAACAGCTTGGGCGCCACCCGCAGCACCACCCCCACCGCCGCAACGACGACGGCGACGGGCAGCCCCAGCGCGAGCGCCATCACCGCCCACCCCGCGGCGGTGAGCTCCCCCGCGTCCGCTGGCGGGGCGGCGTCGTCGCGGGCGCCGCCCGCCCCCCCCCCTCCCCTCCCATCGTCCGTGCCCCCCCCCCCTGCGGGCGACCGCGCGGCGGCGTGGCGGCGGCCGGCGGCCGCATCAGCTGCACGCCCAGCACCGCCTGGAGGTCCTCAATCGCCTCGGCGAGGCGGCCAACCTCCACCTCCGCGGCGGCGACCTCCTGGTTGGCACGGCCGAGCATCTCGGCGCGGCGGGAGCGGAGGCCCTCGTACCACGCCCACCGGTTGAGGTCCGAGCCGATCCACTCGGCCGCCGCCGCATCGAGCGCCTCCGCGTCGGCGGCCTGCTCCTCCTCCGAGTAGGGCCGCCACAGGCGCAGCGCGGGGGGGGGAGAGGAGCTGGTGGGGGGGGGGTGGGGGGGGGCGCGGCGGGCGCGGGGGGGGGGTCCGCGCTCAGGCTTGGGGGGGGGAGGGGGGGGGGGGCGCCTGCGGCTCCCCCGACGACGCGTCGGCCGCGGCGGCCGGCGGGGGTGGACGCGACGGCGCGGGCGCGCCGCGGGGGGGCTCCGCCTCCCCACCGTCGGGGGGCGGCGCCGCCGCCCGCCACCGCGGCACCACCTGCCGCCGCGGCGGCCAGCCGCCGCGCGACGGCCGCTGCCGCCCGACCGCCGCCGTCGCCGGCGCCGCCGCCAGGGGCGACACGCTGGCGGGGGCGCCCACAAACGCCATGGCCCGACGCCGCCCGCCGCAGCAGTAGACGAGTCACTCGGCGAGCAAGAAAAGGCAACCAAGAGGCAGGACGGCGTGAACGCGGCCGCCGCTGAAGAAGGGGAGGAAAATGGATGACCGCGACGCACCACGGAGGACGAGGAGACCAGGGGCGAGCGGGGGGGGGGGGGGGCGGACGGAGGCGGCCGCGGTGACGGTAGGAGCACGCCGCCGTCGGTGTCGCGCGCACGCGCGGGCGGGAGCAGAGCGAGGGCATCGAGCCGCTGGAGGGGCGCCCCGCCCCGTGTCGGGGCCACAGCCTCCAGAGGCTCCGGGCCTGGCCCGGCCGGCCGCTTCCTCCAGCGCGGAAGAATGATGCATGGGAGAAAGGATCTGGCGAAAAAGACAGGTCGAGAAAACCCAACTACGAAAGAGCCGTGAGCCGAAAAAACAAGGACACCAGCCCTCAATTTCCCCGACAAAAACCGGTCTGTCAAAGTCACTGGCAGAGTGACGCCCGCGGCTGCCTCGGTCGTCGGATGACCTCCATCCACGGATCCCGCTACAAAGCGGGAAGGCACCATGTGAAGGACTCCTGTGGTGCCTTCCTGAACCATTCGACAGCACTTGTTCCGCTGGGTCCAGCGCCGCGGATCTGGGCGTCGTGTTCACAGCGCCAGGCAAGGGTAGACCACACCGTTGCCATCTACAGCACAGCTCGATGGACTCCGAAGCCAGGCAGCCACAGGCTGAATATCCGGCAACGCGCAAGTCGCCACATCGTTAGGCATCGCAAGGGCACCGTGGTTTGGCCGGCGACTATGATGGTGGAAGATGGGGAGGGAGCGTCCTCTGAGGAGTGCAGTGATATCCTCAGTTGGTCGGCGGTACTTGTTCCCATTCGGCCGTACGGATGGCTTTCAGCGGGTGCTGGGAGCGGTCATGTCGAGGAGCTCCAGCTGTCGCCCAGGTCCAACTCTCGGACGCGCGATGAAGTGCTTTGTCATGTCAAGATATGAATGTAATGTGTTGGATCACACGCGTCGGGCATGAAAACTAATCCCATCTGTCTATTTCCATAATTATAAATTGCGCGTGTCACGATCTATATTCACCAATAGGCAATTGGGTTCCTTGGTGCGGCCCGACCAGAGGCCTGGCCCCAGGAGTAAGACATGCTCCGTCCAAGACATCCTCAAGGGAATGGCGTGAGCCTCGCTAAATAGCGCGTCAGACTCAACTCCATCGACCGCCGCACGGTGGTGTCGGTGACGCGGTCGCCTTTTTTCCGCCCCTGCTCCGGTGCACAGAATCACGTTCTGACCTGAAGGGGAGGGAAGAACCTGACTGTCGCGTGCCTCGCGCGTTACCGTCTTCCGGGGGTGCGCCAGACGAGGGAGGGTACCTCTAAAGAGGAAGACGCCCTGAAGTTGGCCTCCACCACCCCTGGAAGCCCGGGTAGGGGCTTTCCAAAGAGTCACATATATGCTCAAGGGTGACATCAACCGCCACAAGCGCACGACGGCCTGGACCTTGCCAGTGCTTTCTCTTTTATTTTCTTGAAAGGGTGCCCGTGGTGCTATCGACTGGCTACAGCCAAGGTACGAACAGAAGATGCCTTGCAAAGGGCTCGCTGAGGAATCCTGCCTCGCTGTACCTGTGGCCAGGCAGCAAGAACAGTGGGCCAACCGACACAGACACGACCACGCTTCCGACTAGCTGGTCTCGTGGCTGCTGGCTCGGTAGGCCGACGCCGTGCGGCCGACGCCGCGTTGCCGTGGCGGGCCCGCGGCCATCATGGCCGCGTCGCCACACCAGGCGGAGTCGCTGGCAGGGGGGGCAGACAGAACCCGCTGGAACAGCGGGCCAATCGCCCCATCCCCTCCGCTCTCTTTCTGTGCGCACGCCCTCGTGCGTCCGACACGGACGTGGACGAGAGCGAGCACATGCGGTGCCGCAGAGGTCGGGCCCCTTTTGCATGCCCGCTTCCCCCGCGCTCACGTGGCAAGGCTGAGTCAAGTGCGGCGGCGGTGGCGGCAGCGATGGCGGCAGAACGCCCCCACCTACCGCGACCCTTACCCGGGGCCCGCGCTGGTGTCGAATGCCAAGGTGGTGGCCTTGAGTGTCCCTATCATCCTAGACCAGTCCGCGAGACTGGACGGGTGTCTCCACTGCTGGTGCTCGCCCTTCTTGGTTGTTTGTTGGTCTGTCTGTTGGGACTGTAGCAGCCGTCAACACACACGCACACATGCGAACAGACGATGGCTTGGCCTCGTGGCGTGTCGTGAAGGAACCCTCCCCCTGCCATAGCCGCACCCGCCTCACTGTTGGGTGCCAACAGATTTCCGCTCACACACTTCCAACAGCCATAGCGCGTCGATACGGAAGAGGGTGAAGCACACAGACGCGACACGCTATTTACAAAGCAATCGCGCACTCGACAGACGAGAGAAATAAAACACACACAAGAACCAAGGCAAGTCGAGAAGAAAAAACTGGTCATGTTGCCGGCACGCGGCAGACGCTCACACACGTCCTCCTTCGCAGCACGCACCATCCGAAACAGCAAGAACCCGCTCCTCGTCGACGCAGGGGTACAGCACCTGCGAGACAGGGGGTAGTGGCCGCGCTCCCACTGCCGGGCAAGCGCAAGGGCGGGCGGTTCGCCCAGCAGTACGTCGCTCAGAGGCAAGCGCCTATCGCGGGTTCGCAAAGCGTGCGCAGCAAGCATGGCTGCGACCGGCCAGTCAGCACGCCAGCCTACGCCACGAGCACCGGCGGGGCGCCATCAACGGTGGCGCAGCTCCAGTCACACAATAACCGCATCGTCGGTCGGTTCTTCCCTCCTTCCCCCCCTCGTCACATGGAAAACAAGACAGACGAGGAGAAGGATACAACGTCCCACTGGATCGACTTCCAGCCGCCGCCTCGCTTCTTCTCAGCGACGCCGCCCGCCGGTGACGCAGACACCACTCGTCCTCCACCACCAACATGAGTGTTGAGGAGCTTGGGCGCCGCCGCCGCCGTGTCGCCACCGCGGCGGCCACGCCAGCCGTCGGGCCGAGCGTCACTACTGGCGCCCACCCCACACAGCCGTGCGCTCGCGGGGGACGACGCGGTCGCCAGTGGGTGTGGCGCCAAGGTGCCGTCGCCGCCGCCGCCGCCGCCCCCACCACCCACAGATGATGGTGGGTGCGACAGCAACGCCCGGGTGCGGCGGTAGTTGGCCCGCTCTTGGGCCGCAGAGACCACGGCAGCAACGCCGCCGGCCAGCGTCAGCAGCGTCAACGTTGGCACCAAGGGGAGGGGGGTGGCGGGTGTGGCAGGGCGTGGCAGCACAGACGGGCGGACACCCCACGGCATGGCGACGGGGAGGAGGACCGCGGAGGGGAGGGCGACAGGCGACGTGGGCGGAGGGAAGAGGAGAGGACGCAATGAAGCCACAAGAACGGTGGCGGCGAGGAGGAGAGGGGAACAACAGGCGAGCGAGGGGACGGGGCGGAAAGGATGAGAGGGAATGACGAGGGGAGTAATGCGGGGTGGGGAGTAAAGCAAAGTGTGGCCGCGAAAGAGGGAGTCGGGGGGTTCGGCTGCGCGAGCACCAGAAGACGCCTCGCACAGCGCACCCCGGGCCGACGCTGCCGCTCTTGTACTCGCCGGCAGGCACCCAAGGCGCAGGGGGAGGGACGTGGCGGGACACACCCCAATCCCAGCGGCTACCCGAGCTCAGCGCGTGGGTGGGGCGCCCCCGGCTCGGGCGCACCGCCGCACCGTGGCGAGCGGCGGCCCGCCGCACCCCCCCAGGAGCCGTGTCAGGCGCACTCTCGCCCGCGGGGGTGCCGACTGCCTGCACCCACAGCTGCCAGAGTCGGCCCTGTGGCTCCGTCCCAGGGCCGCTGCGGCGGTTCTGGCAGGTTGGCCTCTGCTCAGCGGCCTGGGGGGGCCGGAACCCGCCCCACCTCCCCCCACCTCCCCCCCCTCCCGCCCCGTTGAGCGCTCGCATTTTTGGAGCTGGCAAGTGGGACGGCAACACGTGGAAGCGACGGCAGGTCTGTTGGGGAACGGGAGGGGGGCGGGAGGGTCGACCGGCGATGAAGTCGCAGTCGACGGGGAGGCGGGGCGTCTGGCAGGGGTGACGGGGTCGCCCAACTGGCAGTGCGTGAGCCCCCATCCGCCGCTTGCGTGACTGGTGTCTCGCCGCGCGGAAGGAGAGGTGCGGCAGTCCCTGCCCCGGAGATATTATCTTCCACGTGCTGCCAATGGCCTACGCTGTGGCCACGACAGGCGCATTTCCAAGTCTGTGGTCTCACACGCCCAAGCGTCGTATCTCGACTCGCGAGGTGTTGCGGCGGTGGCGGTCAGCAGGCTTTTCGTGGACATGACACGCGTCCACGAGCCGTGATCAGGAGAGGTGAGGATCTCGACGGTCCAGACACCACCAATGAACAGCAGACACTGACTGAGATATTTTCTCCAGCCGACACGTCACTTGGCCAGCTGCCCACGCATACTGGAGAGCCTCAGCCACTGTTTCAAGTACCAAGAGCTCCCGCCAGCGTACTTTGTAAGTCCTGGCCAATGGCCTCGACCACCCCGCCCGGCGTGGGAGCGACGCCGACGGCGTCACGCACCTCCGCTGTCAATGGCGGCGGCGGTCTGGACGGCTGCGGCGGAGTGGGGTCTGGAGGTGGCGGCCGCCTCCTCTGCTCCAGGAGGTTCCATGCTTGAGAAGAGTGCTCATCAACTGGATGCTGGCCACCCCCACCGGGTTGGCGTTGGATTGTGATTTCTATTGCAACCAGCCCCGGCGACATGGTGTGGAAGGCGGACTCGACGGCGGGCACCTGGACCCTCCTGACCCCCATCAGCCCCAACAACGTCCCTTCCGCCATCGACGCAACGGAGACGACCAACCGGTTCGCCCTCGTCCACCTTCCCTCGTAGCCTGGATGGGGTGAGCACGCGGACATCCCACCTGCAGCCGGCCAGGTCTGGCCTGCCGGTGCGGCAGGCGAGGGGCGGGATCTCCGCGGCGGATGCGAGCTTTTGAGGCTGTCGACAGCTTCCTCGCTGGCCGATGCTGCCACCGCCTCCGTCAGCGCCGTGTGCAGGGGGGCGATGAGTGGGGGAGAGGGCGGCGGGGCGGGGCGGGGGAGGGGGGGGAGGAGTGGCAGCTGGGGGAGTTCACGGCTGGGCTAATCCCGTCACGTACGCCCACCACCACTGGCAAAGAAGTGGCGGAGGGGAGGCCACCGTCACGGTTGGCGAACGCGATGGAGGGGGGAGGCAGCGGAGGGCGGCTGTGGGGACGCGTCGAGTAGGACAGGAGCGCCCATGTGCTGTTTGAGGGGACCGGTGCCGTAGAGAGGGGGAGAGCGAGAGGGTCATTGGATACTTCCACACGCCTGGCGTCGGCACCGGTAGGTGGCGGACAGCGAGTGGCGGCAACAGCGGCAGCAGTCAGTCACTCCTCTGGCCATGGCAGGGGTGGCCAAGGCCGTCGCGCCCACGCCGCCTCCCCCCGCGGCGATTAGCCGTCACCCGCTGTCGCGGCAGGTGGCCAGAGCCTAAGCATTGGCCCGGCACGGCGGGCGGCCAGAGCCTAGAGCTTTGGCCCGCCGCGGGGTGCCGCCTGAGCACGGCACGTCCCCCGGACGACGCCCTCCCTCTGTTGGCGCCACCCCAACTGGCGCTGTCGCCAGCCCGCTGAGACGTGGCGGGGCAACGGACGGTCATCAGGAGGATATACAACGCGCGACGAGTTTTTCCATGGAGGGAGAAGTGGGGGGCGAGATGTGAACTGTCTCGAAGAGGAGTTGGGTCGGCTGGCCGTCCCTTTTGTCGCCTGCTCTGGCACACGCGCGACGGCGGCGGTGCGGGTGCCCGCGAGAAGGCGGGGGAACTGGCGGCCGCCTGGCGAGAGTCGCAGCATGCCGGATTGCCCGCCCAGCAGGGGGGCGCATGGCGGGGCAGGGTATCGACGCCCTGCCCGCGCAAGCCGGGGGTGGCGGTCGATGCCCTCTTCGCGCGACCGCTTCCGTCGCGTATGCCACATCTCACCACACGACGTCCACACCCCAGCCGGGCGGGCCGCCGCTGCCGCGCCAGCCAGCGCGCCCAGCTCCGTCAAGGTGCCGCGGGGGTCCTCAGCGGTCACGCCGACCGCTGCCAGGCGCCGCGCACGTAGCGCGGTGCCGCCACCTGCGGCGTGCCCTGCTCTGTGGGTTCCGAGTTAGGGTAACACCTGGCCACAAGATCCCCCTGCCGTGCGCTCTTCTGCCAAGGCGGGCAGCCGCCGCTCCCCACCCTCTCAACGCACCGTCAGTCAACGAACGGCTACGGCCCAACACGTCCCCCCACCGGTCAACGAACGGCCACTGTCCACACCTCCCCTGGCCTCGCGTGCAGCGCCGCCAGGGTGAAAAGAAACAAAACAAACGGCAAGAAGGAAAGAAGGACAGTTTATACTCGCACGCAGTCGCCACGACACAGCCATAAAAAAATACAAGCGTAGGGGCGCACGCTCTCCCATCCCCGCCACGAGACAGGCGGCGCGGCCACGACCACGCCGCCGCCGGAAAAAAACAAAAAAAAAAACCCCACGCCCGCCAGCGGGGCAGGTGCGGCCCCTCTGCCCACACCCGCCGCGCCTGCGTCACCCCACGTCGATGCGCCGCCCGGTACACCGTCTAAGCAGGCCATGACTCGCGGCAGCAGCAGCTCCAGATCACACACGTACACAAACGAAAAGACGCAAGAAAAAAGAAACACGGCTGCAAACGCAGCGCCGCCCCGCTGGCCAACCAACCCACAACCAGCCTTATTCGGGCGTCATGTCCGAGTTGAGACCCGCTCCCCTGAGCCCCCCACAGATGCACTCGGCGTGCTCGCCCACCCAGACGCCCACACACGCCTTGCCATTGTTGTGGGCCATCTCCATGATGGCCTTGGCCTGCCGGCGGTCCAGGTCTGGGACGACCGCCTCGAGCACCGCCGTCACATACTCCTTGGTCTGCATGTTGTCGTTAAACAGGTAGACGCGGTAGCGGCGGGTGGGATCAAAGGTGGTCTTGGACGGCGCCGTCGCCGTCTCCGTGCTGCCCGCCGCGGGCGACGCAAAGATCTTGTTGAGCGCCGCCGCGGCCTCCGACGTCTTGGTCGGCGCCAGCTGCTGCGCCATGACCACGGCGGCGGGGGGGGACGCCCGCGACAGACAGGCGGCCGCGACGGGGGTGCCGCGGAAGGGGGAGACCGCCACGGTGGGAGGAGTGACGCGCGCGACCGCCGCGAGTGGCGCAAACGCGGCCGCCATGGTCGGGACGGGGGGGGGGGCGCGGCAACGGGGGGGACGGGCAAGGGAGATTTGGGGGGGGGAGCGGGGAGGGTTGGGGAAGTGCGCGGACGGTGTGGCGGGGAAGGGTTGCGAGTGGAGATGCACGAGATCAAAGGTGGGGGGTGACGGGGAGGGGGGTGACGGAGGGGTTGTCGGAAGTGGTCGAGGCGCGACACAGCCGACGGAGCGATCAAGTCTAGCAACGGATCTACTGCTGCGACGGGATTGCGCCACTGATGCACCACCCGACAACACTGGAAGCGTCTTGCGGGCACAGGCGGAGGGCTCGAAAAAATAGGGTGCCGCCCCAGCCGCCACGAGCGCCGCCGCCACCGGCGGCGCCGAGCTCGGCCGCCGCCGTCGCCGCGCGGCACGCGGCGGGCCCCGGCCACGTGCGCCGGGGAGCGCTCCAGCTGGTGGGGCATGGGGGACACGTCCCGGCCACACTCGCCCGTCCGCGCGTCCCGGTGCCTTCGTTCCTTCCAGACCCGCCCGCCTGTTCCAAATGAGCGGCTGGCGGCGCCCGCCGCGAGAGCCGGTGACCATCCACGTGGCATCACAGTTCCAATGCGACTGCGGGAGCGCCTCCGTTGACTGGCCTTCCATTTTGAGCAGCATGAATCTTGTTTGTCTTTGTCCAACGGAGTGTATTTCTGAGTGCCACGAAATATTCATTTGTAGTTGATCAAAAATTGTTGATGTACACACCACGTTGTACCGTTGACAGCATCGAGGCCCGTCTTGAACGCCCATTGGTCCCCACTTTCCCGCGGCGCGCCCGATCAGGCATTGCGCACGGCTGTTGCGACTAGGAATGCGGTTGCATGCTGTCAGGCGCGCCATTGGCAACTCCGCGGGAGCTGCCGCCTGGATGGTGTCGACGTCGCACCCGGCGGGCGAGGCCAGGCGCGCGTTCAGTTGCAGTAGCGTGTGCGGCCCCCCCTCACAACGGCTGCTGTGCGCGCGCATGCGGGCTGCGTTCGCCGCTTTGGGCGTGGCCTCGACCGGCCCGGCCGCTAAGCACGTCCACCAGTGTGTGCGTGCCGCGGCGGTGCGTGGCACTCCTACCGGGCCGGGCACGCCCCGCACCTTGACGTTACCCTGCACGGTGGCTGTGCTGTAGTGGAGTTGCCGACTGTCTACAGCTTTGGTGGCCTCAAGCCGCTGGCCACGCTCTCCCTTCTCCATACCCGCATTTCCCCCTATCTCTTGCGTCACCCTTGACGCTGACAACCACTTCCTATCGACTGTCCCTTGACCCCCCCTTACTCAGGTGCCCCATCTTCCCCCCTTCCCAAACTTTCCCTCATCCTCCCCTTCCCGAACAGACCCCTTCGCTCTAGCCCGCCCTGCCCGCGAGCTGCTGGCCACCATGACGAGCCAGTCCAACCTGTCGGACCTGTTTGACAGCATCAGCGTACACAGCGATGGGGACGGCGAGGAGCGCGGCGCCGCCGCCGCGGCCACGTCGGACGGCGACTACGCGACGTCGGATGGGGGCGGCGAGGACGGCGGGGGCGCCAAGCCCGCCCCGTCGGGCACGCCCGGCTCGATGGGCAAGCGCACGCAGAGCGGGCACCTCGAGGGCTTTGCTGGCTTTGGCACCGCCGCCGTTACGGGCCGGCGGCGGAGCAGCCGCAGCAGCCGCAGCAGCCGCAGCAGCCGCAGCAGCTTCCGGACGCAGTCGAGCACCGGCAGCGGCGGCGTGGGCAACCTGCGGCGGCAGCGGTCGTCAGTCGGGTCGGCGTCGAGCTTCCAGATGGCACGCGTGCACAGCGCGGCGAGCCTGCTGGGGGATGGCCTGAGTGACGCGGGGGGGGCGAAGCGGCGGAGGAGGAGGACCTGACCTCTGACAAGCACGTGCTGACCCGCACGGTGACGCGGCTGGAGGACATCCCCGCGGGCGAGACGCCGGCCGTTGGGACGGTGCTGGAGGAGGAGGCGCCCAAGCCGGTGCAGCTGATGATTGAGTTTATCGGCACGGGGAGCAACTCGGATAGCATCCGCGAGTACGTGGACGCCCTGTACACGCAACCGATGGAGGTGAGCGTCGAGTGCCAGTTTCTGCCCAAGACGGACATTTTCTCCAACAGCGACCCGTTTTGTGTCGTCATGATGCGGGAGAATGACAAGTCGCCATGGACCGAGCTGGGCCGCACCGAGACGCTCGTTAACACGCACTTCCCTCGTTTTGTCAAGAAGTTTGTCTTCCCGTGCAACCCCGAGCGCGACATGGACCGGGAGCTGCTGGTCAAGGTGTATGGCAAGGGTGGGATGAAGAAGCAGGTGCACATGGCGCAGGGGCAGTGTACGCTGTGGGATATTGTGATTGCGGCGGGCCAGTGCAAGGTGGTCAAGCTAGAGAGCATCAACCGGCAAAAGGACAGCTGGCTCATCCTGTCGGGCGACGTGGTGCGGTCGGAGGGCGCGGAGCGGCCCATCAATGTGTACGTGCGGTACGACAAGTCGGCCAAGCCCAAGGCCAAGACCTTTTTCGTCCTCAACCGGGGGCTGAAGAAGGCCCGCTGGACGCCCGTCTATCGGTCCGAGCCGCTCCGCGCCGGGGGCCAAGACTTTAAGCCCGCCAAGGTGTCGGCCGCGGAGCTCTTTGCAGGCGACGACGCCAAGCACATGCGGTTAGAGGTGTACCAGCACCGGCCGTCAGTGGACGCCAAGCTCATGGGCTTTGTGCAGCTGTCCATCAAGCAGCTGACGACGATGGACGAGGGGCGGGTACTCCACTGGTTTTGTGGTCAAGACGGGCGCGCGCCGGGGTTAGTGCTCCTCGCCAAGCGGGAGGTGTCGGAAGAGGAGGTGAGTGTGTGGATTTTGATCACCAACGACGCGGTGTGAGCACGCACCCCGCTGAGGGGCTTGGGCCCCTTTGTCCCGTTTTTCTCGTGTTGTTTTTTCCTTGCCCCGTCGGCGAGTCCATGGGTTTGTTGGCCCACCGCACCCGATTTTTCCTGGTGCGTGGTCGGCCGCGTCGCCCCCGCACCGGCCACCCTGGGGGGCACTGCCCGCGCCACTGCTGCCATTCCCTATTCGTCGACGCTCGTCGGTGGGCATGTGGGCGCGGAGCGGGGGGCGGGGGCGGGGGCGTCGCTGGCGGGCATCCCCATGGCGTAGCTGGGGCGGTGGGTGAGGGGGAGGGAGGGGCAGGGGGTGGTGGATGCAGCCGGCTGTGGGGTGGGCGTGTGGCGGGCGTGGGGTCTCCCCCCGCGGCGACGCGGGGTGGACGCGAGAAGGGGTGGGGGGGGGCGGCGTCTAGGGGTGAAGGAAAGTGCGGGAAGGGCGGTCGCATGGCCGCCCCACTGGTGTTCAGAGCAGGCATCGCGGCAGCAGGAGCGAGAGCCTGCGAGGGCTGCGGGGGTGGTGGGTCTGCAGGGGAATGGCGTCAGAGGCTCGCTCTGGGAAGTGTGTCGGCAGTCTGCAGCTGTGGTCGTTGCGGCTAGCCGTTGTGCAGGCGCCGTCGCGGCGCGTGGGCGGCTCGTGGGGAGGAGGTTTGGGCCGGGGGGAGGGGGAGAGGAGGGGCGGCTGGTGTGGAGGAGCGGCGGTTAGGGGAGAGGAAGGGCGGTTCGTGGCGCAGAGGGGCAGGGACGGCAGTGCTGAGGTGGGGGGGGGGAAGAGGACAGACCCCGCATGAGGAGGGGGGAGGGGGTGGGTCAGCCGCCTACGGCCCGTTTGGCTGCCGCGAACTCGACATCGATCTGCCTCTCCCGAGGTGAAGTATCACTAGCTAGGGCATCTGCGTACACATTGCGAGAACCAACACAGGAAGCAGTCCAGTGCTTACAACAGACGGCCAGAGGCGATGCAGAGTGGAACACGCGTACGGCAGCGTTCGTGCCCTGCTGGTCGACAGCCGGTCGCGGGCGACCGCCGTTGCCCCTCCGTACACGGTCACCGAAGTGCTGCGCTGCGCCGCACGCGCAACTCAAAGTCGGGCCGCTGATGGGGGGGCATCCGCAACAGTCGGACGCGGCCCTCCACTTCTAGCGTGTGGTCCCTCACAAGCAGCACCAAGTACACACTCAGGGCTACGCTCGCAAGGTCCGCTCCGGGACAGCGTCGAGCGCCGCCACCAAACGGCAGCCACGAGGGTGCCGTCGCGACACCTGCGACCGTCGGCTCCTGCGCCCCGGCAGCGGGTGGCGTCCCGCCGTGTTGCGCCGCGCTCGGTGTGCGGCCGCCGCCCACGAGGTGTCGGGCGGGACAAAAGTCGTGGACGGTGTCACCCCACACGCCACGGTCGAGGTGGGGGGTCCGGATGGCGTAGCTCAGCAGCTGCCCCGGCTCCAGGGTGTACCCGCAAAGGGTGACGGGCGCCGACACCACCCGATGCATGAGCGGGATGGGCGGGTACAGGCGCAGCGTCTCCATGACCACCGACTGCAGGATTGGCAGGCGCCGCAGCGTCGGGCCATCCAGACGTCGCCCGCCCACAACGCCCGCTTCCTCCAGCTCACGCTTCATCGCCGCACGGGTGGGCCTGTCTTCGCACACGTAGCGGGTCGCGGCGAGCATCACCGCAGACAGGCAATCAGCGCCGTGGAACAGGAAAGTGAGAGCATTGTCGAGCAGCTTGAGGGGCACCGCCGCTGGACCGCCCTTGCCGGCCTCCATCGGCCAGCTGCTGATGAGGGTGTTGAGGATGCACGCCTGCTCGGCGGGGGTGAGGGTACCGGCCGCTCGCTTGGCAGCCAGCTTGGCCACCTCCGCTTCCACCATCGCAGCCACTTGCTGTCGTGCCCGCGCCGCCGTGCGCAGGGAGGTGCCCGGGAGGTCAAACGGCACCAGCGACGTAAAGTACCCTGCCGATGGGCAACAAAAGGAACAAAGGACAGAACATACATGCCATCATTCCAGAGCAACCATTGGCGTCCACGACGCGCTCGGGTACTAGCAGGAGAGCAGCAGGAGCACAAGTCTCAAGTCAGTTGCCGCCCACACGCTGCCAACTGGGAACTGTCCAGCTGTGCCCAGAGGCTCACTAGTGCCAGCGCAGCACCCAGCGATTGCCCGCTCCGCACCCCACACCTCACGACGCGCCGTGCGCGCGCGGCCCCCCTACCATTGACGTCGTCATACAGGCGCGCCATCTTGGCGCACGTGCGCTGGTCCACCACCCGCCCAAACAGCCCCTCAGTCAGCAGCAGCAGCGCGGCCATCTTGCACTTTGGGTAGGCCGAGCACGCGACGCCCGCCGCACACCACTCGTTGAGCAGCACCTCCACCCGCAGCTCCAGCGACGGCACCAGCGCGTCGGCGGCGGCGCCCGACAGGCACCGGCCCGCCGTCGCGTGGTCGGCCGCGTGGTCCGGCTCGGGGGTGGCAAAGAGGGAGGCGGCGCCAAACGCGCCGCGCCACGGCGGCGGGAACCACCAGCTGGTGGTGCCGGTAAAGTCGAGCGCCAGCACCCGCGCCGCCGCCGCCGCCGACAGCGCCGACACGACGGGCACGGGGCCAAAGGCGGTGGTGACGAGGCCGGCGGCGCCGGCGGCGCCGGCGAGCACGGCGGCCGACTCGGCCTCGGACAGCGCGAGGCGCAGGTGGGAAACGCCGACCAGGGGGGGGGCGCCGCCGCGGGGCGTCGCCGCGGGCGGCAGCCGCAGGCGGCGTCGCCAGGCCAGCCACGCGGCGAGCCGCCGGACGGGCGCGGCGGCAACCGCGACGGCGGCGGCCAGCGCAAGGGCGAGCGCGACCGTGGTGGGGGTGACCACCGCCATGGCGGAACGGGCACGGCGAGTCGGCAACCGTAGCGGGCGGTGCGCCGCGGCGCTACCACCACCCCATACTCCGCGCCCGTGCACGAGGGGGAGAGCCGCCGACGCAGGGGGCACCGCAACGTGCGCGCGTGCGGCTGCCAACCAGAGTGCCGCGCGGTGACAGCACGGCAGCGTCCTGCCCGTGGGCGGCGACAGGACGGGGGGCGCAACCGGCGACCGCGTCGGGTGGGATGAAACTAGCAGCGTCCGTCCATCGCCACCCGTGCCATCCAGGGGCAGTAGTGACAGGGGGTGCTCTGCCCGCCGTGTGCCGCCCGGTGGCTGTCCACGCCACCCCCGCGCGGAGGGGGGAAGGGAAAAACAAAGTGTCAGCAGCGGCGGGGGCGTGGCGATGGTGGGCGCGGGAATGCCCACCGGGGGGGCCCGGTCAACGCCAGGCGCTCTGGCTGTGCATAGGTAGCAACGCCGAGCACCGCCGTGAGGGGAGCTCGGCGCGGCGCGTCCCCTCTTCTTCGGGCGGTGGCGGCGGGATCAGGGCCCAACAAGGTGCTCCCCTTGGCCGGCGTGTCCATCTGGGACGCGAGGCTCACCCGAATAGTTCGGACGGTGGGACATCCGGGTGTAAAGGCAATTACCGAACCAAACATGCGCCCAATTGAGTTTGTTTTGGGGAGGGGGGAAATCCGGGGGGGGGGATCACATGTGATCAAACGCGCCTGACTCGTCCAATACGCTTACACGTGGCCAACTTGCAGACACGTGTCACTTGTGCGTGTATCGTTCGGGCGAACGCTTCCAGAGTTCTCGCGAATACGCCGTATGCAAAACCAAACCCGAACCGAATCGCTCCCCCACCAACTTCGGTGGGCGGCAGCGAGCAGGGTGGAGCTGCAGAGACAGGTTGTGACCTCACGCGGTTGCCAAACGCGGCCGCCACTGCGATGGGTCCAGGCTGTCCTCAGTGATGGGCGGTAGAAGCGACGGCGGAGGTGGCGGCGGAGGCGGCGGCGGCGGCGGCGGCGGCGGCGGCGGTCGCGTCGCCCCCCGACGCTGGGGGAACGTTGTTTCTACAGCGCCCACCGCGGCGAGCGACCATCGAGACCCGCCGCCGGCAGACGGCGGCCAGCGCGCAGGCGGCCGGGACGCGTCGCCGCGCCGCGCCGCGGGCGCCCGCGCCGGCTGACAGCCCGGGTGAGCGCGTGCGGCACCACCCGTGCGGGTGACCGGCCACAGTGTTGCCGCATCGGGCGGCCGCCACGGCTGGCGTGCCCCGCCGTCCACCCGCGGGTCAGTCAGGGGCGTGGGCCGGCGGAGCGCGCGGCGGGGGGGGGAGGGCGACGGGCGCCACGACCGCGACGGCGTCGCCGCCGCGGCGGCCCACCGCGGCGGCGGCGGGATGGGCGCCGCGGCCCGCCGCGGTCGGGACCGCCACCCCACCACGCCGCGTGACGCGGCCGGTGGGGCTGGTGGTGGCGGCGCCTGCCCGTGCGGCGCGGGTGCCCGCCGCTGTCCCTGTGCGGAACCGCGTCCGCGACGGCTCTGGTGCACGGGGGGGGGGGGCGGCAAACCCATACCGCCCACCACCAGCGGCGCCGGCCGGGCGTGGCCGCCGGGCGAGGCCGCGCGTCGTGCCAGCGGCAGCGGCGGCGCCGCCGCGACCGTGCCCGCCGCGCGCACCCGTGCGGCGACGGGCTCGCGGGTGGGCGGGCGGGGCGGGCGGGGCGGGCGGGGCGGGCGGGGATGCGCCGCCGATGGGACCCCACCGCCGCCGCCACCGCCACCGCCGCCGCGGCCGCCGCCGCCGCCGCTGCCGCCGCCGCCGCCGCCGCCGCCACGCCCCGTCCCGCCCCAATGGCAACACACGCCGCCCCCCCGCCGCCCCCACCGCGTCGGCCGTGGAGCAACGGGGCGCCCCCCCCCCCCCCCCCCCCCCCCCCGACCTCCCCCCGGCCGCCCCACCCCGTCCCCACCACGACGCCCGCCGCCGCCCCCCCGACGCGATCGCCACGGCGGCCGCGGCGGCCACGGCCGCTGGCGCCGCGGCCGCCGCGGCGGCGCGTCGGCCGGGCGGCGACGCGCGCGGGGCGGCGGCGCCGCCGCGGGTTTCCGCGGCGACCGGCTGGGCTCGCACCGCTTGCGGGTGGGGGGAGTGGGGGTTGGGTGACCAACGACAGCGGCTGGGGCGTGGAGGGTGGAGGGGGGGGGGGGGGGGGTGGGCGGTGGGGGGACCGCGGCCACGGCCCGGGTGGAGGGGGGGGGGGGGGGGGGCGCTGCGGACGCCCGGTCGTGCCGGCTCGGCGTCGAGCGCGGCCGGCGCCGTGCCGTCTCAACCGTCTCCAGCTTTTGTTGCGATTTTTCGTTGTGAACAGGGCCCGCAAGGACGCAAGGATGTGTGGGCCCTCTTTCTGGACTCTGGACGGAGCTGTGTCTGTTTTTTCGAGCAGAGCTACGCAGAGACGCAATAAACGACGGTGGCAAGAGACCGACAGTATCTTCACAGCGCGCTATACAACGTGCTTCACGGTGACACCCAGATGGTCGCCAGCCGATGGCGAGCACACACCCAGTGTCCTTGTGGAACGGCGTCTGCGACCTGGCCAGGAGGGCCTACCAAGGGCCATCACCCAAGGCGGGAGCGTCCACCCCCCCAGCGCGGCCGCAACATACGGTTCGCTGCCGCGAGACGGTTGCCAAACGCAGCGGCGCTCCGCCACTCGGTTTTCGGCCGCGCGCGCGCGGCCGTCGGTCGCGGCGACCACGCAGCCGATGCGGGCGACGGTCGAGCCGGCACCGCGCGGGCGAGCACGTCGGGATTGGTGGGCACACCCCCGCGTGGCGGGCCTGGTCGCGCGCGCCCATGGTGTGCCCCCCTGGCGCGCGCCGTGCACGCATGGACGCAACGGCCAGCAAGGGACACGGTGGCCGACCAATGAGAGGGGGCCGACGGCCGTCCGTACTGTCCGCCCGCGTGCCACCAACAACTGGGAGCCAAGGGGTGATCCCCGTCCAGGCGTGCCGGGTGCGACCGCCCCACCCCCCCGACGCCCCATCCTCGTCATCCGCCGCTGGCACGGCGGCGGCCTCCCCGCTGTCCCGGCGGTGGCGACCCCCCCCCCCCCTCCCCACGGGGCGGGGCGGGAGCACCCACGCCCGTAAAACGGAAAACTTGGTACGAGGCGCGGGACCTCGCTGCACACCCCCCCCCCCCCCCTCCCCCCCCACCCACCCGCCTTGGATGGTGTTGCACGGCGGACCGCCGCCGCCGCCGCCGCCAGCGCCACCGCGCCGCCGCGGTGGCCCGCCACCCCCCCCCCCCCCCCCCCGGCCGCCGACGCGGTCGCGGCCGCCGCGCCGCCGCGGCCGCCGTGGCCGTCGGCTCGCCCCGCCCCGAGCGCCGCCGCGCCGCCCTGCCCGGCGGGGGGCGTCTGCACCGCGGGCGGCCGTCGCCGCCCGCGCTGCCCCCACCTCCCGCTGCCGTCGGCCGCGCCCGCCCCCGCACGCTGGGGCGTCCACACCCGTGCGCGCCGCCGGCACGCGGTCGCATCCGCTCCCCCCACCCTTTTCCCTCACGCGCTCCTTCCCCTCCCCCTTCCCTCCCCTCCCGCTCCCCTTTGTCCCCTCGCCCAGGCGCTCACCTTCACACCCAGCAGTCCCCCGCCCCCCCCCCCCCCCCCCTTGCCCCCCCCACCTGCTCTCCCTTGCACCCCACCCCCCTCCCCCCCCACCCACCCGGGCTATCCGTAAACCCCCCAGCGGGCGGTGATCATGTCCCCCTCCCCCCCCTCCCCCTCGCCACCCCCACCGCCGCCGCCGCCGCCACCCCCGCCGGCGTCCGACGACGCGGCGGCGGTGACCCCCTGGTTCGCCGCCCTCACCCCCCCCCCGCCTCCCCCCGACGGCGGCCGCTGCGCGCGCCGCCGCCACGCCACGGCAGCGGCGGCGGCGGTGGTGGCGGCACCCGCGGCGGCGGCGGTGGCGGCCATAGCGGTACCGGCGGCGGCGCGCCGCCGCCGCTGCCGCCACGCCCTGCCGCCGGCCACGCCGTCGGCACGCCCCACGCGGGCGGGGCGGGGCTCCTCGCCGCCGCCGCGGCGGTGCTGGGCGTCCCCGCCGGCCGCGCCACGGGCCGCGGCGGCGGGCGGGGGCGCCCGGCGGCAGCGGCGGCGGCGGCCGGCGGCGGCGGCGGCGGCGGCGGCGGCGGCGGCGGCATCTCGTCCGACTCGGACGGTGGCGGGGAGCGGGGGAAGGCGGGCGCGCCCCGCGGTGCCGCGCGGTCGCGGTCGGCGAGCCCGCCTAGGGGGGACGACGCCGGGGGGGAGGGCGCCGCCGCGTCGGCGGGGGCAGCGCCGCCGGCGGCCGCGTTGGCGGCGGAACGGGCGGCTGCGGCTGCCCGAGGGGAGGGGCGCCCCGTGACCGCCGGGGGGGTCGCGGCTGGGGACGGGGGGTGGGGCTGGGCGGCGGTCCCCGCCGTGGGTGTCGGCGTGCCGCCGCGGGGGGGGGCTGCCGCCCGCGAGCCAGAGCCGCCCCACCGGCCGCCGCCGCCGCCGCCGCCGCCGCCACCGTCGCCGCCGTCGTTGCCGCCGCCGCCGTCGCCGCCGCCGGGGCGGCGGCTGCACCGCCGTGGTGGCCGGGCGCACGACGCGTCACCGCCGACGGGCACCGCGGGCGGCGGCGGCGGCCGGCGGGACGCGTCGCCGCGGCGTGCGGGGCGGCGCCACGAGCGGGGCGCCGCGGCGGCGCGGGGTGGCAACGGCGCCGGCGCGGCGGGTGGGGGCGGAGTGGCGGGTGGGGGCGGCCGTGGCGGTGGTGGCGGCGGCGGCGGCGGCGGCGGGGACGGCGGCGGCGGTGGTGGCGGCGGTGGCGACCGCGGGACGCCACCGCCGGCCGCCCCAGCGGCGGGCGGCGGCGGCGGCGGTGGTGGCGGTGGGGGCGGCGGCGGCGGCGGCGCGCGTGGCGGGCGGTGGACCCCCCCTCCCCCCCACGGCGCCCCCCCCCCCCCCCCGGGGCACCGGCGGCGCGCGTGGCGGGCGGTGGACCCCCCCCTCCCCCCCACGGCGCCCCCCCCCCCCCCCCGGGGCACCCCCCCCCCCTCCCCCCCACGACGCACCGCGGCGGCCGCGGCGACGGGCACGCCGGCGGCGGCGGCGACGCGCCGCCGGCGGTGCCGCCCCTGTGCCTACCCCCCTCCGCCGCCGCGGCCGCCGACGGCGGTCGGCGGCTGCCGGCAGCGGCCGCCGCCGCCGCCGTCTGCGGCGTGCCGCTGTCGCCGCTGTCGCCGCCCCGCGCGGGCGGCGACGCTGCCGCGGCGGCGGCGCCCGTGGCGGCGGCGGCGGCGGCGGCGGCGGCGGCGGCGGCGGCGGCGGCGGCCGCCCCGGTGGCGGCCGCGCGGGCGCCATCGTGGGCGCCCGGCTCGCCCGCCTCCCCGCCGCCGCCGCCGCCGCCGCCGCCGCCGCCGCCGTCGTCGTCGTCGTCGTCGCCGCCGGCCGTGGCGGAGAGGGCGTGGGCGGGCGCCCCCTGGGCGGCCACTCCCGTTTCCCCCCCCCCCCCCCCGCGGCGCCAGCAGCGGCGCCCGGCTCGCCCCTAGGAGCGGCCGGTCGACGTGCCGGTGTCGGGTGGCCCGGCTGGGATACCCCCCCCGTGGCCCCCCCCCCCCCCACCCATGGCCGCCGCGGTCGCCGCCGTGGCCCATCACGTCCCCAACGGCACGCCCCCCCCCCCCCCCCCCCCCCTCCCCCCCCTAGTAGCCGCCACCGCCACCGCTGCAGCCGCCGCCGACGAGGCGCTGTCGCGGTCCCCCCGACGGCCGCCGCGATCGACGCGGCGCTCGCCGCCTACGCCGCCGCCGCGGCGGCGGTGGCGGCGGCGGTCGGCCCCGCGACGGTGCCGGGCGGCCGCGTCGACCGGCTCGCCGCGGCGATGCGCCGGCGGGCGGCGGCGCTCGCCGCCGCG
The DNA here is from genome assembly GCA_008729055.1 of Pyropia haitanensis. Lineage (NCBI taxonomy): Eukaryota > Rhodophyta > Bangiophyceae > Bangiales > Bangiaceae > Pyropia > Pyropia haitanensis. Next base: position 6,128,880 of record SDUX01000004.1, on the reverse strand, counting down.
CGCGTCGCGGCCGCCGCGCCGGCGGTGCCGGCGGCGGTGCCGGCCGCGGCGTCGGCGGCGGCGGCGGCGGCGGCCGCCCGCCGTCGCCGCCGTCGTGGCGGCACCCGTAGCTGGGGGGCGGCGGCTGCCGCCGACACGGACAGTGGCAGCGGGGACGATAGCAGCAGCAGCAGCAGCAGCAGCGACAGCAGCAGCGACGGCAGCAGCGGCGGCGGTGGTGGGGGCGGCCGCCGCCGGGCGCCACGGCGGCTCGCGTCGGTGGCGTCGGGGGTGGGCGTCGCGCCACGCCGGGCGGTCACGACCATTGGCGGCGACACGGACGGCGCGCCGCGCGGGCAGCTGCCGCCGCGACGCCCGCGGCCGCCGCCGCCGTCGTCGCCGCCGCCGCCGCCGCCGCCGCCGCCGCGCTCCCCGCGGGTGCCCGCGGCGGCCGGCGCGGGCGGCACGGCCGGCCGGGCGGCGGCGGGCGGATCGCCGCCGCGGGTGGACCGGCTGGCGGCACGCGCCGCGCAGCTGGGCGTGTCGGTGCGGGGCGGGGGGGCGGCCGCCCAGCGGGCGCCGCCGCGGCGCGCGTAAAGGTTGGGCGAGCCCGCGACGGCAGGGGCGGGGGGGGGGGGGGGGGACGGCGCACGGCGGCATGGAACCGGGGAGCACCGCGCCGCTGCTGCTGCACGCCGCCGCGCGGTGCGCACGGCCGGGGTGGTGGCTCGCGCGGCGATCGAGGGAACCGCCACGGTCGTTGGCGGCCTCCCGCCGCGCCGCCGCGCGCACCCGCCGGGCGCGCCTGGCCGGCCAGGGTCGTGGCGGTTTCCCAGGCGTGGCGGCCTCGGCAGCGGCGCGCTGGGTTGGTCGTCGTGCGCAGCGGCAGGGGTGGGCGCGGGCCGGGGGGGGGTCCCACAGCCGCGGCGTGCTGCTCGCGCGCCGAGGTCTTTCTGCTGTGGCTGTCGTTGCGCGCCGAGGCATGGGGGGCAGCTGCTCGGCGAGGGAGCGGTGCCTCGCGCTGGTGGGGGTGGTGGGACGCGGCGGGTCGTCGTCGATGCGTTGGGTGCGCGGCTGCACGAAGAGAAGAGCGTAGCGGACGAGTCGTAGAGCAAACACGGTATCCCAGGTAAAGCATGGATTTGTGTCGGCACGGACGGTGCGCCAGCACCCGACCGACGCTCGAGACACACCAAGGGGGTGCGCGCCGAACCGCCGTGACGGACGCGCCGTGCCGGCCGGCAAAGGAGTCGACGGGGTGGTGCCGCATGCGAGCGGACGCTGCTGGACAGATACCACCCACGCGCGCGCCGCGGTAGCGGCCGCCTCGACGGTGGGCGGGCGCGTCGATGGCCCCCGCTGTAGGACCACCGCCCCCGGTGGGCCGCTGCGCCCGCCGCAGCGGCCGGCAGCGGCGTGGAACCCGCCAGCCCCGTTGGGGGGGGGGACGGGCGCCCCTCCCGCCGCGATTGTACAGTACAGACCCGGGCCTGCTGTCCGCGTGGCGACTGCTGGTACCAATCCAATCAGAGCCAAGATTCACTTGGTACGCCCACCGTGCTGATGGCGCGCTGCTGTCCCCCGCCCTCATCGGGGCGGCGCCTCCCCAGTCGCGCAGCAGGCCCTTGCAGTCGCGCGTCGGCGCGGGCGGTGCCGTCCCGCCGCGGCGCGGGCGCGTCGGCTCCCCCCCCCCCCCCCCCCCCCCCCCACCCGCTGACACCCCCCCGGCGCGGCCGTCGCGTCCCCCCCTCGGCACCCCCCCCCCTCTCCCCGCCGCCGCGCCCGCGTGTGCGCGGCGCGGGCGGTTGTCTGCTGGCGCCGGCCGCCCGCCGCGGCGGCGCCCGGTTTCCCCTACCCCGACACCCCCCCCTGCGTCTCGGGTGCGCCCCACCGCCGCCGCCCCCCCCCCCCCCCCCGCGCGCCCGCTCCGCCCCCCCCGCCGCCCGGTCCCCCGCCGCGCCGCGGCGGGTGGCGGCGGCGGCGACCATGTGCGGCATCTTTGGCTACGTCAACTGCGGGGTGCGGCAGTCCCGCCGCGGCATCCTCGCCATCCTCCTCAATGGTGCGTGTGGGGGGGAGGCCGGGGGGGGGGGGACCGCCGCGCCGCGGAGGGCAGGGGGGGGGGGGGGGGGGGGGGGCACGCGCGCGCGGAGGGGTGCCCGGGCTGTGGCGGGGGGGGTGCCGCCCACGAGCGGGGGTGGGGAGGGGGGGGGGGCGCCGGCACGCGGACGCGTGTGTTGGTGCGCCCGCGGCTGGATGGGCGCCCGTCGCGGCGCGCCGGGCCGACGCGGTCCGCTGGGGTTGGCGGCACGCGGCCCGCTTGCAGGCAGACGCAGCGGTCTAACGCGCGTGTACTACGTTGGTTCCCTGGACGCGTCGACCTGCTGTGTGCGCGTGGTACCCCTGCGTGTCCGTCTTGTGCTGGCGCCCGGTTTTTTTGTCGTCGCGCGTGGGCCATGGTTTTTGCTGCCCGCTGTGCGTGGCTGGCGCCTGGCGTCGTGCTTGCCACCACGACAATGGCGACGCGGCGGCGGCGGCGGCGGCGGCGGCGGCGGCGGCGGCGGCGGCGGCGGTAGGCCTGCGGCGGCTCGAGTACCGCGGCTACGACTCTGCCGGCCTGGTCTGCGACGGCGCCGCCGGCGCCGGCGCGCCCGTCGTCATCAAGCAGTCTGGGACGGTGGAGAAGCTGGCCACGGCGGTGTGGGCGGCCGCCACGGACGACCCACGGCTGGGCGCCACCGTCGTGGACGCGCCGCTGGACCGCCACGTCGGCATTGCGCACACGCGGTGGGCGACGCACGGCGCGCCGAGCGCGCTCAACAGCCACCCGCACGCGTCGGACGCGGCGGCGCAGTTCCTCGTCGTCCACAATGGGATTGTGACCAACTACAAGGCGCTCAAGGAGATGCTGTCCGGCAAGGGCTACACGTTTGAGACCGACACCGACACGGAGGTGGTGGCGCGGCTGCTCAAGTACCTGCACGAGACGGTGCGGGAGGGGGGGGAGCCGCTCCCGTTTTCGCGCCTCGTCATGCACATGATGCACGCGCTGGACGGCGCGTACGCGCTGCTGGTGCGGTCGACGCTCTTCCCGGGGGAGGTGGTCGCGTGCAAGCGGGGGTCCCCGCTGGTGCTGGGCCTCAAGGGCGACGCGCGGGAGCTGCCCAGCAACGGGTCGGTGGAGGTGCTGCGGGGCTCGTTGCCGGGCCACGCGGCAGGCGGTGGTGGCGACGGTGGCGGTGGCGGCGGCGGCGGTGGCGGCGGCGGCGGTGGTGGCGGCGGCGGCAATGGCCACACGCTGGCGCCGTCCCCGGTCAAGCGGCGGCGGCTGGCGTCGGGGGAGGCCGGGTCGCCGATGGCGCCCGTCTCGACCGTCGTGGCCGTGGCGGCGGCCGGGGCGACCAACGGGTGCGGCGGCGGCAACGCGCGGCGGTCCCCGTCGGTTGCGTCGTCGGGCTCGCCCGCGCAGCACTGTGAGTACTTTTTTTCGTCGGACGCGGCGGCGCTCGTGGAGCACACGGACCAGGTGGTGTACGTGGAGGACAATGACGTGGTGCACGTGGACGCGGCGGGGGGGCTGCACCTCTTCTCGTTTGGCGCCGCCGCCGACGCGGTGGTCACGAACCGGGCCATCCAGACGCTCGAGCTGGAGCTCCAACAGATCATGAAGGGCTCGTACGACACGTTTATGCGCAAGGAGATTTTCGAGCAGCCCGAGTCGCTGACGCAGACCCTCCGCGGGCGGCTCGTCAAAAAGACGGCGGGGACGCCGGCCGACGCCGGCGGCGGCGGCGGCTTTAGCAGCGTCTTCCCGCTGGGCGACCTGGACGTGGACGACCGGACGCCGCTCGAGGTGCAGTTGGGCGGCCTCAACGAGCGGCTCGCCGACATCCGCCGCTCCAACCGGGTCATCTTTGTCGCGTGCGGCACGTCGTACAACTCGTGCCTCGCGGCGCGGCAGACGATGGAGGAGCTCGCCGAGCTGCCCGTCAGCGTCGAGCTGGCCAGCGACTTTCTCGACCGCCGCTGCCCCATCTACCGCTCCGACGTGTGTGTGTTTGTGTCCCAGTCGGGGGAGACGGCCGAGACGCTCGAGGCGCTGCGCTACGCGCGCTCCCACCACGCGCTGACGGTGGGGATTGTCAACTGCGTGGGCAGCAGCATCTCCCGGCTGACCGACTGTGGGGTGCACCTCAACGCGGGCGGGGAGGTGGGCGTGGCGAGCACCAAGGTGTACACCTCCCAGATTGTGGTGCTCATCATGATGGCGCTGCTGCTGTCGGCCGACTCGCGGGGCAAGGACGCGCGGCGGGCAGAGGTGCTGCGCGGCCTCGCGCAGCTGCCGTCGCGGGTGGAGGCGACGCTCGCCGCCGTCGACGACGCGATGGCCGCGACGGCGCAGGCGCTCAAAGACCAGCAGTCCATCCTGCTCTTTGGCCGCGGCTACCAGTATGCCACGTGCCTGGAGGCGGCGCTCAAGATCAAGGAGGTCAGCTACGTGCACACCGAGGGCATCCACGCGGGGGAGCTCAAGCACGGGCCGCTCGCGCTCGTCGACGACAAGATGCCGGTCGTCCTCTTTGCCAGCTGCGACGCGACGGCGGCCAAGGTGCACAACGCGCTGGCGCAGGTGGCCGCCCGCGGCGGCCTCGGCCGCATGCTCATCGTCGGCTGCGTCGGCGACGCCGAAGTCATGCGCTACAAGGACAGCGCGACGCTGGTGCTCGTGCCGCAGGTCGTCGACTGCCTGCAGTGCGTGCTCAACATCGTGCCGATGCAGCTGCTGTCGTACCACCTGGCCGTCGCGCGGGGGCTCAACGTGGACCAGCCGCGGAACCTGGCCAAGTCCGTCACCGTCCAATGACGGCGGGGGGAGGCCGCCACTGGGCGGTAGGGGGGGGGGGGTGCCGCGGGGGGGGGGGGGGGGGGGGCAGCGGGCGTGCGGGGCGCGGAACGGGCTAGTCGCGCTCCCCACGCGGGCACGCGCGAGGTGCGTCCTTTTTCGTTGAGACGATGCCACGCACCGCGGCGGCCGCCGTGGCGGCTCGGGCGCCAAACGGGTCCCCCAGTGGCCGCGGCCGTGGCGTGTGTGGCGCGGGCGGGCAGCCTTCCCCCCTCCCTCCCCCCAACAGGCCACGCCCGCCGCCGCCGCGACCGCGGCCCCACCCGGCTGCGCCTCCCCCCCCCCCCCTTCACTCTCCCCCCCCCTCCGCCCTACCGCACCACGTGGTGGTCCCCCCCCCGCTGCGCGTGGCGGGCGCGAGCGCCTTTGCCCCCCGCCCCCCGTCGGCCGGCGCGGCGGCGAGGCGGCCCAGCGCCGGGTGCGCCGCGCGCGCCGCGTCGCCCGCGGCGGCGGCGTACGCGGCCGCCACCGGCGACGCTGCCGCCGCGGCGGTGGTGGCGGCGGCGGTGGCGACGGGGGAGGCAGCGGGGGCGGCGACAGCGGCGGCGGCAGCATCGGCGGGGACGGCCGCGGCCGGCACAGGCGTGGCGGCAGGGTCGGCGGTGGCGGCGGCAGCGGCGGTGGTGGCGGGAAGCCCCCCCACTCCACCCCCCCCCCAAGCCCCAGCGGCAGCGGCAGCGTCGGCGCCCCCCGCAGCGATGCGAGCAGCGCCCGCCGCCGCAGCGGCGGCGCCCCCCTACGCGCGCCGTCCACCCGGTCCAGCGCGGCGGCGAGCCCCGACGTGGCCAGCTCCGCGACGGTCAACCCGCCCCCCCCCCGCGGCGTCGCGGCCGCCGCGGCGAGCAGCCCCGCCACAAACGCGTCGCCCGCGCCGGTGCCGTTGACCCCCCCCGCCGCGGCGTACGCCGGGTAGACGCCCGCGCCCGCGGCGGCCACGAGGCGGCCGCCGGTGGTGGCGGCCACGACGGCGTCGTTGGGGTGGGCGGCCACGTACGCGCCGGCGGCGCCGAGCGTGATCGCCACCACCCCAACGCCGCGGGCGTGGAACCAGGCGGCGAGGGCGGCGAGGTCACCGCCGGTGACGGTCGCCTCGGTGGGGCGGTCGGGGCGGGCGAGGAGGGGGTGCGGCGCCAGGGGGGGGGGGGCCGTGTTGCTGCTGCCGCCGCCGTCGCCGCCGGCGGGGGTGGCGGCGGCCGCGGCGCCCGGCCGGCCGGGCGGCGCGTCGGTGATGGTGAGCGCCTCGTCGAGGTTGGCGTGGAGGAGCGCCACCCCCGCGAGCGCCGCGGCCGGCAACACCGGCACGGCCGCGTCGGGCGCGGCGACGCCATTCACGTCCACCGACAGCAGCGCGGTCGGCAGCGCGGCGCGCACCGCGGCGAGCGCGGCGGCCAGGTCCGCGCCGCGTAGCCGCGGCAGCAGGTGCGGGTAGGCGAGGTGGAACGCCGCCGGCGGCGGCACGCGCGCGGCGGCGGCGGCTGCCGCCGACGCCAGCGTCGCGCCGTCCAGCCGCGCGTTGGCGCCGAGGTCCACGTAGCAGCCGCGGCCGCCGCCAACAAAGACGGGCACCACCGCCATGGACGTGTTGCGCCCGCCGCCGCTGTCGCCGCTGCCGCGGCCGGCGGCGGCGGTCAGGACGGCGAGGCCCGCGGTGTCGACGCCCGCCGCGGCGAGCTGCCCCCCCAGCTCCCGCCCGTGCCCGTCGTCGCCGACGGCGCCGACAATGGCGGCCGCGACGCCGAGGCGCGCCAGCGACGACGCGGTGTTGGGCGCGCCCCCGCCGGCAACGTACGTGGCGCCGGCATAGGTGGCAATCGCCTCGGGCGACGGCGGCGGGGTGGCCCCGTGGAGGAGCAGGTCCAGGCAGCAGAGGCCGGCGACGAGGACGCCGCCGCCGCCGGCGGCCGCGTCGGCCGCGTCGGCCGCCGCGGCCGCGCCGGCGGCGACCGCGTCGGCGGTGGTGGTGGTGGCGGCAACGGGGGGGGGGGACCCGTGGACGGCTCCATCGGCGGCGCGGGCGGTGTAGGTGGGGTAGGGGGTGGGGGGGGGTGGCAGCCGCAGAGGCGGCGGTATCGGGACGCGGGGAGGCGGCGCGTGGTGAGGTGGGCTCGTAGGGTGGGCAACCGGGACCCGCCGCGTCGGCGGACTTGAGCCCGACGGTTGGAGTTGATCTCGACGGGCCACCCGACGCCGCCGCCACGTGGCCGTCGTCCCCATCGGCGGCACGGCGCGCGCGCCTCGTCGCACCTTGCCCGCACCGCGGCGCCCGCCCCCCGCCTGCTTGTCGCTTCCTGCGCGCGCCAGGCCGCTGGTGGCCGCCCTGCCACCGCTGCCGCCGCCACCAGTGTCCATGGACCGTCGTGGCGTGCCAGCGGGGCTGCTTTGCGTGGCGATGGGGAGGGTGCCGGCCGCCGCTGCGCGCGTCGGGGTGGCGGGCTGGCGCTGGGGTGTCGCCGGCGTGGCGTGGGCGCGGCCGCCCTCGCGCCCGCTGTCGGCGGGGCACGTGCGCGCGTTGTGGACGAGGCGGGGGGCGGGTGGCGCGGGCGGCCCACCGCCGCCCCTATGCTGCGGGGGGGGGACCCCCTCCGGGGGGCACGAATAGACCGCGGACCACCGCGCAAGCGTGCCGCCAACAGCAACCGCGGCGCGCAATAAAGTAGAGCAGTCTATGTACATGACCGGGAGATACGGGCGGCACCTCCCGCGTCTGGCAAAGGCGTGCCGACGGTCGCCCTCATCCATCACGACGCCATGTGGGGTTCTTTCCCGCCGGCAGCCACGCGGGCCTCAAGGGGCCCGACGCCCACACAGGCCGTCCTCCCCTACCAACCGGGGGGTCCCCACAAGCCGCTAGGGTCACCACCCCCCCGCCGCCGGCCCCCCCTACCCCACCCCCGTCCTCCACCCCTCTCTAGTTGCAGCTGTTCTTGATGTGGTCCGTCGGCTTGATGGCGACCCCCCCCGTCGCGGCGCCCTTGCCGCCCGCCTGCTTCTTGCTGCTCGCCTTGGCCATTGCCGACGTGACCGCCGCCTTGGCGGTAGTGCTCACCTCGAGCAGCTTCTTGCCGGGGCTCACCTTGTCCGCCGCCTTGGCCGCCGTGTCCACCGACTTGGCGGCGAGGCCCATGATGGGGGAGCCCCGAGGAAGTGGAGGGGGGGTGGAGGGAGAGAGGGAAGGGGGGGGGACGGGACAGAGCGCGTACGAGGGAGGGACGCAGGGGGGGGAAGGGGAAGGTACAAGGCGCGCGTGGAGGGCGCGGCGAGGGGGTGAGGGAGGGGAGGGGACGGAGGGGGGGGGAGGAGCGTGCGCCGCGGCCGTCGATGGCACCACCCGTGGGGCGGCGGGAGGGAAAGGCCGGTACCGTTGACAGCAGAGGGGAGGGCGGCGCGCACAGCGACGGCGACGCGGCGCGGGGACGGCAGACCGGTCCGGACAGGAAGGGCGCCGCCGCCACGGCAACAGCGGCGGCCGCACGGGGCTTTCCCCGCGGGGGCGCGGCTGCGCGCACTGGAGGAGCGGCTCCCCCCCCCTTCCAGACTGGCCGCGGCGCGCGGGCCGCCGCGGCGCTTTGCGGATGCAAAACCTGCCACGTCGGCGGTGGGTGCCACGCCCGCCGCTGTGCCGTGGCCACGCGCCGGTCGAGGTTGACGGCGGGAATGGGACCACCCGACAATCGCTGAAATTGTGATCGTCCCTACGTCCGCAGAGCTTGACGCCACGATTCATCGCTGTGTCGGCCAGAGCGGTCCACGTGTGCCGGCGTGTGCGCATGATACAAAGGTCGTGTGCCCGCGACCGTCTCGCCGCGACGACAGCGGCCACGCCAAGGCGGTAGTGTGCGCCGGCCGGCGGTGGCAGCGGCGGCACCAGTGGCGCTGGCGGTGGCAGCGGCGGCGCCGGCGGTGCTAAAGGAGGGGAGTGGGCGGCGACCGTGAACGGCAGTCTATCCTCAACGCTGATGGACATCCTCGACGCGTGTTGGACCGGCGGCCGCGCCGGCGCTTCCCTCGCTGTCGTTGCCGGCTGGGGTGCGCAGCCGGTGCCTAGGGCGCCCGGGTCTGTCGGGAAGGGGAAGGTGACATGCCCGTCCTACTATCCATATCATCGTTGCTACACGTGGGGGGAGCGAGATGGGGCAAGCGCACGTCCCACTGCCAGCCGACCCGCCGCTGGTGCCTGTCAGCGCGCGCCGCGCAAGCGGCGACGGGCATCGGGCGTGCCGCGCGGGCGCGGTGCACAGCTACCACAGGGTGGCGCGCACGCGATGGCAGGTGACCGCGCGAGTGCGTTTTCTTCTTTTCGTGGACAGGCGTGACCATCGGCGGCGCGCGGCCCGGCGCAGCCGCGCCGGCGCCGCGGTCACCGCGCCACCCATCCCATGACCGCGGGGGGCGGGGGGGGGGGGGAGGGTACCTGCTGTGCCGCGGCGGCCGCGCCACCCGCGGGCCTCGCGGCGGCGGCGGCGGCGGCAGCGCCGGAAGGCACACTCCCCACGGCGGCGGCCGCACGCCCTGCTGGAATCCCGCGCCCACCACGCCCCGCACCCCTCCTGCCAGCCGCCACGGCTGCCGCTGCGTCGCAGATGTGGGCGGTGGGTGGCCGTGGCAATCGACGAGCCCCGGCCACCACGTGCGTTGCTCCCTCCCCTCGGGTCCAACCCCCCGCCCTGTTGCTCAGCCTCCCCTCCTACTTGGATTGCCGCGCCGCCCACGTGTCGCGGGCGTGGGTGAGGAAGCGGCACAGCTCGGCGCCCATGTAGTTGATGCCCCCACGGGAGATCGGGCCCGCAAAAAACCCGCAGTGACCACCGTGGTCATTGTACGACTGTGGGGGGGGGGACGGGCGGGGAGGGAGACAGGAGGAAAGAAAAATACCACCAGGCACAGGCGCAGGGGGGGGGGAGGAACAGGGTCACGTGAGGGGAGGTCCAGCGGCAGGGTCGCCATGGGACGTCAGCACCACAAGCGGCCAACGGGGACAGCGCGGTGGCGGTTGGCCCGCCAGGCCGGCGCACGCAGGTCAGGCCGTCTCCCTCTGCCTACGCCCCCAGCGACGGGCCGTCGCGGCCCGCACTGGCCAGCCGTGCTGGTCGAGACCTTCCATCCGCCCTGTCGTGTCCCTCTGCCACCCTCCCCTCCCCCCCTTGCTCGCCACCGCCAGGCCCCGCCGCGTACCAAAATGACCGGCGCACCCGCCACGTCCGCCTCGGTCGGCAGCGCGGCCGGGTCAAAAAACGGGTCGTCCCGGTTGTTCACCGCCAGCAGTGGCACCGCCACCCGCCGCAGCAGCGGCACCGTATTGCTCGCCGCGTAGTACCCCTCCTTGCCGTCAAAGCCAAAGACCGGCGCGATAAACGCGTCGTCGATATCCCCAATCGTCGTTGCCGACCGCACGCGGGCCACGTCAAAGACGCGGTCCGCCGCGGCGTCGCCGCCGAGCGCGTCGATCACCCCCTCCGCCTTGGCCTTGATCGTGCCCACAAAGCGGTCCGCGTAGAGGAGCCGGCAGATGCCCCCGTCGATGCGCGGCTGGCACGCGGCGGGGTCAAACGGCACGCACCCCACCGCCGCCGCGCGGATGCCGACCGCGGGTGCGCGGTCGCCGAGCGTGCCGACATAGTGGGTGACAATGTTGGCGCCCAGCGAGAAGCCCGACAGCCCAATGACGCCGCGGGAGGCGTCGCCGAGTGGGCCCGCCGCGACGCCCGCGCCGACCGCGTCGACGAGCAGGCCCAGGTCGTCGGAGAAGGACGCGTGGTACATGCGCGGGGAGGTGGCGGGGCTCCCCGAGCAGCCCCGCGAGTTGAGCGCGAGCACCACCCAGCCCGCGGCGAGCAGCGGCGCGACGATGCGGAGCGTGTGGACGGCCGCCGACGACGACTCGAGGCCGTGGCAGACGATCGCGACGGGGTGTGCGCCCGCGCCGAGGGGGCCCAGCGCCGCCGCCGCGGCCGCCACCACCCGCGACCGCGGCGGCCGGGACGCCGGGGGGGCGGCGGGCATCCGCGCGTCGGGCGCCGCGGCGGCGTCGGCGACGGCGGCGGGCGCCGGCGGCGGCAGCGTCACGCCCGGCGGCACCGCAACGTCAACGTCAAACGCGTCGCCGTCGGCGCCGCGGAGGCGGCGGCGGGCGTAGGTCACCGCGGGCGGGCGGGGGAGGAGGTAGCCGAGGATGGTCTGCACGTGGCCGTTGCGCGTGCCGAGCGGCGCCACAAAGGGGGTCGGCGTGAACGCCGCCGTCACGGCGCGGGCGTAGGCGGCCGCCTCGGACGCCGAGACGGCCACGCCGGCGGCAGCAGGCGGGCTGGCGGCGCTGACGGTGGGGGGGGGGGGAGTGGCCGCCGCGGCCGCACCGTCGGGTCCGCCGGCGGCAGGGGTGGCCATGGCAGGGGCGCGGCGCAGCAGGGGGCGGCCGACGGCTGCGGTCGACGGCGGGGACGGCGGGCGCCGCCCCCCGCGGGCCGCCGCCGCCCGCACGCAGTGTCGCGGGGTGAGGGCGTGGCGGAGCGGGGCAGGGACAAACGCAAACATCGGCGGCCGGTGGCGGCGGGGAGGGGGGGGTTGCTGGGCGGGAAACCGTGACGGGCGGTGTGACACTCAACCCAATCAGGTCTGTTGGGCGGACGGTGGCGTGGTGGGGAGGGAAGGGGACGGGCCGTGCAGGGACTGGACAGGTGGGATGGACATGCACAACGAGAGATAACACTGTACGGTCAGACGCGGGGCGGCGATCCAATAGGGACGCGATCACCCCGTTGTTGCATTGCATGCCACGGTGCGGCACGTGCCTCCAGCGGGCCATTCCCAAGGGAGCCGCCGCACTTTCATCCACGTGGGAAAGAACAGTCAAACATCCAACGCGGATCTGTCGATGCACAGCGGCAAGCGCGGCCCAACGCGCGCTCGTGCCGTCTGCTGCCTCCCAGCGCGGTGCCGCCGACTGCACTCTGCAGCCGCGGCGCGCCGTGTCCGCCCAACCCCCCCCCGCCGTCAGTGCACCGCCGCCTCCACCCACGACACGACCACGGCCCCCCCCAGGACCGAGGCGACCTCGAGGGCGAGCCACCCCCCCCCCCCCCCCCCAGCGCGACCAGCTCGGGCAGCATCACGCCCACGCCCAGGTACAGGAGCCCCCCCGCGGCGAGCGGCAGCAGCACCCCCCGCGCCGCGGCGGCGCCCGCCGCGCCCGCGGCGAGCGCGGTGGCGGTCCCCGCCAGCGCCGCCGCCGAGCACCCAACGTTGAGGCCCACCGCCGCGGGCCGCGACAGGCCCGCCCGCCGGAGGAGCGCGTAGTCCGACACCTCCTGCGGGAGCTCGTGGAGGAAGATGGCCGCCGACGTGCGGATGCCCAGGGGGGGGGACGCGAGGAACGCCGCGCCAATGGCTAGGCCGTCTGCGTAGTTGTGGATGGCCTGGAGGGGGGAAGGAGAGCGTGCAGCGCAGAGGGAACAAGGCGGCGTGGACAACGGAACGAGGTGTGAGATGGACGCACTGGAGCATGGCAGAGGACTGGGTTCTGGGCAGGCAAGCCACCAGCACAGCCATACTCGGCGACTGCACCACGGACACGCAGGCCGCAACAGTGGCCACAGACGAGAGCACTATGGTTCCTCCCCACCAGCCGCCCGCGTCCACGGCAACGCACATCAGCGGCCAGGTTCAACCACGCCACCGGCTTGACGGCCGCCCAGTCGGTCCGTCCACGTGTCGGCGCCGCCTCTGGGATGGCCGCCCCCGTTGGCTTGCCGTTTGCTGTAAAAGCCACCGCCGGGGCAGCCGCGGATGCCGGCACGGCAGCCGTCCCCCCCCCCCATGGCCATGCCCCCCGTGGGTGTGCCCCCCCAGCAGCCCCGTGACCATCCCCGTGAGCCGCTCGAGCACGTAAAACGCGGTGACCCCCACCAGCACCCAGCCGCCCACGCCGAGGCCGCCAACCCCCCCGCCCCCCCCCGCGTGCCCCCCCCCGCCCCCTCGTACGCGTGCGGCAGCACGTGGAGGAACACGTCTGCCAGCAGCGCGCCCGCCGCAAAGCCCGTGGCGATGACCGCCCCCGCCCCACCGCCGCCGCCGCCGCTGGCGGTGCCACCAAAGCCGGGCAGCGCGAGGACGCCCACCAGTGATGCCGCCGCGCCCGCGGCGGTGCCGGCGTACGCCAGCACAGCGGGGGAGGTGGGCGTCGACGGCAGCGCCGCGGTCAGCGACCGGGCGGTGGTATCCAGGGCCGAGCGCAGCGCAGTGCTGACCACAGAGGCAGGGCCGTGACCATGGCCGTGACCGTGGCCGTGACCGTGGCCGTCGCCGTGGTCGTGACCATGGGCGTGACCGGCATGAGCGTGGCCGTGGTCGTGACCATGGGCGTGACCGGCATGAGCGTGGCCGTGGCCGTGACCATGGGCGTGACCGGCGTGAGCGTGGGCGTGGGCGTGGTCGTGGTCGTCGTGGCCGTCGTGGCCGTCGTGGCCATCGTCCCCGTCGTGACCAACGCCGTCTGCTGCCGCGTCGACCGCTGCCGCCACTCCCCCTGCCGAACACGAGCCCGCCACGTTGCCACCCGCCGCGGTGCAGGTACCCACGTCAGCAGTCGCCGCGGCTTGGGCTGCAGCGGCAGCAGCTCCCCCACAGACCGTCAACGCCAACAGCGCCAGCAGGAGGCACGCCGCCGCTGCCATTATGGCCCAGAAGACGCCCGCCGTGCCGCGGACGAGGTGGGGCCTGGCGCCTGGCCGACTCATCATAGAAGCGGCACGGAGGGTGACAGCAGGCGTCGCGGGGCGACGTGCCCACCCTACCACGAGCATGCTCGGCCGGGAACAGCGGGCAGTGCTGGCTGACCAAAGGTCCAGGGAGACTTGAGTCGGAGGCGCAAAGGCAGAAGGCGCGGGAGCCACTGGCAGCAGCACCCTTAGGGCACGTCCACCAATGTCGATATTCGCCGATATTCGTGCCACGTAGGAAAAACGTGGCGCGTCGGGCCAAACGTGGCACTGATGCGGTCGTTCATCAATGTCAACGAGCTATTCCGGCCTAAAACGAACCCCCCTCAGCGAATAGACTTGATATAAGTGACGACATAACTTCCTCTCCGTACCCTGACGTCTGTTAGCTCCAGAGCTATCGCCGGGCCAAAACAGGGTGTTTTGGCCGAGCGATAGCCCTGGAGCCAACAGACCTTACCAATTGCCAGGGCGATGATTGGCTGAGAGCGTGCCACGTGTGGGCATCATTTCGACAGTGTGATAGTGGAGAGTTGTCAACACCAACGGCCTGGAACGAAGACGACGAACGGACCCGTGGTTTGGAAGGTAGCCTGTTGGTAGCCCCCGTCTCCACCGTAAGTCCACTTCACGTGCTTCGCCTGATAGCTCGCCGATAGCCCGACCACCCAGACGCTGCCACGTATGTACACGTGGCGTCTTAAAACCACTCATTTAAGACTGATAGCCGACATTGGTGGACGTGCCCTTAGCTTCGCAACTAAGAACGAGTGAGATTGCAATTGACATAGACTTCATGAATGATTGGTCGCACGGGGCCTTTTATTACTGCATTGACTCGATCAATCAAATAAACAATTAACTTAGCCGCGTAACAACGCTGTAGCGGAGCACACTATTTCTGTCCTCCGTCAATGAAGCGACCTACGTAGTCAGTCCACTTGCGTCTCTCCTGGTCACCCATCGCTGCGCCTGCCCTCGGCGCCACCACCAACGCCACCGACAGCCGCGCCTCCCACCAGACCCCGCTCGCTGCCAGCTGGCTGCAGCCCGTCATGGGCGGAAGAACCTCCCAAAACAAGGTCAAGTTGCTCCGACGCCCTCCTTCCCTCCGCTCGCGACGCGATCTTTGGTCACCGCGGCCGCCTCAGGCCGCTGCAAATGTGCGCCCGATGCGCCGGACGCCATCCACAGGCGCCGCGGGAGCCGAAACCCGACCGCCCGCGCCCTGCTGGAGACGCCGTCTGTCGAGCCTGCGCCGTGCTGGGTCGAGCAGCCAGGCGTGCCGCCGCGAGGGCTCCGCCGCCCCTGACAGCGACGAGCGACCAGCTCGGGGCCCCGCCCGGATCACGTCTACTGCCACTGTGAGTATCGGCGAGGATGTGGAGAAAAACGCAGTGTACCCCACGAGGCCAGACACCGGCGACCCGACACCCCAACGCGGGGTGGCGAGTTCCAATGTCTAGTCTGCCGGGCCGAGGGCGCCCGGCACTCAGGTGCGCGGCCGGGTGCTCTTATACCCCGCCCCGCACGCGGCGGCAGGTCCGCCGCACGCGGCGGTGAGCGCCCCCGACACGCCCACAGACGCAAGTCTAGCCCCCCCTCTCCACACGGCCATCAGCCCACCTATTGTGGACAACACCCGCGAATCACCCCCTTCCACTCAAGCAAAACAATGCACAAACCGGCCAATCACGGCCTGGCGAAACACATAATCGAGCCAATCGGCCCGACCCAATCTGTCAGCCATCACCGGGGGTTTGACCAAACATCATTGATGTTCGGTCACACCCCGCCGAGGTCTGACCAAACGCAAACGCGTGTCCCCCACAATCTTGGCAGGATCCGGTCCAGCGCCCAATCATCGGTCACATGGCTGGGTCCGAGTCTCGCCTCGCCGCGCGGCACGAGGGTGCGGGGCAGCGCACGCCCCCCCCGCAGCGGCGTAATCACACTCCCGGGTTTTCCACACCCGAGTGCCGCGGCGACGCGTCGGTGCGCGTAATCCACTGCTGCACAGGGTTGACGTCCTTGGCCGTCTTCATCATGGCGCTCAGCGCCGCACACTGACCCGGCTTGGTCAGCCCATCGGCAATGTTGTGCTCGGATTGAACCAGCCCCACGTTGGATATCTCGTGGCGGTTGTAGGCCTCCCGCGCCGCGGCCACGTCAATCATTAGCCGCTTCTCCGTGGTGTGCGACGCCCGCGTAATGACGTCAAACATCTGCTTCGAGTCCGTGAGCATCACAAGCGGTAGGTGCTGGTGATAAATGCGCTCTAGGTCGTGCTTGAGGATGAACGCGGTGTCAAACGCGTCTGCAAAGGCGTAGACCTCCCCTGCCATAATGCTCCGCACCACACGCCGCGCCTTCTTGCTGGAGTAGCTCAGCACGTGGCAGTTGTTGTCCCCGTCGCAAAGCATCACAATGTAACCGAGCTGGGATGAGAGATCGTCATTGTTGGCAAAAGACGCATCAGAGTAGGCGCGCAGGTGCAGCGTCTCTCGGCTCAGGGGTCCATAGGTCAGCCCTAAGTCCTTGGTACTGTGGGCGTACTTGATAGCCTTGTTCAGTTCCCGCACGTGGCGCTCGCAGAAGGTCTCGGCGGTCACTTGTGCAGCCCGGTTGATAGCACAGCAGAGATCGGGCCTGCTGTGAGCCAGCCATCCAAACCCCGCTCGGGCAGACACAAAGGCGTCAAAGGAGATGTCGGTTGGCAGCTTGCTCGCCGCTGCGACGTAGGACTCCTGGCTGAGCACGAAACATCGCGGCGACCCGTCCAGCGTCTTGAGAAACGCGCCCACAAACTCGAGGTTGTCCCACACCCGCGGCTTGGACTCGAACGTTTCCAGCGTCTGCTGGGTCAAGGTCTGGAATGACTCATCGCCGCCGTTCAGCAGGTCGTCAACATAACCGCCCAACAGTCCCACCGTGCGCCCATTCTCCTCCTTGATGAAGAGTGACGGATCTCCCGTCAGGGGGACCATACCCAGGTCGTCCTTAACGTGACCCGTTAAGGTCACCGCCCAGTAGTCTCCAGCGTCGCACATCCCATATAAGGGCAGGAGGAGCAGCAGTACCTCGCCGTCACCGACGCCAAACAGCTCGGCATCGGCTGGGCGCGGCTGCAGGTAGATGGTACGCGTGAGTCTCTCCTTGCTCTGCAGGTACGCCTGGTTCACGTCGTGCGAAAAGATGCGAAAATTGAGCACGGCACTGGTCGACAAGATAATCTTGGTGGAACTCTGGCGCAAGGTGGAGATGTTGTGGACGATAAAAGGCTTCTCCTTGTCGTTGTGCCCCTGGAGGACGTAGCGCGACTTAAACTTGGCGTTGTTCGTCCCCACGTGCTTGATCGCGTCGACAAAGCGGCCCTTGAGGATGGACGCGTCAGCAGGCAGCGAGTCTCTTCGCACCTTCTTGAATGCCCCACGCTTCACGAGTCCGCTGGCCTCCTCCAGCCTCGCAGCCTTAGCCTCAGCTGTTGAAACCCGAGGGTCCTCTGGCTTGAGGACCTCAGTCTTGAAAATCCGGGAGGGCGTCTCTGCCTCGGCCTGAGTGTCGCGGTAGGCCCTCTCTTGAATGTACCCCAGGCGCTGGCCCAGGCTGCACACCAAGGTGTCCCCAGCGATGATAGCGTCGACGACGTTGCCCATGTCCTCGTTGCCAACAGTATCAGTCGCGACGTCGGCTGGCGTCTCCTCGGTCGTCTCAAGAGGCGGTAAGTACTCCTTGACTTTGTCAATTGAAAACAACTTGAGGCGATCGTTGATGTCCAGCCACACTTGCTTGCCATCGTGACCCTGCACCGTGTACGGGCCTTGCCACTCGTCCACAGGCTTCTCGCGGTACACGAGGACGCGCATGCCCGGGCTGATCTCGGTGTTGGACGCCTTCGGGACGTTGCGCCGTACGGCAGTACTTAGCCGCGCACGAGCGACGTGCTTGACCATGTCCGCGCGGGCCTCCACCAACGCCTTGTTCCGCTCCCGCTGCATCGGCAAGTCGACGGGGTTGACCGGCATGCGGGGGTTGATGCCAAACACGAGGAGAACTGGAGAGATACCCATCGGCCCCGCTGTCTGGTCCATGGCCCACACGGACAGGGACAAGGCTTGACCCTTGTCAATGGTCGGGTGCGCGGCACGCACGCGCCGGAAGATCTGGCGCAGAAACGCATGGTAGCGCTCACCTGCACCAAGGGAGTTGTGGCTCTCAACACCCGAGTCCCGTTGCTTGATGCCAGCCGCCTCAACTCGTGCCCTCCATTGCGGTGCCTGCAGCTGCGGCCCTTGATCGACGTGCAGCTCTTGTGGGTATCCAACATACGCGGCCACCCAAATCTTGACGAATAGGTCCCACGTGGCATCGGCCGTCTGGCCATCGCCCATAAAACCGGCCGCGCTCCAGAGGGTGTCGGCGTCCACCACATGTAGAACGGCCTCCCCCTCCAGAAACATGAGGTCCAACAGCACTAGCCGGTTGAAGCACACGTCCTCGTGGGGGAGTGCCACCCTAAAGCGGTTGGGCTCCTTCCCTAGGCGCTGACAGACGTCACAGGCGTCAGCGACATCCTGCAGCTGCTTGAGGGTCAGCGGCACCGCGTCGTCAATCTTGGCCCGCCTCATGAGAGCGTACAGTCGCTCCGAGTTGGCGTGGAAAAAGTGCTTGTGAATGCGCTGCAGCTCCGGGAAGGTGTATAGTATCTCCGCCTCCCACTCGAAGAAAATGTGCCCCATCTTGCGCACCAACGGTACTTGGATGCCCTCGTTCACGCACACGAGCCGGTTGGTTGTGTTGTTCACGTACATGTTGTGCCTGTCGAGGAAGTCAAGTCCCAATAGTAGCGGCACGTTGATAGCCACCACGTCGATCTCAATCAAAATCATGAAGCTGTCGGTGATGGGTATGCGCACCGCCACCGTCCCGACACACGGATGTCGCCCGCCACCGAACCGGTACACCATCCCGCTCTTGTTGCCCAGCGTCACACCCGGGTTGTGGCTCGCAAGGTAGGCCTCAGCCTGCCTCTTGCCGACAACCGTCTTCTCCGCTCCGATGTCCATGCAGGCACCCTCGAATCTCTCGGCCTTGTCCAGTAAAGTGATGATCTCCTTGTCGACAAATATGTCGGGTGGACGCTTGAGTCTGTGCTTGAGGGAAGGTCGACTAGTCAATCCCTCTGAGCAAAAACCTGCCCATCATTGTCGCCTTCTTCCGCGTCG
This sequence comes from Pyropia haitanensis, assembly GCA_008729055.1. NCBI lineage: Eukaryota > Rhodophyta > Bangiophyceae > Bangiales > Bangiaceae > Pyropia > Pyropia haitanensis. The sequence goes on along the minus strand of SDUX01000004.1, from coordinate 6,110,062 downwards.
ACAGTAGCAGACCCACTCACCAGAGCAGCAAAGAGTGTGTCGGGCTCGAGATCTTCCGGTGGTTTGGGGGCATCCTCCTCCGAGTTGACCGCCTCTGCTACCGTGGCAGCAGTCTCGTTAATCTGCGTGCATAGCTCAAACAGTACTTGAGCAGTTGCGCCCCGCCCCGCCTTGCGCTTGGACAGGTACTCGAGGCGCTTAAGGGCAGCTCGCGCGACGTCCCGCGGCAGCGGGCAGTCGTTGATGGTGTGCTTGGGGTTGTCACAATTGAAACACCCCATAATTGAGAGGGGGTTAAATCGCCCCGTCGACTGCTGCACAGCACGGTTCCCAACTCCCACATGCTTGCGCTCATACCGGCCTTGGCCTTGATAAAACGTGCTGACCTCGTTGTCGTCGTCCATCTTGGTGGCGACGCCCGACGCGGCGTCCTGGATCCGAGCACGCTTGGCCTCCTGGTGCTGGAAGAGGGCGGCCTGCAGCTCTCCATACAGCTTCTGGAACCCGAGCTTGTGAGTGGATACACGGCTCAACGGCTCCGTGGCCCAATCGTAGCCAACCACCGCATCTCGAAGATATTCAACTCGAAACACCTCACCGGAGTGCGACGGTGGGAGAAGCTTTGAGCCCGTTAGGACCGCCTGGTACGTCGACGTCAACGCCGCCTCGACCGACATTCCCTTGGACTCAAACGCCTTCATGCGCAAGGACGCCAGCTTGTTGCGCGCCTGGCTCTGGCGCACGTCGGAGTGGTACTCGTTTCGGAGGCGCATGACCATCGAATCGTAGGTGTCAACGACATGGACGAGCTCGTTTAGGTAGAATCGCTTCGCGTCGCCACTAAGGAGGTTGTAGAAGTAACGCAGCATCTGCATGCGTGACAGCCCGTAGTCGCGGCACACCAGCTCATAATCGGCCACGAAATCGTCGAGGCACTCGTTGGGGTCACCAGAGAACTTGGAGCTGCTGTCCTTAAAGCGTAGCGAGATGCGGTGCGCCAAGGTGTTGTCCGTCGCATCCATAGAGTCCGCCCCATGCCCCGAGTGCGTCGGCCCTAGGTCAATCTGGGGTCGACCGCCCGCGACGTTCCCCTGGTTCGCTGGGCGCCCAAACGACGCGAGCGGTGGCAGTCCCGACCGGGCGTCTTGGGTCCCCAGGTTGGGCGGCGGGACGTCGTCGCGGTCGTCACTTGCTGCCGAAGCGTCGGCAAGAGCAGCAGAGCGAGCCCCAGAGGGAGGAGTGGACACAAACCCCTCTGGGCCGGCAGTCCGACCATACGCCCCCGGCGCGGTGGCGTACCGGCACAGGCTCTCGTTGCAGTTGTCAATGTTGGCCAATATCTGCTGTGCCGCCACCTTGTCCCCACCAGCCGGATACAGCGTAGCAGCGAGCCGCTTGACGCTCCGCATGTCTTCAGTCCCCCCGAGGTAGACTTCGTGGGTGCGAAGCCAGGCTAGCAGCTGCTGATGGATGAAAGGTTGGCGCATCATGTCAGGGCCCAAGAGGACCGTGGGCGGGTACAGGTCCGCCAGTTGCGCCCGCAACTCTTCTCCGGTGACTTGGTCCTCTTCTGCGTCCGCAGTCAGTGCACGCACGGCCATGATCAGCCCCTGCTGCATCTCGGACATTTGCGCCATGATTGCGCGAGGCATAAAAGCCGGAGGGGGGTTACTTTCGGTTGACATGGCGACAAGCGCAACAGGGTCCTCTCAAAGTCGTGCTTGACCTTGACCACCACCTTGGTCTTGGGCTTGACCTTGACCACCACCTTGATCTTGGGCTTGACCTTGACCTTGTGCCTTCTTGTGTTGATCCAGGGCGCGAGGGCCACGCGAACCGGCCCACCCCCCAATTGACACAAGCAATCGAGTGTCCCCCCACGCACACCGAGGTCCAGCTCCCCCCCGCACGCCGAGGTCCAGCTCCCCCCGCACACCAAGGTCCAGCTCCCCCCGCACACCAAGGTCCAGCTCCCGCAAGTACACGAGCACGTACGCGCACGCCGCGGCACTCGCGTTGGCCCGCACGGAGCTACACACCGAGACGCGCACGTGTGGTACCAGTGTGCCCGTCCGCTAGTGCAAGGGAAATCTGCCTCGTCGCTCTCCCGGGTCGCCACACGCACACCTCCGTCACTGGCCTCGACACGGGCGACCCGACTCCAGGTTTCAGCGGCAATGCCTTCCCCGAAAGAGGACGAGCCACGCGCCAGATCAACGTGACCAAGCCTCCCCCAAGGAAAGGAACCCCCACGTCGTGGGGGAGTCAAGACCCGTTACGGGGGAGGGGCAGGGTAATCGGAAAGCGTCCGCACAGGGGCAACGCGGTGTCTCGCAATGCACGCACGCACGGGCAACCCCAGCACACCCGGCGCGCCCGGCGGTGCAACGCGCGTCCTGCTCGCCGGCACGGAAATCGCGATTGTGAGTATCGGCGAGGATGTGGAGAAAAACGCAGTGTACCCCACGAGGCCAGACACCGGCGACCCGACACCCCAACGCGGGGTGGCGAGTTCCAATGTCTAGTCTGCCGGGCCGAGGGCGCCCGGCACTCAGGTGCGCGGCCGGGTGCTCTTATACCCCGCCCCGCACGCGGCGGCAGGTCCGCCGCACGCGGCGGTGAGCGCCCCCGACACGCCCACAGACGCAAGTCTAGCCCCCCCTCTCCACACGGCCATCAGCCCACCTATTGTGGACAACACCCGCGAATCACCCCCTTCCACTCAAGCAAAACAATGCACAAACCGGCCAATCACGGCCTGGCGAAACACATAATCGAGCCAATCGGCCCGACCCAATCTGTCAGCCATCACCGGGGGTTTGACCAAACATCATTGATGTTCGGTCACACCCCGCCGAGGTCTGACCAAACGCAAACGCGTGTCCCCCACAATCTTGGCAGGATCCGGTCCAGCGCCCAATCATCGGTCACATGGCTGGGTCCGAGTCTCGCCTCGCCGCGCGGCACGAGGGTGCGGGGCAGCGCACGCCCCCCCCGCAGCGGCGTAATCACAGCCACGGTGCACCCGTCGGTGGCCCCTTACGTAGCGTGGGGCGGGCGACTGCCATCCGCTGGCCGTCCTGGCCACGCGTGGTCACCCCTCTTGAACGCACTGTGGACCCCGGCCCGTCTCAGCAAGGACTGCTACGTAGGCTGTGTCGCTGGCGCCAGCCGGTGGCGCATCCGACGCGTTCACGCTCAGTCGCTCCCCCCCATCGGCTCCGTTTCCTCTCCCGATTCGCCATCGGTCATCGACGAGGCTGCGCGCCGCGTCGTCGCGGCCGCCACCGACGGCTGGCCTACCAGACCGCCTTCCCTGACAGACTTGCGTGGCGCGCCCTTTGGGCGGCCGGCGCTGCCGCTGCGTGCAGCGAGGCGCATCCTGCCCTGCGCGACCCCTGTGGACCGGTCGCGCAACCCACGTACGCTCTCCTGGGGGGGGTGCCGCTGCGGGACGAGGGGGAAGCCGGAAGGTGGCCGCGCTTTCTCTCCTCCCACACTGGCGCTCCCGGTGCCCGCGCCTTCCCTGCCAGCGCATAATGAGTCCCGTCCGAGCGGGCTGATGCAACCAGCTTTTGGGGGGGCACATGTGCGCGCCACACCATCGCCCGCTGTGGTTGACAGCTTCGTGCAGTGGTCGGCGAGAGGGACCCCCGCTCAATGGGGTCCATAAAGGGACTCCGTGGAGGAGGGCGGCCGTTCTGACCCTCCCCCCCGTTTTTCCCACTCTGACCACGAGGGTCATACGAAAAAGCAGCCACAACCCCATTCGCCGAGTACGTTGCCCACACCATCAGCAAACCTCCCTATCACACGGGTGAACACCGGCCCGGGAGTCCCACCCCACTGCCCGCCGCCAGTGTGGTACAACACCGGCACGAGCGTACCGGCACGCTTCGTCCCACCTCTCGACACGTACCCACGTGCGGCAGCCTATATCTTCTTACCCCCCTTTCCTGGTACCTCCCCCCCCCTACTCCCGACTCACCCGCGGGCCGAGGCCACCATGCATGACCAACTCCCGACCGCGGTGGCGCTCCCCACCGCAGGCGCCAAGGCCGCGGCCCCGCCCGCGGCGCGCGCCCGTCGCATCGCAGTGTGGGTGGGGGCTGTGACGGCCGCGTGTCTGGTCACCTCCGTAGCCGCCAGCCGCGCTTTCCCCCTTGCCGTCCCGGCCGTGTGGGGAGAGCGCGCATTCCGTTCAGCCCTCTCGTGGCCGGTCGCCGCGGCCGCGCCGCCGTCGCCGCCGTCGGGGTCGGTAACGGCGGCGGCAACGTCGACGCCGGTGGGCGGTGCGGCCGCTGATGGCAGCGGCGCATCTATCGATGAGGATGGCGACGAGGGCGGGGGTGGAGGGGGTGGCGACGGCAGCGACGAAGGGGGGGCCGCCGCCCTCCCGCCGCCCCCGCCATTGGCCGCGTCGTTCCGGTTGCCGCTGGACGCCGCCCCCCCCGCTGACGAGCCGTTTGATGTCCCCCGGACGATAGCGGCACTGGCGCTTCCTCGCCTTCCCTCCTCCCCTCCCTCCGCCGCCACCACGAATCGGAGCGTCCCCTCGCCCCCGAGCCGCCCCCCATCCGAGACGGCAATCGCCCTCTACGTGCAGAGCAGCTTCCGCAAGTACAAGGCGTCGCCCATTCACCTCCGCGTGACCCACTGCGTGATCGGCAACGTCGCGGTGCCCCTCTCCCGCCAATACCAGGCGGTGTGGGTGTGCGTGGTCGACGCCGCCGTCACGGCCCGCCTCCGCCGGGGGGACCCCCTGACCGTTCTCGTCGACGAGGACGAACCGCTGCGGCGGGGCAACTGGACGGCACTCGAGGAGATGTTGCGGCGGGGGGTGACCCGCAAGGAGCGCATCCCGCTGGCGGGAGGGGGGGTCACCCGCGGCTTCGCCGTCACCACGTCCGTCCGGTGGGGGGAGACACTGAACCCCGACCCTCCCGCCGCCGCCGCCGCCGCCACTGCCGCCGCCGCAGCTGCAGCGGTCGCCGAGCCCGGCCCCGGCACCCGTGACGACGGCCACGACGGCGACAACGTACGCGATCGGGTCCGCGGCGGCGGCGCCCCCCTCACTCCCCCACCCAACTCCGCGGTCAATCCCCTTGCGACGGGCGTCCACCGCGTCTGCGCCATGATGCAGTCCTTATACGAGCCCGCCACGGCGGTCGCGTGGATGGACTACCACGCCCGCCTCGGGGTGGACCGCCTGTTCCTCTACTCCAACGTAGCCAACAGCACGGCCGTGGTGGCGGCGGTTGCAGCGTCCCCCGTCAGCAACGCGATTGAGGTGGTCCACTGGCCGTGGCGGCGGTCGCAGCTGACGGCGGGCCACCACTTCCTCGCCGCCGCCCGCGGGCGCTGCCGGTGGGTGCTCCTCTTTGACGTCGACGAGTGGATGTTGGTGCGGGAGGCGGCGCTGCCGCCGCGACCGCCACCACCACCGCCGTCAAGCCGACGCCATCGCCGCGGTGGTGGTGGTGGTGGTGGGGGCGGCGCGGAGGAGCCTCCGCTGCCGCCACTGCTGCGCGCGCTCGCCGCCCTGAACGCGTCCACCGGCGCCACCGCCTTCAAGGTGCCGTCCGTGCGGATGGGCTCAGCCGGGCGCGTTAAGGATCCCCACCGCCCCTACCCCGAGGTGTACACGTACCGCGTCGAGGCAAACGCGCCGTGGAAGCCCATCGCCCTCACCGCCAACACCTTTCCGCTCACGCAGGTCCACACGGTGAGCCTGCGTGACCCGCGGGCACGGATGACGCTGGTGCCCGGTGCGGTGCTGCCGCAGCCGTCACCGCACGCAGCCGCCGCCACGAACGCCACCCAGCCGCCCACCGCCACCAACGCGACGTCCCCCCCCGCTGCTGCTGACGCAGCCGCCGCCGCAGCCGCCGCCCCGGCCGACGGCGCCGAGGTGCCGCTCGCCCCCCTGGTCATGGTCCACTACGGCTTCCGCAGCTGGGAGGAGGAGGTGCACAAGCGGGATGCCGGCCGCTCCTCGGAGGAGGTGACCGACTACAATGGCGGCCGCCGGGTAGTGACCAACCCCGACGATCCGGCGCTCGCTGACCGCCGCGCGGCGCACATCTCCCTCGACGGCCAGATCCCTTGGATGGAAATGCGCGACGCGTGGCGGGCGGTGCTGCGGCGGCCGTGGCGGCCGCCAGTGGTGGTGGCGGCAGCCGAGGACGCCGGCCAGCTGACCGACTGGGTGGACGCGCCGAGCATCGTGCCACGGTGAGCGGCGGCCGCGAGCAGGGGGGGCGCGCGTGGGGAACGCGGCGGCGGGAGGGACATGGCCGCGCCGCTCTGCGCCACCCCAGCCTCACCGGCCGACGCCTGTGTCACTCGGTGGATTGACGGCGCACCCAGGGGGGAATGGGGAGGGCGGGGGGTGGGGCAGGAGCGGCATTGTATCGTACGATGCAAGAGACTAGAGGCCGACAGACCAGACCAGCAGAGGAGACCACCAGGGAGCGCGCGGCGTTGGCGAAGGAGTGACCAAGCCCAGCCGTCACGCGGTGACTCTTCGTGAGCCTCGAACCATGTCCCATGGCAAACACCGAGCAGACGATGCTCATGTGGGTGCCACCGAACGGGGTCATCGCTGTACTGCTTTTAAATTGCCAACACGAATGGCGGATGCATCCGTCGCGTCACCCGACCCAGGGCCCTGCGCCATGCTCGCAACGGCCGCGTCCGCGTTTCCGTCGCGCCACTGCCGTCGTCGCTGCCCCACAGTCACCTCCGCCCCCCCCCACCCCGTTCCCTCTCCCCGTTCCTCAAGCCTCTCCTCCCCCAGCCCTCTCATCTCGCTCCACCTCCCTTCCACAGGAACTGCGCTCCATGCCCCCCCCTCCCCCTCCCCCCCTCCCCGGCGGGGTATGGCTTCCCCCCCTCATCATCGTCTCCCTCGACGGCGTCGTGTACCACACCATCTGCGCCCACTGCCATGCCACCCACCTCCCGTCCCTGAGCCGGTGCCCAAGATGCCGGCGGCTGGCGGCCCCGCCGCCCGTCCGCCCCCCCCCCCCTCCCCGCGGTGGCTCGGCACGTGTCCAATGCGGCGCGACACTCCCCCAGCTCCCTCCCCCCGCGGGCGCCTATGTGCTGCACCTCGAGGTCACCGACGGCACGACTGTCACGCCGCTGGTGGCCACCGCGCCCGCCGCCACGGCGGCGCTGATGGGCGGGTCCGCGGCGGCGCTGGAGGGGGCGCTGGCCGCCGCTGCCAGCTCGTCCGTCACGGGCGCGGCGGTCGTCGGGGGGGGCGTGCCCCGTGACGTGGCCCTCACCGCCCTCGACGGCGCTACGGTGGCGGCGTTGACCGCCGCGCCAGTCCTTTTGGCGGTGGGGGGAGGGGACGTGGCCACGCAGGGTGTTTGGGGAGGGGCTCGCGCTGGGGAGGGCGGCTGGGGCAAGGCGGAGGGCGGTGGTGTGCCTCGCCGCGGCCCCGCCGCTGCGGCCCCGGTTTCGCCACTGCCGCCACCCCTGGCAGCCGTGCGGCCGGGGGCGGCGGTGGTGGCCGCCCGCCTGGTGTTGGCCGGCGCGCCCACCCCGCTCGGGCTCTTCCGCTCCCGCCTCGGCCTGTCGCGTGATGGGGCAGGGGAGAGCAATGGGGAGGAGGGGAGAAGAGGGCGCAGGGTGGGGCAGGGTGCCGCCGCCGCCGCTGCGGCAGCCGCCGCCTCAGCCCCTGCCGGGGCCGCCGCTGTCGCGCCAGTTACACCCCGCCGGCCGCCTCCCCCACCGCTGTATGGCGCGCCGCCAAGCGGCGGCGGCGGTCGCCTGTTTCGTGCCCGGCTGGGGCGGGCGCTTCGCCTCGCCGGCGCGGCACCAGCGCGGTCTTCCACGGCAGCGGCAGCAGCTGTGGCGGCAGCAGCTGCGGCGGCGGCGGTTGCCGCGCCGCCGCCGCCCGCTCGGCAAGCGACCTCCGGCGCTGTTTCGGCGGTGGTGCCTCCGCCAACGCCACCGTCGGTAGCTGGTGGCGCGTGCCCGCCGGCTAGATGCGCGGACAGTGGAGGTGGTGCGGGCGGTGCGGGCGGTGGGGGCGGTGGAGGCTCCGGTGGCCGACGTACCCGTCGCCGCCGGTCGGCGGCGGCGGACACGCCCGGGAGGCCGCGAGGCGGGCGGCGCCGCCGGCTGGCGTCGCCCCCGCGGGCGGTGGGCGGGGAGACCCCATCCCCACCGGTGACGGCCAGCGGCGCCCCTGCCGCGGCTGCCGCCCCTCCAGTCTTCCCCCCCTATGGCAAGGAGGCCAGCCCCACGAGGGCGGCAGCTCCCCTCCACTCCATTCCCATCACCGCCGTGGCGGGCGACTCCCCCGCCCGCATTGCCCACCTGTTGGGCACAGACGCGGCGGCGGCAGCGGCCTTTTGGTCTCCCACATGGGCACGCCCGTCGTCGGCCGCGGTGGCAGCGGCTGACGCTGCCGTCCCCATTGCTTCCACTGCGCCGCCTATGGGCAAGACGCGCGAGCGTGCCAATGCAGCGGCGGCCGCCGCCCCCCGGGGGGCTGGCGCGTTGACCGCCCCGGCCGCGACTCGACACGGCGGCGGGGCCGCCGCTGTTGCCGCCGCCGCTGCCGCTGCGGCAACCCCCGCTCGCGTTGACGCGCCCACGGACCGCACGCCCGTGCGACAGGCACTGCAGTTTGGGTGACGGCCGCCGGCCTTCTCGGTCGCCGGCCGCGGAGTCCTCCCTCGCCGCTCACTGGCATGCTTTTGGCGTCATCTGGCAGAGGGTCGAGGGGCTGGCGCGACCGCTGCCGCCCCCACCGCCGCCCCCACCGCCGCCGCCGCCGCCGCGGCGGCCGCCGCCGACGCCGCCGCCGCCGCCTCCACCCACGGCCGGCGACGCCAGCGCACAGCGGGGCGCGGCTGCCACCGCGTTCACGCCCGCGTACCCCCGCGGGTGCGTCAGCCGCCGCCCCGCACTACCGACGCAGGGTGGTCCTGCGGGGTGCGTGCGCCGGCCAACCCCTGGCGGCGTGCGCGCTGAGGATGGCGCCACTGGCTGCTGACGGCCGGCAGGGGGGGCAGAAGTGGGTCGTTTGCCACGGGCGCGTCCCCGTGGCGCGGGGGAGGAGGGCGGCGGAGGCGGCGGCGACGTGGCGGCCGTTGATCGGGGCCCTCGTGGTGACGGCGGTCGCGGTGATGGCGGCGGTCGCGGTCGGCGCACCACGCGCACCACCCCCTCCCCCCACCCCGACACCAATTCGCATTGCCGAATTGCTGACACCTCGCCTGCTCGGGGAGTGACGCGTCTGTGGCGGAGCGCTCGCCTTGGCAGAGCTTCCTGGCCACAACAGGAGGGGGAGGCGGTTGGCCGCGCCCGCTGCCTCGTCGCACGCTGCTGTGTTTTTGTCAGGCCCGCTCCGACAGCCTCCCGCCGCCGCCGCCGCCGTCGCTCTGCGGACACGGACAGTGTAGCTATAGCATAGGAGGCGGTCTCGAGAGCGAGCGGGGCGACTGATTGTTTGTGTGCACTGCCGTACAGTGCCAGCACGGTCTTTGGTGGGCGGGAGGGGTTTGCAGCCTGCACGCCAACTCTTGCCCGAGGTGAGGGGGGGACGGAAGGCGGTTTCCTGCGTGGTATCATTTCGTGGCGTGCCCCGTGGTCGCTGCGCATGAGTCCCCCGGGCAGCCCAGGTCCAGTCTGTCACTGCCGCTCTTTGTACGCCGCCCGCCCGTCTCGGCTGCTGGCCTGCTGCCGCCCTACTTTTTTGGCCAACCCGCACTGGCAGCACCTGTGGGCGTCTCGCTACAGTGTGACCCGCCTTCCCGTCGCGTTGTGAGCCGCTGTGGTCATCCGCCTTCGACCCAAGCCAACCCGTTCTGTCTTGCTCCTGCCGTACCCTCCCCCTCTCCTTCCCCCTACACATCTTTTTCTCTCCACCCCTGCCCCGCCCCTCCTGCCTCAGCTGCCGCCATGGCTTCCAACGTGGCCATTGCTGACGCCTACATGGCCGCCCGCCTGGCCAACAAGCAGGACGAAGTGCTGTCGATGGTGGCCCCATCGATTGTGCTCACCTCGTCGCGCGACGGCACCTATTCGGGGTTGGATGGCATGAAGACGTACCTGTCCAAGGTGGCGCCGACGGGGTCGTGGCAGCCAGCGGCGATGTCCGACGACGGGGGGGTTGAGATTGCGGGGACGGTCAAGTTTATGATGGTGCCCGTGTCGGTCAAGGCCAAGTTTGCGTTTGACGACGCTGGCAAGATCACGTCCATCAATGTGGGGAGGAAGTAAGGGGCGCAACGTTGGAGTGAGGGGGGCGGCGGGGGGTGTGGGTGAGGGCGGGTGTGTGATTGAGATGGTTGTGGGTATGGTGTTTGAGGTGGGTGTGGTGGTCTGAGGTGGGTGTGGATGTAGGGGTTGGTGTTGGTGTTGGGATTGAGATTGCTGTTGGGCTGCACGAGAAGTGCGGCATTGCGGGTAGTGTGGGGTGTCGGTGTTGAAGCGGATGAGTAGGTGGCGGATTGATGGGCACGTTGGCACGCCAGCACCGATGCCTGGCAGTGCGTCGTACTGCCGTGCGTACACTGCATGGCTGTGGGTGCGCCGGGTGGCCATGCCGTGCGGCGCGGGTGTTTTGGTCGTGACGGCACGTGCTGGACGGAGCTTGGTGTCGCCCTGAGAACTGGGTTTGGCATGCTGTTGCGCGTGGCAGCTCCCGGCGTGCGGCGAGGTCGGGTGCAGCAAGCTGTGCGTATCGGTGGCTATGGCATCATTTGCTGTCGCAGCTGTGTGAGCAACGATCGTGGCGGCAGCTGTGGTGGCTGCATCGATGCCAGCGCTACGAGGGTGCCATCGGTCCCCCGCGTCCGGCGCGACCGAAGTTCCCCCGGCGACGGGTGCTGTGCGGGTGGTGTCCGCTGGCTGTGGCATTTGTGACTGCTTTGTAAGGTTTTGGTTTCGTTTTTCTTGTCGCACGTCCGCGTCCAGTCCCCCCGACGGCGGTGGTTGTGCGCGCTGCCGAGGCGGCGCGCCGGTCACCTTGTTTTTTTTTTTTTTCGAGGGAGGGGTGGGAGCGGGTGAGTCGACCCAAGGTGATTACTCCTTGTAGCTTTGGTGTGCCGGTGGGCCCCACTCTTGTTGCCCATGTGGTCCAGTCTCCTGTTGGCCGCCGGGATGCCCATCGACCATGGTTGGTCGCGCAACAACGCCCAGGGCGCGAGGGGCGTCTGCACGACCGCATGACCAACGCGGGGGTACGCCTCGGTGGCGGCCGTCGCAGCGGCGCCCTCACCCTGCCCCCCCCCCCCCCTGCTTGCGGATCTGCGTGGACGACACGTCGGCGCGGAACGCGGCTGTCGGGACGGCCTCAAACAGCCGCCCAAACGGCCCGCTGGCCCCCCCCGGCACCGCCACATCGGCGAGCGTCGCGAGCCTCCCCGTGCGGGCGTCCACGCGGGCGGCGACGAGAAAGTCACACCCCCGACCCGCAATGGCCGCGAGGCTCGCCACCATCGCCGCCTCGCTGCCGCCATAGTAGGCCGCGTCGACCAGCCGCACCGCCGTGTCGACGCCAATGACAAAGGTGGTGCCGGGCAGCAGCCGGGCCTTTTGCTCAAACAGCGGCGCGGCGGTGACGAGCACGACAGCGGGGGGGAGGGGGTGCGGTGGGGGGGTGGCAAGGATGGCCTCTACCCGCGACCGCAGGGTGGCGGGCGGGAGCGGAGGCTTGTCCACATTCGTTGCCGACAGCTCGTAGGCGGGGGTGCGGCCCTGTTGAAGCCGCCCCGTTGCGGTGATGTTGTCCAAAGGGGAATGATCAGGGAGGGGGGCGCCACACAGTGGGTACCAACGCCATACCACAGGGTAACAGAAGGCACGTACGACGACCTCCCACAGAACGCAGAGCGAGTCAGTGTGACTGCCCAGTCCCACAAAACGGCAAGACACGCCCCGCGCCAACCGATGGGCCGGGCGCCGCTGGGGGCCACCCTACCCCATCGTTCGACCCACCTCCGCAAACTCACCCCGCCCACAGGCCAGGCGCCCAATCCCTCCACGCACCGGTCGCATCTTGGCCGCCACCGCCAGCAGCTCTTTATGCCCCCGGTGCAGCGGGTTGAAGCTCCCCGGCAGTACCAGCGACGCGGCGGTGGCGCCAACGTCGGCCACCACCCCCCCAGCGGCTTGGCCCTCTTTGCCAGACAAGCCGTGGGCGTATTGAATCAGGCGCACCGTCTCTGGCTCATCGGCCTCTGCGGCGTCCCCCCCACCCCCCTCCGTGCCGCCCCCCGCTGCCGCTGCTCCCTCATTCCCCTCCACCAGCAGGGCGGCGAGCACGTCCGGCTGCTCGTACACGGCCGGCACGTGGAGCTCGTCCCCCCCCCCCAGCGCCGGGCGCACAAGGGGGACTCGCCCTAGGTCGCGCGGCGGCGACAGCCCCCCCACCCCCCCCCCCCCCCCCACGTCCACCAGCGCCTGGAGGACCAGCCGCGAGACGAGGCCGTCCTCCGCCTCCCGCCCGCGGCCCGCCCCCTTGGCCAGCGTCACCCCATACGCCGTCACCCCCGACCGGCACCGCGCGGCCACGTACACGCGGTGGGTGCCGCGGCGGGGGGCGCCGCTGACGAGCGCGGCGGTCGCGCCAACGCCGACCGCGTCGTCGCCGGGCGCGGCGAGCGCGACGGCGCGGCGGTACGCGGCGGCGGCCAGCCGCCGGGCGGTGGCGGCCGACGCGGCCGACGCGGGGGGGGGGGTGGGGGGGACCCCGCCGGCGCGCCAGCGGCGAGGGTGGCTGATAGGGAAGCCGCCGCATACGGGACGGTGGCCTCGAGGAGGGTGGCGGAGCAGCCGGGGGTGGCGAGCAGCCACGCCAGCGCCGCGCCGCCGCCGCCGGTCAGGTGAAGGACGGCGCGGGTGGGGGAGGCGTGGAGGGCGGCGACGGCCGCACGGAGGGGGGCGTCCATGGATGCCATGGCGCCGGGGGTCACTGCGAGTGGGACCGGGTTGGAAGGAGACGGAGCGGGGCTGGGGGGGACGGCAACGATCGCTGGCCAGCACAAAACTTGCGGGAGGTAAGGTGGAGAGCGGATCTTGCAACGAGGCCACGTCACAGGCTGGATAATCGAGCCCGCATCCATGTCCATTGTATCGCGTGTCTGCACTTTGGCATGCACCGGTGGGCCCATATGAGGCGGAAAAGAAGAGCACAGGGACAACGCAGCAACGGCTCCTATTTACTTGGAAACACTCAGGTTGCGCTTGAAGTTGGCCTTGCGCAACGAGCTCAACAGCGACGCGCGGTACTCACGGAAGTCGCCCGGGTAGCGCTGCACGGTGCCATTCTCACAAATGTAAATCTCGTCGCACACCGTGGAGATGAGCCGGGCGTCATGACTGATCACCATGACGCCGCCAGAGAACTCGTTCAGCGCCTCCACCAGCGCGTCAATGGACTCAATATCCAGATGGTTGGTAATCCTGCGCACGCCAAGCGGGGGCCACAAACGGTACAGAGAGGCAGTGCAGAGAAGCCAGAGGGTAGGCAACCAACACAGAATGACGGACAGGACGTCGACAGGACAAAGAGCAAAAGAACGTGCCACTGCGTCAGTACAATGAACAGAAAAGCGTCGGCAGAAGGCCAAAGCGGCACAGAAAGCCCGCAAGAGGCCGCGCCCCCCAGCTCGCACCCCCTCCCCCCCAAAAGGACCAACGTACTCGTCGAGCAACAGGATGTGCGGGTTGCTGTACGTGATGACCGCCAGGGCCACACGGGACTTTTGCCCCCCCGACAGCGTGCTAATCGGCCGCAGTGCCATATCCGACGAAACGCCCAGCTTGTGCAAGTGGCTCCGCAGCACGTCGTTGGTGGCTGCTGGGAAGGTGACCTTCATGTGCTCCAGCGGCGTCCGCCACAGCACCAGCTGCTCCACGTGGTGCTGCGAGAAGTACCCCACCCGCAGCTTGGTCGACCGCTTCACGTTTCCCTCTGAGGGTACATTGTCCCCTAGCAGCAGCTTCAGCAACGTCGTCTTGCCCGCCCCGTTGGGACCGACCAGCGCCGCACGGCTGTCCATGTCCACAGAAAAGTCCACGCCCTGGAAGAGGACCTTGGGCGCCGCCACCGGTGGTGGGGCGGTGTCGTCGCCCAGGTCCGCCGCGGCCACCCGTTGACGGGCGGGGTAGCCAAACGTCACGTTGGACAGCTGCAGGGAGCCGTGAGAGCCGGTCAGCGGCCCCGGCTCGGGAAAGGAAAAGGCAAACTCCTCCTCCTCCCCGGGCAGCACCACCCGGTCCTCCTCCATCCGCTGCAACAGCTTGATACGCGACTGCGCCATGGCCGCCCGCTTGGCGTTGGCGCGGAACTTGTCCACAAACTTTTGGACGTGCGCGCGGCGCATCTCAAACGACTCGGCCGCGCGGGTGACCTCCTTGAGCCGCTCCAGCCGGGCGCGCTCAAAGTCGTCATAGTTGCCGCTGTACGTGTGGAGCAGCTTGTCCTTGACGTACACAATATCTGTACAAACCGTGTTGAGGAAGTCGCGGTCGTGACTAACCACCACCAGCGTGCCCTCCCAGCGGGTGAGGTAATCAGACAGCCACAGGACGGTGTGGAGGTCAAGATGATTGGTCGGCTCATCCGCCAGCAGCAGCCGCGGGTTGCCAAACAGTGCCCGCGCCAGCGCGATGCGCATCCGCCAGCCACCACTAAACTCTGAGCTCCGCATTTCCCGCATCATGGTCGTGGAGAAGCCGAGGCCATCCAAGATGGACGCCGCAGACGCCTCGGCCGAGTCGGCGTCCATCTCGCTCAGCGCCGCGTACACGTTGCTGAGGCGCTCCTCCCCCGCCGCGTCGAGCGTGTCCAGCTTGGAGGTCAGCTCCGCCTCCTCAGCCAGCAGCGCCGTCCGCTTCTCGTCGGCGCTCAGCACGCACTGGAGCGGCGTCAGGTCATTGCCCGCCACCTCCTGCTCCACGTACAGCACGTCCATGTCGGGGGGAAGGGGCAGCTCCCGCCGCGCCAGCGCACGCATGAGCGTGGACTTGCCAATACCGTTGCGCCCAATCACGCCGTACCGGCGGCCGGCGACGAGGTGCAGGCTCGCCCCCGACAGCAGCGTCAGGCCCCCAAACGACAGGTCAATGCCCTCAATGTGCACGTCGCGGGTGCCTTCGGCGATCTTGGCCTTGGTGGACCCCACTGCCGCCTCGGCGGGCGCGTGCGTGTAGCTCCGCAGCTGCGCGCCCGTCCGGCGGGACCGCCGCACGTCGGCCGCGTCCTTGGCCTTGGCGGCCTCGAGGGAGCGGTCGAGCGTCGCGTTGGCGTTGCCGCCGCCGTCCACCGCCGGGTTGACCGCCGACGGCCGGCGGCGGCGGCGGCTCTTGCCGTCCCCGTCGTCCGCGCCGGCGTGGAAGCCCACCGCCGCGCCGAGGCGCTTGGGCTTGGCCAGCCGCTTCGGCTGGTCCGCGCCCCCACCCTCGGACAGCGACTCGGGGACGCCGTGGAGCTCACGGCGGAGGGCGCGCGCAGCGTCCACCGCCGCGGCGCCCGTTGCGGGCGTGTCGCCCGGACGGGCCAGGTACTGGAGGAACGGGGCCACCACCGCGACGGCGTCGTCCTCGGCGGCAGCGACGTCGGCTAGCGCGGACACTACATAGTCACTCACATCTACATCCACGGCGTCGAGGTCCAGACGGGCGCTCAGTAGCGCGCGCGTGCGGGCCTCCCACTCGGCGGGGGTCACCACTGGCGGCCGGGGCGCAGGAGGGGTGGTCAGGTCGAGGGTGGTCGTGGGCTCCGCAGCGACCATGATGACCGCAAACGAAACAGAGGCAAGGTGCGCCCGCCTCAAGAGGTTCTCGCCCAGACTGCACAGGCCAGGGCTCCGTGGCAGGGCACCGCCGCTGACGTCGACAAGACGGACAGCGAGCGTCGCGGCGAGGACAACACAGCCGTTGCGTCGTGCACGACACAGCCACAGTTGCTAAATATGTAAAGGAATTTCCAAGAGCGAGGAGTCGGTTCTGTTGTACTTGCCGTCTACCTTTCATGCCTCGAAATAGGTCCGTCATGACTTTTCCTTTTGGTGGATCACGCTTGAATTGGTCGAGGGGTGGCGCTGGAAGGACCTCGACCGCCACACGTGTCGGCCTTCTGCGATGCGACCTCGGTCCGCGACTGCGGCCAAGACACTCTTGCCTCCCCGCCCTGCCCCTCTGTCGTTGACACCCGTGCCCCCCCCACCCTCGCCTGGTTTGCCCACCACCATGCCGCCATCTGGCGTCAACGCTACGGCCTTTGCGTCTTCGTTTTGCCCCCCGTTGCGGCGGTCCCCCCTTGTTGGCGGCCGTGCCGTGAGCGGCGGGCTCCCTCACCGCGCCGCCGCCGCCGCCGCCGCCGCCGCCGCCGCCGCCGCCGCCGTCGCCGCCGCGGCGCGGCCGCCGCGGATGACCGCGGCCGACGCGGCGGCGGGGTCGGCTGCCACCCCCGCGGCCGCCGCACCCCCCTCCGCGGCGTCCCCAGCGCCGTCGCCGTCGCCGCCGCCGCACGCCGCGGCGGACGCGGCCGGCACGGTCACGCGCGGCACGGCCGCGCCGTCCCGCATCAGCGGCGCCCGCCCCGTCGCGCTGGTCGTGGGCGCCGCCGGCCGCCTCGGCGCGGCGGTCGTTGACGAGCTCCGCGCCGCCGGCGGCTGGGACATTATCCGCCACAGCCGGCGGCCACGGGAGGGCGGCGCGGCGGACGCGGCGGCCGCCACCGGCGGCGGCGGCGACGGCGGCGGCGGCGGCGGCGGCGGGGGCGGTGGCGGCGGCGGCGGCGGCGGCGGCGCGGCGGCTGGCGCGGCGACAGGCCAGGTGGTGGCGGTGGAGGACCTCCACGCGGACCTGGCCACCACCCCCGCGGCGGAGCTGCTCGCCGCCGCCGCGGGCCTGTCGCCCAACCGCCGCGTCGACGTGGTGCTGTGGGCGGCGGGCGGGGGGCGCCGCAGCCCGCCGGCGGCGGTGGAGGGCGCCGCCCTGCCGGCGCTGGCCGCCGCGCTCGCGGCGGGCGGGGCGGTCCGCGCCGGCCGCGCCGCTCCGGACGGGGGTGGGGGCGACGCGGGGCCCGCCGAGGTGACCCTCTTTGACTGGGCCGACCCGTCGCGGGCGGCGGCCGACGCGGCCCGCTGGGCACCGCTGGACGATGTCATCATGGGGGGGTCGAGCAGCAGCACCCTCCGCGCGGTCGGCGCAGACGACGGGGATGGCGGCGGCGGCGGCGGCGGCCACGGGCCATGCGCGCTCTTTGCGGGCACCCTGCGGGTGGCCAACCGGGGCGGCTTTGCGCAGGCGCGGGCGCGGCTGGAGCCCGCGCTCAACCTCAACGGCTACGACGGCCTCGCGCTGACCGTCCGCGGCGACGGGCGCGACTACAAGGTGAACCTCAAGAATGGGGACACGCCCGAGATTACGTTCCAGGCCCAGTTTTCCACCACCGCCGCCGCCGACGACGCGCCGTCGTCGACGACGGCGGGTGGCGCGGCGGCGCCCGCCGCGGACCGGTGGCACCGCGTAACGCTCCCGTGGGCCGACTTTCTCCCCGTCCGCCGCGGGCGGCTGCTCCACGGTGATGGCGGCGCCACGTACGGGCGCACGCTCGACACGACCGCCCTGTCGTCGGTGGCGGTGCTGTGCTCCAAGCTCTCCGCGGGGGGCCTCCCGTCGCCGTCCTTCACGCCGGGCCCGTTCTCCCTCGCGCTCCGCTCCATCACCGCGTACCGGGCGGCGCCGCCCGTGCTGGTCGTCGGGTCGGCCGCGGCGGTGACGCGGCCCGGCTGGACGGCCGGCCAGGTGGCGGCCAACCCCGGCGCGGCGGCCATCCCGATTGTGCGGCTCAACCCGGGGGGCGTCCTCGGCGCCAAGGCGGCGGGCGAGGAGGGCGTCCGCGCGGCGGGCGTCCGCTACGCCATTGTTCGCGCGACGGCGCTCGTCGATGGGGAGTCCCCGCCGACGCGGGCGGTGCTGATGGAGCAGGGGGACACGGCGGTGGGGCGGCTGACGCGGGCGGATATGGCGCGGGTGATGGTCGCGGCGGCGGGGGAGCCCGCCGCGGCGTGGAAGACGTGGGAGGTGCGCGAGCGGGTGGACGTGGCGGGCGACGCGCGGCAGCTGGTCGACGCCATGCGGACACTGCGGTTGGATGAGTGAGCCCGGGGGGTGGTGGCGGGGGGCGTGCGGACGGAGGCTTGGGCGTGGGGGTTGGTAGGCGGGGCTCTGCCTGCTGCAACCCTCAAAGGACCTTGGTAGCACACGATACAGTACAGAGCCGTGCGTGTCTTTATTGTTGGACTGGGATGCGGTGAGGCCTGCGAGTCGTTTGGCCCGTGCGAGCAGCAGCCATTACGTACGTTGCAGGTGAATTGTCGCTATCGCCGACACCCCTGCCAGCTGCCATTCAGCTGCTGCCGAGCCGCGCCACCTGCACCATGGTATGGGCGTCTTCGAAGCAGATAAACAACAGCTCGGGAACGAGCACACAGACGTATCGCCACCACAGACCGTGCACAGTCTTTACATGCGTAGTCGTGTGGATGGCCGCCACCCTCGCAGGATCAGCGGCCAGGCCGTGGCGAGGACATCCCAGCACCCTCCCCAGGCCACGCACCGTTGCCGCAGCCCGCCAACCGTTCCGCAGGGGAGAGCTGCCAGCTTGCCACCGGTGGGGCAACGGGCGCCGTCGCCGGCATCGTCTGGCGTTTTCGCGGAATCTCTGTCGCCTCGGCGGACACTGTCGGGGCCGGTCTGTATTTGGTCCTGCTACCCGCCGCGGATCGCCGGGCGCTTGACACCCGCGCGTGACCGCACGGGCGTGCCTCGCAGCGCAGCCACGCGCCCCCTGCCCCCGCGCAGGACCGCGACGCCTCCCCCTCCCTTGCTCCCACGCCAGACGAACGACGGGCGCGGCGGGCTCCTGCCTGGCAGGCCAGCACAACCGTTGCACCGCGGCGACGAGGAAATGGATGGTAGGTCCATACGTATGCGGATGCTCTCGCCAGAGAGACCGTCAGACGACATCGCCGAGGCGCTGACCTGGGGGTCTGTCCAGCAATGTCAATGACGACGCGCAGAGGAGGCACGGTACGTATCGGCTCGCCTCCCACACAATGGTGCGTGCATCCCGCACGAAACTGGCGAATAAAATCTGTAAACCGAAACAGACTGCATTTGCCCACACGGTGGAGACGCGGAGGGCCTCTCTGGGACGGCTCGGCAGGCTGCATGCAAAAATACACATCCCCCCGTCCTGTGCCAGCTGTTCTCGCGGCTCCCCTGTGCCTGGAGTCCATAGGATCCCTCCGCGAAGGTGGTGCCGACGGGGGACCCGTCATTGAACCCCCCTGCACTCATGTGTGGATACCCACTCTGCAGTATCGACGCACAATGTCGATACGTACGGGGGGGCGGACAGAGAAGGAGCACGACCACCCCTCGACGCACGCGGGGGTGTGCCGCGTCCAATCAGTTCTTCCTTCTGCTTTCAAACCGCCGTAGGAAGCCCAACCCCGCACAGTGGCGCGCTTGAGTCATCGGCGCAGCCCAGGGGGTTCTGCCCCCCCTTTGCCCCTGCAACGGCGACGGACGATGGCCGCTGGCCAACGCCACGGCCCTTCGACACCCCGTGGACCCCCCCCCTGGCGTGCAGGCCCATGCTCTCCACTCCATTTCCAGTGCCCCTCCACCAGCATCCCGTAGGGAGGTCCCGGAAGAGAAAGATGGGGAAGCCACAGCCACCGGCGGTGGCGGGAGGCGGGGGGATGGGGAAGTGCGGCAGCCCAAATTCCTACGGAACCGCCGGTCGGGGCCCGCGCAGACCGCTGCGCCCACACGCACCACGGGGGAGGGGTAGGAAGAGGGGGACGTCTCGGGGCTGACGCTGCAACGTAGGGTGCGCGACGTCGCGCGCAGTTGGCAGGCTGGACGGGCGCTGCCTTCCTCACACAGTGTTACGCACGGCAGGAGGGGCGAGGTGCAGACGAGTGCCAGGGAAACAAGCGCCGGGGTGGCGGTGGGGCGGCATGGCGCGAAAAAACGCTCCTCACCAGGGGGGTTCCTCCACGGGCGTGTGAGGGGGGTGCCGTTGGGTGGCTGCTCTGGCCGGGGGGGGACCTCGTGGGCGCGAGGTCGCGCCGCTCCGCTGGTGCACTACAAGAGGGGTGGCCGACGACTCGGCAGCCAGCACGCCTCACACGGCAACGCTCTTCACACGCACACACTCACAGCCGCATCCCGCTCCCCCATCCCACCTTCCGCACCTCTCCGCTATCCCTTCGCCGCTCCGACTTCACGCCAGAACCATGAAGACCTTCTTCTCTGCCGTGGCCCTCGCCACCGTCGCGGTCGCGTCGGTCGCAGGCTCCGCCACTGCCGACATTCCCCTTCCCCCCTCCGTCGACCTCCCCGAGGTGCAGATGACCGCTCAGGCGGTCCTCGACACGTACTGCGACGGCACGCCCATCATGACGCAGGTCGAGACATTCCCCGGTTCTGACGGCACCTTTGACGGTAACTGCACCATCAAGCTGGGCGAGCGCGGGGAGCTCAAGACAGGCAAGTATGGCAAGGTCACGATCTCGGGGATGCTCTCCGTCACGACGTCTGACTCGCCGCGCGAGTCGGAGCTGCAGGTGGAGGAGCAGTCGTCGCTGACGGCGGGCTCGATGGACCTGTCCGTCAAGGAGCTGCAGGTCAAGACGGGCGCAACGATCGCCACCACCGACGGGGACCTGATGGTGTCCGCCCTCCGGCAGGTGCAGGTGGAGGAGATGGGCACCGTGTCGGCCGAGAAGGGGAGCGTCAGCATCGTGGCGGCGCGGGAGGTTCAGCTCAAGATGATGTCCACGGTGAAGTCGTCGGAGAGCGTAACCATCAGCGCGATGAACTGCCAGGTCGAGATGGGCGCGACGGTGACGGCGCCCGAGAAGAGTGTCTGCTGAGCGGCGATCCACGGGGTAGGACGCGCGGTCGGTGGTGCGGCGTGAGGTCGGCGGGAGGGTGTTGTTGCTCAAGTAGGGGAAGGGGGCGGGGGGCGCAGCCGCGCGGAGGTTGTGGACCGCCCGACGAGTGCTTCGACCGGCGGGGCGGTCGCGACTGCAACGGTTTTGCATCCAAGCCACACCCGTGTGTACAGTTCTATGATCACGTCAGTTCCTCCCCTCACGTCCTCACCAGAACTGCCTCGGTGGTCAGCGCCCGGTGACCTGCTGGGCTCACGTCGCGCGCATGCAATGACGCTCCGCCAACTTGCATGAGAACGGCGCGCCGAGCTGCTGCCAGTGCACGCGGCGGCACATCACCAGATTCGCCCAGCCCTCTCGTGCTCTTGCCGTCCTCGTGTGAACTCATATCACATCTCCCGCACACTGTTGCGACCCGTGCATCCCAGAAGTGTCTCCCACATTCCCCGAAACTGCCGTAGCCGGCCTCAGCCGCCACTCACCCACATGCAGAGGCGCTCCCGACCAGTGGCGACCACCGCCGCTGCACTACTGCGGCCGGGCGTGTGACTTGGCGGCGTCCCGCCGCGCTCACCCCGCGCAAGCCATGGCCAGGGGATTTTTCGCTGGCCTTCAGGGCATAGCCAGCACACGGCAATCGGTTTGCTGCCCCCTCCCTACCGTCTACGCCAGCAGAGGCGTCCACCCGGGATGGAGAGCTCCCCGACCCTGCTCGTCAGAGAGCAATGCGCGTACTGCAGGCGAAGCTGCGGGGTTGCGTTCCCCCCTTCCCCTTCCCCCCCCCCCATCCCTCCGGTGCGGAGGAAAGACGGGATTCCCTGACCCTCTGATGGGCGGCGAGGGCAACCCAGGCCGGCGACGGTCGGCGACCGGCGGCGGCCGGCGACGGAACCGCGCGCGGTCCCGGTGGTGTGGCGACCAGCATGGCCGCACCTCCGACGAGCGTGTTTGGAGGCGGTGGCACCGATGGGGTGCAGGCGGAAGACGGATGGAGGCGAATAGGGCGTGGCTGTTGCGAAGCGCGCGCGGTGTCGTCAACCGCCCGGAAGTTAGCACTAAATGTAATTGGATGATTAATTCAGTTCAAACAATACGAAAACATATAATTATATTGAGAAGTATGGATTGCTTGGCGCATGGCAACAAGTCTGCCATGTGTCGTTGGATCCAGCCTTTGGCGGGGTGTCTCACGTCCGGCGCAGTCCCCCACGGCGGTCACGCCGTCACGCCCCGCGACGGCTCCCCCGACAGGCGCCGCCGCTGGCTGGCACGGCGGCGGCGCGGCACCGGGCGCGGGCGCCGCGCATGCTGCCGGTCTGGCCACTCGGCTGCCGCGGCCGCCGCGGCCGCCGCCCCCCCACGGGCACAGCCGCGCGCTACGGACGGGACACCAAGAGGGGGGGGGATGTGGGAGGCGGGGCCGTTTCGGTCGGACGGGTGCCCACCCCGCCTCGCCGCGCGCGCGCACCTCGGGGCCCGCCAGGGCGCGAGTCGGACAAGCGTGTGCGATCTCCAGGTCGCGCCCCCCTCGGGGGGGGTGCGTCGCGGGTGCGTCGTGGGTGCGTTGGGGGCGGCCCCCCCCCCCCCCGCCCCCCCTGCGCTCTGACACTGGAGCACGGCCTGGGGTGGGTAAGGGGGAGAGTTCAGGGGGGGTTGAGGTTGAGCGTGTGGAGGATGGGCTGAGGGTGTGAGGGGGGGGCGGGGAAAATAAAAGGTGCCGTTGAGATATTTGCTGTACGCACCTCGCTCGTGGGCCAACGCTGGTACGGACGTGGTCAAAGCACGCGTGCACGGCAGCCGTTTTTCGACACACACCCCGTGCGCGTGTATTGGCGGTCTTAAGCGCGGGTGTGGCTGAGGGCGGCTCTGCGGCGCGTCGACTCCAGCGACGTCCAGCGCCCTCGTCACCCCTTCCCCCGTCGCGACTCTGCTTGCCGCACAGCTTCCTTCGCGCTCGGAAGGCGTTCCTTCGTAGGCCGCCGCTTTCCGCCCCCACACCCCTTTCGCCATGGCTCCCGCCCTGGGCTTTGCCACCGCTGCTGCTGCAGGTACGAGCCTGTTTACCCCGTCTGCAAAGCCGGGCGTGGGTGCCACCTGCCGCTCCCCCGCCGCCCTCCCGGTGGCACCTCCACGCATGGCCGCCGGCGGCGTTCCCGACGCGGCGGCTCGCGTGGCCGCCGTGGCGGCCGCAGCCGTCTTTGCGGCGTCCGCCCTGACGGGCCCGCCCCCACCCGCCGCGGCGCTGACGTCGGCGGACATCCGCTCCCTCACGTACGAGCAGGTAAAGGGGACGGGCCTGGCCAACCGGTGCCCTGAGGTGGACGTCTCCAAGGGCAGCATCCCCCTCTCGTCGAACAAGTCGTACAAGTTGGTGGACCTGTGCCTGGAGCCCAAGACCTTCCAGGTGGAGGAGGAGGTGGGCAAGAAGGGCGAGTCCCGCAAGGCGTTTGTGGACACCAAGCTGATGACCCGCGCCACGTACACGCTGTCGGGTATTGAGGGCACGCTCCGCTCAGAGGGGGACAAGCTGGTGTTTGAGGAGAAGGAGGGGATTGACTATGCGGCGACGACGGTGCAGCTGCCAGGGGGGGAGCGCCTCCCATTCCTGTTCACCATCAAGCAGCTGGTGGCCACGGCCGCAGGGGGGGGATCCATCTCTACCGCAACGGAGTTTGGGGGCTCCTACCGGGTGCCCAGCTACCGGACCGGCGGCTTCCTGGATCCTGTACGTTGGGAGAGGGATATGGGAGAGGTGAGAGAGGGGGAGGTGCGAGACATGTTGCAGGGTCGAGCATCCGCGTCTGACATGACCTGCGGGGAAACTGTTTCGCGTGGCGAGGCGGCGCATCCTGCCGGTGCTTGACGGTCCCACTGACGGACGCGCGCGTTGATCCTGTTTGGCCTGCTGTGCCTCCCCCCTTTCCGCCCTAAACCCTCACAGAAGGGCCGCGGGATGGTCACTGGCTACGACATGGCCGTCGGCCTGCCGGCGATGGAGGCCGACGGCCGGGAGGGCCAGACCAAGCTGTTCAAGGAGACCAACAAGGTGTTTGAGGTGACCGACGGGGAGATTGAGATGGCGGTGAACAAGCTGGACGCGTCGACGGGGGAGCTGGGCGGCGTCTTTGTCGCCGAGCAGCTGAGCGACACGGACATGGGCGCCAAGGCGCCCAAGAAGGTGCTCGTCAAGGGCGTCTTTTACGGCCGCGTCGCGGAGCAGTAGGCGGGGGCGCCCGCGGACAGAGAGGGGGGGAGGGGTGGGAGGGGTTGGGCGGACGGGTAGTGTCGGATGTGGCCCACAGGTACGAGCGCTGGGGCGGTCGTCCGTGGAGTGGGGCACCGGGCAGAGACGGGGCGGCGCGCGAGGATACGGTAGGTCACGGACCTTGGAGGCGTTTTTTTTTTTTCCTGTTTTAGTGTTCCGCCCTGTTGGCCGCCGCGGAGAAGGTCGACGGCCGTTGGCGGCTCCGCAGGCGTGGCCCTTTTGTGTCTGCGTGAGCGGCGCCGTGCCTCCTCACGCTGGCGCTCGGCTGCGGGGACACCCTGGGTGATCCCCGCGCCCCTGCGGCGCTCGGCGACCACGAGGGGTCCCCGCCCTCGCGGCGGGACCGCCGGGTGCGCCGTGGACGAGATCCCACACGCACCGAGGGGGAAAAAGCCATTAGAATTGTTCTGGGATTCAGACGGAATTGACCACGAGGGGGCCGCCTCTGCCGACGGTTGACCCGCCGGCCCCAAACTTGAGCGAACAGCACGCCGCCGTCGGCCGCCCCGCGTGGAGCCAGCCCAGCGACGATCGGGGTCACTTGGCGCGGCCGGGACAGTTTTCGTCACAAATGAAGTTACTCATCGTGAGCGGGGTCCCCACGTGGCACCGACGCGTCTCGTTGGCGCGCGATCGAACGGCCGCTCCCCCCCCCCCCCCCCCCCACCCCCCCCCCGCCCCGCCCCACCCCCAACTGGCCAGTGTGCGCGCGACCGCGCCGCCCGCCCATCGCGCCACACGCCCAGTCCACCGCCGCCGCGCCGCGCGCGCCTGTGTCGCGTCGCCCGCCACCGTGCCGAGGCGGCGTGTGTGCCTGTGACCGTGCGGTTGGTCTGGGCCCCCTCTCCCCGCCACACTCGTCCCCCCCCGTCGCGGCGGTCCGCCCGCCCTTGCGCGCACGATGCAGGCCCTCATGGGCGGGGACCTGTCGGACAACGACTCGGAGGACTCGTCGTACACGCCCTCCCCTTCTTCCGAGGAGGACGAGGCGCAGGACAAGGCCGGCGATGCCGCCCGTCTCGCCGCCGTCGCGGCGCTGTCGGGCGGCGGGGGTGCCGGCGGCGGCGGCGGCGGCAGCGGCGGCGGCGGCGGCGGCGGCGGCGGCGGCGGCGGCGCGGTGCCCGGCGCGGCGGCGGTGGTGGGCAAGGGCAAGGGCAAGAAGCGGGCGGCGCCGCCGCCCGCACTCGGCCCCGCCGCCGACGGGCTGGTCGTGGAGGAGGGGCTGTTTGATGGCGGCGTCGGCGTCGGCGACGTGGCGCCCGAGGTGGTCGCCAAGCGGTTAAAGGTGGACGGCGGGGAGGGGCTGGCGGGCGTCGGCGGCGGCGGCGGCGGCAGTGGCGCCGCCGCCGCGTCGGCGGCGGCGCCGGCGGCGCCGGCCGCCCCCGCCGCGGCCACGGCGGCCGAGGCGCCGGCGGCGGCCGCCGCCGCGGCCGCCGACGTGCCCGTCGGGGGCAACGTGTCTGGGGAGGAGACGGCCGAGGAGGCAGACGGCCCGTCCGCCGCGGCCGCAACGGGCGTGGCCGCCGCCGCGACGACCGCCGCGGTGGGTGTTGGCGCGGTGGCGGCGCCGGGGGTGGCCGCCGACGCGGCGGCGGGGCTGTCCACCGCGGCGGGCACCGTTGCCGACGCGGCGGCCGCGGGGCTGTCGGCGGTGGAGGGTGCCGCGGCCGCCGCCGCGGATGGGGTTGCGGCGGGGGTGGGGGGGGGCGCCCAGGCGGCGGGCGCGGGGCTGGCGGCCGCGCAGGGGGCGGCCGCGGACGCGGCGGGTGCGGTGACGGGCGCCGCGTCGACGGCGACGGGGGCGGCGGCGGACGCGGCGGCGGCGGGGGTGACGGCGGCGCAAGGGGCGGCCGCGGATGTGGCGGGTGCGGTGACGGGCGCCGCGTCGACGGCGACGGGGGCGGCGGCGGACGCGGCGGCGGCGGGGGTGACGGCGGCGCAAGGGGCGGCCGCGGACGCGGCGGGTGCGGTGACGGGCGCCGCGTCGACGGCGACGGGGGCGGCGGCGGACGCGGCGGCGGCGGGGGTGACGGCGGCGCAGGGGGCGGCCACGACGGGTGCCGGGGTGGTGGCCAACGCCGCGGACACGGCGGCGGCGGCGGTATCGACCGCCGCGGGTGCGGCCGCCGACGCGGCGGGCGCCGGGGTGGCGGCGGCCAAGGGCGCGGCCGCGGCGGGTGGCGGCGCCGTCGCTGACGTGGCGGCGACGGGGGTGGCGGCGGCCAAGGGCGCCGCCGCCGCCGCGGCCGACGCGGCCGCCGCCGCCCCCGCGGCGGTCGCCGACGCGGCGGCCGCGGCCGGTGCGGCCGCCACCGACGCCGCCGCCGCCGCGGCCGACGCGGGCCTCGGCGCCGCCCGCGGCGCCGCGGCGGCGGCGGCCGACACGGCGGCGGCGGCGGCGAATGGCGCGGCGCCCGTCGTGGCCGCCGCCGCCGACGGCGCCGCGTCGACGGCGGCGGCGGCGCGGGGCGCGGCCGCCGCCACGGCGGACGTGGCGGCCAAGGCGGCGGGGGTGGCGGCGGGCGGGGCGGCCAAGGTGGGGGGGGCGGCGGCGGGCGGGGCGGCGGCCGCCGCCGCCGCGGCGGGCCACGCGGGCGCGACGGTCGTTGACGCCGCACGGTCGGGCGCGGCGGCGGCGACGGCGGCGGCGGACGCGGCGGCGGCCGCGGCGGGCGAGGCGGTGGCGGTGACCAAGGAGGCGGCCGCCGCCGCCGCTGGGGACGCGGTGGCGGTGACCAAGGAGGCCGCCGCCGCGGCGGCGTCGACCGCCGCGGACGCGGCGGCGGCGGCGGCGCCGTGAGGGGCCGGCCGCGTCGCGCCCCGGCTGCGCGTGGGGGGGGCTGGGGGGAAGTGGGAGACACGGGGGGGGGGGGGGGGGGGCTCGCGGTCGGGAGGCGCGCCCGCGGCGCCCGTCGCGGGGGCGGCCGGGCGTCTCGGCGCGCGCGGCGGGTGGCCAGCGCTGGCGACCGCCGCGGCGGCCGCGGCTGGCGGCCGGCGGTGTCTGCGCGGCGGGCGTGGGCGGCGCGCGCGCGCCCGCGGGCGGGTGGGTTGGCTTGCTCTCCTTGTGGCGGGACGCGCCGCCGCTGGCGGCGCGCCCCGCCTGTATGTACGCCCTCGGCCTGTGCGTGTACCCTTCAGGCGGCGTGTGTCTGCCGTGTGTGTCGTGGTGGGCGCGCCCGGCCACGGCCGTTTGCTTTCCCCCCCAGACGGCGCGTCTCGCTGCGACCGGCCGCCACCGCCCTGGCGGTGGCGCCCGTCCCAGCACGGGAGGCCATCCCCCCCGCCCCTCAACCCCCCCCAGCAGCCGCCGGCACACCCCCCCCCTCACCCCCCCCGCGCTTACCACCAGTGCACGACCACCCCCCGCAGCCAGTCCCACGCCGCCACCCCCACCGCCGCCGCGGGCGCCAGCGCCACGACGCGCGTCGTGCACGCGCGGGCCCACGCCCCCCCCCCCCCCCCCGGCGCCCCCCCCCGCCTCCGCCCGCCCCCAGCCCCCAGCGCCCGTCAGGCCAGCGACCGCCGCCGCGATGCCCGCCCCCCCGACCTGCACCCGCGTGCGGAGGACGTCGAGCGGGCACGTCACCGCCGCGGCGACGCCGCCCGCCGCCGCCGCCGCGCCCAGCC
Source organism: Pyropia haitanensis (assembly GCA_008729055.1). Taxonomy (NCBI): domain Eukaryota; phylum Rhodophyta; class Bangiophyceae; order Bangiales; family Bangiaceae; genus Pyropia; species Pyropia haitanensis. The sequence continues at coordinate 6,082,222 of SDUX01000004.1, read as the reverse complement.
GCGGCGCCCACCCGCCGCCGCCGCCGCCGCCGCCGCCGCCCCCACCGCCCGCGGTGGCGGCGTCGCCGCCGACGGCGGCTGGCGTGTCGGCGGCCGCGTCGTCGGCCGCGTCGGCCGGCCGTACCGCCTCGTAGACGGCAAAGTAGACGGCCGCAAACGGCGCGTACGTCGCGACGCCGACGGTGTAGCCCGCCCACAGGCCGCGGACGCCCGCGGGGCCCGCCGTCGCCGCCGCCACCGCCGCACGGAGCGTGCGGTAGTCGCCCGCCGCGACGCCGGCGCAGCCCGCCGCCTGCGCGCGCTGCTTGAGCACCTCCGCGGGCGTCCACAGCGCCGCGGCGGTGAGCTCCGCCGCGACGCCGGCGGCGGCCGCGGCGGCTAGCGGCGGCCGCGCCTCTGCCGGCACCCCCTCTGGCACGGTGCCCTCCCCCTCCCCCGCCGCCGCCGCCGCCGCCGCCGTCGTCACCCCCGCCACCACCCCCGCCGGCGGTCCATCTCGCCTGGCGCGCTCCCCCCCCCCCCCCGGGATGGCGTCAACGCCGCCGCGACCGCCGCGTACGTTGCAAAGTACACGCCCGACGCGGGTGCCGACGCGAGCACCACCGCCGGCAGCCCGGCGTACAGGCGTGCCACCGACAGCGGCGGCCGCGGTGGCGGCAGCGCCGCGCGTGTCCGCACCGTGTCGAGCGGGTGCGTCAGCGCGTCGGCGGCGAGGCCGGCCGCGGCGCCCGCGACGAGGTCGTGGGACAGGCGTACGGGGGGAGAAGTGGGGGTGGGGGGGGGGGGGGGGTGCCGTTGGGGGGGGGTGGGGGGGACCCCCGCCCGCTGCTGCCCGTACCGTGGGGGGGCGGGGGGGGGGGCGCTGCCGCCGCTGCCGCCGCTGTCCGTGCAGGCAGCGGTGGGGGGGGGACCGCGGCGGCGGTGGCGGCCGTGGCGCACCCGCCGCGGCGCCGCTGGGGGGTGGTGCCGGCGGCGGGTGTGGCACGGTACCCCCAGAGGTGTCCCCTGGCGTCGACAGTGGGGTGGCGGCGGCGTCCATTGTAGGCAGGGGCGCGGCGGAAGCGAGGGACGGCGGGCGCGGCGGGGGAGAGGATGGGGCGGGTTGGGGGAGGAGGGTGAAGAGGGGGGTTGGGGGGGAGGGTGGAGTGTGGGGTTGGGGGGGGAGGGTGGAGTGGGGGGTTGGGGGGGGAGGGTGAAGAGGGAGGTAAGGGGGGGGGGAGGGGTGGGGGTGGAGCGCGCGCCAGCTGCACGGCCTCTCTGTCAATGGCTGGGGGATTGCCAGCCCCGTTGGCCGCACGCACCGCGGGCCGCGCGCCCGTGTGGCGATCGGACGCGGCGGGATCCGGCGCGGATCTGCGCGGGGCGAGTGCGAGTGCCACCGTGGCATTGCCCTTGGCCGTGGCGCGCGTCGAGCGGCGGCGACGACCGTTCCCCCGCTGCGCCGCCTTCCGCCGTCCCGTCCTTTGCAGCAGGAGCGGCGGCGGCGGTCTCCCTTGGGCGGTTCGGCGGGTGACAGTGGCGAGGCAGACAGAACAATCAATAGAATAAATAGACGGGAAAATAAATAGTCACCGCCGCCACCCACCGCCGGCCTACCGGTCAACCCCCGCGACGCCACCCGCCGCCCACCATTGTACAGCCCCGTCCGCCACCGCGCGTGGCGGCGGGGTCACCACCCACACCTACTACACCTGCGTACACTCCCTTACCCTCACACCCTTACCTCCTACTCCCGGTTGGTTGCCACTGGACCTCCCCCCCCCCCCCCCCGACCCTGGGCGGCGCACGCCGCGACGGTCACGACCGCCCCACACCTTAGGCCATGGCCGCCTGGATCCAGCGCTTGTAGTAGGCGACCTTGGTGCCCACGTTGGGCAGGCCCTGTGGGCACCGCTCCGCGGCGGTGCCAATCCAAAACGAGCTCACCGCGTACAGCGTGTACACCTTGGTCTTGACGCCGCCCAGCCACTTGGTGTCGGCGCGGAACATGGGCCCGCCCACGTCACGCTCGCACAGGGCGCCCGACTTGGGCGACCCGTAGTTGGTGCACACCTGCGCGTGCACGTCAATGGGCAGGCGCTTGCCGCTGCCCGGCAGGCGCACCTGGTCAAAGATGGGCGCGCACGCCGCCCACGGGCGGAGCGGCTGGTAGCCCCGCTTCAGCTGCAGGCTCCCCGCCGTCGTTGCCGCCGCGTCGGTCGCGCCAAAGCCGGTGACGTAAAAGCCGTGCGGGCGGCCAAAGTGGGTGTTCATCGCGACGGGCGCGACGCCGGCGCGGATCATGGCGCCCTCGGAGCGCGGGTTGGCGAGCGTCAGCATGGCAATGTCGTGCACGTCGCCGACGGGGTTGAAGCCCGGGTGCGCGTTGACCTTTTGGACCTTGTACTCGAGGCCGTCAAACAGCTGCGTGCCGCCCACCCGCACCACGTCGCCCGGGAGGACGTTGCAGCCGGCACGCGTCAGCACGTGGCGGCGCGAAACGAGGGAGCCCGCGCAGAAAAAGCCCGCCCCGTCGGGCGTAAAGATCTTGGCAAAAAACTGGGAGCCGGTCTCGGGGTCCAGGTCGCCCACGACGCGGCCGCCGACGATGCGGCCGCGGCGGCCGGGCGTCTTTTTGGGCGGCGCCACGATCACGGGCGTCGTGCGGTCGCCGCTCATGGCGGTCAGGGCGGGCTCGGTGGCGTTGAGCGCCGCGGCGGGGGCGGTCAGGACGGCCTGCGCGGTCACCGCGACCGACACCGCCCCGACGGTCGCGACGGTCGCGATGGCGGCAACGGCCACGTTGCGAACACGGCCCATGGTGAAGCGGAGGGGAGGGGGGGCTGGGAAGGTGGGTGAGGGTGGGGTGGGAGGAGGAGGGGAGTAGGCGTCGACGGGAAGCGTCGGCTAGCGGGGATGGCGTAGGCGGTGACGGCAACGAGGTGGTTGTGGGCGGGTGAGGGCGGATGAAGACCGGTGGGCTGGTGCTGGTAGTGCGGGTGGTGCGGAACGGAAATGGCCACAAACCACCGCCGCCGCCGCCGCCTATGTACTCGCCGCCACCACCGCCGCCGCCGCTGCCACCGCCGCCGCCGCCACCTCCGCCGCCATCACCCGCTACCGCGCCGCCGCCGCCGGGCCGTTGCCGTCGCTCGGCACTGCCGCACCACCCCCCCCGGCGCCCCCCGTGCGCACATGCCGGGCAACCGGGCGCAGGGCGACAGTGGCACTGGCCGTGACGGGCAACTGCAACCGCCCTCCCCCCCCCCCGCCTTCCCATCCAACAGCCGGGCCGCTGGCTGCCGCGCCCCGCCGCACAGCCCCTGCCAGGGCGACGTGCCCGCGGACGGCAGCAGCACGCAAGCACGCGCCAGCGGGTAGTAGTGGCGGGGTTGGTGCGGCGGGTCGGGCCGGGCGCCACCAGGCGTCGTGGCCGAGGCAACGCGTGCTCCCCCCTCCTACCGATCAGGGCCAGTTGTTGCAGGGCCAACATACCATCCTTCCGCCTCCTCAACCCCCACGCCCCCCCCCAGTGCGACAAAGGCGCGTGCGCCTCGGGCATGGCCAGTACAGCGTGCGCCTCGGGCATGGCCAGTACAGCGTGCGCCTCGGGCATGGCCAGTACAGCGTGCTGCTGCTGCCGCCTGCTTGCCGTGGCACGCGCCGCGGCACGCGGCGGCGCCCGTGTGGTGGACCGCGTGGGTCGGGGCGGGAAGGGATTGGGAATAACACCACCGGCTGGTGGTCACGGCGGCCACCGCGGCGCGCGCCTGCCGGCGCCCGCCGTGGTGGCTGACCGCGCGGGAGCCGCGGCGGCCGCGGGCAGCATGGACGGCAGGGAGCCGGGTTGGGGCGGCTGTTAGGGCCCGGAGGGAAGCGGCTCTGGCATTGAGGTAGCGCCGCCACCCCGCGCTACAACTTGGCGCGGCATGAAGCACAGCGGCCGCAGCCACCGTGCCAGGTAGGGATGTGCAGAAAGGCCCGGGACAGATTTGCTGCTGTCTTTCTCTGCCCGCTGTCGGAAAAAGGGGGACATCGCTCGACAGAGGGACGTCCCTTCCTGAAGCCAAAAAGGACTTCTGAGCCAGGACCGTTCCCAATTCCATCCCTGATTGGCTCAGCACAGTCTGACGCACAACAGCTTCACAGCACCCGCTCCCTTGTCACCGCCTCACCGCCACTGCCCCCCTCCTTAAAAAAAAAAAAAAAATCCCCCGCCCCCCCCCCCCGCCCCCTGGCACGCGGCGGTCGTGCCCCAGCCGCAGCACCCCCCCCGCCCTGACGGGCAGCCCGCACCGGGACGCGGCCGCCCGCCACGACGCGGGCGCCGTGGTTGCACGGCGGCCACAAAGGGAGCGGCCGGGAAGGTCCCTGAAAGAGACCCCCACCGCCGCCGCGGGGGGGTCCCCTCACCGCCGGCGGTTGTCGCTCCACGTGCGGCCCACCGGGGGGTAAGAGGAGGAGGAGGGGGAAAAGGAAAAGGAGGAAGAAAGGGGGTAGAAGGCGCTCGCCGACGTGGCCGCCGCCGCGGGCGCCGCGGGCGCCGCGCCCAGCCGAATGGAACCACCGCCGGCGCCACCGCCGCCACCACCCGACACCGCATATGGGTTGCCGCCGCCGCCGCTGCCGCCGCTGCCGCTGCCGCTGCCGCCGCCGCCGCCCCGGCGGGTATCGCCCCCGCCGTCGCCCCAGCCACCGCCCCACCCAGGTGTTGTTAACAGCCCGCTGGCTCCGCGGGGGGCGTAGGGGATGAAGAACCATGGTGTTTGGTTGAGGTGGGGTGTGGTGTGGGAGGTGAGACTCAGTATCCGAGGCGGACGAAGACGGAAGCAGGGACAGTGATGGCGACGACGAGCAGTCGTTCCGCAAGGAAGGAGAGCGAGCGGCAGTGCGGAGTTGTGGACACGTGGTGGGGATATATACTCCATTCCCGTGTGCAAGCCACGTGTCGGAAAGAAACGGAAAGAAATTTCCTGTCACGACATCGCGTAGGAAGGCGACAGTGAGAGGGGTCGGACATTTCCATGAAATTTCATGACAGATCGTGACATTGCACACCCCTAGTGCCAGGCCGGCAGCGCCTGCGTGACGGCAACGAGGCTCGCTGCCAGCAGCGGCTGTCATTGACAGAGGCCACGACGGGCGCGGGGTCAAGGCCACCAAGCACAGGCCGCGGGGCGACGACGGACGGCTCCCTACAGTACAGTACAGTATTTGAAAACAAACTCAGTTCGTTCATAAAAAATCTGAGGGACACAGTCCAATTTCCATGAAAGTACGGAAATAGTGGCCCGTAGGGCCGCTGCGTGCGTCCGCCCTGCAGACGGGCCTTCCCGCGGATTCAAGCGCTACCGAGCAACAGACTCGACCGCCATCCCCCTCTCGGCTCTGCCACCGGTCCGCTCCGCCCTGTCGCCTGTGCGGCCGCGCCCGCCCCGCCCCCGCCGCCTACCCTGCATCTCCTTGTGGGTGTCCGACGTGCGGGTGGGGCGCACCGCCGCGAGACCGCCAACGCCCGGTGCCCGCGTTCACCTTGACGTCGCCTCTGGTCGGGCGGTGGGCGCCCGCGCCGCGGTTGGCTGCCGTCCTCATCCCCGCGCCCCCCTCCTCTCCCCCTCCGCTTTCCCCTTGGGGTGCTGCTTCTGCGCTGACGCCCGCCTCTTGTCGGCCGTTGCGGCTGTCCGCCCTCTCCTCACCGGCTGCGTGGTGCTGGCGACGCCCCGGCCTGACCGCCATGGCGACCCCCTTCCCCGCCATGCACGACCCGTTTTGGCAGCTCGTGGACGGTTCTCCGCCGTACGAGTTGAGCTCCGTGCTCAACTTCCTGACGCCCGCCACCTGCCACACGATGCTGGCCGAGCCGTCGTCCGCCATCGTCCTCGTCGACAGATTCATCCTCTACGTCGAGAATCTGATCCACAGCGTGGGCAGGGAGGAAGACCCGGACAACCGTGCGCACGATACGTTGTACAATTGCACCCAAAACCGGTGCATTGCGCTGCAAGAGGTCACCCGGATGTGTCACTGTGGCGACGACGCCATCTTGGACCGCCTCATCGCGTCGCTGCCCGCCGTCTACACACCCGACTGCCTCCGTAAGGTCCCGTCGCTCGAGATGTACGTGACGCTGCTCGAGGTACTCATCCACCGCGTTGCGGACAAGCCAGCCTCTGGCCGCCGTGGTGGCGGCCGCGGTGTAGCACGCCGCACGCCGCAGTGCGCGCCGGCGGATGATGACGCCACCCGGCGGGCGCGGCTGACGCGGCTCGCGTCAGCGGCGCCATTGGTCCTTACCATGGCTGCGGAGTGGCTCTCCGTCGTGGTCGACCGGCCGTACTCTGTCCAGGATCGGGTGCAGAGCCTGGTCGTGTTTGCCACCGTCTGCCCGCGCGAGCTCCTCTCCACCGTCCCAGAGGTGATGGCGCAGGTTGTCCGCCACATGAGCTCGCTGCTGACCCCGTTGCCTGCTGTCACAGGCGCCGCGTCGTCGTTGCTATTGCAGCTGCTGGGAGTCCTCAAGGAGCTGGTGACGGTGGATGCGCCCCACTTCCGGGCCATCCCGGCGGTGCCGCGGCTGCTGGTCAAGCTCGACCGGTGGATGGGCCGGGACACGGAGCTCGCCGACACCATCTTGTCCCTTTTTTGCGTTTACGGGGTGGTGTGGCAGGGGCTGGCACGCCCACCCGCCACCGACGTGGCGGACCTGCTCGTTCGCTACGCGACCGCTCCGCCGGCGGGAGCGCCGCCCGACTTTGTGCCCCGCGCGGCCAACCTGGCCCTCCACGTTGCACTGGGTGCGGACTCGTCCGTGTCGCACACGGTGCCGGCGGCTCTGCTCGACGCCAAGCCCCAGTGGCGGCTCGCGTGGCTTCCCGTGACCGGGACGCGCCTCGGGAGCACCTTCCAGGCGCTCTATCGGCTGGGCGGCAGCACCTCCCGGGCCGCCCGTGGCGCGGCGCAGCCGACGCCGTGGGCCCCCGCGCCGTGCCCGCCATCGTGTGTCCAGTTTCTGGGCACGAGCGCCGGCCGCTGCTGGGGCTGCGGCAATGACCACGCCGCGGACGCGCCCGACAGCCCCGTGAAGCGGTGCTCCAAGTGCTCGGTGGCGCTCTACTGCTCCGCCGCGTGCTCCTCGGCGTCGTGGGCGCATCACAAGCGGGCTTGCCCCGGGTGGGCCCGCCTGGGCGACCAGGCGGTCAAGGCGGAGGAGTCGCGGCAGGCGGCGAGCAGCTCCACGTCGCGGGCGCCGGCGGCGGCGCCCCGCCTCCGAGCCCGTCGGGCGCTCTACACCGCGACGCAGGAGGACTTTTCGGGCAACTGGAAGACGGACTGGAAGTGGCCGGCGGCCAAGGCGCGGCAGGTGGAGGCCGCCGGCCTCCAGCTGCGGGACGTTGTGTGCCTCGTTGAGCGAGCGTCGGGGGCGGTGGTGCTTGCCCCGGCCGAGGCGTACGCCCACTGGCCGGGGGCGGTGCCCCGGAGTACGCTGGAGGCGCCGCTCGCCAAGAACAATGGGCGTATGCTCCGCGTCATCCACCGGGTGCACCCGCCGCACGTCATGTCGTTTGGGCCAAAGTCGTTGGGCCTCGCGCCCCTCGCCGCGGACGCGGAGCCGCCGGCGATTGCCCCGTCGATGGGTGGCGCGTCCGCCCGTCCCGACGCGGCCGCGCCGGCACCTCGCTCCGCCCCTGGCCGCGATGGGCGCGCCGGCGCGGTCGACGCGGACGACGGGGCGTCTGACTCGGACGACTCGATGGTGGCGGCGTTCAACGCGGCGGCGAGCATCTCGAGCCGTACCGCCCAGCCGCTGGACCCGTCGGTCGCGGCCGAGGTGCGCGCGTGGCGCGCGGCGGGTACGGTGACGGCGGTACCCCGAGCGCCCGTCCCAGTCGTGTCCATGCAGTCGGTGCGGGTGGTACGGCCGCCCGAGGACCCCACAGACCCGCCCACCCTCAAGGTCCGCCTGCTGGTGCGCGCGTACGAGCACATGAACCGGACGATGGGCGGCGGCCGCAGCAGCGGCGGCGGCCGCAGCAGCGGCGGCGCGGACACCGGCCGCAGAAACAGCAGCGGCGGCGGCCGCAGCAGCGGCGGCGGCCGCAGCAGCGGCGGCGGCCGCAGCAGCGGCGGCGCGGACGGCGGCCGCAGAAACAGCAGCGGCGGTAGTTGCGGCGGTCGCGGCAGCAGCGACGACGGCTGGGACGGCGGCGGCAACAGCGGTGCCGGTTTAGCAGGGTTTCCCGCGGGCTCTGCCGGCGCCCTCCGACGGCTGCTGCCAGATTGCAACCCGCTGCTGGTGTGTGAGGACGTGATTCAGGCTCTGGGCGGAGGCGTGACCCACTTGCACTTTTAGCGTGTGCGATGCGGATGCTGCGCCGCGCGCCCAGAGACAGATCTCGTACCGAGGCGGACGCGGGGCGGGGGGCTGTGGCCCCGTCACGGCGCGTTGATGAGTCACAGGGTGGGGAGGCGGGGGGCGGAATGAACGGAGTGGGTGCATTTCTGCTTTAACACGGCACCTCGTGCGCCACCGTCGTGACCACCACCCTGGGAGGAGGTCGGCGGGCGGTTGCGAGACCCCGACTGGTGGCGGGGAGCGGGGTGGACCCCGCGCGGGTTGCTTCTTGCTGGGTGGACCTGGCGCGTATTGCTTTTCCTGCGTGGCGCACGAACCGTCGTGGTGAGGTGCGGGGTGGATGAGGGCCCCGTGGAGCGTGCTCAGTGCATTGCTTTCTGTTCAACACGCTGCAAGAACAGTACGCGCATGGTCCCATCAGCTCAGCGGCGGCCCGGCCGCCCGTTCATTGCCATCCTCCCGCTCACCTCGCCTCGGCGGTCGGCGCCCTCACGCCGACGCCCCCTCCACGGCCTTCTCCCCCCCCCCCCCCCCCACTGACAGCTGCTCCTCCGCCACCGTCGTCTTGACCAGCCGGTACACCGCGCTGAGCGGCCCGTACCCGTCCTCCCGGCTGTGTCCGTGCGGGCGGTCGGCGAGGAAGCGGAGCGTCTCGCGCACCTCGTACGTGTTGAGCGCCCGAAAGTTGGTGTCGCGCAGCCGGCGGGCGAGGCGGGGCGACAGGCCCTGCCGGTTGGCCCCCGCCCGCCCCGCCTGAACGAGCAGTGCGGCGAGGCCCGCGACCAGCGGCGCCGCCATCGACGTGCCCGTCAGGTGCTCATAGTCGCGGCCGGGGCGGCGGCGGTAAGGCACACCGCGGGGCCACGTGCTGTACACCTCGCCGGGGGCCATCAGGTCGAGCTCCCCGCCCATGCTGCTAAAGGTGGACCGGCGGCCAGCGTCGTCGTGGGAGGCGACCGTGATGAGGCCGCCAAACGAGCCCGGCGGGTTGATCTCGTTGAGCGTGGACCGCAACTCGCGGCCGTCAACGTACTGGACCCCGCGGTTGCCCGCCGACGCGACGACGATGATGCCCGCCGACAGCGCGTCCTGCAGGGCCGTGTACTGCTGGGCGGTGTACCAGTTGAACCGCTCGTACGCGGTCTGGTCGACGGGGATGCCAAGCGACAGGTTGATGACGTCCACCCGCTGCTCAATCGCGTGGCGGATGGCGCGGGTGACCGCGCCCAGCTCCGTGTCGTCCTGGTGAAACACTTTGAGCACAACCAGCGTCGCCTTGGGCGCGATGCCGCACATCACCGCGCCCGTATCCTGCGCGCCAATGATGCCCGCCACGTGCGTGCCGTGGCCATCCACGTCGGCAATGTCCGCGGCGCCGAGCGTGGGCTCGCTCGGCGAGAAGTTGCGCGACGCGGCCATGTCGACGCGCCCGGCGAGCGCGGGGTGGTCCACGTCAATGCCCGTGTCAATGACCGCGACGCGAACGCCGTCGCCGTCGAGGCCGGCAAACAGTGGCGTGGCCTTCACGTCGTCCACGTCGGTCGCGAAACGGACCACGTTGCGCGCCGCCGCCTGGCCGGGAGCGGCGCTCGTGTACTGCACTTCAGGAATTGCCACCTTGATCGGAGGGTCGGTGGACCCGACGTCCGTCGCCTGAGATGCCATCTTGTATCCGGGGGAAGTAAGCCTGGGGGAAGAGGGGGGGGGTGAGGGTGGCCGCGGCAGGGGGGGGAGGAAGGTCGTTGGCAGAGAGACAGAGGTGGGAACAACGTGCGCAGCCAGACAGCCGAGGGGAAACAAGGATGGCGTCTGCGCGGGCGGTTGGCGGTAGGGGTGGTCGGCCATGCGAGTTGCGTCGCACCCCTCCCAACGGGCGGGCCCGCCCCTTAAATAGGGCCATCCTCGGCTCCCCTCTGGCGCCACGGCCGCGGCGCCTGAGCGGCGGTGTGACAGGGATGCAGCCCCCTTCTCACGGCGGCGACGGCGCACGCCGTCGCCCAACGACAAGGAACCCGCCGCCAGCGCCACAGCGGGGGTGCCCCGCACCGCCGACGGCACAGCGCATCGCGCCAAGCTGGATAGGATGCCAGCAGCTCCACTGGCGGGTGCGCGTGCCAGTTACGCCGCTCCGCCTCGGCGCTGGCGGACCACCGGCATCCCGATACCGACGTGTACGCACCGCTCTTGCCAACGCGCTACCGGCGCCCCCTTGACGAGGCGCGTAGCAGCACACCATGACGACGGCGCGGCCGAGCCAACGGGAGATACAAAACGTGCCGGGTGTCAAAGTCAGCGGGCGTCAGCAGGTCATGCCGGGGACCGCTCCCCGTCGCTCTCCGACTGTACAGCCACGGTCCGTCGCTGGCAGGTGCGTGTGCAGCGCCGTGCGCTGCTCGCGCTCCTCCCCACACAAGATGCGCCCGTCCAGCGCACGCCCCTCTCGGGAGTACAAGGGGAGTGCATTGTTGCCGGCGGGGGGGGAGAGCGGGCAGCGAGGAGCGCACCCCGGCGCTCCGGGGCGTGAGCGATACGGGAAAAATCGCGACGTTTGGCCACCGGTCCGCCGCAACTTGGCGGGAAGCCTTGCCGCCGAACGTACTCAAGTGTCGGACATCCTTCAACGAGAAAATGCGTTTTTCGGATCAGTATCGCTCCATCCTGGTCAGCCACGTGGCGATCAGCCGCCCACAGCTCATCAGGCGCTCGGCAACGACGCCTCGCAGCTACTTTCTTCCACATTCACGCGGCCACCTCTGGCGCCTGCGCTTCCCGCAGCGCGGTAGGTACCGGGATGGCGCTTCCCCGCCCCCCCCCCCCTCACCCCCCTCTCCTGCTTCTTCACTGGCGGCCACAACCGCCATCAAGGGCGGGCGCCTGAACCCGTCGACGGCAGCGAGCCGCGCTGTCCATCGCTTGTCCCCCGCCTCCTCCCGCCTCTCCTCGCCCCGGCCGGGGCGGCCGGGTCACCCCTCTCCCCAGCGGCCCTCTCCGACCCCTGCGGTTGAACGCCGCTGCTTTCATCTCGGCCAGGTTGCTGCTGGGGGCTCCCCTTCCCCAGGGGGAATGACACTGCCGGCGGGCTGCGGGCGTGGCGCGAGGGGCACGGCGACGCCGCGCGCAAGCCGCCCCGACGCGGCGTGCGCCTCGGTTTGGGCGGAACCCCGCGGTGAAGGCCGTGGCCACCCATGATGGCGGGGGGGGGGGGTGGCTGTGGGAGTGGGCTGACCCGCTGTCAACGACTGCCGGTGCGTGCATCGCCGCCCGCGTTGCGCACGGGGAGCCGTCACGGGGGCGTCTGCGGGCAGGCAACACGGGGGGCGTGACGCTGGGGGGAGGGCAGGGGGTGTGCCTGGGTGCGGCGACCCGTGCGAGGCCGCGCCTCACTCCACGAAGCGGGTGCTCTCCGCCGCGGGTGCGTCGTGGACCCCACCGTCTCGCTCCGCCCCGGTGTGCACTATTTTTTTTTTTTTTTTGCGTGAGTGTGTGAGCACGCGCCCGCGGGACACGCCCGGCGTGCGCCGCGGGCAGTTGGTGGCGGGGCGGTCACCCCCGCGGCGGCGGCCGCCATGGACGTGGATGATGCGGACGGCCCGCCGGCGTGGCGGCCGCCCCGGGGCGGCGGCAGCGGCGGTGGCGGCAGCGGCAGCGGCGGCGACGGCGGCCGCCGCAGCGGCGGCGGCGCCAGCGGCAGCGGCGGCGACGGCGGCCGCCGCAGCAGCGGCGGCGGCGGCAGCCGACCGCGCGGCGTGCATACGCTCCGGCGGATGTGGGAGGTGGTGGACGGGGGCAGCTCCCGGGGGGGGGGGGCGGCGCGGACGACGCGGCGGGGGCCGCTGCGGCGTCCACACCAGGCGGCGGCGGCGGCGGCGGCGGCGGCGGCGGCGGCGGCGGCGGCGGCGGCGGCGGGCGGGCGCCAGCAGCTCCGGCCGGCAGCTGGCAGCGACCCCCCCGGGGCAAGCGCGTCGCGTCGTTGGCGGCGGCCTTATCCCCCGGCGGCGACGCAACGTCGGCTGCCGACAGCCCCGCGTGGGGCGCCGACGCTGCCGCCGCTGCCGCCGTGGCCGCCGCCGCCGCGTGGGGGTCCCCAGTCGGGGTGGGCGCCGCCGCCAGCTCGCCGCGGTGTGGCAGGCGCGGCGGGCCTGACGGCGGCGGCGGCGGCGGCGGCGGCGGCGGCGGCGGCGGCGGCGGCAGCGGCGCGGGGGCGACCGACGCGGCGGCCCCCAGCGAGTGGTTGGCCGCCGCGGCGGGTGGCGAGCGCCCCCGCCGGCGGCTGCTCGACGTGTGTGCCTCCCCGCTGGGCGGCGGCGAGGATGATGGCGGCCTGCTGTTTGCCATCCCGTCGAGTGGGGGGGGGGGGGGGCTGTCGGAGGAGTCGAGCACCGACGCGCTCGCGCTGACGCCCGCGTCGCTGGCGGTGTTTGGGGTGGGCGCGCCGGGGGGGGGGGCGCCACGGCGACGGCGGGGATGGCCGCCGCAGCGGCGGCAGTGGCGGGCGGGCGGGCGGGGGGGCTCTGCCGGAGCCCGTCGACGTTTGGCGGCGGCAGCGGCCGTCGTGGCGCATCGTCGCCGGGGGGGGACGCTGCGGATGCGGCGGGTGGCGGCGGTGGCGGCGGCTCCCGGCTCACGCGCAGCGGCAGCGGCGTCGGCGTCGGCGTCGGCCTGATGCGCAGCGGCAGTGGCCAGGTGCGCAGCGGCAGCGTCTTTGTGCGTAGCGGCAGCGGCTTTGGCATTGTTCGCTGCGGTAGCGGCGGCGGGATGACGCGCAGCGGTAGCGGCGGCGGCTTGGCGCGCAGCGGTAGCGGCGGTGGCTTAGCGCGCAGCGGCAGCGGCGGCGGCATGGCGCGCAGCGGGAGTATGAACGGGTTGGTTCGTAGCGCCAGCAGCAGTGATGGCATGGCGCACAGCGGCAGCAGCCGTGGCATGCGCGGTCGGTCCAGCACAGCCGGTGGCGGGGGCTCCAACAGCAGTAGCAGCCCGAGCACCTCTCTCTTGGCGGGTTTGTCGCCCTACTACCGCAGCGGCGGTGCTGTCGGCGGGCTCAACTCCGTGGCGGACCCACACCAGCCGTCCTCTGGTGCCCTGTCGCCGCTGAGCCGGCCCGTGCCACCGCCGCCCGCGCCGTGCCTGTTCCTCGACTATGACGTGGACAGCGAACCGTCCTTTTCCTCTGACGAGGACGAGGAGAGTGTCGCTGCGCCCACCTACCCGACCGTCGACCTGGCCGCCGCCACCCCAGCCGAGCGCGCGGCGGCGTACCGCCGGCGGGTGGCGCCGCCGCCGCCGCTGCCCCGCCTGGGCGGTGTGGGCAACGCGTCGCCAGTGGGCGGCGGCGGCAGCGCCCGCAGCAGCGCCGCGGTGGCGGGCCCTGCGCCGGGGTCTGCCATGCCCCTGAGCTCGGCCACCTCCACCGGCGGTAGCGGCGGTGTCGGCGGCGGCGGCGGCGGGGGCGCCATTGGCGTCGAGCGGGACACGTGCGCGTTCACCTACTCGCGGTCGACGGTGGCGTCGCCGGTGCCGCCGCCGCCCGTGCGCCGCACCGGCGCCCCCGACCGCGGCGATGACGCGGCGTGGCTGGCTGCGCGCGCCACGGGGGGGGCGCTGACGCCGACCCGACACCGGCGGGAGCGCGGCACGCTTGCGCCGCGCTCCCTGTCGGACGGTTCCAATGACGGGAGCAGCGGCGGCGGGTCAGCCGGTGGCGGCGGCACCTGGGCCGCTGGGGGTGGCGGTGGGAGTGGCGGTGGGGGGGGCGGAGGGGGCGGCGGCTCCCCGTTTGCGCATTCGGGCAGTTGGGCGGCCGCGGCGGCCGCCGAGAGCGCTGACGCTGGCGCGCCCATGCTGTCGCGTGACGCGGTCGTCGGCGGTGGGAGCGACCGTCGGGTGGGGGGGGGCACCTGCGCCTCTGGGGCTGCTGTGAGTGAGGGGCTGGCCGCTGACGTGGCGCGGAGCAGCTCGGGGAGCCTCGGGGGGGCGTCCAGCCTGAGCACCGTTAGCGGCGGGTCCACCATTTCGGAGCGGACCGGCTGGGGTGGGAGCCGCGGCGGGGGGGGTGGCAGCACTGGCCGCCGCGCGCTCGCGCGCGTCGCGGGCGGCCTGCACCGGCGCAAGAGTGGCGCGCCGCCCGTGGACGAGGCCGCCGCCGCGCCGCCGTCGGTAGACGCGGCGGCCAGCGACGTCGGCGACTCGGGCGGGGAGGAGGCTTCCGGCGGCGCGGCGGTGTCGCCGCGGCGGCCGGGCCGCCGCGCCCGCTCCTCTGCGCCGTTTGGCCGCCGATCGAGCGGTGAGGGCGGCGGCCGCCGCCGCGTGAGCGCGCCCTTGGCGTGTTCGCCGACCGCGGCGGAGCGGGCGGCGCTCGCGATGGCGGCAAGCGCGGGGGGGGGGGTGGGGGAGGGGGCGGGGGAGGGGCAGTCGATAGCACCGCCGCCACCGCGGCGGCCGCCCCTGCCGGTGGCGCTACGGTTGATGAGTCGGTCCCATCGTCACCCCGACGGCCAAGCGACAGCGGTGACTCGTCGCCGGCGCCGCAGCGGCCGTCACCGCGCCACGGCGACCGGGAGGTGCCACCATCCCCGCGGCGGCCAGGCAGCGGCGGCGGCGGCGCGCCAGTTTCGGCGCTGTCCCCGGCACGCCTGGCGCCACGGTCGAGCGGCACCCTCGTGACGGCCTACCAGCTGGACGCCCCGCCGGGCGGCGGCGGTGGCGAGCGCGGTGACCATCAGCCGGCCCGTGGTGGCGGTGGCGGCGGCGGCGGTGGCGGCGGCGGCGGCGGTCGTGGTGGTCGGACTCGGGCCAGCCTTGGCCGGCTGAGCAGCCTCGGCCGCCGCGCCAGCGAGTCGCTCGCCGCCGTCACGGGCGATGGGGACGTGGGCGGCCCGCCCGCCTCACCGGGCGGCAGCGGCCGCCGCGGCGCAGGGGGGGGGGCACCTTGGAGCGGCGGCGGCGGCGGCAGCAGTCGGCCGTTTGCACGCTCCAAGTCGCGGACGCTGTCGTCCCCTTTTCGGCGGCTGTCTGGCGGCGCCGCTGGCGGTGGCGGCCGCGGCGGTGATGGTGGTCATGGCGGCGCCGCGGGCACCCTCCTCCCGTCGTCCCCAGTGTCTCCTGGGGTGATCTCGCCGCGGCTGTCGCCGCCTTTGAACGGCGTGGTCGGCGGTGGCGGCGGCGGCGGCAGCGTCCGCCGCTCTAGTCCTGGTGCGCCGTCGGCCCCTCCCCCGCCCCCCCCGGCGGCCGCCGCAGACGACGGCACCGGCGCGCGCGGGGTGACCTTTTTCACCCGCCTCGGCCCCGGCGCGGCGCTCGCCGCGGTCGCCGACGCGCTCGTCACGCTCGGCGTCGACCGGGTGGTGCTGGACCGCGCGTCGGGGGTGGTGCGCGCGACGCTGTCGCCGCAGGGGGCGGGAGGGGATGGCGCCGCTGCCGCCGCCACCGCCGCCGCGGCTGGCTCTGCTGGCTCTGCGTTGGTGGTGGTCGACGGTAGCCGCGGCGGCCACACGCCGCGCCTCGCCGTCGACGTCCGCGACCTATCCGCGGCGGCGCGCGACGGCACGGGCGGCGTGCGGGCGGACGCGGCCGCAACGACGCGGGTGCGGGTGCGGCGGTCCAAGGCGGACCTGTGGCGGACGGACGTGGGCACGCTGGGGCACGTGGCCAACGTGCTGGCGGTCGGGGTGGCCGCGACGGAGCGGGCCGAAGCGGCCGCCGCGGCGGCGGCGGCGGTTGGGGGGGCGGGGGAGGGGAGCGGCCTGCGGGGGGGGCGGGTGGCGCCGGCCGACCCGTACTGATGAATGTGCTGGGGGGGGGGGGAGGGCGCCGGTGACAACGCTGCCAAGGCGGGGCGGTGGGGTTGGCGGGGGGGGGGGACGCGCGTGGAGGACCAGGTGTGGCCGAAACGGTGTGGCCACACCAAGGGCAAGGCCGTCGTCGACCGGCAGGCCGCGTTGGTGCGCGTCAAGGCGGCGGTGGATGCGAGCCGCGCGTTGGGCGACCGGTACGTGTGGGGGTGGGGGTGGGGGGGGCGAGACTCGAGGGGGGATGGGGGGGGGGGGGGGTTGGGGGCTGACGGCCGGTGAGAATGCCCTGCACCCCGCGGTGAACGCGTGCCGGGATGGCTCGCTTTGCTCGAGGGGTCTGCTTGTGGTTGCCACTTTGTACTCCTCGAGTGCTGTGCTGACGGGCCTGTCTGACGTGTGGTGTTCCCTACGTTCGATTGCTCTGTGCTCAACTGCTGCCCGCAACCCCCGCCGCCACAGTGGCCCCGTCCGTGTCGCCCGCACCGACGCGGCGCGCTTCTCCATGGACGAGGCCCTCACGCGCGTGCGCCTCCTCTTTGCCGAGGCCGGCGCGGAGATCACCTTTGTCGACGCCCCCCGCTCGCACGCGGAGCTCGCCACCGTCGGCGCCGCGACGGGCGGGCCCAAGCTGGCCAACATGCTGGAGGCGGGCCAGACGCCGCTGCTGTCGGCAGCCGAGCTGGGCGCGCTCGGCTTTTACGCTCGCCGCCTACCCCCGCTGACGCTGGTGTCCACGTCGATCCGCGCGATGGAGGCGGCGCTGGCGGCGCTCGCGGCGGGGGGGGGGGGACACCCCGGCCGGGCGGGAGCTGCTCAGCAGCTTTGCGCACGCGCAGGAGGTGGCGGGCTTTGATGACTTTTACGCCCTCGAGGACCACTACGCGGCGCTGGGGGGGGGGGGGGGGGGGGGGGGGTGCCGCCGCCCGATGCGCTCGCCGACGTGCGCGACGGCAAGGTGGGGGGGGTCCACGATGGGTAGGGGGGGTCCACGATGGGTAGGGGGGGTCCATGATGGGTAGGGGGGGTGGGGGGGACAGGGGGACGCGTGGAGTGCGGGCCAGTGGCCTGCTGCTGGTGTGTGCTGTGCGCGCCGCCGATGGGGTGCCGCACCGCGAGGTCCGCCGCGAAAAAAAAAAAAAAACGCGGCGTGTTGGGGGAAGTGGTTAAGAAGGAAACGGACTGACACCATCGCAGAGGCGGGGGGGTAGGGGCTGCAGGGCGGCGGAAAAGAGTGCTCGACGGCAGCTACAAGCCTTTGTTGTCACCAGACGATGCCGCCGTCCCCCCCCCACCCACCCTCTCGCCTAGTCTGGCGTCGCGTACCACCGGTTGCTCGCGAGGTGCTCGACGAGGTAGTCGGGCCCAACCTCGTCGTACTGCGCCCGCGTCACGCCCGCGGCGGCGTACGCGTCCCCCCCCCGGCTCGCCCACAGGGCCCCCCCCCGCCACGCGTCGCGCAGCGGGTCTGCGGCGGTCGTCACGCCCGCAACAACGGCCGCCCCCCAGTCGGCCGGCAGCCGGCAGCGGACGTCCGTCACCAGCCGCCGCGCGTACCCCGGCAGCAGCGCGGGCCCGCCGGTCAGGAAGAGGTGCGCCGCCGCGCGGCGGACGCCCGCGGCGTCGCCGTAGAGCGCCGCCGCGCGGGGCGGCGCGAGCGCCAGCGCCGCCGCCTCGGCAATCCCGCACTGGTCGACGCCGAGGAGCGGCGGCCGGAAGAGCACCTCGGGCGCGCGGCAGCGGTCGACGGAGAGGCGGAGCTCGCCGGCGGGGGCGGGCGCGTAGAGGGTGCGCGCGCCGGTGGGGGGGCGGAGGTCGTCGGGCGCGGCGGCGGCGGCGTGGGTGGACGGCAGCTCGCCGGTGGAGACCATGTCGGCCAGCTCCGCGGCCAGCTCTGCCAGCCGCGTGTTGGCCGCCGCCGCCGCCTCCGCCGCCGCGGCCGACGAGCCCGCCGACGTTAGCTGCTGGTACACGTCCCAGTCCTCGTCGTTGGCGCCAAACGTGTCGTCGGCGTCGTCGCCACCGGCGGCGCCGCCGCCGCCGCCCCCGCCGCCGCCACCCGCGCCGCCCGCCGATGACTTGCGCCGCCGCTTGCCCGTCGGCGGGGCGGGGACGTCCCCGCCGCCGGCGGTGGTGCCACCCCCACCCCCACCACCACCCGGGGCGCCCCCCCCCGCCCCCCCCCACCATCACCGCCACCCCCATCGGCGGCACCCCCTCCACCCGGGCCGGCATCCCCCCCCCCCCCCCCCCCGCCGTGGCGCCACCGCTGTGGACGGCCAGCAGCCGCATGCGGTTGCGGCTTGCCGACGAGCGGCGGTCCGAGCCCGCCGCGACGGCGCTCGCGGCGGCCTTTAGCCGCGCCAGCAGCCCCGCCTGCTCCGCCCGCAGCGCCGTCGCGTACGCCGCCGGGTCCGCCGCGCGGCGCGCGGCGGTCGCCGCCGCCGCCGCCGCCGCCGCCGCCCGCGCGGCTGCCTTTTCCGCCGCCACCCGCGCGCGCGCGGCGGCGGCGCCGCGCATCATCTTGAGGCGGCGCTTGACCTTGAGGTCCGCCGCGGGGAGGTCCGCGTCGGGCGTTGCGAGCAGCGCGTCCTCGGCCGCGACGCGCTCATGCGCGGCGGTGACGGAGGCGGCCTTCGCGGCGCCGAGCGCGGCGGCCGCGTCGGCCACTTCGGCTTCGGCGGCGGCGAGCGCGTCGGTGACCGCGCCGGGGGGGGGGAGCCGCCGGTGGGCGAGGTAGAGGAAGAAGGCGTCCTCGTCGGCGTGGCGCAGCGACACGGCGCGCCGGAGGGGCGTCGCCTTGGCCAGGGCGGCCAGCAGGGGAGCCGCCTCCTCCTCGGTGTAGGGCACCGGCGGCAAGGGGGTGGGCGTGGAACCCGGAGCCGGCGACGTGCCGCGGGAGGGCGCGCCGCCGCCCTTGCCGCCGCTCTTGCTACCAGACCGCCCGGCCTTGGCCTTGCCCTCCCCGGACGGAGACAGGGACGACCGCTTGACGCGGGTCTTGCCCTCCGCGTCCCCGCTGTCGCCACCCCCCTCGTCGTCGTCCTCCATCTCCACGTCCTCGTCTTCCAGCTCCAGCTCCACGTCCTCGTCGTCGTCATCATCCTCATCCGCGTCGGGCTCGGCGGCGGCGGCACGCCGCGGTCGTCCCCCACGGCGGCGACGACCGCCGCCACCGCCGCCGCCACCGCCCCCGCCGCCGTCGCTATCATTGTCATCGTCGTCCGCTTCCGCCGCCGCCGCCGCCGCCGCCGCCGCCGCCGCGTCGCGCTTGGCCTTTTTCGCCGCGAGCATCTTTTTCATATTCTCCCGCCGCGCCACCGCCCGGCGGGCCAGCTCCTCTGGCGACGGCCCCGCCGCGGCGGCCGCCGCGGCCGCTGCCCGCGGCAGCCGCACCCGCCGGACGGCGGCGTCAAACGCGGCCGCGTCGTCCCGGAGCGCCGCCAGCTCCGCCCCATAGTCGGCCGCCACGTACGCGGTCGCCGCGACGAGCGCGTCCGCGTGGTCGCCGCGCAGCGCCGGCCCGTCGTCGGGGTGCAGCAGCTGCACGCGGCGGAGGAGGGTGGCCGAGACGGCCGCGCCGCCGACGTCGACGCGCACCGCGCCGGCGGCGGCAAAGCGGCCGCCCGCGACGGGCAGCACGTGGGACGCGGCGTGGCCGGCCGACACGACGAGCGCGTCGGGGGCGGCGTAGGTGAGCGGCGGCAGCGACCCGCCGCCGCCGCCGCTGCTGCCGCCGTCGGCCAGAAACGCCCCCCGCCCGGCGGGCCCCTCCCGGTGCGTATTGCAGTTGTACAGGTACGAGAGGAGCCCGTCGACGGCGTACGTGACCGCCGGCGCGCCGTACGCCTCAAACAGCACCTCGGCGAGCGCGCCGCGCACCGCGTTGGGCACCGCCGGCGCCTCGGTGAGCAGCACCCGGTGGGGCAAGCCCGGCACCTCGCCCAGCCCCAGGTGCAGGAGCACCCCGTCGAGCAGCCGCTCGGCGGTGGTCGCCCCCCACGGCAGGTTCCCATCGTACGGCGACCGGCTGACGCCGCGCGTCGCGGGCGCGACCGCCGCCGCGCCAATCGCAAACCGCCGGTGGCCGGTCGCGTCGTCGCGGACGCGCGCGACGCGGGACGGCTCGTCGAGGCGCGGGAACGCGGCGGCGCCCGCCGCGGCGGCGGCGGACCAGTCAGAGGAGAAGCCCGCGCGGACGGCGGCGGCGCCCATGTCAATGACCACCGACGCGGCGGCGGGCACGCGCAGGCCACGGTACGCGGCGGGGGTGAGGGGGCGGCCCCAGTGGGGTGGGGGGGGGGGGGGGGGGGGGGGGGCGGGGGGGGGGGGGTCACCCCACCGGCCAGCGGCAGCCGCAGCGAGGGGGGGTAGCGCGCCGCGGCGAGGCCGGCGGGCGTCGCGTGCACCTCATTGTCGTCGCCGAGGAAAAAGTGGGGGGCGGGGGGGGGGGGGGGGGCGGCGCCGCCCTTGGGCGCCCGCGCCTCCCCGCCGCCGCTGTCGCCGCCACCGCCGCCGCCGCCGCCGCCGCCGCCGCCGCCGCCGCCGCCGCCGCCGCCGCCGCCGCCGCCGCCGCCGCCGCCGCCGCCGCCGTTTGCATGCGGTCCAGCCCCGCCCGCCGCCGCCGCCGCCGCCGCCGCCGCCGCCGCCGCGGCCGCCCCGCTGCCGCCGCCCCCACCCGGCGCCCGCCCGTCCGCCGCGGCCGCCGCGTCGGCCATGCGCACATCCCCAACGGCGGCGGCGGCGGCGGCGGGCGGCATGGCCGCGCCGGTTCCAGGACGCGGCGGCAACAGCGCGGGGGGGGGGGGGGGGGGCCCGACGACCGGCACGGGCACGGCGCCGCAGCGGCCGCCGGGGCCACCGCCGACGACCCGCGTCGCACGCGGCGGCGGCGTGGGCCGCCCGCCGCCGCCGCGGTCGCCCCCGCCGGCCGCCGCGGGTAGCGTCGCGGGCCGCCGCGGGTAGCGTCGCGGGCCGCCGGCGGCGCGCGACCGCCACCGCCGCCGCCGCCGCCGCCGCCGCCGCCGCCGCCGCCGCGACCGCCGGCCGCGGCGCGCGGGGCTGGGCGGGCGCGCGCGCCGGGTGGAGAAAAACCGCCAAGGCGACGCGCGGGGCGCGGCGGCGACCAAGGCCGGCGCTGGTCATCGATTGGCTCGCGCTGGTGCCAACGGTGGTGGCGTCCGTGGCATCGTCCAACAATCGAGGGACTCGAATTCTCGGCGGGTTTGTGTGTCATTATGTCAAGTCCGATGTGCCCTGCACTCTCGTCCTAGCTAGGAAAGTGCCAGTGCAAGTTGGTGGAGTTTCCGCCTCTGAAGAGTCCCTGACGGATTGTATTTTCCTGGCATACACGGGGGCATACTCCTGTCTCTCCTGCCACTTTCGCGCCTTTTTTTTTTTTTTTTTTTTTTTTTTCGTGCGCGAGGCACCGTCGGCGTGCGCCGCGCGCCACGCCGCGCGCCTTGTTCGCGCTCCCGCCGCGGGCGGCGGCAGCGGGACGAGCCCGCCACCTGCCGTGGGTGCCCTCGCCCGCCTGTCGGCGCGCCGGTGGAGACCACGCGCTGCGCCCGCCGGTCGGCCCGTGCGGTTCCACGGTCGCCGGCCGGCGCCCCCCCCCCGGTGCGAGCCGTGACGCCTCCTGACCCCCCCAAGAGCGCGCCGCACCTGCCGCCGCCGCCGCCGCCGCCGCCGCCGCCGCTGGCCCCGCCGCGTGCGCCCACCACCGCGCCCGTTCACGCTCGCTGGGCGCCCCCCTCACCGCCGCCAGCCTGTGCTCCCGCTCTCGCCACCCCCGCTGGCGGTCGCGCCCCTCCCCTCGCCGCGTCGCCCCGCGGGGCTCGCCCGCCGGCGGCCATGGCCCCCCCCGCCGACGCCCCAGACAGCCCCGCCGGCTCCGCCGTCGAGGCAACGACGCTGGCAGCGACGGCAGCGGCGGCGGCGGCAGCGCCGCTGCCAGCCCCGCCGGCGGTGCCGCCCGTGCCGGCGGCGGCCGCCGACGCCGCCGTGGCGGCACCCGTCCATGGCGCCGCCGCCGCCGCCGCCGACGCGGCCGCGGCCGACGCGGCGGCCACCAATGGTGCGGCCGCGGCGGCCGCCGCGGCGGCAGCGTCGGCCGCCGCCGGCGGCCGTGCCAAGCGCGTGGCGTTCCAGGTGCCAGCCGCCGGTGTGGCGGCTGGTGGCGGCGACAAGGACGGCGGCGACGGCGACGACGGCGACGACAACGACGACGACGACGACAATGACGGCGACGACGACGACGACGACGACGACGACGACGACGACGACGACGACGACGATGGCAGCGGGTCGGAGGGTGCGGCCGCCGACGGCGCCGCCGCCGCCGTCGCCGCCGCCTTTCCACCCGGCCTGCTGTCGGCGGTGCTCTGCCGCGGCGGCGTCGGGCCGCTGCCGCTGCACGCCGCCGCGGCGGCGGGGGATGTCGCCACCATTGGCAAGCTCCTGCGGGGGGGGGCGCCAGCAGCGGCGGCCGGCCACGCGGCGGCCGCGGCGGCCGCCGCCGCCGGCGCGTCGGGCGACGCGGCCAAGGCCGCGGCGGCGGGCGCGGCGGTAGAGGCGGCGGCGGCTGCGGGCCCGCCGACGAGTGGCGCCGCCGCTCAGGCTGCGGACGCGGCGGTGGCTGCTGGCGGCGCCGCGGGCGGCGGGGCCCCTCTGGGCGCGCCCGCCAAGGGCGCCGCCGACACGCGCGTGGCCGCCGCGGCGGGCGGCAGCGGCGCGGCCGCGGCTGGGGCGCCCGCTGACGGCGCTGCCAAGACCCCCGCGGCGGCTGCCGCCGACGGTGCCGCCGCGGCCGTGGCTGCCGACGGGGCGGCTGCTGCGGGCGGCGGCGCGCGCGTGGGCGACGACGCTGCGGCTACCGCCGCCGACGCCGCCGACGCCGCCCCCGCAGACGACGACGGGAGCAACGACCACACGGATGACGGCGGTGGCGACGGCGACGACAGCGACGGCGACAGCGACCGCGACCGTGCCGCCGACACGGACGGCACGGACGACGATGCGGGCGGGGGCGGGCTCCCCCCCCCCCCCCCCCCACCGTCCACGACACGGACATCTACGGCTACACCGCCCTCCACATTGCCGCCGAGGCGGGCCACGCGCCCGCCGTCACCGCCCTCCTCGCCGCGGGCGCGGACGCCGCCGCCACCACCCGCCTCCACGCGTGTACGGCGCTCCACTACGCCGCGTGGGGCGGCCACGCCGCGGCGGTGACGGCGCTCCTCGCCGCGGGCGCCGCCGTCGACGCGCGGACCGACACGGGGCGGACGGCGCTGTACCAGGCGGCCGCGGGGGGGCACGGCCGGGCGGTCGCGGCGCTGCTCGCGGGGGGGGCCGACCCGCGCGTGGCGGAGGGGGGGGGGGAGACGCCCGCCGCCGCCGCGCCCCGGGGGACCACCGTGCGCGCGGTGTTGGAGGCGGCGGCGGTGGCGCGCGCCGCCGCCGGTGGGGTGCCGCCGGTTGGGGGGGGGGGGGGGGGGGCCGAGCTGCCGCCGGGGGGGGGGGGGGCGCACCGGCCGCGCCGGCCGCGCCGGCCGCGCCGGCCGCGCCGGCCGCGCCGGCGGCGGCGGTCGCCGCCGCCGGCGCGGCGGCTGGCCGCCACGCCCCGCCGCCGCCCGGCGGCACGGCGCCGCCCAGCGGCGGTACGGTGGCGGCGCCCGTGGCGTCGGCGCTGCCCGCGGGGGTGGCCGCCGCGCCGCTGCCCACCGACGCGGACGGCGCCGCCGCGGCGGCCGCGGCGGCGGCCAAGCGCGGCCGTGCCGACGCGGACGGCGTCGCGGCGGCGGCCGCGGCGGCGGCCGACGCGCCGCCGGCGGCGGCGGCAAAAAAGGCGCGCACCGAGGCGTGAGCGGGTGGGGCGGGATTGGCGGCCGGGGACCGCCGACGCGCCGGCGGCGGCGGCAAAAACAGGCGCGCACCGAGGCGTGAGCGGGTGGGGCGGGATTGGCGGGCGGGGCGCGCCGGCGGGGAGGGGGGTGGGGGGTGGGGGGGGGGGGGGGCCGGTCGGCCGGGTCGCCGGCCTGGGGGGCGGGCGGCGTCCTGGGCATGGCCAGTGGTGGCCTGGCAGCCGTACGCGCCGGCAGGCGCTGCTGTTTTTTTTGTGTGTGTCGGTGTGCGTGGGGGTAGGTGGGGGTGTGCCTAGGACGGCCGCGTGGGCGTCACGGCCAGTCATGACGACCGCCGGGCGCCGTGTGGACGGATGGCCGCCGGCCGCCGGTGCCCAGCGGCGGCTGCCAACGCCGGCCTCTTTTTTTTTTTTTTTTTTTTTCCCTGTGGTGGCAGGCGGCGACCACGCGCGGTGGCGGCCACGCGCGCGCGCGGCGGCGCGCAGACAGCGGGCTCCTCCCCCCTCGGCCGCCGGCGCGCCCACGCCCACGCCCACCGGCGCCCCCCCCCCCCCCCCCCCCCCCCCCCCGGTGCGCCCGCCCCGTCCCCGCCGCCACCGCCTGTCACCAGCCCCCAAGGGGTCGCCGCCGCCGCCTGCCGCGGCGGCGCCGCCGCCGCGGCTGCCACGGGCGGCCGCCCCGGCGGCGGGCAGACGCCGCCGCCCGTGGCGGCGGCCGCCCCCCCCCCCCCGGCGGCCGCGCCGCGCGCCGCCGCCGCCGCCGCCGCGGCGGCCGCGCGGCCGCGCGACGCGCCGGGGGGGGGGCGCCGACCGCGCCACGCCGCCGCGGCGGCGGCCGCGGCCGCCGCGGCCGCCGCGGCCCGCCGCCGCCGCCGCCGCCGCCGCCGCCGCCGCCGTCGCGCGGTGGTGCCGCCGCGCCGGTGGGGGGGCGCCCGCGGGCGGCGCGCGGGTGTGGGGTGGGGTGCCGCGGCGGGCGTGGCGGGCGGGCAGCGGGGGGGGGGGGGGGGGGGCGCCGCCGCCACGGGCAGACGTGCTGGAAACCGCCACGCGCGGGGGGGACACGGCCGACGCGCACCCCACGGGGGGGCGGATGAAAAACACCGTGGACCCTGACGGGCGTGACGGGGGGCAGCGGCGTGGCCGCGGCGGCGCGCGCAGCAGGCAGAGCCCACCGCGGCCGCCCAGACAAACACCGACGCCATCCCCTCAAACCCCACCCCCCCCCCCCACCCCCCCCTTCTCCGTCCATCCCGTCCACCCACCCCCTTTTCAGTTCCCTTTCCGCTCCGCCTCCGCGCCCCCCCCCCCCCCCCCCCCCGCTTTCAGCCCACCCCCTCCTCCCATCCATCCCCCCCTTTACGCACGCCCCACCACCGCCGCCCACGCGGCGGCCACCCACCGCGCGGCGGCGGCGGCAGCCGGCGCCCCCCCCGCCAAAAACCGTCCCGCGGTCGCCTCCCGCAGCAGCCCACACGACGCGGCCGCCGACACGGGCACGAGCAGCGACCGCGCGACGCGCACCGGCACGGCGGTGGTGTAGGCCGACACGCGGACGCCGTCAACGACGAGCGCCCCCGACGGCGTGTGCGGGTTGTACAGGCCCGACGCGGTGGCGGGCGCGACCGCCACCACCCGCCCGCCGTCGGCGGTGGCGGCCGCGGCGGCGGCCGCGCCGTCGGCGGTCGCCACCAGCGGCAGCACGTCACCGACCGTGACCGACCCGGCGCGCGTCAGCGCCCAGCCGTCGGGTGCGGCGGTGGACGCGGTGTAGACAAGGTGCCCGACCGTCGCGACGAGCACCCGCCCCGCCGCGGTCGTGAGCGCCACATAGTCGCCCGTCGCGGCCGCGTCGCGGTGGGAAAAGAGCACCACCGGCTCAAACGTGGTGGCCGACACGCGGACGCGGTCACCGAGGCGGAGGTCCGCCATCGCGACGGCGCCGCGGGCCTCCACGTCCACCGTCGCGGTGGCGGGGAAGCACACCGACTCGTCCGCGTCGGCGGTCGGTGACGCCGCCGTCACGCCGTCGCCATCCTCCCCGCGGGCGCCGCCCTCACCCCCGCCGCCGTCGCCGCCGCCCGCATCGCCGCCCGTCGACGCCGAGTAGACACACGACTGGCGGGTCGTGTCGGGGAACTGGACCGACAGGAAGCGGGTGGCGGCGGGGAGCTCCACCGCGTCGGCGCCCGAGCCCACCGTCAGCGCGGCGGCGCCGCCAAAAAAGTAGGCCGCCGTGTTGACCGGCCACTCCCAGCGGCCACACGTCAGCGGCTCGGCGACAATGCCAAACGTAAAGCCGCTGTCCGCGGCGCGGAGGACGTCCGCGGTCGGCCCCGTCACCCCGTCCGCGGTGCCCGGCAGGACCGCCACCTCCCCGCCCGCCGCGCACGCGGCGCCATCCACCACCAGGGACGCGGCCGACAGGGACGTCACCGCCCCGCCGCCGCCGCCCTCGTCGCCGTCGCCGCCGTCCGCGTCGCCGTCGCCGCCACGGATGACGACGGTCTGGGGGCAGCCCGCGGCGGCGCCATTCGACAGCGCCCACGACGCCGCCACCGCCGACGCGTCCACGGCTTGCCGGGCGGTGGCGGCGGCGGGCAGCCGCACCGCCGCCGCCGCGGCGGCGGCGTGCGGCGGCGGCAGCGCGCCGAGCACCGACGCCGCCGCCGCGGCCGACGCGAGGAGCGACGGCACCGCCGCGGCGGCGGCGGCGGCGGCGGCCACGGCGGGCGCCGCCCGGGAACGCCGGCGCGTCATGGTGGGGAGCGGCACGGAGCGCCACGCAAAGGACAGAGGCAATAGGGGGGACAAAGGGAAATGGGGGACGCGAGGAGGGGGGTGGGTGGGGGGGGGGGGGGGGGGGGGGGGGAAGAGGTTGCTAGTCACGGGGTTGAGGATGGAGTGGCGTGCGGGGGGAGGGGGGGGGTGGGGTGGGAGGGGGACGTGGGGAGTCTGCAAGGTGGAAGAGACGGTGGAGGGGGCAACGGCGCCGTGCACACAGTGCCGGCGGGGGCAGGGGGGGGAGACCACGCCGCGGGCGGCACAAGGGGCGGCGGGCGGCCGCGCACAGCGGGTGGCGCACGCTCCCCCCCCCCCCAAAAAAAACGCCGTCGGCGGCGGCGCGGCCCGACGACGCGGGGCACGACGGGCGCGGCCACGCGGCCGCCGCCGCCGCCGCCACGCGGCCGCCGCCGCCGGCCGCCACGGGCGTGCCGCGCGGCGCGGCAGCCGCGGCGGCGGTGGGCCGCACCGCCGCCCCCCCCCCCGCCCCCCCCCCCCCCCCCCCCGCCGGCCGTCGCCCACCGCGGCAGGCGCGCCCCGCCCCGCCCCGCGCGCGCGCAGGCGCACACGCCGCCGCCGCCGCGGGCGCGGCGCGCGCCTCGGCGGACAACGCTGCCGCGGCGGCGGCGCCGTGCACAAGCGGGAGGGGTGCGCGCCGCGCGGCGGGGCTGGCGCCGTCGACGGCGGCGGCGGCGACGGCGACGGCGACGGCGGCGGCGGCGGCGGCGGCGGCGGTGGCGGCGGCGGTGGCGGCGGCGGCGGTGGCGGCGGCGGGGGGGGGGGGGGGGGGGGGAGTGCGGGGGCGTGACAGGAGCACCGGCCGCCTGGCCACACCCCACGACCTGGGTCTCGGGAACAGCTCGGGGGGGGGAGGGGAGGGGGGGGGGCGGGATGGGGGGAGTGTGACGACCGGCCCAGGGGGGTACGCCCAGCGGCCGGCACGCGGCGGCGGCGGCGGCCGCCCACCGTCGCGCGCGAGGCCTGGACTGTCCGCGGGTGTGGGAGGGGAGGGGGGGTGGGTGGGGGGGGGGGGTGTGGTGGCGCTCACGGGGCGCCGACAGCGGCGGCCGACGGCCGGCGGGGGCGCGGCCGCGGCGGCCGGCCGGGCAACGTTGCTGCGCGCGCCGCCCTCCCGGCCACCCCCCCCTGGAACCGAGGCGCGCGCCACCAGCGGCTGGCGGGGACCCTCCGTCACGGTGAGTTGGGTCGTCGTGTGTCTGGCGGGACGGCCTGTGGCGGAGCCACCGGTGCGTAGGGGCGATCAATGTCTACGGTCGGCCCGTGGGTGATTGGTGCATGAATGTGGACGATCAGCGGTTGTGACTAGATCCCAGGTGTGTGCGCGTCCGTGTCCAACTCTTCTTGGCCAGGTGCGCAGGTGTGTGTGTGGCGGACGACCCGGTCGTGCAGCCGGCGCGCCCGGCGCTCGCCCAAACCGCGCCGGCGGGCGCGCCGCCCACGCCCGCCGGCGCGCGCCCAGCAGACGCGGCTGCCCATGCCAAGGCGCCGCGGTCTTGGCGTCGGTACGATGGCGGGTGCGTGCGCTGCCAGTGCTGCGCGGGTGGTCCCCCACGGTCGACCGCCGACGCGCGCGTGGCCGGCAGGGGGCGCTCCGCCGGCGGCCACTGCGGATCCCAAACCGGTCGTTTGGGTCGCAAATGGGGGGCTTAGCATCTATTCCGTGAGCCCTTGGGTAGTCATTGGGGTTGTTGCCGCCTCGCGCGCTCGGCGCTGCGTTGGCGGACGCCTTGCGTGGCGCAGCGCTGGCCACGTCCGCTCTGGCCGACGCCCTGCGCAGTCGGCCCGTTCCCCCTCTGTGTACGCTTGTCCCACGGACGATGCAGCGGGCACCGTCGCCGCTGCCGCCGCCGCCGCGGCAGCTACCGCCGTCGCGGGAGTGCGCGGCAGACCGAGCTGCGACCCGGCGGAGCAGCAACGCCCAACTTTCCAAACAGTTTGACTGTGGATCTGGCGCTTTTCTTCGGACAAAACTTCTGTTCGAGTGACATATCTGGCAATCAAGTCTCTAAGCGATTTCCCTGGTGTTGTGATTTTCATCAACGATGGACCTTTGAGATCTCCCCTGCGTGTAGTGGTTGGACCTCTAGGCGGTGATGGCGACGGCCACGTTGGCAGAGCGATGGCCTGCCTCGGCGCAGAAGGAAAGACCAGAAACGTAGAGCTGGCAGCCCCGTCGATGAGGAGCTGGAAGGGGGTGCTGCTGTAGCCGACGACCACACGCCCGCACGGCCTGCTCGCGTGCGGCCGCCTCACGCCGGTCAATCGGGGCACAACGCAACGGCCAGCTGCGGGCGGTACGTGCGCGCGCCTCCGCGTCGGTCGCCGCGGCACGCGTGCGCCGCCAATGGGGCCCGTGTAAGCCTGAGACCCCGCTGCGCGGCGCGCGCCGGCGCGGCCAGCAGGCGGCCCCGCGCCGTCGGCGCTGGTGAATCGGCGCACACAGACGCGCACAGCGCGGGCCACCGGGGGTGCCCTCCCTGCCGGCCACGTCGCGCTGCGGTGGGCCACGCCGGGCCGCCCGCCCGCGGGGGGGGGGGGGGGGGGGGGGGCCGCCGCGGCCTCTCACTGGGGGCCTACCTCGCGCTCCTGCGCGGTGACGGGGTCGGGGGTGGGGTTGGATCGGCGCGGGGGATGATGGTGACGGAATCCGTGGAGGAGGTCGTCGACCAGCAGCACCACGGCGGGATGGTCGGTCGCGCATTGCACAAGCCGCCTCTTCCCCGCTCCCCGCCGTCCTGGCTGCTGCATGTACTGATCTTCATACCACGGACGGCTCCACCCTTCTCCCCCCCCAGCCGTCCGCTCGGGGTGGTATTGGACTCGAGGAAGCGACCCAGTGTTGCGGTGGCGCACCCCTTTCGCCGACACCGCCACTGTGCACCCGACGCGGTCTTGTGCGTCTTGGCAGTGTCTCCACTACTAGGGACACGACGCCGGGCGCGCGGGGTCCGGGGGCCGCTCACTGGCGGCCAAGGGTCGACGGCGTCACCGCCGGCCGGTGCCGCGCGGGGGATCTCGCTGGCCGTCGCTCGCCGCTGGGTCCGTGCCGTACCCACGATCGCTGGCAACCCGCCGTCGTGTGGTTGGTTTGGGGGGCGCGCGCCCGCCCATCGAGGGTGGGTTTGGCCCAAGGTTCGCGTGATCATGGAAAATTGTACTGTTTCACAAATTGTGTTATTTACTTCAATTGTCTGATTGTGGGCGCCGCGTGCTTCACGCAGCAGCGCGTGGCAAGGACAATTCTGTTAGGTTTTCATTCGCCTGGTGGAGAATGGGGACCGTGGAGGGTGCTCGCCGTGGAGGGTGCTCCGCGGGCGCCCCCTGCCGACCCCGCCGACACCCTCCTCGCCCCCACCATCTTTCTTGACGCGGTGGAGGGTGTGCCGGCCACTACAAAGAAGCTGGTGGCATCGTTTGGAGGCATCAAAGGGCCCACCCGCGGAGTGGCTGCGGATGCGGCGGCTGCATCAGCGGCCGCGGCGGCCATCCTGTCCAGGGGAACCCGCCCCACGACCCCCACCGAGGTGGCCGCGTCGATGGCTGCTTACCAGTGAGCCGTTGTGGACATCCTCCGCCGTGAGTACGTCAGTCGGTTCCACTTCCCCTCCGGTGAGGTACTGGCTGTTTGAAGCCGCGGCGGCAAAGGTGGATTGAAAGCACCCACCCGCCCTCGCCGACGCGGCCGCCGCCGTCGCACGGGGGGCGAAGCGGTTGTGGCTCCGCCGCGGCCATGGGGTGGACACCCTCAAGTACCGGTATCGCCCCCCGACCTACCCGTTCTTGCCCCTCGGAGCGCGCCCCAAGAACCGCGGCGCCGAGACGGCGGTGCCCTCAGTACCAGTAGAGCATCACCCGTCCACCGCCGCGGAGCTCCGCACCCATACCGGCATTCTGTGAGAGACCAAACTGGCGGTCGTCAAGAGGCGGCAGCCGGTGGACCACACCGGCAGGGTGGTGGCGGCCTATTGGGTGGGTGTGGGGCCAAACCGGGTGCGCCGCTTTCCCTACCAGTACGCTACGGAGTGGGAGGAGGAGACATTTGCGTACTACGCAGCGGCAGGGATGAACAAGGTCTCTGGGGTGCGCCCGTCAGTGCCCCGCCGCGGGCGCCCCCCCCCCTTACCCCCCGCTAAGGAGCTGCCGGGCGCACCGCAATCGGCAGTCGGTCAAGGTGTCGCGAGAGGAGAGGTGAGAGACGACGCGTGAACCTCCCCGCCTGTCCGCGAGAATCCCTCTGGCCACCCTGCCGCACGTCGCCGACGCTGTCGCCACTACCCCCTGTCAAAGGGGTCTCCCCTCCCCCGCCGCCCTGCGCAGAATGGGTCTACCAGCGTGTGCAATGAGGTGTTGGGGAAGCAGAACCTCTCAGGCCGGGGGCAGCGCGGCGCTGTCGGCACCATCGAAGGCGGCGGCGGGATCAGGGGCACAAGGCGCCAGCTCCGATGGGGTTGCAGAGGCGGCCAAGAGGGTGGCGGCCATGGCAACGGCGGCGAGCAGCATGGCGGCGGCGCCCAGCGGCGACGCATGTTGCCACGTGGGCGCGTCCCACGTAGAGCGACCTGTCCGCCGTGGCGCCCGGCCGCCGCGGGGGTGAATGGCGACGGCAGTCACACCACCAGCAGCGGCCGGCGCGCCTCCGGTGCGGTCGAGGGGCTGTATGTACCACAATCAGTCGCCGCCGGTGTGGCTGCCGTCGTCTTCGCCCTCCGCCCGCCAGTCGAGACGGCGTCCCGGTCACCGCGGCGGCAACGCGGCAGGGGCCGGGAGGGAGGGACCGATTGAAATCGATTTGCTCGTGGGTCCCGTATTGACGGATCAAATTGGCCGCGATGGTGGACCACCTTACTTAAACACAGTCGCGGACGTCCGCCACACCACGCCCACACTGCTCGTCATCCACGGCAGCTGTGTGCAAACGAGCGGCTTCTCACCCGTCGGCGCGCGCGGGGTGGCCGCTCGCGGCTGCCTCGCGCTTGCGTTGTTGTGGGGGACGCCAGGCGCGCTGCTGAAGAGCAAACCCATGACCGGGCTGCTAAAACCGTGCGGCGTCCACTCTCCATGGGCATCCGCACGACCTGAGCAGCCCCACACGCCCTAAGCTCCGGCCTGTCTATCCCGTGCTATGTATCCTACGTTCTCCTCTACTTTTTCACCATCGTGAGTGTTCTGGCTGTCTTCTGTGGTTCCTACCGCACCTCCTCGGCTGAGGTAGGGAGCGAAGCAAATGGACAGGGCGCGCAATAAAACAACGGATGTGTCGGTTC
The DNA here is from genome assembly GCA_008729055.1 of Pyropia haitanensis. Taxonomy (NCBI): domain Eukaryota; phylum Rhodophyta; class Bangiophyceae; order Bangiales; family Bangiaceae; genus Pyropia; species Pyropia haitanensis. The sequence continues at coordinate 6,050,179 of SDUX01000004.1, read as the reverse complement.
AGGTATAATAGAGGGCCTCACGCAGACCGCACCGGCTCCCGCTCCTATGCACGTACTCGCAATGGTACGAGAGCGCCAGTCCACTTGGCGTAGCACGAGTCGTGGGACACAGCGCCGCCCCGCGGAGAGCACCGCCACGCGCGGTCAAACTCAACCCGCGGAGTCTCGGCGCGCAGGCATGGCGGTGACAACCGGATGTCCAAACCGGTCGGCGTTGACAACACGAGCAGCAGCTGCGTTGCAGGGAGCAACCGCCATCGACGAGACAAACGCCGCGACCAACCCGCTCTACCCCCCCCACCCCGCGGCCACGCCCCCCTCATGGCCCCGGCCCTCGTCGATGTGCGCCCGCGGCCGCGGGTCCCCGGAAAGTGTCGGTACGCAGCCTCTGTGGCGCACGTGGGAAGTACAGACAAAAAAAAGGCAGGCGGGCCCGAAGAAAAGAGCCGGTACGGCTCACACAAACTGGTCAGGGAGGCGGCAGGAACGGAACAGTAGCAAGAGGAAGAACAAGGGCGGGAACCCAAAAGGCACACTCATGACCATCCCGCCGACGGTTGCCTAGTTGTAGTGGCGGTGAGCGGCACGAAACGGTCGCCGTCAACGCGCTTCCACTCAGACACCATCGACCGTCTAGTTGTAGTACAGCTCGATCCCCGACCCATCCTTGATTTCATAATCCCTATTGATCAGCAGAAGAGGAGCAGTAACAACCAGGCGAGCACGCAACGGCGGAAACACACAAATGCAAAGCAGGTCAGAAACGCTACCAATACTGAATGCGTCACCAGCACGGAGCAAAGCCATATCAAGAGTGCGTAGCAAACGAGAGGGTAGTCAGCGTCACGAGGGCACGGGCCCACCGTGTCATAGGCCCCTCTGCTAACGTACGCGCAGGTGATGTGGTCCTTAAAAACGGTGTTCCACTTTTGCAGGCGGAGCTTCTCGGCACGCGTCCCGGTCTGCGCGGCGATGAGCTTCTTCAAGTCCGCGATGGTGTCGTCGGGGTTGCACTTGACCCGGATTTTCTTGCCTGGAAGAGCATCAGCGTGTCAAGGGGAGTGCGGAGAACAAGAGATATCATCAAACACGACGAATAGGGAAAGGCAGGCGGCATGTGCATGTCAGAAGAGCCGGTCCAAGCATACTAACGAGGAGAAGTGCACCCCTGGACCAGATGTGGCCGCACCAAGAAAATAGCACAATCCGCGGCAAGAACGTCCATAAATCAGACCATTCCCACGCAGAGCGCAGGCTTCCCCAGCACAACGGTGACGGTGTGGAAGAAAAAAATGCCAACGTACCCAGCCGGTCATCACAGACTATCTCGATCATGTTGACAGAGCAGTCCAGCTGCTCACAGGTCGTGCCGTTCGGAATCAACAACAGGGAGGACTAGCACGGAGTTCTCAGCAACCGCCGCCACAAGGAGTCGTGTGCCAAGCCAAGCGGCAGTCACGCTCACGCTCAAACGGGCAAACGTACGTCGTTGGAGAGGGGAGAGACGGGAGGCGAGCAGGGCAATGATGACCGTGCGCACCCCGACGTGACGCGACCGTCTCCAAGAGTAGCATGCAAGTACTTTGGGTTGGTTTCGACAGAATCTTTGACAGTCAACATGCAAAAATGCCGAAAATATCATCGACTGGCCGGTCAATTACAAGGAGTGCCAACATTGTTGAGTACGGATCCCACGCTCGCTGACACCTGCTGCAGTGACAGCTTGCCTGCCGGAACGCTTTTCCAGGTGCCCATCTGCGCGGCCGGGCTGTGCTGTAATGGACGGACCGCGCACGCTGCGCACTTGGGGCGCTGCCGGTGGGAGTCGCTGACCGCGGCATCCAGGACGGTGCCTGCACTGTTGGCCTTGTGTGATCAGGCAGGTCGTCTCCCCACCGCCTGTAGGTGTGTTGGGGAGTGTCTGTCTGAGACGGCTGTGACCGGCTGCCCTCCCTTCCCTCGCCCCTCCTCAACCCAGTGCTCTCGACCGCCATCCCTTCCTGTTCGTGTCCGGCGCGCGCCGCGGCGTAACTGAACCCACCGTCCATTCCGCAGGCGTTCCGGAGGTCGAGCATGATGCAGAGCGGCGCCGCGGCACCAGCGGCTGCCGATGGTGCGGCCATCGTTACCGGTGGCCACGCTAGCCCGGCTGACATGGAGGCGGCAACGGTGGAGGCGGCGCCCCCTGCTCCACGCACCAGCATCTGGGGGCTCCTGCCGTCTTGGCGCGTGTTGATGTGCGTCTTTGGCATCATGGGCTCCCTCATGATCTACGCATTGTTGCAGGAGCGCATCATGACCAAGCCGTACCTATTGCCAGGGGCGACGGAGGGTGGCGAGCGGTTCAAGACATCTTTGGTGCTGGTGCTGGCCAACCGGCTAGCTGCCGCCGTCGTGGCCGGCTGCGTGCTGCTCTATCGTGGGTCCTTTGCAGAGCTGCGCAACAAGGCCCCGCTGTACAAGTACATGATGATTTCCTTCTCTAACGTCATCGCCACCAGCTGCCAATACGAGGCGCTCAAGTGGGTGACCTTCCCGACCCAGACGCTGGCCAAGTGCGCCAAGATGATCCCCGTGATGATTTGGGGTACTGCCATGTCGGGAAAGAAGTACTCGGTTGTTGAGTATGCGGTGGGGGTGATGGTCGCGATTGGCTGCACCATCTTCCTCACCTCTGGCTCCATCAATGCCAAGCATGCCGCTGCCTCTGACTCCTGGTGGGGCCTCGCCTTGATGGTGGGCTACCTCGGTTTTGATGGCTTTACGTCCACGTTCCAGGAAAAGCTCTTTGCAGGCTACAACGTGACCATTTACGAGCAGATGATGTACGTCAACGGCTGCTCGTCTGTCGCTGCCGTGCTCTTCCTCGTGTCGTCTGGCAAGCTGTGGGAGTCCCTGACCTTTGTGACCCGCTACCCGGCCGTTGTCACCGACATGAGCGTGCTGTCTGTGTCGGCCGTGACGGGTCAGTTCTTCATCACGTACACCATCAAAGAATTTGGGGCCCTGCTCTACGCGACCATCATGACCATCCGGCAGTTCCTGTCGGTTCTCATCTCGAACGTGGTGTTTGCGCACCACATGTCCCTGCTGCAGTGGGTCGGGGCGGTCGTGGTCTTTGGCAGCCTCTTCTACAAGTCGTACGCCAAGTCTGCGAGCAAGGCCGCCAAGCCGGCCGCACCTGCTCCGGTCCCCGCGCAGGCGTGACGGGTGTCGCCTGGCATACGTTGGCTGCCTTTGCAGCGGCTTTTGCCTGACCTGGAGGCGATGGTGACAGGGGTGCTGAAAGGCTGTCCTTATTATTTTGTCTCCTTTTGTCTGCCCTCCCTGGTGTGGCGTTTGTCTGCGTCGTCGACGCCGTTTCATTGCTCTCTTGCGTCACCCCTTTCTGGATCCCTCTTGGCACAACCACGCGCCCGTCTCTGTTCCAAAGGGATTTGTTGACATCTTACGCAGCTGATACATCTTGCCGTGTTGTGTGCAGTCACCGCCGCCCCTGACGAGCCACTCCCTACGCTTGTGCCGTCGGCAGAGTCAGTCACCGCAGTGACTCCCCACAGCCCATGCCTCCGCTGCCCATCCCGGTGCGTGGACGATGCGCCCCCCACGCCCCGCTGCGTGCGTGGTGCGTCGCCCGACGCACGTGGCGCAGCGCTGCAGCTGTCAGCAACCCACCGTCTGCGTCGACGAGCGAGGGGAGTGCGTTCAGCTGTCGCGCCAAAAGTCATTGCTGCCTCCCCGGCGGCGCTTCGTCGTGACTGTCGACATAGTCGCGAGGCCGTTTTCTTGTGTCTGGTGGTGGTACGTCGGACGGTCCGGTCCGTTAGGGATCCGCAGTTGGCCTTCTATTGTTAGGACTTTCGACACCTAGGCCAAAAGTGGCAGCTTTGTGCCTATATGTTTCGTGCGCAGCGACACGCAGCGTGTGGGTCCCAACCCCACGTGGCCGCCCACGATGACCAGGCCCGCGACAACGTGGGGCGGGGAGGACGGCCGCCGCGCGCCGCCGCCATCGTCCAGCCGAGCCGCCGTTGCCTCTGGGCGCCAACGGCGCGTTTGGGCGTGGCCGCTGTTTCTCCGAAACGCCCCCATCCCCTTTGCTGCCCGCCGCTCTCGGAGCGCGCGTGCAGCTCCTGGCCCTGTCCTCCGCGGCAGCGGCGGCGAGTCTGCGGCCGCCGCTCCGCGCGGGGCACACCCAGTGCGGAGCAGACGCCTGGGTGTGCCTCAATCAAGGATCCTCAGAAAAGCATGCTGGAGCGTCCCCATAGCCAATGCACAAGAAGATTGCCACTCAGAGACGCACAGCGAGCTCCTCGTCATTGTGGTGTTTTCGTATTGCTTCTAACCAGTGCATCATTGTACATCAGGCCTCGGAAACCGTACGTCCGTAGAAACCCCTATACAACTGGATGTGGTGGGGTGCCATCCAACTGTCTGACCGGTTGCTTGAGGGTGGCCGCGCACCACCGTCGGCGCAGAGGCCACGGCATGCGGTGTGCAGCAGCAACTGCCGTGAGCTCCTCCCCCCCCCACCCTCGGGCACCCCCCCCTGACTGTGGCCACCTCCGCTCAAGAAATGGAAAGGGGGGCCGGCCTCCGCCCCGTCAAGATCACCGTCCTCACAACGGCAATGTGGCTCCCTTTTTGGCCACCCCCCCCACCACCATCGGCTGACGCTGCGGTCGTCGCGCTCGTCACCGCAGCTGTCCCTGTCGTCCCCGCTGCCGTCCGTTGACGACCGTCGTACGCAGCGGAGATGGCGGCGCCGAGTGGGGAGTTGGTGTTGGTTGATGAATCGACGCTGAAACGAGGAGGGGCCCCGTGGCTGCCGCGGCGATGCAGTCAACAGCAGCGGCAGCTACGGCGGCGGCAGCGACGACGACGGTGGCGGCCGCGGCGGCGGCTGGGGCAGCGGCTACGGTGACGGTGGCTGATCGGGGGGCCCGCCAGCAGCGACACCACTGGGGTGTCTCCCGCCCACTCGCCACCTTTGCCCTGCTACAGGCAAAAGGCTCCCGTGTGGTGAGGCTGCCGCGGTGCGTCCGCGTCTTCTGGTTGAACAAAAAAAAAAAAACACCCCACTTGTACAGGCGGGTGGCACGTTGTCAACAGTGGGGGGGCGGCGGCATCGACCGGCCGGCGGCGATGCGTCCGCCAGAGCGGGCCCACGGGTTGGCGACGCCCACCTTCTCCTCGTCTCTCCTCATGCCCCTCGTCCGTCCCCAGGCCCCTCGCCCGCACCAAGCTCGCGAGCGTCTCGTTAAACGTGCCACGTCCTGCCGCGCACAGCGCCCAACGCGGACGGGTCCGCCCTGCGCTTGGGCGTGACCAACGGGCGGCAGCCGCCGTGGCGAAGGGGACCCGCGGGGCAGCGGCGCCGCGGCCGCAGGCGGGCGGCCGATCGGTTGTTTGCCGCCACTGTCGTCGCCGCCGTTGCCGCCGCCGCCAGCTCACCCCCTCCCCCCTCAACGTCCCCTTCTCTCCCCCGCAGGGACCGGCAACATCGGGAAAGACCGTCCCGTCTCGACCGTCGTCCTTCGGATGAAGGCGACTCCGGCCGAGGCCGACGCGTTCATCGCACTGCATCGCCGGTCGCTCGCACAGTTGTAAGTTGCGAAGTGAATGCCGAGTGATCCAAGTTCGGACTTGGCGAGAGAACCAGCGAACTCCTTGGGCTTGCGCGGCGGCCACACCATCAATTGGACCGACGCCCCCCACCCCTCGAGGCAACTCTCGTGGCTGGGGGTGACGGGGATGCCAACAGGTGCCGCGGGCGGGTCCACCCAAGCCCTACAGATACCGACGCCTCTCAATTGAGAAGGAGAGAGACACGGAGCCCTGATGATCTTTATGTGATAATGGGCCGTGGGGTGCGCGTGCGAGTACCCCCACCTACTCGCGTGCTTGGGGGCGGCCGCCCCCCCCTGCCCCCCCCCCCACAGCACCCGCTGCCGCCGCGGCGCCGCCCCTGTCGCGCAACGCCGCCGCTGCGGGCGCCGCCTTCGCGTGCCGCCGCTGCCCCCGCCGCCGCCCCGCTGACGCGACAGGTCGTGCCAGGGGCGGGCACACGCAACAGGCCGCCGCACCCAACCAGTGGGGCGGCGGATGGAGGCGTCGCCAACTCCGCCGCCACGCCCCCCCCCCCGCCCTCGGCCCCACATTCCCCACGTCCCCCTGTCCCCACCCCCGCGCGTCTGTCCACCCCCTGTGTGCGCGTTGAGCTCGGCTTGGACGGCCCCCCCCCCTCCGCTCACGGCCCTGAGGCGGCGCTCCTCTTTCCCACCCCCCTCCTCCCGCCGCGGTTATGGCGTGATCGCGTCCCGTCCCGCTCCCGGCTGCGCCTTGCCGCACGTTGGCCGCTGCCTCTGCGTGCCCGGCCTGGCTTTCTGAGAGTTGGGGTGGGCAGCGACGGTTGGACACCCCCCCCGCACCCACCCCACCTTCCCCACACCCCCCGCCGGCGGCGGCAGTGGTGGCCAGGCGCGACGCGGGGCCCTGACGGTGGTCTCCCCCCCGCCCCCCCCTCCACCCGCGCGGTGCGGGTGGCCGCGGGACGGCGGCGGTGCCGCGGCCGCTCACACCACACCCGCCCCGCGCCGCCTCGCTGCCGCCCCCCCCGGCAGAGGTGGAGCGGCACACGGTTGCGGCCGCGTGGGGGGGGCTCGCGCCGCCGCGGGCCCCGCGACAGCGTAGTTCTCTCCGGTGGCGGCGCGGCCGGCGGCGGGGCACGTCGCGCACACGCCCGCCTGCTCCCCAGCAGGCGCCGTGGCACCCGGGGTCCCGAACGCCCCCCCTCCTTCCCCCGCTTTGGGACGAGGAGGCCCCCCCCCCCCCCAGCTCCCCCCCCGCCGCCCCCGCCTCTGCCAGTGGGGTTTGGGCGCGGGAGGTCTGTGCCGTCAGCGTCAGGTGGAGGCGTGCCCCGCTCTGGCGTCGGGGGTGCGGAGGTGGAACTTGCGGTCGGCCGCGGCCGACGCGAGCGAGCGCCGCGGCACCCCCCGCCAGCAGCACTGGGAGCGGCGAGGCCGGCGACGGCGAGGCCTTTTTTGGCTTTGGGTGGTTGCGCTCTCGTCCAGTGCGCCCCGACAGAAACACAGCCTTGTTTCTGCCGCGCACCCTCGCCTCCCCGCTGGCTTCTGCCGCCGCAGACGCACGCCTAGCGCCCCGTGTCCCGCTGCGCCCAATCCTCCCCCCTCCCACCGTCCTTAGCACGCGTACCCCGCCGCTAATTCGCCGTCGCAGTGTTACCATCACGCTCGTCGTACCCGACCGTCGCCCACCTTCCGCAACCTGACCGCTGGGCTGGTGGCACGGCAAGCTACCCGTTCTTCCCCCCCCCCCCCCCACCCCCCCCCTCTCCTGCGCACCTCGGCCACCCTACAATGGAGGCTGCGTCGGGCGCCCTCAGTGAGCTCCGGTTGGAGAAGGGGGTCAAGGGCTGGGACCCCGTCAAGGTGCCCAGCCGGAGCTCCCTCAAGAGCACCCCCATCGCCACCCCCGAGGGCTCCCTCCGCGGTGGCTCCCTCTACACGGCCCGGTCTCAGGACGCGGCAGGCGCCAACGGCACCACGGCTGCCAATGGGGTGTCGGCGTCGAGCACCGCGTCGGGGCTGAGCTTTGCTCCGTCGGGCGGCAGTGGCAGCGGCAGCGGCCGCGTCGGGTGGACGGAGCTCAATGACGCGCTCAACGCCAAGCTCGCGTCCAAGTCGATGATGCTGGACAAACAGCACGTTGCGGACGAGGTGGACGACCGGGATGTCAAGACGCCGGACAACTGGATCCCCCGCCACCCGGCCTTGATCCGCCTGACGGGTAAGCACCCGTTCAATTGCGAGGCGCCGCTGTCAATGCTGGTGGACCAGGGCTTCATCACCCCCCCGTCGCTGCACTTTGTGCGCAACCACGGGGCTGCACCGCAGCTGTCGTTCGACGACCACCGGCTGGAAGTGAGCGGCCTCGTCGACACCCCCCTGACGCTGTCCATGGCGGACATCTTGGCCATGCCGAGTGTCACCATCCCGGTGACGCTGACGTGCGCAGGCAACCGGCGGAAGGAGCAGAACATGACCAAGCAGACGATTGGCTTCTCGTGGGGCGCCGCCGCCACCAGCTGCAACTTTTGGACGGGCGTGCGCGTGCGGGATGTGCTCCAGAAGGCGGGCATCCAGATGGACAAGGCGCGCCATGTGTGCTTTGTGGGCTGCGACGACCTGCCAGGCGGCAAGTACGGCACGTCGATTGACCTGGCGACGGCCATGGACCAGTATGGGGAGGTGATGCTCGCGTACGAGCAGAATGGCATCCGCCTCACGCCCGACCACGGCGCGCCCCTGCGGGTTGTGATTCCTGGGTGGATTGGCGGCCGGATGGTCAAGTGGTTGACTGGCTTGTCGGTGACGTCGGAAGAGTCGCAGGAGCACTATCACTTCTTTGACAACCGTATCATGCCACCACACGTGGATGCGGAGCTGGCCAAGTCGGAGGGCTGGTGGTACAAGCGTGAGTACCTGTTTAACCAGCTCAACATCAACTCAGCCATCAGCTCCCCTGCCAATGGCGAGCTCATGTCCCTGTCGGGCGCGGGGGTGTACACCCTCAAGGGCTACGCGTACTCTGGCGGTGGCCGCAAGGTCACCCGTGTGGAGGTGTCGGTGGACGGCGGCAAGACGTGGCTGCTGGCCACGTTGGACCACCCCGAAGAGCGTCATTCGCACACACCGTCGTATGGCCGCTACTACTGCTGGTGCTTCTGGGAGTACACCATTGACAAGTTTGCGCTGCTCAACGCGGCGACCAGCTCTGGTGAGCTGCTGGTGCGTGCGTGGGATGAGGGCAACAACACCCAGCCCGCCAAGCTGACCTGGAACCTGATGGGCATGGGCAACAACTGCTACTTCCGTGTGACGGTGGCGCCCAAGCAATCGTCGGGTGAGTTTGCGCTCGAGTTTCTCCACCCGACCGTGGCGGGCCCTGCGGAGGGTGGCTGGATGCCCCCACCGCAGGAGTCGGTGGTGGCGGCTGCCGCCGCGGCTGCGGTGGCAGAGACGCTCAAGCGGGCCAAGTCGGCGCCGCAGATCAACAAGATGGACCAGCAGGACTCCAAGACGTTTACCATGGAGGAGGTGGCCAAGCACGACACGGAGGAGGACTCGTGGATTGTGGTGCACAACAAGGTGTATGATTGCACGCCCTTCCTCAAGGACCACCCCGGTGGCGGCGCGAGCATTGTGATGAACGCGGGCGCGGACTGCACGGAGGAGTTTGATGCGATCCACTCAACCAAGGCCAAGTCCATGCTGGACGACTACTACATTGGTGAACTGGCCATCGAGGACATTGAGGACGAGCCGGAACAGCCAGCTCTGCACATGTCCAAGTCGTCTGTGCAGCTGATGAAGGATGACTTTAAGGAGCAGAGCGTGCGCAAGGCTGTGGAGCACGCGGAAGAGGCGGCTGTGGCGCCGGTGGCGCTCAACCCCAAGAAGTGGATGCACTTCCCGCTCATCCAGAAGGAGGAGCTGAGCCACGACACGCGGCGCTTCCGCTTTGGGCTCCCCACCCCTGGCCACCGGCTGGGCCTGCCCGTGGGCTTCCACATGTTCCTGGCCGCCACCATTGACGGCGCGATGGTCATGCGGGCCTACACGCCAACGTCGTCGGACGCGGAGCTGGGCTACTTTGACTTGGTCATCAAGGTGTACTTTGCCAACGTGCACCCCAAGTTCCCCGACGGTGGTAAGCTTACCCAGTACTTGGAGGAGATGTCGCTGGGCGACGAGATCCGCGTCAAGGGCCCGCTTGGCCACATCGAGTACCGTGGCCGCGGCGAGATGACGATTGATGGCAAGCCGCGGACGGTCAGCGCTCTGACGGGCCTCATGGCGGGCAGTGGCATCACCCCCTTCTACCAGATCCTCCAGGCCGTGATGGCCGATCCGGAGGACAAGACCGAGCTGTACCTCATCTATGCCAACCAGACACCGGAGGATGTGTTGTTGCGGTCAGAGCTGGACAAGATGGCGGCGGAGCGCGACAACATCCACGTGTGGTACACGTGCGACCGTGCGCCAGAGGACTGGAAGTATGACATTGGCTTTATGACGGTGGAGATGATCAAGGAGCATGGGGCACCGGCAGGCCCCGACGTACTGGGCCTGTCGTGCGGGCCGCCGCCATTTATCAAGTTTGCGGCGACCCCGAGCTTGACCAAGAACGGTTACGCGGAGGAGAATCAGTTCCTGTTCTAGGTTGGTGAGAGAGCCTCTCGCTTATTTTTCTCTCCCTGTTGTATTATTTCGTGCATTGATGTGACTGATGTGGGGACAACCTGTCATGTTGACCTACGGCAGCGCTTTAGCTTTACTCGAGTCGCAGCCACACCATACATCATCACATTTTGTTCTTTGTTGACAACCAGCGGGTCACATCAGGTGTCGGAACAGCAGACGCAACACACTGAGCTGAACCAGCGGGGTGTTGTGTCAAGAGAGAATATACAGTCCAGTCCCCACCGCGACTCCCACCCGACGGCTACGCGGCGTATGGGTGCGCACCACGTCCCTCCCCCCCTCCCTCAGGCCTCTCCTGCACAGGCGCCATGTAGCCCGCCCCACACGAGAGGCACCGCAGCTGCTCCCCCTGCGACCACCCAGACGGGTGCTTGTGCCGCGCGTCCCCTGCCATTGCCATCCGCGGCGGCGGCGGCGGTGGTGGCGGCGACGGCGGCGTCCCGCCGTGGTCGGCTGGCCCACGCACCGACCAGGGCGGCGGTTGCGGCCCGCCGGCCATGTCGGCCGACAGGCGCCCGCCGGCGCCGGCGCCGCCAGCGGCGGCTGCTTCCGGCGGGGTGGCTCGCCCGCCCCTCCCCCCCCCTCTGCCGCCCACGCCGCGCGCGCGCGCGCACGGTACGCGTCGAGCTCGCGGCGCGTGTCCATTACCTCCTGGTGGAGCCCCAGGTTGGCCTTTTGCAGCTGCCCATTGTGCTGGGCGAGGTTGGCCACCTGCTGCGTCAGCTCGTCAATCCGTTCGGCCATCCACTGGGACTTGAGCTTGGCCTTGTTCCGCGCCTTGCGCGACGACTCCTTGTTCCGCGCCGCCCGTTCGAGGCGCTGCGCCTCGGCCTTGGCGGCCTCCCGCTCCGCGTCGGTGGCGCCGGGAGGGACCTTGGTGGTCGCCGTCCCGACTGCCGACGAGGCGGGCGCGGCACTCGTGGGGGGGTTGCTGCCTTTGATGAAGGGCGCGGGCAGCGAGGGGGCGTCAGTGCCATGACCTCCACCACCACCACCACCACCACCACCACCACCACCACCACCACCCCCACCACCACAACCACCACCACCGCCGCTGCCGCCGCCGCCGACACCACCCTGCGCGTTACCAACGTCATACGGTTTGCGCTCGCCCCTGTCGTGACCGGCACTGCTGTGGCCTTCGGCGTCGCCGTCCCGGTTGCTGATGCCGCCCTGCGCGCGCGACGCGGTGTATCCATACGGCCGCAGCGGGTGCGGCGGCGGTGGCGGTGGCGGCAGCGGCACCGCCGGCAGCGCGGCCGGCAGTGCGGCGGCGCCGCGGTCGCCACCACCACCCGGCGGCGGCGCCGCGCGGCTCCGCTTGAGCCGGTCACACCACCGCGAGGCGGGTGCCGCGACGGCGGTGCCGCTGCTCTCGTCCGAGCCCCCCAGGTTGGCCGCGACCGCGTCAAAGACAAACACGCCCGCCGATGGGGCGGCGGCGAGGTACGGCTCCAACGCGGCCAGCGCGGGGGGGGATGGCTTGACCACCCCGTGGCCGCCGCGGCCACCGCCGCCGCCGCCACCGCCGCCGCCGCCGCCGCCACCGCCGCCACCGCCGCCGCCGCGATGGCCACTGCCCCCTCCCCCACCACCGCCGCCGCCGCCTAGGCGGCTGCCGCCACTGCCGCTGCCGCCATCGGCGGTGGTGGTGGTGGAAACCTCCGCCGCCGGGTCGGCCGGGAACAGCGTGGCGCCCACGTCGGTCGGCGACGGCAGCGGCGGCAGCGGCATGAGCGGAAACAGCGGCGTTTCGGTGGCGGCCGCGCCCGCCCGCGGCGGCTCGGGGGTGGGCGTCTGGAGGGGCAGCCGCATCGGCGGGGCGGGGTCGAGGCCAACGGGCGTCAGCCCCGTCGGGCGGGAGAGGTAGTCGGCCAGCCGGCCGCCAGGCCCGTCGGCGGCGGGCGACACCCCCCCGCCGCCGGGGAATGAGGAGAAGAGGAGCGGATGGAGGGTGCCGACGCCGCGGACGCCGACGGGCATGGCGCCGCCACCCGCGTGCTGCTGCTCGCTCGTGGGTGTGAGGCTGTACTCGGGCGCCAGCGCGGGGGACACCGCCGACGACGCGAGCGGTGGATTGTCGAGGGGGCAGCTGGGGAAGCCCTCCCCGCCGCCGCCGCCGCCGTCATAGCCACCAGACAGCGGGGTGGGCGACACGAGCATCCCGCCGCCGGCCGACGTGAGGCCGCCCAGGGGGAGGCTCCGGCACGACAGCACCGCCGCGAGCGGAATGACCCCGCCGCCCGCCGCGAGGCCCGGGCCCGTCGCGGGCGCCGCAGAGGGGTGCAGCCCCTGTGGCCCCCCGCCGCCGCCCCCGCCGCCACCGCCGCCGGTGGCACCACCGCCAGCGGCACCGCCGCCGCCGCCGCCGCCGCCGGCGGCCAGCCCCCCCCCGGGGACCGCATCAGCGTCGTGGTGTAGCCGCCGGCGGCGTCGACGCGGCCAAGCGGCGCACTCCCATACCGCGACGACAGCGCCGCGCCGACGAGGGGCACCTCTAGGCAGCCGAGCCGCCGGTGCGGCGGGACGCCCCCGCTGGTGCGCCCGCCGGTGCGGGCGGGAGGGCCCGCGCGCGGCCACCCGCGACGGTCCCCATTCATGGTGCCGCTGCCGCCGAGAGCGGGCAGGCGAGGGCGGGGGGGGGGGGGGAGAGGCAGGGGGGGGAGGAGGGGAGGAGTGAGAGCAGAGAGGGGAACAGCGGGGTAGGGGTGAGCAGGGGAAGGGGATGGTAGGGGTGGGCAGGGAGGGGGGATGGATGGGGAAGCGGGGGATCGGGAGCGGGGCGCGTCCACCGCCGCGACCACCGCGCACGGCGGAGCAAGACGGGAGCGGCCGCGACGTGCGCGCGCCCGATGCTGGTCGACGGCCACACGCGTGGCGGGTGCCGTCGGTGGGAGCGGTTGAGGGGGCGCCGTTACTAATAGGGAGGTGCGCGCCGTGCAAGGGCGGCCGGTCAGGAGGAAAGCGGGGCGGCGCGGGGGGGGGGGGGGGGGGGGGACGGGCGCCAGCTAAGATGGCAATCCGTCGGCGCCACGGCGACACGCCCCGCGGCGGTGGCAGCCGCCAGTGCGTCGCTGGTACATCCACTGGGTACGGCCGGTACGGCGGTGCGGCACCCCCTCCCCCCCCCCCCCCCCCCCTCTCACACGCACGCACGCGCACATGGGTGGGAGAGCGGGGGGGGGGGGGAGGGTGGGGGGAGGGGGGTGTGGAGGGGCGGCGAGGCGAGCGGAGGGGGAGAGGTGTCCGTACCTCCCAGCGACCGTCGGCGCCGCCGCCGGCCGGCCGTGTGTACGAGCGAGAGAGGGCGGGGGGTGGGGAGGGGGGTGGGCGCGTGCTGCGCGCGGCGGCCGCCGCGCCGCCGCCGCCGCCGCGGCGGTGCAAGCCGCTGCGCGCGCACCCGCAGCGCGAAACAAAGGGAACAGAGCGCGGCGGGCGGTGGGTGGCAGGGGGAGGGGGGGGGGGGGGGGACGGCGGGCGGCCGGCCGACGCAAGGCCCCCCCGCGGTACAGCAGGCTTGACTGCAAGAGATGGGGCGATGCGCCAAGGGGTGGCTGCCCGCGCGTGCGCGCGCGCGCGCGCGCGCGCGAGAGGGCGGGCCGACGAGGTGGCGGCCGCGGGCTGCCACCGCCAAACCCGCCGCCGGCCGCCCTCCATACGGCCGCCGCGGACGGGGGGTGCGCCCACGCCCCCAAAGCGGGCGGCCAGCGTTCCCGCCCGCCGCCGCCGCCGCCGCCGCCGGCCGCGCGGGCGCGCCAAACGACCCGCGGCGGCCGCATGCGGCCTCGTTGGCCGCTCCCCGTCGCCGGCCCCCGCCCGCCCCGCGCGCCACGTCGGGACGCCTCGGCGCTCGCTGGCCGCCGCGGCCGCCGCGGGGGTGGGGTGCCCTCCACCCGCCCGCCCGCCCGCCGCCGCCGCCGCCGCCGCCGCCGCCGCCGCACGCCCACACCCCCCCCCCCCCCCCCCCCCACCTCTCCCACGTTTGGGGTGTGGGTGTGTGCGTGGGGGGGGGAGAGCGGCGGCGCGGTCCACCCGCGGTGGGGGAGGTCGCCGCCGCCGACCCACCAACCGTCGACGTGGCCGTGGCGGCGGCGCCCCCCCCCCCCGGGCGGCGGCGGCGTCGCGGGATCTTGACACTGCCGCGCGGCGGTGGCGAGATCCGCACCGCCGGGGGGGGGGGGGGGGGGGGGGGGGTGGCGGCCGACGCGCCACAAGGCGACCGCCCCGCGGCGGCAGTCACACGGGCGGGGGCGGCTGGTGGGGGCGCGCGCCCCGGCCGGGCGGGGCGGTGGGGGTAGCTCGCTGCGCCGCGGGTCGCAGCGGGTCGGCGCCCACCCGAGACTCACGGGCCTGGAGCGGCGGCTTGCACCAAGGGGCTCGCCTCGGCTCCTCCCTCTCACTGGCATCCAACGGCGCTTGCTCCGGTCCTCGGTCAGAGACACATTCACCGGCGCTTGCCGCACGCATTGTCCGTCCGTAGATTAAAGCTCTGCTTTTCCGAATGTTGATCTATTTGTCACGTCTCCTCCTCTCTGCCAAGACTGTATTGCACGTTCCAAAGAGAGCGGAAAGTGTACACACTATCGTATACTTGTAAGACTTCTACCCAAGGCAGCAGCTGTACCAGTACGTTCAATGCTCTCATGGGGCGCCAGTGAAGAGCACGTGAGGGACCGCACGTGCAAATTGATGAGTGCAGATGGACCGCATGACAGAGCTAGGTGCAGCCTTACAGTACGTGAGCGGACAACAGTTCCGGTTGTAGTGTGACCTTGCTACGGGTATGGAAAATATAGTCGAAAATATTATCGATTGCGAATATTTCGAATTCAAGTTCTCCTGGCACATCCAACGCTTGTTCTTCGAAATAGACTGGACGACGTGAAGCGTTCGATCACGCGTGGTGGTGATGTCTGGTGGCAGACACATGCTGGCGTAATCAGCTTTCGTGTGACCGCGACCAGGCAGCCCGCAGGTTTTCTCAGTGGCCGCCTGCTCCAGGCAGCGTCGGACGGAGATGCCACTGGTATCGCAGCGTACCTTTACGATTTCAGCAGAGGCGTTGTCGGCGAGAGCGACTCGCCCCCCCCGGCAGCGCACTTTACCCGGCAGTACACACCGCGTCCGCTTTGCCTGCCGTCTGTGGTCCAAGCCGCCGTCAGGGGGTGGCCAGGCGAGCAGGGAGCCGCCGGCCGACCCGGCGCCCTCATTGACGACGCTCCCGCACCCGCAACGAGGCGTACACCCAACCCGTCTGGGGCGGCGGCGGCGCCGACCAACCCAGCGGGCCTCGTCGTCAGCGGCGCTGGGGCTGCCCGTGCAACCCACGCGGTGGTCCGTGCGCGCTGCCACGCGCCATCGCCCGTGGGCCGCCGCCGCCCGTGCTGTTCCCCGACTTTTGCTTTTGGACCGGGGGGGGCCCGTCGCCCCCCGACTCTGGGATTCTTGCGTGTCCGCTTGGACCGCG
The DNA here is from genome assembly GCA_008729055.1 of Pyropia haitanensis. NCBI lineage: Eukaryota > Rhodophyta > Bangiophyceae > Bangiales > Bangiaceae > Pyropia > Pyropia haitanensis. The sequence continues at coordinate 6,034,426 of SDUX01000004.1, read as the reverse complement.
GGCGTCGTCACAGGAGTCTGCGGCGTGCGAGGGAAGACGGAGCGTCGCCACCCTGTCGCCACGGACGTCTCTGCCTGCGGACCGCTCGCGAGGCCCGCCTACGGGCCGCGCACCTGTACGAACGCCACCAGTGGGGGTGCCGCCTCCCAGTTCTTCCGGACGGGGACAGCGCTTTCTTGTCTTTCGGATCGACCCCGCGCAGCGCGCGCACCAGAGACGACCGCCCCGGCGGTCGTCTGCGACACTTGTCGCACGCACCGGCGGCGGAGCGAGGTAGGGGGGGGGGGGGGGGGGGGGGGGGGGGGGGCAAAGGAGCAGCGAGCGGCTGCCGACGCCGCCACTGCGTCGTGACGGTCTAGACAAGCGGGAACCCACCCCTGCGCTCTCCCTCTTCCCCCGTCAACCCGATCATACTTTCCCTTTGCAAACCGTTGACCCCCCCGATGCACCCGGTAGGCCCGGCGGCGGGTGGTTGGACGGGCCGCGGCGGTCGGGGAGGGCATCGACGGCGTGCGCCGCGGCCCGTAGCCGCGGCGCTGTCAGCTACGAGGGGCCGGGCGACGGCCATGTATCCCGACGTCAGGCGTCGAGGCAGTGTCCCCCCTCCCCCCGTCGCCCTCTCCCTGACGACGCCCAAACTAGAGTTTAGGTAGGGCGGGCGATCCCGACGTCTGTTATTGGCTGCGGGGGGCACGGCCCCGCGGCCGTCTACCACGGGCGACGCGCCGAGAGCGCCCCGCCTCGTAGCGGAAGGACGAGACGCGGCCCGCCCGGCCAACGTGCACGCGGCCGCGGGGTGAGGCCGGCGGCGCGCGGCGGGTGGCGGGCGGCGCATCGCGGGACGGAATTGATGGCGTGCGCCGCCAACGAGCCCGCCGCGGCTCCCGTCCTCACTACGGTCCCATCGGAGCAGACGGCCGCCCAAGGGGGATGGGAGGGAGGGAAGGCAGCGGGGGAGGGGTTGAGACGCGCACCCGTCCCCGTAAAAAGTCAAGCGGGGGACGATGCGGGGACACACAGGGCGGGCGGGAGACGACATGCACCACGCATGCCCACACTGCCGGGGCGCCCTCCCCCGACAGCGGCCCAGCCCACCGCAAGCCGGCCGCCTTCCACGGGGCCGCCGCCGCCTCGTTCGCTGCGTGACCGGGTCTCCAGGTCGGTGGCGACGGCGGCCGGCCAGGCGGCAGCGCGGCGGCCGCCGCCACCTCGCACAACAAAGCCGGCTGTGTGGGCGTCCTGCATTGCATACGGAGGGTGGTCAGTGAAGGCGGGGGGGGGGAGGGGTGAGGGATGGCAACGGCGTCTGGGCGGTCGGGGCGGCCGGCCGCGGCGAGCCGGTTGGAGCGACCGGCATCGGGGAGGTGTGGTGAAGACGGCGGACGCGTCGCCCCGGTGTCGACGGGGAGACTTGGGTGGCAACGCATCGCGGCGGCGGCGGCGTGGGCCGTCCAGGATGTGCATCGTGAAGAGGGGGTGGTGGGGGTGGAGGGGGGGTGGGAGGGAAGGCGAGCGCTGATGGAGGCCGCGTGGGGTGGAGAGGTGGGGAATGGGCCGGGGAACGACGTCGGCGCGCTGCCCACGCCCCTGTGTGCCCCGTGTTTGCGACTCAGACGGTGATGCGGCTGCGAACGGAGCAGTGGTGAGCCCTGACGCCCTGGAGCTGGTGTGATGAGAACACACCGGTCCACCCACTCGAGCCGCGCCCATGGAGTGGTCTCGTCCTTTCCCCGTGAAAGAAGTTTGTACTTTCTGGTGCGAGCCACACATCGGCGGTTGTTTCTCTCTGACCACTTCTTCGTGTCTTCCTGTTTCTCTGTTTCTCTCGTTTCCTGTGGAAGACGCTCGACGAGTAGTCGGCACCGACCCAGACGCACCAGACCAGACCCCCGCCGCCCGTCACTGAAGCGCGTGAGCAGGAGACGAGCCCCCTGACGCCATCCACCACGGCCGAGGGGCAGCAGAGGCGCGCCCCCCGCATAGGCGGCGGGGAAAGAGGGAAGGGACCCGGCTGCCGGTGCGGATAACAACGGCGCAGCCACCTAGCCTGGTCCCACACCGCTCCGCACACGGCGCTGGTATGTACCGAGGTGGGGCACAAGGGCGGGTACCGCGCGTCGCGTAGCCGCGGGGCTCTGTCGTCGACGAGTCGCTGATGACGCAATTGGGGGGCGATCTGTACGGTCAAATACTCGTGCTCGGGGCGCAAGATTGACCCAGACAGACGTTGTTGTGAAGTTGGCACGGGAACCATGCGCATGATGTATTTGAAAAGGAAGTGCGACTGTCGCGAGGCTCATCCGTCAGCCAGAGTTCTTGGGGCCTGGCCGTGGGCCCGCCAGACGCACCGTGGGACGACCAAAGGGAACCACCCCCCCTCTCCCCCATTCCGCCGCGACCGCCGCCACAGCGAGCGGCGCGCGGCGGCCGCCGCCGCGGGGGCCGCCCATGCCTGCCGCCCGCCTGGCGCTGCCATCGCCGCCGCACGCGCCGCGCTCATGCGCCCGCCGCCGCCGCTGACGGCGCCGGCTCCTCCCCCCCCTCTGCCTGTCCGTCTCCCTCCTCCTCCCGCGTCGCCTGCACCCTGCCGCTCCTGACGGTTCCGGCTCCTTCCGCCCACGCCCCCTCACCTCCCGTCCGCCACTTGCCGCCCCCCGCCGTCACCGTGGTGCGCCCCGGGTTGACGGCGCCCCACCGCCGTGGCGCTGGCGGCGGGCTTCCAACTCGGTGACGGCACCCCCACATGCTGTTGGTGCTGGCGGGAGGGGGCGCGGAAGATGGGGGAGGGGACAGAAAGCGAGTGGGCGGCGTGCGAGGACGGGGCGGGACGCGGCATGCGGCGGGGTGTGGTGGGGCTTGGTCGGGCGGGGAGCGCCCCGCCCGCCGAGCGCTTGTGGGTATTGCACTGTTGGAGACGCGACGGCTTGTGGGCGCGGAACGGGATGGGTGGGGTGCCCGCACGGTGACGGCGGGTGGCTGCAAGTGGGGGGGCGGGGCAATGGGGTGGGCAGGGGGCGGAGCCACGGGCAGCCACGGGGAGGTCGGGCCCCTGCGTGCACCGCGGTCACCCCGCAGCGGCGGTTGTGGCGGCCCGCGGGTGGCGCGGCACATGCCTGTAGGTGGCTGGTGCCACCATGGATGCGGGGCGGGACGACCGTCGCGGCCACGGCGGGGGGCGCGGTACTTGAGGCGGCACCCCGCGCACGGGCCGTGCCGCCCGTACCACCCCCGTCCCCGTCCGTAACAGCCACGCGCGGCCGCCATCGCCGCCCGAACTATTGCCGCCGGCCGTCGTCCTACACACCATCCTGATCAATAGCCTTTTGCTGCCCCGCCCCACCCCGCGCCCCTCTTCCCGTGGCCGCCTCCCTCTGTCTTTGGCTCTACGCTTTCCCTCTGTCCCCTACTCCCACCACCTCTCACCATGGCGCCAGCTCGGGGCCGCCGCCTGCTTCGCTCTGCCGCCGTCGCTGCCGCAACGGCCCTCTTCCTCTTCTCGGCCACTGCGCCCTCCCTCCCCGGCGTCGGCGCCGCCGCCGTCACCCCCCGTGTCGCCCCCATGTGGTGCAGCGTGAAGGCTTGTGCCGACGCGGGCGCCGGCGCCGCGTGCATCACGCGGCACCTCGACGCCGTCACCTGCGCCGACTACGCGTCGTACGACGGGGTGTGTGGGGAGGCGGCGGTCGCGTGCTTCGGCACCAGCCGCCCATCACGGTGCACGAGCGGCACGGACTCCGACTGCAGGGAGTGCGCCGCCGCCGTCGCGGCGTGCCTCGCCGGCTTTGTAGACGGAGGCTACGACGCGGCGGCCGCGGCGCCCCCGTCGGTGCCGGCGTGTGTGGAGCGCCCCGCCGACGCGGACGCGGCGTGCCCGCGGTACAGCACGTGTGATTCGGCGGCGGACTGTGGCGAGTGGGCGGGCGCGCCGATGGCGTGCGTCGCGCCCTCGGGGGAGCGGCAGTGCACGGCCAGCCGGTGCCGGCTGATGGCGGTGGGGGGGCTCGGCTGCAGGCCCGCGGGCGCGTGCACGCGTGACTGTCGGCCGGGAGGTTACTGCACGCCCATCTACTGCTGATGCCGCCGCAGGCCCGGGTACAAGTGGCGCCAGTGGAAACCGGGTGGTGGGGGGGCTGACACGCTGTCGCTGCCATGAGAGGGCCTGATTGACGAGGGGGTGGGGGGTGGGGTTTGGGGAGGGGGGAGCGGGATGTTGTCTAAGGGTGGGTAATAGGAGGGGAGTGGGGCCCTTGCCGTGCTCTTGATTTTCTGTTTTTCCTGGCGTCATGACGGCCTGCCCGCTTTGCCCGCCTTCCATGCGGCAGTGGCGTGCAGTACGGGACGGCGCTTCCTGCACGGGCGGCCACCCGCGTTTCCAGGTCGGTCGACGCGGCCGCCGTGACGCGCGTGCCCCTTTACCCCGCCTATGGCCGCCGCTAGCCAGCCAGCCCAGCCGCCCACTCAACAGTCCTGGCAACATCGTCTATCGCCGCCCCCCTCACCTCCCCACCGACATGGCAGACTGCCGTAGGTGTCAGGGCGGAAACCGCAGGTGAAGAGCGTCACCGCGTCCAGACCCGGGCGCTCAAAGGGATCTGTGCGCGGTGCCTCGGGGATGCCAGAAGGAACTCAACAGAGCAGTGCGCGGGGGCCGGCGGCATTGCCGGCACACCCCGCTGTGCGGGGGCCGGCGGCATTGCCTGCACACCCCGCGGTCCCCACCGCCATCACGTGCTGTTGAAGCGCGGAGTTCCGCGGCCGCCCCCCATCCCCCACCGCCCCTCACTCTCACTTTGGAGGGCAAGGGGCAGCGGTGCGTTGGCCACTCTCTGTCCCTGCCTCGGTGATGCGGGACCGCCGTCGTGGTGATCGGGTGGCAGAGGAGTTGATGGAAGACAACAGATTGGAAATTACAATTGGTCCGTGACCGGCAGACTGAGTGCGTGCCGCCCACGGCACTACCAAGAAAGTATGGGTGCCACTTTCCACACGGTCGCCGACGTGCCTCTGCGGAGGCTCTACACGGCCAAGACACAACTGGCGTCTTGTCGCACACGAGCCGCCGCCGCACGAGTACACACCGAGTGGCGTTGTCCTCTCTCCTTCCGTCGCCCTCTTCCCTTCTCCCCCCCTTTCTCCCCCGCCTTGTTTATTTCCCCCGCCTCATCCCTTCGTTCCCTTTTCAATTCTTCCTCCCCCGCTCCCCCTTTACGTTCCCTCCGTGTGGGCTGCGTTGGTCGCCATGGCGCCTGGTGCGGCGGCGGCCGCCGCGCACTCCGCCACTCCAAAGTCCGAAAAGGGCAACAAGAAGTATCGAAAGGACAAGCCGTGGGACCACGACGGCATTGACCACTGGGCGGTGGAGCCGTTCAAGCCCGAGCAGGTGCCGGGCCCGCTCATCGAGGAGTCCTCCTTTGCCACCCTCTTCCCCCAGTACCGCGAAAAGTACCTGCGCGACGTGTGGCCGCTGGTGAAGCGCGCGATGGAGCCGCACGGGGTGGCGGCGAAGCTGGACCTCGTCGAGGGCTCCATGACCGTCTCGACGACGCGCAAGACGTACGACCCGTTCATCATCCTCAAAGCGCGGGACGTGCTCAAGCTCCTCGCCCGGTCGGTGCCGCTGCAGCAGGCGGTCAAGGCCCTGCAGGACGGCACGGATACGGACATTATCAAGTTGGGGGGGCTCGTTGCCAACAAGGAGCGGTTTGTCAAGCGCCGCGCGCGGCTGCTGGGGCCCAACGGGTCCACTTTGAAAGCGATTGAGTTGCTGACCAACTGCTACATGCTCGTGCAGGGCAACACGGTCGCGGCGATGGGCCCGATTGGGGGCCTCAAGCAGCTTCGCCGGATTGTGGAGGACTGCCTGACCAACACTGCGCACCCCATCTACGCCATCAAGGCGCTGATGATCCGGCGGGAGCTGGCCAAGGACCCGGCGCTAGCGGAGGAGAGCTGGGACCGCTTCCTCCCCAAGTTCAAGAAGAAGAGCGTGAAGAAGCGGGCGGCGCCGACCGCGGCGGCGGACGCGGCCAAGAAGGCGGCCAAAAAGGCGGCGCGTGCGGCCGAGGCGGGCGGCAGCGTCTTCCCGCCGCTTCCGCCGCTGTCCAAGGTGGACAAGCAGCTCGAGTCAGGCGAGTACTTCCTGTCGGAGCGCGCCAAGAAGGAGCGCCGCGCGGAGGAGCGGAACGCCAAGGCGGCGATCAAAAAGACCGAGGCCAACGCCCGCCGCGCCGCGGCGTACGTGCCGCCGGTGGCGGGGACGACTGGCAAGGAGCAGGCCGCGGCGGCGGCGGCCAAGCGGAAACGGGAGGAGGAGGGGCCGTCGCTTGCCGAGCTCACCGCCAAGGCCAAGCGCCGCAGCAAGCGTCGCAAGGCGTGAGCCTCTGGCGGGGTGCACGCCTAGGGTTTTTGCGGTCCTGTAGCTCCTGAGCCCTGATGCGTGACGAGGCCGTAGAGAAAAAAGCACAACAAAACACACTGTCATCAGGAAGAGCATAGTGCACCTGGATGAGGGATCCTTTTCTTTGTCTTGGCCGTACGCGCACGTGCACGGACGTTGTTGTTTGTCGCTGTTCGGGGTGCTCCACCGTTTTCGTGGGGATTCTCATTGGCTGAGGAGCACCGACACGTACGCGCTGCATTTTCAAACGCGGCTCCCTCAAAAAAAAAAAAAGAGGGCGGGCCCCTCAAAAAAAAAACGTGGCGTGATGAGCGCCCCCCACGCACGACGTCGGCCGCGCGCGCGTGCGCGGCCGGCGACGACGGCCGTTGAGGAGCGTCATCAGCAGCACGCGACCCACCGGCGGCGCGCAGCCCGGCAGACCCGCCTCATTGACGGCCGCACCGTCGGCGACCACCCCCCCCCGCCCGCCGGGCGTCCCCCTCCCCACCACCGCGGCACGCGTCTCCCTTCTTGCCCCCCTTGCACTCGCAGCCTCTGTGCCGCCTTGTCACCCTCCGCGGCCTCTCCTGCCTGCCTGCCTGCCGCCGCGCCCCTGCTGGCGCCCACCCCCGTCCGCCTGCCCGCCGGCGGCGTCCTCAGTTGAGGGAGCCGCGGCAGGACGGGGCGCCACACAAGCACGGGATCTTGTCGTCCTCAAACTCAAACTTGTAGTCGTACGTCAGCTCCTCGGCCGCCTCGATGCGGGCCTTGGCGTAGAAGACAATCTTGGGCGCGCCGTCCACGCTGATGACACGGGCGACGACGTTGGGCTCGCACGAGTGGTTGATGAAGCGCGCGACGGCGCCCTTGCGCGTCGCGTCAATCACCGTGTCGGCGTTGAGGCGGAACATGTAGCTGTCGCCCTGCCCCTGCCGCACGTACGCCAGCTCCCGCACGTCCGACACGAGCCGGCGGAGGAGCTCGCCGACGTACTCGACGACAAAGTCGCCCGCCTCGACCGGCTCGGCGGCAAACAGGCCGTATCCGTGGATGAGGGACTTGGCAAACCGCACCGCCTTGGCCCGGTGCGTCAGCGCGTTGACCGCCAGCAGGTGGGGGCGGAGGCGGAGCTCGCCGAGGCCCCGCCGCAAGCTCCGCGTCCGCGTCCGCGCCGCGCGGGCTGACACCTCGTCGAGCACCGCGCCGGCCGCGTCGGCGTCGCAGCCGCCGCCGGCGCCGGCGCCGCCGTCGCCGTCGCCGCCGCCGCCGTCGGCAGAGCCGACGCCGGCGGCGCCGATGCCGGCGCCGCCGCCACCGCCGCTGCCGACGGCGCCCCCCACCCGCCGGCCGTCGGCGGCCATGACGAGCGCCACGGCCGCGGCGCCGACGCCGGCGCGGGCCTTTGGCGTGCCGAGGCCGCCCGGCAGGCCCGCCCCCGCCGGCGCGTACGGCGCCGCCCGCGCCGCGGCGGCGCCGGGGTGGCCCACGCCGAGCGCCATCCACGCGGGGCCCGACGCGGCGGCGCGGCCGCGCCGCCGCGCCACCTCCACCGTGTCCGTGCGGGCGCAGGTGAGGGCGGCAACGTCCAGCTGCCGCGCGTCGTCCTCCTCGGTGGGGTTCCCAACATAGGTGCCAAACGCAGGGGCAGGGGGCGTGGCGGGCGCCAGAGGGGGGGAGGGCGGCGCCACGGGCGCGCCAACCGAGGGGGGGCTGGGCGGGGGTGCCGCCGCCGCCGCCGCCGCTACCACGGGAGGGGGCGAGGGCGAGGCGGTGGATCGGGCCACTCCCGCCGTCGCCGTCGCCCCCGCCGCCTCGGCTGCGGGCGCCGCCTCTGCCACCTCTGCCGCCTCTGCCGCCTCAACCGCCTCGGCCGCCGCCGCCGCCTCGGCCGCCTCGATCGCCGCGGTGGCCGCGTCGGCCACGGCCACCGCTTTGCGGACGGCCGCCCGGGTCGTGGGGCGACCCGACAGCGGCGGCGCGGCCGACGTTCCCCGGCTGGGCGTCCGCTTTTTGGAACGCGACGCCGTTGCCGGCGGCGGCGGCAGCAGCGGCGGCGGCGGCGGCGGCGGCGACGGCTCGAGCGCTGCGTCCCCTGCCGCCACCAAAGCCCCGACGGTCGCCTCTTCGAGGACAGCCGTCACTCGCCTTGTCATGCGCGTCGGCGGCACGACCCCAGGCGTCTTGGATGACCCGCCCCGCTTGTGGGACTTTGCCTTGGCGGCCGGCGCCTTGGCCAGTGCGGGGACCACGGCCCCCCGGGGCACCACGACCGCCCTCACCTTGGCCCCACGGCCGGCCGGCAGGGAGGTGTCGGCCACCGCCCCACCACCACCACCAACCCGATCCCCCCCGGCGGCAGCGTCATCGCCCTCCGCGTCGTCGCCGTCCTCCTCGCTGCCGAAAAAGGTCTCTCGCAGCTCGTCCGAGTCGGAGCCCACATCGGGCGCCGCCTCGGCGGCGGCGGCGGCGGCGGCGGCCGGCCCGCGGCCCGCACCGAGGAGCGCCAGCTCTTCCGCCGCCTCCGCATCAGTCGAGGATGACAGGAAGCTCGACCCCGACAGCGAACGCGACCGCGACCGCGACCGCGACTGCACCGCTGGCCCGGTGCGACCGCGGCCGCGGCGACCGGCGCCGGCCGCCGCGCCGGACCCCACCGGCAAGGACGCTGCCGAGCTCGAGCCGGACGGCGACGGTGGCACGGCCTCCCCCGCCACTAGGGACGGCGGCGTCAGCGGCGACGCGGGGCGGGGCGACGCGGACCGCCGCGCGTGGCGGCCGCGGCGCTGGCGCCGGTCGCCGCTCGACGAGCGGCCGCTGCTGTTGCGGCGGGCGGCGGCGCGGCGGCGGCTGCCGCCGCCGGCCCGCGCCGAGCTCCCGCGGCTGCCGCTGCGGTCGCGGCTGCGCCGCCGCCACCGCCGGCCGCGGCTGCCGCTGCGGCTACGGCTGCGGCTGCGGCTGCGGCTGCGGCCGCCCCGTGGCTGCCGCCGCGGCCACCGGCCGCCTGCGCCGCCGTCGACGCTGCGGCTGGGGCTGCGGCTGCCGGCGGCGTGCCGCCCACGGCTGAGGCTGCGGCCACGTCGGCCGCGGCTGTGGCTGCGGCCGCGGCGGCTGCGGCTCAGGCTGCGGCCGCGGCGGCTGCGGCTGTGGCTGCGGCCGCGGCGGCTGACGCTCCCGCCACGGCGGCTGCGGCTGACGCTGCGGCTGCGGCCGACCGAGCCGCCGACCCGGCCATGGCTGCCGTGGGGGCGCTGGCGACCCCGCCAGCCGCCGCCGCTGCCGCCGCCAAGGGAGGAGCCCCTGCTGAGGGGGCGGCTGCGGCTGCGGCTTCGGCTGCGGATGCGGCTACGGCTGCGGCGGCTGCGGCTGCGGCTGCGGCTGTGGCTGCGGCTGCGGCTGCGGCTGCGGCTGCGGCTGCGGCGCCGCCGCTCCCGCCGCCCCCCACTGCCGCGCCCCCCGCTGCCGCGCGCACCGCTGCCGCGGCCGACGCCGTCGGCGCCGCCAGAGCGGCGCTCTGCCAGTGGCGACCGCGGCGGCAGCGGTGACCGCGGGCTCCCGCCGTCCTGCGTCGGCCGCCGCGGCGGCGGCGCCGCGACACCCCGACGGGGGGAGCGGGAGCGCCCCCGCCGTGGCCAGTCGCGGTCGACGCTGCGGCTGCGGGTGCGGCTCCGCCGGCGGGACCGGCCGTCACGGTCGCGGTCGCGGTCATGATCACGGTCACGGTCACGGTCGCGGTCACGGTCGCGGCCACGGTCGCGGTCACGGTCGCGGTCACGGTCGCGGTCACGGTTGCGGTCGCGGTCGCGGTCACGGTCGCGGTCGCGGTCGCGGTGCCGGTCGCGGTCGTGATCCCGCCCCCGGTCGCGGTCACGACGGTCACGGTCGCGGTCGTGGTGACGGTGGCGGTCCCGATCCCGAAGGCGGTCCCGGTCCCGGTCCCGGTCCCGGTCCCGGTCCCGGTCCCGATCGCGGTCGCGGTCCCGCCCGCGAACCCGGTCGTGGTCGCGCTCCCGCTGCCGGTGGCGCTCCCGGTCCCGCCCCCGCTCACGCTCCCGGTCCCCTGACCGGTGGCCGCCGCCACCCCGCCGCACCGGCGGCACTGGCGGCGACGGCGGCGGCGGCGTCACCGGCACGACCGCCGACGGCGCGGGCGACTGCTCCCGCGACGGCGCGCGGGCGAGCGCGGGCCGCCCAAGGCGGGGCACCGCCACCGCCGCGGCGGCGGCGCTGCCGCCCAGCGGGTCGTTGCCATAGAGCGACGCGTAGTCGGGGGCGGCCGCGGAGGCTGGCGAGCACAGCGCCGACGGCATTGGCGGCGGCGCCGACAGCAGCGGCAGCGGCGGCGGCAGCGGCGACGGGCTGCGACTGCGACCGGGCGGCGCGTGGCGGTACCGCCGCGAGCCCGACCTCGACGCGGACGCGGACGCGGACGCGGCCGACGCGGACCGCGAGCGTGACAGCGGCCGGTGGCGCACCCGCCCGCGGCCGTCGCCCCCCGCCGCCGCCGCTGCCATCCCGGGTGGGTCCCGTGACCGCCGCTGCCGGTCGCCGCTGCCGTCTGGTGGCCGCGAGTGCGGCCGCGCCGGCCGCTCTGGCCGCGACGACCGGAGGGTGCCGTCACTCAGGGCCGCCGCGGGGCGGGCGACGAGGCCACCGCCGCCGCAGCCGCCGAGGCCACTGCCGCCGCCGCCAACGAAGGACGCCAGCGCCAGCGCCGACGAGGAGCGGGACACCGCCGCCGCCGGGATGGGCGGCAGGGGCGCCGTCGCCGCCGCCGCTGCCGCCGGTGCGGCAGCGCCAGCGACGACGCGAGCAGGCGACGCCCGCCCCGGTGGGGACGCCCGCGTCGACACGCCGACCGTCGACGCGACGGGTGAGCCGCGGACGTCGCGCCCGCCCACCGCCGGGGCGCAGGCGCCCCCCAGCGAGGCGCCTGGTAACGGGACCGCGGCGGCGGCGGCGGCGGCGGCGGCGGCGGCGGCGGCGGCGGCGGCGGCTGCCGACGCAGTGGCGGTAGCCGCACCCGCCACGGTCGCGGCGCCGGTGTTGACGGCCGCCGTGGCCGCCCGTGGGGCGGCGGGCGACGCCAGCGCGGCCTTGACCACCCGCCCCGTCTCGACGTCCACGATGGAGCGCAGCACGTCATGGACGACCGCGTCGATGAGGAGGGGCGTCAGCAGGCCGACGGTGGCGGTGAGCACCTCCTCTCGGGTCTGCGGGGGGGGAGGGGGGGCGACATCGTCGCCGTTGCCGTTGCCGTCGCCACGGGCACCCGCGTCACTGCCAGCCGTGCCCCCGCTGTCGCCACCAACAGTGTTGTCACCTGCAGCGTCGGCGGCGGGTGACGCCGCCCCAGCGGCCGACACCCGCGGCCGCTTGCGCGGCGAGCTGGGCGCCGCGGGCCGCGGGCGCACCCCCGTCGCGGCGGTGGCCGCCGCCCCCGCGGTGGCCGCACCGGGCGACGGCGCCGCTGCGGCGGGCAGCGGCGGCCCGGCGGTCCCTACTGGGCGCGCCGCCGAGCCGCCGCCACTCCCCCCCCCTGCGCCGCCGGGCGTCTGCGCTGCCCCGTCGGCCGCGGGCGCGCCGCCCTCCCCCGTCGGCCGCGGCGGCAGCAGAGGTGCGGACGGGCTGCGCGAGCCCCGCGGCCGCTTGCGCGGCGGCGGGTCGTCTGCGTGTTCGGCGGCCGCGGCGCGGCCGGTCGCCGCCGCCAGCTCGGCGCGAAAGGCGGTGGTCAGCGGGTCGGCCGCGGCGCGGATGATGACGCCGCCCAGCGGCCGGCCGTTCAACGTGGCCACCGCGGTGCGGCCGGCAAAGACGCTCGCAAAGGTCACCAGCGCCACGCGCCTGGGCGGCGGCTCGGCGCCGCGGGTGCGGCCGCCGCCGCCGCCGCCGCCGCCGCCGCCGCCCCGCTCATTGGCGGCACGAGGAGGCGCGAGCGACACGCGGACGAGCTGCGCCACGCGACCCGTGAGCTGCTGCCACAGCCCCTCCTCGGTCGTCTCTGGGGGGAGGTTGCTCAGCAGCACCGCCCGGTCATCGTCGGTCGGCTGGTACCGCACCGCGGGGGACCCCCACGACGGCAGCCGCGCCGTGCCCGCCGCCGCGCGCTGCACCGCCGCCCACTGGGCGGCCGTGTACGACACGCCCCGGCGGTCGCCGCCGCCGTCCCAGCTAAGCCGCTGCCGCGGGTCGGCCGACCGCGCGTGCGGGGGCACACCCAGCGGTCGGACGGCGCCGCTGCCGCTGCCGCTGCTGCCGCCACCACCCGCTGCCTCCGCGCCGGGCACGCCCGCCGCGGGCGGCCGTGTGCCGGCTGCGGCGGGCCAGCCGCCCTCCGCCCCCGCCCGCTCGCTCGGCAGCTGGTAGGGCGCGGCCGCGAGGCCTGCGGGTCCGTAGGGTGCCCGCTCGCCTGGCCAGCGGGGGTCTGGGGCGGGCGGCTGCGCGTGCGCCTGCCGCCGCCCCCCTGGCGGCAGCTGCCGCGGCGGCAGGGGCGGGAGGGAGGGCGGCGGCGGGTGGCGACCAGGAGCGGGGCCTGCGGGGGAGGGCGGGGTGGGCGACAGCGGAGCACGCGGCGGAGGCGGCATGGACGACGCGGACGGCGGGGTTGGGTGCGGCGGCAGCGGCGCCCGTGGCGGCCACCCCATGCGCGACGGCGTCGGCGGGGTGAAGCCGCTTGGCGCGGCCGCCAGCCCCAGCCGGCTACCCAGTCCCGGCCTGCCGCCCGTGCCCGCCGACGCGGCCGCCGCGGCAGCCGCCGCGGCCGCTGCCGCGTGGTGCACGACCGCTGCGGCGGAAGAGACGCCACTCCCCGCCACCCGACCGCGGTCACCGCCGCCGTCGCGTGCACCGCGCAGAGGGGTGGCACCCGCCCGGCCGCCGCCTGGCCGCCCACCGCCGGCAGATGACCGCCCCGCCCCGCCGCTGCCGCCGCCGCTGCCACCGCCACCACCACCACCACCACCACCACCACCACCGCCACCACTGCCGCCGCCACCGTCGCCGCGACTGCCGCCCCCCCCCCCCCCCCCCCCCCCCCCGGCTCAAAGCCCGAGTTGGAGAACCGCGACAGCCGCCGCGCGTCAACGCCGCCGCCGCCGTGCCACCTGTCCCGTGCGGCCGCATCGGGCCCCGTCAGGTACAGCACCGGCCCGCCGGGCCCGCCGCGCAGCGGCGGCGGCGGCAGGCGCGGCGGCAGCGGCCGCGGCGGGCCACCCGAGAGGCGGCCGGCCCCCCGCCGGCGGCGGCGGCGGTGGCCGCCGCGTGCGGCGGCGGCGGCGGCGACAGCGGCGGCGGCGGGTGGAGGCCGGGCGGCCCCGCCGCCGCCGCGTGTGCGAGCGCCCAGTGTGCGGCGAGGAGGGAGGCGGCCATGGGCGACGCCAGCGGCGGCGGCCGCAGGCCGCCGGCGGGCGCCCCGTGCGGCGGCGGCGGCGGCGGCGGCGCCGCCGGTTGGCCGCCGACGCTGCCGCCGCGGTGGGCGCTGCCGGCGTGGCCGCCGCCGCCGCCGCCGCCGCCGCCGGCCGGGCCGCCGTCGGCGCGGCGGCCGCGGCCGCCGCCGCCGCCGCCGGGCGCGCCGGGCGCGCCGGGGAGCACGACCTCCCCCAGCCGCGCGCCACTGCCGGCGGCGGCGTGCGCCGGGCGGCCGCTACCACCACCCCCACCGCCGTCGCCGCGGCCGCCGCCGCCGTTGCCCTGACGCCGACCACCGTCGGCGGCGACGCCTCCTCGCCGACCACCCGGTGGCGGGGGTGGCGGCGGCGGCGGCGGCGGCGGCGGCGGCGGCGGCGGCGGTGGCGGCGGTGGCGGCGGTGGCGGCGGTGGCGGTGGCGGCGGTGGCGGTGGCGGTGGGGGTGGTGGCGGCGGCGGCACCCCGCCCGCCGGCGAAAAGAACGTGGTGCCCCCCCCGCCGGCCGCCCCCCCGCCGAGGCGGCTGCCGCCCGCCGCGCCGCCGCCGGTGGCGCGCATCAAGGCGGGGACGCCCCCGCCGCGTCCGCCGCCACTGCCATACGGTGGCGGCGCGCCGGCGGGGGCGCCCCCCCCACCCCCACCACCGCCGCCGCCGCCGCCGCTGACCCCTCGTGACGAGCGGGACGCGGCGGCGGCGGCGGCGGCGGCAGCGGCGGCGGTGGCAGCGGCGGCGCCACCCCCACCACGCCCGCCGCCGCCGTCGCTTCCGCCGCCGCTGCCGGCCGGGCGGGAGCCGAGCCACGACGGCAGCGGCTCTGGGCGGGCGGGTGGTGGGGGCGGCGGGGATCGCCCCCCCCCCCCCCGCCACCCCGGGCGGCGGCGGCGGCGGCGGCGGCGGCGGCGGCGGCGGCGGCGGCGGCGGTGGCGGCGCGGCCCGCGGCGGTGGCGGCGGCGGTGGCCGTCGGCGGGGGCCCCCGCGGCCGCGGCCGGCTGCCGGTGGGCATGCGCGCAGGGCGGCGGCGGCGGCGGGCGTCGCGACCGGCGGGGCGCGCCGACCATCCGCGTCTGCGCACCGCCGGCCGGGGGGGGGGCGCCACATGCGGTGGGGTGGGACCCTAGAGGTGGGAGTTGCGGCGGGGGGGGGGAGGAAGGGCGAGAAGGCGGGGGGGAGGCACAAGGAGCAAAAAGAAGGGGGGCGGTGCGAGAGAGAGAGAGAGAGCGGGAGGGAGAGGGGGAGAGAGGGGGGCGGAGGGGCAGCGGTGGGGGGGGGGGAGCACAGAGGGGAGCAAAGAAACGGGACACCGCGGCGTGCGGCCGCACCGTCACCGCCGGCGTCCAACACCGTCGGGTGATGGGCACCACCCACACCCGGCGGTGGGAAGGGCGGGGGGGGGGGGGAAGGGGGGGCGGGGGGGGCGGCAGGAGCAAGGGGCGGCCGAGGACGGGGTGGGTGGGAGAGGGCGGCGGGGGGGGGGGGGGGGGGGGTTGCCGCCGCGGCCGGTCCCCCCACGCGGCCGCCGCGCGCGGCGGCGGGGCGCCGGTCGGCCGCCGCCCGCGCGGCGGCGCGCGCGGCGGCCGCGCGCGCCGCGCCGCGGCGCGCCGCTGCCCACGACGAGTGGCCGCGCGGGGGACGGCCGCCGACCGGTGGAATTCCGCGCGCGTGTGGGTTGGGGGGTGGGGTGCCTCTTTTTTTTTTTTTTTTTTTTTTTATGTCCGTTGCGCGTCTGTCGACGTTTTGTTTTTGTTTTTTTTTGTTTTTTTGGGGGGTCAAGAAACGGGGTGGTCGGGGTGCGCGGGGCGGTGGGGGACGGCAAGCCGCGCGCGGGTGCCGCCGCCGACCTGGCCGGGGGGGGGGGGGGGGGGGGGGACACGCCGGCGGCGACGGCCGGCGGCAACGGCCGGCGGCGGTGGCGGCGGTGGCGGCGCCGCGGGTACGTGACGCCGCGGCGTACACCTAGCCGCCCCCCCCCCCCCCCCACCACGGCCGCCACGGCTGCCGGTGACCGCGGCGGCAAGCGGCGGCGGCGGCGGCCACCGCGGGCGGCGCGCACCCCGCGGCGGCAGCCGCCGGCCGGCGGGTCTGGCGGCCGGCGGCGGCGGCGGCGGCGGCGGCGGCGGCGGCGGCGGTGGCCACCCCGTGGGGGGGGTTCCCCGCACCCGCTGCGGGTGTGCCCGCTGCCGGTGCGTGTGGGTGACGGCGGCCGCTGCCGTCGGTGCGTGGTGGTTGGGTGGGCGCCGGGGGGGGGGGGGGGGGGGGGGGGCGCACTGGCCGCGGTGGCCACCGCGGCGGTGGTGGCGGCGGCGGCGACGGCGGCGGCGGCGGTGGTGGTGGCGGCGGCGGCGGTGGTGGCGGCGGCGGTGGCGGCGGCGGCGGCAGCAGCGGTGGTGGTGGTGGTGGCGGCGGTGGCAGCCGGCGGCGGCGGTGGCGGCCGGCCGAGCCGAGGTGGGCGAGGGAGGCTGCGCGGTCCGCGCCGCCGCCGCGCGCGCGGCGGACGGCCGTTGGTGGCACGCCCGGTGTGTGTTGGGGGGGGAGTGGGTTGGGCGGGGGGGGGGGGGGGGGAAGCGCGTAAAGGCGGGGGCGGCAAGACCAGCGGGGGGGGGGGGGGGGGAACGACTCGCAGCAGAGAGACACCGAGGTAGAGTTATGTATATAGATAGATGGCAAGAACAGAGGAGGCGGCCGCCCTGTGCAGGCAGGGGTGCGGCGGAGCGCACCGCGCGCCGACGGGCGGGGGGGGCGGGCCGCTACGCGGCGGCACCCGCGCGCCCCCCCCGCTCGCGGTCGCTCCCCCCCCCCCCGTCGCTGTCCACCGACGAGTAGGTGGAGCACTCGGACGCGGCGTCGAGCAGCTCCAGCGCCACGGGGGCTCCCCCCCCACTCCGTCGCGGACCCCCCCCACCCCCCCCCCCCCCACCACCGCCACCCACCACCACCGTCAGCGGGCTCCGCGGCGCGACCGCGTCGTCGTCGGCCGTCGCCGCCGCCTTGGCCGCTGCCGCGGGCGGGGGCACCCCCCGCGGCGCCGTCGCAGCACCGCCGCGGCCGGCGGTGGCGGCGGCGGCGGCGGCGGCGGCGGCGGCGGCGGCGGTGGCGGCGGCGGCACCGCCGGCAGCGCCCTTTCGGCGGCACCCGCCGGCGGGGGCGGCGCGCGCCGCGCGCGCCGCCGCGGCGGCCGCCCCCCGCCACGCGCGGGCCATCCCCCCCGCCCGCGACCGCGCCGCCCCCACCGCCGTGGTGGTGGCGGCGGCAGCGGCGGCGGCGGCGGCGGCGGCGGCGGCGGCGGCGGCGGCGGCCGTGGCGGCGGCCGCCGGCGGCACCCCCCCCCCCGGCCGGCGGGCGGCCCAGCGGCGCGCCCACTGCGCCACACAGCCGCCAACAACGACGGCCACCCCCCCCCACTGGCGCCCATTGAGGCCGTGCGCGTACACAACGTCACTCAGCACGACCGACCCAAACTGGCGGGCCGTCATGAGCGCCGCGTACGCGAGCGCCCCCCACCCCTGGAGGATCACGTTGATCGCCCACTGCGACGCGACCGTCACCGCCGACAGCGCGGCAATGTCGGCGGCGACGCCATCGTGCGACGCGGCGTAGGCGGCGGCGCGGGCGCCGCCGCCGCCCGCGGCGAGCGCCGCGACCGAGCCCCCCGCCGCGGCGGCGTTGATCCAAAACAGCTGCTGCGCGACGGTGGTGCGGTGGTGGCGGAAGAGCGCCGCCTGCGCGGTGCTCGTCGCCGCGTCGGCGAGCAGGTAGACGCCGAGGAGGGCCAGCCCGACGCCCACATCCGCCGACGCGCCCAGCGCGGCAACGTTGCCGCCGCCAAGGACGAGGCCACAGCCAGACGCTACGACCACCGCCGTCGCATAGTCGCCCACGCTGTAGCCACCCCCGCCCCCACCGCCGCCGCCACGGGTGCCGCCACTCCCGCCGCCACTCCCGCCGCCGCCGCCGCCGCCGCCGCCGCCGCCGCCGCCACCGCCGCTGCAGCCGCCGCCACCCCCCACGGCCCGACCTGCACGCCGCCGCAGCGCCGCGCCGCCCGTCGACAGCAGCATCACCGCGAGCACCTTGTTGCACTTGCCGAGCGCCACGGCGGGAAACGTCAGGTGCCGCAGCGCCTCGTACTGCGCGCACGACGCGACCACGTTGGTCGCCGCGACCGCCGCGTAGGCGGCGACCGGCGCGGCGGGCGCGGCGAGCGCGGCGAGGCCGCCGGGCGACGCGCCCGCCGCGGCGGCGGCCGCCGCAAACGCGACCGCCGCGAGGCGGTTGGCGGCGACGAGGGCGAGGGCGTCGGGGAAGGGGCCCCCCGTGGGGGGGGGGTGGGGGCGGCCGCCGCCGCCGCCGCCGCCGCCGCCGCCGCCGCCGCCACTGCCGACGCCGTCGGTGGGTAGGCGGTGGTCATGAGGCGCTCTTGGAGGAGGGAGTAGGCCATGAGGGAGGCAAAGAGGGTGGCGGCGGCGACGGCGCCGCAGCGGGTGGTGGGTTGGGGGGGGGGGGGGGGGGGGGGGGACGTCGTCGCGGCGGCCGCCGCCTTGGCGGCACCCCAATGGGTGGCCGTCCCCGTGTCGGCGCCGGTCGTGCCGCCAGCCGACCGCACCCGCCTGGGGGAGGGCGGCTCGCCGGCCGCCGCCGTGTCACGGCCACACGCCCATGGGGCGGACGCGGCGGTGCCGGTGGTGGCGCCGCCGGTAGTGGCGGTGCCGGTGGTGGTGGCGCCCGTCGTCACGGCGGTAAGGGCGGCGGCGGCGGCGGCGGTGGTGGGGATGGCCGTCACGGGCAGCGGGGCGGCGCAGCCGGCGGGCGGCGGCGCCACCCACCCGGCCGCCGGCCAGAGCAGCCACGACGGGAGGGGGCGGCGCCATCGAGGCGCCAGCCCCCGCCACGCCACGCCGCCCGTGCCGGCCGTCTTGGTCGCCGCCGCCGCTGTTGCCGTCGCCGCCGTCGCCGCCACCCCCGCCGCCGCCGCCGCCCCCACCGCCGTCGCTGTCGCCGCGACTGCCGCGTCCCCCCCCCCCCCGACTGCCAGCGGCCGCCACCGCCAGCGGCAGTGGCGGCGGCACGCGGCGGGCGGGCGGCAACGGGCGCCCCCCCCCCCCCGCCCCCCCAGGCCGGCATGGCCACGCCGCCGCCGCGGTGGCGTCGGCGGCACTCCCCACCACCGCGTCGGCGGCGGCGCCAGGGGGGGGGGGTGCCCGCCCGCGGCGGCGGCGGCGGCGGCGGCGGCAGCGGCGGCGGCGGCCATCGTCCCCGCCGCGGTCGCGCGCGGCCGGCGTGGTCGGCCGGGGGGGGGGTGGTGGGGGGGAGGGAGGGGCGAGGGGGGGGGGGGGGTGTCCGCCGCCCGGTGCACCTCGACGGCGGTGTGGCTCGGCGCCCGCCGTTGCGCGGTGGGGGTGGTAGCGGGGGGGGGACGGCGGCACGCGGCAACAGCGGGGTAAGCGGAGGAGCGAGGGATAAAAAAAAAAAAAAGGTGACGGAAAGGAGGGGGGGGGGGGGGGGGTGGGGGAGAGGCAGGCGGCGGGATGCCCGCCGGTGTCCGTGGAGGAGACCGCGGCGGCTGCCGGTGGCGTGGGAGCGGGGAAGCCGCGGTCGACGGCGGCGGGGGGGGGGGGGTGGTGGCGGCGCTACGGTGGGGGGTGTGGCGGCGGCGGCGCGCCGCCGCGGACGGCGCGCCACGACCGCGGCGCGCGGGCGGGGAGCGGGGGAGGCGGAGCGGCGGTCGCCACGCCGCCGCGCGTGGCACGCGCGCGGCGGCACGGTGGCACCGCTGCGGCGGCGGCGGTCGGCCGCCGCGGCAGCCCGGGGCGGCGGCGGCGGTCGGCCGCCGCGGCAGCCCGGGGCGGCGGCGGCGGTGGCGGTGGCGGCGGCCATCCCGCAAAGCGAGGCGGGGAGGGGGGGGGGGGGTGGTGGGGGGGGGTGGTGGTGGTGGCTGGTGGCTGGTGGGCACCCGCGCCGCGCCCAAAGCGGGCGGACGGCCCGACCGCCCCCACCCCCACCCCCGCCGCCGCGGCCATAGCGGGCGCGCGTGGGGCGGCCGCCGCCGCCACGCGCGGCACGGCCGTGCGGCCCGCGCGCGCGCGGCCGCCGCGGCGCCGCCGCGGCGGCCGTGCCACGCCCACCGTCGGCGCGGGTGCGTCGGTGGGACAGACCCCCCCCCCCGTGCGCACACGCCCGCGGCGGGCGGCGGCGGGGGGGGGGGGGGGTCCGCCGCCGTCCCGCTCCGCCCCGCCCCCGTGGCGTGCGTGCCCACCCCGGCCGGCCGAGACGGCGGGTTCCAAACCCGGCCCGCCGCACACCCCCCCGCGCCTCTTTCGCCGCCCGTACGCGGCTACCCCCCACCGCCGCGGGTGTCCGCCGTGCGCCCGTTACGCCAGTGGGCGTTGAGCGCCGCCCGCCCCTCCCCCCCCCCCCCCCCCCGCCCCGCCGCCGCCGCCTTGCGTGCGCGTGTTTGGCGACACCCGCCGCCCGCGCGGCGGCGGACCGTGGCGGTAGATAGGGTCTGGGGGGGGGGCGGGCAGGCCGCCCCGTCGCCGCCAGTGGACCGCCCGCTCCCAGCAACGAGAGCCCCCCCCCGCCCTGCTCGGGGCGGAGCGAGGGGGAGGGTGCGCGTCGCGCAGCGGCGGCGGTGGCAACGGCGGTTGCCGCCGCGCCGCGGCAGCGTCCCGCGCCGCCGGCGGCTGGCCATGGCGGCGGGGTGGCCGGCCTGCGCAGTGGGCTTTGTTGCGGGATCCTCTTCAAGCGCTTATCAAGAGCAGAACCTTGCAGAAATCACGATCCAGGGCGATCATGAAGTGCCCTAGAGACCCCGTAGAGGCCGATTTCTTGAAGAAAACGTGATAAACCTTGAAGTCACTATGAACACCTGCTCGGACATGGGGTTGCGATACACCACAAGGTGCGTCTCAGTGCGGGCTACACAGTGATGTACTGAACGATGATGTCCACGCAGGTCTTGACCCATTATTCAAGGTTTATCAAGCTTTCTTCAAGTGCTAATGCACACAGCTCTCGCGCCGCATTAAGCGTGATCACGCTCTCCTAATAGAAGTACAGCATCGACAAGAGCTTGTAGCCCCCGTTTCACCTGAAAAGTCCCATGTTTCTTGGATTGTATCCCGGCATTTAAGCAGCTCGCCGGAGTTGATCACGTGAGGCGCACGCCGTATCTCGGCGGCCTGCAGATCTTCCTGAGAGTTTTTTTTTCAATTACGCGGTACAGTACGCTCCCAACCGTCGGCTTGCTTCTCTCCGACGACACAGACAGGCACCCGAAGCACTTGCGCCGAGACTCGCGGCAGTACTAGACGATAGAGGCCAAAACCAGCCGTGGGCGCCATTGCCGACCGGTCGCTCCCGCGGCCACGGCCGCCGCCGCGGCCGCCGTCGCGGCCCGATGCGGACCAGAGCCGGCGGGCGGCAGGGGGGACGGGAGGGCGGGAACGTGGACGTCGGCGGCAGTGGCAGCTGGCGCCGCCAGCGCGGCGCCCCCCGCAACTGCAGCCGCTGCCGCCGCAGTCGCCGCCGCAGCCTCTGTGGCCACGGATGCCCCAAGCCCGCGATGCGGTCGTAGTTCTGGTCTGGCTCACAACATTGGTGTTGTGACAAGAGTTTCTTTCTCGTTGTGCTGGTGGAACGAGAGAGAGGACATCAGGGGGGGTGCGGGGGACACGGCGGCGAGCTATCGTGGACAATATGCGTTGGCTTGAAATGCACTGTGACGTTCGTGTGGCTGGTGGTGTCACCGAAGCACGCGGTGCGGGTGAAGATTGTAGACGGGCCTGTTCGTGTCTTCCGATGCGCTTCGTCCGGCGTCATCAGCCGGGCCATGGAGAGGGATTGTCGGCCGCTCAGGGATGGCGTTCGTGGTCCTCGCGAGGACTGTGCTGGAGAGTCACCGAAACTTGACAACCAATTGGATGCTCCTTAGTAGGGAACCCATCACCTCCCTTCAATATACTTTACCGTATTGTCAACCTTTTAAGTGTGAGGATCGGCCTCTAATCCACTCAGTTGGGGCGGCGGCCGCCGCGGCGCGTGCGACCACTTCAAGGAAAAACTAGGTTTGTTCAAGCCCTTCCGGCTTGAAGAGCGCAGAACGTGGATCCCGGTTTAAGCACCACTGCGCTGGGGGGAAGGGGAAGAGGGGGGAAGGGGGGGGGGGGGGGGGGGGGGGACGACGGGGCGGCCGGCGCACCCCACCCATTCCCCCCCCCTCCCCCCCCCCCCCCCCCCCCCCCCCCCCCCCGCCCGCCTCACGCGCCCCCCACCCCCACGCGGTGCAAGCGCGGGCCGGCGCCGCCCGCCGACGGTGCAAAAAAAAAAAACAACAAAAACGCGGCGGTCCCGCGCGCCGCGCGCGTGGCGGCCGGCCGGCCGGCGGCGTGGTGGGTGGCCACCCGCGCGCTCCCCCCCCCCTCTGCCGGCGCGCGGCCGCCCGCCGCGGCCGGTGCTGGCGGGTGCGCCGGGAAGCCGCGGCCGGTTGTGGGTGCCGGGGGGGGGCGGCCCGCCGCGATGACCGTTGCGGCGGCTGGGCATGGGACGCCGCCGACGCCACGCGCGGCGGCCGCGGAGCGGCGGCGGCGGTCGGTCTCGGTTTTCCCCCCCCCCCCACGCCGGCACAGGCGGCGGCTTGCCAGACGCACACGCTGGTGTGGGTGCCCCTGCCGCCGCCGCTACCACCACCGCCGCCGCCGGGGCCTAGACGCGCGGCGGCACTCCCGCCGCCGCCGCTGCCGCCCCATGCGGCGGTTCTGCTGCCAGTAGCGGCGGCGCGCGGCGTCGGTTCTAGATGACACGGCGGGCGGCGTGGGGGTGGCACCCCGCCCGCCGCGGCGGGGGGTGCGCGCGCGGCGCGCGGTGACGGGCGGTCGGCTCGCACGCACCCCCCCCTCCCCCGCCGCCGACCCCCGCCCCAAGCCCTCGATTCCACGGTGGTGCCGCCCGCCACCAGATGCGGCGACAGCCGCGTCGGGGGGAGTGGGGAGGGGGAGGGAGGGGGAACGGGGATGACACCGCGGCCGGTGCCCCCCCCCCCCCCCCCCCCCCCACCACCACCCCCGCCGGCGGCCGTCGACAGCCCCGCTCCTCCCCCCCCCGCCCCCCCCCCTCTTTCGGCTCCCACCGACAGACAATGGCGCGGCGGCGGTGGCGGCGGCCGCCGAGCCGCCATGAGGAGGGGCGCCGCGCCGCCGGCGGCCGCCCCGCCGGCGACGCGGCGGCCGCCGCGGCGGCCGCAGCGGCAGACGGGGGGGGGGCGGCCCGCCGCCCCACAGAGGACCGCGCCGGGGGTGGCGCGGTCGGGGCCACCCGCGGCGCGGCGGGCCTTTGTGCGGCTGTGGCGGCGCCGCCGAGGGAGGCGCGGCGAGGGGGGGGGGGGACGGCCCGCCCTGGGGGGGGGGGTGGGCGGCAGGCGCGGTCCATTGGCGGCCGGCGTGCGCGGTCGGCGGGTGGGTCGGCCCGTCGCTGGTGTGGGACGGTGCGGCATGGGCGGCGTGCTCGGTGTGTGGTATTGCAGTACGGTGGCGGTTCTCTGCCGCGAGGGGTCTGTCTGTCCCGTGGGGCTGCCAGCGCCGCATTTGGGCGGGACAGAGACGCACGTGTTGCCAACGGTGGGCCGGGCAGGCGAGTGACAGCGAGGGGCCACGAAAGAGGGCGGCTCGGTCTTCATGCGCCCTCCTCTCCTGTGTCTGTGTTGCGGGATGAGCCGGAGCGGGACACCGACAATGACAATAGAGCTGGTACGCACCGGCGACCAAGTAGCACACAGAGGGGTGCGAGTGTCTGCGCAATCTGCCAGACCAATACACACTTGACAAGGAAACTTGGACACAGTTCCCAGCAGCACGTACTTACCAAGAAGCAGGTATGTTGAAAAACGTCACTGAATGCTTGGCCTGAAACACAATTGAATTCATGCGCCAAGAGACCTCGTTGGACAGACGACTACGTCTGATACGACACAAATCCGTCTTCGTCTGTCAATCCGTGCCCCTCTCCCGCATTGGTCATCCCCCGTGCGACGAGCCTCACTCGGCCATGGAGCAACGACCTGCTGTCAGGCCCGCCTGGGGTCAGATCGCATCGCACGAGACCCGCTAGTGCGACGAAATAGAGTGTGCGAAAGACGGTTTTGGTTTCTTTTGTAAACAAGCAAACAAGTCATGTCGATTGTTTCGGAGTTGTTAAATATTTCATTGTCTTTTCATAGTTTCGCAAAGAGGGCACGCCTGAGGGGCGGCTTCGCGTCCCGATGCGAGGTGACGCGTGATGCGTGGTCAGCCCGTTGTGAAGCGCCGCAGCCGCCACGCAATGCCAGTAAATAGAGCAGGGCAGCAAGCCCTGGGAGAAAGCCAAGATGGTAGCTGTGGGTGCGGGAGAGAAGCCGCCTGAGTAGTTTGGGGGGCGGCGGTGTTGTAGGTTTGGGCCAGGGAGGGCACGGCGGCTGGATGGAAGGGTGGACGAGACCTCGACGCGACAGGGGCGCAAGGATGGCTGCATGGCCGAGGTAGAGAGCGCTGGTGCTGCGCATATACCCCACCAACCAAGTGAACAACCACCTCTGGTAGGGTGATCGGATGGATTGGCGGCCTGCACGAGCGCTCCCTTCTGTGCTGTTGCAGTCCGCCGTGGCAGCTAGTACCACAAGCGTCGCTGCTGCTGTCTTTCGCGGCTGCTCACCGCGGCCGGCAGTGCACTTTCCGCTACCGCTGCTACTGCCTCTACCGTCGCGATTGGCAGTACCACACCGCTGTGGTAGCCGCGGCCGCCCGCGCTCGGCGAGGACGCCGGGGGCGGCGCGCTGTCACGCGGCGGCGGGAGTGTCCACCCCGTCCTCCCGTCGTCCACGTTTCCCAGACCAGACAAAGCCGACCGTCCTTTCCAACTCAGAACCGCAGCTGTGGTGCCATCCCAGTGTCGTGTCGTCCTCAGCGGGAACGTCCCCGTATTGATCAAAGAACGCCCGTGACGTGCGCCCTCTTCTCCATTATCACGGAATCTTTCAGCAAAAAGGTTTCGCCAAACCACAAGCTTTCTCGAATCTATTGCGTAATCCTCAAAAATTCTCGACAATATCGTGTGATCAATCAAAGCGCACCCTCAATGCCAACCTCGCCCAGCGCACGCGCTCCCCCTATCCGATACATTCTTCCGAATGGCCGTCCTACGCTCCTGGGCGCCTTTGCGACACTCAACCGTGGCCACGAGCTGCGGGGCTGTGTGAAAGGGGGCGGTCCTGCGCGCCGCGGAGCCCCCAGCTTGTTGTGGCGGTTGATGGGAAAAATCTGCCCCACGCCGCGCCCCGCGTGGTTGTGTGGTGCGCTTTCGTTGCATGGCCCTCTTTCAGTCGTTTCAGCCACCGACGGCGGGTGCTGAGGCGGAGCCGGCTGGCCAGTCGTCAGGCGTGGGAGGGGTCACACCCCCCCCCCAGTGGCGCGCGCTGGCGGGAACGGAGCCGAAATCCCACTGCCTCGTCACGAGACGTGGGACAGGGCGACCTGGGCGCGCCCCCGCGGCAGCGTCAAGCCGGCTGTGCGTATTTTGGCTCACGGATCGGGAGGGGGGGGGGTGTGGGGGTCGTCGGTGGCTCGGCGGTGGTCTGCTCGCGGCGAGCAGCCACCGCACCGGCGCGCGCGACGGGCGAGCCGGCGCGGCGGTAGCGGCAATTCCGCCACGGAATCCAGTCTGGCAAACTGGCAGTGTGGGCCGGCCGTACTGTAGGCAACGGCGGGGCTGCCTGAGCGCGGGTGACCCGCCTCTCCCCGGCAGCGGGACGCGCTGTACGACACACCCGCCCGGCTGGGATCAGCCGGCGGCGGCGGCGGACGCGGCTGCCGCGCCAGCCGCGCCGCGCGGGCGCCGCCGCCGGCCGCGGGCGGGCGCACGTAGCCGCGCTGCTGGCGCACCGGCCAGCTGCGCCCCCGCGGGGAGACCCGCCAGAGGGGGTGGTGTTGGCGCGCCACCTCCCGCACCCCTACCACCCGCGGGGGCGCACGTGCGGCGGCGGGCTCTGCTCGCCTGCCGCAGGTCACACCCCCTCCAGCGTGCAATGGGGGAGAGGGGGGGGGGGGGGGGGGGGGAGGCCGTCCCTCCTGTTTGCTGCCGGCCCGTCGCGTGCAGGACGGCACGCGGGCAGGCTCGCGGCGACGGCTGTTGCGCTTCCGCGGGCGTTGGCGTGGAGACTGCCCGCCGGCCGGCCGTGGGCGGCCGCCGATCCGACCGCCGGGCGCGGCCGGCCGTCCCCCTGCCGCCGCTCCACCGCGCGTCCCCCCACCCCCCCTCTGGCAGCCCCCACCCACCCACCCACTCGCTCTGCCAGTGCCGTGCGCCACGCCTCGCGTCAGCGCTGTCGGCGGGTGCCGCTGTGGCCGCCGCCCCCGGCGGCTGCCAGACGGGTGGGCCTCGCCCTTTTTCCCCCCCTCCGACCTCGCTCCCAAACCGGCGCGCCTGCGCGGCACCGCGCCGCGGACCCACCGCCCGACCGACCGACCGACCGACGGGCGCTCTCCCGCCCTCCACCCCACAACACCCACCCCCCCCCCCCCCCCCCCCCCCCCCACCCCCCTTGCGTGCTTTCACGCACTCGTTGCCACCGTCCCCCCATTTTCCCAACCACACCCTCCGCTCCCCCCCCCCCCCCCCCCCCCTCCCTCCTCTCCCCGCTGTGACCCGGCAAGACGCTTCCGCCCCACTCCCCCCTCCCCGTTTTGTCGAAACGGTCGCGACAGCGGCCTCGATTGCCGCCACGCCCCCCCCCTCTGCTCCCGCCCCCCCCCCCAAAGCTCCTCCCACCGCGGTCGGCCCGCAGGCCGCGGCGGCCGACGGCCACCGCGCGGCGGCGCCGCGGCGGCGGCAGGCTCCCCCCCGTCTGGGCGTGGCTGCCATTCCCAGTGCGCACCCCCCCCCCCCCACCCCCCCGACCCCCCCCCCCCCCCCCCACCTCCCCCCCCCTTTTGGTAGATTCTCCCCACCGACTGTCCCGCGGGACGGCGCGGCCGCTGCGAGGTGCCCGCGGGCGACGGCGGGTGGCAGCGGGACCGCGGCGGGGCTGGCTGCCGGCCTGGCAGGCGGGGGACGGCCAGGCGGGCTGCCGGCGGGGCGGCTGCCGCCCCGGGGGGGGGGCGCCGCCGCCGCCGCCGCGCCGCGGCGGGTGGCGCGGCCCGCCCGCCGCGGGCGGTGCGGCCAGCGCGGCCCCGCGGCGGGCCGGCGGGCCGACGCGGCACGCCCGCCCGTCGGTCCGTGGGGTGGGGCGGCCGCCGCCGCCGCCGCCGCCGCCGCAGGTGCGGCCGCGCCGCGTCAACGGGGCCGGTAGTAGGGGGCGGCTGGGGACCCCACACCCCCCCCCCCCCGCCGCACCCCGCCCGCGCGTGGCGGTCAACGCCGCGGCGGCTGGCGCGGCGCGGCGCGGCCTCGCGGCGGCGGCCGCGTCCCACCCGCCGCGCCGCGGCGCGCTCGTGGGGCGGGCCTCCACGCCGGCCGACGGCGCGCACCCCCCCCCCCCCACCGCGGGACGCCTCGCCCCCCCCCACCGCGGGGCGGCTCGCCCCCCCAACCCGCCGCGCCGGCAGCGCCCCCCCCCTCCCCACGCCGCCGCAGCGGCGGCGAGTGTGCCAGCGGCACCGACCCCCCCCCCCCGCCCCCCCCCCCCCCGCCGCGCGGGTGCCCCCCCGCCCGACCCGCGCGGCCGCGCGCGCGCGCGCGGCGGCCGCCGCGGCCGCCGCGGGGCCGGCCCGGCCGCCGCCGGCAGCGGCGGCCGGGCGGCCGTGACGCGGCCGCCCGCGCGGCGCGGCGGCGGGCGCCCACCCCCCCCCCCCCCCCCCCTCCCCGCCGCGCACGGTGCTCCCCCCCCCCGTCGCGCGTGTCCCCGGCCCGGCCTTGGCCGGCCGCCGCCGCCCCCTCCCCCGCCTCCCCCCCCCACGTCCGCTCGTTTTACCCGCGGGTGTGACCGCGGCTACTGCCGGCCTCCACTGGCTCCTTGTGCTTTTTTCCTTTTTTTTTTTTTTTTTTTTTTTTTTGTTGTTGCCGCCACCCGCGGTCCCGCGCCGCCGCGGTTGCGCGTGTGCGCGGCGGCTGACGCGGCGGTGGGTGGGGTTGCCGAGGGGGGGGGGGGGGGGGAGTGAGAGGGGGGGGGGGGGGGGGGGGGGGAGGGAGGGGAGGGAGCGTCGCCGCCCCCGTCCGCGCCGCGTGGGGCGGTGGCGGCGGCATTGCCGGCCGCGGACACCCGCGCCGCCGCCGTCCGCGCGCCGGCCGGCCGGCGGCGGGCGTGCCGGGAGCGCCGCCGCGCCGCTGCCGCCGCGTCGCCCTGCTGGCCGCTGCGGCGGGCGTCACGGTCGTCAGCGGGACCCCGGGCGCGCCGCTGCTCACCTCTTGCCGCTCTCCCCACACGCCGGTGGCTCCGCACTCCCCCCCCCCCCCCCCGCACCACCCTCCCCTCCGCCTCTCCCCCCCCCCCCGCGCCCGCCTGCCCGCCCGCCCGCCCGCCCGCCCGCCCTGCCTCCCATCTGGACGCTCCCCCCCCCCCCCCTCGACAATGGCGGCGGCGGCGGCGGCGGCGGCCGCGTCTGCCGCCGCCGCCCTCCCCGACGACGCGGTCGCGGCGGCGGCCGCCACCGCCACCGCCGCGTTTGACGAGGACGTGACGCACGTCTTGACCCGCCGGCGGCACCTGTGGACGGCGCGGTCGCGGGGGCTGGCGCTCGCCGCCCTGTTTGGGGATACCACCGGCGCCGGGGGGGGGGAGGGCGCAGACGGCGGCGGCGGCGGCGGTGGCGGCGGCGGCGGCGGCGGCGGCGGCGGCGGTGGCGGCGGTGGTGGTGATGAGGGCGGGGGGGGGCGGCCGCGGGGGGGGGGGCGCCGCCGCCGGTGGCCACGCCAGTGGGGATGGACGGGTTTGGGTACGGCCCGGCCGACGGCTGGGGCCGCCTCGCCACGGCGGGCCCGCCCGACCGTGGCGGCGGCGGCGGCGGCGGCGGCGGCGGCAGCGGTGGCGGCGGCAGCCACTCGTCGCGCGGCGGCGGCTACCGCCGCCGCGGCTGGCGGTCGGGCACGGACGGGGACGGGGAGGGGGACGTGGACGCGGACGAGGTGGACATGAGCTTTGCGCGGCTGCCGCGGCGGGTGGTGGTGCTCGCACAGGGCGCGTCGCGCCGGCCACGGGGGCGGGGGGAGGGGGGGGCGGGGGGGGCGGGGGGGGGGGGCGCGCCGACCCCGCCGCCGGCGGCGGCGGCGGCCGCCCCGTCTGGCGCGTCGTCCGCCGTGGGGGGGGTCGCGCCGTCCGCTCCGGGAGCGGCCACAGCAGAAGGGGGCGAGCGGGACACCCGCTCTGGTGGCGGTGACGGCGGCGGTGGCGCTACCCCGCCGACGGGTGCCCCCCACCCGCCACCCCACCTGACCGGCATGCACCCGGCCGATGAGGTGGACGACCTGTGCAGCACCATGTCCACGTCGCCACGGGTAGGGGCGGCGGCAGGGGGGGGCGCGCCGCCGCCGCCGCCGCCGCGGCCACCACCGCCGCCGCCGCCGCCACTGCCACTGCCGCGTCTGCAGCCGCCGCCACCGCCGCCGCTACGGGGAGCGCCGCGGTTGAGGCGTCGCTCGACGTGAGCGAGCCCAGCTTTGCGCGCATGCCCCTGCCGGGGGAGCGGGTGGAGGAGCCGACCGGCGCCACGGACGCCAACGGGTGGCGGCTGGTGGAGGAGGAGTCGATCGACGCGGACGAGGATGGGGGTGGTGGCGTTGTAGAGGGTGGTGATGATAGTGATGGCGACGGCACTGGCGGTGGCGACGGCGGCGGCAGTGGCGGCAGCGACAGTGACGACCGGGACGATGCGGGCAGCGAGGGGGGCTCCTCGTGCAGCAGTGAGGAGCCGCCGCCCGTCATTGGCTCCCTCCCCTGGCGGCTCGGCCGGTTCTGCACGGTCGTGCGGGAGCTCGACTCGGAGACGGCGCAGGAGCGGGCGTGCCACCTGCTCGCCGCCCTCGCCAGCCGCCGCAAGGACCTGCTGCCGACGATCGCCGCGGCGGGCGGGGTGGAGGCGGTCCTCGAGGCGCTCCGCGACTATGTGGCGTGCGCGGCGGTGGTGGAGCGCGCGCTCGGCGCGCTCAAGGCGCTGACCGCGTCGGACCCGCTGCGTGAGGCGGTCGTCGCGCTCTACGGCACCGAGGCGGTGATTGGCGCCATGTCCACCCACGCGCGGTCCACGCGGATCCAGGACCGGGGGGCGACGGTGCTGGCCAACGCGGCGTTTGGCTCGGAGGCACGCAAGCGCCGCATCGGCCGCTCGGGTGGCCTCGACGCCATCCTCGCCGCCATGCGCGCGCACCCGCGGGACGAGGAGACGGCCGCGCGGTGCTGCCTGGCCGTCCGCAACCTCACCTTCCAGTCGCAGGTCAACCAGTACCTGGGCGGTCGCGCGGGGGGGGTGCCGACCATCCTTGCCGCGATGCGGTGGTTCCCGTCCAACGCGCAGCTGCAGTACCAGGCGGTGGTGGCGCTGTCCAACTTGAGTGCGGATGACAAGGCCAACCGGGCGGCGATTGTTGGGGGGGGGGAGGGGGGAGCGGCGTCCTGCTTGGGGGCGCCTCTGCCGATGGCAGTGGTGGGGGCGGTGGGGGTGGCGGCGGTGGTGGTGGTGGTGGTGGTGGTGGTGGCGGCGGCGGCGGCGGCGGCGGCGGCGGTGGCTACAATGACGGCCTGCGGCTGGTGCTGGGCGCCCTCCGGCGGGATGCGGGGAATGGGAGCCTCGCCGAGCACGCGGTGGCGCTCCTCTTCCACGTTGTCACGCAGGCGCCCGCCGTGCAGGTGCGCGTCGGCGAGCTGGGCGGCGTGGCGGTGGTGGCGGCGACGATGCGGCGGCACCTGCACCGGGAGGCGCTGCTCGCCAAGGGCTGCGCCCTCCTCCGCTCGCTGTGCTTTTCGCCGTCCAACCGCCCCCGCCTGCGCGACTGTGACGGCCTGCGGTGCGTGCTGGCGGTCATCAACGTGTATGGGGGCTCGCCGCGGGCGGTGGAGCCGGCCATCAGCGCGCTCGGCAACGCGGTGTACGGGGAGCCGACCAACCGGGAGCTGATTGGGAGCCTCGGCGGCATCCCGCCGCTGCTCAACGCGCTGCGCGAGTGTGGCACGTCGGCGGTCATCCAGACGCACGGCTGCCGGGCGCTGCGGAACCTCGCCGACGGGTGCCCGTCGAATGTGGCGCGGATGGCGGCGGGCACCAAGGCCGTGGCGGGCAGCGGCGTCGGCATGATCGTCGGTGGCCCCGCCGCGGCGGCGGCCTCGTTGCCAGAGGCGGGGGGGCGCCGCGCGGGGGGGGGCGGCACGCCCGGCGTGGCCACCCCCGGCACCCTCACCGCGGTGGACGTGGCGGTGTCGGCGCTGTCGGCCTTCCCGTCGGTCGCGTCGGTGCAGCAGCAGGCGGTGGCGCTGCTCGCCAACCTGTCCTCGGACACCACGTGCGTGGCGCAAATGGCCGCCGTCGGCGCGGGGGACTGGGTGGAGCACGCGCTCGCGACCCTCCCGGCGCCCCGCTTCCCGGCGCTGCACAGCCAGGGCGACCACGTGCTGGCCGTGCTGGTGGGGCACAAAGTCGCTGCGAACGCCGCTGCCGGCTCTGGCGGCGGCGGCGGTGGGGGAGGAGGGGTGAAGGGGGGGGCGTCGGGCCTCGTCGCGTCCCCGTCCGTGCTGCCCGCCCGGCGGGTGACGCGGGCGGCGAGCGCGACGTCGCGGGGGGGGCTCAAGCGGCCGACGCGCCACCGGTACGGGCCCGGGGGGGTGGCCGGCGGCGGCGGCGGCGGCAAGGGCGGCGGTGCCGGCGTCGATGGCAGCAGCGGGGGAGACGCGGGCAGCACGCCCCTCCCCAGCAGCAGCGTCTTCCCCTTTCCCGCGCGCCGCCGCGGTGTCGGCGGCGGCGGCGGCAGCGGCGGCGGTGGGGGTGGCGGTGGCGGTGGTGGCGGCGGCGGCGGCGGCGGCGGTATCGGCTGCGGCGTTGGTGGCGGCGGCGGTGGTCGCGGCCGCAGCCGCGACCGCGCGTCGGACGCGTCGGCCGGCGACCGGCCCGTCCCGTCCGTGTCGACCGCGTCGCTGACGACGTCGAACGGCGGCGGCGGGAGCGTCAAGAGCGACCGCAGCGGCGTGCCGCTCCGCTCCTTCCGCGCCGGCCTGGCGGGTCTCCTCGGCCGCGGCCGTGGCGGCGGGGGGGGGGAGGCGGCGGCAGCGTGGGGGGGGGTGCCGGTGCCGCCGCCGCCGCCGGCGGTGCTGGTGGCGGCGGCGGCGGTCGCGGCGGCGGCGGTGGCCGCACGAGCGTGTCTTCCGGCGGCTATGGCGGCGGCGGTGGCGGCGGCGGCGGCGGCAGGGGCGGCGCGGTGCGCGCGCCGCGCGCGTACCGGCCGTCGTCGCCCGGGGCGGCGGCGGCGCGGGCGGCCGCCGCCGCCGACCGTGGCGCCTTTTCTGACGGCGAGACCGGCGGCTGCGGCGGCGGCCGGGAGCGCGGCAGGCGCCGCGCCGCCGCGCCCGTGTGAGAGGATTCCCCACGGCCCGGGGGGGGGGGGGGGGGGACAGAGGGGCGGGACCGTTTTTTTTTTTTCTGTTTTTGGCCGTGCCGCTTGTTTCGGTTGTTCTTTCTTCTTTTGTGTTTTTCTTGTGTGTGGTTGCGTCTGCGTGTCTGCTCGTCGCCTTCTTCCTTGTCTTTTTGCTGTGGGGGGGCACCCGCCGCCCGGCGGGTACGCGCCGGGTGTGTCCCGTCGGCCTGGAAGAAACCCAACAGCAACACAGAGTGATGCCGCGGCCGCCGCGGCGGGCCCACCGCGGCGACCGCGGCGGCGGCGGCGGCGGCGGCGGCGGCCACACCGCGGCGGCTCACGCCGGGCGCCCCCCCCCTCGGCGGCGGCGGCGGCCGCCGCCGCGACGCTGCCGCCGCCCCACGCGGCCAGCGCGGGCGGCCACGGCCCCGGCGGCAGCACGCGGCACGCCGCCGCCGCCGCCGCGCGCCGCCGCGCCGCCGCGCCGCCGCCACCGCCGCCGCCGCCACCACCCCCTGCCGCCGGTGGTGGGCGCGTGGCGGCGGCGGCGGCGGCGAGTTCCGCCGCCAGCCGCCCCGCGAGGCCGGGCAGCGCGGCGGTGCCGCCAACGAGGGTGACGCCGCCGGCGGCGGCGGCGCGGGCGGTGACGGAGGGCACGCGGGTGAGGGCGTCGAGGACGAGGTCGGTGAGGCTGGTGCCCTCTGTGGGGGGATGCGATGAGCGCAGCAGGGGGGGGGGGGGGACCACGTTGCCGACGACGCCACCGCCCGCGGTGCGCGTGGTTAGTCGGCCGCCGCGTCGCGGGCGGTCGGTGGTGGTCACGCCGGGAGGGCGGGCGTCTCCGTGCGAGCGCCAGGGGCGACCGGCAACGTGGCCATCTCCCCCCCTTCTTGCCGCCCACCACCCCCCCGCGCCGTCCCTCCCCGCCCCGCCCTCCCCACCCACGCACCTTCATTGTCCCCAAACAGCACCTCTGGCACCCCCCGCCGCACCGCGTCTGGCACCGTCACCGCGCGGCCAGTGCTGAGGACGAGCACCACATCCCCCCCCCCGGCACGTCCCCCCCCCCCGGGGCGCCACGTAGCAGCACCGCTCCTTCACCTCGGCGGCTTCCCCCCCCCCACCCCCCCCCCCATCGCGTCGACGATGGCGGTGGTCAGGGCCCCCCCCCCACCCCCCCCCCCCCCACGCGACCCCCCCCGGCACGGGGGCCCCCCCCAGCACCACGCGCACCACCACGCCGGCGGCGCCCGCGTCCACCACCACCGCCGCGTCGGGTACGCCCGCCGCGACCGCCGCGGCGGCCGCCGCGGAGCGGACCGTCACCCCACGGGGGGACGCGACGAGGCCCGCCGCGGCGGCGGCGGCGGCCCAGCCGGCGGCGGCGCCGTCGCCAGCGTCGAGCGCGAGCAGGTGGGCGGTCGTGCCGAGGCAGAGGGCCGAGTGGAAGACGGCACGGAGGTAGAGGGCCGCGGCAGGGGGGGGGGGGGGAGGGGGAGGGGGAGGGGGAGGGGGGGGGGAGGAGGAGTGCAGGGGGGGGAGGGAGGGGGGGGGTGGCGGGGCTGCCGGCCACTGCCCCCGCCGCCGCCGCCGCCGCCGCCGCCGCCGCCGCCGCCGCCGCCGCCGCGGCTGCCGCCGCGTCGGCAATGCCGTCGGGGCCCGCCGCGGCCGGCGGCGGCGGCGGCGGCGGCAGGCCCGGCGGGAGCGCCGCGACGAGGCGCGGGTGCGCCTCGCCGGCAACGCCGACCGCGATGCTCGCCGTGCCGGCGGTGAGGATCACCGTCGGCGGGCGCATCGTGTCGACCCGACGCAAAGGGGGCGGGGTGGGGGGGTGGGGGGGGGGGGGGGGGGGGGGGGGCGGAGCGGCAGGGGGGGGGGCGCCGCCGCCTGGGGGCAGAGGCGCGCGGCGTGTGGCTCGCTCGACGCTCGCGGCGGCAGGGCGACCGACCGTCCAAGGCGGACGCCGCGTGGGTTTTTTTTTGTTTTTTCCCGTGCGGGACGGTTTTCCCGGCCGCGGCGACCCGCGGGACTAAGGTTGTCAGTCGTTAAGAAAAGTCGTTAAACGAAAGTCGTTAAACGATCGTTATAACGATCGTTAAATCGTTAAGGTCCAGGGACGAAAACTCGTTAAAGTCGTTAATTCCCGGCGCCTGTGTATTTACATATCGGGCAGTGCAATTCTGGAGGACGGTGCCACATGCGCGCTCAGTCCAAGACTTGAGGGTCCGGATTGCTGACTTCGCGGCTGCCCTCCGCGCGCTCCTGCGACCAACGAGGCCACCGGCGCAGGCTGCACCACTACTCTTCCTTGTCGTCGCTTCCGGGCGCCTCTGAGCAGCTACATGGACCTGTGGGCTGCCTTTTGCAAAACTAGCGACCACGTGCTGGACGGCGATGGAAAGGCGACCAACTATTGAGTTGCCTTCTGCCGCGCCTGCGAGGCAGCCCACCAACAGTACCTGCGGGACGCGGAGGCGTGCGATGGGGACGAGGCCGCCCTCTCCAAGCTGCCGGTTGTACCGCCCGCCGCGCCGGTGCACGGCCGCAGAGACAAGATGGTCCCCCACCCGCGGAAGTGTCCGTTCTATCAGCAGACTGGCGGGAGCTGCGCACCCAGTAGAGTTGGGGTGAGGGACTGCAAGTGACAAACTCGTTTTCGGAGTACAATGTAAGTAGTTAACAAATACGTCGGTATGGTGGGTCGTTAAAGTCGTTAAACGACATCGTTAAAGTCGTTAAACGATCGTTAACTCGGTAAGGTTTTTCTTAACGATCGTTAAGTGCCATCCTTAGCGGGACGGGCCGGTCCATCCACGGCCGTGCCGCGGCACCGGTTGCGGCCGTTGGCGGCCGGCCGGCCGCGTGGAAACCGCCGCCGCGGGGATCCCCGGCGGTCCGCGCGCCGCGCGGTGCCGGCCGCGGCGCCCTCGGCCGCCGCCGGCCACATCGCGCCACCGCTCGTCGCGGCCAGTCACCGCCGCCGCGGCCAGGGACCACCGCCGCGGCCAGGGACCACCGCCGCGGCCAGTGATCATCGCCGGGGCCAGTGATCACCGCCGCGGCCGTCCGCGCCGGTTCCGCCCGCGCGCTGCACCCCCCCCCGCCCCCCCCCCCCCCGCCATTCCCCCGCTGCCGCCGCTCCCGTCGACCCCCTTTTTTTTTTTTTTTTTTTTCCACCCCCGTCTGCCCCCCCCCCCCCCCCCGCCGCCATCTCGGCGGTGGTCCGCACCCCCCCTTCCCCCCCCCCCCCCCTCCCCCTCCCCCCTTCCACGCCACGCGGCCGCCATGGCGTCGCTGGCGTCGGAGCTGGAGCGCCACCACGAGCTGGTCGTCATCCTCGACTTTGGCTCCCAGTACACGCACCTCATCGCGCGGCGGCTGCGGGAGGTCAACGTCTACTGTGAGCTCCTCGCGTACGATACGCCCGCGGCGGCCGTGGGCGGGCTGGCGCCCAAGGGCATTGTGCTGTCGGGCGGCCCGTCGTCGGTGTACGAGGCGGGCGCGCCGCACATGGACGCGGGGGTGTTGGAGCTGGGTATCCCGCTGTTGGGCATTTGCTACGGGCTGCAGGAGCTGGCGCACCACCTCCCCGGCGGCGCCGTCGTGGCGGGCGACAAGAAGGAGTTTGGCCACGCGGCGGTGACGCTCGCCACCGACGATGGCGCGGCGTCGCCGCTCTTTGTCGGCTTCCCGCCCACCTTTACGGCGTGGATGAGCCACGGGGATAAGCTCGCGTCGCTGCCCGACGGCTTTGCGGTGCTCGCGTCGACGGCCAACACGGAGGCCGCGGCGGTGGGCGACGCGGCGCGGCGGTGGTACGGCCTCCAGTTCCACCCCGAGGTTACCCACAGCGACCACGGGACGGCGCTGCTGCGCAACTGGACGCGGGCGGTGTGTGGGTGCAGCGGGGACTGGACAATGTCGGACTTTGTCGCCGAGGCGGTCGCCCACATCCGCGCGCGCGTCGGGGACGGCGTGGTCATTGGCGCGGTGTCGGGGGGGGTGGACTCGACGGTCGCGGCGGTGCTGCTGCAGCGGGCGATTGGCGACCAGTTCCGCGCGTTCCTCGTGGACAATGGGCTGCTGCGCAAGGGCGAGGTCGCGGAGGTTGTCGCCCGCCTCCACGACAAGTGTGGCGTGTCGTTGACGACCATTGACGGGGCGGCGACGTTCCTCTCCCGCCTGGAGGGGGTGGTGGAGCCCGAGCGCAAGCGCAAGATCATTGGCAACACGTTTATCGACCTGTTTGACGCGGAGGCGTCCAAGGTGGACGCCGCGTTCCTCCTCCAGGGCACCCTCTACCCCGACGTCATCGAGTCCATCAGCCACAAGGGGCCGTCCGCGACCATCAAGACCCACCACAATGTCGGCGGGCTGCCCGCCCACATGAAGCTGCAGCTCATCGAGCCGCTGCGGTTCCTCTTCAAGGACGAGGTCCGCGCGCTCGGCCTCGTCCTCGGCATCGAGGCGGCGTCGGTGGGGCGGCACCCCTTCCCCGGCCCGGGCCTGGCCATCCGCATCCTCGGGGACGTTACGCCCGCGCGGCTGGCCGTCCTCCGCGACGCGGATGCCATCTACATTGAGGAGCTCCGGTCCGCGGGGCTGTACGACCAAATCGGGCAGGCGTTTGCGGTGCTGCTGCCGGTCAAGGCGGTCGGCGTGATGGGCGACTGCCGCACGTACGAGGAGGTGATTGCGCTGCGGGCGGTGGAGACGTCGGACTTTATGACCGCCAACTGGTTTGACCTGCCGACGCCGCTGCTGCGGCGCGTATCCACGCGCATCGTCAATGAGGTGCGGGGCGTCAACCGCGTGACGTACGACATTACGAGCAAGCCACCTGGGACGATTGAGTGGCTGTAGGCGGGGGGGGGTAGGGCGTCAACATTACCCTTGTACTTTACTCCGCGCCTGGCCCGCGGGCCCGCCAGCCAGACCGGGGGTGGGCAGCTGCTCGCCGCCTTTCCCCCCCTGCACCCTCTCCCTGGCCGGGCCCACTCGCCACCCTGCCCTGCTACATGGCGGCTCGTGTGGCAGGCGCGTCCCCCCCGTCATCCCCCCTTCCGCCTTTCCCTCTGCCCTTCCCCACCGCGCCGCCGCCGCCGCCGTCACCACCATCCGCCCCCCCTCCACCGCGGCAGCCGCGGCGCGAGGGCACCCCGCCCCGCCCGCGTCGCCGCCTACGGACGCCCGTGACGGCCCCGCGTCGGGTCGAGCGCGCCTCGCCCGATGTGGCCGCCCGCATGCGTTTCGTGTCTTGTGCGCTAGCGCGCTGTCGCCCTTGGTCTGACCAGCGGCGAGACGCTTCCGCGAGCCCCCGCCCACCGAGCAGTGGCACACCCCCGTCCATCAGGGGGGCCCTCCACAGCCGCAGAGCAATCACGGCGTGTACACGCAACAAAGGCCCACGGGTGTCCCCACCGCACCCAACCGCACGCCCACCCGTGGCGCGTCTCCCTCTGCCGCACCTCCACACCCCGCCGCGCTGCACCTCGTCTCGCCCCTCACCGGATGTACTTGTCCAGGAAGCGGCGGTGAAAGTCGTTGCGCACCGTATCGTTGATGAACCGCTTGACCGGCGGCGCCTGCCCCCGCGTCTGGTGCCGGAACACAAGGTCATCGTCCCACCGCCGCTGCACCCGGTACGCCGTCGCGGCCGTGCCCGCGTCCGACGCGGCGACGCTGGCCGTGTCGGCCAGCAGCGGGTTGTCGCCGAGGAGGCCGCCGGCGCTGCTGCCGCCATCGCCGTCGCCGCCGTCGCCGTCGGCGTCCGCGTCGGCGGCGGCGCGCGCCCGCTCCGCCGCCCGCTCCGCCTTGATGAGCTCGAGCTCCCGCAGCAGCTCCGCGTCGTCGTCGTCGTCGTCATCGTCATCACTGTCATCGTCGTCATCGTCGTCGTTGCCGTCGCTAACGTCCCCGTCCTCGCCACCAGCGCGAGCGGCTCGGCCGTTGCCGGGACGCGCGTCACCGCCGCCATCCCCCCCGCCCCCCCACCGCCGCCACCCCCCTCCCCCCGACGCTCGGCCAGCGCACCCGCCGCCGCTCCCGCGGCGGCCGCCCCGTCCCCCCGCCGGCGGCGTCGCCCCCCCCCCCCTCCGTCCTCCCCGTCACTGTCGTCACTACTAAACGCCACGTCCGCGTCCGCGTCCGCGTACCGCGCGGCGGCGGCGGCCACCTCTGCGGCCGCCGTCGGCGGCGGCAGCGCCGGCCGCTTGCGCCGCCGCAGCGGCGCGCCCGCGCCCGTGCCGCCGCCAACGTCAACGAGGCCGCCGATCGCGCCGGTCACCGCCGCGTCGCCGCCGGCGCCCGCCTCCTCGTCCGAGTCGAGCGACGCGCCCAGCGGCAGCAGCCGGTCCCGCTTCTTGAGCACCGTATGGTTGACGCCGTCGCGGCCCGACACGGCCGCGGAGCGGACGAGCGAGCGGCCGGCCGACGCGGTCGCGCCGCGGGCGGGCTTGTACGTGGCCCGGTGGGCGGTCGTCATGGCGGGCGGGGGGGGGGTGGCAACGGGGGAAGGGCAAAGAAGAGAAGCAGAGCAGGGGGAGAGAGACGGCGTTGAGATTGCAGTGAAGCGAGGGAGGGGAACCAAGCGAAAAAAGGGGAGAAGCACCAGAGAGGAGCGGACAGGGGGAAGGCGAACGCGAAAGTAGCAGCACGCGGCGTTGGCTGCGAGCGCGGTGTGCACAGCACCGCAACACCTTCGGTCAACGACACGAGGGAGCACGCCCACCGACTCAAATATTTTGGAGCGCCCTGGCCAACTTTTGTGTTTCGTGAGTTGAGTCGACAAACAGTTTGGACATTGGCAACACTTTCTGTCGCAATGCTGTCCAATCAATGACTGGGCTCTGAAATATGTTGAGAGCATTTTTATTGGCTTCGAATTGTTTCACATATCAGTAATGTGGTCAAAAGCTGTTTGCCATCACGAGAGGCCCTTCTAGCACAGTCGGAAAGTTTCTAATCACCGACACCACTTGCCCACGGACGCGCGTTCGATCCTTCGGTGTTTCACTACCCTCGCCCGTAGCCGTCGCTGGGAGGAAGCCTCTGGAGCACGGACAGTCCTCGGCCACTGTGGCCGGGCGCGGCGCGCACTGCTCCCGTCGGAGACGGGCCGGGCCGTGTGCGACCAACCCCCCCTGCTGGGACCCTGTGCTGCCTGTGCTGCCAGATGTGTCGACCTTCACACTGGGATATTGGTGTACCCCGTGCTGGTGCCTCTCACCCGCGGGGTGGGCTCTCCAGGCTGGGGGCGTCGGGGACGGGGTGAGGCGACGGGGGGTCGGCCGTTGTGGAAGGCAGGTGTGCGGAAGAGAGGGTATGCCTACGTTTTAATCCCCGGTGTGTGGGCTGCCCGTCTCCGCTCGCCACCACCTTGGGCAACTTGCCGACGCTGGGTGTAGGGGCACCGCAGCGCTCCGTGCATGGCGCTGCGCGTGGTCGGCTCGCCACGTGGATGGTGTGCGCGATGGGGGTGTGCGCAAAGACGGCAAGTTGGGCACGGTACACGGCTGGTATGCCAGGGGAATCCCTACTCTGTCGCACCTTCCCAGGTACCACTCCCCTCTGTCCCACCCCACCGTTTCGTTGCCCACCGTCAGCCCTTCCTTCACGGGACAGTGTGGCAGTGGAGAAGCGTGGGCGGGCCGGCTGTTCGTACGGACACTACGCCGACCAGAGGGGGGGGGGGCGCGTAAACCCCCTCTGCGGCTGCGCCCGAGCCCATTGCGCACGCCGTCGGCCGCTGCCGCAGCAATCCACCCCCTCTCCCCGCCCCGTGTCCGCTGCTGCCGTGCCGAGTATCTTGTGTATTATTTTTATTTCTTCTGCTGTGAGGTTGATGGTGGTGCCCGACCCACCCCACGCGGCGCCGTCGGCACCGCCCCCCCCTCCCCCCCCACCTCACGGTGGCAGCACGCGCGTCAAAAAGGAGAGCGCCTGCCCCACCGCCGCCGGGCTCGTAATCAGGTGCCCCTCCTCGGGCAGCACCTCCAGCGTCACCGCGTAGCCCGCGCGCCGCACCACCGCCGCGCTCTGCCGCGCCGCCGCCAGCGGCACGACCGTATCCCGCCCGCCGTGCACCATCAGCACCTCCCCGCGGGCGTTGGACAGGCCCGCCCACCGGCCCGGGCCGGCCACAAAGCCGGCGCCAATGACAATGCCCGCCAGCGGGCCGCCGCCGCCGCCGCCGCCAGCCGAGCCCGCCGCCAGCCGGCGGGTGACCTCGAGTGCGAGCGCGCCGCCCTGCGAGAAGCCGACCAGCGCCAGCCGTGACCGGGGCACCCCCCGCGCCACCTCATTCGCCACAATCGCCTCGACGCGGGCGGCGGCAGCGTCGAGGGTGGCGGCGTCAAACGTGCGCCCGCCGGGCGCCGACGCGTTGCGGGACGAGGCGAACCAGGAGCCCTCCGTGCCGTCCACCCGCACCGCCGTTGGCGCGACAAAGTGGGTGTACGTCGGCAGCCGTGGCGCCAGCAGCAGCACCGCGCGGAGGATGCCGAGCGTCTGCTCGCCGCTCGAGCCCGAGCCGTGCAGCACAATGACGCCCGCGGGGCGGCCGGCGGGGGTGGTGGAGCCACCACGGCGGGGGGCGGCGGCGAGCGCCGCGCCGGGGCCGCCGTGCGTGTCGCCACGGGAGCGGGGGGGGGACGGCAGGCTGTCGAGAAACGCCGACGCGGACAGCGCCGCCGCGGCGGGCGTCGGCGCGGCGACCGCCGCGGCGAGCACCGCCACCGCCGCCGCCGCTGCCGCCGTCACCGCCACCGTCATGGCGGTCGCGGCGCGGCGGCGACGGCGGCGGCGTGGCGGTGGCGGCCGCCGTCGCCGGGGGGCGCCGGTTGGGCCAACGGCTGGCGCCGCGGACATGGCGGCGGCGGGATCGCGGGGCGGGAAAGGGGGACACAGAAAAAAAAAAAAAAAAACCAAGTGGGGGGGGGGGGGGTGGGGGGGGGGGGGGTAGCGTGGGAGGTGGTGGAGGAAAACGCCCACAGCCGTGGGAGGGTGAGCGGTAGCGGCAACGGACGCGGCGGCAGCCGACCGCCCCGTAACCCCGCGCGGGTGACCAAGGCGCGGATAGGAAAACCCAAGCGAGCAGGGGTGTGGCACGACCGGGCCGAGGGCGCCGCCGCAACAGGGCCAGCAGCGGCGAGACGACGACGACGCACGGCAGGGAGGGCGGCGGTTCCGTTCCCCCGGGGGGGCAGCGCAAGCAAGGGGTGGCAACGGCGGACGTGGGGGGCAGGCGGAGGGGAGCCACGCTCGGGGGGGAGAGGTAAGCCCGGCTGCCGCGGCGGGGCCCGCGGGCGGCACCGCGACGGCCGCCGCGGTCAGCGACGGCCCGTGGCGGGCGGCGCCAGGCGGCCGCGGCCGGCTGGCCAACGGCGGCCGCCTCCCCCCCCCCCCCCGCCCCCCCCCCCGACCCCCCCCACAACGCCGCCGCTGGTGCCTTCCGATGGCGGCGCCCGGCGCGTGACGCGCCGCCGTGCGGTAGCGTGTAGGGTGCATGCAGCACGGCCACCGTGCGGTGTAGGAGGAGAGGGCGGGCGGAGGGGGGGGGGGGTCCATCGCGTCCATTTCTTTCCATAACAGAGACGCAAGCACGACGCCGCATGTAGCCATTGACAATGTGTTTATTCGTTTGGGTTGCGGCCAAGATAAACAAACGATAAAATACAATGGTACACACCCCGCACATGTCCAGCATGAGCGGGGCCGAGTGGCCCACGAAAGACGACAAGATGTGCGTCAGCGGTACGGGCGCAGGGAGGATGGTGGGAGGCGCGAAAGACGACGGACGTGCCGGCCCGGCGGGAGGGAGAACGGAGGAGCGGCGGGGTCGTAGATAAGGGGCTCGGCGCGCAGCCGCCGCCGCCCTGCGGCTCGGCTCGCAGCCGCCGCCGCCCGACACAGCCCGCCTCTCCTCGGCAGCCCTCTCCTGCCGGTTGGGCAGTCGTGTCAGTCGGCGCCTCTCCCACTCATGAGGAGTACCTCGCTCGCCGCAACGACCCAGTCAATCGATCGGAGTTACCCGGTGAAGAGACGACAAATAACGAAGCATAACAGAGACGCAAGCACGACGCCGCATGTAGCCATCAGAGGGAGCACGGGCGTCACGCGGGCAGCTGCAGCGACCGCGGTAGAAGGCGCCCGAAAAAGTAGTGGGCCTCTGGGGTCGCGACAGCCAACGCATCGTTGTAGCTCTTGGTCAGAGTCTCGACCGTCATACCTGCCCATTGGGCAACGGCATCCAGCCCGATGCCGACCGACCGCATAGCCGTACACCCACCGCTGCGGCAGGAGTGACTAGCGTAGACCGTGCCGACGGCCGGCTCCACTCCCAACATAGTCAACCCTGCGCGCAGCCACCCGGACAGGATGGTGCCCGCGTCACCGGATGGCGTGGGGAAAAGGCGTTGGTCAGGGCGGTGGTAGCTGCGGTGGGCCGCTAGGGCGCGGCGCAGGAGAAGCACAGGGAGGTCGGGAATGGATGAAAAGGTAATAGGGGGGAAGGTGTGCGCCAAACGCTCTCCGCCAGGGCGTTTGGCGTCCGTCTTGGTCCGACAGATCTGGAACGACACGCCTCCGTCAGCCAGCACCTGGACGTCCTGCGCCTTGAGAGAGAGGACGTCCTTGGCTCGACGGCACATGAAGAAGTGTGCCACCACGGCGGTCAACCGCGTGCGGATGGTGGCACTCTGCGTCGTCATGGCCAGCCTTGCTAGGCGCCAGGCGACCGTCGCAGGAAGTGCCACCCGCTTGGCCTTGGAGCCGTGGGAGTCCAGCCAGGCGTTGGTGAAACCCGCCAGCGCGTCGGCGACCAGGTCCGTCGAGCAGGGGTTAGGAAAACCCGCGGCAATGTGCCGCTTGCGGATGGGTGAGAGGTAGGTCCGCATGCTGGAGGGCTGGACAGTGCCCTTCAGCCAATGGAACGCGATGTAGCGTCCCACTGTAGTCGACGTTGCCGGCAGGGGACGGTACCCTCCTGCACGACAAAAAGCGCAAAAGCGCAGCCAGCCAGCGCCATAGCTGGCTGCCGTGGCGTCCCTCAAAGACAGGACCTGCAACTCGGCAAGGGCAGCGGCTGCAAGTCCGTTGTCAGGTGCGGCTGCGGCGAGAGTGTCTGCTTGGTCTTGCCGCCATCCCGCGGCGGCAGCTGCCCGCCATTGTGGAAGCGGAAAGCCGCGACGCGCCAATGCGGGCGAGCGTTGGGCGTTTGGA
Organism: Pyropia haitanensis; assembly: GCA_008729055.1. Taxonomy (NCBI): domain Eukaryota; phylum Rhodophyta; class Bangiophyceae; order Bangiales; family Bangiaceae; genus Pyropia; species Pyropia haitanensis. The sequence continues at coordinate 5,990,912 of SDUX01000004.1, read as the reverse complement.
TACGCCCTGGCGAGAAGAGCCCCGCGTTGGGCGGCAACAAGAAGACCTCGTTGGCCCGCTCCATTGCCGTGGCCCACCACTGCTGGTTGCGCCAAACAGGGAGGATGACCACGCCGGTTGCCTTGTCCTTGACAATCTTGTCCAGCACCAGCTCGATCTTGGAGAACGGGGGGTTGGCCCACAAGTTGCCGTCGACCCAGCTCTGCTCCATTGCGTCGATTGCCGCGCAGCCTGGAGAGGCGGGGAAGGAGTAAAACGTTGGGCAGTGGGTATCGAGGTGCGTCGCGAACAGGTCGACGTCGAACTCGCCATACCTCTGCGACAGCACCCGGAACAGGTAAGGCGCTAAGCGCCAGTGTGTCCTGTCCCGGTCCCGACTCAAGGCGTCGGCACGCAGGTTGGCTACCGAGGCCACCCACGTACCCGAAATGGTGATGGATAGGCGCTTGGCGACGGCGTAGAGCTGGCGCAGCGCTGCGACCAGAAGGGGGGAGCGGGATGAGAAGCTGTTGATACAGTACAGGGCGACGGTGTTGTCGATCTTCAAGGCGACCGCGCCCTCCGAAATGCCGCAATGAGGCGAGAGCGCCAACAGAGACAGGGTGACCGCCGTGACCTCCTTCACGTTGATGTGGAGATGGCGTGTGGTCTCTGCGAATAGGCCTTGCGCTGGTACCTCGTCGTCCCAGTGACCGCCCCATCCGTACGGCGAGGCGTCCGTTGTCAAGACCCCCAACTGGGGCAGCCAAAGAGGACGTCCGACGTCGGATGAGCTGCGCAGCGACCGCCACCAGGTCAGGTCTCGCAGAGCTCCGTGCGTGAGCCGGACTGAGCGTCGGTGCGAGTTCCCGCGTTGCGCGGCGTATAAGCGCTGCAGGTAGAGGCGGCCGGCGGGTAGGGCTAGGGAGCACGACACGGCCTTGCCCGTAAATCTCTGCAACGCCTTGAAGGAGACTCGGCGGGAGGCAGAGCAGGCGGCGCTGGTCAACGCCCCCGCGGCCGCTATCAGCCCGGCCAAACGGGAGTCGGGCAGGGTGATCTCTCTCCTTGCTGTGTCCAGCACGTACCCGAGGATGGGCATTCTTGTCGTACCCACTGCCTCGCCCTTGGTAGGGTGGACCGCCAGCCCGAGGGAACCAAAGAGCTCGAGAACTTCCACGCGGGTCTTGGTGGCTGCCTCCTCCTGGTTGGGCGGCTTCCCGGGCGGCCGACCGCAAAAGTCGTCCATGTACGCTAGGACTGCGATGCCCTTGCGGCGCAGGTAGCCCACGACAGGTCGCAGCACCTTCGTCAAAACGAACGGTGCCAGCTTGAGTCCGAACGGCAGCACGAGGGGGATGAACACGCGGTTGCCCACCCGAAACGCGAGCCGCCTCTGGTCGGCAGGGGCCAGAGGGATGTGGAAGAATGCATCTTTCAGGTCCCAGCTGAAGAGGTGGTCTCCCGGGGAGATCTGCGTCGTGTAGCCCGTGAGTGTCTCGTACTGGAACTTGCGGTCGTCCATGTACTCGTTCTTGGACGACAGGTCGACCACCAACCGGTTCTTGGGGTGGTAGATTACGAACGTCGGGCTGACGTCCGGGGCCGTCGCCGCCTCCTCGGGGGGTAGTTCCGCCACAAACCCGCTCGCCACCCACTGGTCGGCCGTCTTGTGGCCGAACAGGAGGTCCGATGGCGGTTGCGGGTATGCCTTGCGGCGGAGAGGGGGAGGGGGGCGACGCCACGGGATGCGGTAGCCGAACCGCAGCACGCGGATAACCCATGGTGACGCGCCTATCTGGCTCCACCGGTCCAGAGAGGCGCGCACGCGGGCGGCCAGAGAGTCGGGGGGCGTCCGGGCCGCTTCCGCTGCCAGACGCCGCGCCGCGGCTTGCCGCGTCGACCGAGGTGGTCGACGACGGCGGTTGCCTGCCTGGTTGACTGCCCTCCCACCCGGCAGGCGAGGTGGGGAGCCCGACCGCAGCCGTCGATCTGACGGAGGCGCGGCCGGTCGCCTTGAGCGGCGCTTAGGGGGGCGCCACGGGGGCTTCAGGCCCCGCGACGGCATTGGCGCCGCCGCCGCCGGCGTTGTTGGCGCGGCCGCCGCGGCGGCCGCCGCCCCCTCCGCCACCGTCACCGTTACCCCCGCGGCGGTTCCCCCCGCCGCCTCCTCCGCCACCAATTCCGCCTGCAGCCGCTCCGCCGCGCTGGCCGCCGCCTCCATGGGCGTCACCCGGTGGCCCTGCACCATTCGCCCGAGGGTTGCCTCCCGCGGGTACACTACCAGCGCGCTCTTGTGCAGCACGCAGTTGGCGGTTGAGGCGGCGCCTGGCGCTAGCCGATAAGGGGTTCCCAGGGATCTGTGGCTGCTGGCGGCGCGGGCGCAAGCGGTCTTGCACCCGCTCGGCCTGCTCCCGCGAGATAGCAAACGTGCGGTGGGCCAACACCGACGACTCGAGGAAGGAAGTTGTAGGCCGGTAGATGGAGTCGCGGTCGTCAGGCGCCAATAGCAAGTCCTGGAGGTTGGCCGCCAACGTGGGGTTCGTCTGCTGCTCCGACAGGACGGTGTAGCGGGTGACGAGAATCAAGAAAAGTTGGTGCAGGGAGGCCCGGGTGTATATCACCTCGTTAAGCAGCTCGCGCGCCGACAGCTCGCCGCGCAAGCGGTCCACTTCGGCGTCCAGCAGGCGGTTGTGGAGGGTCTGGACCCACGCACAGGCGTTGTACACGGTGCGGGCGTCCTGCACGACAGGCGCTGACGCGGCGGCAAACGACTCAGACCACCGGGAGTCGTTGTGCACTCGGAATGGGCGCGGGAAACGATCACCGTACTCGTCCGGTCGCGTTTGCGGCAACGAAAAACCCCAAATGGGGGTGCGCCTGGCTAAGGCCGCCCGCTCCCCCGAACGGGAGAAGTAGTTGGGTTGGGCGGCCGCGGGAAGTCGAGGGGCGGCGCCCACGGCAGAGTCGACCGCCGACAACTCCGCCGACGCGTAGTCCTCGGAGAGTGGCAAGAAGTCTGAGTCGGCGTCGTCGTCCTCGTCGTCGTCGTCGTCAGCTGCGTAGGCGACGCGACGGGCGTCGCGGGCGGGGTTGCGTCGCGGGGGGCGGTCGTCGCCACCACCGCCGTCGCCAGCTGGGGGAGGAGGGGGTGGAGGGGGGGGGGCAGCGGGAGGAACGCCACCGCCGCCACCAGTACCGCCACCGCCGGCCGGAGGGTTAGCTCCACCGGCAGGGATGGTGGGTTGAATCTCTTCCTCGTCGTCCGTCCCCGAGCACGTAACAACGCCAGCCGCTACCCCACCAACAGCCAACGCCTCGACGGCGCCGGCAAGGACAGAGAAGAGGCAGGCACAGGCAACAAGGTCCGCTGCCACGCAAAGTTTACCGGTACCCAAGATGGGTCGGCACGGGACGAGGGGATTCCCCTCGTACCGCGGCCCCCCCAAAGGGGAGGGCAACGTTGGCGCAAGCGCCAGCATCGGGCCGCAACCCAAAGTCACCGCCAGTCCAGCGACCCCAAGAGGTCCCCAGACGTCGTCTGAGCGCCAACCAACAGGACAGGCGCGAAAGACGACGGACGTGCCGGCCCGGCGGGAGGGAGAACGGAGGAGCGGCGGGGTCGTAGATAAGGGGCTCGGCGCGCAGCCGCCGCCGCCCTGCGGCTCGGCTCGCAGCCGCCGCCGCCCGACACAGCCCGCCTCTCCTCGGCAGCCCTCTCCTGCCGGTTGGGCAGTCGTGTCAGTCGGCGCCTCTCCCACTCATGAGGAGTACCTCGCTCGCCGCAACGACCCAGTCAATCGATCGGAGTTACCCGGTGAAGAGACGACAAATAACGAAGCACCACGCGGTGCGGCGGCCAGCGCAGCGGCCCTGACAGCTTGCCAGCGGGGCGCGCGCGGCAGATCGGGACGCGCCGGCCCGCGTCCTTGGCCAATCCCGCTGGCCGGGTGGCTGGCCCGGTGGCTGGCCGGCGGCGGCCATTCGACGCTGCGCGCGGCCGGCGTGGGGGGGCGGACAGACGCGCCTGGCAGCGGCGCTGGCAAGCGGTTCCGCCCGCACGCTCTGCAGACGATGATGATGCGGGAAGTGCGCGAAAATTCCATGCCGATGCCAAGGCAGAGACGCACCCGGGGGAGGGAGTTGCCGTTGGCGCCGCCAAAACACTGTCCGGCCGAGGATGGAAACGCGCTGCCTGCCTCCCTCTTGTGTACCCATTTCCAAGCACGTCCAGCCACATCTGCAGCGGCGTTCCGACCAACTGCCCGGATAGCGTGTGCAGCTCGGCGGCCGCGCGCGGCGGATCTCGGCGCGCCGCGGCGGCGGCGGCGACGCGCGGCGCACCTCGCTCGGCCGGCGGGTCCACGCCGCGCGGCGACGTCCGCGCTCGCCACCGCCGCCACCCGCCCGGTCTGCGTCTGGCCGCGACGCCGCCGTCCCCCACGCCGTGGACGCTGCCGCCGCCGCCGCCACGCCGCCGCCCTTGTGCCCTACGGTATCATGGCCTTCCTTCCGCCTCTGCCCGCCTTTGGCGGCCGCGCCGCCGCCGCCCCGGCGTCGGCGGCCGCCGCCCCGGCGGCCGCCGCCGCCGCCGCCGCCGCCGCCGCCGCCGCACGCCGCGGCGGCGGCCGCCGCGCTGGCGCGGCGCGCCGCCGGCCGGTCCCCCCCCCCCCCACCATGACGGCGGGCGCCGCCCCCCCCCCCCCACCCCCCCCCCCCTCCGCGTCGTCTGCCGCGGCGGCCGCCGCCGGCGTGGTCCCCCCCCCCCCGACGAGGCCGCCTTCCTCGCCGCCCTCGCCACCACCGCCGTTGCCGGCGTGCCGCCCGCCTCCACAGACGCGCTGCTCGCTGAGCTCCCCCCCCCCCACCCCCCCCCCCCCTTACCCACCATCTACGCCCTCGTCCTCCACCTGTCTGACACGCGGGGCATGGCGCGGCTGCGCCTCGTCGAGGCGCTCGGCGCGGTCGGGCCGCCCGCGCTGGGCGCGCTCCTCGCGGGCCTCGGCGGGTGTGCCAACCCGGTCGTCCGCCGGAGCTGTGGCAAGGCGCTGGCAAAGCTCGGCGACGCCCGCTCCGTCGCGCCCCTCATCGCGACCATGACCGCCGACGCGGACGCGGTGACCCGCGCGTCCGCGGCGGGCGCGCTCGCGCGGGTGGGCGTGCCCGCCGCGACCGCGCTGCTGGCGGTGCTGGCCGCAGAGGGGGGGGACGACCACCCGCCGCGGGAAACGGCGGCCGGCGCAGACGCGGCGGCGGCGGCGGCGGCGGCGGCGGCGGCGGCGGCGGCTGGCCGGGATGGTGGGGCGGCGGCGGCGGCGGCGGCGGTGGATGGCACGACGGTCATTGGGGGGATGACGGCCAAGGGCCACGCCGCGTGGGCGCTGTCGTTTATGGGTCCCGCCGCGGGGCCGGTGCTGCTCGAGGCCGCCGCGGGCGGACACGGCGGCGGCGCCGACGTGCGCTGCGCGGCGGTCGCGGCGCTGGGGGGCATCGCCGCGGGGGACGTGCTGCCGGCCATGGCGGGCAGGGGGGGGGGGCCGCTCGCCGCGGATGACGACTGGGGCGACGACGATGCCGACGGTGGCGTTGCCGCCGCCGACGGCGGCGGCGCGTCGGCGGGCGCGGCGCTCAAGGCGCGGGCGGTCGCGGCGCTGATGGCGGCGCTCGCGACGGACCCGGCCGCGCGGGTGCGCATCGAGGCGGGGACGGGGCTGGCCAACGCGGGCGTCGCGGCGGCGGCGCCGCTGCTCGTCGCCCGCCTCGCGCGCCCCGCCGGGGAGACTCCCCCCCCCGCCGCCGCCGCCGCCGCGGCGGCGGCGGCGGCGGCGGCGGCGGCGGCGGCGGCGGCAGACGCCGAGGCGGGTGAGGCGGCAGAGGAGCGCCGCGCCGCGGCGCTGTCGCTGATGAAGCTGCGCCACACGCCGGCGGTGGGCGCGCTCGCCGCCGCGGCGGCGGATGCGGGGGAGGCGCCGACCGTCCGCGCGGTCGCGCGGCTGGCCGTCACGACGCTGCGGCGGATGGAGGCGGCGGCGGCGGCGGAGGCGGAGGCGGAGGAGGAGTGGGCGTAGGGGAGAGGGGGGGAGGAGGGTATGGGGGGGGGGGGGGGGGTGGGGTGGGGGGGGGGGGGGGGGGGGAGGGCGGCGCGATGCAACGACGCCGTCTGGCTGGGGGGGAGGACGCCCGACGCCCGGCGGGCGGCGCCGCACGGGCCCGTGCGCCAGACCCGGTGCTGGCGCGGCGGCCGCGGGGCGCCGCGTCGGTCCCCGCCCCATTTTTTTGGTTGTGTGTTTTTTTTTCTGTCCCCGTGTGGCGTGCGCGGCCTCTTCTTTGGTCGCGCGCGTGCGCGCACGGGAGGCCGCCGCGGCCACCGCACGCGCCCGTCGGAGGCGGTGCCGCCCCGCAAACCACACCCGCCAGCCGCCGCCAGCCGCCGCCAGCCGCCGCCAGCCGCCGCCAGCCGCCGCTAGCCGTCTCACCACCCGTCCCCCCCCCCTGCGGTTCCCCCCTACCCCCCCGCCATTGTCCCGCGCCGCAGGCGCGCCCGCCACAGCCGCAGCGGTCCCCCCAAATCAATGGTCAACCCCCCCCCCCCCATCGGTCGCCCGCCGACCCCCCCCCCCTCCCACCCGCAACCGCAGGCGCCTAGCTAAAAAAATAGGGCGACTCGAGCACCGCCCGCACGTCCAGCTCCCCCCGCTGGGGCATGGGCGGCAGCGCCAGCGCCGGGTGCTCCAACAAGAACCCCTCCCGCAGCTCTGCCAGCAGGTCCCGGCTGTGCAGCCGCACAAACTCCCGCCGCAGCACCCCGTTCATCGCGTCGACGGTCGCCGCGTTGGACCAAAAGCTGTCGTGCACCGCCGCAAACGGCAGCCGCCGCCGCCCACACGCGGCCGCGGTGAGCAGCATGTGCGACGCGTCCAGGCTGTGGATGTAGTTTGGCGGGAAGGCCGACCGCTGGCGGCCGCGGAGGACCGGCAGGTGCTCCCCGCCGGCGGCCAGCACCAGCTGCTGCACGACCGTCCGGACGACGCGGCGTGCCGACCGGCGGTAGGGCTGGAGGACGGGCAGGCCGAGCGGCGTCGTCCACCGCACCTCCGCGCCCACCCGCGCGACCGCCGCGGCGCAGTCGCCGAGCCAGCCCATCGTCGCGGTGGCGCCCGCAAACAGGTCGCCAATGCAGTCGAGCGTCAGGCGGGAGAGGTAGCCCGCGGCCGCCCAGCACCGCGGGTCGTGCGCAAACGCGGGCGTGGCGCGGAGGCGGGCGAGCACCTGCGCCCGCGCGCCGACGCGCGTCACGCCGTACACGCTGGTCATGACGGTCTGCTTGACGAGCTTCCGGCCGACCAGCGGCAGCACCGCCGCGGCCAGCGCCGCCGCCGCGGGGTCCGCTGCCGCCGCCGCGGCCGACGCGTCCGCCCGCACCCGCGCGGCGACCAGCTCCGCGACGCCCGCGTAGACGTCCCGCGGCGCTGGGCCCGGCAGCAGGTTGACCGCCTCCCCGCCGGCCACGTCGCGGCCGAGCGCGGCGTAGTGCTGGAGGCCGTTGCAGCTGCCGTCCATCTGGACGGGCAGCGCCGACACGTGCGCCTCGACCGCCGCGTGCCCGCCGTGGCGGCCGGTGGCGGCGGCGACCTCGGTGCACGCCGCGAGCAGCTGGAACGGGTCGTCCGCGGCCGCCCACCAGTCGAGCGCGCCATCCCCGAGCGGGTCCGCCGCGACGGCGAGCGCCCGCGGAAACAGCGCGACGCCCGCCTCGTGGCGGTCTGCCAGCGGCGCCTTGGCGTGGCCCGCCAGGTTGGCCAGGTGCACCGCCAGCCAGTAGGCGCCGCGCTCGCCCAGCGGCGGCGGCACCACCCCCTCCCCCCCCCGCCGCCCGACGTGTCAAACAGGAACAGCCCCCGCGTCACGTCCGCGCCCATGTGGTGGAGGTAGGGCGGCACCGGGTAGGCGCGCCCCCGAAAGTCGATATTGTGCGGCAGGTAAAACGGGGACCGGCCGGGCGTGGCAAACGCCGCCGCCTCGGCCAGCTTGTACGCCGTATCGCAGCGCAGGCTGTGGCGCTCGGCGTTGACCTTGCGCGCCGCGCGGGCGGCGGCCACGGCCGCGCGGCGGCGGCGGTGGAGGGCGGTGGCGGCCGCGTCCAGGGGCGGCGCGCCGCCGCGCCCGCCGGCGGCATCGTCCGCAGCCGCTGCGGCGGCGGCGGCGGCGGCGGCGGCGGCCGCCTCGTCGAGCGCCACGTCGGCCGCCTCGGCGGCGGCGGCGACCCCCCCCGGGTCGTCCCCCCCCCCCGCAGCAGCGCCTGCCGCGTCGCCCGCTCCGCCGCCACCTCCGCCGCGGCGGCGGCAGACTCCCACGCCGGCACGTCAACGTCCTGGCGGCTGACGAGCCCCGCCACCCCCCCCCCCCCCTCCCACAGCTTGGTCGCCACCCCCAGCACCCGCTCGTTCACCCGCCAGCCCTGCGACGAGAGCGCGTTGAGGCCGTCGAGGACCGGCCGGAGGTCCGCCGCGGCGAGCGCCTCGCGCAGCCGCCGGCTCGGCCGCACCCGGATGAGCGGCGCGCGCGTCAGCAGGTAGCCGCCCCGCGTGGGCGACGTCCACGGGCGGGGCGGCACGACCATCGGCTGCCACTTTGGCGGGAGCACCTCCCGGAGGAGGTCGTCGCTCTCGGTGAGCGTGGCCGCCGCGGGGGGGGTGACCCGCAGGTGGCCGACGCGCTTGAGGGCGCCGCCGACGCGGGCGGGGCGGAGCTCGTGGCGAAAGGCGGGCACAAAGTCGGGCAGGGGGGGGTCCCCGCCGCAGCGGGGGGGGGCCCCGCCCGCGCCGCCGCCGCCGCCGCCGCCGCCGGCACGGCGGCGGCCGCCGCGTCGGCCACCGCCGCCGCGTCCGCCACCGCGGCGGCGCCAGCCGCCCCGTCGGCGGCGGCGGCGGCGGCGGCGGCGGCGGCGGCGGCGGCGGCGTCGTCGTCGTCGCCGCCGCCGCCAGCCGCCCCCCGCCGGCGGCGGGCGTGGAACGCGGGCGGCACGCGCGGCACGAGCGCCGCGCGGAGCAGCACGTCGAGCAGCGCCGAGCCGACCGTCACCGCCGTTGGCGTGTCCCACTCCGCGTCGGCAATCTCCGCCGCCGCCGCCGCGTAGTTGATCGCGTTGACCCGCTTGGGCAGCGGCGGCCGCCCGTCGGCGGGCCGGCCGGGACGGGGTGCCGCCGCCGCGGCGCGGCCGCCGCCGCCGCCGCCGCCGCCGCCACGGCCGCCGCCGCCGCCGCCGCCGCCGCCGCGGGCGGCGAGCGCGAGCGTAGACGCGGCGGCGGCGGCGGTAGAGGCGGCGGCAACGCCGGGAGGCGGGGGGGCGGTACCGCCGCCGACGGCGCTGGCCGCCGCGGCGGTGGGGTCCCCGCCGAGGGGCACCACCGCCGCGGCGGCGGTGGCGGCGGCGGTGGTGGCGGCGCCCGCCGCCGCCGCCGCCGCCGCCGCCGCCGCCGTCGGCGGCGCCCCCTCGGCTGGCGGCACGCCCGCCGCGGCGCGCAGCTGCCGCAGCCGCGCAACGTTGAGCTCTGCCTGCACCGCCCGGCCGACGGCAATGGCGACGGTGGCAAAGGGGACGCCGTCGGGGCGGCGGAGGATGGCGGCGAGGCCCTCGTGGATGGTCACCACCGCGAGCGTCTCGGCGGGGAGCTCTGCCAGCACCGCCCCGAGGACGTCTTGGTACTTGCCGCGGCGCGTGTTGGGCGAGGCGGCGGCGGGGGGCATCCCGCCCCCCCCCCCCCCCCAGCGGCGTCACCCCCCCCCGGCCGCCGCCGCTGGCGGCACCCCCCCCGGCGGGTCGGGTGCCCCCCCCCCCCTTGCCGCCTGGCGGCGACCGCCGCGGCGAGCCGGCCGACCGCCAGCCCCACCGGGTGGTACCACGATACGAGCAGCGCCTGCGCCGGGCGGAGGCCCGCCGGGTCCCCCCGCCGCCGCGCGTCGGCCGCGTCCCGCCGGTACCGCTGCACCGCCGCCGCGACCGACGCCTCCTCCAGCGCCAGCTGCCGGCCCACCGCCTCGGCTTCCGCGGCGGTCGGCACCCGCGGCGCCGCCGCCGTCGCCGCCGCCGCCGCCGTCGCCGTCACCGTCGCCGTCGCCGTCGCCGTCTCCGTCGCCGTCGCCGTCGCCGTCGTCGCCGCCGTCACCGCCGCGTCTGGCCGCCGCCCCCGCCGTGCGGGCGGCGGCGGCGGCGGCGGCGGCGGCGCGTCCACGCCGGCGCGGACGCCCGCCGCGACGCGGCCGACGAGGGCGCGCTCCGCGGCACTCGCCGGCGGCGGCGGCGGTGCCGCCGCCCGCGTGCCGCCGCCGGGGATGGCCAGGGGGGAGAGGAGCGTGTCAAACGCCGCGTCGAGGGCGGACGCGCCGGCCGGTGGCGGCGGCGGCGGCGGGCGGCGGCGGCGGCGGCGGCGGCTGGTGGGTGGTTGGGGGGGGGGGGGGGTTCCGCCCGCGTCAGCGGCGGTGGCGGCGGTGGTGGGGGGGGGGGGGTGGGGGGGGGGGGGGGGTGCCGCCGCCACCGACCGCGGCCGCCGCCGCGGCGCGGCGGCGGCGGCGGCGGCGGCGGCGGCGGCGGCGGCGGGGGGGGGGGGCGGCGGCGGCGGCGGCGGCGGCCGACGCGCGGCGGGTGCCGCGGACGGCCGCCGCGGCGGTGGCGTGGCGGAGGAGGGCGCCGCGCATGGTGGCAAAGGGGGTTGGGGGGCGGGGGGGGGGGGGGGGGGTGGCGGTACCGGGGAGGGCGGGGGCTCGCGCCGCGGGCGGGCTCGACCCAGTGGGGGGGGGGGGGGGCTCTGCCGCGGCAAAGGCGGCGACGGCGGCCGCCGCTGCCGACGCGCCGTCGGTGGCGCCGCCGTGATCCTCGAGGCGTTTGGGCTGCCGGCTCGAACCGGCGGCGACGCGAAATCCCCGTCGCGTACGTGGTCAATAACTCGTGGCAACGGGTGTGGCCCACGTAGTGTAGTACACGTGGTAAATTGTTGGAACCGACCTGTCCGTTGTTTTCCACTTGGAACGCGGGATACTGCGCGGGGGGTCCGTCCTAGCAGGAAACGGCCCCCAAGGAGAGACCTGTGTATCGCAGATGTACCGATGCTGGCCACGTGGCACGGGTACAATGGATTGTCATGGGAAAGTGGGTTACTAAAAGTCCTCTCCTTTGAAACCGGGCGCATGCAGTCTCATTTTTGAAACACTTTAAATGAAAAGAATTTGACAATATGTTTGAAAACGCCCTTGCGATTGTCATGTACCAGCCGCGCGCCGGTACAACCGGCGCAGCCCGCGCGGCGCCCGCGCCACGTCGGGCGGTCGCTCCGCGCGGGTGCCGCCCTCCCCCCCCCCATCCCCCCCGCCCCCGCCCCGCCCATCCCCCGCACCCCCGCCAACGCGCACCCCCCCCCCCCCCCCCCCGTCCGCCGGCCGTCCGCGTCCCCCCCCCCCCCCCCCCCCTCACGCCGGCGCCCCCCCCCCCCCCCCCCCCCCCCCCGCTCCCCGCGCCAACCCCCCACGCGCGGCGTCTGGGCTGACGCGGCGGCGGCCACGCCCGCGGCCGCCGCGGCGGGCGGGAGCCGCGAGCGCGCGCCGCGCCGCCGCGGCGGCCGCCGCCGCCCGCCGCCGTCGCGGCCGGCCCGCCCGGCCGCGCCGTTGCCGCCGCGGCTGCCGTTGCTGGTACCGCCGCGGCGGTGGTTGCTGCCGCCGTCTGGTGGCGGCGGTCGTCTCTCGTGCTTCCTTCCTGTCACTGCCCCTTTTTTTTTTTTTTGGGGGGGGGGGGGGGTGGGTGGGCGGGGGGGAGGGGAGGGGTCGTGGCTTGTCCGCCGGCTCTACCACAGTCGGCGGCCACCCGCCGCCGCTCTACCCCCCCACCCCCCCCCCCCCCCCCCTCCTGGGCGGATTTGGCTGCACCGAGTTCACCATTGTGGAATCGACCCCCGCCGCCCCCCCCCCCCCCCCCGCCCCTCCCCATTTTCCGCTTCCCATCCCGGTGCTTCCCCTTTACCCCCCCCCCCCCCCCCCCCGCCACCTCCCCCCCCCCCCCTTCCCCACCGCCATGGCCGACGCGTCCGCAGCCGCCGCGGGCGGCGGCACGACGGTCGCCACCACGGGCGGCGGCGGCGCCGCCACCGCCAGCGTCACCGCCGCGGGCGGTGCGGCCGGCGGGCGGCCGCGGGAGCTCCGCCTCACCTACACCCTCCGCGCGGCCGAGGCGGTCCACCGGTCGGGGGTGACGTCGCTGGCGCGGTCCGCGGCGGACGGGGGGGCGACGCTCTTTACGGGCGGCCGCGACGGGACGGTCCGGCGGTGGGCGGTGCCGACGTCGGCGGCGGAGGTGGGCGTCGCGACGGGCTGGGCGGGCTGGGGGGGGGGGGGGGGGGGTGCCGGGGGGGGGGGAGTGCCGGGGGGGGGGGGGCGGGGGGGTGGCCGCCCCCGCCGTACCGCCCGCGTCGGCGGTGATCCCCGCCGCGGCGGCCACCTTTGACGAGCACGTCGACTGGGTGAATGACCTGGCGGTCCTCCGCTACGCCGGCGCCGACCGCGTCGCGTCGGCGTCATCGGACGGGACGGTCAAGGTGTGGCACCCGGATACGGGCGTCGCGGTGCGGACGCTCGCCGCGCACAGCGACTATGTGATGGCGCTGGCGCTGCCGTCCGCCACGTCGGTGGCGTCCGCGTCGCTCGACGGGCGGGTGCTGGTGTGGGATGTCGAGTATGGGCGCGTCGCGTCGGACCTGACCGGCGGTCGTGCCAAGCCCGGCGCGAGCCTCTACTGCCTGGCGGGCATTGCCGACGGGCCACCGCGGGGGGCGGCCGCCGCCGGCGGCGGCGGTGGCGGCTGGTCACCCAACGCGGACGCCGGGCCGGTGCTCGTCGCGGGCTCCCGCGACCGGCTGGTGACGGTGTGGGACGCGCGTGCGGGCGCGCGCATCGCCGCGCTGCGGGGCCACACGGATACGGTGCGGGCGGTGGCGGTCGCGGCGGCCGGTGGGGTGCTGCTGTCTGGGTCGGCCGACACGAGCGTGCGGGTGTGGGACCTGCGCATGCAGCGGGTGGTGACCGCGATCGAGGCGCACGCGGACTCGGTGTGGGCACTCGCGGTGGGGGGGGGGGGGAGTGGCTCCTGTCGGGGGGGCGCGACGGCGCCGTGTGGCGGACGGCACTCGCGTCGGGCGTGTCGCGGTGTGTGCTGCCGGCGGTGGAGGCGACGGGGGGGGGGGGGGGGGGGGGCGCCGGCGGTGGCGGGCGCCGCCGACGGTGGCGGCGGCGGCGGTGGCGGCGGTGGCGGTGGCGGCGGCGGCGGCGGCGGCGGCGGCGGCGGCGGCGGCGGCGGCGGCGGCGGCGGCGGCGCGGCGGCCAACCGGGTGCTGGCGCTGGCGCTCGACGCGGCCGAGACGGGCGTGTGGGTGTCGACGCCGGCGAGTACGGTGCGGCTGTGGCGGCTCGAGGCGCCGCCGGCGGAGCGCGCGGCGGCGGGCGGCGGGCTCGGCGTGGCGGGGGGGGGGGGCGCCGACCGGCCGCCCGCCGACGGGCGGGGTGGCCGCCAAAAGTCGGGCCTCGCCGCCGCCGCGGCGGGCGCCGCCGCCGCCGCCGCCGCCGCCACCAACGGGCCGCTGGCGGGCGTGCGGGGGGGGGGGTGGGGGGGGGGGGGAGCAGCGGCAGCCTCGGCAGCGCGGGCAGCGGGAGTGGCCGCCGGCTGCGCGCCGCGACGGGCACCATTGGCGCGCCCGCCGGTGTGGACGCGGCCGGCCCGCCGCCGCCCGCGGCCGACGCGGCCGACGCTGGGGGTGGCGGCGGCGGCGGCGTCGGTGGCGGGGGGGCGGGTGGCGTGGCGGCGGCGGCGCCGCCCGTGCCGGCGGTGGAGCTCCCCGGCCTGCCCGCGGTCGTCGCGTACCGGGTGCTCAACAACAAGCGGGAGGTGCTGGTGGAGGACGCGGCGGGCGTCGTGTCCGCCGTCAACGTCACGTCGGGGCGGGTGCGCGGCGTGTCGGCGCCGACGCCGCCGCCGTCGCCGCCGTCGCCGCCGCCGCCGCCGCCGCCGCCGCCGCCGCCGCCGCCGCCCGCCGCCACAGCCGCGGCCGACGGCGCCGCGGCCGACGTGGCGGGCGCGGCGGCAGCAGAGGCGGCGGCCGCGCCCGCAGCGGCGGCTCCCGGCGTGGCCGCCGGCGCGCCCAGCGAGGCCACCACCGCTGCCGCGGCGGCGGCGACGGCGGCGGCAGCGGCGGTGGCCGCCGCCGCCGCCGCGGCGGCCGCGTCGCCGACGCGGCGGCGGGGCGACCTGGACCCCGTCGCGGCCGCGCTGGAGGAGGAGGTGGCGGTGCCGTCGTGGTTCACGGTGGACTTTCGGACGGGCGCGCTGACGATCAAGCTGGAGGCCGCCTCCGCGTTCAAGGCGGAGCTGTACGCCGTCGACGCGGGGCTGGCCGTGCCGTCGGAGGAGGTCAAGGTCAACATTGGGGAGCACGTCATTCGCGCGCTGTTTGGGGGGTGGCACAAGCGGCTGCTCGCGGTGGCGGCTGGGGGGGGGGGGCGGCGGATGGAGGCGACGCCGGGGGGGGGGGGGGGCGCCTGCCCGTGACGGCTCGGCCGCGGCAGGCGCGGCCGACGGCGCGGCCGATAGGGCAGCGGCCGCCGCCGCGACCGCGTCGGCCACGTCGGCCACGTCTGCAACGGCGGCGGGCGGCGGCGCACCCCCCCCCGCGACCGGCGGCGGTGGCGCAGCCGCCGCGGGCGGCGGCGGCGGCGGCGCCGCCGCCGCCGCCCCCCCCCCCCCGCGGCCGGTGGGGCGGCACCGCCGGCGGCGGCGGCGGCGGCACCGGCAGCACCGGCGGCCGGCACGACCCCCCCCGGCCTTCCCCCCTACACGCTCCCCCCCGACACGACCGTGGCGGTCGTCGAGGACGGCGCGGCGGTGCCCCTGCTGCGCCGGCGGATAGGCGACCTCGGCCCCGACGATGGGGACGCGCTCCCCGCCTGGGTGGCGGACGTGGTCTGGGAGCGCCCCGCCGCGGGCGGCGGCGGCCGCCCCCGCGACGCGGTGAAGCTGGCCTTCCAGCTGTCCCCCGAGCCCGGCTGCGGGCTGCTGCCGCTCAAGGAGGCGATGCTCAACGCGCCGCGCGTGCTGCGCGCGCGCAAGGTCGCGGCGTACACGGCCAAGTCGTTGCGCGAGGAGTACCGCCGGGCGGGGCGGGAGGCGGACGCGCCCGACGAGGCGGCGATGGAGGTGGTGTGCAACGGGCGCGTCGTGCCGGGCGGGATGTCGCTCGCCACGATCAAGCAGTTTTTGTGGCGGGAGCTGCCGGATATGGAGCTGACGTACCGGCTCAAGGGGGGGGGGGGGGGGGGGCGTGAGCAGAGCACCGGGGGGGGTTTGGTCGGTCGGTTGGGAGGGGTAGGGTGGGCGCGTTTGGCGGGTTGGGCGGGTTGGGCGGGTTGGGCGGGTATGGGTGGCGTCGCAGGGGGGTGGGCGGGTGAGAGCAGGGCAACGAGGATGGCGTCGGTCGAGTAGGGGCGCGTCTGATGCTGTGGAGAGGTTGACAAAGGGGTGTGGAGGGCGGGTCGGTGGTTGTTTTTTTTGACTGGCGCCGGGGCCGAGCCGCGCTCGAGGGCGGGAAGGGCTGTGCGGCAGCGCCCAGGCGCGGCGCTGCAGCTCTCACCGGCCGGGCGGACAGCCGCAGCCGCGCACGAGGGTGTCCCAGGGGGGGAGCGATGGACGAGGCGGCAAGCGGCGGGGGCGCCGCACGGCGCCCGTCGGCTGGCCCGCGCCGCCGCGCCGCCGCCGCCGACGCACGCGGCGGCGGCCGGCGGGGGATGGTGACCGTGCCCCGGGCGGCGGCGCGTGGGGGCGCCGCGCCCCACGCCGACCGCGCCGCGGGGACGGGCCGACCGCTGTCCTGCCGGGCGGCCGCGCCCGTCGGCGGCGGCCTACCCCGCGCAGCCGCCACCGCCGTGCGTGCCGCGGCCGCCACTACCTCGACGGCGGTCGCCCCGTTTCCCCGCCATCACCGCCGCGGGGGCTACGTGCTGAGCTCCACCCGCCCCTCTGCTGACGCGCCCCCCCGCTCTCCCCGTCCCTCCTCTTCAAACCTTCGCCGCCCATATCTGAAAAGTGTCCACGTCGCGATACCGCCCCCCCACCCCCCATTGCCCCCCTCTCTCACGCCCCCGCCCTCCCCCCCCACGCCGACTTGCCCCCCTGCTGCTCTGCGAAAAATGTACACGCACAGGTCCCGGCAAAGCCACCCTCACCCGCCCCTGGCACCCGACGCCAAACGGCGCGCCGCTCCGCCTCCCCTCCCTCCCCTCCCCCCCCCCCCCCACCCGGCGCGCCCGCGCCGCCGCCTACCCCCCCCCCCCCCCCCGCCCTCTTCCGGATCAGTCCGACCGGCGGTGCCCCGGCGGCAGCGGCGGCAGCACCGACGGCACGGTCAGCCACCACCGGAGCGCCGGGTTGTTGGGCGGCAAAAAGTGTTTCCCATACAGGAACAGCACCGCCGACACGTACAGCACTTTCACGGGAAACAGCGCGAGCACCACCGCGACGGCGACGAGGCCGCCCACCAGCTTCCAGCTGTCCGCCTCGGTCACCCACAGCGCGAGGACCTCCACCTTGCCCAGCTGCCGGTTGAGCCGCCCACACCCGTTTTGCACCCCGACCAGCGTCCCGTGCACCGCCGATAGCATCGCGACCACGCCAGACGCGCGCGCGCGCGCGGCGGCGCGGGCGGCCTGCCGCTTGCGCAGCCGCCGCAGGCGGGCCGCCTCGGCAGCGGGCGACGCGGCGGGCCCGACCGACCAAAAGTTGGGCGCGTCCGCGCCCCCGCCGCCCACCCCGTCAACCCCGTACAGCACCGCCCGGTTGTAGAGCACCGCCGCGGCGGCGGCGGCGACCGCCGCGGCGGGCAGGTAGGCAATCGCGTTGACGTGCGCGACGCCGAGCGCGACAAGGAGGCCGAGCACCGACGCCGGCGGGTTGCGCCACTGTACCAGCCCAGCCGCCGCGTCGGCGAGGGCGCCGACGGGGGAGAGGAGCTCGGCCAGCCGCGACAGGTTGTCGCCGAGGGTGGCCACGTCAAACGGCGCGTCGTCGCGCGCCTCGTACATGGCCACGTTGACCTGGATGTTCTCACGGATCGCCGACAGCGCGCGAGACACCCAGGAACGCTCGCCGAGGCCGTCAACGGTGCGGACGGAGCGGAGGTACCACGCGACCGCGACGCCCGCCTCGGTCGCCGGGTTGGGCTCCCACGCGTCGCACGGGATGGCCACCGTGCCGGCGGCCGCCGCCGCGGCGGGCACGCCGCGGCCGCCACCCCCGCCGCCGCCATCCCCCTCCACCACCGAGCCGTTCAACGCGCCGCTGCCGACGGCGCCGCCGTCAGCGCCGACGCTGACGCCGCCGCCAATGCCGCCGTGGCCGCAGCCGCGGCCGCCGGCAGCGTCGCCGACGACGGCGAGCCCACCGGCGAGCCTCGCCGCCGGGTGGGAAAAGACGAGCAGCCGCCGCGACCGCCGCCCTGTCGCGCGCCGCAGCGCGCGCGTCCGCACGCAGTTGACGTGCGCAAAGACGGCGAGCAGCGGCGACGACACGTCGTGCTCGTACGGGCTCGTCGGCCAGTTGTGGGGCACGCTGTCGCCGCGCGACGCGCCCGCCGCGGAGAGGGGGCCCTCGTCGGTCAGCACGGGCGCGGGGCGGGGAACGTCCAGCAGCCCGCCGCCGTCGCCGTCGCCACCACCGCCACCGCCGCCGCCAACGCCAAGGATGTCACTGCAGCCGCCGCCACTGCCGCCGCCGCCGCCACCACCCCCTCCTCTCCCCCCTCCATCCCCCCCGCCCACGCCGCCCATCCCGTCGGCGGCGGTGGTGAGTCCCGGCACCCCCCCGGCTGCATCCCCACCCCCGACCATGGCGGGCGACACGGCCTTGAGCGTTGCGGCGGTGGCGGCGCCGAGGGTGTCCCCCCCCCCCGCCCCCCTCCCGCCCCCACCCCATCCGCGTCCGCGTCGGCGACCGCCGCGTCCACCGCGCGGCGGGTCAGGCGGCCGGCCGAGCCAAAGCCGAGCGCCGCGTGCAGCCGGTGAGCGGCGGCCATCTCCACCAGCAGCGCCCGCCAGTGGTCTCGGCGCTTTGTCTCGCGCAGCTCGAGGAGCGAGAACACGAGCGGCTTGCCAGCATTGGCAAACGACGCGACGAGCGCGGACACGTGGTTGCCCAGCGACGCCCGCTCGACCGCCGCCGCGTGCGCGGCGGCCGCCGCCTTGGCCGCCTCCCGTGACCGCAGCGCCGCCGCGGCCGCCCCCCCAGCGCGGCCACCGCCACCGCCGCCGCCGTTTGCACCGTCGCCGCCGCTGCGACCACCGCCGCCGCCGCCGCCACCGCCCTTGCCGCCACCGCGTGGGCGGGGCGAGCTCCGGCCGTGCGCCGCCAACGCGGCCGCCGCGGCCGCGTCGGCACCCGCGGCGATCACGGCGGGCTCGTCGTGGTACGTCGGCACGTGCCCCGACAGGACCGCCACCGACTCGGGGTCGACGGTGACGGTCAGGCAGTCTCGCATGAGGAAGGGGATGGAGCGGGCGCCGACCGCGGCGACCGTGCCGAGGCGCACGACGTAGTGGTTGCGCCCGACGGCGGCCATAAAGACCAGGTAGCGCTCGGAGAGGTACAGCCGCCCGAGCGCGGGGAGGACGTCCGAGTGGTCCACCGCGCCGGCGGCCTTGACCAGCGGCTCCGCCTCGTCAATGCCGAGCTACCACGCGAGCCACGACCGAGGAAACGACACGCGCAACAGACCAGAGGCACCACCGCGTCCAGCACACGACGCTCAGGAAGTCAGGGCGTCAGTAGGATGAACGCAACCAAGCGTGCCAGCAGCAGCAGACCAGGAGGGGGTACGCAGCGGCCGCGCTACCCCCACTGCCCCGCACCCCGTCCCCCGGCCTGTGCCCTCCCGCCGCCACCCCCCAATCCCCTTCCACCTCCACAACGCACCATAGCCTTTGCCCGCTGCCACTCCCCATCCACCCGCCGGTACTTGTCGTGCAGCGCGGTCACGTAGCGCGTCCACGTGTCGTACGTCAGCGCGGCGCCTTCCGGGTAGAGGGCCCCCCCCATCGCACCCCCGGGGTGCGACGGCGCCGCCGCCGGCGATGCCGCCTTGGCCGGCGCGTCCCACCGCAGCCACGGGAGGGGGATGCCGGCGACCGCCCCCCCCCCCCACCGCGGTCGTCAGTTCTCCTCCGGCCGCCGCCGTCCTTTTTGTGGCCCTCCCCCTTCTTGCCCCCCGCGCTGCCGCCGCCGTCACCGCCGCCGCCGCCTCCACTGCCATTGGCTCCACCAGCACCTCCCCCCCCGCCCCAGCCTCCGCCCCCCCCCGCCCCCCCACGGCCGTGCTGCCCCGCGAGGAGCTCCTCAAACACCGCCCCCGCGACCGCCGCGTCAGCAACCGGCGGCATCAGGCTGGCCAGACGGGTCCACTCGCCCCGCAGCACCCGCCCGTGGCCGCTCCGGTCCATAATGTTAAACAGCCACGAGCGGCCATTCTGCACCGAAAAGCCGTCGCGCGTCCGCAGCGTCCGCATCAGCACATAGTCGGCCACGTCGCGGGGGCGGGTCGCCACGTCCAGCGCGGCGGTGCCCGTCGCGGGGGGGGGCGAGGGGAGCGGGGGGGGGAGGGGGTGCTCGCGCCCATGGACGCCGCCGCCGCCGACGCGCCGGCGCGGTGGGGGGGGGCGCCGCCGCCGCCGCCGCCACCGCCGCCGCCACCGCCGCCGCCGCCGCCGCCGCCGCCGCCGCCGTCGCCAGTGGCACCACCGCCGTTGGCCGTCCCCGCCGCCGGTGGCGCGCCGCCGCCGCCCAGACCCGCGGCGCGCTCGGCCGGCGGCAGCGCGGCCTGCGCGTCTGCAAACTCCGCGGCGAGGGCGGACAGGGGCTTGCCGAGCAGGTCCGCACAGACCGCGACGAGGGCGTCCCGCCAGTCGGTGGCGACCGCCACCGCCGCGGGGCTGCCGGGGGGGGACGTCCCGGGGTAGGGGGGGAGGGGCGGCGCCGCCGCCGCGGCCGGGCCGCCCGCTCCCGCCGCCCCGCCAGCTGCCGCCGCCGCGGCCGCCGCGCCGGCGGCGGCCTCCGCCCCCATGCCCACCGCCGTGGAGCCCGCCATGCGCAGCTGGGGGGGGGGTGCGTGGACGGCGGCGGTGGGCCCACCGCCGCCGCCACCGGCCGCCGCTGCTGCTGCCGCCGCTGCCGCCGCCGCCGCCGCCGCCGCTGCGCAGGCGTGCAAGGGGACGATGCCGTCAAGGCGGCCGGCGCCGGAAGGCGGGGCGGGAGGGGAGCACGACGAGTGGAAAAGAGGGGAAAGACAAACGGACACGGAGGGGGCGCCAGCGGCAAGACGTGGAGGCGGTGGAAGGGGGTGCGGGTGGAACACAGGGGTGCAAGCGGGGGCGGGGGTACCACCGACCGGTGGCGGCGGGCGGGCGCCGGGGGGAGAGCGGACGGGGTTTGCCACCGGGGAAAGGTGGCACACAAACGAGTGGCGGCCGTGACACGGCGACAGAAAGCGCCGGCAGGTGCGCCGCGGCTGCGTCCGTAGCAGGCCGTCGTGGGCGGCGTGGGCGGACGTGGGAGGTCGCCAGGGGGGCGAGCGAGCGGGGGGGGGGGGTGGGAGGTGGGGCGGCGACCGCGCCGGCGGCACCACCGCGGCGCGCCGCCCACGGCCGCAAAGGGAGGGGGGGGGGGGGGGTGCCGCGCGACTATTTTGCAGCCGAGCCGCGCCGCCGCGGCGGTGCGCGCACCGAGAGACACACCGGGAGGGGGGCCCCTCGGAGCGCTGTTCCGCACGTCCCGGCAGCGGCGGCGGGCGCGCCCCTCGCCACGGCGACGCCCCCACACGTGTCGCCGCGGCCCGTCGTACGGGACTGGGTGGAGTGGCGGCCGAATTTTGCGCTTTCGACGGGTGCCGGTGGTGTTGGGGCTCGCTGTCCGCGTGGTGCCGCGGCGGCGACGGCCCCGCGCGCGCGGCGCGCGTCGGTGGGGGTGGCTGGTGGGGGGGGGGGGTGTGCCAGCGCGGCGGGCGTGCCCCGTCCTGCCGGCGCGCGCTGCTGGCAGACACGACGCGGATGGGATGTGCAAAAACGGAAAAAGGACGGGCGCGGCGCGACCACGCGCGGCGCGACCGCGGCCGCGTGGCCGGCAGACACGGGCGGACAGCGGGCCACTGGCGGGGCCGGCGACCGCCGCGCCGGCGACCGCCGCCTGGCGACGGGCGGTGGCCGCCGGCAGCGCCACGGCCGCCCGGCCGCCCCGAGACGATGACCCGCGCGGTCGACGCGGTGGGCGCAGGGCGAAAGGGGGACCAAACGGCCAGAGCGGAGGGGGGGGGGGGGAGAGGCAAGCTGGCCGCCCGGGCCGCCGGGCGGCCGGCGGGTGGGGTCTGCCGCGCGCGCGGGGGGGGTTGACCGCCGCCCGTCCGGACCGTGCCCCGCGGGCGCCGGCCCCGCTACTTGTCTGTCTGGGGCGCGCGCCACCACGGTGGGCGGCGCCGGCGGGCACCCCGCTGGGCCAATACACACAGGGCGGATGTTGCACAGGAGAGGCAAAAAAAGCGCAGGACAAAGCACGTGGTTGTCCAGACAAGCACCCAAACGCGCCGAGCATGCAGACGATGATTCCAGTCGAGCAGCGGTCCGCCCCCCCCACCCCCCCCCCCCCCCCCCCCCCCCCCCCTCGCCCCCTCCCACGTCCCTTGAACCCGGCCAAGTCCGCCTGTTGCACCGAGGCCGCCACTGCTGGTCGCGCCAGTCCCCCTCGCAACCCCACGCGGGGGGGGCTGGCCACCCAACCGGACGCAAGGGACGCGCGCCGCCGCGGTCCCGCCTCACCGCGCCCCCGCAGCCGCCGCCAGCCAGTTGTGCGACAGCCCCGTCCCGCCGCGCTCTCCCGCGTGGTGGTTCCGCCACAGGGATGTCTCGCCCGGGCCGGGCGTGCGGCAACGCACGCGGCAACCGACCCGGGCCCCCCGATGGGTCCGCCGTCGTGTCTGGTAGGTCTGCCTCTGGGGGCTGGACGTTGGTAGTGGCGGCCGCGGCCACCCCCCCAGTGCTTGTGAGCGGTCGCGCGGAGCGGCGAGCCAGCTGCGCGGAAGACGAGCATCCAAGGGGGGCCCGCGACAGCTGTGGGCGCGACCCGTACCCCTCTTGCTCTTGAGTGGTTGTGCGGCGGGGCGAGCCAGCTGCGCGGAAAAGGAACAGCCAGGGGGGGCAGGCGACAGCTGTGGGCGCGGCCGTACCCCCCTTGTTCTTGAGCGGCAGCGCGGAGCGGCGAGCAGGCAGCGCGGAAGGGAGGCACCCAGCAGTGGCAGTGCGGCTGCGTGCGGCAGGGGGGGAGGGCACGTGCCGGCCAAACAGTGGGTGCGCCGCCGCGGCCGCATGGACGGCGTGGCCACCGCGGCACCGCTGCTGAGACGGGCTGTTTCCGGCCGTCTTGGTGGCTCTGAGGCCCACGTGCCCCGCTTTGCTTTGCGGATGGCGCCGCCCGTGCGGCCACGCCCGCCGAGCCGTCGGCCGCACCGGTGGCCGCCACAGGCCGGGCCGCCGAGCGCCCGCGGCGGCGGCACCCGCCGTCACAGACAGGCGAGGAGCGGCGGGAAGGACACGGGGATCTCGAGCGTCTCGTCCGACACGGCAAGCGGCATGTAAAAGTCGTCGCCAAATACGTCGCGGACGACCGCGCGGGCGAGCGCGGGCACGTCCCCCGGCGGCACGCCCGCGGCGGCCGCGACCGCCGCGGCGGCAGCGTCGCCCAGCGGCCCCAGCCGCCGCAGCACAAACCGGCTCACCGCCGCCTCGACGGCGGCGGCCGCGTCGGCGGGCTCCCCCGCCGGCCGCAGCCGCCCCTTTTCCGGGTGCGGCGCGGTCGCCCGCTGCAGCGCGGCCCGCCGCGCGGCGACAGCGGTGTCGAGCGCGGCACGCCGCGGCGCGGCGGCGGCGGCCAGCCGGCGGCCCGTAGACGACTCGGCGGCGAGCTGGACCAGCCCCGCGACGTCACCGTTCACGCCCGCGGCGGCCGAGCCCGTGTGGGCCACGTACGCCGCCCACGCGTCGGCGGGCGCGGCGATGGCGGCGGCGAGCGCGTCGGCGGCGGCGGACAGCTCCAGCTCCTCCAGCCGCCCGCGCACGCCGCGCGCAATGACCGCCGCGTCCAGGCGGTAGTAGTAGGACGCCGACACGCCGGGGCCGCTGACGCGGACGGCGAGCCACGTGTCCGCTGCGGGCTGCCGGCCGACCCGCCGCAGCCCGGCGGTCACCACCGTGTCGACGGCGGTGCGCGCGGCCGCCGCCGCTGCGGCGGCGGCGACCGTCACGGCCGCCGCGGCGGGGTGGTAGACGCCGGCGGCGGCGGCGGCGGCGACCGCCTGGCCGCCGCCCAGGGCAAAAACCTGCGCCGCCCGCCGCGGCAGCGGCGCCAGGTGCACCGCCCGCCGGCCCGACCGGCGGTACCGCCGGGCCGCGGCGCGCGCCTCGGCGGCGCGCGAGGCGGGCTCCACGCCAACCACCCCGACCGTGTCCGGGGCAAAGGCGTCCCACAGCAGCGCACAGCCGGCGTACTGGACGGCCGAGGCGGCCACCGCCACCACCGGCGTGGCCACCGCGGCCAGCGCGCACGCCACCAGCGTCGCGGCGGTGGCGAGGGGAAAGCCGACGCACACGCCCACCGACGCGAGCCCCCCCCGCACCGCGTAGTTTGTCACATAGTGCAGCCACCGGACGGCCGCCTTGGGCACCAGCCCCACGTCGGGCGCCTCCTCAAACAACTGCCGCTCGCGCGCGACGGCCGCCCAGCGGGCAATGAGCAGGCTCGTCACCGTCTGCCGTTCCCGGCTCCGCGCCAGGTAGTGGCAGAGGGCGCCGCGGTCCCGGCGGCGGCCGGCCGACGCGGCGGCGGCGGCCACCGCCTCTGCCGGTGGCCCGACCGCAAACGGCCCGCGGGTGAGCAGCGCGCGCACGCCAAACCGGCCCGACACGGCGGTCGTGGCGGCCAGGTACGCGCCATTGTTGGTAATCGCGCCGGCGGTGGCGGCGGCGGCGGCCAGCCGCCAGCCGGTGCGCGTCGACTCGACGGTGCGGCGGGTCAGGGGCTCGACCGTCGCCTTGCCGTCGCTGGCGGTGGTGGTCCACGACGCGGTGTGCCACCGCACCCACCCGCGGGAGATGGTGGTGGCGGCCACCCGCCGCGCCGCGGCGGCTGCCTCCATCGCGGGCCAGTGGTCCCGCCAAAACGTCACGCGTGCGCACTCGTCGGCGGCCTCGTCAGCCAGGTCGCCGCCCGCCGCGACGAGCTCCGCCACCACCTTGTTCCGCGCGGCGAACACAATCTTGTCCGCGGCGTACTTGAACTTGGGGGGACTGGCGGTGGCCCCCGCCGGCGCTTCCTCCTCCTCCCACGGCCCCGGCCGCACAAACGTGCCGCCCCGCGGCGCCGTCGCCGCCAGCGGCTCGTGCGCGTCCGCGTCGAGGCGGCGGGCCACCTCGGCGGCGCGCCAGCGGGGACCCGCTGCCAGCCGCGGGTGTTCCTTGACGACGGCCGCCTCCACGTCGGCGCGCCGCGCGGCCAGCTTTGGCGGAACGGTCGCCATCACGTCCGCCGCAATGTGCGCGGCCAGCACCCGCCGACGCACCGCGTCGGCCAGCCCCGCGCGCTCCATCGACGGCAGCGCCGCGGCGCGCGCCGCCGCGGCCGCCCGCTCCTCGACGCGCGCCGCGGCGGCGGGCGACGCCGCGCCGCCGCCGCCGCCGCTGCCGTCTCCGCCGCCGCCGCCGCCGTCGGCGGCCGCCGTCGGCAGCGGCGGCGGCGGCAGCGACTGCGCAAGCCGGTCGAGCAGGTCGTCCAGGACCGCCACCGCGTCCGACTCAGCCGTGGTCACCGCCACAACGGTGGGCGCGCGGCCGCCGCCGTCGCCGGCCGCCGCCGCCGCCTCGGCCGCCCGCACCGCCGCGACGATGCGGACGAGGCGGGTGTCGCGGCGCGGGCGGCCCGCCGCGGACGCGTCGGCGGCCTGCCTCTCCGCGGCGGCCTCGACAAAGGCGGCTTCCTCGGCCGCCGCGCGGGCGGCGAGCGCGGCGCAGTCGCCGACGGCCGGCCGGGTCCGCCGCAGGCCGAGCAGCACGTCCGCCGCGCCCGCAACGCCGCGGGCCACGTGCCGCGCCCCGGCCGCGACGCTCAGCGCGGCGACGCGCCGGCGGGTGTACCCGCCGTCGATAGACGCGTCGGGGTGGCCGTCGGCGCTGCCGTCGCGGTTGCGGTCGCGGTCACGGCGGCCGCGCAGCCGCCGGGACAGCCGGACGGTCACGTGGTCGACGGCGCGGCCGATGCGGGCGCGGCGCGTCACGGCGACCGGCTCCCGCCCACGCACCGCCCAGCCGGCGAGGCGGAACGTGTGGTTGGCCCCCCAGTAGCGCTCGGATGGGATGGCAAACGTGCCGCGGTCGCGGATGGACTCCAGCTGCGCCCGCGTCAGCCGCCGCTGCCGGCCGTCGGGGCAACGGACGAGGCCGGGGAGTTCCGAGCCGTCGGGGGCGGAGGCGAGCGTCGCCAGCGGCGGCGCCGTCGCCCCAAAGTAGCCGTCGCCCCTGTCACCGCCGTCACCGCCGCCGCCGCCGCCGCTGCCGTCACCGCCGCCGCCGCCGCGGCCACCGCCGCTGGGCCCGTCGACAAAGGCCGACTCGGGGAGCGTCGCGGACCAGCTCGCCCACTCGACGAGCTGCGTCGTCGCCAGCCCGAGGACGGCGCTGAGCAGGCGCGACCGCGCACCGCGCTGCGCGGCGGTCGCCGCGAGTGGCCCGCCCTCGCCGGGCAGCGGCCACGGCTCGGCACCGCCGCCGCGGCCACTGCCGCCGCCGTCGCGGACGGCCGCGTCGAGCGGCGGGTCGACAGCCGCGTCAATGGCAATGTCCAGGGGGACGGCCGTGACGGTGTAGGCGGCGCCGCCCGCGCCGCCGACGCGGACGGCCGCGGGGGGCGGGGCGTCCATCACACCGCGTCCACGCCGCCGCCGCAACGGTGGCGGCTGGGGGCGGGGGGCGACCTCTGCCGGGGGGGAGGAAGGCGTCGGTGCTGCAGCCGCCGGAACACTCGATGCCGGGGGGGTGCGCAACACATGGGGGGGGGGGGGGAGGGGCCGCAGCGGCGGCTGCGGCGGCAGCAGCGGCCGCGGCGGCTGCCCAGCGACGACCACCGAGGTGTGCGCGCGGTCGGCTGCAAGTCGTCGCCGTGGGCGGGGCGGGGCGCGCGGGGGGGCGGGGAACACCACGGGGCGGGATCACCGCCGGAGGCAAGGGGACGGCCGCGGCGGCACCAGTTGCGCTCGGGCGACAACCGCCGGGGAGTGCGCGCGCGGGAGCGACTTTAAGGTCGACGACGATGGGGCGCGCCGCGAGGGGGGAGGGCGGAACAAGAAGGGGAGGGATCAAGCCGTGCCCGCCGCTCGCGTCCTGGTCAAGACTCCTCGTCACGGAGACACAATTGAGATACGTCACGAACAATACGTCGGGCGGTCCGCCGGGGCGGCCGCCAGGCGAGCGTGACGCCGCGGCGGCAGGCGTCGAAGAGAGCTAAGGGAAGAACCCCCGCCGGCAGCGCGCCCACGCCGCCGGACCGGCATACGAGGTACAGCGCGCGGCATGCGCGCGCGGCGCGCTCGCTGCGCACCCGCCGTGACGACGATTGTTATGCACGGCGTGCCCGTGCCCGCTCTGGGGGGGAGGGGTGCTGCCGCGGTGCCCCCACGTCGTTCGTGTTGGCCAACCGGATTGTGCAGCGTGCAGCTGCACCTGCGCTCCTACGAGGTCGACGCACAGGCCGCGGTGTGCTGCCACGCGGCAGCCAATGCGCGCCCTCCAACAAGGTGTTCAACCTATGCCACGAACAAATGGAAACCCAGGGTGAATTAGTAAAGTCCTGGGATATACCTTTGCAAGTACATTTGGAGAAAATTTCCGCACCGTCAACCAACCACCTGGGGAGGAAACCACCTCCAATCTGCAAACAAACCCCAGCCGGGACAGCGTTGCCGCCTGCCCCTCGCCCCGTGTCGGGCGTCGCTACGCCCATGGCGGGGCATCGGCGCACCCGCCAGGGGCCCCCCGTCCGCACGCCCACGGGGTGGGCCAGATGATGGCCGTGGCGTGGCGTGGCACTGGCACCATGCCACCACGATCGACGCGGCCGGCGCGGCCTCGCTGGGCGGTGAGCGCAGGGGTTCCGACGGTGTCGGTGGCGGCCACGGTGGGCACACGCCGTTGTGGCGGCCAAGGACTTTGTCTTCGGTGCGGGGGTGTTGCCGGCAGTCGTGGTGCTTTTCCCAGCCGGCCCTGTGTTGGTCGGGTGTGTGCCTCGCTCTGCTCTTTCCGCTTTGTTCTTGCGTGTGCTGTGTGCGGGGGGAGCCTTCCCCCTCCGAGAGTCAGGCCTCCAGGTTCTGTTCTATTCAGCAACGGCAGTGCCAGAAACCGGCGACGCCGCCCTGGGGAGAGGGGTGGTCGGGCGGGGAGGGACGCCGACGCCGGCGTTGCTGTCGCTGTCGCCACTCTAGGTACCAACAACTGTTCGCGGCTGGCGAGGGGTAGTCCGCTGCGGCCGCTGCCAAGCACGCCACCTTTCTTGCGCGTGGGACCGTGGCGTTCGCCCCTTCCTCCTTGTCCACTCGGCTATCCTGCCCCCGCCACGAACCCATCCGGCTGGATGCAAGTGGCGGCAGCGGCGGCGGGCGAGGAGTAACAGCATCCACCACGTCCTTGAGAATGTAGTCGTTTGCACAAGTAGTCCGATAGTTGAGGCGGGTGGTGGAACAAAAGAGTCTTGTTGTCGTTGCATTGATAGTTGTTACTGTTCATCGTCAATTACGACGATGCGTGGTGCGCGGAAAAAGTCTTGTGGTGTAGCAGAGGACGGGGACTCGTGGTTCCCTCAAGATCATTGCTGCTATGTGGAACCTTGTCAAGTGGCTGGACTTTTTTCTCGTACAACCAACCGCCCGAGTGTCGACAGCCTGCTTTGGGGTACAAGCGCAGCACGTGGGGGCACGGCCCGTCCGCTCTCCCCACCTGCCTCGGCCCGTGCCCCTCCCGCCAACGTGCGAGGCGGCCACGCCGCCGGCGTGGGTGCCCTTCCCCCGCTCGGCTGCCTCGCTGCACCCCCCCCAGCAAGCCATCAGCGCGTCGCGACACCACTGGAATTCCGTATCGCAAGAACAGAGGGTAGCGAGGGTGCGGCCGTCGGGCGGGTGGCGGCGGCGTCCATAACTGACGCCGCTCCTCCCCACGCTCCGCCCTCACCCTCCCCCCCACGGGTTGCACCCCACGACGGCTGGGCGGCCACGCCGGCGGCCGCCGCCGTCCGCCGCGCGCCACCGCGGCCGCCGCGGCGGCGCGCCGCGGCCGCGAGGAAAAGTCGCCCTCTCCCCCGCCCCGGGGTGGAGGGGGCGCCCGGCCCCCCCCCCCCCCCCCCACCCCCCCACCCGACGGCGCTTCTTGAATCTGCTATGGATTTACGCGTACCGGCGCGCCAAACGCCCGCCTGTGCGGCGTGCACGGGCCTGGCCGACCTTGCACATGCGGTCGAGTCGTTGCGCATCCCCCCCCCCGGCCCTCGCCCCGCGTGGCGGCCGCGCACGTGTCGGCCGCGTGGCGCCGGCACCCGCCCGCGCGTCCGCCCTTTCCCAGCCGCCACTGCGGGACCCCCCGTTGCCGGCCACGGCTGTGGTGCAAACCGTCTGTGGGGAAGCCCCGCCGGTTGGGCCGCGGCCGGGCACGGAAGGGGGCCCCCACGGGGGTGGCTGTGCCTTTTTGCAATGGGGCGGCTCGGCGGGCGAGAGGTGCGGGGGGGGGGGGGGTGGGAGGCGGGGGAGAGAGCGGAAGGACTGCGCACCAGTGGGCGACGCCCCCGCCGGGGTGGCCCCGCCCCGGGGTGCAAAGTTTGCAACGCCCGCCCACGGCCAGCGTCCCGCCGGGGCGCGCTGCGCATCCCGCCGCGCACCCCCCCCCACCCCCCCCCCCCCCCACCGCCCAACCGCACGTGCCCGACACGCAGCGACCACGCCTCGCGGGTGTATCTTTTTTGCGAACCACACGCCCACACCGGGGCCGTAGGGGGGGGGGGGTGGGGGGGGTGCGGAGACAACCGCCACGCCCCCCGCCAGGGGGGGTGGCCGCCGCCACCCCCGCCGCCCGGTACCCGCGGCCGCCGCGGCCGCCGCGGCCGCTGCCCCGCCCCGCGCGTGCGTGTTGTGGCGCGCGCGCGCGCCGGGGGGGACCTCGCACCCCGCAGCCCACAGCAGCCCCCCCCCCCCCGCCACGCCCCCCGCTGACCGTGGTTGCCATCCGCCACCCGCCCCCCGCCGCTCTCCGTCGTCGGGTTTATCAGCCGCCCGGCCGCCACGCCACCCGCCACGGTCGTCGCGGTCCCCCCCTCCCGCACCGCAACCCGCCCGCCGTCGGCGCCTGTCCCGTCCGCCGCGGGCGTCCTCGCGCCGTTGCCCGTCGTCCTCGTATCCCGCCTGCGCCCCGGCTGCCCACACCATGGACGAGGGCGTCGTGTGCGTGACGACGGAGCTGATGGAGGACCTCATCGGCTTTCCCGTCCCGTTTGCGCTCGACCTGTCCGAGCCCGCGCCGCCGCCGCCGCCGCCGCGAGCGGGGCCACCCACCCCCACCCCCACCGCCACCGCCACCGCCACCGCCACCGCCGCCGCCGTCGCCGCCGCCGCCGACGTTGGCGGCTCCCCCGACGTGTCGGTCTGCAGCGAGGACGGCCCCGTGACCCCGTCGGCGGGCCGGGTACGCGGCCGCGTGGCGGCCGCCCCCCCTGCCCATGATGTCATGAGGAGTGGCTTTGGCAGCAGCACGGATGGTGGCGGCGGCAGCGGCGTCAGTTGGGGTGGCGGCGGCGGCAGCGTCAGTTGGGGTGGCGGCGGCCGCCGCGGCGGCCGCCGGCGGCCGCGCCCAACCTCCGCCTCGGCCACCGACGGCGACGGCGGCGGCGGCGGCGGCGGCGGCGGGCGGCCGCCGCCCCGCCGCGGCGGCGGCGCCGCCGACAGCGGCGACGACTCCCTCGACAGTGACCCCGAGGCGGCCGCCGCGGCGGCCGCCACCGCCGCCGACGCGGACGCGCGGCGGCTCATTGCCGACCTCCGCGCCGAGGTCGCCCGCCTCCGCGTCGCGCTCGGCACGTCCCGCCGCGTCGCCGCCGCCGCCGCCGCCGCCGCCGCCGCCGCCGACGCGCCGCCGCCCGCCACGGCACGCGCCGCCGCCGACGGGGGGTGCGCCAAGTGTGAGCGCCGCCGCCGCCGCCGGGCGGCGGCGGCGGTGGCCCAAGCGGCTGCCACCCCCGCCGCCGCCGCCGCCGCCGCCGCCGCCGCCGCCGCCGCCGCCGGCCGCCGCCCCCCGCCGCTGCCGCTTGCCGCCGCCGCCGTTGGTGGCGGCGCCACCGTCGCCGTGGAGGCTGGCCCGCGGACGCCGCCGCCGCCGCCGCGGCCGCCGCCCGTGCTGCCGCCGTCGCCGGCCGCGGCGGCGGGGCGCCCACGGCGGGTGCGGCGGGTGCTGGCGCCGCCCCCCGCCGGCGGGTTGGACTGGCGGGGGCGCCCGCCGTCGCCGCGCGCGTCGACGGCCTGGCGGGGGGCGCCGGGGGAGGGGGACTGGCGTGCGCCGGGGGCGGCGGCGGCAGAAGCGGCGGCGGCGGCGGCGGCGGCGGCGGCGGCGGCGGCGGCCCAAGGGGGGGGGTGGGGGGGGGGGGGGGGGCGTGGCCGTCGTCGTCGAGTATTGGCGCCACGGATGATGGGCGGGGCGGCTCGTCGCCGCCGTCGCCGCGGGCGGTGCCGGACGGCAAGATGGGGGGGGGGGGGGGCGCGCCGCCCGCGGGGACGACCGCCGCCACGCCGCACCGGTCGTTGCTGTGGGGGGAGCCCCGCGGCCATACTCGGCGACGCTGACCGGTTGCGGGTGGCGAGGCGTTCCTTGCCTACGAGGCGGTCCCCCTTCCCCCCCCCCTGCGGCGCTCGTGGAAGGAGCTGTTGTGGCTGGCTGGCGCCTCTACCCTATAGTGTGCGGTAGTCGGTGGGGACCCCTCACCAGGGCGTCTGCTGTGTCTCTGTTTGCCTCGCACGCGGTGGGGGTACCGGCCGGGCGGGCACGCTGGGAGGGAGCGCTCGCGAGTCGGCCGCCCGGCGGTGGCAGCGGCGACGGTGTGTCTCGTGTGTCTGCAGCGGTCGCCACGCTGTACCGGGCGGCAGGCCCGCGTTGGCTGTGGCGCGCTCCTCGGAGGGGCAGTGACGCCGTCCGTGGCGCGTGTTGAGAGAGCTGGGAGCGGGGGGGGGGGGGGGCGTGCTAGCATCATGACCAAAATTTCCAACCGTACGGCTCCCCCTTTTTTTTTTTTTTTTCACGGCGGTCGCGTGGGCTTGGGCGCCGACCTGGGCGCCGGTGCCAGCAGCCCTCATCCTAGAGGGCAGGAGTTGCTGGGCTCGGTGGCGCTACCCGCCCCCCTGCCCGCACGCGGCGGTCCCTCCCCGGTACCCGGCGTGCGGGGGTGTGTCGCGCCGCCCACGCCGGGATCGTTTGCCCGTTCCAACCCAGCCGGTGCACACGGGCGAGGCGCTCGACGGCGGGGCCACCGACGCGCACGTCCACGCGTGCACGCGCCCACCAACGGGGAACCCGCGCTCGGCGGCGCGTGCCCGTTCCGCCCCCCCCCCCCTCACCCATCCCACCGCGCCTGGCGTCCTGGCGTGCGCGTCGGCCGCGCGCCGACGGCGGGTTCCCCCTCGGTCGCCGCCGGCAGTCCACACACAAAGGCGCGGCGGACAAGGGGTGGGGTGGGCGGCGGCGGCTGGCGGCGACACGGTGACGCTCCCCCGCCCCCCCCCCGCCCCGGACGTCGTTCCACTGGGCAGAGGGCCGCCGCCCGACGGGGCTGGGCGTAGTAGCGGCGGCGGCGGCGGCGGCGGCGGCGGCGGCGTCGCCGTCCGCCACGCCCCCCCGCCGCCCCACCCTCCGCCGTCGCCGCGGGCCGCCGCCGCCGTGCCGGTCGCGCCACCGCCGCCGCCGCCGCACCGCCGCGACCGCCCGCGTCGTCGCGGCGGTCGCGGTGGTCTCCCCACAGCTGCCGCCGCGGCCTTGTCCCGCCGCCGCTGCGCGGGTGGGGCCGAGAGGCCGGCGCCGCCGCCGCGGCGACGGCGGTGGCGGTGGCGGCGGTGGCGGCGGCGGCGGCGGTGGCGGCGGCGGCGGCGGCGGCGGCGGGTAGGGCCGACCGTGCGCCGCGTCGCTGCTGGCACCCGCGGTGGCTGCCCGCCCAGCGGGTTTGGATGGGGAGCGGAGGCGGTGCTGTCGGCCGGTGCCGCTGCCGGCCCTACGAGACGCGCCCCAGTCCCGAGTGTCTTGATTCACAGGTGGCCGGATAGGGTGCGGTGGTGGTGGTGATGGCATCGCGTGATCTCCGCGGCCGCCCCACGAGAATCCGTCCCACTGTTGTTTATCCGGGGGGAGCGGATCAGGCGTGGGGCGGGCGTCGGGCGACGGGTGAAGACGCGGCGCTCGCCAGGTGGACACCGCCTGCGTCCCGCGCGGAGCTCCCAAGCGCGCCACCCACCGGGGCACCCCCCCCCAGCGCCGCCACCGCCACCGCCCGCCACCGTCCCGATCCAACCGCGTATCTGGCTGGGGTGCCGCCCCCGCCGCCGTCCGCCGCGCCGCCCGTCCCGCGCGCCCGCCCGCCCCGCCCAGCGGGCACCCACGGCCAGACGCCGACCCAGACGCGAGGCACGCCGCGGCAACCGGCGGGGGCGTCCACCGGCGCGGCCGGCGCAGGCCGCGGCGGCGGCGCCCCCCCAACGGGCGCGGCGCGCGGGTTCCGCCCACCCCCCCCCCCGCCCCCTCCCCCTCCCCCCCCCCCCCCCCCCCCCTCGATCCCCGTCGGTCCCCCGCCGCGTCCCGGAACGGCCATCCCCGCCAACCCGCGCCTCCCGCCGCCGCCCGCCGCCACCGCGGGCGCCCCCCCCGCCCACCGCCGCCGCGGCGGCGCCCGCCGGTCCCGTTGCGCGGCGCCGCCGCCGGCCGGCTGCCGGCCCCCTGCCGGTCGCGCCGCGCCGGCGCGCGGCGCGCGCAGCACCGGCGCCAGCCGCGGGGGTGACCCGCGGCGGCCGCCGCTGCGCCGCCGCCGCCGCGCCGCCCGGCGCGGCGTTCCTGCCGTGCCAACGGCCGCGGCGCTCGACGGGCGCCCCGCCGCCGCCGCGGCGCCGCCTACCTGGCGCCGTCCCTCTTGACGCAGCGGCCGCCGCTGCTCTTCCCCCCCTCCTCCCCCCCCCCATCCACCCGCTCACACCCCCCTCCCCGGTCCACCCACTCCCCCCACCTTCTTCCCGCTCCGCCTCCATCGCGATGGACGCGGTGCCCGCCGACGTGGCGGCGCTCCCACGGCTCCCCCCCGCCGCGCCCCCCCCCCCGGCGGCGGCGGCGGCGACCCGCCCCCCCGGCGGCTGCCGACGGTGCCCGCGTCGGCGCTCCCCCCCCCGGCCTACCAACGGTGGCGGCCGTCCACACGCTCCTCATCCCCGCCGTCGGCCGACCGCCGACGGCGCGGCGGTACGCGGCGAGCGCCGGCACGGGGCTGACCGTGTACGTGACGGGGCGGGAGCTGCGGCTGGGGTGGACCGACGCGGCGGCGACGGCGGACGGCGGGCGTGGTGGCGGCGACGGCGGCGGTGGTGGTGGTGGTGGTGGTGGTGGCGGGGGGGGAGCGCCGTCCACGCGGCGACGCTGACCGGCCACGCCGCGGCGGTGGTGGACGTGGAGGTGATGGCCTCGTCGTTGGCCGACCCGCTGCACGTTGTCGGCAGCGCCGACGAGCAGGGCGTCGTCATCCTGTGGTTCCTCACGCTCGGCGCGGCGGTGGGCGGCGCGGCGGGCGGGCGCCGGGGCGGCATCACGCTGGAGAGAAAGTACAGCATGTACACGGTGCGGCGGGCGCGGGAGGCCTACTACAACCGGCTGCGGTTGGGCGGGCGGCCGGGGGGGGGGTGCTGCTGCTGGTGCCGAATGATGGGGGGGGGGGCGCCTGATTGTGTTTGAGGCGCGCCTGGGGGGGGAGGGGGGGGTCGACCTCCGCCTGCGTGAGGGGGGGGGGGGGCGGGGGGGTCCGCCACCAGTGTTGTGTCGACCGCTAGTAGTGGGGGCGGTGACGGCGGGGAGGGGGTAGAGGAGGAGGAGGAGGTGGGGGGGGGGGGGTGGCCCGCGAGGGGGATGTCGTCGAGCACGTGACGGGCGAGGCGGTGCGGGTGTGAGGGGCATTGAAGGATGTGGCGGAGGGGGGGGGGGGAGCCACCCCGGGGGGGGGGGGAGCTCTGCCACACGGGACGGGGGGGGAGGCTGGGCGTGGAGGGGGGGGGGGCAGCGGTGGCGGCGGCGGCGGCGGTGGGTGCTTGTGCTTTTTGCTGTGGATCCCCGAGGCCGTGCGCGTGCGGCGGGGGGGCGCCGCCGCGCGACGGCGGGTGGTGGGCGGGGGGACGGCGGCGCGGGGACCACCGCCGCCGCGAGGGGGGTGTGGCGACGCGTGACGTTGCGGTCGTGGCGGTGTAGGAGGAGCGGTCGTGGGGGCGAAACGTCCCGGAGGGGGTCCGCCATCCGCCGCCGCCTCCGCACCCTCTACTCTTTTTTTTTCTCCCTCTTCTTCTCCGGTGCCGGCGGGTCGCGCCCAGACGCCTCGCCGCCTCGGCGTCGCGGCTCGCCTCGGATCGCGACCGTGGCAGCGGTGCATCCACTTCCCCTGGAGCGCGGGGCGAGCGACAAGGCCGGCGGCCGCCCCACCAGCAGGCGCTGCTGTCGCTGGCGCCCCGCGCTGCGGCGCACACCCCGTCGCCGCCGGGGCGGCGCCGCCGCGTGGTCTGTGTCCACACCGCCCGCCATACGCGGCCACGCCCTTGGGCGGCGCAGGACGGGGGCCGCCGCGCGACACCGCGCGGCTGCAAAGCCGACGGGCGGCGCCGCGGGCGCACCCGAAACGGCCGAGCGGCGCAGCGGCTCGGGCGCACACGTGGTGCTGGACGCCAGACGCCGCCACGAGGCGACCGCCCCCTGCGATGGACGTTGCGGGAGGGCCGGTGTGGCAGCGTCCGCAGGGGCGAGTGCCCAGACAGGGGGGCGCTGGGGCGTGGCGCCCCGCTCGCGCCTGCCCACTTGCTCTGACGGTCGCGAGGACAGCGCACCGGCACGTCCCCGCCTCGTGGAGCAAGTCTGAGTTGGGGTGTTGCACGCCAAGCCTGGCGTCCTGGACAAGCGCCCCGACCCGCCACACTGGTAATGGGGCGGTCTGGGCGGGCCCCCAGGCAGGGGCGGGTGCTGGTGGCCGCGGACGCGGCGTGGCGGCCGGACGGGGCGGTCGGGCCCGACCGCGGGGGCGGCGTCCCGCGTGCCCGCGGGCGTTGCGTCCATAGATCCGCCTGCCGCCTCGCGGCGCTGCCAACGGCGCGGCGGGTGCCGCCGCGGGGACGTCCGCGGCCGCCGCCGCCGGGGGCGGCTCGACACGGCCACGGACGGCGCGCAGGGGGCGGCCCGACGCTGCAGCGGGGGGCGGCGCGCGCTCGGCGAGGCGCGTGCAGCGCACCACCCACGGCGGCGATCCACTGCAGCGTCGTGGCGGCTGCGGCCTGTGGGGATATGCGGGCGGCGGCGCTGGGCCGGCACATCCGCCGCCGCCGCTCCCGCATCGGGCCCGGTCGGGACCCTGCAGGCGAAAAGAAGACTGTGTCACACGATGGGACCGCGGGCCACAGGTCGGCCTCGCTACAACCCTTCAACAACAGGAGAGAGCAGCAAGCCGATGCCCGACCCCTCCGCGGCACGACGGCCGGGTTCGTTGTGGAGAAATCATGCAAGAGTCGACCTCTGAGCCAATGAAACGGCCCTCATCAAGATGTCGACCCAGCCACTTTTTACAAAACCCACAATATGTTGTCCATCGACGCCGCCGAAAGGCACCCAAGGTGGTCGCATCCGGCCATACAGGTCCACACTTTTTCCGATGGGGGTTCCCGTCGTGGTCTGTCTGGGCTGCCACGCGGGGCGTCGACGTGGCATGGGCGGGCCGGGCCGCACGAGCCACAGCAGGGTTGTGGCTGTGGAGCGCTGCAACAACATCCACTTTTTGTGGGATGCACGATAGAAAGCGATCGTTGTCGTATTGCACACCCCCCCCCCCCCCCACAGGAGCCGTCCAGGAGAGTCTCCCCGTCGTGGGCGCCGCACACGCGACAGGGAGTCATCATTGATCTACCACCCACCACAAGGGTTTTGGCGCGGACCCGCCCCCCCGCCCGCCCCACCGCCCGTCCGACGCCGCGCCCGATCCAGTTGGTTCCGCGGCCGCCGCCCCGCCGACGCGCCGCCGACCGCGTCGGCAACGGCCCGTCGGTGGCGGCGGTCTGCCGCCGCCGCTGCCGCTGCCGCGGCCGCCGTCGCCGGCGTGCCTGCGTGGCTGGTGGGAAACGTCGGGGAGGAGGGGGGGGGGGGGAGGGGAGGGCGGGACGGTGGATGCTTCCAGCAGTGACGCCCTCTGCGCCGTCGCCCCCCCACCCCCCCCCCCCCCGCCCCGTGCGTGCCGCGCCAGCGGTTCGCAGCGGCGGCCGCCGCCGCCGACGGTGCCGTCGCCGCCATTGCCGTCGACGGTGCCGTCGCCGCTGTTGCCGACGGCGGGCGGGAGGGGAGGGAGGGGGGTGAGAGGGGGAGGGGGAGGGGGAGGGGGAGGGGGAGGGGGAGGCGGGCGGATCCGCACCCCGCCGCCGGTGCGGGTGCCAACGCCGCCCAACGCCGCCGCCGTCGGCGGTCCGCGGCGGCCGGCGGCTGGGTGTGGGGGTGGGGGCGGCCGGCGGCCGTCGATTGTAGGGTAGCCCGCTACACCGTATCGCTCGCGTGTGCGCGCCACGAGCACCTCCCTTCCCTACCCACCTCCTTCCCTGCATCCCCCCCACCTCCTTTTTTCTGCTCGGTCCCCTCCGCTTGCCTCCCCCCCCCCCCCCCCCCCCGCGTCCTCTGGAGGGTCATCCCCACTCCCCACCGCTGCCCTCCCCCCCCCTCGCCTTCCCAACACCGGCCGCCGCCATGGGCGCGTCCGAGGTGCGCGCCGAAGCGACCGCGCTGTGGGCGCTCGCGTGGCCCACGTACATTGCCCTCCTCTGCGAGGTGGGCATGACCACCGTCGCGGCCGTCTTCCTCGGCCGCTCGGGCGGCGCGGCGGACCTCGGCGGCGCCTACCTCGGCATCGCGCTGTCCAACGTGCTCGCCGCGGCGCCCATCATGGGCGTCGCGACCGCGCAGGGCACGCTCAGCGCGCAGGCGTACGGCGCGGGCGCGCGGCCGCTGGTCGGGCTCTACCTCCAGCGGGGGCTGGCGGTGAACCTGGCCATCTCCGCCGTGGTTGCGCCGCTGATGCTCTACCCGGCGCCCCTGCTGTGGCTGCTCGTCGGCGGGCACGCGGGGGAAGGGGGGGGGGGGGGGGGGCGGCCACGGACGCGGGCCAGGCGCAGGTGGTGGCGGTGGCCACCACGTTTCTCCGCGCCTACGTGCCGGCGCTGGTGCCGCTGAGCGCCTACGACGCGCTGCGGCGGTACCTGCTGAGCCAAAACATTGCGGCGCCGCTGCTGGGCAGCTCCGCCGCCGGCCTCGCCGTCAACGTGGTCCTCCACTGGCTGTTTGTGATATGGGCCGGTGGCGGCGTGCGCGGCAGCGCCGCCGCCCTGTGCCTGTCCAGCTGCGCCAACGTGGCGGTGCTGGTCGCCACCATCCGCGGGTTCCGGCTGCACGAGCCCACCTGGACGGGCTGGACGCCCCGCCGCGCCGCCGCCAACCTCCGCCCCTACCTCGCGCTTGGCCTGCCCGGCCTGGTGCAGGTGTGTGCCGAGTGGTGGGCGATGGAGGGCACGCTCTTCATCGTCGCCCGCTACGGGGCGGTGCCGCTCGCCGCGCACGCGGCGCTGATGAACGTGTCGTTCCTCGCGTACCTCGCGCCGCTCGCGGTCGGCACCGCCGCGGCGACGCGGGTGGGCGGCGCGCTCGGCCGCCGTGACGCGGTGGGCGCCCGCCGCGCGGCGGGGGTGGCGGTGGGCGCGGGCGCCGCCGCGGGCGCCGCGACGGCGGCGACCATCTGGAACGCCCGCGGCGTGTGGCCACACCTGTACGTGGGCGGCGGCCGCGACGGTGACGGCGCGGCGGCGGTGGTGGCCGCCCTGGCCGCCGTCCTGCCCGTCTTTGCCGCGTTTGGGCTGTCGGATACGCTGCAGGCGGTGCTCGGGGGGGTGCTGCGGGGCAGCGGCCGCCAGGCGCTCGGCGCGTATGGCAACGCGGCGGCGTTTTGGCTGGGCGGCCTGCCGGCGGGCGCGGCGCTCGCGGCGCGCGCGTGGGCCCGGGGGGGGGGGGGGGAGGGGGTGCTCCGGGGGGTGTGGCTCGGCATCGCGGCCGCCGAGTGGGCGCTCGTCGCGGGCGTCGGGGGGGTGCTCGCCATGACCGACTGGGAGCTGCAGGTGTCGCGCGCGGCGGCGTTTGTGCGGCACGCCCAGGCGGGGGGCGGCACGGACGCCGCCGCCGCCGCCGCCGCCGCCGCCTCCGCGGCGGGCGCGACGCCCACCGCGTCAACGTCGCTGCTGGGCGAGGCGGACCCGCTGCACGCGACCGCCGCCGTGGCGCTGTCGGTGCCGCCCGCGCCGTGCTCGCCGCTCGCGGCGGGGGGGGTGGCGATGCCGGCGTACCGGGCCGCCGCCGCGGGCGGCAGCTACTCGCCGCTGCTGGGGACCCCCGTGCGGGGGTGCCTCGGCGAGGCGACCGCGCTCGCTTTGGATATTGGCGACGAGGTGCCGCCGCTGGCGCTGCCGCCGCGGGCGTCGGGGGAGGCGGCGGGGGCGTCGTTGCCGGCTGGGTACGGCACGTAGGTAGGTGGTCGAGGTCGGATGGAAGGGGACAGGGTGGAGGGGCGGAGGGTGGAGGAGTAGAGGGGTGCGGAGGAAGGCTGGTTCATTCCGTGCGGCCGTTACCGGGGTGAGAGCAGCAGAGGGTGGGTGAGGGTGGTGGGCATGTGGGTATCGGTTCAGGCACTGTTTTTCTCGACAACGCTTGCATTTGACGTACAAAGTCCAAAGCAGTCTCTGGTACAAGTTGTGTCACTCTGTACACAGCGAAAGTCTCGTTCATGCAAACCGGCGGAACGCACAAATGTCAAGCGCATGATCGGCAATGGGGGCGCCGCCAGCCAATCAGAACCTCCCACTGAGCCCATCCCGCGCTTGATCCCCTATTCAGTCCCCCTCTGGCACCCATCCCGCCGAGATGCACAGCAGGCCCAACGGTCCACCAGTTGGCCCTGCCGCCCGACCCTGCGGCCTTGTTCCCGCCGCAACCCTTGCGTGTTCTCTATTGTGGTGGGGGGGTGGAGGGCCGAGCTCCGCGTGCCGCAATCTGCGGGGGAGGGGTGGGTGCCCTGCCAATCACACGCCCCCCCCCTTCAAGGCCAATCACGGCATGGGGCTTGGACGCGGCGGGCGCTTCGCACCCACCCATCGTTGGCCCGCCGCACCCGTGTGCGGCGTTTGTGGCTGTCGCGCGCCCGTGACCTGGCGTCAACTGGCCCCGCGCTAGCTCGTACCGACCAGCAGATGCGGTCCGTCGTGTAGGCGGCGTGCCTCCCACCCCACCCGCTGGAGCGTGCGTGACGAAGGCACTCTCCGCCCGCGTCCCGCTCCATCGACCTTGCCGCGCGTCCCGTCAGCTGCCGGCGCCCCCCTCCGCGTGGTGATTGCTTGAAGCGGCTGGTTGCACGTCGTCCACGTGCCGGGGAGACGAGTGCCTCTGCTGACGGTCGGTTTTCTCCGCTCCGCCCTCCGACAGTCCCCCCCCCCCCCCCCCCCCCCCCCTTCCCCATCCAACACATCCCCCCCGACACCATGGCACCTGCCCTGTTATTGCGCGCGGCATTGCGCTCCCGCCACTCGGTGTCGGCGGCGGCGGCGGCGGGCGTGCGTCATGCACAGACGGTGGCGGGCGG
Source organism: Pyropia haitanensis (assembly GCA_008729055.1). Taxonomy (NCBI): domain Eukaryota; phylum Rhodophyta; class Bangiophyceae; order Bangiales; family Bangiaceae; genus Pyropia; species Pyropia haitanensis. The sequence continues at coordinate 5,950,864 of SDUX01000004.1, read as the reverse complement.
TGCGGCGGTTGGCGGTGGTGCCGGGCCGGCGGCTGCGAGCGGCGGCGGCGGCGGCGGCGGTAGCTGGGGTGCGGGCCGGCGGAGAGCGGCCGCCGCGGCCGCCGCCGCCGGCCTCGCGGCCACCGCGGGCGTGGCGGCGGGTGTGGCGGACCCTCGCGAGACGTTTGGGGGCCTCCTCGGCCCGCGCGTCGCGTCGGCCGACGCGGCGCTCGCGTCTGACCACAACCCGATGAAGGCGCCGTTTGCGACGGTCTGGCCGGCCGCGTTTAAGGAGCTCGTCGCGGAGCTCGGCCGGGACAAGCTGTCGGTGGATGAGGATGAGCTGGAGGTGCGGGGGAAGGAGACGTCTGGCTACGCGACGCCTGAGAACCCGCAGATGGTGGTGTGGCCAGAGAACACGGCGGACGTGTCCAAGATTATGACCATCTGCCACAAGTACAAGGTGCCGGTGGTGCCCTACGCGGCGGGCACCAGCCTCGAGGGGCACACCACCGCCCCAGAGGGCGGGGTGTGCATCTCGATGCAGCGGCTGGACAAGGTGTTGGCCGTCAATGTGGAGGATATGGACTGCGTGGTGCAGCCGGGTGTCGGGTGGATGGAGCTCAATGACCACGTGCGGCCAAACAACATGTTCCTGGGCGTGGACCCCGCCCCTGGGGCAGCCATTGGCGGCATGTGCGGCACGTGCTGCTCGGGTACCAACGCGGTGCGGTACGGGACGATGAAGGACCAGGTGCTCAATCTAACGGTCGTCCTTGCAGACGGGACGGTGGTCAAGACGGGCAACCGGGCGCGGAAGAGCTCGGCCGGCTACGACCTGGCGCGCGTCATTGTTGGCTCTGAGGGCACCCTCGCCGTTGTCACGGAGGCGACGCTGCGGCTGAGGAACATCCCAGAGTACACCCGTGTCGCGCGCGTGTCGTTCAAGGACGTCCACGACGCGTGCCAGTCGGTGATCAAGATTTTGCAGCAGGGCATCCAGATGGGCGCGATTGAGCTGCTCGACGAGAAGATGGTGGCGGCCGTTAATGACTACTCGTCCATGTCCATGCCCCTGACCCCGTGCATCCTGTTCAAATTTACCGGGCCCGAGGAGCACGTCAAGCACGACATTGAGGCGGTGCGGAAGATCACCGCGAAGTTTACCTCGTCCTTTGAGTTCACAAAGAACGCGGAGGAGACGGAGCAGCTGTGGGGGGCGCGGAAGCACGCCTTTTGGGCTGCCCAAACATCGCAACCAGGCAGGGAGCTGATGGCTACGGACGTGGCCGTGCCGCTGTCGCGCCTGGCCGACTGCCTCAGCGAGACCAAGAAGGAGCTGGACGCCAGCTTCCTGTTTGCGCCCATCGTCGGCCACGTGGGCGACAGCAACTTCCACGTGTGCATCATGTTTGACCCGACCAACCAGAGGGAGAATGACGAGGCCCACCGCCTCAACCGGTCCATGGTCTACCGCGCCATTGGCATGGAGGGCACCTGCACAGGCGAGCACGGCGTGGGCCTCGGAAAGAAGGAGTACCTGGTGCCCGAGTTTGGGGAGTCGGGCGTTGGCATGATGAAGACGATCAAGCGGGCGCTGGATCCGGACAACCTGCTCAACCCAGGCAAGATTGTCGATATCGGGCCTGTCGGCGGGCACAGCGCTGCCGAGGCCGAGGCGGCGGCTGCTGCCAAAAAGACGAAGTCCTTCTTTGGTTGAGTCTTCGGGTTGCTGCCTCCCGCATCCGCTACCCTCGTCGTGCGCCTGACCGTGCGACCCACCCTATTGAGTCGTGATTGTTGGTCCCTTTCTTCCCTCTTAATTTTTGTGGTTGATGCATGTCGCCGCAGCGCTTTCTGTGATGAGCAGCAGCAGTGCGCGTAGTAGGTTTTTCTCTCCACTTATGTCGGTCGTGTGGACGTTGGCTGCTTGTGTGGGGTTGTGGGTTGCACGCAGTTGGATGGTAGACTGCTTTGCTGGTAGCAGGGGATGGATGAAAGAAAAAAGAAACACACTGACAGGTACTATTGCCACGCCTGGAGGGGAGACCTCTTCTCGCGCGGTCACACAAGCTCGCTCGCCGCCACTGAGACAGCCCGGGTGACTGCCAAGCGCGTCTGCAGTGAGAACTCGCGCACCTTGCGTAGGGGGCGCGGCGCGTCGTCCATGGGGTCACGTGCCACGCCTGTCCCCTGCCCCAGTCGCACGCTCTGGTCGGACCCTTTGCTCGCACTGTCGAGGGTGGCCAAGAGCCCACCATCCCCGTTGACGGCGCTGCCACCCGCGGCCATGACCACCATCCCCATACCGCCGCCGCCGCGATGTGGCCCAAACGACGGCCGCGCGAGTGGGCCCACAGCGCACCGACGACACGCACGGAGCAGCAACACGGTGGAGAAGGAACGGAAACAAAAAGTCAACCCCGCACTCACGCAACGGCACAGACGCCAGCGGCGCTCCCCTCGTCATCTACACATACAGAGGATCCCCCCCGCTCACCGCGTGTCGTCGTGGCCGCCCACACCCCCCGCGCACCCTCCACCAACGACGGGACGCCAGTCACAGGGAGGTCGTGACCGACACAAATCACTCACAAAACGCCGGGCGTCCTCCAGCCGAACAGAGGTGGTCGCCCCCCCTCTCTGACTTCTCCCCCCACCCCTCGCCCATGCAAGAAACCGTGCCTCACCTGGCGAGGAACCGTCGTCGCTCTCGGTGACAGTCGCCGGAATTCATACACCAACCATACATTCCTGCCCCCTGGGCCACTCCCACCTTCTGCCACAGCACACGCCTCACCTCGCTGATCACCCCAACAGAGGCGCCCTCTCGGAAGCCGCCGCCCCCTGGTGCCCCCCCCCTGGCAGCATCCCCGCGACCTTCCCCAACACCCCCATCAGCTGGCGCCATAAGCCCGTAACCGCCGCCTCGACCGCCTGAGCCCAGCTCTGCAGTGTGTGCACCCAGCCACCAAGCATGGACTCGACGCCGCCGCCGCCGCCTCCGCCACCGCTTCCATCGCCCCCCCCGCCGCGGGCCACCGCCGACAGCGCCCCAAGGCCGCCGAGCATGCCAGCCACGTCAATCCCCCTCGCCCCCCCTGCGCCCGGACCTGCATCCGCCCCCCCCCCCGCCGTGGCGGGCGGGGGAATCCCCGGTGCCTCCCCGGCCGCCTTGTCCGCAGCCGATGCCATGACGCCCGTCGATGGCGGCGGCAGCGGCGGCTTGGCCGCCGACGCAGCACGATCCTGCTCGCGCTCCCGCTCGCGCTCCCGCTCCCGCTCCTCTGCTTCCCGCTCGGCGGCGCGGGCCTTCTCGGCCGCCGCCGCGTCCGCGGCGGTCGCCTCGGCGTTGGCCGTCGCCGCCGCAGCGCTCGCTTCCGCCGCGGCCGTCGCGTCGCGGGAGGTCTCCACCTCGGAGCTCAGCGCCGCGATGCGGGCCTCGGCGGCCTTGAGGCGCCCGAGGAGCGTCACGTTGAGGGCCTTAAGGCGGGCCTGCACGTCCTCCGCCGCGCTCCCGCCCGCCCCTCCCCCGCCCCCACCACCGCCGGTGGCGCCGCTGGCGCCGCTCAGGGAGGAGGAGGAGGTGGCTGGCGACGTGCCGTTGCTGCCTCCACCCCCGGCCATGGTGAGGAGGGGGGTGAGCCTACACAGTGGCCAACAAGGCAAGGGGGACGCGTGGGCGGGGGGAGGGGGTGGGGGGGCGGGGGGGGAGGGCAGCCACCCCACGCCAGAAGCCCACGGGGAAACGTGCACGCACGAGGCGGCGGGAGCGGCCGCCGCACCGTCGCAGGCGGGGATGGGCGGGCGGGGCGCCCGCCGCCCTGCCGGCTCGGCGGCGGGTAGGAACGGGGGGAGGGGCGGTGGTGGGAGCACCGCGAGGACGAGGGGTGGGAGGGCGCGTGGTGGGGGACGGGGAAGGGGGCGGGGCGAGCGATAGGGGGAGAGGGTGCAGGTGGAAGCGCGGCGTCGCGGCGGGCCGCTGCACCGCGGCCGGTAGCCAACCCCCGCACACGGAGGCGCGGCGGTCGAGGAGGTGCCTGCGTGAGCACCGTGTCGGCGGGTGGCACCCCCCCCCCCCCCCCCCCTTCGCGTCCGCCAGCTCTCGAGTTGTGGCTGTGCCGTCGTCCCCCACCCCACCCTCACCCGCCCTCCGCCGCGCAGCTTGCTTCTGCTTCCCAAGAGCGTCACGGCCGAGCGCCGCGGGGCGCGCCGCGGGCGGGAGGGCGTCGGTCTGTCGAGAGGCGGCTCGCCGTCCAGCCCATCACTGTCAACGCGGACGCCCCAGACGTCCAGTTTGGCCGCCTGTGCAAGGCGGTCGAGATAGCGCACCTGGCCGCACGCGCACAGGGTGCGGAGGAGCACCCGCCCAAGGGGCGCCGCTGCCACAGTCCAATCAGCGGCTTCGTCCGGCGAGGGCGTGAGTCGACTTTCCCAGAGCCCTCGACCACTGTTCCTGCCAGGGGGAGTTGAATCTGTAAGTGTCTGCTGACAAATTCCAGTGCTCGGATCACGCAGAGAAGTCGGACACTTGGCAACTTCTCGCCTCGACCAATTGCACATGACAGAACCAGGTTGGCCGCGATCCTAGGAGGGGGTCGGATAACATGTTATCTAACCCCCCCCCAGAGGTCGTGAGGGGGGTTTGATAACTGGATAACACCACCCCTGTTATCAAACCCCCCTCACGACCTGTTCCGTGTCCCCCTTCCATGTTCCCCTCCCCTTCCGTATGCACCCGATCCTGTTTCTACTCGCACTGTCCCCGGCCTGTGCTCCCCTCGCCGCTTTCTTTGCCGCGCCGCACCCGCAGGCGCGAGCGGGACCCCGCCGCCGCCCGCCGCCGCTACTACGGCGGCCTCCACCAGCTGGGCGCCGCCAAGCGGGCCGCCGCGCTGGCCAAGCTGTTGGGCGCGGCGCCCGCCGTGGCGGCGACGCCCGTGGCGGCGGCGACGCGTCCCGGTGGGACGGCGGGGGGGGGGGTACCAGCAAGCACCGCACGGTGAGGGGGGCGACCGGGGGGGGGGGGGACGGCCAGTGCGCCTGCTTGTGGGCGTGTGCGGCTGCTGCGCCAACGGCAGGGGTGAGACTTTGTGACGGGAACGGCCACTGGCGGGGGGAAGAGGGTGGGGGACGCGGTGCTCTTAGAAGGAGAGGTTGTGGGGTGGGGGGCTGAACGCGTTTGTGACGGGAGGGCGGGGGATTGCACGCCCCCCGTTTTGTTGGGCGTGTCGGCGGCGCAGGGGTCACCATCGCTTGTCTACACTGGGTGGTGGGTGGTACGGTTGACCTCCTGGGCACGGCAGCGGCGGCTGCAGCGGCGCTGCGCTCCCGTGCGCGTGGCCCGGCGTGGCGGCCGCGACGGGCCACCGATGCAGGCGCGGGTCGGCGGGAGCCCGCTGGAGCTGTGGCAGGTGCGTCTCGGCGCGCCTTTCTGTGTTCTGTTCTCGCCTGTCGGGTTCCAACAGTCATTTACAGGCGCTCAAATCCAGACTGGCCGCGACATGCGGCTAGGCGAAGCGCGGTCGGGTGGACGAGTCGCCCGCCGTTTCCGAGCAGTTCCCCGTCGGGCACCTCTTGCCACGCCGCTGCTGAACCCCTGAACGCTCGGAGGGCAAGGCTGAGGTGGTTGAGGTGCACTGAGAGGGAGAGGGAACAGGTGCTGGTGGTGCCCGCGCGGGCGGGCTGTTCCGTGCCCCGCACGGGAGGGGGCGGGGTTGACGCAGCCAGGAGCTCCCCAACGTCCCGTCTACCGTGATGCAAACGGGGGGTGTGGCGACAGGGGCTCGATGTGTACAGTAACACTTGGGTTGGCCGCACAGGTGTCTCACCGCTCCAGGTCGGCACGTACACACACCTGCTATGGACCAAGTGGCCACCTCCCGCACGGCGCGCGCCTCCATAGCCCTTCGCTCCAGTCTCCCCCGCGAACCCCAGAAGTCGTCGTCAGCGCGAGGTTGACGGCGGCTTTTGGCGGTGCTGCGACGCGGGGTGCCGGGGCAACCACATGTCCGCCGTCGCTGTCGGCAGCGGCAAAATGGTCACCGCCTCCCCCACTTAGCAGCGGTGCGTCCCTTCCTTCTTCCACACCCAAGCACGTCGGATGGTGGCCTGTCCACGAAGCAGCGGTTGCCGTCGCAGCCGCCCTGTGGACGGCCAGCCGCCGTGAGCTGGGCGCGCGTGCGGGGGAAGGGTTGGGAAGGGGGGTGGGCGCGCTACCGTCGGAAGACTTCCTCCGCCGGGGGGGGAAGAGATCTCTGGTGAAACGGCCCGCGCTCCGCCCGTTGCAGGCAGGGGAGGACAGCCGCGGGCGGCCGTTTCTCGGCTCGTCGGGGCGGGCTTGCCCTACAGTGGACCGTCGGTGCCTCTGCGCGGCCCCACTGGAGAAAAAATTGTGGAAGACCTCGCGCGCGCTCGGGCCGCGGTGACGGCCGCGCCCGTTAGTGGCCCCACCTCGTCACTGTGCGTGGAGGCGGCGGCGGCCCGGGCAACTGGGACATCCGCACCATCTGCGAGCCACCCACGCCTGCCCGCGTGCGGAGGGTTATGGGGTGCTCGGCAGGCCCGTCGGTGGGTCTTTTGGACGGCTGCCCGCGGTGGGCGACACGCTCTGGCGAGCACGCGGCCCGACGCCGCAACACGGGTCGGCTTGTCGCCGTTGCGCACCGGGGGGGGGCGTCTGCCGTTCACGAGTGGCTGGGCCTGATCTGCGATCCCCTCGCGCCGGCCTGACCATATTGCATGCAAAATCGCTGTCACGTGGAGGGGCCGCGCCCCCCGCGCCACGGACACGCGACGGCGTGGGATCCAGCTGGACAGCCCGCCTGGGGCGCCGTAAAAATCCGGCCCATCGGGAGCGCCGACCCCCCTCACCCCGCGCCCCAATCAGCCCACAATCCCGGCACGTCCGCCGGTCAATCCAGCTCACGAATAATGCGAAAAAAGCCCGCCCAGCCGAGCATGGGAGGAGCGCGCCCACCAGCGCCACCCCCACTTGACGGGGGGGTGAGGGGGGTGGCTTCATCTGGGGTGGCGCGCTGGGACGACAAAAAAGGCGCACTCTGGGAACGCCTCCCACGGGCATCCTGGGAGGTCCGCCGCCCCCCACACCCCCCCCGTTCTCACGGACCACGGGTGCTTGTGCCAGCGCGCGTCGCGCAGGATGGGGGGTCGACGGCGTTGGCCACACCTGCGCGCGCGGGCCATATCAGCACGACGCGCGCTCCTAGGACGCGCGCACCCCCGTCGCACTCTCCGCCGTCACCCCTGGGATCCTTTCTCTATACCCATTCCGTTTTTTGCTGTGAACGATCCCCTCCCCGCCCCCCCCCGGCCTACCCACGCAGAAACGCCCACGGCCGCCCGCCCCGGCGGCCACTGCCACCTGTCTGCACCATGCCTCGCAAGCCGCCGACGCTGGCGCCGGCCCCCATGGCCGCCCCCCCCCCCCCGCCCGCGGTGGCGCCCAAGCGCAAGCGCGGGCGCCCGTCCAAGGCGGCCCTGGCGGGGGGCGTCACCAAGCCGGTACCCCCCGCCCCGGCGGTGGTGCCCATTGCCGCGGCGCCCTCGGAGGGGGCGGCGGCGGCCGCGCCCGCGGGCGGCGGCGGCGGCGGCGGCGGCGGTGGGGCGGCCAAGAAGCGTGGCGCGCCCAAGCGGCCCGGTGCGGCGGCGGCGCGGGCGGCCAAGCTGGCAGCCGCGTCTGCGGAAGCCAACGCCAAGGCCGTGGCGGCCGCCGCGCTGGCCGCCGAGGCAGCCGCCGAGGCGGCGGCGGAGGAGGCGGCCGAAGCGGCAGCCGCGGCACCGCCGCCGCCCGCGGCTGCAGCCGCGGCGGGCCGCCCGGCGGGCAAGGGGCGCGCACCCAAGAAGGGGCGGTCGTCCAAGGCCGCGGCTGCTGCTGCCGCGGCGGAACAGGCGGCGGCCGCGGCCCCCGCTGCGCCGCCGCCAGTGGTGGCGATGCCGGCACCTGTGCCAGTGGCGGCGGCTCCCAAGGCGGCTGCGGACAAGAAACCGCGTGCACTGTCTCCATACAACATGTTCATGCGTGCTCATGTTGCTCGGGTATGTTTGGTGGGTGCTGAGGGAAGTCCGCAAGTGCTGGCCCTCTGGTGGGTGGTGCCTGGGTAGCCCCTCCCTGCTGAGGCAGTGGACGGGCGACGCGATGGTTTTGTTGTGCGGAAGTACATCAGTCACTGACGTACAGTCGGCCACTTATGCACTCTCATGGTGCCCCTCACGTTCTTTGTTGAGCGTGGGTTGTTGGATTGCACCCGGCACTGACGACTGCGGACACCGTAGATCAAGGCGGAGCAGCCGGCGCTGGCACACAAGGACGCGTTCAAGCTGGTGGCCGCGTTGTGGGCGACAGCCCCGGAGAACCCCAAGTCTGCGGTCAATGCAATGGCTGCCAACCAGTGATCTCCGCTTTGCCCTTTGGCCGCAGAGGAGCAGTGTGGCGTGCGTGATAACTGCTGGGAGCCCGCCGACTTGTGGTGGTGCGCGCCATACTTTACTGCTGTTGCCCATGCTTTCTCTCCAGCTCACTGCTGGCACACTGGATTCTTGACTGTCTTTGTGAGTGCTGCTGCTGCTTGCTACTGTTTTCGCCCTGCTCTGCATTGTTCATTCGCTCTCACGCGATGCTTTGCATTTCCACTGTATCCTTTCTGCGCGATCTGTCGATCCTTGTGATGCATTGTAAAACAGAGGGCCTAGTCTGTGTCGGCAGGCTCATGCTCCGTTCAGTGGCGTGCCCTCCCCCGCCGTCAGCGAGCAGCTGAAATCTATAGAGCAACATGCACGAAGCCCTGACCCTTGGCCTTGAGAAACACCCGCAACGGACACACGCGACGACCGTTACGTAAGCGCGCACGGAAACAGCGACAGCTGCTTGACGCACGGCGCCGTCCGCCACCGTCCGACCCGTTACCAACCCAGGACGCAGCCAAGACGCCACACCACACTTCGCACGTGTCCCCGCGTCGCGCCGCGCCGCCTGCACCGAGAAAAAGTGCACCATCCCGGAAGCGCCTCTGGCGCGCAAGCAGGCACATACAGTACACACAAGCAGCGAGGCACACAAGTGGCGAAAAGTAGCATGCTGCTGCAGCGAAGCAGGGAACCAATACAGCACCGACATCGTACTGCACGCGAGGCCCCCGCGACACAAGAGAAGGTGACCACATCCCAAGCCGTCTGTCATAGCCCCTAAGCAACCATGCCGCCTCTGCTTGAAAAACTCACCCACACCCCGCTCCCGACCCTCCCCTCGTCTCAATATTCACGCCCACGCCCCCCCCCCCCCCCCCCGCCCACCACCACCAGTTACCAGTTGTGCTGCGCTTGACGTCTGGGTGCTGGCGAGAAAAGGTCCGCTGTATCTCTGGTCTCGTAGCCTGCCGCCCGCCTCACCCCGTCGAGCAACCAGCTGAAGCCGGCGAGCACCACGTTTTTCCTCCGCTTGCGGTCGCCGCTCCCATCGTCCCCCCGCGCGGCCGAGGACGCGGGGCTCACACCTCGCGGTGAATCCACCCCCGCCCCCGGCAGCACCGATTCGTTGACGGTGAGGGACACAAAGAAGGCCCCAGGGACAAGCCAGACGACCAAGAGGAAGAAGGCCGCCACCGCGGGGAGCGGCGCCACCCCATAGCGGTAAAAAATCTCAACGTCGGCGGCAAAGAAACGGTACCACAGGACGTTGCTCGCCACAAACCCGACCGCGGAAATGCCAAACAGCGCAGACCGAGGCTCCACAAACGGGAACGACCGCAGCAGCTGGTAGTAGACCGCATGAGCGACCAGGCCGGTCCCGGTGGGTAAAAGGGGGAACCGCTCGTACACGAGCAACAGCACGTGCAGGACGAGGAGGGTAATGGTGGCGCCGCGGATGAGCTTCTTGGCCAACGATGTGTACTCTTCGGCCAGCTCCACCAGCCAGTAGAGGCCCGACGCCAAGCACACGGCGCCAAATAGGAGGAAGATGTAGCCGCTGACATAGACCAGCACAACAAACAGCGACGGGAGCCACATGGTCGTGGCGGCACGAGGGACCAACAGGGAGCGCTATAGGAAGGGGAAACGGCTCGCACCGCGGTGCGACCGCTATCAGTGCCCTAGCCCCAATACCTCGAGGCAGCGCCAGCAGCCAGAGGGGCTCCTCTCCACAGGCAGCAGACCCAAAGGCAGCGGTGACGACAGCGCCTGCACACAGCAGGGAGCCTCGGCAATGCCGGTGAGACTAGCCGGCGGCGCACGCGCCAGCAGCCACAGCCACCGTCAGCCGCCGCAGCGGCCGGACAGCGCGGTGTGGGGGAGGGGCGGACCGCGGGAGCGGAAACAGCAAAAAGACGGGGCCGGATCCGCCGGCAAGCCCCCCTTGCCCACGCAGCTTGGTCGGCACGTCGGCAGCGGTGGCCACAAGCGAAGCGAAGACCTTCCCCACCCCACCCCCCCCACCCCCAGCGCCACACACTGGAACTCGGCCACTTGGCCGGAGACACAGCGCTTGGTCCCAGCGTCGGGCGTGGGCGCCGCGGAGGGCTCAGTCAACCGCGCGTGTCCGCCCTGTCGGTCTCAGCTTGGGCTGGCATGACGTCCTCGGTTGGTGCAATCCTTGCATTACAGTCACAAACGGGCAGCAGACGATGAAAATTCAATGGCTCTTTTTCTATCCCACTGGCCTCTTTGAATACCCGTGTGACCGCAATATGCCAGGATGCGGGGTGTCTGGGAGCACACGACGCAGCCACTATCGTGGCTACAACACCCACCCACCCCGCTCGATACGCCACCACCGCCGCGCTCAGACCTCCACGCACACGTGCCGTGGGCGGCCGCGCGGTCTCGGCCGCCGTGGCAGCCGCGGTCGCGGTGGCAGACGCCGCTCCCCGCACCCCGCCGCGGGCGCCCACGCCGTCGACCCCGCCGACGTCGACGCCGAGTCGGTCAGCGACGGTGACGTTGGAGGTGGAGGGGGGAGGAACGGGGGGGCTGGCCCCCGCGGTGCCGCTGCCGCCGCCGCCACCACCGCCGTCCGCGTCGTCCCTTCTGGCTGGGCCGCCACGCGCGTCGCGTAGACTGTACGCCAGCCTTGGGGCGGCGGCGGTGGGGGCGGCAGCCGCGGCAACGGCGGCGTCCCCCCCCCCCAGCGCCCCGTCCGCCTCCCCCGATGGCCGCGGCGGCCGTCACGGCGCCCACCCGTGCGACGCGAAGTAGAGCCGTCCCCCTCCTCCGCCGTCGTGTAGTCCTCCATCGTCAGAACGGTCGCGGCGGTGAGGACTTTTTCGTCCACCACCAATGGCAACGGCAACGCCGGCAGGGTCGCCGCCGCCACCACCGCGGCCCCTTCGCCCACGGCCGTGGCCGCACCACTGGCGGGGGGGTCGTCCCCCCTCGCCACCGTCGCAACCCCGCCGGCCCCATCCCCCTCAGCTACAGGGACGGGTGAGGCCGGTGGCTTGCCTCGCCCCCGTCTTCCCGCCCACCCCCCGGCCCGCGATGCGCCACGCTTCAATGCACGGGCGGCGCCGGCCAGGCGGGGCGCCAACAGCGCCATCGCCGCCATCGCCGCCACCGCCGCGGCGCCATTGCCGCCCGCAAAGCCCCCCGTGTCGACCGCCACCTGACCCACACAAATGACCAGCGCAACGGCCGCGGCGAAGCTGCCGCCCGCAGAGGACATGAGGGAAATGAACGGCGGATGAGAGGGGAGGTTGATGGGAGGTGAGGGGAAAGGGAGTTGGGACAGAAGGGAGGTGGGAGGGGGGAGGGAGGCTGCAGGGAGGGGGGGGGGAGACGATGAAGCAACACGGCACAACAACTCGGACAAAGATGGAGAACGGAGGATGTAGGAGTGCGACATCCACCCCAGGGGGTGAGGGGAAGAGCAAAAGGGGTGGGGTAATGGGAACGAAGGAGCAATAAAGAACTAGCAGGGGAGCGCGGCACGCGGAAAGAGGGGTTCCCCGCGCCGCTCTGCGGCGGTACGGCGGAACCCAGTCGGCGTCGGCCTGGCAACAGGCGCGCGGGCTCTCACGGCCACGACTAGCCGACGGGGAAGCGGGGGCCCAAGTGATTCGTCACGGCCACAGGGTGGATGAGAGGCCCCCGACCGAGCTCCCCGTCGCCCACATGCAGGGATGCCATCGCCACGGGGAACGCCGCCCAGTGTCCGACGAGAGAACAAAGGAGGGGGGGAGGGGGCGGGGGCGCGGCCGCGCCACGCTCCACCCAGCCCGGGCCGCCACGTCAGCCAGCAGCCGCAACGGCGGAGGCGGCCCCCACCATGCCGGGAAGGCGGGTGACAACACCATCCGCCATGGGCGGCGCCGCATGGCGAGGGGAGGGTCCCGCGTGGGAGGCGCTCCTCCCGCCTGCGGCGTGGCACCCGCAACACATGGTCGACAGGCAAAAAGGAAGAAAGGGAGGAGAGGGAGGGGACGGGTAGAGGGCGGGGGAAGAACGGGAGGGGATAGGACAGGCAGCGAAATAGGGGCGCTCGTCGGCGACGGGCAAGCACGGGGACGACTGGCAAGGCGGCCGGCGACGGTCCAGCGGTGGAAGGCCTGACAGGGACAATTCGAGGCGCCTCCCCGCCGTGACGCCACACGTTGCTGCGGCCCACCCCCCACGCACGAGGGGAAGCGCCGCCACGGCTGAACGGCGGCGAGAAGCGAGAAAAAAAACGAAGCCCCACGGTAGAAGCGCAAACCCCAGTACCCCGCCGCGACAGGTAGCGAGGCAGGGCGGCAGCGGCTGGCTGCGATAGCCGCGGCGGGGATAGGGACAGAAGTGGCGACCACGACAAAGACCCCGCCGTGGCGACCACGACAAAGACCCCGCCTTGGCCGCGGCGCCGGTGGCTCTGGCAAACGGCAGTGGCGTCGGCGGCCTTTGGCACGTCTCCGGCGCTCGAGTTTGGCGATGGTGTGGCCGGGGTGAGTCGGGGCAGGCCCTACAATTGGGATATACCACCGTCAGCGCCCGACACAGGCTGTCGAATTCAAATTGCAGCTAGATTCATCCAGTAATTTCATGTATTTGAAAGGATATCTGGGCGGACTGCATGAGGCGTCCTCATTGGGTTGCCACGTGCGTGATGAGCGAGATGAGCCACCCAGACAAATCATCATGAGCAGTGCCGCTCTCGTGTGCGTTCGCAGTCGCAGTGTCCTGAGCGTGGTGATCCGTGTCGGCTCGAGGCAGGAAAAATCTCCGCGGCGTCCACGCTTGCGAGACGGCACACGCGGCGCTTGTGCGCACGCGCCCGCTCGTCAAAATACCCGCGCATCGCGCCTCCACTCAACTGAACCCTGCGGCACGCCGGCGCCCAACGAGGAGAGCTGCGCACCATCCGCCCCTGTAGTGGCCAGTCGGCCCGTCCGTGGCCGCCCATTTCCTCAGGCTCAGCACACCAACGGTCAGGGAGTGCCCACCAGTGCGGGCCTCATACGGTGGGCCAATCATCGGCTGAGACCGGATCCCCATTGGCTTGGGAACGGCACCCACCCCCCCAAACCATATCTCAGCGGGGGGTGCGCTGCGCGTGCGGCGCAGCCGGTCCACGCTGGTGCCGCACTGGCTGGCGCGAGCGGGCGCACCGGCTGCCTGCGCCGCGGGCTGCGGCCGCGGCGCCGGCTGGCAGGGGCCGTGGCTGCCGCGGGGGTGCCTGGTCGCCTCGGGGGGGTGTCGTATCCCATAAGAGCAGCCATCACTGCTCGTCCCGTCCCACCAGCGTCCCTCAGCATCCTTTCGTCCTTCGTAACCACCTCCGACTGCACGTCATCTCCGCGGTCCTCGTCCCTGAGTGTCCCAGCTCCCGCATCACCACATCTCCTTCCCCCCCCCCCCGCTTACCCTTTCCCCCCGCCTCCTCGTCGCCCCCACCCCCGTTCAATACCCTAGCCATGGCGACCTCGACGACGTTTGTGGCGCCGGCCTCGACCGCGTGCCAGAGCGCCTTCACCCCCGCCGCGACGACCGTGACTGCCCGCGCACCGCCGACGGTGGCGGTGGTGGCGGTCAAGGCCCCCGCGGGCTCCTCCCCCTCCGTGACCATGGTCGCGGCGCCTCGGCCGCCGGCGCCCCGTGCTGTCGCGCCGGCGGCGCGGACGCTTGCGCAGCGCGGCCCCGTCGTGGCGCCCGTTGTGGAGAAGGAGGTCAACGAGGGCGACCCGTACCTGCGCGAGACGATGCGCCAGTACGTGCCGCCGCTGCTGACGACCGCCTTCCTATATGGCTGCGTTGCGCTGAGCCACGTGAGCGCCGCGATCGCTACTGTGATGCCGTCGATTTGAGGAGGGCTTTTGGTGTTCCCCAACCGAGCCCCATATCCAAGTGCTGGTGCGGTGCGCAAGAGCTGTGGCCCGAGTTTTTCCATTCTCACCCTCGGTGAGGGACCTGAGCGTGTACATACCAAGAGCGCCTCGTCAGTCGTGCAGGCGTGACGTCGTACATGTACGAACTGTGTCTGGGCCTTCTTAGTCGTGATGTAAAAGATGATTTAATTGTCCTTGCTTGTATCACCGCGTTTTTTGCCTGATGATGCCCTGCACGATGGCATCCGTCGCTTGAACCGTCCCACATACAGCATGCGTTGGGTCGATGTGAAACGTATGGGCGGTCGACGGGCGGGCAACGCGCGTGCTGACCTTTCCACATGGTTCCACCACGAGGGACCTTACGCGCGGCAAGGTCACCTGCAAGCAAGGCTGTCATGGTCATAGCCCCATTGTCGGCCCAGGTCTGGATGGAGAACGGATGGGATTCATTGGACTGCGCGACCAATATGTAGACAGTGCGTGGCAAGACAACAGGACCTCGTGCAAGGTGTGGTGAGCAGTCACAGGGGACGACCAAGTGCGTGCGGTGCGTGGACTGCGACCAGCCGCAGGTCACAACCTGTTGAGGGTGCCTACGGCCATGCCAGTCGCGGATCCACCTCTAGCCCCAGCGTTTGGATGCCTTGTTCTACGCGGCATTTGTTCAAACCGCATCCAAGACGCTGCCGAGATGGTCTGGAGGAGCTCAGCTGGGGGGCGACCCGCCCGCCCCTCCCACGCCCAAAGTCCACCAGTCCCTCACGTGTCTCGTCTCCTTGTGCCTACACTACCGACGGCTTTCGGCGACGCCGGTTGTTGCCTCTTCGCGACCCTATGCTCTGAATATTGATAGAGCACCCGCCGCCGCCGCCGCCGTTGCGGGCAGCTCGCCCCTCACGACGCAGCGTCTTTGACGAAAACGCCCTTGGTGCACCCGTGACGGCGCCGCAGAAGCGCGGCAAGCCGCCGTGTACTGCACCCAGTTGCAAGGGGTTTGCTGCACTCTGCGGGGCTGTTTGCAGGCGCGACGCCACGTGGACGAGCGCCACGGCTCCAGCGCGGCCGCAGTCGGCCACCATTGATGCGAGCGGATCAGCCGCTGCAGACGCCAGACGGGCGCCCTCCATCCTGCACTCTGCTGCCGCGTGCTACCGCCGGGCTCGTCGGGCGTCAGCTGCCATCCCCTCCCCCTCTTTCCCCGCAATACGCTCTCTTTCCACTTACCCCCTCCGTTGCCGCCCTCGCCGCCTGTCCCCTCTATGCTCGCCTTTTCGGCCGGCGCGCCCCTCTGTCTGCGCCTTGCCCGGTCGGGGGCCGCCGCCGCTGCCGCGGCCGCCACGACGACCAGCGTCGACGCCGCGCGGCGCGGCCGCCGCGCCGCCCAGCCGCGGCCGCGGCGGGCCGTCATGGCTGCCGAGGCGCCCGCCGTCGCCGACGGGGCGTCCAGCTCCCCGCCGCCGCTGCCGTCTCCGCTGCGCTGGGTATGTAGCCCCGCCTGGCGCCCCCGAGCGCCGTCTCCGCTGCCGGCCGTGCCTTCTCCTGCGCCGCCCCGCCGCCGCGCCGCCACGCCACCGCCGCGTCCTGGTTGATTCTGCCGTCTCCTTCTTCCGAGCGTCTCACGGATGGCGGAACCGAGTCACCAGTGAGCTGCCCCTGTGCTGTTCCCTCCTTGTTCCTCCTCGTTTGCATTCCCGGTCTTGGTTGTTCGACGTTGTTCCCCCCCGTCCACCCCCCCCTCCCCCCACCACAGGGCATCATTGGCCCCGGCGACGTGTGCGTGCACAAGTCTGGCCCCGCGTTTGCCCGCGCCACGGGCTCGGCTATCGTGGCGGTGTCCAAGCGCACCCCCGGCGCCGCCGCGGCGTTTGCGGCGCGCCTCCCCGGCGGCGGCGACGGCGTCGCCGCGTACACAGGCTCTGACGGGCTCCTCGCCGACGCGGCGGTGACGGCGGTGTACGTGGCGACGCCGCCCGGCGCGCACGCGGGGCTGGCCGCCGCGGCGGCGGCGGCGGGCAAGGCGGTGTACGTGGAGAAGCCGATGGCGCGGTGCGGCGCCGAGGCGGCGGCGATGGTCGCCGCCGCGGGCGGCGGCGGCCGCCTCGCCGTCGCCTACTACCGCCGCGCGCTGGCCAAGTTTGTGTGGGTGCGCGCGCTGCTGCGGCCGCCGGCGGGTGGCGCCGCGGCCACCGCGCCACCGCTGCCGGCCGGCGCGACGGTGGCCCCGGCCGGCGCGGCGGTGCCGGCGGCCGGCTGCCTCGGCACCCTCACCTCTGTGGCGTACACGTACGTGGGCAGCCACGCGGCGGGAAACGTTGGCTGGCGGGACGACCCGCCGGTGAGCGGCGGCGGCATGATGCTCGACGTGGGCGTCCACGTGGTCAACCTGCTGCAGCACTGGTTTGGGGAGGCGCCCGTCGTGGACGGCACGCCCGTCGCGACGCGGGACCCAGTGTCGGGGGTGGAGGCGGCGGTGGCGTTTCGGCTGCGCTGGCCCGCCCCGCCGCCGGGGGGGGGGGGGGCGCCGCCGGCGACGACGGCGGCGGCGGCGGCGGCGGCGGCGGCGGCGTGGCGGTGGACCTGGACTTTGACTTTTGCGCCGCGGCCGACGCGCGTAAGGTGGACGAGCTGGTCCTGACGGGCACCGCCGGCGTCGCGCGGCTGTCGTTGCTGGGGGGCCTGGACGAGCCCGTGACGGTCACGGCCGGTGCGGGTGCGGGCGCGGGCACGGACGGCGACGGTGACGGCCGCGGCGACGCGCCGCCGCCGCCGCCGCCGCCGCCGCCGACGCGGGTGACCTTCCCCGTGCCGCCGCACGTGCAGCAGCCGCTCATCCAGGCGGTCGTGGACGACTGGACGGGCGTGGCGGGCGCGCCGCCGCAGCCGTCGCCCGCCGCGGCGGCGGTGCGGACGAGCGAGATTGTGGACGAGGTGCTGGTGGGGGTGTATGGGCAGCGGCGGATGGGCTTTTGGGAAGACTGGGCCAAGCCCGAGGCCAAGGGGGGGGGGGGGGAGTGACGCGCGCCCTGAGCACACCCCCTCGAGGGAGTGGCGCGGGCGACGCGCGCGGTGCGCGGGGGGCGCCCGCGGCCAGCACACCCGGGCGGTGGGGGCTCATTCCCCCCGTCCCCTCCCTCTCCAGTCCCCAGTGGAACACAACACGTACCGACCGCGTCGTTCTCGTCCGTCCGCCACTTCCAGCCCAACAGCTTGGCTGTGGGCGTCGCCGTTATGACGGGCAATGGAGGCGCGGCCACCCGCCGCCGCGCCGCCGCGCCGCCGCGCCGCCGCGCCGCCGCCGTCGCCGCCGCTGCACGGGCGGGGACGCCGCGGGCCGGGCGGCGAGCGAGGCCGGTGGACGGGAAACGCCCGCGGCGGCGGTCGGGTGTCGGCGGTGCCCCCCCACTCTGGCCGCCCAGGGTGCGCCCTCCACCCCTCCCCGCCCCCGCGCCGTGCCGCCCGCACCGCCGCCGCCACTCGCCGCACGCCGCAGGCGGCGGGACCCCCCCCCCGTGGCACCCCTCCTTCCCCCGCAGACTCCCCCCGCGCGGCCACAGCACGTCGGCAGGTGCGGGCCGCCGCCGCGCTGGCCGCCGCCCACAGCGGCAGCGGCGCGGGGCGGCGGCCACGGTCGCCGCCACCGACGCGGGGGGGCGGGGGGGGGGGGGGGGCCGCCGCCGCCGCACGCTCGACACGTAGGCGTGGGTGTGGCCACGGCCGCCGACGCCGCCGCCGGCTGGCGCCAACGCCGCCGGCCCGCCGCCGCCGCTGCCGCCGGCCCGCCGCCGCCGCTGCCGGCGGGGCGTGGCGGCGGTGGCCGGCGGCGGCGCGGCGGCGCGGCGGCGGCGCGGCGGCGGCGGGACGCCCGTCTGGGTGGCGTGCACGCGCGTGGGCCGGTGCTGCCGCGCGGCGGGGGCGGGGCTGGCTGGCGGGGCGACCCGCCGGGCCGTGCCGGCGGCACGCGGCTCGACGAGGAGGGGCCCACGGGGTCCACCCGCCCCCGACGGGGGGAGCCCTGCGCCGCGCGCGGCGGCGGCGGCGGCCAGCACGCGTCGCGGGCGGGGGCGCCTCCCCCCCCCCAGTCCGTCCAGCCGGGCGCGCCACTGGCCGCCCGTCGGTACCGACGGGGTCCGGGCTGCGGGAAGAGGGCAAGAAACCGACCAGGGTGGAGGGAGCCACCGCCGCGTCGCGTGGGCACGCCGCCGGATACAGGGACGTCCAGCACGACGTCACGGGCGTCACGCGGGCGCGAGCCGGTCCGCGGCGGCGGCCGCCCCCACCCAAAACACACAGCAGGTGGGCGCCGCAGCGGCGCGGCCGTACGGGCGCGCCCAGTGGCATCCGCCCCCACAGTAGCGTCCGCCCTCCCCCACCCCCCCCCCCCCCCCCCCACCCCTCATTGACGGCCGTGCGGGCACGCGGTCCCCCCCCCCGGCCAGCGACGCTACGCGCCGGTCCCCCCCCCCCCCCACACACGTGCTGCTCAAACGCGGCGGCCGTCTTGGTCAGCCCCCCACACGCGCCACACTCAAACAGTACCGTCGCGCCGCGGGGCACCACCGCGTGGTACTCGCCGGGCGCCAGCGGCGGCGGCCGCGGCCGCGCCCGCGACCGCGACCGTGACCGTGACCGCGACCGCGGCGAGCCGTGCCGCCGCCGCCGCCGCCGCGGCGACCGCGACCGCGACCGCGACCGCGACCGCGACCGCGACCGCGACCGCGACCGCGACCGCGACCGCGACCGCGACCGCGACGCGGAGCCCGACGCGGACGACGAGCGGCTGTGCCGCCGCCGCCGCCGCCGCCGCCGCCGCGGCCGCCCCGGCGAGCCGTCCCGTGACCCGCCGCCGCCGTCACGCCGCCGCCGCGACGCGGACGCGGCCGACGCGGAGGCGGGGCGGCCCGCCGCGGCGGCCGCGCCGGCGGCGCCGTCCGGGCTGTGGTGCCGGCCACGGTCGCGGCTGTGGCCGCGGCTGTGGCCGCGGCTGTGTCCGCGGCTGTGGCCGCGGCTGTGGCCGCGGCTGTGGTCGCGGCTGCGGCCGCGGCTGTGGCCGCGGCTGCGGCTGCGGCTGCGGCTGCGACCGCGGCTGCGGCTGCGGCCGCGGCGGTGACCGCGGCCGCTACTGCCACCGGCGGCGGCGACGGTGGCACCCCCCCCCCCCCCCGCGGCGGCCGCGTCTGGCACCACGTGCGCAAACTCGGTGGCGTCCCCCCCCCCCGCCACAAACACCGCGAGCGCCTTCCGGAGCGGCGGGACCATCGCGGCGACCCCCCCCCCCGCCCCGCCGCCACCTCCAACACCACCGCCCGCCGGTGGGCGCGGCCGCCCACGTGCCGCAGCAGCGTCGCCGCGCCGTCCATGTGGCAGTTGCACACCGCGCAGTACCAGCCGGTCGCAAAGGGCGTCGCCGCACCGCCGGCGGTGGCGGCGGCGGTGGCGCCCCCGCCAGTGGCGGCGGCGGCGGCGGTGGCGGCGGGGGCATCGCCGGCGCGGCCGCCACCCCCCCCGGCGGCGGCGGCAGCCCCCCCACGGGCACCACCGGCGCCCCCCCCCCCCCCCGGTCGCCCCCCCCCGCCGCGGCCGCCGCCAGCTGCACCTTGCGCCGGTGCGGGCGCCCCCGCGTGTGCTCGTCCAGCGCCCGCGCCGACGACACCTGCACGCGGCAGACGGCGCAGGCGACAAAGCCCGGCAGCAGCGGCGCCGCGGCGGCGGCGGCGCCGCCACCACTGCCGGCTGCGGCGCCACCGAAGGGGGGGGAGGGGGGGGGGGGGGCATCCCGCCACCACTGGGCGCGGCGGCGGCCACGGCCGGCGGCGACGCCGAGGGGGCAACGGGGCGGCGGCGGCGCACCGCCGGGCGCCCGCGGCGGGACGCCGAGGGCCAACGACAAAAAAAAAAAAGACGCGGCGCAACAGCAAAAAAAACAACAACAAAAAAAAGCAAACACGGGTGGAGGGGGGGCACCGCAACACTGGGAGGGGCGGGGGGGGGGGGGGGGGGGGGGGAAGGTGCAGGGGAAGGGAGAGGGGGGGGGGGCACGGTGCGGCGGACAGCGCCGATGGGGCGCCGCCGCCGCCGCCGCCGCCGCCGCCGCCACGGGCCGTCGGGGGCGCGGCGGGCGGCCACGCAGGGGGGGCGACGCTCGCCGCCGCGGCGTCGGCCGACGCGGCGCGGCACGGCGGCCAGCGGCGGCGTCAAGATTGTCATCGTTTGGTTTGGTTTACCAAACCTGAACGGAATTCAACCTGATTCACTTGAACGCTGGAGCGTTCAAGTTGAACCTAGCATAGCGAAAGGCATTTGTTGAGCACGTGTCGCATCCAGAGCCATGTTCGGTACGAAGTTAAATACATGCTTCATGAAGCTCCCGCCATAGTCCACAGGTCGGCAGCACGTGGATTGCCTTACATAGCCAGCGTCATGGAGAATCACTGCCGACAGTCAATCGCTTGCAAGGGGACCCGTCTACGACGTGTGGCATTCAGAATTGGCAGATTCAATGCCAATCTCTTCGGGACCATTGAATTCAATGCCAATTCAATTAATTGAACAACGTTGAATGGTTCAATACTTGTCTGATACATTTTTTTTGTAGTTGTGGACTGGAGTGGCGGACTGTGGGGTGTGCTCCCGCCACTTCCTGCCACTTGACCGTGACCCGCCAACAGCCAAGTGCTGCGTCAATGGCTTGGCGGAAAGCCACAAGTGCTGCAGCAGCTGAGACCCGGAGCGGCTCAGTAAGTTCGCGCACTGGCCGTTGTCGACGCAGGCTGACCTCCGCCACACGCTCAGTGAGGTGCTTCACAGTGTCGTTCGTCCTCGGCTTTCTGTATTTGTCACCATGCCCAACCCGGTGTGGGAGTATGCAACCGTGTGCTCTGACCCCAAGCGTGCCGTCTGCTCCTCGTGCAAAAAAGAAAATACTTCCAACGTGACCTACCTCAACGTGACGATCGTAGATGACAGCTGAAGTTACTTCCGAGAAGATAAATAGAGGGTACAAGTCAGCAAAAGGAACGACTGTCACAGTAAAGCTGTTCCTCCGGAGCTACCCCCACTGCTTCCGCGTCGCGTATGCTGCGTGCTGTCTGAAGTCGACGGGGGACGCACGTTGAGTGGGTCCGCCCCCGACGAGCAGACTGTGCTAATGATCGCGACCGCGCTGCGCGGTTGCATGCAACTAGTCCTTGACTGGATCTGCGTAGCAAGTCCGGCACGTTGCGCCACGTTTCGTGTTGAATTCAACCTACCCTCTGCCGACCTTCATTGAAATCAATGCCCATTCAACCTTGATTTAGTTTGATTGAATCTTAAGGTGCCAACCGTGGTGGTATTGGCACAACGCCGCCCAACAGGGCTGAGCAAATAGAAGTGGAGTGAATGAGCCATAAAGTTTGCCAGGATTTTCATGGGGAAATACAACTAAGTCTTTCGCTGTTTGGTTTGGTTTATTTCTTGAATTCAACCTGAACATTCGAACCATCCGTACATTCAACATGAAGTTACAACCCTGGGCGGCGTGTGGAGCCGCGCGCGTGATCCGGTCGCGCCGCGGCAGCCGTCGCGACGCCGCGTGCGGGTTGAGCCCGTCGCCGCCTGCCAGCGAGGCGCGGCGCGACCCCCCCCCCCCCCACCTTCCCCCGCGTCGCCGGCTGCGATAGCCCCGCGCACGCGACGCAGGCGGCGCGGCGTGTGGCGCGCCGCGACGCCGCGCGCCTCCCTCCCGGCGCGGGTATGCGTCACGTTTGCCCCAAGCTAAAATCGACGGCCAGTTGCGTTACGCCAGCGATGCACCAAAAACGCCCAACGACACCAGTCTTTGATGGACATTGATGGGGAGGCGATTTCGCCCCTGCGTTGGGCCCTCTTGCACCGCCCGTGCCACCCTGCCATGTCACGAATCCGCGACCGTTTCAGTGCTGTGGGCCAATCAGCAGTCTATGTTCCGCAATCCTTCTCCTGGGTGAGGAATTGGAATTCGATGCAACACCCGGGGGAGTAACTGGTCCTGCCCGAGATCAATGGGGGCGGCTGCTGGTCCTGGATCGCTGTCACTGCCGCGGTACGGCTGCCTGCCGTGGAGCGGGGTCTATCTCGCTCCCCGTCCGTGCAGCGGTCGTCGGCTCTGCCGCAGGCGCCGCCCTCTCAACTGCCGCCATCTGCGTCATCCGTGCTGCTCTTTGCGTGTACGCAGCGCCAGGGTCGGCAGCTGCACGAGGGTTGAGGGCATTCGCGCCTGGACCACGGCTGGGTACCCGGCCGTCGCCCGTCGCTCCCGGCTGTGTGCCGGCAAAACGGGTCTGCGAGGGCGAACGCAGCTGAAGCCCCCTCGAGGGAACGGCGGCACGACGCAGCTCCTCAGGGGCAGAGCGGTGACCAGGACAAAGCAGTCCTGGACACGATCTGAGTCCAAGCACTTGGTTCAACTTCTCCTTCACGCTGCCCAACTAGATCCTAGACAGTCCAATCAGAGCGTGAGATTTCGAGCCGTCACGACGTGACACACACGTGATCCGACTGCCACGAGCCTTGGGCCGGGGCACCTGCAGTTGATGTCAGTTCCGGGGCGGAGTTCTCGACCATCGCTAGGGGCAGTCGTTGGCCTGCGCGTTAGCCTAAAATGGGATACTCGCCGGGTCGACGACCGCCTGTTTCGATGGCCCGGTGGCCAACGCACAGTGTGATGGTCCGGCGGTGGGATTTGGGGGCAAACGTGACGATGTCGGCCACACGCGTGGGCGCCTCATTGGGGCGGCCCCCCCTTCTGCACCCCCCTTCCCCCTTCCCCCCCCCCCCCCCGGCGTCAGCCCGTCTCCAGCCCCCTCCCCCCCTTCCCCATCCCCCCTCTCCCCACTGGCAGCAGCAGCGTCTGTTCTTGTTTTTTTTTTTTTTTTTTTTTTTTTTTTTTTGGGAGGTGCGCCACGCTGCGCCCGCCCGTGGTGACCCGTGTCGCCGCCGCCGCCGCCGCCGCCGCCCGCGGCCGCGTCGCCGCGCGGCCGCCGACGGTCGTCGACGGCCGCGGCGGCGGCGGCTGCGCGCCGTCCGGTCCGCGTCTGCACCTTCCCCCCCCCTCTGCCCGGCCTCCCCCCCGCTGCTGCCCCGCGCCGTCCTTGGCTGCGCCCGCCGCGCCCGCGGCCGCCGCCGCCGCCGCCGCCGCGTCGTGCCCCGCCGGCACGGGGCTCGCGCCGCCGCGCCCGCGGTAGGCGTATCGCGGCGGCGCCGTTTCGCCGCGGCGGCGGCGGCGGCAGCGGCGGCGGCGGCGGCGGCGGCGGCGGCGGCAGCGGCGGCCGGCGGTGGTCCTCACGTCGCTCCCCCCCGCGCCCCCGGGCGCCCCCCGCGGACACCCCCGCCTGCCGCCGGCGCGTCCCCGTGGCTTGCTGCCGCCGCGCCGTCGCGGGCCACGTCGTCACGCCCGTCGCGCCCTTCCCCCGGACGCCACACCCCCGTCCGCCGGTCCAACCCCCCCCCCCCCCGGAGGCTGCCATGGACGCCCCCGCCGACGACGCGGCCGCCCTCACCCGCCCCCTGGCGTTGCCCTACACCCTCACCCCCGCCTTTCACGCCAACACGGGGCCGGTGGTGGTGCTCATGTCGGGGTGGCCCGACCAGCCCGCCACCCTCTACGCGTCGCTCCTGCCACGCCTCGCCGCCGCGGGCTACCGGCCCGCCCTCGTTGACCTGCCGGGCTACCCGCCCCCCGCCGAGCGCCCGCTGCCGCCCCGGTGGTGGGGGTGGGACTTTCCGCAGATCGTGTCGGGCTACGCCGCCGCCGTGCGGGCCATCCAGGCGGCGGCGGCGGCGGCGGCGTCAATGGCGGCGGCCGCGGCGGCGGGTGGGGGGGACGCGGCCGCAGCCGGCGCGCCCACCCCGCTCGAGCCCGTCACGTTTGTGGCGCACGACTGGGGCGCGATGCTGACGTGGCGGCTGGTCGACGCGCACCCGTCGCTGGCGCGCGCGGTCGTGGGCGCCGACGTGGGCGACGTTGCCGGCATGGCGGCCGTGCAGGTCCTCTTTTGTGCGGCCTACATGTCGGCGCTCGCGGCGCTGTTTGTCGTTGGCGGGCCCGTCGGGGATGCCGCGACGCGGTGGCTGGCGGCGCTGCTCGGCGCGCCGCACCCGGCGGGCGCCGCCGCCCGGATGAACGCGCCGTACTATTGGACGGTGCGGGCGCAGGTGGTGGCGGCGTGGCGGTGGCTGACGGGGGGGGGGGGGGGGGGTCGCGGCCTGCGCAGCGGCGCGGCGTGGTGCCGGCGTGCCCGACCTTGTACCTGTACGGGACAAAGAAGGGGGTACGTTCCTGGTGGAGGCAAGCGGGGGAGGGGGGAGGCGACTTTGGGTGGGCTCCCCACCCTGTCCTGGCGGCGTACTTGTCCACCAGACTGGGCGGGTGGGGGGGGCGTCGACGGCTTGCTGCGATGCACACTGCCTCGGCGCGGCTGCGCACACGGGCGCTCGCGCCGGCGGGCGCTGGCGGAGCTTGGGAGGCAGCGCCGCCCCATCGCCACGGCGACTGACCCCCCGCTCTGCGTGGTTCGTGTTTGTGCCATGTCCCCTCCTCGCGGTGGGTGTGACCTGGTCCCTACCCCCCCCCCCCCCTCGCCCCTCTACGCTCGCCATGTCGGCTCCCCCCGGTCCCCCTCGGTGCCGCGCCCCACGCCCGCAACCTGACCCACGCTGGGGCGGCACGTGCCACCCTCTGCCCACCCCACAGAACTTCCAGTACCACTCGCCCGAGTTCCTGGCCAACCTCACCGCCCGCCCCGACTGCCGGGTGGTGCCGCTCGACGATGCGCACTGGCTGATGGCCGGCCCGGCCGCGGCCGAGTACGAGGCGGCCGTCCTGGGCTGGCTCGCCAACACCATTGGGACGGCGGAGGCGGCGCCAGCCGTGGCGGCGGCGGCGGCGGCGCCCGCGTCGGCGGCGGCGGCGACGGCCGGCGGGGAGGACAAGAAGGACGTCTGAGGCGGGAAGGGACTGTACTTGAGGGCGGGTGCCAGTGCGGCTGCAACGACAAAAGTCATACTCTGCCGATGCTAAAGGGGACAGACCAGCGGGCGAGCCGAAAGGGAAGAGCGGCGGTGGGGGGTGGGGCGACGGCGGCGGTCGCCGGCACGAGGAATCGGTCGCCGGTGCATGCAAAGTATAGGCTCAGCGATCGGGAAGCGCAGCAAAATGTTTAGTCAACTTTTCCTCGACATTGGCCCGTTTGGACGCACATGCGCTTTGCGCCGCCGAATTTCGCGCCGAGACCGGCCGCGCGTGGCCTCCCGCGCCGTCGACCGCCCACGTGGCCGCACGCCCCCATCGTCTACGGCGCCCGCGTACGGTGTCGTCTGCGCCCCGCGCCTCTCGGCCCTCCTGCGAGTGGCCGTCCCCGTCCACTTCCCTTGGGCGACGCAGCACGTCACGTGCGCCCCGCCTCCCGCTCGCACCTCTCGTCCTTTTGTTTCGGAACGGCCGTGCCGGTGCCATCCGTGCTCGGTTTCCCGCCTGCCACCGCGGCGCCTTCCGCCGCCGTCGGTGCGGGCGGCAACGCCCACGGTGCTCGGGCGTGCGCCAGCGGCTAGGGCGGCGGTGCGAGTTTTTTTTTTTTTGCTGCCGGCGGATCCCCGCTGCCTGTGGCGGCGGGAGTGGCGGTAGCGGCGGCGGTGGCGGCAACGGCGGCAGCAGTCGGCGGGGCGGCGGACCCCGCGCCCACCGCGTGCGGGCGGCCGATGGAGATTGTGGATATGGAGGAGGCGGAGGCGGCGTCGGCGGCGGCGCGGCCAGCAGCCGCCGGTTCCGTCCGGGATGCGAATCCCGGCGGCGGGAGGGGGGACGCCGCGGTCGCGGCGGCGGTGGCCGCCGCCGCCGCCGCGGGCCGCGGCCCGGCACCGCCGCCGTCGGAGGGGGCTGACGGGTCGGCCGACGGTGGGGCGTCTGCGGATGAGGCGGTGCCGGAGGGGGGGCGCGCACCGCCGAGCGGCGGCGGCGGCGGTGGTGGTGGTGGTGGTGGCGGCGGCGGCGGCGGCGGCGGCAGCGGCAGCGGCGGGAGGCGGCGGCGTGGCGGCGCCGACGCCCCCGCCGGCGGCGGCCGCCGTGCCGGCGGGGACGACGCCGCCGACGCCGACGACCGCGCCTCGGACGGCGGTGGCAGCAGCGACGGCTCTGACGGGCGCGGCGCGCCGCCGTCGCCGCCGCCGGCCAAGCGGCGGCGGGCGGCGGTGGCGGCGGCGGCCAAGACGTCCGCGACGGTGGTGGAGTCGTCGTCTGAGCCAGAGGGGGACGAGGAGTCAAGCGGCAGCGATGACTACAAAGGTTTGTTGCGTGGGGGGGCGGCGGGGTGGGGGAGTGGCGGGCTTGGGGAGGCGTTTGTTCAGCGCCGTTGAGACACGCGGGCTGCTGGATGGGGACGGGGGGGGGGGGGGGGCGGGGGGAGCAGCAGCGTGTTGTGGTCGGCCGACGCGGGGCGGCGAGCAATCGACTCACCCGTTTGGCCGCGTGGAGGGGCTTGGGTGCGCCCCGCGCGTGGGGCGCACGGCGGCGGTGGTGGCGACTGCGGCGGCAACGTCTCTTGTCCGCCTGCCTGCGTGCCTGCCTGCGTGCCTGTCTGTCTGCGTGGCTGCCTACCGCTCCGTCTGTCTGCCCATGGCACCCCACCCCGTTTTTCATCCTTTTTTTTTCTTCTCCGCTGCCGCTCTCTGCTGTCCCACCTGTCGCCCCCCGCCGTCCCGTCGACCCCACCTGCGGCACGCACAGCCAGCGACGACAGCGCCGCGTCCGCCGCAGAGGCGTCGTCCGACGACGAGTTTGTCGTGGCCCCCGCCGGCAGTGGGCGCAAGCGCGCCACCCCCGCCCGCCGCGGCGGCGGCAGCGCCGGTGCCACCACGCCGACGCGGCGCGGCCGCGGCGGCGGCCGCACCGCCGCCACCGCCGCCGCCGCCGCCGCCGCGGCCGCCGCGTCGGCCACGCCGACGGCGCCATCGCGTCGCGGCGGCCGCGGCGGCGGCGCGGCCGCCAGGCCGGCCGTCGCCCGGCCGGTGGCGGCGGCGGCGGCGGCGGCGGCGGCGGCGGCGGCGGCACCGTCGGGTACCCCCCCCGGCGGTGGGTCGACGTCGTCGACGCCGCCCGGCCGGTCGCCGCCGCCGCCACCGCCGCGGCCGGCCGCGGCGGCCGCGGCGGCCGGCACGCCGCGGCGGGGCGGCGGGGCGGCCGCGGCGGCCAGCCGCGGCCGGGGGGGGCGGCCGGCGGCGGCGGCGGCGGCGGCGGCCATGCCCCGCCGGCCGCCGCCGCCAGTGGCGACCGCGGCGGCGACCGCGGCGGCGGCGGCGGCGGCGGCGGCGGCGGCGGCGCCGGCGGCGGCCGCCCGCCGGCGGACGGGGCTGAGCCGCGCGGCGCGCGTCAAGCCGCTGCACCCGTCGCTTCACCGGTAGGCAGCGTCGACGGACGAGGGCGGCTGGGTGGGGTGCTGGCGGTGGGGGGGAGGGGGGGGCGGCCGCGGGGATCTGTAGACAGGGGGGGGGGGGGAAGGTGGACGGGAAGTGGCGGAAGGAGGGGGGGGGGGGGGGGGGGGGGTTTGGTGGCGCGCTGCTTGTCGGTTGCCGTGGCCGTACAGCCGCCGCCCGCGGGGGGCGGCGTGCGCCGCCGCGCGCCGTGGGGACCCACCGCCCACGGCGGGGGGGGGGGGGTGTGTGGAACGGACACCGCCGCCGGCCGCCGCTGTCCCCGGCGGCTGCCGAGGAGGGGATGCCGTCATCGCCGCGGCGAGCGGCACGCCGCCCCTCCCCCCCCCCCCCCCCCCCCCGCCGTGCGGTCGCGGCGGGCCGTGGGGGGTCGGATCCCCTCCGGTCCTTCCCGCCGCCGCCGCGGGTGGCCGCGGCGCCCACCCCCCCCCCCCTTCCCCTCCGTACCGTCCTGTACGGGCGGCGCCCCCCCCCCCCCCACCCCTTTCCCCTCCGTACCGTCCTGTACGGGCGGCACCGCCCACGGCCCCCCCCCCGGGTCCCCATCCCTCGTCGCCCCCACCCGCGCCGCCGCGGCGCACGCGCGGGCGGGCGGGCGCGAGCCAAAAAAAAAAAACAAAAAAAAAAACACAACAACAGATGGTACAACCCAGCGGGGCGCCACGGGGCGCCCGCGTTGGGCGCCCCCCGCCGCACGCCGCGCATCGGCGCCCCCCCACCCCCCCCCCCCCCCCCCCCCCCCCCCTCCCCGCCGCCACGCCCCACCCGGCCGTCCGAGTCAATCGTCGTCTAGTCAAGGGGCGGCCGCCGCGGCGGCGGCGGCCGGCCGGCGGCGGCCGGCGCGCGCCGTCGCGGCGCGCGGACGCGCCATCCCCCCCCCCCCCCCCCCCCCCCCCCCCCCCCGCCCCACCAGAAGGGCGGGCGGGGGCGCGCGCTCACGCGGGCGGTGGCCCCCCCCACAGCAGGCGGCGGAGCCACCGGCGGCGGCGCCCCCCCCCCAGGCGGCTGCCGGCGCCATTCCCCCCCCCCCCTCCGCAGCACCCCCTCCCCCCCCGCCGCCGCTGCTGCTCAGGACGCTGCCGAGGGTGCTCCCCACCCCGCCGCCGCTGCCGCCGCCACCGCCGCCGCCCCAGCCACGGCGCATCCCAAACGACGCCCACTCAATGTACGCGTCCGTCGCGCCCGTGGAGCGGTCGCCGCCGCCGCCGCCGTCGCGGCCACGGCCGCGGCCGCCGCCACCACCACGGCGGCGGCGGCGGTCGCCGCTGCCGCCGCCGCCGCCACCGCCGCCGCCGTCGCCACCGCCGCCGCCGTCGCCGCCGCCGCCGCCGCCGTCACCGGCAACCCCCCACACCGCGTCCGCGGCGGAGCCGGCGCGCACGACCGGCGGCTGGCGGAGCCAGCCCGACACCCCCCCCACGCGGCACGACCCCCACCCAGCGGCGGCCTCTGCCGGGCGGCCAACCGGGGCGGCCCCCCCCCCCAGCCCCCCATTGCCACCGCCCGCCCCCCCGCGGCGGCTGCTCAGGCCGACGCTGCTGCCAAAGCCGCGGAGGTCCCCCCAGCTGGCACTCCGCCGCCACACCGCCGACGATAACGACGGCGGCAGCGGCGGCGGCGGCGGCACGCCGGGCGGCGGTGGCGGCGGCGGCACGCCGCCGCCGCCGCCGCCGCCCGCCGGTGGCAGCCCGGTGGTGCCCCCGCCGAGGCGGTCCGTCCACCCCGCCACGATCACCGCCGGCCGCGCCGCCGCCGCCGCCGCCACCGCCGCCGCTGCTGCTGCCGCCGCCGTGCCGGGCACCGCCGCGGCCGCGGCGGCCGCGGTCGCACGGGGCGGCGCGCCGCCACCCCCGCCACCCCCGCCGCCGCCACCGCCGCCACCGCCGCCGCCGCTGGGCCCATCCACAAAGCTCCCGCCCGTCGCCGCCGTCGTCACCGTCGACGTGGACGTTCGCCGCCGCGACGGCGGCGGCGGCGGCGGCGACGGCGGCGGCGTTGCGGCCAGCCGGGACGGTGGCGGGCAGCCGCCGCCGGCGCCCGGCGGGCCCCCCGCCCCCAGATCGCGGCCCGCGATCGGGGTGCTCGTCAGGCTCGACGCGCCACTCCCGCCGCCGCCGCCGCCACCGCCGCCGCCGCCGCCGCCGCCGCCGCCGCCGCCGCCGCGGTCGCCGCCGCCGCCGCCGCGGTCGGCGCCGCCGCCGCCGCCGCACCCGTCGACGCTGCCGCCGCCGCCGCCGCCACACCCGTCGCCGCCACACGCGGCACACGGCGGGCGGGAGGGGAAGGTTGGCGGCGACGCGTCGCGGCCAAACGCGGCGGGCCGCGGCGGGCGGCCGCGGCTGGCGGCCGCGCCGCCGTCGACCGCCTCCCCACTGCAGTCGCTCAGGTCGCGGAGGGTGGCAATGTCCACGCCGCCAACGACCGCGGCCGCCCGTGACGTGCCGCCGGCGTCGGCCCACGCCTCCGCCACCGCCACGCGCCACGTCAGCGGCGGGCCGTCACGGCCGCGGCTGCCACCGCCGCTGCCGGCGTCCCCCCCTCCAGCGCCGTCTCCGCCTCACCCCCCACGCCGGCCGCAGCCGACAACGCGGCCCGCTCGGTCATCCCCGCCGCGCCCGCCGCGGCCGTCACCGCCGCGGCCGCGGCGGCCACCTCCCGCACCCGCCGCCGGTTCTCGGGCCGCAGCGGCACGCCGCGCACCAGCGGGCCGGGCCCGTCGTCCCCGTCGGCCAGCACCACCATGTCCGCCGCCGCGCGGGACGACCGTGACCGTGTCGGCAGCGGCAGCGGCACCCACAGCTCCACGTCGGTCGTGGTGGTTGCCGCGGGCGCCGCCGCGCCGGCCGCGTCCCCATTCTCCGACGTTGCGCTCGACAGGGCGGTCATGAGCGAGAGGCCCGACGGGAGCGTCGTGTCGGTGACCCCGCCGCCGCCGCCACCGCCGCCACCGCCGCCACCGCCGCCGCCGCCGCCACCGCCAGTAATCCCCACGCCGGGCATCGATGACGGCCGCCGACGCGGCGGCGGCGGCGGCGGCGGCGGCAACGGCAGCGGCGCGGCGGTGGCGGCGACGACGGCGCCGACGGTGGTGGCGGCGGCGGCGCCCCCCCCCGCGGCGGCGGCCGAGCACGACGAGACCGACGAGAACGGGCTGGGCGCCGCCGCGGCCGCGGCAGTCGCCGCCGCCGCCGCCGCCGCCGCCGCCGCCGCCGCCGCCGCCGTTGCCGCCGGCGGCGGCCGAGAAAAGGTCGGCCGCACCAGCGCCGCGGCGGCGGCGGTCGTTGGTGGCGTGGCGGCGGCCTCGGCGGGCGTGCCGAGGGTGGTCAGCCAGCCCGCGACGGCTGCAACCTCTGCAGCAAGGACCGGCGGCATGGGCGCCGACCGGCGGCGGCCGCCGCCACCACCGCCGCCACCACCACCACCGCCACCACCACCACCACCGCCACCACCACCGCCACCGCCACCGCCACCGCCACCGCTACCGCCACGCCCGCCGCCACCCCCACGGCCGCACCCGTCTGTTCCAGGGCTCGCCGCCGCGGCGGTGGCGGTCAGCGGCGGGCGCCACCCCCCCCGCCAACAGCGGCGGGGGAGACACCCCCCCCAGCGGGCGGCCGGCGGCGCCAGCCGCGCAAGCTGCGGAGGCTGCCGCCAACGAGGCGGCGGGGCACTCCCCCCCAGCCGTCCGCGACAGCGTCGGCGGGCCGCCCACCCTTTCCGCCGCCACCCGCCGTGGCGGCAACGCCGCGGCCCGCGGCGGCGGCGGCGGCGGCGGCGGCGGCGGCGGCGGCGGCGGCCACTGGCGGCGGGGACGGCGGCGGCGGTGACGGCGGCGGCGGCGGGGGTGGCGGCGGCGGGAGCCCCCACGGGGACGCGTCGTCATCGTCCCCCGCCGCCTCCCCCCAGTCGTCGGCGGTGGCGCCCCACCCCCCCCCCGTCGTCCACATGCTGCTGCTCTTGACCGGCCGCACCCCCCCCGACGGCCGTGGCAGCGACCGCAGGCCCGCACACAGGGAGCGGAAGGACGGCGCGTCGGCGAGCAGCGGCGGTGACGGCACCCGCGGTGGCACCGCCGTGCCGCCGCCGCCGCCGCCGCCGCCGCTGCCGGCGGTGGGGAGCGACGCCAACGACGACCCTGCGGCGGCGGCGGCGTCGTTGAAGGGGGGGTGGGGGGAGGGGGAGGGCGTCTCCCAGGGCGTTGCGTCGTCTCCAGAGAGAGAAGGCAACGCCAGCAGGGGGGGAGGGGGGGGGGGGCGCGACGCCACCATCGTGCCAGCCGGCGGGGAGGGGTGCCCTAGAGCGAGAGAGTAGCTGACGGTGGAGGTGGAGGTGGAGGTGACGGTGGCGGTGGCGGTGGCGGTGGCGGTGGCAGTGGCAGTGACCGCAACGGCGGCGGCGGTGGCGTCGGCCGCTGGCGGTCGCGGCGTGCGCCGCGCGGACGGGCGGGGTGGGGACACCCACCAACGACCGACGACGGTGCCGCGCTGGCACCCCACCGCCACCGCGCGGCGACGCGTCAGACAGACGCAAGCGACGCAGACGGCGGCGGCCACCGCGGCGCGGGGGGGGGGAGGGGCGGGGGGGGGGGGGAGGGGGAGAGAACGGCGGCTGCCGCCCGCACGCCGGGACGCCCCCGACGCACCCGGCCGGCCACGCCCGCCGACGGCGCGGCGGCAGCGGCAACGGCGGCCCGCGGCGGGGCCACGCCACCCCGCCGCGGCGTCACGCCAGCGTCGGCTGGCGGGGGGAGAGGGGGCGGGTGGCCACGCCGCCGCCGGCAGCCGCCGCCGCCGCCGCCGCCGCCGCGCAACCGCCGCGGCGCTGCGCGTCGCGGCGGCGCGGCGCGCCCACGCGGCCGCCGCGGTCACCGGCACAGCCGCCGCGGCACGGCGCGGCGGCGGGCGACGGCGCGGCACGCGCGCCTCCGCCCCCCCCCCCCAACAGCACCCGCACCCAACACGCGCGGCGGGGGTCGGCGGTCCCCCCCCCCCTACCCCCCTACCTCCCTCCCTCCCTCCCCCCCCCCCCCTTCCCCCCCAAACCGCCCACCCCTCCGCAAGCCAGTCCCCACCGCCCGCCGTCTGCGGCAGCGTCGGCACCCCGCCTTGCGGGCGCGGGCCGGCCCGCCGGCGGGGCCCGTCGCTGCGCCACCGCCGCACCGCGGCGGCGGGCGAGCGCGGCCGGCGGCGCCGCGGGCGGCGGGTACGCGGCGGTCGGGTTGGCCGTGCGTCGAGCCACGCGGGGGGGGGAGTGTGATGGTGGGGGGGGGGAGTGTGATGGTTGGGGGGGGGGGGGGTGGTGCGTGGGGGGGGAGTGGGAGGAGACGGGGAGTGTGGGGGGAGGGAGGAGAGCGGGGTGGGGGTAGGTGGTGGGTGTAGGGGGGGTTTGAGGGTGGAAGGGGGAGGGGGGGGGGGGGTGTGGGTGGGAGCCGCCGCGGGTGCCGCCGCCGCCAGCGGTACACGCCGGCCGCGGCGGCCACGACGGGCGGGCGGGCGGCCGCCGACGGCGGCACGGCCGCGGCGGCGGCTGACGCGGGGCGGGCGGCGGGGTCTCCCCCCCCCGCGGCGCCGCGCGTCTGGGCGGTCG
The DNA here is from genome assembly GCA_008729055.1 of Pyropia haitanensis. Classification (NCBI taxonomy): domain Eukaryota; phylum Rhodophyta; class Bangiophyceae; order Bangiales; family Bangiaceae; genus Pyropia; species Pyropia haitanensis. The sequence continues at coordinate 5,917,544 of SDUX01000004.1, read as the reverse complement.
CCGCGGCGGCCGCCGTCGCACCGGCGCGGGCGAGCCGCTCGCCCCCCCCCCCCCCCCTCCCCAGCACGCCGCGGCTGGCGCCCTGCCAATGGCGGCCGAGGTGCGCGCGCTCCTCCCGTCGCCCCCTTCTTTCCCCCCCCCCGCCCCCCCCCCCCCCCCACCTTTCCGCGTGGCGGCGTGCTCCAAGGGTCGTCGATGGGCGCCGGCTGGGGGGGCACCCCCCCCACCGGCACGCAGAATCCGACGCGGAGCGACGGGCGTCGACGCGCCGCCGCGGCGTGCTGCGCGCGGCTTGCCCCGCGGGGGTGGCGTGTTGGACGCGCATCGTCGGCGGTGGGGGCTGCCGGCGGCACGGGGGGGGGGGGGGGGCCTCCACGCAGGGTGGGAGCGTCGCCGCTGGGGTTGTACCTACCAGCCGCCGCTACCAAAGGGGCGGCGGACTAGAGGATGGGTTGGGGGAGAGGGGGGGGGGGGGGGGGGGGGGTGGGGACGCTCGTGCCCCCACCCAGAGCAGTTGGCAGCGGCGCCGCCACTCTCGTGGCCGCCGTCCCCACCGACGGGGAGGGGCGGTCGACTGGGGAGGATCGGTCGTCCCCCCCCCCCCCCCCCTCCCTCCCACACCAGCAGGCCGGGCGGGGGCACGCCACCCAGCAGGGTGGCGGCAGCCCCGTGGCGGCGGGTGGGTGTCGTGCGGGGGGGCCCCTCGGCGGGGGGGGGGGTGGATGCCGCGGTGCCACGCGCCAGCGGGGCAGCCAGGGAGGCTGGCGGCCGGCCGCCGAGGCGGGGGGGGGGGAAAGGGGGGCAGGTAGCCCCCGCCGCGGCCAGGCTTGACGGCCGCGTCGGCCGCCCACCGGCGGGTGGCGTGCCAATGGCGGCGGGTGGCGGACGCATCCGACGGGTGGCCGCCGATGATTACCGGGGGGGGGGGGGGGGGGGGGGGGGGGGGGGCGGGTGCGTGCGTGGGATGGACCCGCTGCCAAGGTGGACACCCACCCACCCCCGCGGCGGCGCGTGTGCCACCGCTCCTCGGATGACACCAACGTCTGCACCTAGCTCGGCCCGCCGGCCGCTTCGGATCCCCCGTCGATCGATCGACGACCGGGGGACGTCCATCGTCAGCCGCGTCTTGATCCCGCGCGACGACGAGTCATCGCTGGCGCGCGTCCCAGAGTTGGATGGGTGTCCCGTACTGTACTCTGCGTTTGGGAGCGGGGGGGTGCGTGGCGGCGGTGCCTTGGGGGGGGGGGGGGGCGTCCGTTCCGCTGCACCCACCCCCACCGGCGGACGCTGTTTGCTCGCCGAGGCCGACCGACGGCGGCCGAGTCGACGTGGGACGCCGTCGATCGTGCCCACCCCCCCCCCCAGACCCGGTGGCGAAGGCGGCGGGACTGACCGTGTCCCCGACGCGCGACACTGACGCGCCGCCCGCCGCCAAGCGGTGGCTGCTGGACGCGGGGGTGTGCCAGCCGGCGGTGGGTGCCGCCACCGTGGCGTGCCGCGGCGCGCCGGCCGTTCGCCTCGCCCGGATTCCTTGGGCCGGCCCACCGGGGAGGGTTTGCTGGTGGCGACCGGCGTGCGGGTGGCCGCACGCACCCGTGATTACGGCAGACGGTAGCTGGAAGGGGGACAGTCGCAGCGGCAGGGGCGCTACGGCCGCAGATGATGCGGGCCCAGTCAATTCGGATCTATACGGGCGAACAGCCCCTACTAGGAGCATTTCCCACATGTAAAGGCCGATGCGGGTTGGTCTGTTTTGAAAACGTGGATTCGTCCTCGTATGAGGGTCTCACAAGCAAGTTGCACGTCGCTGACATGGACCACTCGACAGTCCTTGTAGGACGGTCACCACTGACATGCTCCCCCTGCCCTCCCCTCCACGCTGCCAGACACAATGGGACATGCTACTGGAAGCGCGATACACGAATCAACGCGGGAGACAACAAGCAGCGAACCAACTGCCAGCGCCGTCCGATCATCTGCCTTTGACCCACACCTGGCAACCTACCCGCCAGCTGTCAACCTGCACCATTCTGGTGTCAACATGGAGAGGGGCTGCTCAGAAGGAGAAAGCCTTCATCGGGACTGAGCAGCACCTGGGGGCAGGCGCTGGAAGATACGGCGGGCGCCAATGCACGCGTAGGCGCCAGCGTCTCCGCCGCCCCCGAGGTGGACGCGGCAACGCAGCGTTCCTGCCCGAGGGGAGAGGCTTCGTGCTCAGCACGGGGGTCGATTGGACTCCACGCAAAAGTCCGCTCTACTGAAACCTTGCAATGGCTGCAGAATCCGGTCTCCAACGAAAGCCTCAGCGTCCGAGTATCTCCGTGCCCAGTATACCTGTCCCTCCCGTGCTTCAAAGAGCGGCATGAAGCAGGAGTTTCATTAGACAGGAAGGTAACTCACACACACATCAAAGGCTGACCAGACTGAAAAACGATCCGCGCCAACGGACGACGCGTGCATGGACTGCGTCCTGTCGCGCGGCAACGTCTTTGGGCTCCTGTGACCTTTTGCCACGCCACCGCCACCGAGGTTGCGCATCCCTGGCCAGTGCCATCACCCCCGTTCCGGCCCACGACCACCAAGCGGAGGCACTGGAGGCGTTCCCCAAGTCCCGCCGCGCCGCTTCGGTTGTACCCGCCACGAGGCGTGAAGGGGCGCGGCTCTTTGCGAGCGGAGGGGGGTGCCGTGACCCAGGCGCGCCCGTAGATCGGGTCGCCTGCGATTAGGTCCGCAGTACCGCCATAACAGCCTTGGTGGCCCTCGCACACGTGTGCACATGCGGGCGCTTGAGGTGCCCGATCGTCTACGATCGTCGCTATGGAGTGGGGTCCCCGGTGGTTCGCGTCTACAGTACCAAAGTGGTCGAATCGAGAAAATATCGCACAGGCCGCGGAGGCTGCCGTGCGCACGTCCTGCCTCGTAGCAGACTCTTCCTCTCACACCCCTGCGCTCTGCCGCCCGCATGCTGGCCTATGAGCGAAGAGGAGTGGGCCGACGGGCACTACCTGGCTGACCTCTCTGTCGCTGCTGGCGGTGAGGATGGCGGCGGCTGTGGTCGTAGCGGCGCCGCCGACTTGAATGGCGGTGGACGGGAGCGTGCGTTGTCGCCGCCCACGCCTCTGGCCGAGGCGGCCGCGCTCTCCCCCCCCATCTCACCGTCGCTGGCGGGGGAGGCCACTTGGGGGGGATGCCACTCGGGCCCGGAATGGTGTCCGGGTGGGGGAGACCACCCCGGTCGCCGTCGCAGACGCTGCCGCCGTCGCTGTCGCCGCCGGGGGGGAGGGGTGACCGTCATCCGCTGTAGGTTGGCGCGGCCAGGGACACGCTCCGGCCGCGCAACGGATTGCGCCAGCAGGCCAGCCGCCGAGGGGGGGGGATGAGTACTCTCGCCGCCGCTGCCGCCGCAGTTGTGTTGGGCGCTGCAGTGGCCCGCTCTGGCGGTGGTGATGGCGAAGGGAGGGGTGGAGCGCCGGCGCTCTGCGAGAGGGCGGCGGGAGGGGGGATCACTCGAGCCCTGTGGGTTGGGGCGGAGGGGGGCGTCCGTTGGAAGGCGCACAGCCGCAGTGTGCCGCCAGAGGCGGAGTGGGGGACCGGGCCAAGATCGGGCCGCCCGCGGCGGCGATGGTGGGGGCTGCCGGCGCCGGCAGTCTTGGTGGCGGCACCCGCCGCGCGGCGGCCGCGACGGCCGTGTACGGGTCGCTGGCCACTGGCGGCCGACGTGGCTGCGGCGGCCGCGCGCGTGCAGCGGGGCGGGGCGGGCGCTGGGGCGGGCGCTGGGGCGGGCGGCGGCAGCGCCGAGCCCGTCGCCACCACCGTGGCCGCCACCCCCGCCGTCGCCAGCCCCGCGCCCGCTGCCGCCCGCCCACGGTGGGTCCGCCCCCGCCGTGCGTCCAGGGGCGCTTGGGCGGGCCCACCGCCTCGGCAGCTTCGGCGGTGGACGGGCGCGGCCGGCCGGCCCGCCGGCCGGCTCGCCACGGCTGCTGCCAGTGGCGTTGCTGGTGGCGCAGCCACCGCGGTCGGCGGCTGACGTCAGCGACCGCGGCGGCAGCGGCAGCAGCGGCCGCGGCGGCGGTCGACCGGCGCGCGAGACAGCGGTGGCTGCTGCAGGCAATGAGAACGCGTCGTCGCTCTGGCCAGGGGGGGGGGGACGGCCGGGGGGGGGCGCGACTCGGACCACCGCGGCAGCAGCGGTGGCGGCGGGCGGGGTGGAGGTGGCGGCGGTGGGCGCGGAGTCCGCTTCGACCGCCTGCAGTGGCGGTGCGGTGGAATGGGGCGGGCGCGGCGATCGCGACGGCCGCCGTTTCCCCCCCCCATTGCGCGTGCGCGCGTGGCGTGGGACGGCGGCGCGGACCTGGCGGGGGGTGCCGAACGGGCGACGTCGTCCCGCCCCCCACCCCCCCGGTCGCCCAATGTTGCCACCGCCGGCCGGCTGCCAGCGTGCCCGGCCGCCCCCCCTGCCCGCCCAGCCACCGCCCCCACGCGCCCGCCCGCCCTGAACGTCCCCGCCCACCCGCTTTTGACCCCCGCCGCCCGCGCGCCACCGCGGTCGCCTCTGCACTGCTCCTCTGTGACGTGGCGCTCAACCACGACACGGGCCCCTCCTCCCCGCGTTCCTTCCCCGCCGCTCTCCGCCGCGTGAACGCTCAAGCCCGCTGGGTGGCGCGGCGCTGGCGACAGCGGCGGCGGCGGCGGCGGCGGCGGCGGTGGCCTCCACTGAAACCGACCCCAGCACAGCGGCGGCGGCGGCGACGGCGGCGGCGGCGGCGACAGCCACCGCCGCCGTCCCCGCGCCGCCGCCCGCCGGAGCTTACGTGGTGGCGCGCTCCGCCGACGGCATCATGGGCGCCTACGCCAACCGCGGGATGCCGCAGGCGGCGCCGCCTGCCGCCACCCCCGCCGCCACTCCTGCCCCCGCCCCCGGCGGTGGCGGCGGAGGCGGCGCGCATGCCTCCGCCCCCCCCCCCCCCGCACATCCCCGCCCGGGACGTGGCGTGGGCGCCCCCGACCTCGTGGCGGTCCCCGCCTGCGGCGACCGTGGTCGCCCGCCGGCGGGCGAGTGGTGCTGGGCGTGGTGGCGTCTGCAGCGTGGGCAGCGGGAGGGGTCGTGGGCGTCGCCCATACCGCTGGAACGGGGGGGGGCGGCGGCGCTACGTGTAGGCGCGGGAGCAGCTTGGTTGGTAGCTTGAGCACAGCGCGTTGTCGATCGAGGTCCATCAAGCAATCAACGGCAGCTTGCCACTCCTCCGAGAGCCGTGCGCCACGCAACCCATTGTCTGGACGAAGCTGCGCACTCATCCGCCTCGACGACCGGCAGCGCGGCTGGACAGAGGCAGCAGCGCGGGAGAGCAAAGCAGACATCCAGACGAGACCACGAGGCGACGGATCCAACCATAGGGCCGTCCAGCGCATGGGACCGACCAAAGTCTGCTGGCGGCAAACCGCCGTCGCTCCCATCGCGGTGACGTACCGGGCGCGGCCGTCTGCTGTGGCGGTGGCGGGCAGCTACAGCACGGGCGGCTGTGGTGGCACGCGCGGGCGGCGGGCGACCATCCATGGCAGCGGCAACTGGCGGCAAGGACGGCGATGGCGCCGCTGGTGGCGATGGCGGCCGGTCGCGGCGGCAACCAGCCGCCGGCGATGGCCGCCACAGACCGCGACGGCCGGCAGCGGCGGCGGCCGGCAGCGGTGGCGGCAGCCAACCGCGGCGGCGGCGGCAGGCAGCGGCGGCGACAGCCCGACGCGACCGTGGCCGGCAGCGGCGGCGACCGCAGGCAGCGGCGGGGGGCGCCAGGGTGGCGACGGGGGGTGGGGATGCGCGGGACCAGCGTCACGCGTGCCCAGATTGGGGGGCGACGTGCGAACAGACCGCGGCGACCCGCAGCTGGGGCACCCCTCGGAACGCATCGATACTCACTCATGTGATTGGCACAGAGCCGGGGGGCTGCTGGCCGCCCGTTTGTAGAGGCGGGGCCACCAGGCCATCTGTTGGCTGCAGTGTGCCGAGGCTTCTCAAGGCAGCCCAATGGGGTGCTTGGGTTACAGAGTTTTCCAGGATCTTTGGGTGTGTGCGTGGTTGATTGGCAGCCACCCGCCCGCCGGCGCTGTCTGCCCGCCCGCCGCGTCTTCTCTCCCGCCGCCCGTGCCCGACAGCCGCGGGGTCGTCTTTGCCCTGACGACGCGGGTCACAACCGCCCCCCACCCCTCCCCCCCCACCCCGCCCCCCACCCCTCCCCCCCCACCCCGCCCCCCACCCCCCACCCCCCGCCCCGCCCCCACCACCCCCCCGCCCCGCCCCCCGCCACGCACCGTCACCGCCGCCGCCTCCCCACCGCCCGCCCAATGCCTCCCGTCGGGCCGACGCGGCGCCCCCCCCCCCCCCCCGCCCCCACCCCACCCCCCGGCCGCCGGCGATGGCGCTCAGCGCCTGGGCGCCGCGGCGGCCCGGCGGCGGCGGCGGCGGCGGCGGCGGCGGTGCCGCCGCGGCCGCCCCGCTCCGCCGCCGCCGCCTCCTGCGCGCGGCGGTGGCGGCGGCGGCGGCGCTCGCCGCGGGTGCCGTCCTCGTGGCAAGGTCGCCGCCGCTCGGCGCGGGCGCGCCCGCCACGCCCACGGCCGCGGCTGCCCGCACCGGCGGCGGTGGCGGTGGCGGTGGCGGTGGTGGCGGTGGGAGTGGTGGCGGCGGCGGCGCCAGCGGCGGCGGTGGCAGTGGTGGGGGTGGCGGCGCCACGGCCGCCGCCGCAACCGCCGCCGTCGCTGTGGGTGGGCCGTGGCCCCCGCCGCGGCCGCCGTCGTCACCGCGCGTCGCCGGCGTGTCGGTGGTCGCGGCATGTGCGGGGCGTCATGGCGTGCTGCCCCGCACGCTGCGGTCGTGGCTGGCCGTCCGCGGCGCCGTCGAGGTGGTCCTCGTCGACTGGTCATCGTCGCCGCCGTTGGAAGCGGTCGCCCGGCAGGTGGTGGCGTCGACGGCGGCGGCCGGGGGAGAGGCGGGGCGGGGGGGGGAAGGGGGGGGAGCCGCCGCCGTGCCCGTGCCCCTCCGGCTGGTGCGCGTGGAGGGGGAGGAGGAGGCCGAGGCGGAGGGAGGGGGGGGCACCGTGGAGGGTGGTGGCGGCGGCGGCTGGGTGCTGACGCGGGCGTACAACCTGGGCATCGCCGCGGCGGCGGGGTCGGCCATCCTCAAGGTCGACTGTGACTATGTGGTGTCGCCAACGGCGGTGCGGGAGCACCCGCTGGACGCGGCGGCCGCCGCCGGCGGCACCGCCAGCGCCAACAGCAGCGTCTTTTACACGGGCGACTGGGCGGGCGCGGCGGACGACAACGCCAAGCACGCCAACGGGGCGCTGCTGGCGGCCGCCGCGGCGATTGACGCCGTTGGCGGGTACGACGAGCGGATCCAGACCTATGGCCACGACGACACGGACTTGTACGCGCGGCTAGCGGAGGCGGGCGGCGTGCGGTCGCCGCTCGCCGCGGCGACGGTCGCGCACGTGCCGCACGGCGACGCGCTGCGCGGGGGGCGGCTGGTGCGCGCGGAGATTGAGGCCAACAGCCTCCTCGTCGGGCTGCTGCCGCGGTGGGCGCGTGGGGGGGCCCCGCGGGGGGAGGCGCGCCCCGCGGGGGGGGCGGTCGGGGGGGACCTCGCCCCGGGCGCCATCGCGCCGACCGCCGCCGCCGCGCCGTCCCGGTACGAGCGGCTGGGCGCGGCGCGCGACGAGCCGGCGGGGCGTGCCGCCGTGACGGTCGACACGGTGCGGGCGACGGGGAGGCCCGCCTCGTTGCGGTCGTGCCTGGCCGACTCGCCCGCCGCGGTGGACGCGGTGTGGGCCATGGCGGTCGGCCGCAAGCTGCGGGAGGAGTTTCTCGTGCCGTGGGGCATCATCACCTCCCTCGACACGCCGACGCGCACGGCCTTGTACACCCGCCTCCTCGGCGATGATGACGGCGGCGCGACGGCGACGGGCGTGACGCCGCCTGCGCCGCGCTGGGCGCGCCGCGCGTTCTTCCTCCACGCCCAACACGGGCTGGGCAACCGCCTCCGCGCGCTGTCCGCGGCGGGCGCCTACGCGACCGCGTCGGGGCGGGTGCTGGTGGTGGTGTGGGTGCCCGACGCGCACGTTGGCGCCCGCCTCGACGCGCTGTTTGACACGGCCGCCGCGCCGTTTGTCGCGACCGCCACCTGGGCGCCGCGGTACCCGTTCCCCAACGCGTCGGCGTACGACGCGGCGTGGGCGTCGGTCGACACGTACTCGTACATGCCCGCCGACGCGGCGGCGGGGGGCGTCAAGCAGGCGCGCATCGTCGACACGCCCGGCCGGCACATCTACCTCAAGTCGGCCTACACGCTCGAGACGTCGGCGCCGCTGCACTCGGCCGCCCGCGAGACCGCCTACCTCCGCTCCGCGCTGGTGCCCGCCGCCGCCGTCGCGGCGCTCACCGCACGCTGCGCGGCGCGCGGCGTCGCGGACCGCATCGGCGTGCACATCCGCTGCCTGTCGGTCGCGGCGGAGGGCCTGCCCATCGACGCGGCGTCCGAGTACACCGCCGCGGGCGTGGCGGCGACCGACGCGCACCGTGCCGCGTCGGCGGCGGCGGTGTTTGTGGCCGAGGCGCGGCGGCTGGTCGCGGCGGCGCCGGCGACGCGCTTTTACGTTGCCGCCGACGACCCGGCCGCGGCGGCCACGTTCCGGTCCGCCCTCGGCGGTGCCGACGCCGACCGCGACGGCGGTGGCGACGGCGGCGGCGACGCGGCCGCCGTCGCGACGGTGGACGGGCTGTGGGGGGGGGGGGCGCCGGGCGACGCGCCGCCGGCCGGCACGGACCGGGGGGAGGCGGCGATGGTGCGCGCCGCGGCGGACCTCTACTGCCTGTCTGGCACGCGGTCGCTGCTGGGCAGCGAGTGGAGCGCGTTTACCAAGACCGCCGCCCGCCTCGGCGGGCTCACCGTCCGCTACGCGGGGGCGGACTTTGGGGTGGACGCCGCGGCTGGCACGCCAACGGGGGGGGCGCCGCCGCCGCCGCCGCCGCCGCCGCCGCCGCCGCCGCCGCCGCCGCCGCCGTCGACGCCCGCGGCGGCGGCTGCACCGCGGGCGTCGGGGGGGGGAGGGGAGGGGGCGGCCGACACGGCGCGGGGGGGGGCGGTTGCCAGCCGCCGACGGGCGGGCACGTCACCCCCCGCCGCTGTGGCGGCCGCCTCGACGGATGCCGCGGCGGCTGGCTGACCGCCCCACCAATGCTGCCGCCGCAGCGGCGGCCGCGGCCACGCGCCGCCAACGCGCTGCCCTGTTAACATCCAAAAACAAGCAAACGAAGAAGAAAACCAGCGCCGCCGCCCCGCTGCCTCTCACCGCACCTCCGTCAACGCACAAAACGCCCGTATTGGGGGGATGGGCGGTAGTCCAGGACTCGGTCGGCGCGTGCGACGCTGCCGCCGACGCCAGCGTTCCCGTACCGTACTGGTGCCTACGGTAGGCCACCCGAGCTAGCATCCGCCGCCGCATGACCTCTTCTCGCCACCACCTCGCGGAAGCGGAGCGATCGCCGACCGCTCCCCCACCGCGCTGGCCCGCGACCGCGCCCGCGGGTCTGTCCAAATGGGCCCGCCGCGCGGGCGGGACCCGCCGGTCGGCCGACAGGCGGCGGCCGCCGCGACGCGCGGCGGCGGCTGGGCCGACCGCCGCGGCGGCGGCACCGCCCGCACCCGCGGCGGTCCGTGACGGGCGCGTGGCGACCGCGGCGGCGGCCGGCCGGCCGCCGCCGGCGGGCGGCCGCCACGCCGCCGCGGCCGCGGCTGCCGGCGGCTTTTGCCGTGCCGGCCGGCCGCGGCGGCCGCCGCGCGGTGGGACCCGCCGCGGCGGCGGACCCGCCGGTGGGGCGGCGGCCGACGCGGGGGTGCCCCACGAGCACAGGGGGGGGGGGGTGGTGGTGGTGGTGGTGGCGGCTGCCGCCAGCGGCGCGCCGCCGCCGCGCCGCGGCGGGCGCGCGCACCCGCCGCGCCGCCGCGGCGGGCGGGCGGCCGCCGCGGTGGCCGCACCGGCGGCGGCGGCGCCGCGCGGGCGCCCCCCGCGGCGGTGGCGCCCGTCGGCGGCGCCGTTTTGGAGGGGGGGGAGAACCCGTCGAGATTTGGGGGCGCTGCCGACGACGGTCGCGGCGGCATCCGGTGCGTCGGCCCGCCGGCCAGCGCGGCCGCACGGTACGGCTGGGCACGGCGTGGAGGGGGGGGGGTGGGGGGGGGGGGTTTAGTGGCGGCCGCCCGCAAGCCCCAACCCCCCTTCCGCCCGGATATCTGGGCGCCCCCCCCCCCCCCCCACCCCCCCCCCCCTCCCCTGCTACCCGTCACGCCACCGCCTGGCACGAGGCGGCCCCACCGCCCCGCGGCGGCCGCACCTCCCCCCCGCCGGCGTGGCCCCGCCCGACGCGGCCTGCCGCACGGGCCGGCCGGCGGCCGGCGGCAGCCGCGCCGCCCGCGCCAGTAGCCGCGCGGTGCGTCCGCCCCATCCCCGCGTGCATTGTTGCACACGTGTGTGTGGGTGGTGGCGGCGGAGCACCGTGGCGGTCGGGGGGGGGTGGGGGCGGAGGGGGGGGGAGCCGCAGCGGGAGGTGTGCGACGCGGCCACGTCGGCCACCGCCACGAGCGGGCGGCGCAGCACCGCCTTTGGGCGCGGGTGGAAAGGGGGGGGGTGGGGGGGGGGGGGGCCGCGGCGGCGGGCCGGCTCGTCGCGCGCACGGTGGCGGCCGCCGCCCGCCGCCGCGCGCACCGCTGGGTGCCGCGCGCGCACGCGCGTGGCGGGGGCGAGGTACACCAACGCCCCCCCCCCCCCCCCCCGCCCACACCCCCCCCACGCCGCCGCGCATACCGCCCCGCGGTCGACGGCGCGGCGGCGCTGGCACCCCTCCCCCCCCCCACGCCACCCCCGTCCCCCCCCCCGTGGACGTTGGGAGCGTGCCGCCGCGGCGCGTGTCGTCGGCGTCCCCCCCCCCCCACCCCCCGCGCGCGTGCCCGTCCGCGCGCGCGCCGCCGCCGCCGTGCGTGCGCGCATTGCCAGCGCCCACGCCCGCCGTCTGGGCCAGGGGGGGGGGGTACCCGCGCCGCCCCGCTGCCGCCGCGCCGCGCCGCTGCCGCCGCGCCGCCGCCGGTCAACGCCGCGGCGATCCCCTCCCCTGCACGCGGCGCCCCTCTTCTCCGGCCGCGCTCTTCGTCCCGGACCCCCCCCCCCCCCCCCCGGTCTCCCCCCCTGGTTGCCGTCGCGGCTGGGGGTCCCCCCCCCCACACGGCGGTTCCGTTCCTTGGCGCCTGGGTTCCCATGGGGATCGACTGGGCGCGGCACCTCGCCGCGACGCACCCCCCGCTCGTCTCCGCGTGGCTCCTCCCGCCCGTCACGCCCGACGTGGACGCTGCCGACGGCGACGATGGCGGCAGCAGCAGCTCCACGAGCAGCGCCGCCTCGGCCGCCGCCGCCGCCGCCGCCGCCGCCGCCGCCGCCGCCGCCGTCGGCCCGTCGTCGGCCGCGCTCGCCGGCGCGTCCGCAGCGTCCCTCGCCGCCGCCGCGGCGCTGTCGTTCAAGGTCGTTGGCACGACCGGCGGGGGAGCCCCGCCGGCCGCCGCGGTGGGGCGCTCCCGCGCCGCGACGGCCGCCGCCGCCGCCGCCGCCGCGGCGGCGGCGGCGGCGGCGGGTGGCGGCGGCGGCGGCGGCGGCGGCGGCGGCGGCGGCGCGGGCGCCTCCCCGCCGCCGACCGGGCGGCCGCCGCCGCGGCGGCCCGGCCCCCGCGCGCGCCCCGCGCACCTGTCGGGCTCGGACGGGCTGTACGTGCCGCACTTTAGTGTGGGCGGCATTACGGGCGGGTGGGTGCTGCTCGCCGACCACGCCGCGTCCATGATGGGGGGGGGGTGGATCTTTGCCACCGCCGACGCTCGCCCGCACGCGCTGACGCGGCCGCCGCCACGCCGGGGGGGCGCCGCCGGCGGCGGCGGCGGCGGCGGCGGCAGCCCGTCACCGCCGCCGCCGCCGCCGCTGCCGCTGCTGCTGCCGGCGGCGGGCGACGCGGCGGTGGCGGCCGACGGCGCGACGGGCTGGGCGTCGCCCCCCCCCAGCAGGGCGCCACCACCGCCGTCGGCCCGCTCGCCCGTCCGCGTCACCACCGCCCGCACCGGCCGGTTTGTGGTGGACGAGCCGGCGGGGACGCTGCTGATTGCAACGACGGTGGTTGCCGACGGGCGGCCCGCGGCGGCGGCCTACACTGGCTGCCGCGTCGTGTGTGCGGTGCGGCGGGTGCCGGGCGGCGGGGGGCGCCAGGAGCGGACGCTCGTCATGCTCGACCCGACCGGCACCCGCACCCTCCACGTCGTTGCGTTTGAAGAGACGCTCGTGGGGGGGGGGGGGGGGGTCCGCGGGGGGGCCTGGCCGGTGGGGGGGGGGGGGGGGGCGCCCCCCGCCGCGCCGCCCCTGTCGGACCTGTCCTCGTGCAGCAGCGCCACCAGCGGCGAGGGCGGCGGCGTGCCCATGGACGTGACCGTCGCGGCGGGCGGCGGCGGCGGCGGCGGCGGCGGCGGCGGCGGCGGCGGCGAGTCGGGCGCCCCCCCCCGTGGCCGCGCCGGGCGGCCAGCAGCAGCGGCACCCCCCCCCCCGCCCCCCCCCAGGCCGTCTCGACGAGCGTCACGGACTTTTCCGGCCTCCCCGCCGTCCTCACCACCTTCTTTTGTGGCACCTACGGCCCCGCCGAGGCGCTCTCCCCTGGCGCCTCGTGCCTGTCGGCGGGCTACCAGTACGTGGCCGCGCCGCTGGCAACGGCGGCGAGCCAGGCGGCGCTCCGCGCGACGCTCTGGCGGCAGCTGCACCTGTCACCGGCGGCGCCGCTGTCGGCGGCCGTGGGGGGGGGGGGGGGGGGGGGGTTGGGGGGGGGGTGTGGCGCCGTGCGGCGGCGTGGGAGGTGGGGGGGGGGGGGGACGCCGCGGGGGGGGGGGGGGGGGGTGGGGGGTGGGGGGGGCGTGTGCGGGCTCGCTGCTGCTGCTCGGCGCGCCGCCGCCGGGCGCGGTGACGGCCGAGACGACGCGGGGCGGTGGTGGCGGTGGTGGCGGCGGCGGCGGTGGTGGCGGTGGCGGCGGCGGCGGCGGCGGCAGCTGTGGCGGCAGCGGCGGTAGCGACGGTGGTGGTGGTGGTGGTGGTGGTGGTGGTGGTGGTGGTGCGGCCGCGGGCGGCGGCCGCGGCGGCGCCGCGGCCGCCGACGCGGCCGCCGCGGCGGACGAGCGGCGGCGGCGGCGGAACCGCGCCGCCGCGACGCGCGCCAATGAGCGGCGCAAGTGGCTGACGGGCGGCCTCGCGCGGACGGCGGGGCGGCTGGCCGAGCTCCGCGCCCGCCACGCGGCGGTGGCGGCGGAGAATGGGGCGCTGCGGCGGCGGGTCGCCGCGGCGGCGCTGCCGCTGCCGGCGGGCGTGCCGCCGGCGGGCGTGCCGGTGGGGGGAGGGGAGGGGGGGGGGGGGGTGGCGGGGTGAATTGGGGGGGAGGGGGGAGGTTGCGGACCCGGCGGGCGGGAGCGCGGCGCGCGCCGGCCGTCGCCGCCGCGGTTCACGGCGGGGCGGGCGGCGGCGGTCGTCGCCGCCGCGGGTGCGCGTCGGCGGGCGGCGGCGGCCGCCCGCCGGCGCGGCCGCCCGCGGCGCGCGGCCGGCAGGCGGGCGGCCGCCCCCGCCCCACGCGGCGGCGGTGTGGGAAGCGAACAAAAAAAAACAAAACAGGGAAGACGGGGATAGTCCAGCTGTGGGGGGTCCGCGCTTTTTTTTTTTTTTTTTTTTTTTCCGCGGCGCGGCCGACCGTGGCTCGCGGTGGTGGTGGTGGTGGTGGTGGTGGTGGCGGTGGGGGTGGTACCGATGCGGGCGTGGGACGCGCGCGCTGCGGCGGCGGCGCGCAGCAACTGCCGCGGGGGGTGCCGGCCGAGAGCGGGGCGGCCGACAGGCGCACGGCGGCCGTGGCGTCCGCCCCACGGGGCAGCCCGCGGCGGCCCCCCTGCTGGTCTGCCGACGCCCGCCGGCGGCCGCCCCGTGCCGCTCACGCGGCGGCCGCGCCGCGGCGGCCGCCGCGCCGCCCGCCGGCCGCCGCGACGCGCGCGGTGCGTGGCGGCGCCAAGAATCATCCATCGGCCCGGCCGTGGCGCCCGTCGCCGCGCTCACCCGGCTCGGTCGTTGCCCGCCCCCGCGGGACATCCGCGCCGCCCGCTTCCCCCCCGAGACGTGCCCGCCCCCCTCTTCCCCCCCCCGGGTACCGCCACACGGGCTCGTGTCACACTCGCCTAGGCTACACACCCTACCGCCCTGCAAAAAAGCCGCGCGGGGGGGACGGCGCAGACGGGCCAGACCATCCTCCCCACCGCCGCCGCCGACACAACCGCCGCAATTCGAGCCGCCCAAAGCCCGTCGCACCCCGCGTCCGACGCCACCCCGCCGTCGCCGTCGTCCCGTCGGCCCAATTCGGCGCGCCCGCCACCGCCGTGGCCGCCGCCGCCCGAGGCGGCGCGGGGGACACCCCCGGCGGCACCCCCACTCGCCGCCATAGCGGGCTCCCCAGAGCGGCACGGCGGCCACGCGGCGGCGGCCACGCCCGTCGCGCGCGGGCGGTGACGGCTGCGCCGCCCGCCCGGCCGCCGCCGCCCGCCGCCCGCCTCGCGCCGACGCCACCGCCGCGGCCAGGAGCGGGCGCGGCCAGTGTGGGCACGGCGGTGGCGGCGGCGGCGGCGGCGGCGGCGGCGGCGGCGGTGGTGGTGGTGGTGGTCGGGTTGGTGGTGGTGGTGGTGGTGGTGGTGGTGGCGGCGGCGGCGGTGGCGCAGCATCGGGCGGGCGGCGTGGCGGCGGCGGCCACGACCCGCCCGGCGGCGGCCGCGGCGATCGTGGTTGGCGGCGGGGCAGCCGCGTGGCGCTCCGGCCGCCCCCCGAATGGGTGCGTGAGCAGCGAGGCGGCGGGCAGCGGGCGGCGCAAGCGGCGGCGACGCCCGGCAACGCGTCGCCGCCGCCGCCGCGACGCACACCGTGTGCCCCCCCCCTGCCCACGGCACACCGCTGACACCATCGCGGCGGCAGAGGCGGCAGGGGCGCCAGCGGGAACAGTCGTCGCCCATTGCGCTGGCAACGGCCGGGCGCCACCCATCGCAGCGGCAAACACGGTGGCCGGGGCGGGTGACGCTTCCCCGCTACACCGCCTCCACGCCCCCGCCCAGCCGCCCGTAGCACCACCACGACCGCGCTGTCACCGTGTACCCGCGCGGTCCTCCACCTCACCTGCCACCCCTCCCCTGCCCTCGCCCGCCTGCCAATACCCACCGGATGCGGAGCCCTCCTCCCCCTACCCCGACCGCGGGACGTCGCTCGTTGCGGCCTCGACCAGAGGGGCGGCCACGGCCGCCTCCGTGGACGCCCGCCAGGCTGGCCGCCGCCGTCGTTGCCGCCGCCGCCGTCGCCGCCGCCGCCGCCGTCGCCGCCGCCGCGACGATGGCGGCTGACGCCGCGGCGGGCGGCTGGCCCGTCGTCATGGCCGCCGCCGCTGCCGCGACGGGGCCCGCGCCAGCGGCGGCGGCGGTGGCAGCGACGACGGCGGCACGGCAGGCGGCGGCCAATGCCGCCTGCCACGACGGCGGCAGCGGATGGGACGACTTCCATGACGGCTGTGGTGGTGGTGGCGGCGGCCGCAGCGGCGGGAGCGACGGGGAGGTCGTCGGCAGCAGCGGCGACGATGGCGGCGGCAGCAGCGGCGGCGACGACGGCATCGACATTGGCGGCAAAGGTGGCGACGGCAGAGGCGTCGGCGTCGACGGCGACAGCGGTGGCAGCCAAAGCCAAGGCAACAACGTCGGTGGCGACCGTCGCCGCGGCACCGGTCGTCGGCGTGCCCCCACCGCCACTCCCGTGTCCGACGCGCCGGGCGGGCCGCCGCGGGCCACGCCAAGGGGGTTGAACCCGCAAGTGCTGCCCGTCCTGGTCGCCGCCATCCACCGGACGGCGATCAAGTACGGGGCCCGCGCGCGCGACGCGGCCGCCCAAGACGCACGGCGGCGGCGGCGGCCGCGGGGCAAGCGGCCGGCCGGGGACCGCCACGACGGCCGCCGCCGGCGGCGCCAACCGACAGACGTCCCGCGGGGTTGACGCGTCGGCACGGCGCCAGCGGCGGGTCGTGGGGGGGGCGCGGGTGCGCTCGAGCGCAAGTCGAGGCGGCGACAGGAGGCGGGGGGGGGGAGAGGGAGGGGTAGGGGGGGGGGGGGGGGGGGGGGTGGAGGGGTTTGGCGGAGAGGCGTGGCACCCCGCGCGGCGGCAGCGACGGCGGCGGCGGCGGCGGCGGAGGCGGCGGCGGCGGCGGCGGCGGCGGCGGCGGCGGCGGCGGCGGCGGCGGCGGCGGCGCCACACGCGCCGCTGCCGACGCCGGGACGGCGGCGCCGCGGCGCGCGCCTAGCCGTACGGCCGCCAGATGGCGACGGTGCCGTCGGCGCCCGCCGAGGCGAGGAGGCGGCCGCTGGGCGACCACGCGACGGCGTGAACGCTGGCAGAGGGGCAGGGCAGGGGAGCCGCGCCGCGCGCCGCGTGGGAGTGGCGGCGGCCGCCGCCCGTCGTCCCGTACGTGCGGAATGGGTAGGGAGGGCACGCGGCGGTGGAGGGAGGGCAGGCGGCGCCTTGGCACCGGCGGGGGGCGTCCGCGACGGGCAGCAGGTGCGGGGCGTGTGAGTGGGGCCTGGACAAACGGGACGGCCGCGCCGCACCGCGACGCGCGCACGGGCAACACCAACACGACACGGCGCGCGCGCCCGCCACCCCCACCGCCACCGCCACCGCCACCGCCACCGCCACCGCCCGCCGCGGTGGCGACGGCGGGGCACCACCGCCACGCGGCCGCGGGGCACCACCGCCGCGCGGCGGCGCGGCGCGACGGCCGGCCGGCGGCCGAGGGGCGGCGGGCGGCGCCCGCCCAGACCACCACCCCCTCCAGTGCCACCGGCCCGCCCCCTCCGCGACCGTTGACCCGACGGCGGGCGGCGCGCCACGCCGCACGCCGCCGCGCCACTCCCCCACCCCCCGCCCCCCCCCCCCCCCCACCACCTCCCACCACCGCACGCACGCCTCCCCCCCCCTCCCCCCGCAACGTACCTCCCCGTATGGTGCACGAGCGACGCGATCTGACACAGCGTCACCCCCCCCCCCCCCCCCCCCCCCCCCCCCCGCCGCCGGCGCACCTGGTACAGCCGCACCTTGCCATCCCAGCACGCCGCGGCGAGGACCCCCCCCCCCCCCACGCGAGGCCACCCACGCCCGCCGCCCGGTGGCGGACGCGGCCGCCGCCCCCCCCCCCCCCCGCCACGGCGGGGGCGACCACCAGCGTCGCGCACGCGCCCGCGGCGGCGAGCCAGCCGCGGCTGGCGGCGAGCGCCAGGACGGGGCCGTCGAGCAGCGGCGCCCGCCCGTCGCCGCCACCCCCACCACCACCACCACCACCACCACCACCACCACCACCACCACCGCCGCCGCCGCCGTTGCCGCCACCGCCGCCGCCGTCGGTGCCGCGGGGGTGGCCGCCGTCGGGAGGGGCGGCCGCCGCGGGCGCGCCAACGTCGACCGCCGGCATGCCGGGACGGAGGAGCACGACGGTGCCGTCTTCAAAGCCCGCGCAGCTGGCTGCCAAGGCGGTGACCATGCCACGCGGCGGTGACGGCGGGACGCGGACGGCGGCGCCGCCGACGGCGAGGCCACACCCGCCGTCGGGTGTTGGGGTGGTGGGGGTAACCACGCCCGCCGCTGCCGCCGCCGGTGCGGCCACCCCCGTCACGGACGGCCAGTAGGCGGGCGTAAAGCCGGGCGTGGGGGGGGGGTGACGTGCACGGGGACGGCGCGCGACAGGGACAGCGCCACCTCTTCATCGTCCTCGTCGTCCTCGTCGTCCTCGTCGGCGCTGTCGTCCGCGTCGTCGCGGTCAGCGCCGACGCCGTCGCCGCCGCCGCCATCGTCACCACCACCGATGCGGCCGGCGGTGGCCACGTCCACCCGCACGACCATCCCCGCCTTGTCCTGCACGACCAGCGTCGCGAGCGGCCGGCGGCGGCCGCCCCCCCCCCCAGTCCCAGTCGCGTCACCGCCGCCGCCGCCGCCGCCGCCAGTCCCCGTCGCGTCACCGCCGCCGCCACCGCCGCCGCCGCCGCCGCCGCCGCCGCCGCCGCCGCCGCCCCCACCGCCCCCCCCACCAGCCGGCAGCGCCCCCGGCGGGAGGGCGGCGATGCCCACGGCGGCGTCGCCGACGGCAGCGTCGACGCTGCCCAGCAGCGCCGTGTGGGCGGCGTGCCACACGCGCAGCGTGCCCACCGCGTCGGCGGTCGCGACGACCGCCGCGCCGTCGGTGGTGGGGTGGGGGAGGAAGGTGACCGCCTGCACCGCGGCGCCCGACGGGGTGCGGAGGACCGTCAGGGGGGGGGGGGGGGGGGCATCGTCGGAGGCGGTGATGCCCCAAGGCGGCGCCGGCAGTGGCAGACGGACAGGGGGAGAGGGGGGGGGGGGGAGCGGGACGTCGGTGGGTGGGCACCGCAGCCGACGGCAGGGCCGAGCGGTGGGCGCGGGGTAGCGCAGCAGTGGCGCCTTGGACGTGTGGCGCGACCGCGCGAAGGACAGGTCAACGTCGACAAACAGGACGAGGTCCAAGGTGGACAACGATCACGACAAAGGGGCGCAGCTTTTCGAAAAGCGCTGTACAATAGTACATCTTGAAAGTGTATCAAAAGGGTACCACTTTTGCGCCCTTGCCAAAGTTCGCAATTGTGATAAAGTGTACTCTGCACTGCAAGTCCTAGTTTGGCAACTTTGGTGATGGCGCCGACGACGTCCGCGATGCCGTGAGCACCTAGAGCCACTTATCGTTTTGGTCGTCGACCTAGGGATCCGTGCCACCCTCCGTGCACGTCACACGCCCCCGCCGACCCGTGTCCCGCTGCCGGTTCCCCCCCACGGCCGCCACCATGACGGACGTGGAGGTGCCGTCCGCGGTGGATCTGGCGCCCGAGCTGGAAAGCTTCCGCCAGAATGCGCGGCACAACGCGACCTCGTCGGTGCTCGTCGTCGACGGGCTGCCCGTGGTGAGCGCGGAGAAGGCGGACAAGCTGCTCGCGGCGCTGTCCAAGATCTTTGCCAAGGTGGGCCAGCTGCGCTACCCGTCTGAGGATGGCGGCGGCGGTGGCGGCGGGGGTGGGCGGCCGCCGATTGTGATCCCGCGGGACGAGGCCGGCACGACGCTCGGCTTTGCGCTCGTCGAGTACGTGGACGCGGAGCAGGCGGCGATCGCGGCGGTGGCGACGAACCGGTTCCAGTTTGGCCGGTCCAACACGTTTGCCGTGATGAACGCGGCGGACGTCCTCCGCATCTGCGCGGTGGCGGACACGTTCACGCCGCCGCCCGAGCCGCCGGTGGCGAACATCGTGGCGGAGAAGCGGATCAACCTCAAGGGGTGGCTGCTGGAGGGGCGCGGGCGCGACCAGTTTGCGGTGCGCCACGGGCTCGAGACGGACGTGATGTGGCACGACCCGGTGCTGCCGATTGAAAAGGTACGGGACGACGCGGGTGGGTGGGTGGGTGGGTGGGTGGGTGGGTAGGGTGGGGTGCGTGGGGCAGCGACTGCTGTGGGGGGTGGGTGGACGAGGGGCGGTGCGGGAAAGAGGCGCGTGGCTGGTGGGGACGAGTGGCCGGCCGTCGGACGGTGGGGGGACCGCCAGTTAGCGGGTGGTGGTGGCTGTGGTGCGACGGCGCGCCGGTGGGGGCGGCGGGGTGGGTGGGTGGGTGGGTGGTGGGGTGGGGTGGGTGTGGGTGCCGCTGTGCGCGCACGGCGGGCGGTGGCGGCTGGCGCCGGCGGCGTGCGGTGCACACGGTGGTGGGGTGCTGGCAGTGTGTCGGGCGGGGGGCGGGGGGGGGACATGCCGGCCGGGGCGTGACGCAGCGAGTGGGCGTGGAGGAGCGTTCCTGCGAGGCAACACCGGTGGGTGGCGTGGGTGTCGGCGTGCGGCGCAGCTGGACGGGGTGGGGGGTGCGGTTGGGCGGTGGTGGTGTCTGGCGCCTCCCCCCCCCCCCTGGACGTGTCGACCGGCCGTCGCGGCGAGTGGCGTCGCGCGCTGGCTGGGCCCGCAGCCGACGCGGTTGTGTGGGGGACGGCGAGGCAGGCACCCCACGGTGGCGGGGGGGGGTGTGGGTCACACTGGTCACCGTGCACCGGCGGGGCGCATGCGAGGCGTGTGGGTGGGACCGTGAACTGACGTGGCTGTTGGTGATGGTTGTGTTGTTGTGGTGGTTATGGTGGCGCGGTGGTTATGGGTGTGGTGGTGGTGGTGGTGGTGGTGGGCTGCTTGCCTGGTGGGTGACGGGGCGAATGGCGGTCATGGTGCGGGCGGGGGCGCGAACGTAGGACTATGGACGTGCCCACTGGACGGACTCGTACGTGGTGTGGTCGCCGCTGGGGTCGTACCTGACGACGTTCCACCTGCAAGGGGTGGCCCTGTGGGGGGGCACCAAGTGGGAGAAGATTGTGCGGTTCGCGCACCCCAACGTGAAGCTGGTGGACTACTCGCCCAACGAAAAGTACCTGGTGACGTACAACGGGCTGGAGCCGGAGCGGGACGACCCGGCGGACCCCAAGGCGGTGATTGTGTGGGAGATTGCGACGGGGATGAAGCTGCGGTCGTTTGTGGGGCCGCCCGTCATGCCGGACGAGCCGCTGCCGTGGCCGCTATTCCGGTGGTCGTACGACGATGGGTACGTGGCGCGGATGGGCAAGGACCTGATCTCGGTGTACGAGATGCCGAGCGTGGGGCTGCTGGACAAGAAGTCGATCAAAGTGCCGGGGGTGCGGGACTTTGCGTGGTCACCGACGGACAACTACCTGGTGTACTGGACGCCCGAGCACGACGAGGCGCCTGCGCGGGTGTGCCTGATGGAGCTGCCGTCGCGGGAGGAGCTGCGGCAGAAGGCGCTGTACGCGGTGGCGGACATCAAGCTGCACTGGCAGCAGGAGGGGAACTTTTTGTGCTGCAAGATTGACCGGTTCACGAAGAGCCGCAAGGGGCAGTTTACGAACTTTGAGCTGTTCCGGGTGAAGGCCAAGAACATCCCGATTGAGATTGTGGAGTACAAGGAGAAGGACGACGTGCAGGCGTTTGCGTGGGAGCCCAAGGGGGTGCGGTTCGCGGTGATCCACCGGGACACGCCTGGGAGCGGGAGCGTGTCGTTCTTTTCGATGGAGGGGAAGAGCGGGACGCTCAAGCCGCTGTTCACGGTGGAGGGGAAGACGTGCAACCAGCTGCACTGGTCGCCGCAAGGGAACTTTATCGTGCTCGCGACGCTGGCGGCGCAGGCGGGGGCGCTGGAGTTTTACAATGCGAATGACCAGGAGTTGCTGGGGACGGGCGAGCACTATATGTGCACGGACCTGGCGTGGGACCCGACGGGGCGGTTCCTGACATCGTCGGTGTCGTTTTGGCGGAACAAGATGGAGAACGGGTTCAGCATCTGGACGTTTAACGGGAAGGAGCTGACGCACGAGTCGCGGGACGAGCTGTACCAGTTTGTGTGGCGGCCACGGCCCAAGAGCCTGCTGGACGCGGCGGCGCAGAAGAAGGTGAAGAAGGAGCTGCGGTCGTACCGGGAGCGGTACGAGAAGGAGGATGACGAGCTGCGGGCGTCGCGGGCGAGCCGCAAGGCGGCTAGCCGCAAGGCGCTGCGGGACGCGTGGCAGGCGTACCTGGACGAGTGCGAGGCGCGGCGGGTGGAGGAGGCGGCGCAGCGGCGCGAGGCAAGAGGGGGCATTGAGTCGGACAATGAGGATGACTATGAGGTCATCCAGGAGGACGTGACGGACGTGATTGACATCCAACAAGAGGTGGACACGTCACGGAAGATGCTGAACAGCGAAGACGAGCGGGACTAGAGGGAAGAAGGGCGCGCTTGCATGCTTTTGAGTAAGAAAGGGACTGGCGCTGTTATTGTCCGCCAGCGTTTCATATGGACATGTATTGATGCAAGAGCTCAGTACGTGTTCAGCGGGGTGCTCAGTTGTGAGTGCCGCTTCGACTTGCTCTACTGGCATGCTCTGGTTACCAAACTTGGGACGCCCGGTGTGTATCAGCACAATCTTTCCGTAGGTCGCCGCGCGGCGAGCATGATGTCGGTCGTAGATGGCGCCCACGCCGTCCCCTTCCGAGGCGGCCACGCTGTTCCCTTCCAGAGGCGGCCTCATCGTCCCCTCCAGTGGCACTCACGCAGTCGCATCCCCCTCCCGGTGCCGCCTCAATCCTAGCTTTTGACATCCAGTCGAGACCCCGTCTCCTCGCGTCACCGCATGCCACGCCTTGTGCGCGCTGAGAGCGGCGGCTACGGGGTGGCCTGCAACAAGACCAACCGCGGCGGCAGCCACGCAAGCAGAAACTGCAGTGCAGCAGACACAAGCGGAGCGTGTGACAACATGGAGCTGACTCTGTTCACCACAGAGGATGAAAGGCCAGCGAGTGATATTCCTGCTATGGTACACGTCCTCTATCACGTAGCCGCGCTGAAGTGCGATGTCGACGCCCATATGAAACGCTGGCGGACAAAAACAGCGCCAGTCCCTTTCTTACTCAAAAGCATGCAAGCGCGCCCTTCTTCCCTCTAGTCCCGCTCGTCTTCGCTGTTCAGCATCTTCCGTGACGTGTCCACCTCTTGTTGGATGTCAATCACGTCCGTCACGTCCTCCTGGATGACCTCATAGTCATCCTCATTGTCCGACTCAATGCCCCCTCTTGCCTCGCGCCGCTGCGCCGCCTCCTCCACCCGCCGCGCCTCGCACTCGTCCAGGTACGCCTGCCACGCGTCCCGCAGCGCCTTGCGGCTAGCCGCCTTGCGGCTCGCCCGCGACGCCCGCAGCTCGTCATCCTCCTTCTCGTACCGCTCCCGGTACGACCGCAGCTCCTTCTTCACCTTCTTCTGCGCCGCCGCGTCCAGCAGGCTCTTGGGCCGTGGCCGCCACACAAACTGGTACAGCTCGTCCCGCGACTCGTGCGTCAGCTCCTTCCCGTTAAACGTCCAGATGCTGAACCCGTTCTCCATCTTGTTCCGCCAAAACGACACCGACGATGTCAGGAACCGCCCCGTCGGGTCCCACGCCAGGTCCGTGCACATATAGTGCTCGCCCGTCCCCAGCAACTCCTGGTCATTCGCATTGTAAAACTCCAGCGCCCCCGCCTGCGCCGCCAGCGTCGCGAGCACGATAAAGTTCCCTTGCGGCGACCAGTGCAGCTGGTTGCACGTCTTCCCCTCCACCGTGAACAGCGGCTTGAGCGTCCCGCTCTTCCCCTCCATCGAAAAGAACGACACGCTCCCGCTCCCAGGCGTGTCCCGGTGGATCACCGCGAACCGCACCCCCTTGGGCTCCCACGCAAACGCCTGCACGTCGTCCTTCTCCTTGTACTCCACAATCTCAATCGGGATGTTCTTGGCCTTCACCCGGAACAGCTCAAAGTTCGTAAACTGCCCCTTGCGGCTCTTCGTGAACCGGTCAATCTTGCAGCACAAAAAGTTCCCCTCCTGCTGCCAGTGCAGCTTGATGTCCGCCACCGCGTACAGCGCCTTCTGCCGCAGCTCCTCCCGCGACGGCAGCTCCATCAGGCACACCCGCGCAGGCGCCTCGTCGTGCTCGGGCGTCCAGTACACCAGGTAGTTGTCCGTCGGTGACCACGCAAAGTCCCGCACCCCCGGCACTTTGATCGACTTCTTGTCCAGCAGCCCCACGCTCGGCATCTCGTACACCGAGATCAGGTCCTTGCCCATCCGCGCCACGTACCCATCGTCGTACGACCACCGGAATAGCGGCCACGGCAGCGGCTCGTCCGGCATGACGGGCGGCCCCACAAACGACCGCAGCTTCATCCCCGTCGCAATCTCCCACACAATCACCGCCTTGGGGTCCGCCGGGTCGTCCCGCTCCGGCTCCAGCCCGTTGTACGTCACCAGGTACTTTTCGTTGGGCGAGTAGTCCACCAGCTTCACGTTGGGGTGCGCGAACCGCACAATCTTCTCCCACTTGGTGCCCCCCCACAGGGCCACCCCTTGCAGGTGGAACGTCGTCAGGTACGACCCCAGCGGCGACCACACCACGTACGAGTCCGTCCAGTGGGCACGTCCATAGTCCTACGTTCGCGCCCCCGCCCGCACCATGACCGCCATTCGCCCCGTCACCCACCAGGCAAGCAGCCCACCACCACCACCACCACCACCACACCCATAACCACCGCGCCACCATAACCACCACAACAACACAACCATCACCAACAGCCACGTCAGTTCACGGTCCCACCCACACGCCTCGCATGCGCCCCGCCGGTGCACGGTGACCAGTGTGACCCACACCCCCCCCCGCCACCGTGGGGTGCCTGCCTCGCCGTCCCCCACACAACCGCGTCGGCTGCGGGCCCAGCCAGCGCGCGACGCCACTCGCCGCGACGGCCGGTCGACACGTCCAGGGGGGGGGGGAGGCGCCAGACACCACCACCGCCCAACCGCACCCCCCACCCCGTCCAGCTGCGCCGCACGCCGACACCCACGCCACCCACCGGTGTTGCCTCGCAGGAACGCTCCTCCACGCCCACTCGCTGCGTCACGCCCCGGCCGGCATGTCCCCCCCCCCGCCCCCCGCCCGACACGCTGCCAGCACCCCACCACCGTGTGCACCGCACGCCGCCGGCGCCAGCCGCCACCGCCCGCCGTGCGCGCACAGCGGCACCCACACCCACCGCACCCCACCACCCACCCACCCACCCACCCCGCCGCCCCCACCGGCGCGCCGTCGCACCACAGCCACCACCACCCGCTAACTGGCGGTCCCCCCACCGTCCAACGGCCGGCCACTCGTCCCCACCAGCCACGCGTCTCTTTCCCGCACCGCCCCTCGTCCACCCACCCCCCACAGCAGTCGCTGCCCCACGCACCCCACCCTACCCACCCACCCACCCACCCACCCACCCACCCGCGTCGTCCCGTACCTTTTCAATCGGCAGCACCGGGTCGTGCCACATCACGTCCGTCTCGAGCCCGTGGCGCACCGCAAACTGGTCGCGCCCGCGCCCCTCCAGCAGCCACCCCTTGAGGTTGATCCGCTTCTCCGCCACGATGTTCGCCACCGGCGGCTCGGGCGGCGGCGTGAACGTGTCCGCCACCGCGCAGATGCGGAGGACGTCCGCCGCGTTCATCACGGCAAACGTGTTGGACCGGCCAAACTGGAACCGGTTCGTCGCCACCGCCGCGATCGCCGCCTGCTCCGCGTCCACGTACTCGACGAGCGCAAAGCCGAGCGTCGTGCCGGCCTCGTCCCGCGGGATCACAATCGGCGGCCGCCCACCCCCGCCGCCACCGCCGCCGCCATCCTCAGACGGGTAGCGCAGCTGGCCCACCTTGGCAAAGATCTTGGACAGCGCCGCGAGCAGCTTGTCCGCCTTCTCCGCGCTCACCACGGGCAGCCCGTCGACGACGAGCACCGACGAGGTCGCGTTGTGCCGCGCATTCTGGCGGAAGCTTTCCAGCTCGGGCGCCAGATCCACCGCGGACGGCACCTCCACGTCCGTCATGGTGGCGGCCGTGCGGGCACCTCGCCGGGACGAACCTGTCGCTGCGCGGGGTTTCGTCTATAGTTTGCTCTGGTCGTGGACGTGGCAACGAAGCTGCACCCTGTCGTCTATGCATGGGATCGTGGACGTCGAATGGAACAGATACCTGTGGTATTGGGTGCTACTTGAAGAAAGACGGACACTCGTGTTCATACCTGTGCAACGAAAGCAGGGTTGACCGAAATAGACAGCGAATAATTGGTTACCTGTATGTTTCGCTGGAGAATTCGATAGTTCGGACGTGTTGTGCCATGTCACCACCTCCAGTCAGACGGACTTAGAGAATTCTATTTTGTGGCCCCCCACCTGTCTTTCCGGCCAAAGCAACCACCACTCCCCCGATTGGGCGGCTGCGCCCAGCAACGTCACCAGGACGGTGCGCGCACCCCCCCCCACCTCCCGACCTCTCTCGCCGCTCTCCGCCCCCCCCGTGCAGCCGCCTCTCGCCAACGCCCCCCCTCGCCCCCCCAAACTTCCACGCAACCCCCCTCCGCCGCTGCCGCCGCCGCCGCCCACACGCGGGGGGGGTGTGTGGTGCACGTCGCGAGCGGTGCGCTGCTGGCCGACCCCCTCCCCCCCCCGAACCCCGCTCCTCCCCTCCTCCCCCCGCCACGCCCCCCCCCCCCCCTCCACTCGAGGCGTGGTGTGCCGTTGCGCGCCGCGTGGCCACCGCGGACGCCTCCTCGCTGCGGCCGCCGCGGCGACGGTGGCGAGGACTGGCACGCGGCGCGTCGCCGCTTTCCCATCACCTCCACCCGCTCCCTACCCCCTCCGCCCCCCCCCTCCCGCCCCCGTGCCGGGCCACGGTGGCGGCGGTCGCGTCGCTGCCGTCGGCTGCCGCCCCCCCCCCGCGGGTCGCGGCCTCGCCACTGCCCTGGGGGGGTGGGTGCGTCATCGCCGCCGCCGCCACCTCCCCCACCGCCGCCACCTCCACCACCGCCGCGACTGTCGCGGCCGCGGCCGCTGCCGCGTCCCGTCGTTGCTACCGCTGCCGCTGCGCCCGTCTTGAACGCAACCACCGCCGGCGGGCTAGGGTGGCGTGCGTGGTGTGAGGCCGCCGCGGCGCTGCCACCTCACCGTGGGCCCCGGTGCTATATCCCCGGGCCTCACTCTATTGTTTTCTATTTTTTTGGTTTTATTTTTTTCTTCCACCCCCGCGCCCCTCTTGCGCGACACCCCCTCGCCGCCCTCTCGCTGCTCCCCGCCATGACGCTGCCGCGTCACGCCTGTCGCCGTGCGGCGGGCGGCGGCGTCGCGGCGGACCTGGACCGCGTCCGCCGGCGTGTCGCGCGGCGGGCGCGAAGTTTTGCGCGCCGCGCCGCGGCGGTGGCCGACGGGGAGGCGGGCGCGCCGGGGGGGGGTGACTGGAGTGACGCCAGCTCCGTCGAGTCGCTCGACTTGTCGCTAGGGGATGAGGGAGTTGGCCTGGGTGCCGAAGGGATGAGTGATGCCGGCGGCGGCGGCGGCGGCGGCGGTGGTGGCGGTGGCGGTGGGAACGGTGGCGGCGGCGGCGGCGGCGGCGGCGGTGGTGGTGGGGGCGGCGGTGGCGGTGGTGGGGGCGTCGTCCCCGCTGTGGTAGCAGACGTTGCCGCTGACGTGGACGTGGCCACGGTGATGGCGGTGGCGGTGGAGGCGGTGGAGCTCCCCCCTGTTGAACTGTGGGGAGGGGGGGAGGAGGGGGGGGGGGTGCTGTCCCTGCCACCGCCCTCCCCGCCGTCGCCAATGGTGCGCACGCCGTCGCTGTCGCCGCCGCCACCACTGGGGCGGGCGGGACGGGATCCCGCTGCCACCAGGGGTACTCCCGCCACCTCCTGGGGCAGTGGCGCGCCGCGGGGAAACCCTCGCCGTGGTGGCGGTGGCGGTGGTGGCGGCTTCGGCGGCGGCGGCGGTGGCGGCGGCACGCTGCGGTCGGGGGGAACCACCACCTCCCGTCACCGGACGGGCAGCGGCATTGGCGGCGGTTTTGGACGTGTGGGTGGCGGAGGTGGAGGTGGCGGGGGTGGGGGTGGGGGTGGGGGTGGGGGTGGGCGCCCCCCCCGCCGGGGCGCCATCAGCGCCGCGCGCTTGCTGCTGCTCTTTCCTCCTGGAAAGGCGGCGCTCGCGTCGGTGGTGGTGGAGGGCATCCCGGACCCCGAGGAACTCGACGCGGGCGGCGCGGTGGCGGTGGGGGAGGTGGAGAACGACTCAAGCATGCTCGAGGCCCTCGATGCGGAGGCGGACGGGCGCTTCCCTAACGCAGTGCGCGTGCTCCAAGATGAGGACGTGGATGACGAGGAGGAGGAAGATGGGGCGGGCGGCCTTGGGGGGGGGGCGTCGTCGTCTGTGACGTCGGCGGCGGTTGCGGGCGCGGGCGCGGGAGGGGAGGGCGGCACGGTAGGGCGCACCCACCCCCTGGCCATGCCTGCAGAGGTGGTGGAGGTGAGGGAACTAGGGGCGCTGCTGGTGGCAGCGCCCCCACTGCGGAGGGCGTTATGACCCACCTGCCGTTGGGGGGGCAGGGAGAGCGAGACACGGCTAGCGGGGGGGGTCGCTTGCGGTCTGGCACGCCACGCCATGGCGGGGTGGGTGCCGGTGGTCAGTGTCAAGGTGCGCGGGGCGGCGGGCCGCTGTGCGGTGGTCTGCCTGGTCAGCGTCCTGTTGCTCTTTTTTTCCTTCTCTTCTTGTTCATGCTGGAGGTTGGGAGGGTGCGGGTGCCGGCATTGAGCGTGTGCGTTGTCGGCGTGTAGCCGTTGCGTTGCGTATTAGGGAGGGGTCTACGGATGCTGGTGCGTTGCGCGACGCCCCTGCTGATAGATCCCCGGTGTGGATGGCTTCCCGCCCATGCGGGTGGGACTGCCGTTGTGAGGGAGACTATTCCTCCAAGCTCATCCCCATGAGGACCACTCGGAGCGTGTGACACCTGCCCCCGCCCATCTTTGTCAGCAGAAGAGAAACCGAGCGTGTGTCCTTAATCCATCTGTGCAGTACCGTCTATTGTCGTTCCAGCCGCAAGAAGCCACGGTACAGAGCACTGGAAAAAAACAAGGTGGGCGGAAAGAACTGCGGCAGATATTGCAGCTCCGCGCTGCCCACGTCGGCAGGCAGCTCGATGCTGAAGAATAGGTGGACGGGAACTACACCCTTCCCCTCGGGCGCCCACAAAGCCCCCCAAGCTTGCAGATGCGCGATACAGCGTGCCCAAGGAGCCCACGCCCCTGGCCAGCGCCGTCCCCGAATCGCAAGAAGAGCAGTTCTACTACAAGTGTGGACGCCCCCGCTCCATGACTACGCGACGATGACGCACTTAGCGCCCGCGGGCAAGCGCCCTCTCAATCTCCGAGAACTGCTGCGACAGGCGCTTCTTCCGCTTCTCCGGCACCGGGTAGGCCGCCCCATACGACGCGTAGTGACCCGACAGGGTGTTGATGGCCGTGTAGAGGGTGGAAAAGGACGCCGAGCCGCTCACCTTGCTGTTGCGGCGGTACAGTGCAACAAAGTCATTCATCTGCTTGCGCGACTTGTTGACCGTATCCGCCATGCCGGGGGTGCCGCGCGCCAGGCTAGTCACGGCCTTGAGGTTGTTCAGCATCACCTTGGCGTCTGGGGATGGGTCGAGAAATGCAGGGAGAGGGAGGACACAGCCAAAAGAACAGCCGCCGCAACATCGTCCCAAGGCGGGACAAAGCGTCACAAAAGTACAGCAAATCACTGTCAGAAAACGCGATGCGTACAGGGTCATGTATAGGAGCAAACAACGGTGCCACTGCCCAGCTCGGCAACAGCAGCCAAGCCTCCCTCCATGCACCCATTCGGCACGCGTTGATCATCCAACGTCGGCCGCTGCAAGCCCCCAGGCCTGCCTCAAACCCACTCGAGCAGGGGGTAAACAACCACCTGGAACACCGCTCTACATGCGTGCCCCTCCCAATCCCCGCCCCTCCCCCACCCACCAACCTACCCGTAGTGTAGTCCCCAGTAATGGAAAAGTCTGTAGCGACAAACGCCGGCGGGGCTGGCGCCGGCGCGGGCGCCGCAGACTTGACCGCCTCCACGGCCTTTGCGGGCGCTTCAGCCACCGTCTCCACCGCCTTTTGGGGGGCTTCAGCCACCGTCTCCACTGCCTTCTTGGGCACCTCAGGCACTGCCTCCGCCACCTTCTTGGGCACGTCAGGCACCGCCTCCGCCGCCTTCTTGGGCGCTTCTGCCACCGCCTCCGCCACCTTCTTGGGCGCCTCAGGCGCCGCCTCCGCCACCTTGGCGGGCGCATCCGCCACCGCCTCCGCCGCCTTCTTGGGCGCTTCTGCCACCGCCTCCGCCGCCTTCTTAGGCGCCTCAGGCGCCGCCTCCGCCGCCTTCTTGGGCGCTTCTGCCACCGCCTCCGCCACCTTCTTGGGCGCCTCAGGCGCCGCCTCCGCCACCTTGGCGGGCGCATCCGCCACCGCCTCTGCCGCTTTCTTGGGCGCTTCCGCCACCGCCTCCGCCGCCTTCTTGGGCGCCTCTGGCACCGCCTCCGCCACCTTTGCGGGAGCTTCCGCCACCGCCGACGCAGCAGACGAGACCGCAGACGCGGCCGCCGAGGTCGCCTCCTCGACCACCTTGGGCGCCTCGGTGACGGCCGCCTCGTCAGCCCACGAGGCCGGCACCACCGCGGCGGCGGCGGCTGCGGCGGCCAATCCCAGCATCCCACGGCGGCTGACCGGGGCAACCCCCATCGTCACCACCCCCGACCGGGCGGTGGTGGCGGGTCGGGCAGCGCGCGCGCGGGGCAGCGCCGCGGGCGCGCCGACGAAGGCCACCATGACGGCGGGGTGGTGGGAGGTGCCGGGGGATGAGGGGGAGGAGGAGAAAAACGGCAGTGGGGATCGAGGGTCTTGGTGGGGGATACCACGGGCCGACGGGCTGGTGGGGATGGGGGCGATGGTGGATAGCGGGTCGCGGTGGGGCCGTGGAGGCGATGTTGACCACAGCAACGTGTGGGGTGCGGGGACACCCGCCGGTGGCGCATCCGAGCGACAGACCCGTTCCAGCGAGATTGGAGGGGTGAGATCGGCGCAGGACAGGTCCGCCTGAAAAAGGAAATGAACCATCCGAAACAAGAGCGTTCGATACCGGCTCGAGCAATCAACGCAGAGCTTCAATCGACGAAATCGACACTAACTAACAACAATCGGTGTTTAATCACAATTCGGGTAAATCATCGAACAATTCTGGTGGTGGTCCGCCAAAAGCAAATTCTGTGAGAATAACAGACAGCAACAGCTGAGAAGAACATCCTCTCTCTGATGCTGCGAGGATGAAGAGGTCACCGTACTGGGCGGATGCCCCCGTTCAGATGTCGACTCTCTGTGACGTACGTCTGACTCACTTGTAGGGCTTGACTGAATGGCCATGTCCTTTACAGGTCTTTCTGTCTCAGGGAGGCCATCTGCCTGTAGGACCACACTATGACCGCTCACCTGCCGTGGAGGCTCATTCAGTACCGGCGCCACAAGTGCAATGCTCGTATTCGCAGACACTTCGACTCCCCGCTCCTCTGAGAGAACAATCAGTCGACCCGTTGTCGCTGTTACAAGTGTGTGCACACCAGGGGCCAGCAGCAAGTCCACAGGCCTTCGTGGTGCATTTACTGCTACGTGAAGCTTGAACACTTGCGAGCATTCGAAGAAATCAACTATACGCACAGTACTTGAGAGAAGCCAGCGTCCAAGCCCTTCACCGTCCGCAACTGAGCATCTAAACCATTTGTCTCAAGTCCTCCGGCCGCCGCGCGTGCCGCGAGCTAGAGAAAAGACAGAGGTGACGGTCTTCCCGAGAGATCCGGTGGCGGCTCGGCCCGTGCGATGATGCAGCCCGGCAGGTCAGCCCGCTGGTTGTGTGGATGGGGACGCGGCGCTTTGCGCGCTCCGCCCACGCGCCGCCGCGGCGCCGACCCGACCGTATGCTACGACAAAGGTATCCGCGCTCCGTCGGCGGATCGTGCGGGGCGTGCTACTCGTCCAGCCCCCCCCACGGATCCTCCAATGCCGGCCTGATTTACAGCTCATCGCCGCCTCCCCGCTGGTTGCCGCCCCGGGACACGCACCACGCACCGGCCAGCCGCCCGATCGCGCCGTCTCCCCGACACGCACCTCGCACATATCACTCTCTTCCCCCCTCCCGAACCCCCCCCCGCCCTCTCTGTCTGTCCAACCGCTGTCTGTGTGAGCGCGCATGGAACTAATCAGCCATGTGTGGCTGTTGGCTATCCCATCTGGATGCCGTGTGGTTTGATTAGCGGGAGCCTCGGGGAGACTTTCTCCAGGACGCGCTCCTTCGAGGGCTACTCACTGTTCGCCTCCCGCCCGCCCACCGCGACAGCGCCACGGTGGCAGCCCCGCCCACTGCGCGGCGGACCGTTAAGGTGACGTCGGGGCTCTGGTTTGCACCACCCGGCGCCCAGTTTGCACCCTCTTTGGTGGTCCAAGCGGTGTCACCCGCAGCCGAGTGACGGCCAATTCGATGTTACCCCCTCTCGCACCCCGTGCCGCTTCTCGTGCCACGCCAACGGGGCCCCACCAGACCCGCAACCGCCACAAAAAGATCCGCGGGTCGGGGGCGGATTGCCGGTTGATCCGCGGCGGCGGCGCGGCGGCGCCGACGACAGCGGCAGCGTCCGCGCACGCGACGACGCGCGGCACGCCCCCCCCACCCGCCGCGGACCCGCCAGTGCGCCGGCTCCGCACACGTGAGTCCGATTCGCGGGCCCGCCGTTGAGGACACAGCCGAGACGGCCCTCACCGCTGCCTGCGTGGGCGGTGGCCGCGGTTGCCGCTGAGAGGCCGCCGCGGCGAGGTGGGGACGTCGACAATGCCGGATAAGAACAATAGGGCATGGTCATGGCCGTGCGTGGCGCACCGATTGGGCGGGGGGGGTGCATCGGCGCCCCCCCCGGTCTTCAACACAAGAGTTGTGGCCGCTGCGCAGTGGTGCTCTTCGCAGGATCCATGACCAGCTTGTTTTTCCTTATAAAAGCTTGTTGAGAACCTGTCACGCACTTTTCACGACGCTCCGGCGGCACCAGATTGAATATCGCTCGAATCTCGCACTTAATAGGCGTATAAGTTTGACAAAGTGCGTCCCGGGAAGGGATATCCTGCGCTAATAGGCAGCCATGCAATACATATACAGTTCTACAATTTCCTTCAGAATTACCCATCAGTGCGTTGAACGTGTTCCAAGTGGGGGCCTGACGGAGATGCGCTCGCCCCCCCGCTCGTGCAGCCACGAGCGCCTCATCGATCCAATCCATTGGCCGTCTCTCTCTTACATGCCGGGCGTGATCCGCTACACGGGCGAGCAAGCCGATGAAAGGTTGGGGGGGGGGAGGCTGGGCGGGACGAAGGGGGGGAAGGGGGGGGGGGGATTGGGAATCATGGAGCACAGTGCGGGAATGAAGCACCTTCACGACAGTAGTGACGAAGGCTCTATCTGGGGACTGAACGGGAAGCTACTAAAACATACTCTGGCACTTGTGATGTTATAGATACAGATCCATGACGACAGCAGGTTGAGAAGAGGTTCGGGTGTACAGCTCGACAGAAGAGCGGGCGGCCGGGTGATGTGCGCGACACAGTGAGGTGCGGTGCGGGGGCGAAGAGATGACGGGGGGGAAGGGGGAAGGGAGGGGTGAGGAGGGGGAAGGGCGGGGGTTATTGAATGAAGACACCAAGAGGAGGCAGCGCAAGCGGCTGGGTCAAGCGCGTTGAACGGCCGTCCGGCACTGTTCGGCACTGAGGCACGTTGTCGCTGCTCGGCACTTCAGCGCGTGGTCGCTGAGGCAGTCGAGTGAGACTCGGGCTCCTCGGCTGTGGCGTGTGTGTGTTGGCTCCCGTGTAATGTCTCGGATAGTTGCCGCTTTCAATTCATATGCACTCCGTGACGGAAGCTCAGAGGCGGCGATGGTGAGGCGTTGCAAGTCTCATCAGATGCCAAAGTCTGCTCGGCAAGCCCATCAAAGACCACAACCAAAGCTATGTGGCCGCCTTTTTCGGATATATTTCCTCTTAGTACGCATCAAAGAGCCCTAATGGGCGGCTGCGACCGCGGCGCTGTCTCGGCAAAGGCCTTGTTGACGATTAGTAGACCCTTGTGATGATCGTATCCCTGTTTCACAACTTTTTTATATGCCCAGGTACGCGGCGCTTCTCTCGTCATACCATCAGACCCGTGTTCTGTCGGGGCTTCGTACAACCAATAAAGGCTATGGCCTTCTGACCGTGGCCCTGACGGGGGTGGGAGGGGGGTTTCAGGGGGCTACTTACAAGGTCTCGACAAGCCCGTGACAAGAACAAGCTTGTCATGGATCCGGCGTTTGTGAGCACTGCGCCGGTTGCGTGGGGTGCGGCGGCCGTCTCTCCCCAGCTGGCGGTGGCAATGGCGGTCTCGGCATACCGCTGCCGCGCGGCCCGGCGCCGCGTGCGGGGTGGGGCGGTCCCGGGGCTGGTGGCGCCCCTTCGTTCATCCCCGAGGGGAGGCGGCTGTAACCTCCCCCCCCCCCTCTCTACGCCACGAGGACCACTATTCTCAGCCGATGGCCCCCCGAGGGGGCGGGACACAGGTGAAAGGGGCACCATACGCCCGGGAATGCCCACCGTCCTTACCGGCAGTCGTCAGGCGACCACCGCCAGCGGCCGTGGGGGCATCTTGAGCGGCCGCGACAGCCGCTGCCAGCGGCTGTGGTGTGTAATGGGCGGCAAGGTGTGGGAGACCGGCAGGCCGGCACCATGGTGGTGCACGCCACCATTCCCCCCCCCCCCCCCCCCCCCCCCGTGCGCCACCTGACCGCTGCTGGCCGTCCGTCTTTGCAGCGGCGACGCCCAAGGAGGGACCAGAGGGGGGGGGGGCTGCATCGCCACCGCCCCCGCGCGTGCGGCAGTGGCGAGCGGGTTCGCGGGCGGCCGCCGCGGGGCCACCCACGCCGACCGCACGGGTGAGACACCGCCGCCAATAGGGCCCCAGAGGACGGGCCGGCGCGGATTCTCCCTGAGCGGAGTGCCGGCGGCGGCCACAGGCAGCGCGGCCACCTTCCCGCCTGCTTACGGTCGCCGCCCATATAAACCGCTGACGACGGTATCTGCATTTAACACGACTGCTCATATACGTACGACGAGGGCGTTGGAGAAGAGCTGGAGTACACCACGTCCTGTCTCCAGACACCCTCTCCACCCTGGTCCCCCCCCCCCGCTCCGTTTTGCAGTCATGGCGCGCATCACCGCCGTCCTGCTCGGCACGGTCGCCGCCAGCATGGCGGCGGCCGTCTCGGCGGTAAAGCTCCCGCAGGCGGCGGGGCGCACGTTTTATGGGTCGGGCGGCGCCACCACCAGCACCACCGGCCAGCAGGTGGTGTTTGTGACGAGCCCGGGCTCGACGACGACGACGACGACGGTGGTAGTGTCGGGGGGTGCCTCGGGTGGCTCGACCGTCGTCCACGGCGCGCCCGTGATTGTCGGTAAGCCCGTCATCCACGGCCCGCCGTCGCCGCCAATCGTCGTCATCACGCCATCACCGACGCTGCCCGTTGTGATCATCGAGCCAACTCCGACGCTGCCGGTGGTGGTCCTACCTGAGACCACCACCGCGCCAACGGCGGCACCAACGGCGGCACCGACAGCGGCACCGACTGCGGCGCCCACGGCGGCTCCGACGGCGGCTCCGACGGCGGCTCCGACTGCGGCACCGACGGCGGCACCGACGGCAGCGCCGACTGCGGCACCAACGGCGGCGCCGACTGCGGCACCAACGGCGGCGCCGACTGCGGCACCAACGGCAGCGCCGACTGCGGCACCAACGGCAGCGCCGACTGCGGCACCAACGGCAGCGCCGACTGCGGCGCCCACGGCGGCACCAACGGCGGCGCCCACGGCGGCACCGACGGCGGCACCGACGGCGGCACCGACGGCGGCTCCGACGGCGGCGCCGACGGCGGCGCCAACGGCCACCCCGGCGGTCGGCCCAACGTCTGGGGCGACGCCTGGCTGCGTGCCCCAAAAGAAGAATGGCGTCGACTGCACGTGCGTCAACGGCGCGCTGACGTGCCCGCCGGTGTCGCCCGTTGACATTGATGTGGTACCCGGTAAGTCGTCCAGCGGCAGCGGCGGGGACGGCGGTGATAAGGACGAGGTTGAAATGACCACCCCGCCCTCGTCGGGGTGCAAGCCCGCCACCGTCAATGGCGTCTCGTGCACGTGCATCAGCGGCGTCTTGACGTGCCCGACGCCCGCGCCTACCCCGGAGGAGGTTGAGATGACGTCGGCGCCGACGGCGGCGGCCACGTCGAGCGCGCCGCCGCCGATGGCGACGACCAAGCCGGTGCTGTCGCCCGTCGTGACGCCTGCGCCTCAGCCATCGCCGTGCGTGCCGGCCGAGCGGGACGGCGTGACGTGCCCGTGTGTGAATGGTGCCATCCAGTGCCCGCCGCCGGCGACGATGCCGGCGCAGGCGACGGCGACGGCGAGCGCGCCGGCTGCCACCACGACCGCGAAGCCGTCGACCATGCCGACGGCCGCTGCCACCGCTAAGCCGACGCCCAAGCCGACGACCAAGCCGACGCCCAAGCCGACGACCAAGCCGACGCCCAAGCCGACGACCAAGCCGACGACCAAGCCGGCGACCAAGCCGGCGGCTACTGCCAAGCCATCCACCAAGGCGATGGCCATGATGAAGTGCGCCCAGTCGTGCAAGGACGTCAAGCTGACGTCGGTCATGGCGTGCGCCAAGGCCAAGGCCAATATCTGCACATCTTCCCGGACGTTTGGCTCGGGCACCCCCGCCGTGGGCGTGACGGTTGTGTCGGTTGTCGCGCACGGGCGGGTCATGTCAAAGGGCGAGCCCATCATCGTGGCCGTCTCGTGTGCGGATGTGGTGCCGGTGAGCGGCGGCGCGGCGGGACAGTGCCGTGCCACCACCACGCAGCGCGTGTGCACGCCGTTCATGTGTGCGGTGCCGGCGGCGGCGACGCCGGCCGTGTCGGACGCGGTCGTCATCAAGCAGGTGGAGGCGGCGATTGCGGGCGGGCCGATGCCGCCCATGTCCGTGCGCGTTGCCTAGGTGGCCCCGGTGGGGGGTCAGAGCAGGGGAGCAGATGTCGCGCGACGCTGTCTTCTCGCTTCTTCCTTCCCACTCCCAGGACCGCGTGTGGTCTGTGTAACACTTGTCCTGTCCTACTGATTTTTGACTGTGACCTCGAACGTGTACGATCCCTTTCATTATCCCTTTTCATTCATCGCCACCGCGGGTGCCCAACCTGCCCGACACGCCACCCGATCGTCACCTCCTGCGCCCTACACACAAACACGACTCTCGCCACGGACGCTCCGGTCAGCAACTCAAAAACAAGGGGCAAGGCGACGTACAACGCATGCGAAGGACGACATTGCCACTGTGGTGCAGCCCCCAACACCGCTCCCACGGTGGTACCGCCGCGCCATCGGAACGTCAACGACGACAGCGCCCCTCCCATCGCCGTCAACCTCCCACTCCGGGGCCTGCCATCGCCGTTTGGTACCATCCCGCCAAACCCCGCCGCTGCCACCGCCGCTGCCACCCTACCACCGCCGCCGTTGCTACCACGACACCACCGCAGCGGCCGCAACCGCCGCCATCCCACCACCGCCGCCGTCGCCGCCGTCGCCGCCGTCATCCCACCACCGCCGCCGCCGCCCATCACCGCCGCGCACTGCCGTCCCCGACCCGCCTCGACCCGCCCCCGCGCGCGCACTGCTGGGCGCCGCCGCCGCTCCGCCGCGGGCCACCGCTGCGTC
The DNA here is from genome assembly GCA_008729055.1 of Pyropia haitanensis. NCBI lineage: Eukaryota > Rhodophyta > Bangiophyceae > Bangiales > Bangiaceae > Pyropia > Pyropia haitanensis. The sequence goes on along the minus strand of SDUX01000004.1, from coordinate 5,880,146 downwards.
GCCGGCCGGCGGCGCCGCCCCGCTCGCAGCGCCCTCCCTCACCGGCGGGTGACCACCGCCCGACCGGCCGCCGCCGTGTCCCCACAGCCGGCCGCCACCGCTGCCTCACCGGCGGCAGCCGCTGCCCGACCGCGGCGGCGGCACCGACTCCATGTGCGCGGCCCGCACGGCGGCCGCGGGGAAGCGCCACACCGGCGGGCGGAACGCCACCCGCCACTTGCGGCCGGCTCACTACCAGCCCGCCGCCGCGCTCCCTCCTCAACTCCCCCCTTCGAACGGGCGGGGAGAACCCCAGCGGCGGGCGTCGCACGCGCGGGCAGCAGTCACAGCGGCAACCTTGGCCGCGGCGACGGCGGCGGCGGGCGGCCCCCGTGCGCGCGCGTGCAGCCCACGCTACGCAACCCGCACCGCCCCTCCCCATCGACCGCCGCCTCTCCCCACCACCACCCCCCCCCCACACTACCGCCGTCCCACACAGAGGGGCACGAAAGGGGCGGATGCCGCACCGGCAAAACAAAGTTAAAAAAAAGGAAAAAAAAGGAAAAAAAAAGGGGGGCGGGAAGGCGGGAGGGAGGCGGAGGGGACGGGGGTAGTCAGGGGGACAAGGGGCGGGAGAAGCCGATCAGCCGTAACGTGGGCAGAAAGAACGAGTGGGATTGGGGGGGCGGGGAAGGGGACGGCGGAGGGGCACCACCGCTGAAGGCGAACCCGAGTGGGGGGAAGTACGGGAGAGGGGCGGGGGGGGGGGGGAGGGGGTACGGGAAGGTGGACCAACGGCCGCCACGCAACGGTGCCGCCACCCGTCCATAGTAGTAGTACGGCCGCTGCCACGCCGCGCCGCCGTCGTCATGGCCGCCAGCCGCGATCAACGCCCGGCTCGAACAACCCCCGGCCGCTGCCACCGCCATCGCAGCGTCTCGGGCAGCCGCGGCTCCCGCCCAGGCAGCCGCGACTCGACGTGCCGCCCCCTCAGGGTGGGCGGGTGGACGACCCCAGCCGCACTGCCACCCCCCCCCCCCTGTTCCCCACCCCCGCACCCGGGCGCGTGCCACTCAGCCAGCTCCTCCCCCCCCCGACGCGGCCGCCCGCCGCGCGGCGGCCAGCCGTGCGCGCACCGGGTCGGCCAGCCCCGACGTGGCGCCGTACGCCGCCGCAAACGCCTCGTCGTCGCTGTCCGTCTCGACCTCCACGTCCGCCACCGCCGCGGCCGACAGGCGCGGCGCCGCCGCCGCCGCCTCGTCCGCCACCCACCGCCCCCACCCCCCCGACGGCGCGCCGTCGCCATCGTCGCCACCGTCGTCGCCGCCGCCACGGTCCGCGGCGGTTTCCGCAGCGACCGCCGCCCACGTCGCGACGAGCCCCTCCACGTCGTGCGCGATGAGCGCCGCGGAGATGCGCGCCAGGTCCGGCGACGGCCCGAAAATGGCCAGCGCCGGCGCGATGAGGTACTTGTTGAGGACGGCCAGGTTGGCGGCGACGGCCTTGGCGTCGGCCGCCGCGGCGCCGCGGCGGGAGCGGACGTCGGCCGACAGCGGGGCGGCCGCCGACGGCGGGCCGCTGCTACCGCTGTGGGCGTCGCCGCTGCCGGCGGCGGTGCCGCCCAGCGACGGCGGGCAGCTGGCGGCCACGTACGCGAGCACCGCGTGGCTGATGCACGAGCGGAGGAGCGCATCAACGGAGCCGTCGACGTGCAGCAGCGGCTCGAGCGCGTCGTTCATGAAGCGCCCCAGCTCCATGCACAGCAGCTTGGTGCCGACCGTCATGGCCGCGTCGTTGCGCACCTTGCGGTAAAAGGTCGGCAACAGCGACGCCAGCTCCGCCGCCGAGATGCTCAGCAGCCGCAGCCGGCCGCCGCCACCGCCGCCGGTGCGGTCGCCGCCGCCACTGCCACCACTGCCGGCCCCGCCACCGACGCCACCAGCGGCGGTCCCACCCCCCGAGCTCGCCACCGAGCTCGACGACGGTGGCCCCCCACTGCCACCTCCCCCCCCACCCCCCCCCCCTCGCGCGCCACACACCACGCGACCCGCTCGGTGACGAGCACCCCCCGGAAGCGCGCGACCGCCGCCGCCACGTCCGCGCGGAGGCACCACAGCAGGCGCGCCTCAAACAGCCAGCCCATCTCGTCGAGCACGTGCAGCCCCGACCGCACCACCGCCGCGCGCAGCGCAAATACCACCGCCGCGGTGGCGGCCAGGTCGCGGCAGCCCGTCACGGCACCGCGGAGCGCCGCCGCGTACGCAGTGTCGACTTCGGCGACCGCCCACGACACGAATTCCGCGGCGTGGTCGTCGGCACGGCCGAGGCCGGGGGGCGGGGAGGGGGGGGGGGGAGCGGGGGGGGGGATACTCTCGGCCATCGCTGGGGCCGCCGCGGCCGCGCCGTGGCGGCAGCGGCGGCGGCACGCCGCGGCCCGCGTCCACGACCTTTCGAAAGTCCCGCCGCGCGAGGCACAGGTACGTAAACAGCTGGCCGGCGAGGCGGCCAGCCTCGTCGGCGACCGACTCGCGCTCCCGCTCCCGGTCGCGCTCCCGCTCCCGCTCCCGGCCGCCGCCCGCACCGGCCGCCCCCCCGCCGCCGCCGCCGCCGCCGCTGCCGCTGCGGCTGCCGTCGCTGCTCCCACCGCCGCCGGCACCACCGCCGGCGCCCCCCCCCCCCCCCCCCGGCCGGCCGCCGCGCATGCGGATCTCGGTCCGGTTCCGCGCCGCCGCGGCGCGCAGCACCGCCGCCCGCCCCGCCGCGCCGCGGCCGAGGCGCGCGAGCAGCACCGCCGCCGCGCGCACGCCGCCGCCGTCGACGCCGCCGACCACGCCGGCCGCCGCCGCCGCGGCGGCGGTGCCCGCGCCGCCGCCGACGCCCTCCCCAGCGGCCGCCGCGGCGGCGGTCGAGGCGGCAGCAGCGGTGGCGGCGGTGCCGCCGCGGCGGCCACCCGACCGCGGCGGCGTGACGGCGGCGAGCCCCCCCCGAGGGCATCCACAATACGGGCGGCCAGGTCCTCGGCGTCGGGCACGCCCGGCGGCGGCGTCACGCCACCGCCCGCGGCGGCGGCCGCCGCGCGGAGCGCCTCCACCCCCGCCACCGCGTCGGCGTACCGGCGCTCCGCGAGCGCCGCCTCCACCGCCCACGCGCGCTCGTCCCACACCAGCGACCGTGCCGTCGCGGCCGCCGCCGCGGGTGACGCGGCCGCCACCGCCGCGGCGGCCGCGTCGCGGTCCCCCCACCCGCCCCCCGCGCCGTCAACGGCGGGGCCGCCAGCCCAGGGCGGCGGCGGTGATGGCGGCTGCAGCGCCACCGCCACCGCACTGCCGGGCGGCGGCGGCCACGGCGGGAGCGCGTCGACGGCTGCGGCGGCGGCGGCGGCGGCCGCCGCCGCGTCGGCCGCCGTCGCCCGCAACGACCGCGCGGCGGCGCGCGCGCCCGCCGCGGCGGTGGCGGCGGCGGCGGTGTCGCCGCGCGCAGCGTCGCCCGCGGCGGCGGCCACCGCCAGCAGCGCCGCTTCCGGGCCGGCCGGGAGCCACTCGCGGCCGTCGTCAACGCCCGCCGCGGCGGCGGCCGCGCGCGAGGGCGGGGCGTCCACCGGCCCGACGGGCCAATCGTCCCCACCGCCGACGCCACCGCCGCCGCCACCGCCGCCACCGCCGCCGCCCCCATCGCCGAGGCCCACCACCCCGTGCGTCGCCGCGACCACCGCCGGCAGTGCGGCGAGCGGAATCACCGCGGCGGGCACCCCCCCCCCCCCCCCCCCCCACCGCGACGGCCGCGTCCGTGCCCGCCCCCCCCCCCCCCCACCTCCCCGCCACTCCCCCCGTCGCCTCCTCCCGCTCCGCCCGCCGTCGCCGCCGCCGGCCGCGGTGAGCAGCGACAGCCGCACCGGCAGCGCGGTGCGCGCCGCGGCGGCCGCGTCCGACGGCGACAGCGGCGGGATCGCGATATGGTCATTCATAAACGGGTCGAGCGACGGGTGTGACGACGCCGAGGAGAAGCCGTCATCGCCGCCGCCGCCGCCGCCGCCGCTGCCGCCCGGCCCCGCCGTCACGCCGGCGGCCGCCGCCGCCGCGGCGGCAGCGGCGGCCGCGGCGGCGGCAGCAGCGGCGGCAGCGGCGGCCGCGGCCGACGAGTCATCGACGCCGCTGCCATTGGCCGGCCCACCTGGCGTGCCAAACGAGCCGCTGCCCGCGATGGCGACCGCGTCGCCGGCGCCGCCGTCTGTTGACCGGTGAAAGATGCGCCCACCGCCGCCACCCCCATCGTCCCGGTCGCCGCTGCCGCCGCCGCCAAAGCGGTGCGAAAAGCCGCGCCCCCCGCTGCTGCTGCCGCCCCCGCCAGCCCCCCCCGCGTCGCCACTGCCGCCGCCGCCACGGTACCAGCCACGCCCCGCCGGGCGGCCGTCGGCACCCCCCCCCCCCCCAACACACTCGGCCGGTGGGCCTTGAAGAGGCCCCCCTCCCCTCCCCCATCGGCCGAGCCAAACAGGCCGCCGCCGCCGCCGCCGCCACCGCCACCCCCACCATCGCCGCTACCACCGCCGACGGCACCCGCGCTGCCCGACGCGGGCGCCCCACCCGCGTCGAGCCGCCCCGAGCCGCCCAGATCCCCCGACGGGTGGGGCGACGGCGGGCGCCGGAAGCGGCTGGGCCGCCGCTGCTTGAGCCGCTCCACAATGCTCCGCGCGCCAAACATGGTGCCACCCTCCCCACACCTCTCCCCCCCCACCGACGTCCCTGCTCTCCCGCCTCCCCCCCTCCAACGGCAATCCCCCCCTGTGCCGCCCCACCAGTCGCCCGAAAAGCTAGGGACAGAGCGATGAAGGGGGAGGGGGCAGCCGGGAACCGCTGGCCTCAATGCTCAGGCGGCAGTAACAAAAGGGAGGGCAGGAGGATACGGGGGGGGGGGGGAGGGCACCCCGCCGCAGCGGGTGGCCGGGCACACCCCACCCTGCCCCCCCCCCCCCCCCCCCCCCCCCCCTGGCCCCCCCACAAACCGGTAGACCACAGCCACACACACACGCGGCGGCCAGCGGAGGTCAGCCGCGTGGACGGCGGCGGCGCTCGACCGCGGTAGGGGCGGCGCGCACCGCAACGGCCGCGGTCCCGGCGGTCGCCACAGCCGCCGCAGTGACGGCAGCCGCCGCCGCAGCCGCCGCGACCGCACCCACCGCGCCCGCACCGGCGGGGCGATCCCCGCCGCGCCCAGCCGCGGCCGCGCCGCAACCGCCCCGCCGGCGGTGGTGCGCGCGCGGCCGGGCCACGCCCATGGGCCGCCGCCGCCGCCGCGGCGGGCGCCGCCGGCGGCAAATCCGTCTGCTCTCCCCCCTACCCACCCACCCACACCCACCCACCCACCCACACCCACCCACCCACCCACACCCACCCACCCACCCACCCACACCCACCCACCCACCCACCCACCCACCCACCCCCCCGCGGCGTCGCCACAAGCGTTGGGGGGGGGGGGGGGGGGAAACACCACCACCCACCCCCGCGGTGGTGGCGGGGCGCGCGCAGCAGACGCTGCGCAGAGCCGCGGCAGGAGTGGCGATGATGGCAGTGGCGGGCGGTGGCAGGCCGCCGGAGCGGCAGAACGGGGAGCACCGGGGACGGGAAGGGGGGAGCGGGAAAGAGGCTGACAAGCGGTTGGGCGGCAGGCGGTGGACTCGGGGGTGCGGATGCCTCCCCGCCTCCACGGGCCCGTGACGCGCCCGCGAGCGGCGGCGGGGTGGCCAGGAAAAGGCGGCCTGTCACGGAGGTGACTGGGGGGAGGTCGTCGTGGCGGTGGGGGGGGGGGAGGGAAGAGCGATGATGGTGGCCGCGACGGGGAAGAGGGGCACGAGGGGGATGGCGGGCGGACGCGGGCAAGGGAGGTGGCGGCCGGCGCGCGCGGCCGGCGCTCGCCAAACGGCAGGCGCCGCGCGGTTGGTGCACCCCCCCCCCCCCCGCCCACCGCCAGACAGATGGACGCGGCCAGGGGCGCCCGCACGGTCACTGGTCGGGGGTGGGGCGGGAAGGCCGAGGCGGCGGGGCCCCGGCGGCGGGGGGGGGGGATATAAATAGCGCATCTTGACAGCAATATGTTTTGCGACGTTGGTCAACTGACGGGACGGTTGGGGCGGTGCCGCAATGTCTGTATTGCGGCGGGGATGGTCCTTCTCAATTTCAAAATTACTGCCATTGAACTGTGTGCAGTACTACAATTGCTTTAAGTTATTCACCCGATCTTTGGAATCGGCGCAGCGGGATTGTGTCGCGATTCCCTCTTCCGCAGCCACCACCGCCACGACCTCGCCCGAGGGTACCCCCACCGCGCGCGACAGCAGACAGCCACCTGCCATACGGGTCACGCCGCCGCCGCCCGCTGGGACCTGCCCGGATCTGTCAGTGGATCCATTCCGCGGCGGCCACGTTACCGTCACTCCAGACAGCTTCCGCGGGGGCCCATCGAGGATCGATCGGTCCCCCCTCCTCCCCGTCACTTGTCGCCGTCGACGCGCTCGTTTGGGTGGTGGACACAGCATGCAAGACACCTCCGCGTGTGGCCGGCGTGCGACAGCTGTCGGGCGGGTGAGCTGTCTCCACGGTCACGACACCCGCCCCCCCGCTGAAAATGGGGAGGAACGACGCGGGCAGACGATGCGGCGCGAAATCAATTTCTGACCCGCGTTGGTGCGGTCTCTACGGAGACGCCCCCGCAACGAATGGATGGATGGGGAGTGCTGCCATCCGAGGGGGGCGCCTCCAAGGGACGCGCCACCCCTTTTTCCGCCACCACCTCTCCCTTGTGGATGCAACGAGGGAGGGTGGACTCTGGAGCTAACAAGTCGACCGGATTTTTCCTTCTTCTCCGCCGCCGCCCCCCCCGATGAAAAAAGACCGTCCGCCGCGGTTCGCCCATCACGCCTTGACCCGCCTCCGCTACACCGGTGGGCCCCCCCCCCGAGCGAAACGCGCGCGCGCGCGCGCGCGCGCTCGTTCAGCCGTCTCATCCAGACGGTGGGGGGCGGCGGCGGCCGCCCTGCTGCGCGCCGCCCGCCGGCCGGCCGGATTGGGTGGGAGGCGAGGCGCCCCGCCGCGCGCGCCGGCGTGGACGGCTGGCCGGCCGGCCGCGCGACGCGCCCCCAACCCGCGCGCGGTCGTTGTGGCCGCCGCCGCCGCCGCCGCGCCGGCCGCCACCCCGCCGCGGTGCCTTGGCCGCCGTCCGCGGCGGCCGCTGCCGGCCGTCAACCTCGTCAGTCGAGCCGCCGGCGTCCACGCCGTGCGCAGCCCGGGTGGCGCCCAGCGGGGGTGGGTGTGGGTGTGTGTGGTGGGGGGGGGGGGGGTCGGCTGCGCGGCCTTCCTCCGCGAGTTTGCGCGGTTGCCGCGGTCGGGACGGAGCGGCGCTCGTGGCCCAGCCACCCCCCCCCCACCCTCCGCATCGCTCGCGCGTGAACGTCTCGCTGGGACCTCCATTCTGGGTGCGCCATGGCCAATATGGGGCCCGCGTCCCTCAACCTGGCGCCCCCCGCCCAGTCCATGGGGTACCTCCCGTTTGGCATGACAGGCGTGGGCAACGGCGACGCCCCCCGTGACGGGGGTGGCACTGGTGGTGGTGGTGGAGGTGGCGGTGGTGTCGGCGGCGGCACTAGTGGCGGCGGTGGCGCCTATGGTGGCGGCTACGACGCGCCCCGTGGGGGGATGGACATGCTCGGCGCGGGCGGCGGCGGCGGCGCGCTGGGCGGGGGCATGGCTGGCGGCGGCGGCGGCGACATGGCGCTGCGCGGCGGCGGCGGTGGCGGGGGTGGGGGCGGCTTTGCCGGCACCCCGTCGGGGCTGCCGCCGCTCATGTACGAGGCGGGGGTGTATGGGGATTATGGCGGCGGCGGCGGCGGCGGTGGTGGCGCGATGCCCATGGGGCTGGGTGGGGGGGGTGCGTTTGGGGGTGGGGGGGGTGCGTTTGGGGGTGGGGGGGGATGGGCGGCCCTGGTGGGGGGGGCGCGGATATTTTGACGTCCCGGGGCGGCACCGGTGTAGGCCCCGGGGGGATGGGTGGCCCTGGGGGGATGCCGGGGGGGGGGGGGGGGGGATGGGTCCTGGCGGGGGCATGGGCCCTGGCAGTGGGATGGGCGCCACCGGCATGGGGGGGGGGGAGGGATGGGCGTTGGTGGGATGGCTGGCGGAGGGATGGGGGGGGGGGCGTTGGGCTGGCCAACATGAACCAAGGCGGGGTGGGCGGGCTGGCCAACATGAACCCAGGGGGAGGAGGCGGGATGAGCATGGGGGGTGGGGGGGGGGGCGGAATGGGCATGGGGGGGGGGATGGGCGGCGGCGGCGCGCCCATGGACGTCAGCGGCATGGTCGGCCCGTACGGCGGCGGCGGCGCGTATGGCGGCGCGTACGGCGGCGGCGGCGGCGGCGGTGGTATGGGCGGCGGCGGTGCGGGGGGTGGTGGCGGCGGCATGACCGCCGCGGCTGTGGCGGCGTCGTTGCCCCTTGGCGGGCCGCTGCCGCCGTACGGCCTGCCCCTGCCGATGGGGGGGGCGGGAGGGGTGGGGGGGGGGGGTGCCTACCCGCCCCCACCGCCCGCGCTCGACTCGCCGCAGGTCAACGACGCGATGCGGTGCCTTTCGTCGGACGGGTCGCCCAACGTACGTTTGGCGGGATGGGGAGGAGACGTGTGGCGAGGGAGGGGGGGGGCGGGCTGTCGCGACAAGCCGGGGTTGGTGCGGTCAGACCGCGAGTGCCGTTTGCTGGGCGGTCTACGATGGTAGAGCCGCACGATGGCGTAGGGGCGTGTGTGTTCCCGTTCGCCGGCGGCGGTGGCACCTGATGAGGCATGGTCTGACGGCGGTGCTGGTGGTTCACGGCGATGGTTGTCGCCCTTGGCGCGCCCTTGCACGTCTCCTCCTTGTGGCCTTGCCCGTGGGTGTTGTTGCGTATGCCCCTTGCTTTCTTGGTGGGCTTGCAGGACGCGGCCAAGATGGCGTTTGTGAGCGCCTACATGCAGCTGATGGACGTGTACGAGGCGCGCTGCGAGGCGCTGCACGCGTCGGTCGACGCCGCGTGCGACGCGCTCGTCGCCCAGTCGCGCATTCCCGAGCTGGCCGAAGACGGGCTCGGCGGCGGCTGGGGCGTCGGCGACCGCCGCGGCGACGGCTCGCGGGGGGGGCGCCGGGAGGAGGGCGGCGGCGGCAGGGACGGCGACAGGGCCACCACTGGGGACGGCAGCGGCGGCGGTGGCGGCGGCGGCGGCGGTGACGGCTCGGGTTCCGGCGATGACGACGAGGAGGAGGACCTCGAGGTGCTCCAACGGCGGGTGCGGCGCAAGTTTGTGGCCGCCATGGAGCAGCTGCAGTGCTCGCGGCTGCCAAAACGCCGGCGGGGGAACCTGCCAAAGGAGGCCACCGCGGTGTTCCGCTCGTGGTTTGCGGCCAACCTGGACCACCCGTACCCGACGGACGCGGTCAAGGCAGACCTGTCGCGCGCGACGGGCACGGGCGTAGCGCAGGTGTCCAACTGGCTCATCAATTATCGGTACGTTGGGGGGTGGGGAGCTACGACATTGGAGCCAGGACTGGTGGAAAGAAGCGTGTCAATGCATGTTGTGGTGGCTTGACGTTCCCTTGGGGGTCAGCGGGCTTGCTGCGGGCTGCTTGGCATCTTCATGGCCACTGACAGCGGCAGTGTGGTCTGTTGTTTGATGGGCCACGTGCTGCTTTGGATGCCCTCTTCGGTTGTATCCTTCCTGTTCCTTGTGCCGCCCCTCGTCACAGCAAGCGGGTGTGGAAGCCGGCGCTGCAAGAGCACGCGGCAACCACCGGGGAGGGCGCTGGCGCCAACAAGGACACCTCCACCGATGGGGACGATGGCAAAGCAGACGCCGCGGCGCCGCCAACGCCGTCACCGCCGCCAGCGCCCAGGCCCGGCGCCAGCCGCGCGGCGGCGGCGGCGGCCAGCCGCGGGGGAGACGCGCCGGCTACCTCCAACCGCCGCCGCTGAGCGCGCCGCGCCAGCATTCGGGGGGGGGTAGCGGCACCGCCAGCCCCCCAGAGCGTGCCCCCGTTGCGCTTTTTTTCTTTTTTTTTTTTTCTTCCCTTTGCTTGCTCCCGCTGCTCGCTTTTTTCGCGTCCCTGCGCGGTTGCGCCGCCCGTGCCGCGTAGCGCGACGGATGGGGTTTCCCGCTGGCAGGTTCCCCCCGTTTCTTGGGTGCGCCGTGCCCCCCCCCCCGCTTTTTCAACACCAATCCATACGCGTCTCTATGGGCGCAAGCCCCGCTGTGCATGCCTCGCCGCCCCCCGACCCTCCCTCAACCCCCCCCCCCCCCCCCGCAAACAAATAGTCCCCTCCCGCCATACCCCCCCCCACCCGCCCCGTCCCTTCCAAGCGCCCTACATCTTGGCGGCCAACCCCCCTCCCTCAGACCACCGCACCGTCTCCATTAGCCACACCCCATACTCGCCCGCCGGCGTCGCGCGCAGCTCCGCGACGCCCCGCTGGTACGCGGCGGGCATCTGGCCCAGCGATACGGGCTGCCCCGCCACCCGCGTATAGTGGCGCTCGGGCAGCAGCACCGGCGCGGCGAGCGCGCCCCACGTAATGTCCAGCGTCGTCAGGCGGGAGCCGTCGCCGCCCATGTAGGCGCGGCCGCGGCCGGCCTTGACCGCCCCCTCCCGCCCGCCCCAGCCGCCCTGCGCGACCAGCCGGGCCGACACCTCCTCAAACAGCTCCCGCACGGCACACAGGCTCCGCTCCGCGGCGGCCGCGTCGATCGCAAGGCCCCGCCGCAGGTACGCGTCCACAACGCCCACCGCGAGGGCCACCTTGTAGACGGCCCCCTCCACCAGGCCCAGCCCCGACGACGACATCCGCTCGAGCATCCCGGGCGTGGCGAGCACGTGGTAGTAGGCCCAGCGGCGGGCGTGGACGCCCAGCCGCCGCGACAGGCGCGCCTCGAGGTCCGCGTCGGTGGCGGCGGGCGCCGCCAGCCGCGGCTCCACCTGCGTCGCCACCCACTCAACAATCGCATCCGACGACAGGAGCGTTGGCGGGGCGGCCGCGCCGGGGGCGGGCGGCGGGCGAACGAGGATGGGCGTGCCACGGGAGCCGTGCGCCAGCTGCGTGAAGAGGAGGTAGGTGGGCAGCGCGTGGGCGGCGCGGGTGAAGGGTACGCCCGCGGCGGTGAGCGCCCACGCCGCGCGGTCACAGTAGTGGGACTGGGGGAGGACGATGAGGGTGGCGGGCGGGGGGGTCATGCTGGCGGCGGGGGTGAAAGCGAGCGGGGGCAGAGGAAGAGGGGGGGTGGTCGGGTGGGGGAGGGGGGGCGTGAAAGTCGGAATGGCAGGCAGCGGCGGCCAGTCGTGAAAGTGGCAGAGAGGGAGCGGAGTCGACAGATGGCACGGAGGGGAGTGGAAGGATGGCAGGGGAGCGGAGAGGCTGACAGACGGGGATGAGCGGCGGTGAGACGGTGGAACGGGAAGAGTGAGAGGGCCAGGTACCGGCAGGGAGGGGGAAAAAGGAGATTGATGCGCCGCGGTGGGTCTGGCGTGGATGGGCGCGGACAGCAGGACGGCGGCGCCCGGTGGGAGCCCCGGCCCACGCTGCTGTCGTGGCCACGGCCGTATCCCAACGCGAGTCGACTCGTGCGCCACCAGAGGCGCCTGCCGCTACATAGCTAGCCGGGATCATCCGCAGCTCTGATGGCCGCTCGCGCGAGCCACCGCGACTGCCACTGCTCGCTACGGCGCCCGCCCATTGGCCGTTGCCGCGGGCCCACCCGCCGTCCGACGCGCGTGGCCACCATGATGGCGGCCACAGCACCGACCGCACGGTCGAGCAAAAACAAAAATATGGACGCGTGGCGTGCACGAGCGCGGGCGGCGCGGCCGCGGCCGCGGGCGGGTCCGGTCCGGACAGAAAGACGACACACAACCAGATGTTACCCGCCCCGCTCCCCCCAATGCACACCCCTCCTCCCCACCAACAGGCGCCCATCAAGAGCTGTGCGGCTCTGGCGGGTCCCCCGCAGCCGCGGAGACAACGCCAGCTGGTCCCGCCGCCGCCGCGGCGCCGCCAACCCCCCGCCCCCCCGGGGCGCCCCCGCCAGGAGGGGCGGCTGCGCCGCCGTCGCCGGCGGCACCAGCGGCGGTGCCGGCGGCGCCGGCACCGCCGTCGCCACCGCCGCCGCCGCCTCCCCCCTCCCCCCCCCCCCCGCCGCCTTAACCGCGGACCGGTGCTTGGCGACAAGGTGCAGAAACTTAAACCCGGACGTAAACGTGGACGTCAGCGCGGCCAGGTCCGCGTCGGTGACGGTCAGCTTGGCGTCCCGGTAGTGCACCTTGCAGTCGTGCGACCGCACGATGCACCGCGCGGCGGAGCGGTACTTGGCGAGCCCCGGGAAGTCCGTGCCGCTGACCATGTGGTGCGCGTAGTAGCGGATGCCCGCGTGCCCCCCCTCCACGTACATGTCGTGCGTAAACTGGTAGGGGAAGATCTCCACGAGCACCGCGTTGGACGGCATGAACGCGGCGTTGACCAGGTTGGCGCCGTGGATGCCGACCGCCATGGAGGCCGTCGCCATTGTGGCCACCTGCTCGTCAAAGGTCATGTTGTCAAACGCAACCTTTTCAAACGTGAACCCCTTGGCGGTCGCCAGCTCGGCCAGCAGCCCCGTCAGGCGCGCCTTGTCCGCCGCGCCCAGCGCCCGCCGCGAGCCGTACCGGTCGATAAAGACCACCCGCTTGGCCGCGGGCGGCGGCGTCGGCAGGCCCCCGTTCGCCGCCACCCCCGGCTCGGCCGGGTGCAGCAGCGCGTGCACGCGGGAGCGCACGCGCACCGCGTCGCGGGGCACGGCCGGCGCGCCCTCCACGGGTACGGGCGGAATGGGCGGCAGCGCCGACGGGTACTCGGCGTCGTCGACAAAGAAGCGGGCCTTGAGGAAGGACGGCGTCACGGCGGTGCGGAAGCACACGAGCCGCGGCGGCGCGGGCGGGTCGGCCGCTGCCCGCGGCGCGCGCGTGAGGTTGGCCACCAGGTGGACGCGCAGCTTGCCGACGTACGGCTTGCGCGCGTGCGCAACGAACCGGTCGAGCGTGGACAGGCGGAGGCGGGCGGGCCCGACGAGCGCGGCGAGGAGGCTCTTGTGCCAAAAGCCGTAGTTATGCGGCAGCGCGAACCGCTTCATGACGTGCACGCTCGGCACGAGCAGCACATTCTCAATCCCCCGCGGCGCGGCCGTCCCAATGTACGCCGGCGAGTTGGCGACAACGTGCTCGAGCATCAGCGCCCGCCCCGCGTAGTGCGCAATGTTGCCACAGTTCTTCTCCATAAACTGCACCACCGTCGGCGCCTCGACCCAGTCCACATTGCCGGCGGCCTCGGCTTCCGCCAGCCACGACGCGGGCATGCGGTCGCCCAGGGGGAGCAGCGCCTCCTTGATGCACGACTCCTGCATCATGGGGCAGTACTGCTCGAGCCAGATGGTGGTCTGGTTGAACCCCGAGCACCGCACGCCCGTGTCGAGAAAGTGCAGCTTCTCCGTCGCGGGGTCGACGCACAGCGGCTTGTGCACGACAATGTGGTCGTGCTTGGTGCCGAGGCCGACCACGTGGCGGCCCAGCGTCGGCGAATTCACCGCCGCCGTATCCCACCGCAGCAGGTTGTTGAGGGGCACGAGCGACGGCGGCGGCGCCGCGGCGGACGCCGCCGCCGCGACCGCCCCGTCCGTGCTAGCGGCGGGCGCCGCCGCCGCGACCGCCCCGCCCGTGCTAGCGGCGGGGGTGGCGGCGCCTGCGCTGCCGCCCGCGCCGGCCGGGTAGGCCCGACCCGCCGCCGCGGGGCCAGCCCCCGCTGCCGACGGTGGCCCACCGGCCGCCACAGCCGGGGCGGCCGCTTCGCCGCCACTGGCGCCATCGGCAACCGCCCCCCCCCCCCGCCCTGCTGCTCCGCCAGACGCCGCCGCAGCTCCCCCCCCTCCCCCGCGTCGGCCCCACCGCCCAGCTCCTTGGCGGCCGGCGGCGACGCCGCCGCTGCCGCCGCCCCCGCTTCCACAGACTGCGCTTCCGATACGGCCCCGGAGGGGGGCGGTGCCGCGGATGGCGGTGGCGGTGGCGACGGTGGAGAGGGCGGCGGTGGCGGGTCGGCCGCCGGGCTGGCCGACACGGCCGTTGGCGGCGACACGGGCGCGGCGGCCGGCGGCGGCCGCGGCGGCACGGGACGAGGCGCATCCGCGTCGTCTGGGTCTTCCTTGACCGCCAGCACCACCGCCGCCGCTTTTTGCAGGTCCGTCAGGCCCTCATCGACCGGCGCGGGTGGCGGCTCCGCGGCTGCCCCATCCGCGGCAGGCGCACCGGCGCCGGCGGCGGACGAGGAGCCGTCATCGTCATCGCCTCTACCACCACCACTGCCCCCACCGCCACCACCACCCCCTCCCCCGGTGACAACAAACGTGGCAGCGCCGACCCAGCGGCGGGCAGCCGCAAGCGCGCCGCCGCCCGCAGACGGCGTCGCCCGCATGGCAGACGCGGCGGCCAGGTCGCTGCCGTAAGCGGCGCCCCCCTCCTCTTCCGCGGTGGCCCCCCCCCGCTCCCCAGCGCCCGCAAACCACGCGAGGTAAAACACAAAAAAGCCGAGCACCAGCACCGCCGTCCGTGCCAGCGACGCCGACGGCCCCCAGTAGCCGCCGCCGCCACCCGCATCCCCGCCAGCCACCCCGCGGCGCAGCAGCGACAGGCGCGAGACGAGCGCGCCGAGCCAGCCGCCGCGGCCCGAGCGGCCGCCCCCACTGCTGCCGCCGCGCCAATAGTATGGGAGGCCCCCGCCAGAGGCCGCGTCGGCGGCGGCGGCGGCGGCGGCGACGGCGCGGCGGCGGCGGCGGCGATCCCGACCGCCCGCGGGCGGTGGCGGCGGGCTGGCCCAGCCGGGCTCCCCCCACGCGTCACGGTCACCGGCGGGGGTCGCGGCGGCGGTCGACGCAGATGGGAGCGCCGCCACCTCCCGCCGCGACCCGCCCCGCCGCCGCCGGTGGCCGCCACTCGCCGCAGACGCGGACGGGTCTAGCGGCCACCCGTCGGCCGCCGCGGGCGTCAGCGGTGCGGCTCCGCTGCCGGCACCCTCCCCCTCCCCCGCCACGCCGGCGGCGGCGGCAGCGGCGGCCGCGGTAGCCTCCCGTCGCCGCCGTACAGACGCAGACGCCGTGGGCGGCCAAAACAGAGGCCACGTGGCGGCCTCGGCGGCCACCGCAGCAGCGGCCGCCGCGGCAGCCTGCGCAGTACCGCTGCTGTTGTCGTCACCGCCGCCGCCGCCGCCGCCCCCGCCGCCGCCGCCCGCCCCAGACCCGTCACGGGGGCGCCGCCACCAGCGGCCAGACCCGTCACGGGAGTGTCCCCGCCAGCCGCCAGACTCGTCACGGGAACGCCCTCGCCGGCCGCCAGACGCATCACGGGAGCGGCGGCGGCCGCGGCCAGACCCGTCACGGGAGCGTCGGTGGTCGTGGCCAAGCCCGTCACGGGGGCCACCCCGGGGGCGGCGTGCCGCCCGACCGCGGCTGGTAGGCCGGGGGCGGGGTGGCTCCGCCACCCCCCCCCAACTGTCGCTCCCCGCCACCGCCGGCATGGCCTCAGACGTTACGTACATAGCATCCACCTCCTCCTCTTCCGAGCTGCTACCGTCCACCGGCACGGCCCCTCCGGCACCGGCACCGGCACCGCCGCTGCCGCCGCCGCCGCCGCCACCACCACCACGGCCGCCACCGTCGCTACGACGCCGCGGCGGGCGCGGTCGGCTCGAGCCGCTCGCGCTGCTCGCGTAGCCGCCCCACCGCGCCGACGCGCTGCCGTCGCTGGTCCCCCCATCGGCGGCCCAGCCGCCGCCGCCGCCGCCGCCGCCGCCGCCGCCGCCGCCGCCGCCGCCACGGCCCACCGGCAGGCGCGAGCCGCCCGCGCGGATGCGGCGGCTCATGGCCGTCGACGGGCGGCGCCCGGCTTGACCGCCGCCGCTACCGCCGCCGCGGCACCGTCTACGAGGGAGAGAGGGGCGCCGCCTCGGCGGGGGTAGTCAAAAACGCAGCAGACAGAGTGGCAGCCACACAACAGCAGCGCCCGCGTCGCGGGCCGTGTCGGCAGACCGATACGGCCGCCCTACGCCGCTCCCCCCCACCCCCCCTGCCCCCCACACCTCCCTCCCCCCCCCCCCCTCCTCCGCAGACACACAAACCCCAGCCGTGGCGGCCCGCGGTTGCCCACGGCGACGGCGGCGTCCGCGGCGGGGCGCCCCCGACGACGACACCGTCGTCGCGCGGCGCCGTCACCAGCGCCAACGCCCACCACGCCGTGCACGGCCGTCGTGCGACGCGGCCGCCACCCGTGCGGCGGCGGCCAGGCGGCGCGCCGCCGCTGGCGCGCGGTCTACGACGCCGCGCCGGCCGTTAGGGGACCCTACCCCACCGCGGTCCACGCCCCTCCCCTCTGTCCTCCCCGCCTTGCCCCCTCCCGCCTCTCCCCCCCCCCCCTCCACCGACGAGCACGGTCGCGCATGGCCGCGCCGACCGCCGCGGCCGCCGCGGCGCGCGCCGCCGCCCACGCCCGCCGCGGGCGGCCGGCCGGCGGCGCGCGGGGAAGCAATGGAATGAGACGCGATGGATTGGGACGGCACCGCGGGTGGAGACGGGGGGGGGGGGTGGGGCAGGGGGGGGTGGGCGAGCGGCGACGCGTGGTGACTGGTCAGCAGGGGCGGGCGACGGTACCGCGGCGGGCGGGGGGGTGGCGTGCGGCACGGCCATGGTCGGGGCGGCACCAAGTCGGCGTGACGGCACCGCCAGGGGCGATCGTCTGGCGCAATGTGGGTCGCCCCGAATTCGACGCGGTCTACGTACGCCCGCAGCCAGCTGGATCACGAGAATCACCGACATGAGCGAGGAGCGCCCGGCATCGTCTTGCTGCAGCACAGACACTGGGCTCAAGGCGGTGTGCGGCGGCCCCGCTCGCTGACCGTCCCGTCGGTCGTCCTCGGTTGTCTAGACTATCCGCTCCTCCCTCCCCCTCCCCTTTGACGCCTTGCATTTTAGCTGACTTCAACCTACCTCCACGTCCTCGGCCCCTCCCTCCACACCCTCCTCCCCTCTCGCCGCACTCTCCTCCCCCCCCCGCCCTTTTCCCCTCTCCCCCCCCTCCCCCCCACCTCGCCCTCTTTCCCTCTCCCTCTCCTCCCCCCCCCCCCGCCCCCGCCGCCACACGCCCACGATGCCCATGATTGAGCTGCAGGTGCAGGCCGAGCTGTCCAACGTGGCGAGCCTCACCGCCCCCCCCAACTACCCGTGGCACCTGACCATCAAGTGCACGGCGTGCGGGGAGGTGACGCCCAAGCCCGTCGTCATCAGCGCGGACGCGGTCGTCGAGGGCATCCGCGGCGGCGACGTCACCGCCCGCCTCAAGTGCAAGCTGTGTGGGCGCGTCAATACGGTGCTGCTCCTGCCGGGCGACCACGTGTACGGGGTGGGCGGCGGGGCGGCTGGGGGGGAAGCCGCCGACGATGACGACGCGGTCGACGGGCAGGCGCTGGAGGGGGGGGTCGGCGCCGCGCCGCGGCGACCCGGCTGGACCCCCTTTGCGTCGTTTGACTGCCGCGGCGTGGAGCTTGTCGCGTGGACCGTTGCCGACGATGTGGCGTTTGAGGCGGTCGCGGGGGGGGGGGCACCGGTCGAGGACGGCGCGACCATTGAGGATGGCGAGTGGTACGGGTATGACGAGGGCGTGGGGGGGGCGGGGGGGGGGGAGATGGCCGTCACCGACTGGGAGTACCGGTTTGTCAAGGTCAAGTAATCGCTGGTAGGGGAGGCGGGGGTGGGGCGGGGGGGGTGCGGACGGGCGGGCGGGTGGTGCGGGAGCCCAGCGTGCGGCCCTGCTGGTGGCGGGTGCCGACGATCGGGGAGGAAGGGGGGGAAGGGGCGGGGGGCCGCGGCCCGCCACCCACCAAACGGGTGCTGCCGACCAATGCCCGTCGCGCCGCCGCCTGGGCCACCCGCGGCGGCGGTCGGGGAGCCCCCCCAGCGGCGGCGGTGGCGCGGCGGCCCGCCACGAGCACACCGCGGCGGGGCCGCTACGCACGGGGCGGGGCGAGACGCAGCGACGCATCGATTTGACCGGGGGGAGTCTACCACAACCTAAAGTAGAGTGCCTACCCACGAGGGCGCGCACGGGGGCGGGGGCGGCACGTCAGCGGAGCCACGCCTCGACCGCCTGGCGGTCCGCGTCCGGCAGGCCGAGCCGGCCGAGCACGCCCGCCCCCCCCGCGGCAACGACCAGCCGCAGCGCCGCGACCATGCGCGGCACGTCGCCCTCGGCGAGCGCGTCGGCCGGGCTGCCGGCCGGCTCGGCACTCGGCGGGGACGCCCGCCCGCCGGCCGTGGCGCCGGCCGACGCGGCAGCGGCGGGGAGGGCGGCGGATCCCCCCCCGGCGCCGGGGGAGCGGGCAACGACGAGCAGCGCGCCGACGAGCGCGCCCGCCGTCGCGGCGGCCACGGCCGGCACGTGCACCACGTCCGCGCCCGCCGGGTCGGCGACGGCGAGTGCGGCGAGGCCCGCCGCGACGGGGAGGAGCTCGTCCGGGTCGGCGCCGAGCGGCAGCGCCGCCGCCAGCAGCAGCGCCGCGGAGCGCAGCACGCCCGCCGACAGCAGCGGCCCGCGCGCGCCGCCGCCATTGCTGCTGCCGCCGTTGCTGCTGCTGCTGCCGCCGCCGCTGCCGCCGGTGGCGGCCGCCGGGCCGGCCGCCACCACCGCCGCCGTAACGAGCCGGCCGAGCGCGCCCGCCGCGTTGTCCCGCACCGCCGCGGCGGCCTCGGTGGCGGGCTCGAGGCGCGCCTGCAGGACGCGCAGCGTGTCGGGCGCGGCCGCCCACACGGCCGCGCCCGCCGGCGTGGCGGGCCGCACCCGCGCGTGGACGACGCCGAGCAGGTACACGCCGTTGCGGCGGAGGGCGGCAGAGGCGGGCGCCGCCGCCGCGGCGGTGGCCAGCGGCAGGCACCCTTGGCAGAGGCGGTCGAGCGCGTCGGCGACGGCCGCCGGCGTGGGGGGGGCGGGCGGCTCCCCGTCGGCGGCCGTCGACGGAGGGGGCGGCGGGGTGGCGGCGGCGGCGGCAGCGGTGCCGCCGCCGCCGCCGCCGCCGCCGCGGAGGCGGGAGAGCGTCTCGGCCATGGCGCCCACCGCCTGCGCGCGGTCGCCCGGCGGGGCGGCGGGCGTACAAAACGCGGCGGCGAGCGGCGACGCCAGCGCCAGCGCGTCAACCGCAAACGTGGCCGGCGCGGCGGCGGCGACCGCCGGCAGCGCGGCCGCGAGCTCATCCACCAGCACCTGCCGCGCCGCGCCCGCCGACCGCCACACGCGCACGCCCGCGCCGCCGCCGTCGCCGTCGCCGTCGCCATCGCCGTCGCCGCCGTCGCCGCCCTCCTCATCGTCCGTGTCGTCGAGCCCGCCCGCCTGGCACCGCGCGACGCCGCGGAGCAGCGCGCCGAGCGCCCGCGTCAGCCGCCCCTGCACGCGCGGCACCGCCGCCGCCGCGGCCGCCGCCGCCGCCGCGTGGCGGCTGGTGCACAGCGTCGTGATCGCGGCGAGGCCCGTCGCCGCCACCCGCGGGTCATCGTCCCCGTCGGCCGCCTCGGCGGCGAGCAGCAGCGCCTCGGCGACCGCGTCGGCCGCGGCGGCCGCGGCGGCCGCGCCGCCTGACGTGGCCGCCGCGGCGGCGGCGGGCGGGAAAAAGCCGGCGGCGAGGAGCCGGCTCGTCGCCCGCAGCGCGCCGCCGCGGACCTCCTCGTGAAAGTAGCCGTGGAGGGCGGCGGCGGGCGCCGCGGCGGCCGCCGCCGCCGCCCGCACGCCCGCCGCCGAGTAGTCGGCGGGCGGCGCCCAGCCGGGGGTGGCGTACGCGCCGGCGGGGAGCTCCCCGCCGGGCGCGAGCGCCTCGGCGAGCGCGCCGAGCACCTCGAGCGCGGCCGCCTTTTCGTCGAGCGCCGCCGTCCGGACGCTGAGCACCAGGTCCCCGCCGTCGCTGTCGCTCTCCTCCACGCCCTCGTCGTCGTCGTCGTTGCCGTCGGCACCGTCGTGGGTACCGCCGCCGCCGCCGCCGCCGCCGCCGTCGCCGTCGCGGCGCGCCTTCCCCCCCGTGATCACCCCGTCATCCCGCGCGAGCGTGTCGGTCAGCAGCGGCAGCAGCCGCCCCGCCACCGACGCGGCCGCCACCGCCCCGTGGGCGTCGACGAGGCGCGCGAAAAACACGTACGTCGCCTCCTTCAGCTCCGGCTCCTCCCACTCGTCGGCCGTCCCCGCGAGCGCCGCCTCGGCCAGCGGCGCCACCACCGCCGACCGCGCGGCGGTCGCGGCGGCACCCACCCCCCCACCCCCACCTTCACCCCCACCCGCACCCCCACCCCCTCCCCCACCCCCGCCGGTATCCACGCCGGCACACGCGGCAACGAGGGAGCCCGCCGCCGCCGTCGCCGCCGCCCGCACGCCGACGCTGTCCCCCCCCCGGCGGGCCATCAGCGCCGCAACACCCGCAACGAGCCCCGGGAAGGCGGCCGACGCGGCCAGCGACGCGCCCGCCGCGTCGGCGAGCGCCGCCGCCGCCGCGACGGCCGCCTCGCTGCCGCCCTCGCCGACCGCCGACAGCCCCGCGGCGATTTCGTCCACCCAGTCGGCCAGCGGGCGGTAGCCGCCCGCAGCCCCCCCACCACCAGCCGCTGACGTGGCCCCGACGCCGCCCCCCCCCCCCTCCGCCTCCTCCTCCTCGTCCTCGTCCTCCTCGTACAGTCCCAGCACGCACTCGACCGCGTGGCACCCCGCCAGGCGCACGCGCAGCGACGGGTCACGCAGCGCCGCGACCGCCGCGCGCAGCGCGCCGTCGCGGATCCCCGCCAGCGCCGCCGCCGCCGCGGCGGCGGCGGCGTCATCGTCATCCCCCCCAATGCCGCCGCCGTAGGCGAGCGCCGCCGCCGCCGACGCGAGCGCCCGCACCGCCGCCGCGCGGGGTCGCGGGTGCGCCTCGGCGCCCGCCGCGGCGATGAGGGCGCCCATGAGGCCGGTCACGCCGGGGGGGGTGGCGCCCGCGGCGGCGGCGAGCGCCGCGCCCGCCGCGGCGGCGACCAGGCTCAGGCACCGGTACGCGACGGCGCGGCGGGCGGCGGTGGCGGCGGCGGCGGCGGCGGCAGCCGCCGCGGCGGGCGCCCCCGCGGCCGGCGCCGCCGCCGCGGCGCCGCCCGCCTCGGCCAGCACCCGCTGCGCGACCGCGGCGGTGCGCGCAAAGACGCGGTTGACGAGCAGCTCCTCCGACGCGAGCGCGTCGAGGAGGCGCGCCGCGAGGACGCCCGGCCGCCACTCGTCATCGCCGCCCTCATCGTCGGCCTCGTCGCCCGCGGGGTCGCCATCACCCGCGTCGGCATCATCGCCCATGGCGCCCTCCCCGTTGGCGTCCCCCCCGCCATCGGTGGCGGACGCGGTGGCGGCCTCGAGGAGGAGCCCCACCGCCGCGTCAACGGCCGGGTCGACCAGCCCCGCCCGCCGAAACGTCTTTGGCCGCTCCCCCGCGGCGGCGGCGACCAGCTCCCCCGCCGCGGCCCGCGCCGACCCGGGCGCGGCGCCGTTGCCCAGCACCGCCACCGCCGCGGTCGCGGCGGCGCCAAAGACCGGCCGCAGCGCGGGGGACTGCACTTCGAGGAGCTCCTGCAGTAGCCCAAACACCGCCGTCGCGGTCTCGGCCCAGTCGTCAGCGTCGCCATTGACAGCACCACCACCCGCCGCCGCCGTTGGGGGGGCCCCCACCAGCGCCAGCGCCGCCACCAGCAGCGGCCGGACCGCCCGCTCGGCGGTGGCCGCGTCCGCCTCCGCACCTGCGCCGCCCTCCCCCTCCCAGTCCGACCCGAGCACCGTCCCGACGGCCTTGACCGCGACGAGCCGTACGGCGGGCGCGGCGTCGGCCAGGCCCGCGGCCAGCACCGCCGCGACGGCCGGCGCGGCGGCGGGGGACTCGAGCTCCGCGACGCCGCCCGCGAGGGACACCGCCGCCTCGCGGGCCGCCACCGACCGGGATGGTGAGCCGCCGAGGCGGGCCGCGACGGCCAGCACGTCTGCCGCGCTGCCGGGGGGGGCGTCGGGCAGCAGCGAGGCCACGGCGGCGACCGCCGCGCGGCGCACGACGGGCGGCGTGGCGCCGCCGTCACCCACCCCCGCATCGTCGTCGCCCGCGGCGGCAACGCCCAGCAGCGCGGCGAGCAGCGCGCGCACGTCGTCGGCCGGGAGCGCCGGCGCGTGCCGGCGGGCGTACCGCCGGAGCAGCACCCCCGCGGTCTGTCGTATCGCCGGTGCGGTGCCGGCCGCAGATAAGACGCGGAGGAGGTCGGGGAGGATGGCGGGGGAGCGGCCGCGCGCGCGGAGGGCGGCCTCGGCCGCCGCGATGGCGGCCGAGGAGGGGGTGAGCAGCGCCGACAGGAGGGACTCCAGGGGGGCGCCCGCCGCCGCGGCCGCGGCGGTGGTGGCCGCCGGTGGGCCTGGCGCCATGTCCATGGCGGACAGGTGCACGCGGGCGGGAGGTGAGGGGGGCAAGGGGGGGGTGGGGGGGGGGTGGGGGCAGGAGACGAGGGGGGCGGGCTGCCGGCGGAGGGGCGGAGAGGATACCACTGCGGGGGAAGCGGACAGACGCGAAAGCGGCGCGGTCGGCGGGATCCCGCCGCCGCCGACGCCGCTGGTGACCCGACGCGCCATTGTGCGATGCTGAATTATGTGAACAGTACGCTGGTCACCAAAGTCAGTACCCTGGATGTGAGGCTTGTGAAACCACATCCGGTTCCACACTGCCTCCGCACCCGCGCCGACCGACCGGCTGTTCCTTAACGCGGGCCTCCGCGACCTCGTCTCCCTCGGCCAACTGGAAGAGATGAGAGGGAGTATGGAGAGCAGGGGGAAGTGGTGCAGCGGGAGGCTGGGGCAGAGGCAGGCGGCAGGACTGAGCCCGCACGCTCTCGACCAGCGACACACGTGAGCCAACAGCCCATACGTCGTCGCCGCGGACCCGTGAAATGTCTTATGGATCTTCAACCCCTTCCCCACAAGAGTCACGTGCGACACGGCTGGTGCGTCACAGCCAGCCCCCCGGTTCCCCACGCCCATACCCGCACACCGCCACGGCACGCGCGGGTCACAGCCACGGTGCCGCGGCCGGCAACGTCCCACCACCCCTCCCCCACCCCCACCACCGCACACACACCCCCCACCCAACCACAGCGCCCGGTGGGTGTCGGTCGCTACGGGAACGGCGGCAGCACCATCTGCCGCGGGAGGCGGCGGAAGAAGTTGGCCTTGGGCCCCTCCTGCGCCCACCGGTGGCGGTTCTGGTACATGACGCGCTTCTGCCGCGCCAGCAGCTGCGGGTTGTCGTGCAACCGGTGGAGGAAGCCGTGCGTGCGCCGGTACTTGAGCAGGTTGGGGATGAAGGTGCGCTTGGGCATGGTGACCCCGCCCGGCGGCCAGCCGCCGGCGCGTCACTGGTCCCAAGGCAAAAGGGCGTCGCAGCAAAGACGAGGGGAAGTGTCGGTAGTCGAAACAAGGGGGGGCGGGTGCCGTGAGCGGATGAGAGGGGGTTGGCGCCGTGAGAGGATGAGGGGGGGGCGGGGAAAGAATGGGGGGGGAGCCGAAGGTAGGCAGATCGAACGACCGCACAGCGCGGGCACGATCGGGCAGACACGTGCACCGGCTTGGTCCTCGCGGTTGACGCCGCTTCGACGCGCACTCACTCCCTCGACTTGAACGGATGCGTCTCAACTTGGTGGGAGGAGCCAGACTTATTCGAAAGGAAATACGACCGTGGACCAAGAATCTTGACGGAAGAGCAGCCATAATACAGTACTTGGAACGGTCACGACGACCTGCTGCCGTACCATCTACGCCATCCTCACGTCCGCGCATGACCGCGGCCCGCTCATGCGCCTCAGTCTATATAGCCTTGGTAGCTGTGACCGCGGGGTGGTGGCGGTCAGCGTGGACGCGCGCCCCCGTCGCGCTGTCGAAATAATTTCCGCGGACTGGGCGGTGCCGGTCAACGCGTCGCTCCCCGACGGTGCACACTTGTGCTGCGCCGGCCCTCTCCCGCGCGGTGGCGTTGTCAGTACGTCGGGCGGGTGCGGTCGGCCGCGGGGATCCCTGCCGTTTTTTTTTTTTTGTGGCCGTCGAGGCGTCTCCCCACGGAGGGCGCGCCGTCGTCGCTGCACCGCGGCCGACCGCGCTGCACCGCGGCCGACCGCGCTGCACCGCGGCCGACCGCGCTGCACCACCCGCCACGCTGCACCGGCGGAAGGCACGGCGGTGCGCTGCGGCCACCGCTAGATGGCTGACTGACAACGCTGGCCCGTGGTGCGGTGCCGTTGCCCGTGTGGCGGGGGGTGTGACTTGCGTTGGTTGCGGCCGGGGGAGGCGGACGCCCGCCGGCGCCTGGATGCCATGGTTCGGTCGACGGCTGGGCAGGGACCGGGAAGGAGGGGAGGTAGCTGCCGAGTGCTTTTTTTTTTGTCTCCCGCCGCCCTTCACCCCCGTGGCTCTTGTGTGAAGCCGCTCTGCTTGGCGGTCATGGACGCCACCCCTCCCAACGAGCGCTGGCGAGCTGGTGCGCCTGCCGGGTCCGGCGCTCCCCCTGCCCCCGGCCGAGAGAGTGCCCGACCGCCACTGCGCCGTGGCAGGTCGTGCGTTCAGTAATGCATTCCCCGTCGTTGTTGGCGCACGCTTGGGGGGGGGCACGGGCGGGGGCGCACGACCGCGCTCTCCTCGCGTCCCCCCCTCTCCCACCGCGGGGCCCCTTGAGCGGTCCTAGCAGTAGTCACTGCCGACCGAGGACCTTAAAGGTCTGCCGCGGCTGTCGACCGTGGCTGCGGCGGCCCTATATGTGAGCACCCACCCACCGCGGCGAGCAGCGAGTTGGGCAAGCGGTGCGCTTGTCGACCTCCCCTCCACCCCCCTCGCCCCCCGCTCCCGCCGTCGCCGTCAACGACCGCCGTGCGCTCGGCAGCCGACAACGATGACGCGTGCCACGATGAGGTCGATGGTGACCACCGCCGCGGTGGCGGGTGTGGCGGTGGCTGCGGCGGCGACGTCGCTGTCCCGCCCGGTTGTCGCGGTGCCGCCAAACGCCCGCTTTGAGGTGACCCTGCCGAGCACGGGCGACGTCGCCGCTGGCGCCGCGGCGGTGAGCAACTCGGTGCTCAACGCGGTGGCGGTCCGCCCGTCGCGCCAGCCGGTGGCCAACCAGCCGACCAAGCTGTATGTCGTCGAGACGGAGCTGCCCTCGTCGGTGATGCTGAAGGGTGAGGAGATTTGCGACTACTTCAAGGAGGAGTGCGTGACTGGGACGGGCGGCACCATGCTGTCCAAGGCGGAGCAGGTGCCGATTGCGCAGGTGGGCTCGGTGGCCCTCGACTTGCTGTGTCAAAAGTACGCGTCGCAGAAGATCCCCATCTGCACCGCGTACATGTCGACGCCCACCCCTACGCCCGTCCCGTCGACGCTGCCGTACGGCCTGGACCTCATCCCAGTGTGCTCAGCGCTCAAGTTTGAGGCCGCCTTCTGCAAGTCCTTCACCGCCAAGAACGTGCCCGTCGAGTACCACCACCTG
Source organism: Pyropia haitanensis (assembly GCA_008729055.1). NCBI lineage: Eukaryota > Rhodophyta > Bangiophyceae > Bangiales > Bangiaceae > Pyropia > Pyropia haitanensis. The sequence goes on along the minus strand of SDUX01000004.1, from coordinate 5,854,542 downwards.
CTGCCGCTCGAATTGCGCCCGACGCCGACACCCAAGCCGACGCCGACGCCCGACGCGGCGACGGCGCTCCAGCTGCTGCTGCTGGAGAGCTTCTGCGCGGCCCAGCCGACGAGCCCCCTGTGCGTCAAGCCGACGGTGCAGCCGACGGCGACGGTCACGGCGGCACCAAAGGGAGTGTCTGTACAGCTGGCTTTCTTCTGCCTCCAGTTCCCCAAGTCGCCGTTCTGCGAGATCCTGGCCACCCCCACCCCCAAGCCAACGCCGACGCCCGACGCGTACGAGTTGCTGCTGGCGCAGCTGCTCCAGGCCTCGGGCGGCGCGGTGTCCAACAACTTGCTCTTCTCCAAGGACAAGTTCACCAAGTTTGACAAGGTCCTGAAGAACCCCGTTGCCGGCCAGGCGGCGGGCGCGGCGCTGCCGCTGGGTGTGAACCTGCTGAGCGCGGGTCTCTGCCAGAAGTACCCCGACCATGAGCTGTGCCTCCCGCCACCGACGCCGTCGCCGACGCCGTCGCCGACGCCGACGCCATCGGCCGAGGAGCTCTACCTGTCCATCCTGCACAAGACGGTGTACGTGCTCTATTGCAACGCGCTGCCGCACGGGGTCGGCTGCCTGTCGGGCAACGCCAAGGACATGCCCATTGAGGTGTTTGTGTCGATCAAGGAGCTGTTCTGCCGGGACAAGTTCAACAAGTACCCTGGGTGCGCGGTGAAGGTGCCGATGCCGACAAAGGCGCCGGCCGCGACGCCTGTGACGGGAACCACCCAGGGCGAGGTGATCTTCTACAAGAACTTTTGCCAGGTGTTTGGCGACACGGCGGTGTGCAAGAAGGTGGCGCCATCGCCGACGCCCACCCCGTCGCCGGGCTCGACCGCCTACCCGGCGCTGTGCAAGCTCTTCCCGAACACCTTTTACTGCTAGGGGGTTCCGCTGTCGGCCCGGGCATGGTAACTCGTGCTGTGTGTGACTCCCGCATGACCCTGTGCGCGCGCTGCCACGGTATTCGACACACATCCGCTGCTTGATGGTGTGTATTTTCGCTTGTTGGTCGGTAGGAGGGAGAGCGGGCGGGCGTCCCTCCCCCTCGGTGGGACTGCCGCTTTATGTGTGCGTTACGCGGTGCTCTTCTTCAGCTCGGCAGGCACCACTCCTGCGTGAACGTGTTTTGCCTATTGCGCGCTTACAAATGTACTTCTGGCTGAGTCGCAGCGTCTGGACAGGGCATCGTAGCCGCAGACGCTACGGAAGCTCGAGGCCGGGTTTGCCGCCTCGGCCGCAACGCACAACAGCGCGCAACGGCAGCTCGGGGAGAAAGCTAGGGCGCACGCCCGTGAACCTTCTGAATGGGTGCAGGAACGGCCGTACCGAGGTCGTAGCGGGCGTCAGAGCCCAATCTGCCGTTGGAGGCCGTGAGGGCGGTCTGCACGGGTGCGCAGGTCAGCGCCGCCGCTGCGAGTCGGCCGGCACATTCACCGGCTTTGCAGTCGCCGCCGCCGAAGCGCGCGCCACAGTGTCGTTCACGGCGGCGGTGACGGCGGCAATGGCGGCCCCGCCGTCCCCATCCCATTCCGCAGCCAGCGTCCATGAAAGCGCAACTGACGCCCACAACCTCTCCGCCGATGACCATGACGTCGCGCACAAGTGCGCTTGCAATGCAGCCTGGAAATTGATAAACCTTGGTCACACTGCTCGCTGACATCTGTAAATACAATAGGGGATACTCTGCCACGTGGGTGTCCCGAGCCATCCTGCTCCACACTTTGGTCAACTGCAACCTCTGTGTGCGAGACGTCCACCCCGCGGCAGTCCTCGTCTGCCGTCTCTCTTGTCCCGCCTCCGACCCCCCCTCACTTGCTCCCCCTCCCCCCTGATCCCCCCGCCACCCCCTCGTGCGAATCTTTTAGCCGTCGGCAGGGCATCGTCGCCGTCTGCGCCTGCCTCGCGGCCGCCGCCACCATGTCGGGCGTAGCAATGTGGCTCCGCCGCTCGTGGGCGGCCGAGCCGGTCGTCGGCTTCTCCATCCTGATCGGCGTTGTCGGTACGTTTTGTTCCCCGCACGCCCGCCTTGGTTTTTGTTTTGTGTGTGTGTGCCCGCCTTGGTTTTTGTTTTGTGTTTCTGTAGCATCTCTCGCCCCTTCCTGTTGTCCCGCCCGTCCCGGACGCGACCTTGAGCTTGGGCGGGGGGCGGGTCGGAGGAGGGGCCACGGCAGGCGTTTTCTAGGAGGAGGGCGGAACGGGCGTGGAAAGGTGGGGGTGTAGTGCGCGGCCCATGCCAGGGGGGGTGGCCACCCGGTGTCCCATCGACGGGCGCTGGCCTGCCGGTTGGCCGGCCGCCCCCTCAATGGGCGGTGGGCGTGCGGCGGCGTCGGCGGCGCCGCGCCCGGGGTGGCGCGCCCCTCGCCGTGCCGCCGCACCCGGCCGTCGAAGCCGGAGGCGGATGTGCGTGGGTGGCGGGTACGGCGGGTGCGACTGCCGCGCTGCTGTGCTGCCCCCCCCGGGCGCTCCCCGTGTCCCGGTGTTGGCCGCGCGGGTGGCGGCGGGATCGCGGCGGGGGCGGGCGGCGACCGCGTGGGTGCACCGGCACGGGCGGCGGCGGGCTCGTTGGTGGGGGGCGGCCACCGCCGCCGGCAGACCCCGCCGTTGGCTGTGTGTCGCCGCCGGTTGCGGTCACCGCGGTCCGCGGGGCGGGTGGCGCCGCCTCCACTGGGGTGGCCGCCGCCGTGGGCTGCCCGCGCACGGTGTTGGTGGCGCCGTGGGCGTGGCGGTACTCGTCCCCGCCCCTCCACCCCGCCTTTTGCCTTTGGGTGGGGGGGAGGGGCGGAGTGGGTGCGTGGGGAAACGAGAACGGCTTTCTGCGTTGTTTTTTTTTTTGCGGGGGCGGCAGGAGGGATGTATGGATGGCTATACTGACGGCAGGTTCCTATGCGTTTCGCCGCTCCTCTTCTCTTTTTATTTCTTTTCTTTTTTCTGTGTTTGACGCGTTCCTCGACCGCGCCTGGCACGCGCCCCTGCGGGTGATGGCTGGCGTATGGTGGGCGCAGGCGTCGTCCTGCCGGTGGTAGTGCCGCCCCTGTGGGGCACCTACCCCGACACGCAAGCCAAGGCGGCGGTCGCGGCACGGCGCGTCGCCCGCGGTGAGGCGTCGTTGGCCGAGACAGAGGCCGCCCGCAGGGCGGCGTCGGCGCCGCCAGGCGCCTAGGACGACCCGTGGGTTTGGGGGGTGGGCGCAGGGGGGGGGGATGCCAGCGCCGGCGCTGGGGCTGGCGCCGCCGCGCGCGGGGGGAGGCGGACCGAGGGGGGGACGATGGTGGCGCGCCCGCGTAATGGGCTCACCCCGTCTGCCCCCGCCTCTGGTCTCTGTGTCGGATCCCGCCGCTGCCGCGGGCGGCAGTGGGGGGTTGCGGCGGCGGCGATGGCGGGGGGGGGGCGGCGCGATACCACGCGCCACGCGACGCGCGTGGATGTTGGCGTCTGGGCGCATCGCGGCGGATGGGGCGGCGGCAGCGAGGACGCGGCGGCGCGGGCGGGAGGAGCGCACGGCGGATGGATGGTGGCGGAGCGAGTGGCGGTGGCGTGGGACGCCGGAGGAGACGCCCCTGTCGGCGGCATCGCCTGCTGGGCGGCGCGCCCGTTGTGCCTCGTGTTTGGTCGTGAGGGTGGTCGACGCGTACGCCTCGGTTGGGGCTGGGCACGCGGCTGGTGGAGCGTGGGACGTCTGGTTGTTGCTCTCTCTTTTCTTGGTTTCGTGCCACGGTACCCCATGCAGCGGCTCCCACCTCGGGTGCGCCACCGCGCGCAACGGCGTCCCGCCCCCTCGCGGCCTCTCGCCTCCCCCGGCCAAACCCCCCCCTACCCATCCGCCACCAGCCCCTCCTCGGCAAGCACGCACCGGCCCAGCCGCCGCAGCGGCGGCGTGCCCGCTACGCGGCTGCCGCCCGCCACGGCGTGGCGCCCCCCCCCCCCCGGCGGCGACAGCGCCACGCCCGCGGCGGCAGGCGTGAGCGGGAGCGCGGCGGGCACCCCCCCCCCCCCACCGCCGCTGCCGCCGCCCCCCGGCACGACCGGGTGGAGCCACCCCCGCCCCCGCACCGCCGCCAGCAGCCGCCGCAAGTAGCGGTTCCCGCCCAGCGTCGCGGGCGAGCCGAGGAGCACCAGCTTGGCGCGCGCGCGGCTCAGCCCCACATTCACGCGGCGCCACTCGCGGAGCAGCGGCCCGACGCCGCCGCCGCCGGCGCCACCCCCCGCCCCGCCGCCGCCGCCGCCGCCGCCACCCACCACAAACGACAGGATGACCGCGTCCGCGTCGCGGCCCTGGTAGCAGTCGATCGTTGACGCGCCAACGCCGCGCGCGTCGACGCCCGCCGCGGCGGCGGCGGCGGCAATGGCGCCGCCGAGCACGCCCAGCTGCGCGCGGTAGGGGGAGAGGACGACGATGGCGCGGGGGGGGAGGCCCGCCGCGAGGAGGGCCGTGACCACCGTCGCGGCGACGGCCGCCTCGGTGGCGTTGGTCTTGCCAGCGGCGCTGGGGGGGGGGGGGGAGGGCGGCCGTCGCTGCCGCCGCCGCCGCCGCCGCCGCCGCCGCCGCCGCCACCGCCACCGCCGCCGCCACCGTCGGGTGGCCCGGCCGCCGTCGGCCGCGGCGGCAACACCCCGCGCGGCGGCGGCGCCGCCGCGGCGGCAATCGCGGCGGCACCCGCGGCGGCGGCGGCGGCGGCGGCGGCGCCGACCGCGACGGCGGGCACCCCCCCCTCCCCCCCCCGGCGCGCGCCGCACCCGCCGCCGCCGCCGCGCCGAGGGCGTCGGTCGAGAGGAACACCACCCGCCGGTCGGGGTCGACGGCGGCGGCGAGCCAGGGCGTCGCCGCCGCGGCGGTGAGGAGGGCGGCGGCGTCGTCCGCCAGGGGCGGAGAGCAGGTGGCCCATGACGATGGCAGCGTGCAGGTGGTGTCTTGTCCCCCCCCTCCCCGCCGCCGCGGTCGTTGCCGCCGCTGCTGCCGCCGCCGCCACCACCGCCGATGCCGCCGCCGCCGCCGCCACTGCCGTCGCTGCCGCCGCCACCGCCGCCGTCGGCGGGCGGCGGCGTCGGCGCGTCTGGCGGCGGCCGCCCCCCCGACAGACCCGACACCACAACCGGTGGCGGCCCGTCGCCACCCGCCGACGGCGGGAGCACGCCTTGCGACGCGGGCGCGTCGGGTGGCGGCGGCGGCCGCGGCGGGCCACCGCCCACCGGCGGCGGGCGCGGCACCCCCGCCGACGCGGGCGCGTCGGGCGTGACCGACGGCGGCGGCGGCGGCGACAACGCGCCACCGCCACCGCCCGCCGCCACCCCTACCGGCGGCGGCGGCGGCGGCGGCGGCGGCCAGTGGGGCAGCGCCAGCCGCCGCCGCGCAACCGCGGCGGTGCCACACGGCAGGGCGCCCGCGTAGCCGAGCTCCCCGACCAGCCACGCAATGTCCGACGCCATCCGGTACTGGGTGGCGAGCGCGACCACCGCCGCCGGGTGCGCCGCGCAGAGGCGCGCAAAGAGCGAGTCGGCGGTCGAGGGGGGGGGCGCGCGGGCACCGCCGCCGCCGCCGCCGCCGTCACCGCCGCCGCTGCCGCCACCGCCGGTGCTGCCGCGGCCGACGCTGCCGCTGCCACCGCCGCCGACGGGCACCACCGCCCCCGCGCGCGCACGCGCGACAGCGGCGGCGGCGGCGGCGGCGGCGGCGGCGGCGGCGGCGGCGGCGTCGCCCGCGTGCGCGGCGGCAGCCGCCCCCCCCCCGGCGGCCGACGGCAGCCACACGCCCGGCCCGTGCAGCAGCGGCGGCAGCTGGCAGTGGTCGCCGACGAGCACAAACGCCCCCCCCGGCGCGAGCAGCCGCAGCGGCCCGACACACACCGCCTCGGTGACCTGCGTCGCCTCGTCCACGAGGACCAAGTCAAACGCGGTGCGCCGCGCAAACGCGGCGTGCCCAATGCCGAGGCACGTTGTCGCGACGATCGGCACCCCGTCGAGCGCCGCGCGCACGTCCGCGACCGTCGACGCGTCCATGACGCCGCCGCGGCTGGCGCCACCACGGGACGGCGGGGCGGCCCAGCCCGCGCCCGCACGGGTGTACGTGTAGGGCAGCACGGCCTGCACCTCGACGAGCTCTGGCCGCGCCGCGAGCCGCACAAACCGCGGCGGCGGGCGCGCGTCGGGCGCCCCCCCCCCCCCCCGCCCTGGAGCAGCCGCGCCAGCACGTTGTCCACCGCCGCGTGCGTGTAGGCGGTGAGGAGGACGGACAGGCCCGCCGCGGCGGCCGCCGCCAGCAGCGCCGCGACGACGGTGGTCTTGCCAGCGCCGGGGCGGCCCTGCAGCAGCGCGTAGTCGTGGGCCGCCGCGACGCGCAGCAGCGCGTCCCGCTGCTCGGCCGAGAGGGGGGGGGACGCCACGGAGCGGACGGCTGCGGTGAGGGCGGCGCGCCGCGCGGCGGCGGCCGCCGCGACGGTCGCCGCGACGGCCGCGTCGGCCGCCGCGTCGGCCGCCGCGGCTGCGTCGGCTGGCGCGGGCGTCGCGGCCGCCGCTGGGGGTGTTGGCGGGGGGGGGGGGGGGGTACCGCATGGACGGCCGCGGCTGGCGACGCGGCCGGCGGGGCGGCTGCACCATCCCCACCACCACCGCCACCGCCGCCGCCGCTGCCACCGCCACCACCGCCGCCGCCGCCGTCCGCCAGGCGTGGCGGGGACGCCGCCGCGCCCGCCACCTCCGCCCCCGCCTCCCCCGCCGCTGCCGCCACAGTCGCGGCGTCGCGGGCGGCGGCGGCGGCGGCCGGCGGCGCCACGGCCGCGGCGCCAAGCACGGGCGTGTCGGCACCGGCGGCCGCCGCAGCAGCGGCGCCATGCGCAGCAACAGGGGTGACCGCGTCCGCCCCGGTGGCGGCGACGGCAGCCGGGACGGCGGCGTCACCGACACGGCCACAGCTGCTGTCGGCGGGTGCGCCCGGCCCCGCGCCGGTGGCCGCCACCACCCCGTCACGACGGCTGGGCGCGGCGGGGGTGGGAGGAAGCGCCCCGCCGCCCGCCACTGTGCCACCGACAATGGCCGGCGCGCCGAGCGGGACGGCGGGCGCCGTGCGAGTGCCGCTGCCCGTGTCGGTGCCGCCGTTGCCGTCGCCGCCGCCGCTGCCGCCGCCGCCGCCGCCGCTACCGCCAATGGCCATTGGCGGCACGGCCGCCATCGCCGCGGCGGCAACAGGAGGAGCCGCGGCTGCCGCCGACACGGCGGCCGCGGCGGCCGCCGCGTCACCGCCGCCAGGGATATCGACGGCCACCGGGCCGTCGGCAGGCGCGGCGGCAGCCACGCCGCCGGCGGGGGTGTCGACGGCCATTGGGCCGTCGGCAGGCGCGGCGGCGGCCACGCCGCCGGCGAGGGTGTCGACGGCCATCGTCTCGACGGCCACCGGGCCGTCAACCGTCGTGGCGGCGGCCACGCCGCCGGCGGGGGTGTCGACGGCCACTGGGCCGTCAGCCGGCGCGGCGGCGGCCACGCCGCCGGCGAGGGTGTCGACGGCCATCGTCTCGACGGCCACCGGGCCGTCAACCGTCGTGGCGGCGGCCACGCCGCCGGCGGGGGTGTCGACGGCCACTGGGCCGTCAGCCGGCGCGGCGGCGGCCACGCCGCCGGCGGGGGTGTCGACGGCCATCGTCTCGACGGCCACTGGGCCGTCAGCCGGCGCGGCGGCGGCCACGCCGCCGGCGGGGGTGTCGACCGCCATTGGGCTGTCGGTGGCGGCGGCGGCGGCGGCGGCAGCAGCCCCCGCCCGGCGGGTACCGGCACCCCCCGCCGTCTCCATGTCGGCCGCCGCGGGACCAGGCGTGACGGGTGCCGCGACGGCGGCGTCGGCGTCTGTGTCAACGACAGCGGCGGCGGCAGCCACGCCGGGGTCCGCGGTGGGAGTGGCGCCGTCGACGTCGTCGGCGTCGGCGTCGGCGTCGGCGTCGGCGTCGGCGTCGGCGTCGGCGTCGGCGACGGCTGCGGCCGTGGGGCCGCCGCCGCCGGCGCGGTCCGCCGCCGGCGGCGGGTCAAACGCGGGCGGCGCCCCCCCAATCAGCAGCGCCCGCAGGCGCGTCGCCTGCAGGCCGGCCGCGCGGGCGGGGCGGGGGTCCCCCCCCCCGCCGCGACCGCGACCGGCGCGGCGGCGACGAGCGCGGCGACATTCTCCTTGGCCGCCGCAAAGCCCGCCGCAAACGGCGACGCGTCGACGCGCCACGCCAGCCGCCGCGCCGCGAGCGCCGCGTGGCCCGCCGCCCAGTCGCCAACGTGGACGGATAGCGCAACGGCGACGCGGGTGGGCGCGATCGCCAGCACCTGGCCCACCGCGACGGCGGGCTTGAGCAGGTCCACGGACGGGCCCCACGCGGTGGGGGGGGGGGGGAGTACGTCGTGGGGGGGGGGCCGCCGCTGCCGCCGCCGCAGCCGCCGACGCCGCCGCTGCCGCCGCCGCAGCCGCCGCCGCCGCCGCCGCCGCAGCCGCCGCCGCCGCCGTCGCCGCCGCTGCCGCCGCCGCCGCCGTCGGCCGCCACGCCCGGCCGTCGCGGCCGCGGCTCGTCCGCGACGACCGCCTGCACCGACACGACCACGTAATCGCCGACCGACAGCTCCGTGTCGGTGAGCGGCGGCGGCGGCGGCGGCGGCGGCGGCGGCGGCGGCGGCGTACCCCCCCCCCGCCGCCACGCGACGCGACCGACGCGACCGACGCGACCGACGCGGGCGGGGAGCACCCCCCCCCCCCCCCACCCCCCCCCCCCGCCGCGCACAAAGACCGTCTCGTACCGCCGCTCGTGCGACGCCGGGTCCGCGGCGGTCAGGCAGGGCGCGTCGTCGAGGCGGAGGCCGCCCCACGCGCGGCCCGCCGCCTCGCGGTCGCCGACGGGGGCGGCCCACAGCTCCGCCGCCGCGACCGCGGCGGCCGCCTCCTCCGCCGCGAGCGTCGACGTCCACGCGCGGAGGTACGCGACCGCCGCGCCGTCGAGGGTGCCGAGGGCGGCCGCGATGAGGGGGGGGGGAGGCCCGCCGCCGCCGCGACGGGCGCAACAAACGCGCCGGGGGGGGCGCCCGCCCCCGTCGGCACGCGCCGGCCGCCGCCGCCGGCCGCACCGCCGGCCGCGCCCGCCGCCGCGGCCATGCTGGCGGCGGCCGCGTCGTCGTCGCGGGCGGCCGCCTCGGCGGCGGCGGCAAGGAAGCAGGCCGACGACTGGAAGCAGCGGCCGCACGTGCTCACCTCCCCGTGCAGCAACGGCGGCAACGGCGGCGGCACGTACGCGTCCGCGACCGCCGTCGGCGGCCGCCACGGCGGCTCGTCGTCGGGCGGCGGCGGCGGCGGCGGCGGCGGCGGCGGCGGCGGCGGTGGAGGCGGCGGCGTGCCGCCGCCATCCCCCAGCCGGCCGGCCGCCGCGGCGGCCGCCGGCGGCGGCGTCGCCACCGCGGCGTCTGCCGCGCCCCCCCCCCGGCTGCCACCGCCGCCGACGCTGCCGCCGCGACCGTACCAGGCGGCGTCCCCCCCCCCCCCCCCCAGCGGCCGCCACCGGCGACGCCGGCAACGCCGGCGGCGGCGGCGGCGGCGGCGGCGGCGGCGGCAGCGGCGGCGGCAGCGGCGGCAGCGGCGTCGCGTACGCCGCGAGCCGGTTGCGCGCGGCGAGCAACGACACCAGCTCCGCCCGCGTCGGCGGCACCCCCTCCGCGTGCCCCCCCCCCGTCACGTCCACGTACGTGAGGAGCCCCGGCCCCGCCGGTTGGTCGTACCGGTCTGCCAAGAGGAGCGCGTACAGCAGCAGCTGCGCGCGGTGGCGGGCGGCCGCGGCGGGGGTGGCGCGGCCCGTCTTGAGCTCCACCGCCCCGAGGCGCGGGGGGGGGGCGGCGGGACGCCACCCGCAGCCGCCGCCGCGGCCGTCGGGACGTGGCCGCCGCGCGGCGGCCGCTGCCAGGAAGGACTGTGCGCGCGGGGGGGGGGGGGGGCGACCGCGAGCGCGACGGTCGCGTCGATCTTGCCCTTTAGGCCAAACAGCGGCGACCAGACGTGCTCCTCCACCGCCGCCACCCCCGTCACCGCCACGGGGGGCGGCGCGCCGGCGGCGGCGGCGGCCGGCGCGACGGCAGGCCGCGGCGGCCACCCCCCCTCCTCCCCCCCGCCGCCGTCGCGTGGCGGACCACCCAGTCGACGATCGGGGGGATGGCGGCGACGAGCAGCGGCCGCTCCGCCGCCTCGTCCCGGCCGAGCGCGTACAGCGTGTCCACCGCCGCGGCGAGCACCCGGTCGACCGCGGCGGCCAGGTCGGCGTGCAGCGTCGGCAGCACCGCCACTGCCGCCGCCGCGGTCGCCGCCGCCGTGGCGCCGGGGACGACCAGGCCGCCGCCGCCGCTGCCACCGTCGCCGTACCCATTGCCGCGGCCGCTGTCGGCGGCGGTGGGGGTGGCGGCGGCGGCGGCGGCGGCGGCGGCGGCGGCGGCGGCGGCGGCCTCGTCGGCGAGCCCCCGCGCGGACGCCCCCCCCCCCGCCGCGCGCAGCGTGAGCAGCGCGTGCTGGAATACCGCGTGGAGGAGGCTGCCGCGGGTGGCGGCCTCGGAGCGGCCGCCGAGGACGTCCCGAGAGCGGAGGCCGAGCACCGCCCGCCGCGCGCACGCCGTCGAGTCCGCCACGGTCGTGGCGGAGAGGAGCACGTCGGGGTGGTGGATGAGCAGGTGCTGCGTGTCGTCAATGGTGAGCGTCCGGTCATCCACGTCCGCGCCGCCGCCGTCGCCGCCGCCGCCGCCACCACCGCCGCCGCCATCGTCGCCACCGCCGTCGCCGTCCCCACCGTCGTCGTCGACAAAGGGGTAGGGCAGGAAGCGGCCGTCCGCGTCCATGCACACCACCCGCACAATGTCACCCGCCGCCACCGGCACCGCCGCCCACTCGCCGCCCAGCACCAGGCGCAGCGGGCGGCGGCGGGCGGTGGCGGGCGGCGGGTCACCGGCCGAGGGGGCGGCCGCCTCCCCAGCGCGCGCCGCCGCCACCAGCAGCGGCGGTGCGGGGCGGGCGGTGAGCGCCAGGCGCCCCGCCGGCGTCGCCGCCGCCGCCGCCACGGCCGTGACGACCAAGCGCGGCGACGACGCGGCGGCCGGGCCCGTCGGCGGCACCGGCGCCGCCGCCGCCGCCGCCCCAGCCGCCGCGGCCGCCGCTCCCGACGCCGCCGCCGCCGCCGCTGCCGCCGCCGCCGCCGCCGCCGCCGTACCCGCCACCCCCACCACCGGTGCTGCTGCCGGCCGAGGGGTGGCCGCCGGCAGCAGCGGGTGAAAAAACGGCCCGCCCGCAGCGTGGGCGGCCGCGGCGGGGGTGCCCCCGCGCAGCAGCGGCCGTGGCGGCGCGTGCCGCGGCGCGTCCACGGCTGCCAGTGGCGGCGGCGGCGGCGGCGGCGGCGGCGGCGGTGCCGCCGTGACCGGCGGGCGGTCCGCCTCAAACGCCGCCATAAACGCGACGAGCGCGTCGTCAAACGCGGCGTCGGCGTCGGCGGCGGGCGCGTCGGTGGCGGGTGTGGCGCCGCCGTCGGCCGGGCGTGGCGGCGGCGGCGGTGGTGGTGGTGGTGGTGGTGGTGGCGGCGGCGGCGGCGGCGGCAGCGGCGGCGGCGGCGGCACCCCGCGCGAGGGGGCGCCCGCCGCGATGGGGACCGCCACCGCCGCGGCCGCGGCCGGCGGCGCGCCACCGCCCGACGGCACCGCCATTGGCGGCGTCCCGTCGCGGACGCCGCCGGCCGGGTCGACCGGCCGCGGCGGCGCCGCCGCCGCCGCCGCCGGTGGCGCCGCCGCCGACCGTGGCGGCGGCGCGAGCGGCGCAAGCGCCCCCCCCCCCCCCCCCACCCCCCCCCCCGTCCACCACCGCCGCCACCGCCGCCGGCCCGTACGCGCGCACAGGCGGGGCACCCCCCGCCCCCCCCCCCCGCGCGGCTTGACGACCCGCCCCCGCGCGACCGACGGCGCCCCGCCCCGCGTCGGGTCGGCCACCCCCCCCACGGGCGGGCGGTGCCACCCCCCACCGCCCGCCGCCGCCGCCGCCGCCGCCCGCACCGGCCGGCGGCGGCCCGCCGCGGCGGGCGCCGGCCGCATCAGGCCCTCGAGTGCCAGCCGCGCCAGCCGCGCGCCGACCGCCGACCGGCGCGGCCGCGGGGCGGCCGGCGTCCCGCCGCCGCCGCCGTCACCACCACCGCCACCACCACCCCCACCACCACCCCCACCCCCACCACCACCACCACCACCACCACCACCACCACCGCAACCGCCGCCGCCGCTGCCGCTGCCGCTGCCGCCGCGGCGGCCACCGCCACCACCGGCGGGGGCGTCGTCCGCACCTGTGGTGGCGCCGCCTGTCGTGCCGGCGGCGGCAGCGGCGGCGACGGCGACGGCGGCGGCGGCGGCGGCGGCGGCGGCGGCGGCACCGGCGGCGGCGGCGGTGTCGGCGGCGGCCGCCGCGGCGGCACGCGCGCGGAGGGCGGCGGCGTAGGGGGAGGCGCCGCCCGCCACCGCCGCGAGCGCCGCCGACGCGGCGGCGGCGGCGGGGGAAGCGGCCGCCGCGGGCGGCGGGGCGGTGGCGCCGCCACGAGGGGGGGGGGGGTGCCCGCCGCCGCCGCCGCCGCCGCCGCCGCCACGCCCGGCGCCGCCGCCGCCGCCGCCGCCGCCGCCGCCGCCGCGTCAGGCGCCGCTGTGGGTGCCGCCGCCCCCACCGGCGGCACCACCGGCGGCACCCCAGCCGCCCCAGCGGCGGCATCCCCCGCCAGCGGCGGCGGCACGCGCAGCCGCCGCGCGACGCGCGCGACCTGCGCGGCGAGCGTGGCGGCGGCGGCGGCGGGGCCCCCCCCGCCCCCCCCCCCCCCCCCTCCGCGGCGGCCGCCGCGCCGGCACGCGCGGCGGTGGCGGCGGCGGCGGCGGCGGCGGCGGCGGCAGCCGCCCGCGGCGGCGGCACGCCGCTGTCCTCCCCGCCCGCCACGGTGGCGGCGGTGGCGGTGGCGGTGGCGGTGGCGCCCACCGCCGGCGGCGCCGACGACACGCACCCGCGGGCGGGGGGCGGTGGACCCGTCGGGCGGTGGCGGCGTGGCGGCCAGGCGTGCCGTCGCTGCCGGTGGCGCCGCCGCCCGCGGCTGGCCGCGGCGGCAAGGACCGGGCGCGGCCGCCGCGGGGCGGGCCGGAGCGGAGCCACGCGGTGAGGAGCGACGCCCGCGGCGACGGTGGTGGCGATGGGGACCGGCGGGGCAGCGCGCCTCGGCGTCCCCCCCGCCACCCCCCCCCCACCCCGCCCGCCACCCACGCCGCCGCTGGCAGACGGGGGTGGTGGCGACCGCGGCGGCGGCGGCGGCGGCGGCGGCAGCCCCCCCCCCGCCGGCGGCCGGCCGCGGTCAGCGGCGCCTGCGTCCCCGCCGCGGCGAGGTGCTGCGTCGCCGACCACGACGGTGGCCGTGGCGGCGGCAGCGCCGGCGGCGGTGCCACCGTCACCAGCTGCGACGGCGGGGGAGCGCTGAGGCCAACGCTGAGGGCGCCAGCGGCAGCGGCAGCGCCGGCGGTGGCGGCAGCGGCGACGGCGGCGGCGGCGGCGGCGGCGGTGGCGGCGGTGGCGGTGGTGGTGGCGGGCCCGCCGCCGCCGCTACCACCGCTGGGGGGGAGGGGGAGGGGGGGGGAGGAGGGGCGCCGCCGCGTGCCGCCGCCGCGGCGGCGCCACCACTGCCGCCGCCGCCGCCGCCACCGCGGCGGCTGGTGCCGGCGGCGGCAGCGCGTGGCGGCCGCCGCCGGGGGGGCGGGGCGGGCGCCGCCGCCGCCGCCGCCGCCGCGGTCGCCGCCGCCGCCGCCGCCGCGGTCGCCGCCGCGGCGGCCGCCGCGGCCGCGCGGCGGGACGGGCGCTTGGGGGGGGGGGGGAGGGGGGGGGCGCTGCCGCCGCCCGCGCGCGCGCGCTTGGAGAGGTACCGGTCCATGCCGGGGGGGGGGGGGGGGGGGGTGGGGTGGGGTGCCGCCGATAGGGCCGCCACGCCGCCAGGGGGGGGGGGGGGGGGGGGGGAGGGGACGGCCGCCCGCCGCGCCGCGCCGCCCGACCGGCACGGGGCGGCGGCGGTGGCGCCGCCGCCGCCGCCGCCGCGGGGTGGCGGCGGTGCCGCCGCCGCCGCCGCCGCCGCGGGCGTCGTCCCGCCAGACGCGCAGCCGCTCCGCGCCGCCGGCGGTGACACTGGCGGTGCGGGCGGTGTGTGGGCGGGACGGCCACGCGCTGACGACGAGTGGGTGAGGGGGGGGGGGGGGGGGGGAGCGCCGGCCGCGGCGGGCGGCGGCGGGGCGGTGGGTGGGCGCGGCGTGCGGCGGCGCGGTGGGCGGGCGCGGGCGGGCGACGGCGGCGGGCAGTGGCGGCGCCGCCGCCGCCGCGGCCGCGCAAAGGGGAATGGCGGGAGCGTCGGATGGCGGCGGCTGCGGGTGGGGCGGCGGCGGCGGGTTGGGGGGGGGGGGGTGGGCGGGTTGGGGAAGGACTTGCGCGTCGTGGAGGAGTTGCCCATGGGGTTGGGCGCCGCCCCTCGGTGGTTGGTGGCCACACTCCACGGGCGGCGCGCGGGGGGGGGGAAAGGAAACTTACAGTGGTCGCCGCTGCTGCCGGCGTGTGCGGCTGTCTGCGCCGGGGGGGGGGGGGTCGGGCGGCGGCCGCCACCGCCGCGGCGCGCCGCGCAGGGAGTCTCTCGTCTGCGCCGCCCGCCTCGCGCGTCGTTCTCGCTCCCGTCCCACCCGCGGCGGCCGACGACCATCCCGTATCCCCCGTCGCCCCGGTACGTGCCGCCGTCTGCCTCACTTCCACTTGCGCCTTTCTCTCCCCCCCCCCCCCCCCCCCCCACACCCACCGTAGCGCCCCGCCTCGGCCGCCCCCACTGTCACCATGACGTCGACGGTGTGCCCGCCCGCGGCGTCCTTCTTTGGCTTTATGGGCGCCGCGTCGGCGCTCATCTTTTCCAACCTGGGCGCCGCGTACGGGACGGCCAAGTCGGGTGTGGGCGTCGCGTCCATGGGTGTTATGCGCCCGGAACTGGTCATGCGCTGCATCATCCCGGTGGTCATGGCGGGTGTGCTCGGGTACGTTTTTTTTTATTGTTGTTGTTGTTTGGAAGGGCGGGGTCGGGCGAGAGTCGCCGCGACGCCGTGGGGGGGGGAGGGGCGGCGGGGGGGGGGGGGGGGGGGGGGGGGGGGGAGGGGCGGTGGGATGGGGGTGGCCGCACCCCTCACAGTGTCTGTGGGGACTCGTTGGTTATTGGCGATCCGATGGGAGCGTGGATCTACCGCCGTGGGAGCGGCTGTGGTGCCACTTTGGGGGGGGGCGTGCCACGGCGGTTGGGATGTCCGTGGCGGGTGAGGTCACTGCTGCATACGCTGCGAATGGATCCTTGTCCTGTGTCCTTGCAGGTTACTGACGTGCTCCTTATGACCCTGTTGTCACCGAGCTGTTTTTTTTTTTTTTTTTGTGTTGGGTGTGTTTTGTGCCGCACCACAGTATCTACGGGCTGATTGTTGCAGGTACGTTTGCGCGCCTGTTCATGTCGCGTGGCTTGTCGCTGTCGATCCACCGCATGTGGTCGTCTGCCGTGCGTCATCTCGGCCTGGAGCGGTCTGCCCCTGCGCGGCCACCGAGCGCGTGGGTCTGTTGCTGTGCTGACGGGGGTACTGGTGTGGTGTCTGCTGCTGACCCGTGTTTTTTTTTGACGTGCTCTTGCTGTGGTCGCACGCGCCGTCCTGGATCCTTGTTGTTGCCGCCTGCAGTCATCGTGTCGGGCCAGGTGGTGGAGGAGAACTACCCCTACTTTCTGGGGTTCGCGCACCTGGCGTCTGGGCTGTCCAACGGCCTGAGCGGCCTCGCTGCTGGTATCTGCATTGGCATTGTCGGGGATGCGGGCGTGCGCGCTACTGGCCAAAACGTACGGATGCTCCCGGGCGGGACCTGTTTGTCACTGCGCGTCGGCTGTGTGTCTGATCTTGGGCGGCTGTGCTCGCGTGCTGCTGTCCTACGGTTTTGCCTTTTGCTCTGCTGTTTTGTCGCGTTGTCTTGTACCCATGGGTATGGAGGGTGCGCCCTCATCCTCCGGATCTGTTTCTCACGCTGGTGCAATGTGCTGGGACCTATTGCTCTGCGCTTTGTTTCTTCCTTTTGTTGCTACTCTCCTCTGCGCAGCCCAAGCTCTATGTCATCATGATCCTGATTCTCATTTTCGCTGAAGCGTACGTTGGCCTGCATCCAGAAGTCCATCTTTGGATACGGATTGAGCATCGTTGTGGGAGAGCAGTTGCGTAGCGTGGAGGGGTGATGTGACTGTGGTCAGCCGGTAGGTGCTGTTGGTGTTTGACTCTGACTGTGTCCTGTTGCTGTATCTCTCATGCCATGTTTTGGCCACAACTTTGCCGTGGGCACGTGCGTGATCACTTGTGTACTCGTTCCTTTCCCGCTCGACAGGCTGGCCCTGTACGGGCTGATTGTCGCGCTCATCCTGTCGGGCAAGACGACGACGGCTGGTTGCTAGTAGCGGTTCTCACTCGGACGAGGTTAGCCACTCTGTTTGAATTGTGGCCTGGATGGGGCACTGTACCCGACTGTCGCTGGTAGGCGCCTTACGTGCGCGCTTTGCGTTCCGGTGTGGCGGCTTGGAGCTTCTGTCGATTATTGGAGAGGCTTTCGAGTGCGCTCCCGCCGGTCGTTGCGTGTACGTCTGCCAATTTTGGTCGGTTAGTCGGCCTGTGTCGTAGAACTGCTTGCTGGATGCTTCTTTCTCGTGGCGTGTATCTGCTTCTGTGGGTCTGTTGGCTGTCGGTCCCGGGCTACCAAACCGAGTGTTGCTGGTACGCTTCTTTGCGTGTATTTTTCTTCAACATCAATGCCATTTTTTGGATCCTCGTGCTGATGGTCTGCGCCTGTGCGCATCATGCGCCATGGTCTTGCAGTCCACCTATCCGGGGCACTCAGACCCATGGCACCAAGCAGTATCGAGTGGGGGCATGGAGAGGGACACGTGAATGGTTCACACACGCGCGGGTTCACTCTGTTGACGCGAAGAGATGGTGGCGAGGTCGCCGCTCACAAGGACCAAGTGGCAGGCCAGCAAGGCGCTGCCACTTGGCTCACACGCTGAGAAAGTCTGGCCACGCAGGGCCGCGGCCAAAGCCGAAAAGGCCGTGACTGCTAGTCACCCCACCAAACTTATAGCCGCCACGTCCAAACCCTCCTCATCTCCCCAAAGCCCTTGACGATGGTGTAGCTCTTGCCGTGCATCTTGCGCCACAGCCCCACGTTGCGCGAGTAGCTAGAGTAGATGTTGCCCACAAAGTGGTCCGCTTGCAAGGACAGCGCCGTCTCCAGCACCGTCGCCGCGTGCGGCGACTGGAAGAGGCCTTCAATGTCGGGCGCCGCACCGCCGCCGCGGGCCGCCGCCGCCCCCAGCGTCGCTGCCGTCACCGACGCCCCGCACTGATGTACATCGGCGCACGTGTAGACGCGCGGAAACTCTTCGCGAAAGAGCGCCGCCACGCGCCCCACATTCTTGCCGCCCGACGGGTAGGAGAGGTAGAGGGAGCCCGCCGCCAGGTCGCCCTGCACGCCCACCGACCCAGACCCGCCGCCACCCGCCATGGGCCCGCCGCCAGCCGTCTGCCGTAGCGCGTCCACCACCTGCCGCGCGTACCGCTGCACCTCCTCCTCGTCGCGCTCGCGCTGGCCGTCCATCAGGTCCCGCAGGTGCACCACCGTCAGCGGCCCCGTGATCGTCGCTCGCCACGCGTCGACCGCCGCAAAGTACTCGGGCCGCGGCTGCAGGTGCAGCCGCACGTCGTACCACCAGGGCACAAACTTCTCGGTGCAAAAGTGGAAAAAGTGGAGGCGGTCGAGGAAGACCAGCTGGGTGGTGGGCGGTCCGCCCCCCGCCGCGGGCACCGTGTAGATGGAGCCGGGCAGCGAGTCACAATACTGCTCCGTCCGCTCGAGGTCCTCGTGCGGCAGCGGGATCGACACGCGCGTGTCGGCAATGTCGCCGAGCACGCCCAGCTCCTTCTCATAGTCCTCCTGGCTCGCCTTGGGCAGCGGCAGGCTGCCGGTAGGGACCGCCGCGACGGCCGCCGCGGTCGCGCTGCCCGCCGCCAAAAACTCATCCAGCGTTATCACCCGCTGCACCGCGCGCAGCATGCGCAGGTCGTAGTAGTCACCCACCAGCGACACGTGCCGGTGGGCGGGCGCGCCGCCGCCGCTGGCGGGGGGCGTCGGCTGTGGCACCCCCACCGCCGGCGGCAGCACGAGGACCGCGTTGGGGAAGAGCTTGGCCACCGCCAGCCCCGTCGTCAGCGTCGTCAGCTGGTTGTGGAACATCTCCCACCAAAAGTGGGTGAAAAAAATGTACGTCGTCCCGACCGCGGGGGAGATGGTCACCACCGGCGGCGGCGGCGGTGCCGCCGCCGGTGCCGCCGCCGGTGCCGCCGCGGCGGGAGCCGCCACGTCCGACGCGGCCGCGGCGGCCGCAGCTTGGCGGACCGTAACGCGGGGCAGGCTGGGGGCGGGCGGGCGGCGGGCCACCCGCACGGCGCCGCCGTCGACAGCGGCGGAGGGCATGCCCAGCAGGAACGCGGCAACCACCAGCACCGTCGCCGCCGACGCTCGCGCCGACAGCCGCCGCCGTGCTGGCCGCCGCCGGCAGGGGGCGGCCAGGGTGGCGGCCATCACGGCGGATCCGGGCGCCGCCTGTGCACAGGACACGGAAGGCGGGGGCGCAGCGGGCACACCGCAGCAGCCGCAAACGAGGAAGACAGCGAGAGCGCACCCCCCCCCTCCCCCCCCCCTCGCCCGCGCGGACGTTGTGGCGGCAGTCGCGCAGCAAAAGTGGCGCATCGACCCCACCCCCAAAAACAGGGGGAGGTGAGTCTACGGGCAACCCATACCCGCGACGCCACAGGCCCCGGCTTGTCACAGCGGCGGGGGCGGTGCAGGCCGGCAGCGTCGGCGCCAGCGGCGCGCCTGGGCGCGCCGCCCCGCCGCAGCCCCCTCGTTGGCCGTGGTGACGCGGGAAAAACAAAAAAAAAAAAAACGCCGGGGGGCAAGAACCCCCCACCCCCCCCCCCCCCCCCGTCCCCGGTCCTCAGGTCCAACCGGGCCGCCGTGTGTCCCCCCCACGGGCGGCGGCGGTCAAGTCAAGCCCCTCATGAGCGCAGCGACCAGGCCGCGTGGGGCGGGCGGCACCAGCCCCACCCCCTCTGCCTAGGCCCGCCAGAGCAGGCGGCGGGCGCCCAAACGCACGCCCCGTGGCGCTCGGCACGGTCGGCAACGAGAAACGGCAACGGCATTGAACGCGCGGCCGCGGACTGGAAGTGGCGTCAAGGACGATCAATTCAGGAAGCGCCGTCGCGCAATTGATGGATCACAAGACAGACGCACAACTGACAACAGTTCGGCTGCAAAAGACGGAGCCACAAGATTTTTGGAACGGGACACAACGGAGTGCTCTTCACCAAAAATTGCGGACGAATGGCGGTCACCGCCAACACAGCGCGAACCGTCCCGACGGCCCACCTTCGAAAGGGAGTAGCTGCGTGCTCGCTCGCGGTCGTGCCGTGATACAACCTCGGCGTCAGGGGCGCTGCGGTCCGCTTCGTTGGTTGAGGTGTTCCGTTCCAGCCGCAACGGTCCCACCCCTGTAGCCATGCGCTGTGCCGCACGGCCGCCGTCCATGGGGCGGCCTATTGGCGCGCGCAGCGCTTGCCACGCGGCGCTGGCCATGTTGGCGTCGGCCGGGAGCGCGCAGCGGGGGGGTGCCGCCGGTCGTGGACGTTCCATGCTGGGCCACGGTGCTACCCGAGTGGCCTCTGCTGCGTTGAGCGCGTCGGGGAGGCGCCCTTGCCGCCACCGCCAGCCCGCCGCTTGCTCCCTGGCTGGGCAGCACCCAACGGCCGCGACGCTCTGTGCGCAGCGAGCGACCGCACTCCGCGCTGGGCGCTGTCTGTACTGCACAACCAGTGGCATCCCCCCCCCACCCCTCCCCTCCCCGCGCGCTGGTCACCCCACGCAGTCTTTCCCCTCCGCGGCCGCCGCACGAGCCGCCACGCAGAACGCCGCGGCGTGTCTTCGTCCATCCCGGCGGCCGCGCGGGGACTGCTCGGCGGCTCGCGCGCGGCGTGCCGTCTGCCGCATCTCCTTCCCCTCCAACGGCCGCCGCGCGTGGTGGCTGTGACGCGCAGACGACGACGACTTCTGCCGCGTGCCCGATGCGCGCGCGCGCTCTCGACGTGTCTCGGCTGGTACGGCTGGGACAAGCAGGGCACGGAGGATGAGCTGGGGATGGCCATCGTGGACTGGACGGGTGGCGGCCTTGCGCGCTGCCCGTTGATGGTGGGCGTCCCCGCCGCCGGGTGGCCGGCAGCCCGAGGCGGACCTCAGTCGCGGGTTGCGAGGGAGGGCTGGGGCGTGGACGCCCTCGCTACGACAGCCGCGCTCGCCGGGTTGCCGGCTGGTAGCCGCCCCCTCGCTACCACCGTCCGTGTGCTGCCGTCGGAGGTGGCAGCAGAGGTCTGCCGCCAGGTCCTTGGCGTTCTCCCAGCTTTCGCCGACGAGCACACGGGCGTGTGTGACGTTGTCGTGCTGTTGGCCAGTGCATCACTGGCTGCCGAGTTCATGGGCGTGGACACAACGGGCCGTGCCCAGGGGATCTGTCGCTGGGTGGCAGCCGAGAGTGGCGTGGAGGAGGTCAATGAGCCTGTGGATATGGTTCTAGCTGGAGAAGAGGAGGAAGGCTAGGCAGACTTTCCTGTTTTCTCCCACTCTTTCTGTCCCTGCATAGACTCTGTCGGGTCTCACCCGTGGAGCAGCCGTCTGTTGCACCACACGTCACATCCCAAGGACCGCGCTCGGATGTATTGCCTGCTTCAAGTCAGCGTTGATACTCGACTTGCAACGAAGTCTTGCACTTGACGGGACGCAACATTCGGAACACGTCGAATCCACAAGAATTTAGGCAACTTTGTGGGTAGAACGTAAGCCGGCTACTTTCTCGCGAGACGCCTTCACACAATCGCGCTCGCATTGCAATGTTCGAGCCGCCAACTTTGAATGGCCGCGTATGTGTGAACACTCATTCTGATGCAGACTACGGAATGCAGATCCGGACTTGAGAGGCGTTTGCCGCAAGACGGCTGCGTAATGCTGTCCGCCGGCCTCCCAAGGGGAACAACGTCTCGCTCACCAGCGCTGGTGCCACGTTAACCTCAACGCCGGGGGCGCCGCGGCCCACCCCGCCCCTCTGTCCCCCCCTTCCCCCCCCTGCGTCGATGCCCACCCGCGTGTGCTCGTCGCCGCCGCCCTGCCCTCGCGCGGCCGCCATGGCGCTCGCGCCGCCGCCACCGCCGCCGCCGCCGCGTGCTGCCGCGGCGGCGCCCGCCGTTGATGCAGCGGCGGCGCCGACGGTGGACGCTGTGGCGGCGGCGCCGACGGTGGACGCTGTGGCGGCGGCGCCTACGGTGGACGCTGTGGCGGCGGCGCCCACGGTGGACACCGTGGCGGCGGCGCCCGCGGTGGACACCGTGGCGGCCGCCGCCGCCGTTGATGCGGCGGCGGCGCCCGCCATGGACGCTGTGGCGGCGGCGCCTGCCGGCGGCGCACCGTCGGCGACCGCCGTCGACGCACCGGCGGTGGCGCCCGCCGTCGACGCGCCGTCGGCGCTGTCCGTCGTGGATGCGGCGGCGGGCGCGCTCGCGTCCCTGACACTCACGCCGCCGTCGTCGTCGTTGCCGCCGCCGCCGTCGTCGTCGTTGCCGCCGCCGCCGTCGTCGTCGTCCCTGCCGCCGCCGTCGTCGTCGTCCCCGCCGCCGCCGTCGTCGTCGTCCCCGCCGCCGCCGTCGTCGTCGCCCCCCTCGCCGCCGCCATCGTCGCCGCCGCCGCGCCCGGCGGCCTCGTCGCCGCCACCGTCGTTGCCGCTGCCGTCGTTGCCGCTACCGGCGCCGGCAACAGAGGCGACCGCCGCCGCGGCCGCGGCAACGGCGGCGCCAGCCGCCAACCCGGCGGCAGCAGCCACCGCCCCTGCCGCCGCCGCCGTCCCCGGCCGTGCGGTGGCTGCGCACCCCACCGCCGCGGTGGTGGCGGCCGCCGCGGCGGCGGCGGTCGCGGCCGCGTCCGCGTCGGCGGCAGCATCGGCGGCGGCGGCGGCGGCCCCCCCCACCGCCCTCCCCGCGGCCGTCCCGTCCACGCCGCTCGCCCTGTTTGGCCGCGCCATCCGCGACGGCCGCTACCGGCGCCTCCTCCTCCTCACCGGCGCGGGCGTCAGCACCGCCGCCGGCGTGCCCGACTTCCGCTCCCCGACCGCCGGCCTGTACGCGTGCCTCCGCCGCGCCGCGGGCGCCGCCCTCACCGACCCGGCCGACGTCTTTTGCATCGACCACTTCCGCGTCGATCCCGCCCCCTTTTACGCCCTCGCCCGCGAGCTGTGGCCCGCCGCCGGCGTCGCGCCGACGCGGGCGCACCGGCTGGGCGCCGCGCTCGCCGCGCGCGGCCGCCTCCGCCGGCTCTACACCCAAAACATTGACGGCCTGGACCGGGCGGCGGGGCTGGCGCCGCCGCTCCTGCTCGAGGCGCACGGCAGCTTTGCGACGGCGGCGTGCATTGAAAGGGGGTGCGCCGCCGCCGCCGACGTGGCCGCCGTGCGCGCGGCGGTCGACGCGGGCACCATCCCGGCGTGCGGCGCGTGTGGCGGGCTTGTCAAGCCCGGGATTGTGTTTTTTGGGGAGCCGCTCCCCGCCGCGTTCCACGCGTGCTTTGACGTTGACGTGGCCGCGGCGGACGCGGTGCTGGTTTTGGGCACGAGCCTCCGCGTCGCGCCCGTGTGTGTGCTGCCCGAGGCGGTCGGCGCGGGCGTGCCGCGGGTGCTGCTGAACCGGGAGCCCGCGGGGGACATTGGCGAGCGGCCGGGCGACGTTGTCGCGCTCGGCGACATTGAGGCGTCGGTGGCGGAGCTCGCGACGGCGTGCGGGTTGGCGGAGGCGGTCATGGGGTGCGGGGGGGGGGGGGAGGGGGCCCACGCCCATCCACGAGCGCGGCCGCCGCGGAAGCAGCTGCCATGACGCGCGCGCGCGGGCGCGCGCTCGTGTCCCCCCTGTATCTGCGGTCCGACGTTGGTGCAGCGGGGGAGCGCCGCGTCGTCCGCCCTGGACGACGCGCCGTCGCCCGGCTGGTGTGGCCGCCGCGTCGGCTTGGCCGGCGCCGCTCGCCGACGCTGCAGACGTCAGGGGCGCCGTCTGCCGGCGCGGCGGGCGGGTGGCGTCGCGGCGGCGGTGGCGGCCGCCGGCGCTGGGCGCGGCGGCGGCACGGGCCTCGCCCCCTGCGCGTCGGCGGGGGCGCGGTGGACCCGCCCGGCCCTAGTCCCAAACACGGGCCGCCCAGTGGAAGTCCCAAGCACCAGCCGCCCGTGGCGTCGTCGATGCCTGCCACGGGGTGAGGGGAAGGCTGTCGATGCGGGTGAGGGAGGCAGAGAGGAGCGTGCCGGCCACGCGCGGCGGCGGCGGGGGGCGCGCTGCCTCTGGACACTGGGATGGCCACCCCGCGCGTGTCCGCGGCGGCGAAGCGTATGTTGACCTACTGTACAGGACGGGCAGGCGTGGCCCGTGGCGGTGGTGAGTCACGGGCCGGCCGGTCGTCCACCACACCTGGGAACACTCCTCCTCCGCGGCGTCTGGAACCAGAACAAGACGAATAAAGGGGGCACGAGGGGGGCCACAGGGTCCGCGTCGGACCCGACCAAGTGGCAGCCCGACAGACAGACAGACCGACACACACACAAACTACAAAAAGAGAGACAGCAGACAAGCGGGCGGCCGCCAACAGCACCGTCAACGAGATGGGTGGCGTCACGCCCAACGGTGGCGTTGATTTGGTTGCCGCGGTGTCACCCCTTGCGCGACCGCACGCGCCGCTGTTGCTGCTGTTGCTGCCGCTTGCGGCGCTTGCGCACCCGCCCCGCCAGGATGCGCTGGTACAGCCCCTGCCGCCGCGGCGGCCCACCCGCGGCCGCATCGTCGGGGGGGGCCACCGCCGCCGCGTCGTGCGCGTCGACCACCACCAGCGCCCCGGCCGGCGGCCGACCCGCAGTAGGCCCCGCCGTCGACGCCGTCCGGTCGACCACGACGCCCGACAGGCCGCCGCCACCGCCACCGCCATGGACAGCCACCGCTGGCGTCGCTACCGAGCTGGATGCGGTAGGCGAGGCCGCGGCGGCGATGCCGCCGCCGCCGCTCGCCCCCACCGTCATCCCCGCCGCGCCCCCCAGTGGCGGTGGCGGCGCCCCCCCAGACGACGCAGCGTGAGCGGTGAGCACCTCGGCCGTCGCTGCCGCGGCCGTCGCGCCCCGCGACCGGCGGCGGCGGCGGGCGGCGAGCTTAGCCAGCAGCCCCGGCGGCACCGCTGCGTCGGCCGCCGACGCGGACGACGCGCGCGCGAGCTGCGCCTCCAGCACGTCCTCACGAAACACAAAGCGGGCGACCACGTCGCCGGCGCGGAGGCGCTCCGTCGGAGCCCCAAACGCGTCAGACTTGCGGCGGGTGCCCGCGGCGCGTGGTGCCGCCGCCGCCGCAGAGGGGGGGGGCGTCGCGGCGGCAGCAGTGGCCGTCGCAGCCACCGCCTGCGTGCTGGCACTGCCAGCCGAGGCGGCACCGGTCGACAGTTGCGGCGTGGCCGGCGTTGGGGGCGGCGGCGTCCGCGCGCGTCGCCCGCGACGGGGCGGGCTCGACGCGGGCGGACGTGTGGCGGCGCCCGCCGCCTTGGCCTGCCCTCCCCGACCCGCGCTCGTGCCGTACACCTCCGCAGACGGGGTGGCAAACGGGCTGAGCGCTTCGTACGCGGCGGCAAACCCGTTGCGCGCGCCATTGTAGATAATCCGCGGGCGCGTCTCCAGCTGCGCCACTTCCTTCGAGTCCCACGCAGGCACCACGTCCAGCACCCAGCCGCCGCCGCCAGCAGCGGCCGCAGCGGGGTCCACCCACCCCGACCGTCGCCGCCGCAGGTCCTCCACCACCTCCTTGTAGATGCCAATGTGCTTGCCGTCGAGCACAAACCGCGCCGCCGCGGGGCATGGCGAGTCGGGGTTGCGGTTAAAGTAGGGCGCCGCGATGAGCGCCTCGTAAATGCCGGGCCGCGATGGCAGCCGGGACGTCTCGGGCTTGGTGCGAAGCACCAGCACGTGGGTGCAGCCGTCGGCCAGGGCCGACCGGAAGGGCACCGGCTCAAAGATCATCGCGTCCGAGTAGTAGGCCCCGTTGATGGCCACCGGGTCGCCCGCAATGCCAGGCACCCGTGCGGACGCGCGGAGGCAGTCGAGGAGCTCATCGAGGGTGGAGAAGCCGTCGAGGATTTCCGACCGCATGGCCGTCAACGATGACGCCACCGGCTTGAGCGGCTGCTTGGCCGAGTGCTTGACAAACGCGTTCCAGTCCAGGGGCTTGGTCTCCTTCATCACCTCGTCCAAAAGAGCATCCAAGTAGAGCACCGGTCGCACCTTGTTGCCCGCCGTATCCGTGACGGCGCGGCCAGAACGGCCGAGCAGGTACGGTGACGACAGGAGGGCGCGCTTCGAGATGAACCGGTCCGAGCAGATCGAGTCATAGTAGATTGAGGCCCCGTAGAGGGGTACCTGGCCGCTCACAAAGTAAGCGCCAATAATGGAGCCCGCCGAAGAGCCGTACACCACGTCAATGGCGTCTTGTAAGCCCACATACTTCAGGGCGGCGGCCATGCCCGCGGACAACACGCCACGCATGCCGCCTCCCTCAATGGCCAGGCCTACCTTGAACCCATCAGCCCGTGCACCAGGCTTGGAACCCACCGCCAGCCGTGCCTTTAGCACCTCCAGTACAGGGTGGAGCGGCTTGGACCTGTCTGTCACGCCGTCCACCATTCGCAGGTGGTAGGGCGAGTCGACGGGGACGGACGCCGCCGCCTCTGCGCTTCGTCGGTTGGACCACACCGTTGGCGGCGGCGGCGGCGGCAACGGCGGCGACATTGGTAGTGGCGGCACCGGCGGCACCGGCGGTGGTGACAGCGGCGACACCGCTTCGGCAGGTGGAACGACCGGCGGTACAGGCAGAACGACCGGCGGTGGAGGCGGTGGCGGCAGCGATGGTGCCATGACAAACCCAGTGGGGGTGTCCAGGACAGCAGCCGCTGACACAGAGGAGGGGGTCACAGGAGAAGGCACGGGCGCGTCTGGTGGCACTGGCAATTCTGGAGAGCTAGCTGAGGCGGGCAAGGGGCTAGGCGACGGCCGCTGCCGCGTCCACCGCTGCCGGATGGCAACAAGGGCCTGCACGAGCTTGCTCCGTCGCTTGGATGGTGGGAGCTCGACGCCTGCCGCGGCCTCTTCGTCCGCGCCGCTCTCATCGGCCAACGGCTCTGTCGGCTCGTCCACAATGGGCTCCAGCGGAGGCACGTAGCCCCCGCTTGCCACTGGCGGGTCTGTTACGGGCTTCAGCTGCGTACGAAGGGGCAACGACCCGCCGCCACTCCCCTCTCCTTCGTCGTCAGACGTCACGGGCGAGGCGCCGAGCGCGGCCTCCGCAGCGGCAGCCACAACAGCCGCCGCCTCCACTCCCACCACTGGCGCTGCCAATGGAGGCGGCGGCGGCGATCCCGGCGCCCCCCCCGACCGAGGCGGCCGCGGCCGGTCGGCGCCCTCCCCCGACGGCCGCGGCGGCGGGGGTGGCGGCCCGGCCGCGGGGGCGGCCGCGGCCGCGACGTGGGCCCACGGCCACGGGCGTCGCCAACCCGCCCCCCGCGCCGCGGCGGGCGCGCGGGGCGCCCACCGGCGGATGGCCGGGCAGAGGGCGCCGCGGCGGGGGCGGCCGCGGCCGCGGCCGAGCCGGCCGCCGTCAGGGGTGGGCGCCGCCACCAGCGCCGACGACGCGGGGGAGAAGGCAAAGAGGAAGGGCGCGTCCCGGTGGAGCGCCGCAAACGCCGCCGCCGCCGCAGCCGCCGCTGCCGTGACGGTCACGGCCGCCCGCGTCGACGGCGGCGCCTGACAGGGCGGCGGCGGCGGCGGCGGCGGCTGCGGCGGCGGCGACGGCGGCGGCAACGGTGACGGGAGCGGCCCGCGGTCCGGCGCCCCCCCCGCACATGACGGCGATGCCACGGGTAGGCCGACCACAGTCGGGAGAGATGCACATGAGCCTCGCATTGGCAAGCGACCGGCAGGCGGGACAGCCTAGGCGAGGGGAGACCAGACCCAAGTGATGGTAGTGCATTGCCAGCCCGGCCACCAGCACGACGTGCAGGTTGACTTGCCGCCGGTGCGCCGCCATTCGAATGGACGGCCAGCAAGCGATGCCTGTCCAGTCAGCAACGATCGCTGTCCGATTGAAAAACAGTGAACATTCACCGGCTTTGGCTGCCCACGTGAGCTGAGTTCAGGGATCTGATTGGCCACACAGAGAAAAATGAGTCGTGTTCAATTCCGTGGTTGATTGAAACACAAGGATTGCATCGACTATTCAACTCAATTCTTAGAACTTGATGTCTGCGACTGGACACTCTCTCCATGAGGCCTGGTCAAGTCGCCACTACTCTCGAAGGGCGTCCCACACGCTCGGTTTTTTTGTGCAGGAGCGCACAATTGCATTTCACAGTCCGGTGGTGGGTGGGGCACAGCCGCCCTCTCTCCGCGCCCGCCATACACGCCCCGCTGCCACGGTCGCTGGGTGCGCGTGGTGGTGCCGACGGCCAGCGTGGTACGTGCGCGTCGGCGGTGGCGGCCCGGGCGAGTGCCCGCGGCGGCGGCGGGTGTTGGTGCGTGGGGGGGGCCGGTCTGTGGAGCGGTTGTCGGGTGACGGCGCTGGGGGGAGGGAGAGACGACGCCGGCCACGGGGTGCGGCTGCTTGGGACACGGTGGGAGGCGGCTTGACGGGAGGTGGGCTCGCGTGCACCACCGCAGCGTGGGTCGTGACGTGGACGGCACCACGTAGTCTTTTTTTTTTGCCCGTCTGCGGTGTTGGCGGGCTGTCCTGTCTGCTAGGGCCAATTCCCCCCTCGTTGCAGCTTCTTCCTTTTTCCTGCTGTCTTCCCACGCGGTCGCTGCTGCCAACTCTCGGGTCGTGCCGCGCCGGGCTCTACTCTCCTCCCCCCCCCCCCGTCCTCCCGCCCGTCACTATGGCCTCTCCTATGTGCATGGGGCGCCTGCGC
Source organism: Pyropia haitanensis (assembly GCA_008729055.1). Lineage (NCBI taxonomy): Eukaryota > Rhodophyta > Bangiophyceae > Bangiales > Bangiaceae > Pyropia > Pyropia haitanensis. The sequence goes on along the minus strand of SDUX01000004.1, from coordinate 5,826,356 downwards.
AAGGAGTATCGCACCCTATCCCGGGAGCCCCCACCGCACGTCACGGCGCGACCGGTGCCGTCCAACATGCTGCGCTGGCTGTTTGTCATTGAGGGCCCGCCCGGCACGCCCTACGCGGGGGGCATCTACGTTGGGCGGCTCGAGTTCCCCAAGGACTACCCCTTCCACCCCCCCACCCTGTACATGCACACCCCATCGGGCCGGTTTGAGACGGGCGTGTCGGTGTGCATGAGCATGACGAGCGCGCACGTGGAGAGCTGGAACCCCATCTGGGGGCTCTCCACCATCCTGTCGGGCTTCCTCTCCTTCATGACATCGGACGAGATGACGGCGGGCGCCATCCGCTCTTCGAACGCGGAAAAGGCGCGGCTGGCGCGGAAGAGCCACGCGTTCAACCGCAAGGACAAGACGTTTCGGGAGCTCTTTCCGGAATTTGTGCGCCCAGACGCGGGCGCGGAGCCGCCGGCAACGGGAGAGGGAGAGGGCACCGCCGCGTCCGGGAGCGGGAGCCCTGCTTCGCCAACGCTGCCGCCTTGGCCGACGGGGGAGGCACCGGCCGGGTCGGCGGCCGGCGCTCCTGCGATCGGTGGTGCTGCTGCGCCTGCGGGTGCTGCTGCGGCCGTGGCCGCCGCGCCTGCCATGCCCGCTACCCCTGCTGGCGCTGCTGCTGCTGGCGCGGATCCCAGCGCGGCTGTGCCGGCGGCGGCACCGGGCAGGGCGGCCGCCCACCCGGCGGGGCTCGTTGCTCGGGCGGGTCGCGGCGGCGGGGGGGCGGCCGCGGCGGTCGCTGCGGCGGGTGCTGGGCAGGCCCATCACTCACCGGCTGCGAATGGGGAGAGCCCGCTTGCGTTGGTGGGCTGGCTGACCGTCCTTGTGGCTATCATCACGTTGACGTACAAGATGATTGCGGCTTGAGTGGTGGAGGGGGTGCGAGCGTGGGCGCTCACGGGGGGGGTTCCGTCCTTCTGACCCGCCCAGCCGGGGTTGGGATGGTGGCCGACATTGTCTGAGGGAACGCCCTGCTTTTCTCGCGCAGGCTTGTGGATTGTGTTGTTTTTGGTACGTCGCGGGTTGTTGGTTGTTGCTCCGACTTGCTGCGCGCTGCTGCTTTTTCTTCATGTTTGCTCCGTCGTCCCGCAGTGGGCACCGAGGGGCTTTACCGCATTTTATCGTACGGCTGTTGTTCCCGCTGCCGTCAGCAGCGACCGCTGCTGGCGCTGCGCAGTGATACTCGGGGGGGGGGGGCGCCACTCGGATCGAGGCCGTAGACCAAGACAGCCTGTACCCGCGACGGCCCCCACCAATGCGCTGGCAGACGCGGGGGGCTGCCGCATCTACTGCCCCTCCCCGCGACAATGGGAGGGTGAGCAGAACTGTGGTGCGCGCTACGACCGCTACCTGCCCATTGTGAGGGGAAGAGGGGGGCTTGGGAAGAATAGAGGTATCGCCCGTCTGGCGGCTGAGCAGACCAGAACGGGGCTAGGCGGGGCGGCGACGAGGGGACGCCTCGGCACGGCGTCGGGGCAACCCCAACCAGCTGTCCAACTTTGGCGTGTTGGTGTTCCCCCCCGCATACGCACAGTACATGGGCGCGTCTGGCCACCCCCGATCCACCCGGCCGCCGCCACAACCAGCCAGTCACCGGGACCGCTGATGGCGGTGACCGGCCATCGGTGCGGCGACTCCTGCCGCCGCGGCAGTCGCTGCCTGCGACACGGGCGCCATCGCGACGGGGGGTGGATGGTGTAGACGGGGAACACCATTTGGAACAACCGTCGCGACCGCCGCGATGTTTGCTTCAGATACCATGGCAGACAAAATATGTGCCCCCGGGCGGGATCGAACCGCCATCGTTACGGCCACAACGTTTGACGTCGCGCCAGGCGCTGAACAACATCCTTGCTGGACAGAACCTTCTGTCGCACTTAACCATTAGACGACGAGAGCTGCTCGTGGCGCGGGAGAAATTCATCCCTTTATTATACACAGTTGTATCTGGCACTTGGACGGATATTGCCTGGTTTGCCGCAGCCGTCACCACGGCTCGTCACCGCCGCTACCGCCATCGATGCCGTCACCGTCGCTGGTCGCGCGGCCAACGTCTCCCCGCAGCCCGGCGGCGGTCACAGTTGCCACGTCAACCAGGAAGATGCGGTGATGGGCCACATGCGCCGCTGTCTGGGGGGCAAGCGCCACCGGACGTGACAGGTTTTCACCCCATTCCATTGGGTCGCCTGGGCTACAGCGCGTGCGGGTCCCACAGCGGGAGAGCGGCAGAAAGAGGGGGGGCGACGCGCAGCGGCCGGCCGCGGTAAGGCGGCCACCACGCCCACCACCGTCGTGCACGGGTCGGCCGGCCGTGGAGACAGGAGCTCGCTCAGTCATGGCGACTACACCGGCTTTTTCGGTGGCATGCGGCGGGACGAAGCGCCACCGCGGACGTAGGCCGCCCCCCTCCTCACCTAGACTTGGGAGCTGAGAGGAGCCACCCGTCCGCTCGCCCCATCGGCGCCGCCATGGCCACCGTTAGAACCGGGCATCATAGGCGCCGCCATTGCCGTGGCTGCCGCACCGAACGGCCCCTTGCTGTCCACAACTCATTCTGTGTCCATTCATCGTGGTGGAGCGAGCGCGGGGCGGCGCGTACGCGCCATGTGAGCCATACATGGCTCGGGGAGCTAGCATCGCTGACGGGCAGCAGTGGACCGCCCCTGCACCCCCCCACTGATGGTAGGAAGAGAGGATCGCGAGCGGTGGCCTGCGGGCTGGGGCGGACCGTCCGGCTTTGGCCTCACTTGCACCAACCGCACACGCTCATGCAGCTCGCGCCTCAGCGGCATCCTCCCGGAATCTCGCCGGGGGACGGCCGGTCGGAGGCGTAGCGCCTTTGTCACCGCGGCCGTAGCCATTGGCGCCAGCGGCGTTCGTGTGCCCTTGGCCGCCCGGCGGGCGGCGCGCGCGCTGCCTGCGCGTTGCCCCCACATTGACTGACCCACACCTGTCAAACAAGAAAATACCCATGAAAATGAACGTTGGTCCGAAACTTTTCAGAGCTTGGGCTAACCAACGAGAGAAGAGGACAGAGCGGGGTGCCTGCGAGGAGCTCGCCGTGATGCCCTTGGCCGCGGCAGCGCCGCCAGACCTGCGCGCCCCCACGGCAACGGGGACGACGGCCGCGCGGGTGCGGGCGCTACCGCGTCAGCCGCCGGCTCTTGCCCCTGGCTGGACGCTGCGCCCAAAGTGCCCGCCCCGCCCACCCACCCACTGGCGTGCGCCCGGCCGCCGTGCCCGCCGCGTGGCGCGCGCCCGTGGCGGGCGCCATGGACGGCGTCGCGGCCGCCGCCCTCCCCGCCGCCGTTGACGTGGACGACGCCCTCTCCAGCGGCGTCGTTGTCAATGGCCGCAAGCTGGCTGCCCAGCAGCGCCTCGCCGCCGCCGCCGCCGCCGCGCGGGCGTCGCGGGCCAAGGCGCCCGCCGCGGCGGCTGCGGGCGCGGCGGCGGCGGCGGCGGCGGCGGCGGCGGCGGCGGCGGCGGCGGCGGCGGCGGCGGCGACGGCGGGCGCGGCAGCGGGGGGCGCGCGCCCCGGCGGGCTGCTCCCTCCACCCCCACCACGCCCCCCACCCGTCGTCGGCGTTGATGGCGCCGCTGCCGCGGCTGACGGCGCGGGTCGACCAGAGGACGGCGGCGGCGGCGCCGCCGACGGTACCGACGCGGTGGCTGCCGGTGACGGCACGCCCGCAGCCGACGGGGGCTCCCCCGCCAGCGTGGCAGCCGCGGCTGCAGCGGCGGTGGCGGCCCGTGCGAGGGGCTCCCAGCGGGTGTCGGCGCCGCGGTCCCGCCTGGCCAGCCGGCTGGTCTTCAACGCGTCGGACCCGGCGGTGAAGAAGGAGATCCTGTCCATCATCATCCAGTACTTGCGCGACGAGGGCTTTGCCTCCGCCTCCGCCTCCATTGCTAGCCACGCGGGCGTCAAGGCGGCGGCGGCAGCCGCGGCGCGGTCGGACATGCGGCGCATGCGCGGGGCCATCCTCGACGGCGACTGGGCGACGGTGGAGGGCCTGTGCGGCTCGGAGGTGTTCAAGGCCGTCAAGCCCTTCCACTACGCCGTCGGCCGCCAGCAGTACCTCGAGCTGATTGACGGCCACGAGTACCAAAAGGCGTTTGCGCTGCTGACCAAGCGGCTCAAGCCGCTCGAGTCGTACCGCTTCCGGATGGACGAGTTCCGGGACCTGTGCTACCTGCTGACGTGCAAGAGCGTCACCGACGCGTGCTCGTTTCGGGACTGGAACGGGGTGGCCGCGTACCGGGAACGGCTGGTCGAGCAGTTTGCGCACCTGCTCACGGTCGACCCCGCCGACGAGGAGGAAGGGGCGGGCGGGACCGGCGGCGGGGGGGGGGGGTGCCGCCCCACCCACCTCGCCACGGCGCCGCGTTGGCAGCGGAAGCCAATGGCGCTGCCGCGCCACCGGCGTCGGCGGCAGCGGTCGCCGCCGCACCGTCCGTACCGCCAGGACGACCGTCGCGGACGCCCGCGTCGCCGCTGGAGCAGGTCCCCCCCCACCATCTGGTGCACCTGCTGACGCAAGCGCTGGAGCACCAGGTGTCCTCCTCTCGGTACCAGCCGGCGGTGCCACCGCGCATCGGCTCCATCCTGTCCGAGTACGAGTGCTTTGTGGTGCCCAACGTGCAGCGGCACGCGATGATCGGCCACACGGGCAACGTCAAGTGCACGATCTTTGTAGGGGACGAGGGGCTGGAGCTCGCGTCGGGCTCGTCTGACAACACGGTGGCCCTGTGGGAGACGTACAGCGGCGCCCGCATTGGGGTGCTGACCGGGCACACGTCACGTGTGTGGGATGTGGCCGCCTCCCGCAACGGGGGGATGCTTGCGAGCGCGTCGGGCGACGGGACGGTGCGGCTGTGGAACCGGGGGGGCGGGGATGGATCCGCCGCGGGACCCGTCTCGTGTGGCTCTCCGAGGGAGACAGAGGGGGTCCACGGTCACGCAGAGACCGTCGGGGACGTACCGTCGGGCGACCCGGGCCGCGGCGGCATGTTTTACTTCAAGTCGGCGCTGCTCGGCCACCGCGGGGACGTCTACGCGGTGCAGTTGCATCCCAACGGGCGGCACCTCGTCACGGCGGGCTATGATAAGGTACGTGGTGCGAGTGGGCCAGCGCGTGTTGTTGGGGCGTGCCGGACAGGGCGGGCTTTCCTGTTCCAGTTGCTGAATGGCCCACCTGACTCCCGGTTTGCTGCTTTTCATGCGTTCTCATCTTCTTTTACTGTGGCTGCGTGCGCTTCTTCTCTCTGTTGTGCTCCTTCTTTCCCCGTTTCAGACAGTACGGTTGTTTGACGTGGAGACAAACCAGGAGATCCGGTCGTTCCGTGGCCACAACTCATCGGTGGCGACCATTGCGTTCAAGCCGAACAGCAACGTGGTGTTCACGGGCAGCAAGGATTCGACAATCAAGTGCTGGGACATGACGTCCGGGCGCTGCACCAAGACCTTCAGCAGCCATCTAGGTGAGGTACGTACCGCGGCCGCTTGGGGAGGCTTGCTTGCATCTGCTTCGACATGCGAGTCTGCTCTGGTCATGCGTGTCCTTGAAGGAGGATGTCTGACGCGACTCTCTTGCTGTTTGCTGCCTCTCTACTTTTTTTTGTACTCATGCAGGTCACGTCGGTAGATGTCAACAGCGCGGGGACGAGCATGTTGTCCAGCTCCAAGGACAACTCGAACAGGTTGTGGGACCTGCGGCTTGGCAAGCCGTTGCGCCGCTTCAAGGGTCACCAAAACACGAGCAAGAACTTCATTCGCTCGGCGTTTGGTCCCAATGAGAGGTACGCTTGCTGCACGGACGACGTCATTGTCTGGACTGGAAGTGTTGCTCCCCTGTCACGACGAGTCACTGTTCTTTTCCTGGTCACTTGCTGGTGTGCGCGTCCTTGTTGTGTACTCACCTTATTGATTGCGTTTACCTGCTTGCCCTTGTGTGCGCGTTTCGTCCTCGTGCACTCATGCCGCCCCTTTCGTATTGCGCCTGGTTGTTTGCACATTGGCGCTTTTGCAGCTTGGTCGTTGGCGGTTCCGAAGACGGCCTGCTCTATATCTGGGACGTGGACACTAGCTGTGTCGTCCAGACGCTGGGCCCCTGCTCTGGGGCGGTGTATACCGCGAAGTGGAACCCCTACCAGAGCCTGTTGGCGTCCTGTGGACACGACGGCATTGTGCGGACCTGGTGGTACGACGACAACCCGTTAGCCAGGAGCCGCTCTCCCAGTGGAGGCACAAGTGTTGTATAGCAAGAGAATGTGGCTGGGACCGGTTTTTTCGTAGCCAACAGCCCTGTCAATGTCCCGTGTTCTCTTGTTGTCTTTGCCACTGCGGCATTGTCTCCTACTCGTGTTCCTTGTTTGTTCGCTGAACCGATGTGATCGCATTATTGCATATAACCTACTTCACTCTTGGCACTGCCGCGCCAGACAAGGCCGCCTCGCACTTCGCAGCAGGTTGCTAACGTGCCCGACACCATAGACACTGGACACGAGCCAATAGCAAGTCGGTCGCCTGCGTCCTGTCGCTACCTTCTAAAGGACACAGCGGACGCCCCGTGCACACAATGGCACAGCCCACGAGGAAAGACACACACAAAAAAAGAATGTACAGCGTCCAAATGTAGGGCGGGAGGGGGGCGCACTCGGTGGCCGACAAGGCACGTAATCCCAGCAAGCACCCCCCCCCCAGCCCGTCCGCTGCACCCTACGCCATGTACACCAGCCGCACGTAGTCGATACCCTTCACCACCAGAGGCGCCAGCAGGTGCTGCCCCACCAGGCGGAACGCCTCTGCACACGAGGGTGACCAAACGAAAAAAAGGCCAAGGAGAGCAACCGAGAAGACAAAAAACACGCCAACAGTCGCTGGACTGGTCAGCACCCGTCCATCCACAGGGACAGCGCCCCACACTCGATGACACCCGCACCAACCAGTACCAGCAGAACCAAAAACGCGTCAGAACAAAAAAAGAAAGCCAGCCCAAGGGGGAAGGTCAACAACAAGACACCACCGCGGCGGGGGAAGGCGGCGGCCACCCAACGCACTTCTCAACTCGGCCCTGCTCGACGCGTACAGCGCGACGATGCCGTCGGCCGCGGCGTCGTCGTTGTCGCCCTTGTCCACCGCCGCCGCAAACAGCCCCATCCCCTCCGCCTCCATGGCCGTCTGCGGCGGTGGCGGCAGCGGCGCGTCCACGTCGGGCGCCCGCGCGGCGCCGGCGAGCGACACGAGCACCGCCGACGCGAGCGTGCCGCCGAGCACCACCGTCGTCCGCAGCGTGTCGCGGCGCATGACGGCGGGGGAGGGGGGCGAGGGGGAAGGGAGAGGGGGAGGGCGGAGAAGGGGCGGTCGAGGGAGGGTCGGGCGGGAAGGCGAGACGGTGTCACAGTCACGACGCGGTCGGGCAACCGCGCAGTGACATGCACCTGCTCACACTCGGCGCTACTAAACACACGATCTTGTGTCTTCCCCAGAGACGATGCGCCCGGAGCGCCCCCCCAATGCATACAGAACTTTTTTTCCGGGTGCCGGGGCTCGACGAAGATCGTGGCAATGATCTTCATTTCCACGATCAACGTTGCCGCTCGGGAGAAGAGGACACACACACTGACTTGGGACTTGTTCATTTCAAAGAAATCAGGTCTTCAGGGTCACCCCAAATGCAAACGGGGTACTCCGCCACGTGGTACATTGGCTGACAGCAGACTGCCAGTGGTGCTTCGTCGTTTACCGCTGCTCCTCTCATCGGCCGCGTTTCTGCCGGCCGGCAAATCGGGCCGACGTCTGCATTGCCCCCCTCTTCCCCCCCCCCCACCCCCTCCCCCCCCCCCCCGCCCTCGTTTATCCCGTCCGCTTTCGCCGCCCCTCCGTCTCGGCTCCTTTCCTCCCGCTCGTCGCCCCTCCGTCTCGGCTCCTTTCCTCCCGCCCCGTCGCCCCTGGCTCTACTCCCCCTGCCATTGCCCGTCTAGACCCCCCGCTTTGCTGCCATCGCCCGCGCGGCGCGCGGCCGCGGCGGCCATGGCCATGGCCGTCTCGGCCGCGTCGGCCGCCGCGACCGCCGCCGCGGCGGTCGCGGCCGAGTCGGCCGCGACGCTGCTGCGGGCGTCCCCCCTGGCGCTCCCCCCCCTCCCCCCCTCCCCCCCCTGGCCGCCTCCGTCGCCGCCGCCGCCGCCGCCGCCGCCGCCACCGCCGCCACCGCCACCGCCGCCGCCGCCGCCGCGCCCGCCGCGCGCGTCGCCGCCGCCGCCGCGGCGCTCACCGCCGCGGCCGCAGCGACCCGCCGGGCGGTGACAGCCATCGCGGCGTCCCCGGCGGTACAGGCGGCGGCGCTGGCGGCGGTCGCCGCCGCCGGCGACGTGCCGCCGCACGTGGCGTTGATCATGGACGGCAACCGCCGGTGGGCGCGCGCGTCGGCGCTCGACGCGGTCGCGGGCTACCCGGCCGGCTCGGACGTGCTGCTCGACACGCTCCGCAGCTGCCTCGCGCTGCGCGTCGCCACCGTTACCGTCTACGCGTTTTCGATTGAGAACTTTAAGCGGCCGCCGGCAGAGGTGGGGCGGATTATGGAGCTCGCGACGGAGATGCTCACCGAGATGCTGTCGCACAGGTGCGTTGGCCAGAGGAGTGGGGAGGGGGGGGGGGGTGGTGGTGCGGAGGCGACCCCTAGGTCGCCACTGCCGGCGGGCCGCCGGCATTGGTCCCTTGGCCCCCACGCGGCGTCGCTGACGTGGCTCGCGCCGCCGCGGCGGCGGTGACCCTCCCCCCCCCCGCTCTGTGTGTTGCTGGCCTTTCTCTCCCCCCCCCACCCCCTCGCCTCCTCCCCCGTCTCCTACAGCTCCCTCATCAGCGCCCACCGCATCCGCGTGCGCATCCTCGGCGACCGGGCGCTGCTCCCCCCCCCCTGCGCGCCGCCGCGGCGCGCGCCGAGGTCGCCACCCGCGGCCACGACGGCCCGACGCTCAACATTGCGTTTGCCTACACCTCCCGCCACGAGATGGCCACCGCCGTCGCGACGCTCGTCGCCGCCGCCGACGCGGGCGCCATCCCAGCCGACGCCATCACCGCCGCGGCGGTGGAGGCGTGCCTCTTTACGGGGCCCGCGTATGGGGGGAGTGGGGGGGGGGGCGGCACCACCGCCGCCGCGACGGCAGACGGCGCGCCGCCGCCCCGCGGCGGCGCGGCGGACCTGCTCGTCCGCACCAGCGGCGAGCGGCGGCTGTCGGACTTTTTGTGTTGGCAGGGCGGCGGCGCGGGGCTCGCCTTCCGCCCGGTCCTGTGGCCCGACTTTTCCGCGTGGGAGCTGCTCCGCGTCGTGCTCGCCTACCAGGCCGCCGCGCGCGCCCGCCGCCGCGCCGCCGCCGCCGCCGCCGCCGCTGTCGAGGGGAGGCCAGGCGGGGCGGCCGCGGCGGCGGCCGCGGCCGGGGGGGTGCCCGCCGCCGGCGGCGCGCCGGCGGCGCCGCTCCACCCGGCCGTCGCGGCGCTCGTGGCGGACGTGTGCCGCCGCCACTATGCTGCCATTGACGCGGACGCGGCGGCGGCGGACGGGGAGGAGGGGGGGGCGTGACCGCCATGGGTGGGCTGGGGGGGGGCGCGAACGGGGGCGTGCGTACCCCCCGGGGGACGTGGGAGCCGTTGGGACTGTCTCGCTTCTTTTTTGACGGCAGCGGGGCGCACGTGCCGCTCGCAGCCAAAGGGCAGCGCGGGTCACCCCCCGCTTCACTTTTTTGGCTGCTTCCGGGCGCCCCGCTGCAGTGGCTGCCGCCGCGGCCATTGCCCGCGGCGGCGAGAGGCACCAACAAGGCGGCCCACGGCCGTCTGCTCGAGCAGCTCCTGTAGCCGCTGCCACACAGACGGGGCGGGGCGGCACGCCAGTGGGGGGCCGGCGGCGGGTGCAGCCCCGCTCCTCTGCCCACCTGCGCAGGCTCACCACCTCCCCCCGCTGGCTCGCCCGCCGGCACGCCCGCCCGCCCGCCCACCTCAGGCGCCCAAAAAGGCGGCCGCCGGGTCCTCCCCGCCCGCCGCCCCCCCCCCGACGGGCCCTCAAGGTAGTCCCAGTCATTGGCCGGGGCGTCGGTGGCGCCCGCCGCGGGCGCCGCCGCCGGCTCGCCGCCCTCCCCCTCCGCCGACACCGCCGCCGCTACCGAGCCCGTGCTGCTGGCGGGCCCGCCGCCGCCGCCGCCGCCGTCGGCCGCCGCCGCGTCGTCGGCGCCGTCCGCCGTGGCGGCGGCCGCGTCATCGGCCGCCGCCTTGCCCGCCCGCCCGCCGCGCCGCTTCGCGCCCGCCCCGCCCTCCCCGCCCGCTGCCGACGACGACGACCCAGCGCCGGCGGTCGACGACGACGACGCCGCCCAGTCCTGCTTGGCTTGTTGTGACTTGGACGCCACCTTTTTCCGCTCCCACGGCAGCCCATTGCCGCCCAGACTGGGCACCGCCGACGCCCGTCGCGAGCGCATCAGCGCGCCCACGTCCACCACCGCCCGGCCCGACGAGCGGGGGAGCGCCAGGCCGGCACTGGCGGCGCCGCTGCCACCGACGCCGCCACGCCCGCCGCCACTGCCACCACCGCCGCCACCGCCGTCACCGCCGCTGCCGCCGCCACTGCCGCCACGCCCGCCGCCGCCGGGTGCGGGCGTCGCCGACGACGACGCGGTGGCGCCCAGGGACGGAAACGCCGCCGGCGATGCGCCCGACGATGCGGGGGGTGGTCTTGCCGGCGGGGGAGTAGCCGCCGCGGCCGGCGCCGGCGCAGAGCGGCCCAGCGCAAACGCGGCGACGGCGGCCGACTCGGCGGCGGCTGCCTCGCGCCGACGTTGCGCCGCCAGCGCCTGCGCGCTCGGCGCGGGCGTGCCGCCCCACACCCGCCCGGCAGGGCGCACGTCCGTCACGGGGCGGGGACCAGGCGTGGAGCGGGCTGGCGCGGCGGCGGCGGCGGCGGCGGCGGCGGCGGCGGCGGGGGTGGCGGCGCCACCCCGGCCGGCCGCCAACCGTGACCCGGCGGCCGCTACCGTGGCTCGTCCCACCGCGGAAGGCGTTGGCAGCGCCGGCATGCCCGGTGCCGGGGACCACGACGAGGGAGTTGGCGCCCGCCGGCCGGCCGCCGAGCCCGCCCTCGCCACCGCCGCGGCGGTCGGGCGGCCCGCCGCCGCCGCCGCGACAGACGGCCGCGCGGCCACCACCGACGCCGCCCGGGCCGCCGCGGCCGCGGCCGACGATGGGGGTGGCCCGACCCCCGACCCGCCGCCGGCGCCGCCGCCCAGCGGCGGGAAGTGGGCGGTGGTGGTCAAATCGCGCTGCCGGTTGAGCCGGTACGACGCGGTGGGCACCAGCGGCGCCGCCGCGGTCCGGCCCGCGCCAGCCGAGGCGGAACCCGACGCGCTACCCGCCCCGCCGCCGCCACCACCGCCGCTCCCGCTGCCCGCCGCTGCGGCAGCGGCAGCGGCCGCTTCCCGCCGCCGCGTCGCCGCCAGCGATGGGAACTCTGCGCGGGATGCGACGGACGGTGGGGCCGCCACGGGCGGGAACGCGCTGTCCGCGTCGCCCCTGCCGGCGCCCCCAAACGCGTCCGGGTTGAAAGGCGGCGGCGCGCCGCCGTCGGCGTCCGACTCGGTGCCCGAGTGGCCGCCACCGCCGCCACCGCCACCACCCGCGCGCCCCCGCCCTCCGCCAGCTCCACTACCGCCACCACCACCCCCGCCGCCACCGCCGCCACCGCCGCCGCCGCCGCCACCACCACCGCGGCGGCCGGCGCGGCGCCCCCCCGCGTCGCCTCCCCCCCCACCGAGGCGCGCCGCGCCGGCTGGCGCCGGCGCCGCCTCCTCACACGCGACACACAGGGCCTCTCGGAGGCCGTCCTCTGCCGGCAGCAGCGCGGCAAGCTCGGGGAGGTACGCGCCCAGGGCGGGCACCCGCCCAAACAGCTCCATCGTCGACGCCACGTACGCGCGCGCGCCGAGCGCGCCCGACCGAAAGTCCCCCGACGCGTCGCGAAAGCGAGAAAAGGTGGCCGCGTCGACGGCGCCGCGCATGGCGGCGACCAGCTCCCGGTTGCGGCGCGCCGCCTCATCCGCGTGGTTCGGCGGGTGCCGCCGCTGGAAGCCCCGCGCGAGGGATATGGGCGTCGGCCGGGGGGCGGGCGCTGCGGCGGCATCGCCCCCAGACGAGGCCGGGTGGGCGGGTGCCGGGCCGCGGCTGCCGCCGCCGCCGCCATCCCCGCCGCCACGCCCACCGCCGTCGCCGCCGCCACGCCCGCCGCCGCCGTCGCCGCCGCCACGCCCACCGCCGCCTTGGCGCGCCCCGTCGCCACGGCCGTCATCCCGCCGGTCGCTATCGCGGACGCCGCCATCACGGCCGCCACCACCGTCACGGCCGCCGCCGTCACGGCCGCCGCCTCCCCCCCCTCCGTCGCGCCCCCCCCACGACCGCCGCCGCCCCCTCCCCCACTGCCGCCACCACCGCCTCCGCCGCCGCCGCCGCCGCGGTTGCCGCCGCCGCCACCGCCACCTCCCCCACGGCCATGGGAGAAGACGACGTTGGCGACCGCAAAGTTGCGCCGCCGCCGCTCCCGCTCCTCATCGCCGGGCCCCCCCCGCCCCCCCCCGTCCCGGCCGCCGCCACCGCCGCCGCCCGGTCTGCCCTGCAGCTCGGACAGGTCCACCCGCATGCCACGGCCGCGGTTTCCGCCGCCGCCGCCGCCCCCGCCGCTGCCCTGGCCGCCCGCCCCCCCCGCCGCCGCGCCGTGCACCTGCATCTGGTGGAGCCGCAAGTCCACGGGCGCCGCGTAGACAACGCCGCGACAGCCTTCCGCGGCGCACATGTAGTGCTCCGTCGCATAGTGGCCCTCCAGCGACGCGTAGTCCCGATAGTACTCGTGGTACCGCCCCGCCCGCTCACACAGAAAGCACGAGTAGTGGTCGCGCGTGAGATGCGCAAAGAGCGCGTCCTCATCGTACAACTGGCGTCGACAAAACTCGCACGCCGGGTGCATCCGCGCCGCGTGCGAGCGGCATGCCGAGGAGCCCGCCGCGCGGCCACGGCCATTGCCGTCGCCGCCACCGCCACCGCCGCCACCGCCACCGCCACCGCCACCGCCACGCCCCCCCCCTCCCCCGTCCAGCGGGTAGAGCACCTGCTCACACACGTACGCCTTGCGGTGCGCCACGCACACATCACACAGCACCGACCCGTGGGCGGCGCGCACGTGGGAGCGGAGGCCGCTCAGGGACGAAAAGCTCCCCCCCGCATTGACCACCCGCGTGTCGGCGGTCCACACGGGCGCGCCTGGGGGTCGGCGGCGGGCCTTCCCCCCACCCCCTCCTCCCCCCGCCCCGCCACCGGCGGCCGCCGCGTCTGGCGCTTCCGCCCCCGGAATCGTGACGGGCGCCGCCGGGTCTGGGATGGGGTCCCCAAACCCACACGCCGGGCACGTGTGCGCGCGGCGGGCGGCGAGCTCCTCCCGTCGCGCGCCGTCCACAAACCGCATGTGAACAGCCGGGTCCGGCTCGCCCGCGGCGGCGGCAACGGCCGGCGGCGGCGGGCCGCCCGCGGAGGGCGCCCACACCGTCGCGGGCACGACGAGCACGTCGGTGGTGGGCGTCTTGCACAGCACGCACGCGGTGTCGGCGTAGAGGACGCGCAGCCGGTGCGAGCAGTCGCCGCAGATGGCATGGCCGCACGGCGACGCGACCGCCCAGTCGGCCGCCTCCGTCGCGCACACGAGGCAGAGGGCGTCGGGGGGGACGTCGGGGGGGGAGGGAGGGACGGCGGCTTGGGCCGGGGCGGCGGCCGGGGGGGGGGGCGCGCCGACGGCTCGCCGCCACCGCTGCCGCCACCCCCGCCGCCGCCGCCGCCGCCGCCGCCGCCGCCGCCGCCGCCGCCGCCGCCGCCGCCACCGCCGACACCGCCGCCGACACCGCCGCCATTACGGGACCCCCGGCTGCGCACCATCGTAGCCGACGGGACCCGCGACAGAGGAAGAGAAGAAAAAGAATAAAACGCACACAGGTCGACCAAGGCAGAGGAGGACGGAGGAGGGCGACGGCGACGGGGAGAGTGACGGTGACCGGCGGGGCAACGGTAACGAGGGGACGACGGTGACGGGAAGGTGCGTCGGTGACAAAATGGGCGACGGAGACAAAAGGGGCGACAGTGACGGGGGGGCGACGGTGACGGACGGGGCGACGGTGACGGACGGGGCGACGATGACGGGGGGCGCGCTGCAGGACCTGGCCGCGAGCACGATCGGCCGCGCCGCCAACGGATGATGCGCCGGTGGCCGCCCGACGGGCTATTCGATCGAGAGTGCAGGCGACAAAGCCGCACCCGGGAGGGATGCGCGTCGGCCAGGGGTGGAAGGACACGTCGACAGGGGCGGCGACGGTCGCGGTGCCGCACGACGCTGCGCAAGGGGCACACTGGCGATGGCGGTAGGGACGGGTGGGAGGAGGGGGCCCGTCGTGGCTGGGCCGACGCGGGCGATCGTGTGCTGTCAAAGCGCACACCGCAGTCGGCCGACGTCAATTGGCGGGACGACGGTGGGCCGAGACACGATGCCGACGCAACACCGGCGCGACTTGACCAGAATCGTGACGACATTTACATCGTCAAGTAGATCCGCGAGTCGAGAACAAAAAGACAAACAGAGAGGTAAATAGAGAGTTTTGGCAAGTAACTCGACTGTTGTTTCGACGGTATCTCGACTGTACATTGCGCCACGTTTCAGAGCTACCGTCGAGATACAGGATTTTTCGACCGTCCCCGACGGTATTCTCGGGATGTACAGTCGGGCCCCGGTGGATCGAGTTGAAGAACAGCTGTACAATTCAGCCACGTGTCGCGCGTGCGAGGCCCCAAAGGCGGGTGGTTTGGGCCGCCATATGCCGGTACAACCATTTCTGGTACATTGGACGCAGCTTGGCTGGCGCTGAGGGACAGGTGGTCTGTCCGTGGTGTCAGTGGGCTTGGCCAAGCGGGCCGATCGTTGTCGTTTTGCGCGCCTTTTTCCCAGCCCCTTGCACCCACCCTCCCCCCTTTGTTGGCCTTGTGCTGCCTCCACGTCGTGCTGAATATGTCATCCCCGAGCCCTACCACACCTGCAGAGGATGCGTCGTCTGCGTCCTCGAGGCGGGACCGGCCGTCTACTGGTGGGGTCCGTGAATCGGCGACCAAGAAGTCGCGCCGGCTGTGGCGTCCCACTGGTGGAAGCGATCGCAACGACGTGCTGTGTGTGAAGGTGGTGATGGCGCGCCTCGCCTTCCTTTCCGTTCGTGTACAGGACTGTCGCGTTACAGGAAAGTTACTTGCCAAAACTCGTTCGAGTCCGCGACGGTAGAAAAAATACGGTATCTCGACTCTTTCCAGATTCCGTCGAGATACAGTCGAAAGCGACCGTCGGATTACTTGCCAAAACTCTCTAATGATTTTGTTTCCCGCTACCCCCGTCCGCTGCTCCGCTGCTGACAACTGCCGCCTTGGTCGCCCGCGCCTGCCGCTGTGCCCGCGTCGGTGGGCACCCTGCAGGTGACCCGCCGCCGTTGCCGCTACAGGTTCTCCCCTCTCTGCAGCTGTGGCCGGCGGCGCCAGCCGCCGCCTGCCGCAGGTATGCTTGCCCGTGCCGCCCACCGTCACCGTGGTCACTCCCACACGGCAGCGGCATGATGGCTCCCATTCTCCCGTTCGCTGCTCCTCAATAGCACCGCTGATTTCCGGGAGGCTTGGGGGGGGGGGAAGCGCCGCCGCTCCCATCGCCTCTCGTCGCATTGCCGGGCCGCCCCAGCGCGGCCGGCCACCCCCGCACGGCGGCGGCGGCGGCGGCGGCGGCGGCGGCGGCGGCGCTCCCCGTGGCGGCTGGCCGCCGCGCACCGTTTCTGGCCGCCTGGCGTTGCGGGTTGTGAGTGCTGCTGCTCCTTGCGGTTCCTCTGCTTGTGGTGGTGGGGGGGGGGGGGGGGGGGGTCCGCTCCCGCTGTGTATCGGTTCGTTTCCTTTTTTTTTTTTTTTCGCACGGGAGGGGGAGAGGAACCCGCGCCGCACCGTCTGGGACCCGCACTCCGCAATTGGCAGCTGTCGTCTTGATGGTTGGCGTGGCCGGCTCGTCCTGGCTACCCCGGCGCCGCGGCGGCGCTTCCCGTTGCGGTCCGCGTTGGCGGCGGCGGGGGGGGAGGTGGCGCAGCTCATTGGCTTCCCGCGCGGGCGGGCCGGTCGGCCGCCGCCCCCCCCCCCCTCGACCCGGGCTGTGCGGCCACCCGTCGCGCACCTGCCCGCGGCACGTGGACGAGCGCCTGGTCCCCGTTTTTCCCTTTTGTTTCCCGTCCCGCCCCGTGGCCTTTCCGGTCCCCGTCTCCCCCTTTCTCCCCTCCATCCATCCCTTCCCGGTGGCGCTCTCTTTCCCTTTGCCATCTCTTGTCACGGGTCCGCCCGGCCACCGCTACCGTCGGCTGGTGCGACTCGCCAACGGGGGCGCGGCGGGAGGGGGCGTACCCCGTTTGGTGGACTCGCGCCTGGAAGGGGCGAGGGAGGGAGGGGGCGAGCGCACCGCCGCCGCCGCCGCCTCGTCTACGTTGGGGTCGGTGGCCGGGGCGTGGCGCCCGTTGATGGGGTGTCGGGACGAGCGGCGCCCTCCCGCACGTCACCCCGCGCGCGGCGTTGGTGCCCGCCGCCCGCATCCCCCCGCCGCCGCCGCCGCCGCCGCCGCCGCTGTCGCCGCCGCCGCCGCTGCCGCGGCGTTGTGCTCCTGCGGGGACGGGTGAGGGGCCACGCCTGACCATCGCTGCCGGCGCGCCGTTGACCGGCGGGGGCGGCGGGGGCGGCCGTGGCGAGCGGCACGGCGGTCACGTAGGCGCCGGCCCGGCGTGCGTGCGATGGCGCATGTCGACGACATCCAGGCGGTGATTGGGGATGAGAGCGCGTACGGGTTGGGCAGCCCCGACGGCGGCGCCCTCGACGAGCACCTCGGGCCGCCCGGTGCCGGCGCGTCGGCGGCGCTGCGGGCGCCGCGGGAGGAACGGCTGCCCGGCTTTGGCGGCGACGCGGGCGTCAAGGCGGCCGGCGGCGGCGGCGTCAGCGACGATGACGAGCGCTTCTCTGTGCACAGCGGCAACTCGGAGGGCGGGCGGGACTCGGACGATGGGGAGGAGACGCTCAGCCTCAACCTGCCGCAGCGGCAATACACCAAGCTCGAGGCGGTGCAGGCGCGGCAGATTGACCAGCTGCTCCGGTGGCACCACTTTGTGTGCGCCATTGGCGTCGCGTACACGCTCGTCTTTATCGTGCTGGCCAACACGGTGTGGCTGGACGTGCGGCCCCCCGACCCAGAGGAGGGCTTTGTCAATGGCCTCCGCTGGTTCCTCGTGCCCCGCGGGGTGCTCTGGTACTTTCAGGTGTCGGTGCTGGTGCTCTTCTCCCTCTCCACGCTCCTCTTCCTCGTCTTTACGCAGCGCATCATGCGGCTGAGCCCGCGGGACCGGACGCCTGAGCAGCGGTGGGTGATCTTCCTCCTGCTGTCGCTGGCCATGTACCTCAACCCCTTCCAGGCGTCGTACAAGATCCACGACCAGCTGCTGAACCGGTTTTCGGGCGCCGCCAACCGGTGGGCGTCGCAGGACTGGTTTGACAGCGTTTCGCGTATCTTCACGGTCGTCCGCTCGGTTGGCTTTACCAGTGCCACCGTCTTTTACGTGTGGGCGTCGGCGCACTCGTACCGCAAGCTGGACGGGAAGCTGGGGTTTTGGTTCTACGCGCCCAAGGTGCTCGTCATTGCGCTGTACATTGCGCTCAAAGTTGTCATCATCTACGCGTTTGACTGCATCCCCGCGGAGCTGCTGCTTGGCTCCTTTGTGGGCATGCTCAGCCTGTACGCGGCGGCGGGCTGGTGGCCACTGCGGGGCATGATTGGCGCTGCGCTGCTGTCCGTGTTTGAGCTGGGTCTCCTCATATGGGTGGCGCTGCAGATCCTGCAGACCAAGGCGGTGCTGAAGAAGAGCGACTACATGAAGTACCGGCTGCAGCAGGTGGGCTTCCGCTTCTTCCTCTACCACAACCTCACGTTTTACCTCGTCTTTTGGGTGCTCTACGTGATGCAAGTGACGGCGCTGCCACAGGCCGCCAACGTCTGGGTATACGTCCGGTTCCTCATCTCCAACTGGGAGGCGCCCGACGTGGGCTTTGGCTTCAACCTGCTGCTGCTCGCGTATGTGGTGGCCGAGGCGTACGTGAACCTTCCCGTCGATGCGCTCGGCTTCAAGGGCTGGTTCACCCCGCAGCAGCCCCGGTCTGCCGCCCAGACGGACATCCGGCCGATTACGTATCGCAAGCGGGAGCCGCCCAGCTTCCACGGGGTCATCCACGACCTGTCGGGCAGCTGCTTTGTCATGCAGACGCACGTGGTCATGTTCAACTTTTCGTGGCTGGTTTACTATTGGGGGACGCCCAAGATGGAGAACCTCGGCGCCGCCGCGAGCGTCAACGTGGTGGACTACATCACCGACAAGCAAACCGACACCCACGCGCTGATCATTGACGGCACGGACCGGCTGATTGTGGCGTTCAAGGGCACGACGAGCGCGCAGAACCTCAAGACGGACCTGCGGATCTCCCACATGCGCGCGTCGGGCCTGCTGCCGACGCGCCTGGGCGGCGAGTTTGCCGAGGAGGACGAGCGCACCCGCGCGGCGCCGCTCTTCCACACCCGCCAGTGGAGCAAGGCGCAGATCCACAAGGGCTTTGCCAGCGCGTACGCGTCGATTGCGCCGCGGCTGATCACCAAGCTGCAGAGCCTCCTACAGGAGCGCCGGCGCCCCGTCTTCCTCACGGGCCACTCGCTGGGCGGCGCGCTGGCCATGATCTGCAGCTTTGACGTGCACACGCGGCTGGGGCTGCCCGCGTCGGAAATTCTCGTGTCCACCTTTGGCGCTCCCCGAGCGGCGAACGAGGCGTTCCGGTCGGTGTACGACAGCCAGGTGCCGACCTGCTGGCGGGTGGTCGTCGGCCCTGACGTGGTGGCGAAGCTCCCCAAGGTTGGCTACAAGCACGTGGGCAAAAAGGTGCTCCTGACCCGCGACGGGGAGCTCTTCCTGGACCCCAACTCCCTCGAGCTGAACCTGTGGTCGGGCGACGCGGCGTCGTTCCTCTACCACCGCAAGGCCAGCTACCTCCTCGCCATGCGCGCGTGGTGCACGCGCCACCACGGGACGGGCTACAAGCCCGAGTTTATGCCCTTCCCCGTCTCGGCCGACGACTCGCGGCGGTTTGACCACGCGCTGACGCGCAAGAAGGGGGAGGTGGCGCCCGCCGAGGTGGCCAAGCGCACGCGGCTGCTCGCAGAAAACGCGATGATTGAGCAGCTGACGCAGGCGCGCCCCGTGTCGGCGCAGGTGCTGCTCAACTGGGCGCTGCTCACACAACGGCTGCGAGAGCGGGAGGACCGGGGGGAGCATCAGGACATTGTGGCCGACGACATTGTCCTCGAGTAGGGGGCCGCGCGGGGGTGCGCCCTGCGCGGGGCACTGGGGCGGGGTTCGTAGTGGGCAGGCTGCTGCATACTCATTTTTTCATTGGCTCGTTCGACGCTCCTGTCCCGGCCAGTTGTGGCTCACCACGCCTCGGGCGAACCGTGGCGCTGCGTTGCCACGCGTGGCCCCACCGACGTGTCGTTCGTACGCCCGCCCCACCGCCTGACTAGCTAACTGGCCGACGACGCTCTATGGCAGGACCACCCGGTCGTTGCTGTGAGCGCCAGTTGTCACTATCACAGCTGTTGCGACCATGGCGAGAACACGCACAAGGGGAAGCCCGCTGTCGCGCCCTTCGTGGTCAGTGAGTGCAGCGACCCTGGGCTACGAATGTGGCCCTGGTACGCGGACGGCTTGGCCTGCGTATCACTGTTGCGGTGTGTCCGAACCCCCTGGCCCTTTATCTGTCATCCCCTGAGCGCCCGTGCAAGGGCCATCCCGTGAGCTGTCACGTAGCCGGGCGGCTTGGTCTGTTCTTCGATGTTGCTGTCCGATCCCGAACCGCCTGGTCAGTCATTCCACCAGTCCCTCAGCGCTGATGCAAGAAGCCTTCCGATCAGGACGCAAGTAGACAGGCGGCTGGACCTGCCGCCTGGCCCTTCGCTCAGCCAGTCCCTGAGCGCCTCTGCAAGAGTCTTCTGTTTAGGAGTAGGCAGGCGGCTCCCCCTATCCTCCTGTGTTGTGGTGTTATCCGAACCGCCTGGTTCTCCAATCCACCAGGCGCTGATCGCCCTTGCAAGGGCCTTCCGCAGGCTGGTTCCTGATATGGATAGCCGCTGGGCCCTCCACTGGGGCACCCCTGCGTGTACAAGACGACCGGAACGTCAGCCGGGGTCGCGCCGAGCCCGGCTCAACCGCGATGGCAGCAACGCTCCACTATGCCTTCTCCCTGCACGACAGAGTCGTGGGCGGCGTGCACGCCCGTACGCACTACAGACCACGCGGCGGACGGTGGTCGGGACAAGCATCCGTCGCGACCCCCCCTTGACCAGACGTATCGACCGCCACGGGCAGGGTAGTGGTCTTCTCCGCCCACGCCAGGGTGCGCGGCGGACTTGTCCAAAGCCCGGACACGCCGTCGCGGTCTCGCACGGCCGCGGACCCCGTCGATACCACCGCGGCACCGCGGTGCACCGCGTCCTCGAGCCGCGGAGGGCGCCGGCCCAACAGGAGCGACGACGGACCGGCCGGCGGTCCTCGGCAGTCACTTGTCTCGGGTGGGGCCCACGCTACGTGGCCAACCACCTGGGCGGGGTGGCCTCGCCAGCACCGAGACTGTCACCATGTCAGTCGATGATTGCGCACTGGAGCTCGCGTCTGCAACGTGGCTGGCCGCATCGCCTCGCGGGCCGCAGCAAAAATACTTTTACTTTGGCAGTGGAGCAGGTCCCCACGCGTAAATGGGAGGGGGGTGTGTCTCGCTGGCCCCCCCCAGCGGTCCGTCGGCGCCTCACCCCCGCCGCAGGCCGCTCCACAGCCAGTCAATTTCTGTGCCGTCCCCGCCGGCCGCCCCCCACCGCCACGCGCGCGCGGGGTGGGTGGCCGAGAGGGGTGGCCACCGTCACGCCGGCCACCCCCACCCGCCCACCCGCCCCCTCCCCGCGCACCGCGCTGGCCAGCTGGCCCCCGCCTCTTCCCCCCCTCCCCCCCACCTCGTTGCTGCCCCCCCCCCTCCCGCTCCACCCCTCCTCGCCCCCCCCCCCCCCCGTTGTGCGGCGGGCCGGCCCTGTACGGCCACGTCGCGTGAGTCGGCCGTCGACGTGCGCTTGCAACCGCGACGCTGCCGACGGCAAGCTGCCGAGGCCCGCATACCGACATTTCCCCCACCTGCGTCCTCCCCATCCATCCCCGCCCTGTAACCGTCTCGCTGTCCAGACGGTCGTGCCGCCCTTCCCCCACCTCTTCTCCCTTTCCCACCAGCGGCAAGCGTTGTTGTGCATCCCCTTCCCGGTCTTCTTTTGTTGTTGTTGCTGTTGAATAGTATTGTTGCTGGAGCTGCGTCCGTCGCTTCCCCCGGACGCGTCCGTGCTCGTTGGCGTCTGCTGCGTCTACGTGTGGTGCGGGTCTGTTGCGTCGTCCCCTTTGCATCCCATTCGTTCTGGGCCCTGTTGGCACGTACCCGCGGCGTGGTGCGTCCACCACGCGCCGCGGCCCTCTGTCCTCCTTGTTGGACGGCCCCCCGCCGTGTAGGCATCACTCGGCCAGCGGCGTGCGTGGGCGCCGAAAGGACCCAACCGTCCCCTCCCCCCCGGCTCTGCTCCGTCTCGCTCCCCCCCCTTCCCTCTCCCGTAGGGGCGTCGGGCGCGGCGCCCCATGCCGCCCGCGTCGCCACGACCGCGCGTACCAGCGGGTGCCGACGATGGCCGCCACCACCCTCGGCCATCGGGGACTAGGCTGAGCCCACGGGCACATGGCGGCGGCGGCGTCGGCGGCGGGACGGGGGGTGGTGGTGGTGGCGGCGGCGGCGGCAGCGGAGGCGGCGTCGGGCACCCGCTCTCACCTTCAGGGGGTGGCGGCAGCAGTCCCGGCGGCGGGGATGGCGGCGGCGGTGACGGCATCGTCGGGGGTGGGGGAGGAGGGGTGCCCTCTCCGGGTGCCCCCGCCCACGGGGTGGGCCTTGGCGGCCTTGACGCGGTGGCGGTGCCGAGCCCGCGGTCCGCCGTCGAGGCGGCCCTTCGGGCAGCGGCGGCGGCGGCGGCGGCGGCGGCCGCCGCCGCCGCCGCTGCGGCGGAACGGTCGCCGCGGTCCCGCCCGTCCATGCCGGCCAGCGCGCGGCGGCCGTTACTGCATGGCGTGACGGCGGCGAGCGGCGGCGCGCCACCCAGCGGTGGCGGCGGCGCGGCGGCGGTGGCGGTGGACGCGTCCACCGTGGCGGCGGTGGCGGTGGACGCGCCCACCGCGGCGGCGGCGGCCGCCGCGGCGGCCGTCCTGGCCGACGCGGGCGGCCCGCTCCCGCGGCTGAGCCTCCCCGTCAGCGAGCGCCGGGCGGCGGGGGAGCGGGGCCGGGGGGGGGAGGAGGCGGGAGCGGCGGACGCCCCTTCGTCAAGGTCCGTCGCGGCGGGGGCAGCGGCGGCGGCGACAGCGGCGGCCGTGGCCAAGACGGAGGTGGCTGCTGTGCTGGCGCGCCCCGGCGGGGGTGCAGACGCTGCGGCCACGCCCGCTGCGGCGGTCGCGACGCCCGGGGACGGGGCGAGCGCGGGCGGGGCGCCCGCGGCCGCGCCGGCAGGTACTAGGCCTGCGGGGACGGCAGAGGCGGTAGTGGGGGCGGTGACCTTGCCGCCGGGGAGTAGCGGTGCAGGCGCCTCCTCCGCGGGTCCGCCACCTGTTCCTGGGGACGCCGCCGGCGACGTGGTCGGCGTCGACGGAACGGCCGCGGAGGAGGAGGAGGAAGAAGTGCCCACGGGGGCGGGTGGATGGGTCAAGGACGGCACGTGGACGACGCGGGAGGTTGTCAAGGGCGCCCTGGTGCTGAGTGGCCTCCAGCTGGTGGCGGTTGAGCTGGGAGGAGTGCCCGAGCCGCGGTCGCTTCGGGAGGTGTCCCTCGCCTCCAACGCCCTCACCGAAATTGACCTGACGCCGCTGGCACTCTGCCCGTCACTCGAGGTACGCGCGCGGCGACAGAGGCAGCTTTTGGTGGGGTGTCGAGAGGAGTGGGCGCGAAGCTATGGCATGAGGAGTGGGAGCGAGGCTGTGGCATGAGTGTGCGTGCAGGTGGGCGGCACTGGGTGGGTCGTGTGGACGAGCTGCACGCGTGTGATGCGGGCGCACCGCGTCGGGAGAGGTAGCAACCGCTCGAAGTGTTGGTGCATGCTGTGATGCATGCAAGTAGAGTCGTGCGTGTGTCGGTCTTCTGGTGCTAACCCTCCTTTTGTGTGCCACCCTTGTGTGCTTCTTTGTCTCTTGCCATGTCTGCTCCACGCGTTTTCTTGCATGCAATGATGTGGTCTCCCGTGCTTTGGGAACCGGTAACGCTTGTCACAGGCGCTCGTACTCAACGCCAATGAGCTTACCGCGATTAACCTGACGCCCCTGGCGGCGTGCCCGAAGCTGGAGCGCCTGTGGATGCACAACAACAAGCTGCGGACAGTGGACCTGACGGCCCTAGCCAACTGTCGCAGCCTCCGCTCCCTCTACCTTGACGGCAACGCGTTGCACGACAAGTCGGTGGTGCTGGCTCCGCTCGCCGCCTGCCGTCTGCTGCGCTCCCTTCGTCTGGGCCGCAACCGCTTGGGCGGCGAGCTGGACATTTCATGCATGCTGTCGGCCGCCGCGCTGTCCACCCTGGATGTGTCCCCGACGGTGACGCTCGTGGCCCGCATCACGGCC
Organism: Pyropia haitanensis; assembly: GCA_008729055.1. Classification (NCBI taxonomy): domain Eukaryota; phylum Rhodophyta; class Bangiophyceae; order Bangiales; family Bangiaceae; genus Pyropia; species Pyropia haitanensis. The sequence goes on along the minus strand of SDUX01000004.1, from coordinate 5,802,470 downwards.
GAAACGTCCAACGCGTCATCGGCGGCGGCGGCGCTGCCGCCCGCGCTGCGCCGCAAGGCCGCGTCGGTGGTGTGGCGGCAGGAAGAGTCGCCACCGCGCACCCCCGAGCTTGAGTCCCCGACAGAGGCAGAGGTGAGCGACATATCGGGGTCGCTGTCAGTGGATGAAACGCCCATCGTATCAGCCACCGCCGCCGCTGTGACCGCTGAGGAGCCTGTGGCCAATGGTGATATGTCATTGGCGATTTCACCGGTGGGCCGTGCTGGCGCGCCGCCATCCCCACCGTCGCACTCCTCTATCGATAAGCATATGACGGACAGTCCACGGTTGTCAACGGACGGTGACGCCGCTCGTATGACCCGTGTTGCTACCACGAGCCCACCGTCGGTCAAGGGTGGTCGTGGCCGCTCGCCGCACTCCCCGCGGGCCGTGTGGCCCGGTGGCGCCGGTGGCGGCTCTGCACACAGCGCGTCGAGCGTCAGCAGTGCCGGTTCGGCCAGCACCGGCGGGGCCGCCGCGGGGCCTCGCAAAATCCGCTTTTGCGTGCTGCTTGCGGGCTTTCGTGGCACCGGCCACTACGGGGTGGAAGCGCTGCTTGGGGAGAGCGCCGACGTTGGCACTACCTCCGTGCCGACCGCCGTGCTCGAGTCGCAAGAGGCGCTGTCGCTCGTGCCTTCCCACGTGCACGTGGTGGTGGTCGGGGTGGAGCCCACCACCGAGGCGCTCATCATGGCCCTCCGCGCCGTAGACGCGACAGTGCCCATTGTCATTGTCGGGCGCACCGACGCGTCTGCGGACGCGGCGTCGCGGTGCTTGCGGCGTGGCGCGTCGTGCTTTTTGACGCAGCCGCTCAGCGGCCGTGACGCCATTACCGTGCGGTCACTGGCGCAGAAGCGGGCGCGGTCGGTGCCGTCGGTACGACCAGACTTGCTCATCTGGGAGAAGCTACGCGCCCGCTTCTCCCCGTCGGCACAGACCAAGGAGACACCGTCACCAAGCCCGTCTGGTCTGGTGCATATCGCGCGTGACATCGTGTCGGCTTCGTCGCCGGCGGTGGTCACCGGCTCCGCGCCACCGCCCGTATCACCGTCGTTGGCGGCTCCGTCAGCCGTAACATCGACACCACCGGCCGCGGCGTTGATGGCGTCGCCACCGTCGCCCGCGGTGGCGTCGTCGCCTGGCACCTCCCCCCCCCCATCGTTTGGCGGCGTCAGGAGACGTTCGCCGCCCGGGAACGGCTCGGCCAGCTCGGTCGCGGGACACACCCGAGGGGTCGTGTCCAATGGCCGCACCGGCCCCGCCGCAGGCCGCGCACACTGCCCACGGGCCACCACCACCCGGTCGGCCGTCGATGTGGCGGCGGCGCCGCCAGTGATCGACTTTGCCGCGCTCCGCACCCGGGCATTGCGGCTGGCGCATGGTGGTGGCAACAGCCCGAGTGGCACCAACTTGGCTGCACGGGCGCGGGTGGAGGAGTCGGCTCTGCGGATGATGTTTTCGCGCTGTGGTGGGGCGGCGGGCCAGTCGGCGTTCCCCTCCATCGCCACCCTGTGTGGGCTGCCCATTTGTGCGGCCGACGCGTTTTTCCACACTGCCCGCCGGCACTCATCTACGGCTGCGGCCAGCGGCGGCGCGCACCTCAATGGGTTTGCCACTGGGGGTAACCCCCGGTTTGGGGGGGTGGTGAGGCCTGCGGGGCCGCGGTTTGGGGCCAGCCTCGCCTCGCGGTCACCCACTGCCGGCTCCGTCACGCAAGTGGCTTCCCCCGACCGCCCGGGAAAGGAGCGCGTCACGTTTGCTGCGTTTGGAGCGTTTTGGCAGGACCAGCTGCGCGAGCGAGACGCGGAGACGCGCCTCTTTAACATCCTCCGCGAGTCGGCCACGGCGCCCGCCGTTGGGGCGCCCGCGGTCGTGGCGGTGGTGCGGGCGCTGGTGGCTGCCAGGCAGTCGCGGACGGGCGTGTCCGGCGGCGGCTGGCGTAGTCTCCCCACCAGCCGCAGTGCGTCGCCCGTCGGCGGCGTGTCCGTGTCTTCCTCTTCCTCCAACCTGTTGGCGGACGTTGGTCGCGGCCTCGGTAGTGGCGGCGACGGCATCGGGCGGTCTGCCGAGAAGGCGCTGTCTGCGACGGAAGAGGCCGACATCGCGGCGGCGCTCGTACTCTACGCCATGCGCGGCGCCCGATGGAGTGCGTTGCGGCTGCGGGACTTTCGTCGCGCCGGCCTGTGCGCGGGGCTGCTTTCGGCGGAGAGCGGCGTGTATGCGGGCGTGACGGCGGGCCTCCGCTCGGACCGCATTGCCGAGGCGCGCCGCGCGTTTGCGGCAGCGCTCGGGTCGACGGACAGTGGCGGCGGCGACGGCAGCAACGATGGCGGCGACGGTGGCCACCCGACGCCGGGGCGGGTGCTGCGCCTCTCGCAGATGGTGGCGTACAACGCGCAGCGGGGGCTCCTGACGTCTGCGGCTGTGGATGCTGTGTTTGCGCGGCGGGGCGCGCCGTCGCGGACGGCCCAGCGGCGGCAGCGGCGGGTCAAGGCCGCCCGCGCCGCCGCCCGCGCGGCGCTGTCGGCTGGCGGCACTGCCCCATCGTCGACGATACCCCTGTGCCCAAACGGGGTGATGGGAAAGGCCCTGCTCGCGCCCGAGGCGTCGTACGATGGCGCCTCCCCAGCCGCCCATCGCCCTGCTGTTGTCCCGTCCTCCGTACCCCCTGCGGGTGGCTTGGACGACCAGGCGCACCTGAGTAGCTCTGAGATCCTAAGCAGCTCGGACGAGTCGGACCCACCGACCGAGGAGGCGAACTGCGGCGGCGGCCTGGACATCGCCGAGTTTGCCGTCTTTTGGACCGCCACCCAGGACGCATCGACGCGCTCCGCCGCCGAGTACTTTTTTGATCTCCTCGACGCGGACCTCGACGGCGTCCTTTCGGCAGCGGACGCGGCGCACTTTTACGCCGACAAGCGGCGGCTGATGCGGGCGGACGGACTGGAGCCGGCTGCGTTTGGCGACGTCTGGCACTACGCGACCGACATGATGCTGGCTGCGGTGGGGGGGGCAGGGGCAGGGGGGCAACCAGCTCCAGGCCACACCAACAGCGCGCTCCCACCGCGGCAGCCGGGCGCTTGCAACGGCGGCGGCGGCAGAATACGCACGGCGGGGACGCGGGGCGGGCGGGCGGGGTCGCCGCCGCCCGTGCCGCCATTGGGGTCGGCGGCGGCTGCGGCGACGGCGGCGTCGCCGCCGTCGTCGGTAGCGGGCGGGTGGCCGCCTCCCCGCCGCCCCGGCGGGCGGCGCGACGGGCTCTTCCCGCCCGAGGCCCCTTCTCCCCCCCCCTGGTCATCTCGCTCCCTCACTTCCGGGCGGTCGCGGAAAAGGACCGCAGCGATATCCTCCAGGCGCTGCTGTGCCGCGAGGACAACGGCGCGCTGGTGGACCTGCGCAAGACTGGTGAGCGAGCGGGCACGGGCGCGGCGGCGTCCGCCGAGGGAGGGGGGGGTGACGCGGCGTTGGCGGGCGCCAGCGCCGGCGCCAGTGACGGCACTAGCTGTGCCGCGGCGGTGCCGATGGCGGCGGCGGCGGCAGCGCCGGCGGCGCCGGCGGCGATGGCGTCAATGGCGCCTGTGGCGGCGGCGGCGGCGGCCGATGCCGCGGTGCCTGGCGGGGGCATGGCGTTGGGGGGTGTACCGCCCGACGCGGCGCTTGCCAATGTGCCAGTCGAGGGGGTCTAGCAGGGCGGGGAGCACACCCCGCCGCACGGCCGCACCGCCGCGGCGGGCACGTCTGGGACGGCGTGCTCGAGTCTGTCTTACGCGCCGCCACCGCGTGGCCCACGTCGCCGGCTGGCGTCCCCCCCCCCCTCTCTCTGCTAACGCTGCAGGTGGTTGTTCTTTCTCATTGCGCGCGTCCCCCCCTCGGCACACCAGCGACACCGCCGGCCTCATGCTGTCTGTCTGCGCCAGTGTCTGTGGGCCTCTACCCGCGCCTGTTTGCTTTTTCTTTTTTTTCTCTTTGTGGGGGAGTGGTGGGTGGGTAGGTGGGTGGGTGTGGGTGGTCCTGTCACGGCGGTCCCGCCGCCGCGTCGCGCGTGGCAGTTGCGTATTTTTCGTCGCCCGTGTTGTCTTTCTTCTCTTGTGTGCAGCGCACGCCTGGAACCCACACCTGGCGGGGAGCGGGGGGAAGGGGGCGGCGGGGTGGCAGCCACGGCTCGCTCCATCACCGCCCCCCTGTTGCGCTTTTGGGAGGGCGGTGGCTGCTAGAGTCCTAGCGGCAGTCTCCGCGTCCATCCGCGTGCCGCGTCCCCCTCCGGCTGCCTTCCGCCACCTCCCCCGCCAGCCGCAATCTACGCCGGCGGCGCCCCTCCCCGCAGGGATCGCCTTCCCCTCCCGCCACCCTCCCCCGCCACATCGCTCCGCCCCCTCCCCCTCCCGCCCATTCCCCCCAATTCCACCCTTGCTGCTGTCCCCCCCCTTCCTCCCCCCTACGTCCCCTCCCCCCCCGCCACCACCCACCGCGCGGCGGCCAGCAGGCGGCGCGCCCCCTCCAACGCCACGGCCACCGGCCGGTGCACTGGCACGCCCGCCGCCGCGGCCGCCCGCAGCGGCGCGGTCACCGCCGCGCCCACCGCGGGCGGCACCGCGTACGCGCTGACGCGCAGGCGGGCGGCCCCGACGCCAAGCTCCCCGCCCATCGTCAGCGGCGCGTACAGCCCGCGGCGGTGGGTGACGCGCGTGGCGGTGACGACCCAGGTGGTGGTGGTGGGTGGCGAGTGGGGAGGGGGGGGGGCACCCCGAGGACCGCCCCCACCAACGCCGGCGCCAGCGCCCACGCCGACGCGGAAGCGGACGGAGCAGTCGCGGGTGTTGCCACCGAGGCGGCCGCGCCAGGGGAGCGTGGGGGTCGACCGCCCGGCAGCGGCGGCGGCGGCGGCCGCATCCCCGTTAGCGTGTCGCCCACCGCCACGGTGTCGGCGCGGCGCCAGCCGCCACCGACGGCCACGTAGTGGCCGCCCGTCAAGACCAGCTCCTCCGTCCCCGCGCCCGCCGTCGCCGCCGCCGACGCGTTGCCGCCCGCCGGTGCGGCGGTGATGGCCACAAACGGGGCGACCCCCACGGGGGTGGCGTGGCCAAACGCGTAGACGCGGGACCAGCCGTCCGCGCAGCCGGCGCAGGGCACCGCGTCGCCCGGCCGCAGCGCCTCCATCGGCACCACCCCGCGGCGGCCGCGGACCCGCACGCCGGCGTCGGCGGGGAAGCACTGGTAGCCCCACGCGGGGGCGGGCGTCGGGCCCGCCGGTGGCTCGGGCGGCAGCGTCTCCACCGGCGGCCGGCCGGCGGCCGCGGCGGCCGCGGCCGGCGGCAGCCGGCCGTCGGTGGACCCGTCGGGCCGCGAAAAGACGCACGACAGGCCCGACGGGTGGGCGACCCAGACCACCGCGTCGCCCGCGCGGAGGGTGAAGCCCAGCCCCGGCGCGTTGACCGTGTCGTTCCACCCCAGCCGCATGAGCAGCGCAACGGTGCCGCGGGGGAACAGGGGCGCCACCGCCGTCGGCGGGCACCACAGCGACCCGTCCCGCGCGACCGCCACGTGCATGTCGAGGAAGGTGATGCCCGCCACCACCCGGTACGCCTGTGTGTTGGCCGCCGCGATGGCGTACAGGTCCGACACGCCCGCCGAGGCGGCCGCGGCGGCCGACAGCATGGCGGCACGGGTGGTGAGGAGGAGGCCCACGCCGGTGCCCGCCGTCACAGCGCCACCGCCGGTGGTGGTAGTCGCGGCGGGCGCCACCCCGCACGCCGCCCCATCAGACTCGAGGGCGTGGCCCGGGAGGAACGAGACGCCGGGCCGGCCCGCCGCGGTGGTGGTGCCTCGCAAGCTGAGCGTAATGGCTTGGCAGGCGAGTGGGAAGTTCTCCGAGGTGGCCCAGTAGGTGGTGGCCACGTCCGCCAGGGGGTACGGCTCCTTTGTTGGCTCTGGCTCTCGCCTCGCTGCTTGCCGGGTGGTGGGCGGGGGGGGGCGACCTCCGCCGCCGCGCCCACCGCCGCCGCCTCCGCCGCCCACCACAGCAACCGCGGCAGCGGCGGCGACCACGACGGCGGCAGCGCCCGCCACCATCACCGAGATGCGCCGTGTCGCGGCCGCTGCCCCCCGGCCTCCCGCGCTCGCCTGCGTGGCGTCGTCGCGACCGCCGCCGCCGCCGCCGCCGCCGCCGCCGCTGCCGCTGTCTTCGCGCCGGGCGCGCCCACTGCCACTACCACCGCCTTCATCGCGGCCGCCACTGGTGCCGTCGTCGCCGTGGCAACGCCCGCGGCTGTCGAAAGTGGCCAACGGCACACCCGCAGGCGCGGCCACCGCCATGGCGGCGCCGCCGCCTCCTCTGCGCGTGCTTGCCCCTTCCCTCCACTCCCCCTCTGACATGCAGCACGTCGCGTGCCGCGTCGCCCTACACCCACCTTGCCTAACCGACGGCGGGAAAAGGAGGATACTGGCGGTGGGGGGGGGGGGGGGGTGCGGGGGGGCTGTGGGAAGATGGCAGGAGGGAGAAGAACAACGGGAGAGGACGGAGGTAGAGGAGAGAACGGCGGGGAGGGGAAAGCAAAGGGGAGCCGGGAGTGACCTCCTCGCCAGAGCCTGTTGCGTCGGGTGGCGGGAAGGCTGGTCACGACGCAGGGGGGGCGACACCACGGTGCGCAAGACGGTACCAGATGCGCGCGCCATGAGGGGCTCGACGGTTCGGCCGGAGAAATGGCGGTTTCTTCCGTCCGCTGCGGCCACGGCGGCGGGGTCAGTGGCAGATGCCGTCGCTCACTCCCCCCTCTCGACGCGCACTCGCCCCAAAGCACGCCACCTACACCAGAGACGGCGTCGCGCGGTCACGCCCCACCTCCTCTCCACAACCTGGGCAATGATGGCGGAGGAGATGGGCAAGAAAAGCACACGTCGTCCTCCCTGCTCCCCCTATTCCTCCCCACGCTCCCCTCCCCCCCCTTCTGCTCTTCCCCCCCGCCCTCCGTGGCGTCCCGCGTGCGCGCACGGGCGATGGTGCATGAGCCACCGCCGCCGCCGCCGCGGCCGCCGCTGGCGCGCTGAGCGGGGCCCCGCCGCTAGGCGAGGGCGAGCGTCATCAAGAGTCGAGGGCGCAGCATCGCCATGCCTGGGCGGGGAGGAATTCATGGCCAGTGGCCAACGGCTAGGCATCCCCGGCTAGTGGTCATGCATCCTCCCTCCCTCCGCAGCGCCGTGGAACGTCGCTGGTATACGTGGGCATTGGAGGGTGGCCGTTTGGATCAACGGCTGTGCGTGAGCCTCAGGCGGGGGCCACGAAGCGCAGATCCTCCTAAATCTTGATCGTGACGCTTCCCAGTGGTGATCCAATGTTCGCCTTGATTCAATTTCATCAATCGATCTCTTCCCGCAGAGTGTTGGCCACTCGCTCTCCTCTCGCAGGCCCATGTGATGTACTTAATGGTCACACACACCAGGCCCGACCCGATTTTTGCGCCGTTATTTTTGTCTCGTCCACCGCGCCAACCACCACCGCCGCACCGACGATCCGGGCCGGCCGCGTAGATACGATCGGTCCCCCGCCCTCCGGGCGCGCCCGCCTCCTGCCCCTCACCCTCCCCGCCGCTGCCGCCGTCCTCCCCGCCACAACCCCAAGCTACCGCCGCCGTCCCCCCTTTCCTTCCCCCTCCCCCCTCCCCCCGGCCTCCGTCGCCGCTGCCACACCCATCGCGCTCCCCGCGCCGGCACGGCGTTGGCGCCGTGACGCTCCCGCGTTTCCCCACGCCGTCCTGGCCCTCCTCCCGCCGCCGCTCTCCCTCCCCCCCTCATGGCCGACGGCCCAACACCGGCGGGGGCGGCGCCGGCGCCGGCGCGGCGCCGCCCTCGCCGGCGTGGCGGGGCCGCCCCGTCGCCGCCGCCGCCGCCACCATCATCCTCACCGCCGCCACGGCCACCGCCGCCGCCGCCGCCGCCGCCGCACCCCGTCCTGGGGGGGGAGCCGCCGCTGGCGCGGGGGGCGCCGCCCACCGCGACCGGGGGGGGGATGCGGCGGAGCGGCGGGAGTGACAGGGGTGCGAGGGCGGTCGCCAGCGGGCGGGGGGGGCCCGTTCCGGCGGGGCCTCGTGGTGGTGGTGGTGGTGGTGGTGGTGTTGGTAGTAGTGGTGGCGTTGGTGGTGGCGGTGGGCGCGGCGAGGGTGGGGGTGTGACGGGCTGGCACGGCAGCCGGCCGCGGGGTCGCGCTGGTGGCGGCGGCGGCGGTGGCGGCGGCGGTGGTGGCCCGCCACCGCGGCCGCCGCCGCGTCACGTGGCGGCCGCGGCGGGCGGGCCGGGTGGTCGGCCCCCCCACCCGCTACGCCCGTGCGGGGGAGCAGCGGCGGCGTCGTGGGCGGTGGCAGGGGCAGCGGCGGCGGCAGCGGCGGCGGCGGCGGGGGGGTGCCACCAGCCGCCGACGGCGGCGCCCTGTCTGTGGAGCGGGCGGCGGCGCTCGAGGCGGCCGTCGCGGCCGCGCGGGAGGCGGTCGCGGATCGCGCCGCCGCGGCGGTGGCGGGCAGGGGGGGGTGGCGTGCGGGCGTGGCCGACGGCAGTGACGTCGGTGGCGGCGGCGACGGTGGCGGCGGCGGCGGCCGCGGCGGCGGCGGCGGCGGCGACGGTGGCGGGGGTGGTGACGACGGCGGTGGCGGCGGCGGCGACGGCGGCGACGGCGGCGGCGGGCGGCGGTGGGACGATGGACTGACGTCCGCCCCTGCAACGCGGCACGCGCCGGCCGCCGCGTGGGTCACCGCCCCTGCCGCGAGCGGCGCGGCCGGCACGCGCGGCGGCCCGTCGGCGCTCATCCCCGCCGTGCAGCAGCTGTTTGCGGCGATAGGGGATGGGGGAGGCGCCGGCGGCGACGGCGGCGGTGGGCCGCTCGGTGGCCGCTACGCCCCCGCGCCGCTACCCGTGGCCGCTGGCGACGGCGGCGGCGGCGGCGGCGGCGGCGGCGGCGGTGGTGGCGGCGGCGGCGGCGGCGGCGGTGGCGCGTGGCCGCCCCCTCCCCCCACTGGCGAGGGTGGGGGCGTCGGCAGCGGCGCGGGCGGCGCTACCGAGCGGCGTGGTGGGCTTGTTGAGGTGTCCTCGTGGGGGGTCGCCGGGGGCCGCGGTGCCGACCCGGGTGGCCTCGGTGCGTGGCCGTTCCCCCCGACCGAACCCCGAGAGGGGCACGCCGACGGCCGTGGAAATGGCAGCAGCGGTGGTGGCGGCAGCGGTAATGGTGGTGGTGGTGGTGGTGGCGATGGCGGCGGCGGCGGTGGTGGCGGCGATGGCGGTGACCGTGGCGGCGGCGGCAGCGTCGGTGGTGCCAGTGGAGGCGGCGGCGCCGTCGTCGTGGGTGGCGGTAGCGGCGTGCCCCCACCGCCGTCGATGCCCCTCGACGCAGGTCCCGGTGGGCCACGGCCGCCGCTGCCCGGGACGTACCCTCCGCTAGCGGCCTATCCGCCTCCCCATCCATGGGGAGGCGCGCGGGGTGGCAGGGGCGCCGATGCGGGCGGCGGTGACCGCGGCGTCTACCCGCACCCGCACGGCCACGGCCACGGCCACGGTCATGGTCACGGCCACGGCCACCCGGCGCAGCAGCACACGGTGGTGCAACCACACCCGTCCGGGCACCCGGCGGCGCACCCGCACCGGCACACCCATGCAGGGGGACCCCACCCGCTCGGCGGGCCGCACGCGCTCGGCGGGCCACGACCCCACGCGGGCGCTCCGCCCCACCCGCACCCACATCCGCACCTGCCGCGGCACCCGCACGCGGCGGGGCCGGCTGGCCCGCCAGGTCCGGCGGGCGTGGGCCCACCGCCAGGGGCGGCGGGCGTGCATCCGCCCCACGGTCGGGGGCCGCCGCCACCTCCCTACCGGGGTGGCTCGCCAGGCCCGCCCGGCGGCAGCGGCGGCGGCGGCGGCGGCGGCGGCGGCTGCGGCGGCGGCGGCGGCGGCGGAGCGTTGGGGTATAGGGAGCACGGGCACCCCCCCCCGGCGTCCGCCCCGCCGGGGATGGTCGTCCCCCCTGGGGGCCCCCCTGGGATGCCCCCTCCCGGGGTTCCCCCCGGGATGGGCCTCCCTGGCGTTCCGCCGGGGATGGGCGGCCTGCCGGGTGCCCCGCCGCCTGGCTCCCCCGCGTATGCCGCCCTCCACGCGTCGTTTGTGGCCGCCCGGCAGCAGCACCTGCAGCACCTGATGATGCTGCAGCAGTGGCGGGTGGCCGAGGCGGCCCGCTGGGCGGCCGCCGAGGGCGGCGCCGCCGCCGCCGGGGGGGGGGCGCCCCCGCCGGGCGGCCGGCCGGCACCGCCACCTGGCGGAGCTGCCAGTGGAGGAGGGGGGGACGGGGGGGACCTCCCGGTCGCGGCGGCGGCAGTGCCTTCGACGCTGCCGCTGGATGCGGCCGTGGGCGGGGGCGGTCCTGGTGCGGGTGTTTTTGCGGCCGAGCCGCCGCCGCCATTGGGGGCGCCGCCATCGGCACCGCACGGTTTAGGCGGTCACCGTGATGGAGATGGCCACGGCGGGAGCGGCGGGAGCGGCGGGGGCGGGGGCGGCGGTGGCGGGGGCGGCGGTGGCGGCAGTCATGAGGCCCGGTCAGCGCCCGTCGCCAGTCTGCCGACGCCACCACCAATCCAGGGAGTGGCGGCCTTGTCGCTCACGGCCACGCCGGCTGCGCCTCCGCCTCCGCTGCTTGCCGCGCCCGCCGCGGTCGCCCCGCCTGCAGGCACGCCCGTCACGAGTACCCCGCTTGCGGGCGTGCCCGCTGTGACCGCTGCCAACGGGCCAGTGCCGGCGCGGGTGGCCAATGGCGGCGGGGGCGGCGGCGGCGCGGTCGCGGTGGCGGCGCCAGTGGCTGGCGTTGGTCGGCAGGCAACCGCGGCTGCCGCGCCTGGCGGCGGCGGGGGCGGCGCCCCGCCGGGCCGCCGCGAGTGGCGGGTGCCGGGCCGCGCGGGCGGTGCCGCGGCCGGCACGGCTGGGGGCGGTGGCGCCGGCGCCGGCGCCGGGCGGCTCAAGCGGGTGACCCCCCGCACGACCGAGCCACTGCCGACGGCGGCGGTGACGACGACCGTGTCGGTGGCGTTGCTGCGGCTGCTGGACGAGGCGCTCGCCGCGATGGACGCGGCGGTGCGGCCCGCGGCGGCGGACGGGGAGGCCAAGGCCGCGCTCCTCGCCGCCATTGGGCGCATCTGCCGCGCGGACTTTCGGCTCGCGACCGTGTGGATGTTTGGGTCGTCGGGCTCGGGGCTGGGCCTCCGTGGCTCGGACGTGGACTTGTGCATCAGCGTGCCTGCCGCGGCGGCGCGGCACCCCCAGTCGGGCTCCCTCCTCAGCCGTGCGGGCATCATTCGGCGGCTCGCCTACACCCTCCGCCGCGCGCAGATGGGGGCGGTGGAGGAGCGCCTCCACGCGCGCGTGCCCATCGTCACGTTTGTGCACCCGCGCTCGCGGGTGTCGGTGGACCTGTGCGTCAACAGCTCGCCGCTGGTGCGATACAACACGGAACTCCTCGCCACGTACGCGGCGCTCGACGGGCGGGTGCCGCCGCTGGCGCGGCTGGTCAAGGCGTGGGCACGGGGGCGGGTGATCAACCAGCCTTACCGGGGGACGCTCAGCTCGTACGCTTACGTGCTGCTGCTGCTCTTCTTCCTCCAGACCCGCCCCGTGCCAGTCGTGCCGTGCCTCCAAGCGCGCGCACGGGAGGTCGCGCTGGCGGATCCGCTCGAGAGCGGGGGGGGTGGCGCCGCCGCCGCCCCCGCGCCGGCCGCCGACCCTGGCGCCGCTGGCACCGCCGACGTGCCCGTCGTCGTGCACGAGGACGGAAGCCGCTCGCGGATGGTCGACGGGTGGAACACGTACTTTGACACCGACCCGACGGTGCTGCCCGGCGGCGCCGCTGCCGGCGGGGGCGGCGCCCGCAACACAGACAGCATTGGCCAGCTCTTCCTCGGCTTCCTCCACTACTACGCGTTTGAGTGGGACTATGACGCGGCGGTCGTGTCGGTGAGGGCGGGGCGGCCGCTGGCCAAGACGTCCAAGGCATGGGACGACGCGTCGGTGGCGCGCCTCCTCGAGGCGCAGGCCGCCCAGGCGGTCGCAGACAAGGAGGCCCACGAGGCGCGGGCGGCGGCCAACAAGGCACGCGAAGCGGAAGCGGCGGCGGCGGCGGCGGCGGCGGCGGCGGCGGCGGAGGAAGTGGTGGCGGCCGTCGACGACCAGACGGCGGCAAGTGGCAGCAAAGACGGCGACGGGCCCGCAGCGGGAGCCACAGACCGGGAGGTGGGGGATCGCGGCGGCGGTGGCCACGGCACCCCCCCGGGCGGCGCCGCCGCGGCACCCGCGGTGGCGGCGCCCGCCGACGGGAGCGACGCGGGTGCCACGGCGGCGGCGTCACCGCCGCAGCCAGCCGCCCCCCCCCCCGCTGCGGCTGACGCGGCGGGCCGGGCGGGAGACCCCCCCCTTGGCACCGCGGCGGCGGCACCCGCTCGGCCGCGGGTGCGGGGCCGGGTGGACCGCCACACGTTTAGCGTGGAGGACCCGTTTGAGCTGTCCCACGACCTCGGCCGCGTCGCCGACGACGCGACGGTCGGCGTCATCCGCGCCGAGTTTGTCCGCGCGTTTGAGCTCCTCGCCGGTCGGGCAGACGTGGACGCGGCGTTTGCGGCGTACGAGGAGCCGCCGCCGCCGCCGCCACCCGCCGCCGCCGCTGCGCCTGCCGCTGCCGCCGGCGGGGGGAGGGGGGGGAAGGTGCCCAAGGCGTCGGCCGCCGCTGGGGGTGCGCCGGCACCTGGCGGCGCGGTGGGGGGGAGGGCTCCCGCCGCCGCCGCCGCGGGGGATGGAGCCGGCGCGGCCGGCGGCGGTGGTGGCGGCGGTTGGGGGTGGGGCGGCGCGACTGCTGGTGGCGGCGGCGGGAGGATAGGGGAGGGACGAGGCGGGTGGGGGGGGGGGGGTGGCCGGCCTGGCCGCGCCGGTGGCGATGCGGCGGCTGCGGGGGGTGGGCGTGCAGGCGGCGGCGGCGGCGGCGGCGGCGACGGCGGCGGCGGGTTTGGCACCGCCGGTGGGGGGGGGGGGGGTGGGGGGGGGGGGGGGGACGGCGGCCCCCGCCGCGCGACGCCGCGCGCGCGCCCCGCCCGGGCGGCCGCGACTGGCGCGCGTGACGGGCCCGCCGGCGGCGGCTCGGGACGATGGCTGCTGCTTGCCGCCGCAGCGTCGCTGCCGCTCCCGCCGGACGTGGACGACTATGGTAGTAGGGACGCATTGGGTTTTTTGGGGCGGGAGAAAGAGGGGTGGGCGGCGGGGCGGCTGCGTCGACGCGTCACGGGTGGTCACGGATGGCCGCTGGCCGCGGCGGCAGGCGTGTGGCGGAGCTGCCTCTGTGCCTTCGCCCCTCTTTTCTTCTTTTCTTTTTTTTTTTTTTTTTTTTTTTTGTTCCGTCCTTACCGCCGGTCCGTCGTCGGCCGTCCGTGTCCTGTCACGGTCACCGCCGCCGCCGCGTGGGCGCGTCTGCAACCGCGCCGGTGGGTGGTGCTCTGCCGCCGTGGGGTGCGGGGTGGGTGGCCACCCCACGCCCTGCTCCGGTCGGCGGTTGTCAATGACGGCGACCGCCGGTGGTCGCGTGCGTCCGTGTCGGCGCCACGCGGGCGCCGACCGCCCGCCCGGGGAGCGGTGGTGGGATGCGGCTGCCGCCTGGGGCGGGCCGTTTGGGGTCGGCTGGCCGCGCCGGCCGGGAGCCGCCACGGGCTAGTGGTGTCGCACCGCGGGTGAGGCCGCGCGGCGGTCGCCCGGCCCGTAGGAGCACAGTACCTATGTCCCCAGCCACCTGGAAGAGACACCAGCCGCGTCGCGCACATATCAAGGCGTGTCCGTCCAAAGCGGAACGTGCCTACGGTTCCGACGCGGGCATACGCCTGGGGAACGGCTCCCACACTGCGGCAAGCGTGTCGTGGCGGAGCCACGGCTGCCAACCGGTACGCCAAGAGCATACCCATGATCACCACCACAGGCGCGCACAACGTACACGGGAAGCACAAATAGACAGGGGCGGTATCGTTTTTCTTTGTACATAAATAAATACGGCCTGTCGTATAGATAGATAGATGCGGGGGGGGTGCCAGGCGGGGGCGACACCACGGGCGGCGGCGGCAGCGTGGCTTGGCAAACGGCGGCAGGCGGGCACGGTCTCGGTGGGGGGGGCACCCCAAGAGTAAGCCCCATTGTGTTGGCGGGGACGACGGCGCGGCTGCACATGGTTGACAACGGCGCCAAGTAGCAGAGAGGGGAGGAGGGGGGGGGGTGGCAAACGAGAACAGTGCAGTTCAGTCGTATCAACCGCGACCACGCGATGCACCAAGCAGTCTCATGACCAACAGTGAGAGGGTTAGCGTCTGCCGTCCACACAGCCAAAGGGGACCCGACCCATAGCGGGGTCCCAGCGGCATACAGGGGGAGGGGCAAGGTAGCTCGGAGTGGGATCAGCCTGACGTGCGAGTTCTCAACATAGAGCGCGATGCGCTCGTCGATCAGCCTGAGGCGGCACATATTGTATGTGTTGATGCGTGGTTGCTCATCATCTCCCATCCGTCTCACTCACCAAAACCAACCAGTCCCGGTCGCCGCAGCCGCAACGACAACCAGGCATACGAGCAACATCCATGGACGGGCGAGACGTACCTGGCGCGCCGCCGCAACCCGCTCATCCCATAACTCACGATCATCGATAACCACCTGCCCGGCCACCCAATGTCCGCTCCGCGGACAGCACCCTCCACCCGCTCCACCCACCCTCAACCCCTCCAAGGAGAGGAAGAGAGCGGGGGAGAGACGGAAAAGGCGCCGCCCGCATCGCTGCGGGTCAACGACGGAGAGTCGCCCCTCCGCCGCCGACAGGGCACGCCATCATGACAGGAGTCGCCCGCTGCCCGGGTGGCACTTTCTGCCGATTGATCCGGGGACTTTCGCCCAGAGCACAGGGGGGCAGCGGAGGGCGGGCAGGGGGAAGGGGGGACCCCCCGCCCCCGACCCGCACCCCTGCCGCCGGGTGACGATGCGTCACCGCAATGCCGGCCGCCAGTGGCGCCAGCCCGTGTGTTGCTGCTCCGTAGAGATGCTTCGGCGTGCCCCCGCCTACGAGACATTGTGCCGCCATGCCTGCCGCTGCTAGCCGCCGCCGCCGCCGCCGCCCATGATGACGCCCGCCGCCTGGCATCCCCCCCCACATCGAGCGGTCGCAGCGCGAAACGTCGGCGGCGGCGGGCTCTGCTGAAGTACCGTCGCCGGCGATGCTGCCAAAACCGAGATGGATCACGGCCACCTGGGAGCGAAACCGAACTGTAATTATACAAGTAGCACCCCATCATATGTGAACGCCTTTGTCCCCTGTTCGGATTGGCGGTAGAGGCAGAAAGTATTCATATTTAGTACGACAACTGCCATAGACACCGAGATTCCCCCTTTCACAAGTGCCCGATTGGGATGAAGCGGCACGAAATTCGAACGCTTCTGCCGCGGCCGCTGCCCACGCACGGGGCGTGACCACCACAGCGAGAGCCACCTACGCCCCTCTGACCACCTCCGTCCCCGGCCAGACGCACCGCATGTCGCGGCAGCAGCACCGTCACGAGGCGGGCGGCCACGTCGCCCCCCCCCCCCTTCGCCCAGCGGTCGTCAATGGCCGCCCACTTGCGGCGCCGAGACGGTGCGTGCGGAGCCACGCTGCCGGCGGTGCCCACGGCGTGACCGACGGTCGTCACTCCCTCCACGTTGGTGGGGGGACGGCAGAGGTGAGGAGGCGGCCGATGGGGGTATGGCCTCAGAAACCTCAGTCGGGCACCCCACCACCCCCTTTCCCCCCCCACACCCCCGTCAACAGAGACTTTGTACACACCAAGGAAGCGGCGGCGGTGCCCAGTCGGCGGCGCGCACAAGCCTAGGGCGGTGGGTAGCGGCAGGTAGCGGCGGGGCGGGGCGGCCCCAGCCAGGGTGCCAGCAGATGGACTGGGCGGCGCCGGGCGCCTCGCCCGGCCGCCGTCCCCTTCTTCCCTTCCTCCCTTCCCGCGCACGGCCCGACGGGGGTGCAGACAGGGGGGAGGGGAGGCGACGGCCGCCGCGCACGCCGCGCCCAAGCGGGGGGACCCGCCGCCGCCGCCACCACCGCGGCGGCCGCCGCCCGCCGTCACTGCGCTGCCGCCGCGGCCGCTGCCACCGTCGCGTCCGCCGCAGCGGCCGCTGGATCCCGCCGCGATCGCGGGTCGGGGCGGCGGCGGTCGCTGCCGTGGACTCCCCCCCCCCCCCCCACCCAGCAGCGTGGTGCCGCGCGCGGCGCGCCGCGGGCTGCTGCCGGCGGACCTTACGGCTAGAGCGAAAGTGCCTTGTTGAGGGCGGCTCCAGGGGGGGGGACGGGACGGAGCGGGTCGCTCTGACCGGCAGTGGTGTGGCCGCATGCGTGCGTTCCTGGCCGACTTCCCCCCCCGCGACTCCCTCCCCACCCGCCCCCCTCACACTCACGCTACACCCCCTCGCTCTGACCGCACCTGCCGCCCCGGGGTGTGCGTCCTCCGCCTGCGTCCCCTGCCCACGACGGGTGCCCCTGTCCGCCGCCGTCGCGGTGACCGCCACCACGGGGGGTGGCGCGCGTGTGCCTTCCCTTGCGCACGTGGGTGGGCCCCACCCTCCCGCCCGGGATGCCTAAGGTGGCCACCGCCGCCACCGCCACTGTTCCCATTGCCGCTGTTGTGGCGGCTCCCGCCGCCGCGGCTGGGGTGCCCTGTCGGCAACGCCGTCGGCGGGGGCGCCCGCCCAGCACCCCGCGGGCGGCGGCGGTGCTCGTTGCGGCGACAGTCGGCGCCGCGGCCGGGGGCGGTGGCCGGCGCGCGTGGCGAGCCGCCGTCGCCGTCGCTGCCGCGGCCGCCGCTACGGCCGCCGCCGCGACGGCCGCGGCGGCGACGCCGCCCGCGGTGGGCGCGTACCGCCCATGGGCCGCGCTCGACGGCCTGGCCGACGGCGCCGCCGCGGGCGCCGCGGTGGGCGTCACCGCCCTCGCCGTTGGCGCCGACGGCAGCGTGTACGTGACGGGTGAGACGGAGGCGGCGGCGACGGCGGGGGGGGGCGGCGGCGGCAGCGGCGGGGGAGCGGCGGGGACTACCGCCGACGCCACTGGCGGCGTGTACCTCGC
This sequence comes from Pyropia haitanensis, assembly GCA_008729055.1. Taxonomy (NCBI): domain Eukaryota; phylum Rhodophyta; class Bangiophyceae; order Bangiales; family Bangiaceae; genus Pyropia; species Pyropia haitanensis. Next base: position 5,785,291 of record SDUX01000004.1, on the reverse strand, counting down.
GCGCGTCCTCCCCGGCGGCGGCGGGGTGGGGTGGGTGACGTACGTTGGCGCCGCCGCCGAGGGCATTGGCGTCGCGGCGGTCGCGCTCGACGCCACCGCCGCGACCGTCTACATTGGCGGCGCCGTCCGCGGCGGCGGCCGGCTCGGCCCCCCCGCCCCCGACTCCCCCGCTGCTGGTTTACCGCCGCCGTCGGCCTCGTCATCTGGCCACTGGGACTGGTACGTGGCGGCGGTGGGGACGGCCACGGGGGCGGTCGCGTGGGCGGTGCGGGACGGCTCGGCGGGCCGCGACGGGGTGGCGGCACTCGCCGCCGCCCCCAGCGGCGGCGTCTACGCGGCGGGCACGGTGGGCGGCGCGTGGGCGCCCGCGGGCGGCCGGCCGCCGGCGGGCCTGAGCGACGGCCTGGTGCTGCGGCTCGGCCGCGGGGGCGGCGTTGCGTGGGCCGCCGCCCTCCCCGCCGGTGACTACGCGTCTGCCGACGCGGTGGTCGCGGTGTCGGCGGCCGACGCTGCCGGCGGGGGAGAGCCGCCGCGGGGGGTGGGCGTGTGGGTTGCCCTCACCGCGTACCGGCGGGTGGCAGGCGCGGACGGGGACACGAGCGACTTGGCGCTGGCGGGCCTGTCCGCCGCGACCGGCGCGGTTGTCGCCCGCACCCACACCCGCGGCTGGTCGCAGGTGTTTGTGCGCGCCGCGGCGGCGGCGGCGGGGGGGGGGGTGGTCGTCGCCACCACCGAGTGGCGCCACGTGTACGAGCGCCACAACCTGGTCGCCGCGCGGTACGACGCGCCGCCGCCGGTGCCGCCGGCGGCCGACGGCGGCGACAGCGGCCGGGGGGAGCTGCCCGAGCCCCCGCGCCGGTGGCGAACGGACGTCACGTCCGCGGGGGGAGCGTCGGACGTGCCGTCGGCGGTGGTGGGTGCCGCCGACGGCCGCTCGTTTTACGTTGCCGGCTACACCGAGGGCCGCTTCAACGTCACCGCCCTGGGCGGCGCGGGCAGCGGCGGCGGCGGCGGCGGCGGCGGCGGCGGCGACGCGACGGCCACGGGCGGCGCCTACGCGGGGGTGGTGCTGCGGCTGGACGCGGCCGACGGGCGGCCAACGGGGGCGTACCAGTCCCCGCCGGGCGCCGCCGACGGCTACGCCACCTTCCGCGCGGTGGGCGCCGCGTCGCCGGCGGGGGTGGTGGTCATCGGGGGATCCGTGCTGCGCGGCGAGGGGGTGGAGGGGGGGGGAGGGGGACCACGGGCCCTCCTGGGCGCCTACCGCTTCCCACCGCCGCCGCCGCCGGCCGGGACGCCACCGCCGGTCGTGGACGGGGAGGTGGCCGCGTCGGGCACGGGCGACGGCAGCGACGGCGACGGCAGCGACGGCGGCGGCGGCAGCAGCGGAACCCCCCCCACCACCACACCACTGTGGGTGGTGGCCGCCGGCGGGCTCGCCGCGGTCGTTGTCGCCGTCGCGGCGCTCGCCGCCGTCGCCGCCGCCCTCCGCCGCCGCACCCGCACGCGCGCGGCGGCTGCCGCCGCCGCCGCCGCCGCCGATGCGGCCGCCGCCGCCGCGCGGCGGCGGCAGGCGCCGTCGGGCGCGCGCCTGCCGTCGCCGCCGCCGCCGTCGCCGTCGCCGCCGCCGCCGCCGCTGCCGCCGCCGCCGCCGCCCTCCCCATCGGCGGGGGGCGCCGGCCGGGGCGCCCCGTTTTGGGGACCCCGCTCTGCCCGGCGGGGCACCACCACCGCCCCCACCCCTACCGCGCGGGCGGCAGCGGCGGTGCCGCCGCCGTCGCGTCCGCCGGTGCTGTCCGAGACGGCCGCGGCGGTGGCGGCGGCGGCGGTGGGGGGGGGGGCGGCGTCGCCGCGGGCGGGCCGCACCGGCGTGCGCACTGGCGGCGGCAGCGCGGCCGTGTCACCGCGCATGGCGGCGGCGGCGGCGGCGGCGGCCGGCGGCGGCGGCGGCGGCAGGGGTGGGGCGGCGGCGTGGCCGCCATCGTCGCCGCCCCGGTCGCCGGCCGGGGGGGCACCGGGAGGGAGGGCGTGGGGGGTACCGCCACCAGGGGGGGAAGGGCGGGCAGGAGGGGGGGGGGGGGGGGGTTGACCCGTCGCGCCGCCCCCAGACTGGCGAACAAGCGGGTCGGGGGTGGGGAAAGAAAGTGGGATGCGGGGCGTCGACGTCTGGGCCGCTGCCATGCCACCCCCCCCGCGCCACCGCTGCAGGGGCACACACTCCGCGGATGCGGCCGGCCAACTCCGTTTGTTGACGCCAGCCACCCCCAGCGGCGGGGCCGCAGCGCGGCCGCAGCTCTCCCTCCACCCCCCGGCTCCCCCCTCCCACCTCCCCCTCACACGGCGGTGTACCCCCCGTCCACCCCAATGACCTGCCCCGAAATGAGGTCACTCCCCCCCCCCGCGAGGAACACGACCAGGTCCGCCACCTCCCACGCCTGCCCAAACCGGCCCGCCGGGATGCGGCCAAGCATCGCATCGGTGCGGGCCGCCCCCGGCGGCCACGCCGCGTCGCCCATGTCACTCGCAATGACCGTCGGCGCGACCGCGTTGGCCTGCACGTTGTGAGGTCCCCACTCGGCGGCCATGGAGCGCGTCAGGTGGTCCAGCGCCGCCTTGGACGCCCCGTACGCGGCGTGGAGGGCGAGCGCGGCGGTGCCCGCCTGGGAGCTCATGTTGATGATCTTGCCCCGCCGGGCGGCAATCATGGCGGGCGCGACGGCGGTCGCGACGACCATCGGCGCCCGCACATTGACCGCAAACTGGGCGTCCCAGGCGGCGGCGGTGAGCGGCGGGCCGGGGTGGGCGGGCACCCGCACTAGCGGCTGGAGCTCGGTGATGCCACTGGGGGGGGGGGGGGGGGAAAGCCGCATGCGTGGCGCAGCCAGCAGCCAAGGGGGAAGCCAAAGCGAGGAGGCGCGGATGTGGCGCGGCGGCCAAGCCTACGGTTAGAGGCGTGCACCCCTCCTAGCGTGGCCGCCCCGCGTGACGCCGTGTACTACCCGCGCCACAAATGACCCTGTCCTGCCACGCCGCCACGCCGCCGGACTCCCTTCCCGCTCCCTTCCCTGCACGGTGGCGTCTGCCCCCCGCCACCCCCTTTCCAACGCATCTCCAGCACCCCCACAACCGTATAGACCACCACCCACACCCGCCCCCGCCCCCCACCGAGCCCCCCTTCCCCCCTCCCCCCCCCCCAATACGCACGCATTGTTCACCAAGATGTCAATCGCCCCAAACTCGGCCTGCACCCGCCCGACCGCCGCGACCGTCGCGTCCACGTCGGCCAGGTCCGCGGCGGTCGCGTAAAACTCAACGCCGTACCCCCGCACCCGCGACGGGATGTCAGAGGACCGCGCCGCGGCGCCGCCGCGGTCAATAACGGCCACGTGCGCGCCGGCGGCGGCCAGGCCGAGCACCACCGCCGCGCCAATACCCCGGTGGCCGCCCGTGACGAGCGCGCGGCGGCCGCGGAGGCTGAGGCGGCTCGCCGCGGAGGGGTCCACGTCGGCCGGGGGGGGGGACGCCATCCCACAGGCGGTGAAAAGAGGAGGAAGTAGGGCGGAGGGTGGGGGGGAGGGGGGGCACCACGGTGACAGCGGGGGTGGGGAGCTCATCCGTCCCCCGCGTTGGGCCCTGGCTGATCCAGAGGTGCAAGAAGTGAAGAAATCCAGAGCCCATCCTCGACGACCCGAAAGTATATCCGTGCGTTGAGGAGCAATTCATCGGCTTCTCACGATTGCTTGAAAGAACACGCGCGGCTTGTGCCCAGTGGCCTCCAACGCGTGCGCCGAACGCGTCGCGCCCTGACGACGCAGCGCTGGGAGGGCTTGGCGCTTGTGGCATGGCCGGTGGCAGCTGACGCGCACGTCGTGGACAGCAGCCCCGACAGTAACGCGGCATTTCCCCCTCAGTGGGTGCGTTTTGCCACGGTCATTCACCTGGTGCTCGCAGCAGAGCGCATAGAATAGACAAACAGCAGCGCACTCCGTGGCCGTCCCGGCTCCAGCGAGCCAGCGCTATCATCGTGCGCGACCCCGACGCCTGACGGCGAGTTACCAGGCGCGGGCCGCAGCCGACTGCGGATGAGGTGCACCACCTCCGTACTTGCCTATAGATGTTCCATCGCCAAAAATATCCTCTCTACCACCCCCACCCGGCCTTTCGGTTGCTTTGTGGGTGTGCCCTCGTCGTCACCCTGCGGTGCCGCGGCTTTGAAGGCGGCGCTACTCAACAGCCGGCAACCGACCCTCCGCAACGGGACCCGGCCACGTTCTACGGCATCGTCATTGCCGGTGCGAGCCGTCATCGTTGCGCACTCTGCTCTCGTCGTCGGCCACCCATCCTCCCGTCGTCGTCACCCACCCAAACCCTCCCAGTGGCAGCAGCGCACCAGGCGCTTTTTTTGACCGACTGTGTGCATGAAAATCGAATTGAAACTATTCACTACCAGCATCTCACATTTAAAATCCAAGCATCAGCGCACCGGTGATGCCCAGACACAAGACAAAAAAATACGGGTGAACCACACACGAGCGCCCTCCGCCACCCCCACCCCCCCACGCAAGCGTCGTTTCACGAACACAATGGACCGTCCGACTAGCTAGGAGCGCTACAGTGGAGGATGATCCGGGGGGAGGAGAGGGCCACGAGGAATCGTGACGCACTCGTCCCTGTGCTTGAGCGCCCAGTGTGCCAGACCGCAGCTGCCGTCTGCCTTCCTGATGACAACCAGACACCCCTCCGCGCACCTGTCGCACCATCCGTCCACCCCGTACCCACGACAGTCGTTGTACAGCTCCTTGCACTTCTTGGCGGCATTCATCGTGACGCGTGGTACCACGCGTGCGGCAGGACAGGCCATCGAGTCGACGTAATTAAGCAGGACGAACAGATTTCTCTCGCGCTCGTCGGTGTACGCCTCTTCGCCGACTGGCCCGACCCACGTGAGGAGCACAAAGTCGCTCATCGCCTGCGTGTTGTTCGGCTGGCCCAAGAAAGACTCGGTGGCCTGCTGCATGTAGAGGTACGGCGTGTGGGCGTCCATCGTCCACTGCCCGATAATCAGCTGCTGGTGCATCGCGACGGGCAGGACCTCTGCGATGGGGGATGACCGGGGGGGCAACGAAATCGCCTCCACCCGCACCACAGAGGAGGAACCCCCAAGAAGCAGCGCACAAGTCAACAGAGCCAGCAGCGCCATCCGTGACGACGCCATGCCAAAGCTGCTCTGGCGGCCTCCTCTCTCGGGTCTTGGATGAACAAGTGGCGGCCGAGGGAGGTGTGAGGGTGTCGAAGGTGGCGACGGAGGTCTGCAGGAAACGGAGGGAACCTGGCCGCACCTGCCCAGCTCCTCGGCTTTTGTACCCACATTGAACGCGGGGGACAGCCCAGAGACCCCCCGCGCTGCCGTGGGGCGTCCCTCAAGCGCCCCCACGGCTCTGGCGAGCAAGTTCGCGCCACGCGTGCGGAGGGTGGGCCGCACCTGGATGCCGGTCTGTGGCAGGTAGGGCAGGTGACGGTGTGGCGGCCTACAAGCCATGCTGGCAGGGGGATGGAGATGGAACGGTGTGCGGTGCACGGTCGATTAACCCTCTGCGATGCGTACGCCCCAAATGGATACAGGTGAGTTGCGCAGAAAGAGCGGGAGGTGAGAATGGCCCTGGTGCGAGTACCGCGACGGGTTTGACCCGTGACCGTGACGACAGCAGCGGCGACCAGGCCGACCCGTCGCGGACGTCTTCCGATGTGATGACACAGCATAGTACTGTACGCGGAGGCAACGGGTCACAGCAAACGGTGTGGGCTTGACCGGTGGTGGCGGTCGTCACAAGAGTGGCCGGCCAGGCGCAACCGGACAATCTCATTCGATGTTCGATCGGGACCCCCAGCAACAGCGATGCCCCAACCGCAACGCGCTGCAGCGGGCCTGCGAGGCGACCGCGGCGGCCGCCGCGGTCGACACCACCGCCGACGGATAGGCTGCGACGAGGAGGGCCCACCCACGCCCGTCCCCCTCCTCCCTAGCCTCCGCCTTGCGTCTCCCCCCACCGACCGCGCGTCCCTACGCCCAGCACCTGCGCCAGCCCGTTCAACGCCGTTGTGGGGGCCGGCGGCGCACGTCGGCCCACCTCGGCGGCAGCATACCAGTCCACCGTCCGCGGCGCGCGCGTCAGCAGCCGCGGCGCCCCATGCCGGTGGCGATGCCCAACGCGGGCGCCCCGCCCACCGCGCCCGTTTAGCCGTCGTCGTTCAAGTGGCGGTTCTGTTCCGGGGTCGCACGCGGCGTGGCGGACCAGCACTCGGCGCAACGCCGACGTCATCCGGTGGGGGAGGGGATTGGGGGAAGGCTGGGGGAGGGGGGGGGAGGGGGGGCGAATGGCCCGCGTTTGGGAGGGAGCGCCGGTGGCCATGGCCATGGCATCAGCAGGAAGGGACATCGTCCGGGGGTGAAAGGCGGACGGATGGACGAGACAGGGGTGAAGTCGGCACCAAGTCAGAAAAGCGCTCGAGGTCTGGTCTGTTTGCTCTTCTTTCACGAGTACGTGCTGCCTCTCTTGTCCCCGCGGCGCTGCTTGACGTGCGGCCGCCACGCTCCCCACGTTCACTCAGCCAGCCTCCCCACCGCGCCATCCCGGTCTCACGGTGGAGGAGCGGCTGACGACGGCGAGGGGGCTGGCGCACGACAAAGGCGCGCGACGCCGGCACGGGGACGTGCCGACGACGGAGCGGGCGTCGCCAACGCCAGTGGCGCACGCCGACAAGAACGGCGGGGGACACGGGCGGCGCCCGCCGCGGCGCGACGCGCCCGCCCGCCGGCCGCCACCGCCGCCGCCGCCGCCGCCACCGCCGCCGCCGCCGCCGCCGCCGCCGCCGCCGCCGCCGCCGCCGCCACCGCCGTCGCCGCCGCCGCCGCCGTCGCGGCGCCCCCACCAGTGCCAGCGGGACGGTGCGCGCGCACACCACATCGGCGCCACGCAAGGGGCGACCCGCCGCCGGCCAGCGCCGCCGCCGACGCGGCCGGCCGCCGCACGGCGCACGGCGGCGGCACGGGCAACGCCGCGGGCCGGGCACCCCACCCGCCAGGCCGGGTGCGTCGGTGCGGGGGAGGAGGGAGACGGCGACGCGCGGCGGGATCCGCACGTGGGCGAGACCGCCAGCGGGGGGGGGAGGGGGGCGGGGGGGGGGGGGGGGAAGGAGCCGTTGGCCGCCACGCCACGGTCGCGGGGTGTCTGCCGCACGCGCCGCGGCGGCGGCCATTGGGTCGCCACACCACGCTCGGAAACCGATCTGCTGCCCGTCCACGCACGGTCCCCGCCCGGACGACAGCCGCCTTGCCCGCGTGACCCCCCCTCCCCCCCCCCCCCCTCGCTGCAGCAGACACGCAGCAGCGTGTCGACGCGCCGCGTCGACGCGCCGCGTCCGCCAGCCGGGACGCACCGACGCCTCCCCCCCCTGCCGCCTCATGCCCCCCTAACCCCCCCCCCCCCCCCCCCCCTCCCCCCCCCCTCCCCTGTGCCGCTCCTTACCCCCCCCCCTCCACCGCCACCCCCGCCGCCGCGCGCGCCGGCGGTTGGGGCGGCCGGCGGCGGTGGCCGCGGCGTCGGCCGCGCGGGGGCGGCCGTGATGAAGCGGCCGCGTGCGGTCGCGGCGGCCGCCGCGGCCATCCGCGCGCGGCACGCCGAGGCGGCGGCCGCCGCGGCGGCCGCCGCGGCGGCAGGCGGCGTGCCGCCGGCGGCGGCGGCTGCTGGCGGCGGCGGCAACGGCAAGCGCCGCCGCCGCTCGGCTGGCACCGACGGCGGCGGCGGCGGCGGTGGTGGTGGCGGCGGCGGCGGCGGCGGTGCGGCGGGTGCCCCCCGCCCAGCCGCGGCGGCCGCCGCCCCCCGCCGCCGCCGCCGCGCCCCGTCCGCCCCCGCACTGCGGCTGACCGACCTGCCCGACGACCTCCTCTCCGCCATCGTCGACCACCTGAGCGTCGCCGACGCGGCGCGGCTGTCGGCGACGGCGGGCCGCTTCCGGGACCTCCTCCCGCCGTCGCTGCTGCACTCGCTCGCGTTTGTCGCGGCGGTCAACCCCGCGACGGTGGTGGGCACGCCCGGCAGCGTCGGCGGCGGCGGCCCGACGTACGTGGTGCGGGGCAGGGCGTTTGCCATTGACGGGCTGCCCGACGAGGGCGCCGCGCTCATCGACCTGGTCATGGACACGGCGTACCGCCACGCGGTCGCCACCGACGCCGCCGCGCCCGTCCGCGCCGCGTTTGGCGGCGCCCACCGCGGCGCGGGGCCCGTCGATATCGCCGACGAGTGGGCGGCCCTGATGGGCGCGCCGCCGCCGGCGGCGCACGTGCCGTCGGCCACCGCCGCCGCCGCCGCCGCCGCCGCCGCCGCCGCCGCCGCCGCCGCCGCCGCCGCCGCCGCCGCCGCTGCCGCCGCCGCCGCCGCCACCGTTGCCGGCGGCGGCGACGACCCCAACGGCCCGTGCCGGGCGCCGCTGCCCGCAACGATCGCGGTCGACTACTTTCGGCTGCCCAAGGCCAACCCGCGGGCGCTCTGGGCGGGCGTCCCGCGGGTGCCGGTGCCGGGCTCCCACGGCGCGCACCACTACAGCCTGCGCAGCGTGCTGCGCGTGGCGGTGGCGACGCACGGGGGGGCCCGCGCCGCGGTGGCGGCGGTTGCCGCCGCGACCGCCCGCTGGGGGCACCCGGCAGACAAGATGGCCGAAACGGCCGAGCGGCTGCGCGCATCGATCGCGGCGGGGCAGTTCTTTTGAGCGGGGGGCGGGGGGGGGTGGGGGGGGCGGGACCGGAAGGGGGGGGGAAGGGGGGGTGCCCGCGCGCGTCCAGTTTCTCATGCGCGTGTGCGGGAATGGCCCGCGCCCGGTGGCGTCGCGGCACGCACGGCCTTGGGGGGGCGGCCGTGTGCGGCGCTGGGAGCGAGGGCAGTGGGGGCAGGCGTGCGTGGGGAAAAGCTGTGCCGCGGGTTGCGGCCGTGCCGCGTGCGGCGACCGCCGTGGGCCAGCCGATGCGCTCGTGTCCGCGGGTTCCAGCCCGGCTGGCCGCCGCTCCGAGGGCACGACCGGTGCAGTGTGGCGAGCGTGCGCACGCGCGCGCGCCGGCCAGGCAGACGTGCCGGCGGTCGGCTGCAGTCGAGCGGAGGCCCGCCGCCTCGGGCGCGAGGCCGGCGTCGGCGCGCGCCGCGGCAGCGCCGTCCGTCATCCACCCCTGTGTGCAGTGGTGGCCCCTATGTTTAGTGTACAGTACAGCGCGGGGCAGCGGCGGGCGACGCCCCACCAGGCGGCGGCGGCCGCCCTCACCCCCGCAGGGTGTGCGCACACGCAGCACGGGTCAGCACCCCCTGGGTGCATCCTGCAGTCCCCCCCTCCACCCCCCCCCCCCTTGAAGTCACCACCGCTCCCCCTGCTCCTCTCTCACCAGCCGCCCCACCCCCCCGCAATCACCCCCCCACCCCGTCCACATCCTCCACGCCCAGGCGCCCCCCCCATAGCTCCGTCGCAGTTCGGGGTCCATGCCCGCTCCCCCGCCACCGCCGCCGCCACCACCGACGTGCGGCAGCGGCGGCCGGCGTGCCGTCACAGCGCTGCCACCACGGGCCAACCGTGACGCCGCCGCCGCCGTCCACAGCACCGTGTCCCGACCGGGGGGCGGCAGCCGAAAGCCGCCGCTGCCGCTGCCGCGCACTGGCGGTGGCGGACGGGCGGGGGCGGGCTTCTCCCTCCCCCCTCCCCACCCATCACCGCCGCCACCGCCGACCGAGACCGCCTCATCGTCAGACCCGTCGCCACCCGCGTCGCCCACCACCGACGACGCGACCGACGCGGCGGCGGACGGGGTGCCAAAGCCGCCCACCAGCGGCGAGTCGCTGCCATACATGGGTGGCGGCACCCCCGTCGACGGCGTGCTCAAGCCCGACGGCGGGCGCCACTCGCTCCGGGGTGGAGGGGGCGCCCGGAAGCGGGTGGCGGCAGCGACAGGCCGCGGTGGTCCCGCAGGTGGCAGACCCCCGCCGCCGCTGCCGCTCGTGCAGCCGACCGTCAGCCGGCCGCCCCCTCCCCCCGACCGCCCGTCTGGGCGTGGCAGCCGGCCAAACGACGACGGGACAACAGCAGAACCGCCCCCCCCCGCCGCCTCCCCCCGCATGCCACCCGCCATTACGGCTGCCGCCGCGACCGTCCCCTCCGACACGTACCGCCGATGAAAGGCCGTCAGGTTCGCACACGACTCGAGGGCGGCGGCGACGGGCACCCCCCGCTCCCCCCCACCCCAAGGGCCCGCCGCGGTCGACCCACCCTCCCCGCCCCCCGCCGCCGCTGCCGCCGCCGCCGCCGCCGCCGCCACCCCCAGTGGCAACAGCGTGGCCGGCGGTGGCCGATCCGCCCCCTCCCCCCCCCCCCGCCAGCCTTCCGCCGGCGCGCCCGGGAAAAAGTCGCGGCGGATGAGCGCGGCGAGCGTCGCGGCGTACGCGTCGTTCGACAGCACCACCGGCGCCGTGCCGGGCGCGCGCCGCCGCTTGGTGGGCGGAGGGGGGGGGAGCGACGGGCGCGCGTGCAGGAAGGGGGGGGTCGCCATCCCCACCCCGCCCGCCCACACACCCGCCCGCCCACCCACCCACCCACCCACCCACCCGTCCGTCCGCCCACCCGTCCGCCTGCCCACCCGCCCACCCACTCCCTCACCCGCCAAACCACCCCCCGACCGCCCGCCCCCTCGGCCGCCCGACTGCCCGCCCAGACGGTACTGCCAAAGCGGACGATGACGGGGACCAGCGCCGCGCCGGCCGGGGGGTAGAGGACGACGCGGCGGGCGGCAACGCGTCTGCAACGGCCGAGGAAAACGGCGGCCTCGCAACGGCAACGGCACGGACCTCGGTGACAGTGCCCAAGAGGATGTTGGACAGCGTCGCCGGCAAGAGGGACAGGGCGGGGAGGGCAGACCGGGGGGGAGGGGCGGGGGGGGGGGGAGGGGGGGGTGGGGCGGACGGGAGAGGGGGGCGGAGGGCGGCAACTGTCGGTGGGCCACGCACGTCGCGCTGGTCGCAGCGAGGAGCGCAACGCGCGGTGTGTCGTATATCCGACGCGGCGCGGTGCCGAAACCGCGCGCTGTCGTGCTGTGGCGTGGCCCCGCCGCGGCCGCGCCCGGCCGGCGCGCGACGCGCCCGTCGGCCGCCGCGGCCGCGTGGCGGTGCGGCCGCCGGCCGGGCCCGCGGTGGTAGGTGTGGCCAGATCGTATCCCGACGCGGCCGCGCGCCGCGCACGGGCCGTGCGGCCGGCTAGCCGTTTTGGCCTGGCGGGCCGAGCAAGCCGGCGCCGGCGCCTGCCGGGCCACCAATCGAAGACTGTCCAAATTTGACCGATGGAGACAGATCTCAAAGGTAAACATTGAACACTTCGAGCCAATGGCGTGAGGCTACCTAAAGTACTGGCCAATGACGTGCTGTTCTGTTGTCGTCCGGTTTTTGCTGTCGCCGAGCAAATTTGGAAAGTCTGTCATAGGTATCGATAGTGCAGCATTCGGGCCACCGATCGGCGATGCCGGGTCCGGCCGCCTCTACGCCGGGAGGTTCCCCTCGGCGCGCCCGTTCGACCGCTGCACCCGTGCCAGCCGCTGTGGCGACCTCTCCCTGCCGCCCACCCCCGCTCGCCCTCTCCTTCCTTGTCTTTGGCCATGCACGACGCCGCGTGGACGACGCCCCCCCCGCTGCGCGCCACGGCCGTCGCGGTTGGCCTGCGGGGCACCGCCGCCGCCGCGGCGGCGGCGGCGGCGGCGGCGGCGGCGAGGGGACCCGCCCGCCGCCCGCCGCCGCTGGGCCGCCGCGCCGCATGGCGGCCCGGCCGCGCCGCCGCCGCCGCCACGCCGCTGGGCGGCGTGCTGGGGGGCGGCGGACGCTGGCGGGCGGCAGTACGCCTGAACGCAGGGGCGGGGGGGGGGGCGGGCCGCCACCAGCAGCCCCCTCTGGGTGGCACCGGCGCCGGCAGCGGCAGTGGCGGCAGTGGCGGCAGCGGCAGAGGTAGCGGCAGCGGCAGCGGCGGCGGCGGACGACCGCCCGGGACGACGGCTGCGGCGACGCCAGACGCGGCGGCGGTGGTGACGTCGACCCAAAACGGGCGCGTCAAGGCCATCCGCCACCTTCTCCGCCGCCGCGCGCGGGAGCGGGAGGGGCTGCTGCTCCTCGAAGGCCACCGCCTCGTCGCCGACGCGCTGGCCAGTGCCGCCAGTGGCGGCGGCGGCGGCGGCGGCGGCGGCGGCGGTGGTGGCCCCATCCACACCATCCTTGCCACCCACGACGCGGCGGCGCGGCTGGCGCCCGCGCTCGCCGCCGCCGGTGGGCGGGTCCCCCCCGGCGCGCTGCTGCTCGCCACCCCCGCCGTTGTCGCGTCCGTGTGCGACACGGTCACCCCTCAGGGGGTGGTCGCGGTCGTCGGCCGCCCCGCTGGGGGCCTCCCCCCTCCCCCCCCCCCCGACGCCGGCCCGAACGGCACCAGCCGCGGCGGGTCGCTCCTCCTCGCGCTCGACGGGGTGGGCGACCCGGGCAACGTCGGCACGCTTGTGCGGTCGGCGGCCGCGGCGGGCGCCGGCGGGGTGGTGCTGACGCGCGGCTGCGCGGACGTGTGGTCGCCCAAGGCGCTGCGTGCGGGCATGGGCGCGCAGCTGCGGCTGCCCGTCGCGGCGGGCCTCGACGCGCCCGCCGTCGTTGCGCTCGCGCGGGAGCGGGGGCTGGCGCTCCGCGTCGCCGACGGCCGGGGGGCGGTGCCGTACGACGGGGTGGACTGGGCGGTGCCCGCGCTGCTGGTGGTGGGGGGGGAGGCGGCGGGGCCGAGCGCGGCGCTGCTGTCCGCCGCGGACGAGGTGGTCGCCATCCCGCTGTGGGGGGGGGTGGAGAGCCTCAACGCTGCCGTCGCGGGGAGCGTGGTGTTGTACGAGGCACGGCGGCAGCGGTTGGCGGCGGGACTGGGAGAGGGTATAAGAGGCTCCGGCGCGGCCGCCCCTTGACTCCACCAGGCAGGGGCGACTGGGGGGACTGGCTGCCACAGGTCACCTCGGCGCGGCGGCAGCACGTGCGGAGGTGTACAATACCGGCCGATAAACCCACAGGCAATCAGCCGTGCGCAACAGGTCTGCAGCCGTTCGCGTAGGTGCAGGAATGCCAACTCGATTCGGAGCCCCTCTGCTCAGCCACGCTCAGCACGCTCGCCGTCGACAGTCATTACACTCAACACTCCCTTCTCCGTCTTTTCTTTGCCTAGTTGTGCCCACGCCTAGCACACGGCACTATTGTGGGGCAACAGCCAGCTTCTTCAGGTGGTCCATGAACACCTGCAGCGACACGTCGTCCGTAAAGATAAACGCGTCCGACTCGCTGCTTGCCCCCGTCTCTGCCGCGTGGTGGTTGACGCTGGGGTTGAGCTTGGCCAACAGGAACCGCGCCTGGGACGCCTGCGAGCCGTATTGGTCGCACTCAATGTACCGCGCAAAGGGGAAGCGCTCTTCCAAGATCGCCGCCGCGTCCTCCTTGGGTGCCTGCAGCAGCAGGCGCAGGTGCTCGTTCTCTGGCTGCTCCGCGTAACCCGCCTTGCGCCATTGCGCAATGCTGTCCCCGTGAAAGACAATGACGTAGAAAAACGAGTCCAGCAGCAAGAGCCGGCTGGGTGACACCGACGCCACGTCCAACAGCACCGGCTCGGGGGGCGCCTCGAGGGTGTACGCCATTAGCGTCGGCTGGATCATCAGCAGCCCATTGGTCGTGTTCTCCCGGTTCAGGTACGACCGATAGAAGGCCGTCTCATCGGGGGAGGAGTTAAAGACCTGCAGGAACTGAGACCGCCGCAGGTTGAACATAAATTGGGGGTACAGGGACATGTTGGGCGACAGCGCAAACGTGTCGGGAGCGTCCTTCTCGTATGACGCAAACCGCGCGCACAGGCGGATGAGCATCCGGTCCACCCACCGGAGAATGTCAAACGCCTCCTCGTTCTCCGTCTTGTACACCGCCATCCGGGCGAGCAGCACTGCTGCCGCCTCCTGGTCAAAGCCCGACGCCAGGTCCGCGACGTTGTTGCCGTCCGTCCAGTGTCCCGCAATCGTAGACACACGCATCCGGTACTGGCCGCTGCCGTGCTGGTAGCGCGTCGTATACTGCACGTACCGGTACTGGCCCTCTGGGATGGGCGTCGAGTGCTGATTGACCACCTCAAAGTAGACAGCGAGGGAGGTGTTGGGGTCCAGCGAACACAGGCGCCATGCGCTGGTTCCCCCAATGCCCACCTCCATGTCCTGAGACACCGACGGGGAGGCCTTGCCCAGAGACGCCACCCCCCCAATAACGCCGGCAACCTTGAACTCCCGCGACGTGAGCACCTCAAAGGTGGCCTGGAAGCCCATGTCCAGCGCTGGCGCATTCCCGTCGGCGGATGATGCCTGGAAAAACTTCTCAAACGAGCGCTTGAACATCGGGTGGCGGAACGACTCGGACTGGATGAACACGCCACCCGTGCGGTCCACGCAGCTCTTCATCTCGTACGAGCCAACCTGGTCCAGCGCACACGCCCACACGTCCACGGTGTGGCCCGCGTTGACCGCCCGCGCGGCAATGGCGTCGTAGGTCTTGAGCGCCGACTTGTGAAACGGCGCATTGTCCTTGTCAATGTCCGAGTGCGAGCGCACGGCGTCCCCCTGCTCCAGCGCCACCACCGCCCCGGGCTCCACCGTCGCGGGGCCGCCGAGCATCAGCTCCACCCGCGCGCCAATGCCCGCCGCGCCCGACTCCAGCACCGCCACCGCCACCGACAGGGCGCCCGCCGTCGCTCGCTGCGGTCGCTGGTTCTCTGGCACGGGCCACGCGTCGGGGGCAAGCTCCTCCAGTACGCTCGTCAGCCCAAACTCACACTCCGCCACCGGCTGCAAGAAGCGGGCCGCGGCGGCCAGGCCCGCGTGACGGCCGGCAGGGCCCGCCGCGGGCGCCACGGGCGCCGCCCCCGCCCCCGAGGCGGACATGGCGCCCCCGACGCCCGCCCCTGGCACGGGCGTGACGCCCAGCAGCCGCTGGATGGCATCCGCGGCGTACGGCTTGTCCCCCCGAAGCACGTACGCCTTGCCGATTTCCGCTTCCGCGAGCACGTGCACGTGGACGTTGCGGCCAAAGGTAATGAGGCCGACAAGCACGTCAGGCGGGAGCAGGGACAGCGCCTTGACGACGTAGCCTTTCGCGGCGTCCAGCTCCGCCGCCGACACGCACACGTCGAGCACAAAGTAGAGGACAGGTGGGGGCGCCGCGTGCCGCGGCAGCGCGTACTCGACGGTGGTAAAGTCGGGGATGAGCTCCGCCGGCAGGTTGTTCTCGGTGATCCCCGCGTAGTGCGGCGGCAGCGCGTTGCGGGAGTAGCAAAACGGGCAGGCCCACTGCTGGGAGCGCACGTCCACCCGCGCGTACGGGTTGAGGATGCAGCTGCACGTCTTGCACGCGACAGGCTCGTAGGGAAGCAGCGCGGGCATGCGCGCCAGCTTCTTCAGTGGCGTGTACATGCAGCCAAACGGCACGACGCAGCGGGTCGCGTCGAGGCGGGACGACGGCCATGTCATCCACGACCAGCGGGCACCATCGTGCTCCTCCACTTGGGAAAAGTCCATAACGGTCAGGGGGGGTGGAGGCCGCGGCCGCAGCAGCGGCAGCAGCGGTGGCAAGAGGGCAGGTGGGCCCAACAGCCGGCCGGCCGCGTCGGCGGCGAGCGCACCGTCGGGGTGGTCTTGGCAGGCCACCACAGAGGTGACCGGGTCGTGCGAAGCGGCAGTAAGGGGAAGATCGGTCGCGCAACGAGGCGTCCCAGGAGAGCGCGTACTCTTCCCCCCAACCCGCACCGGTCAGGACCGGCACCCGTCCGTCTCGTTCCCGCGCCCGACGGGCGGATGGTCTTGTCGGCAAAGCGTCGCACCCAATCCCGCTTGTGCACGTTCGCTTGGTGGGGCACCAAGCGGTGGGGTGTCAATCCACATGCTGTCCTTGTCCTAATTTGGCACGCTGTCAGCAGGAGGACTGCGAGTATTGAACAATTGTGTAAACAATTCACAACCGACGTCAATTGGTCACCACATTCATGTCCTCGTCGGCGATTCACTGATGTAGCGAAACGGTCCACAATTTGTATTGAAGTCCCCGGTGTTTCATCGTCATCAGCACTTGGCGCGAAGCGCTGGCCAGCCGTTTCAACTCGGGCGAGGGCCCCCCCCATCCCCCCTCCGGACGGTGCTGCGGGCCCTTCCCGCCACTCCCGCCGAGCCGCTTGGCGGGATGGCTGGCGCCGCGCCACGGTGGCGGGCGTTCCGGCTGCCAGGGCACCCCTGCCGGCATGAGCATGTGGGGGGCGGGTGCGTGTCGCCCGCTGACGCGACGCTCGCGCGGTGAGCGTTTGCTTGCCGCGGCCGCGCGGGCGCGGGGGGGGGAAGGGGCGGGGCAGGCGGGCGACAGCGGGTGGGCGCGCCCGTGCCACGCGCGCACCCGCCGCCGCTTTCTGTTGCCGCCCCCGCGCTGCGAGCGCCGTAGCGCGTCGCGACGTATACCGCCCGCCGCTCTCCTCTGCGGCCGCTACTACCCCGCAGCGCTTCCGCCGCGCGCTTGCCGACCACCCCGTGCCCCCCATCTGCGTGGCTGGTGTGTCTACCTCCCCCTCTCCTGCTCCCCATCACGTTCTACGTGCCTGCCTACCCCTCCCCCGTTCCCCACGGCATTTTGACTGCTCGGCTGCCTCACCCCCCCCCCTCCCCCCAATCCCCCCTTCTCCTCCCCTCTGACCCTCCAAGACCCCCCTTCGCCTTCCCTTCGCCTTCCCTCTGCTGCCCTACCACCCCAATCCCCCCCCCACCTCTTCCTCCCCCCCTGCCAGGATGCTGCACTCGACCAAGCGGGCGCTGCTGCGCCCCCTCCACCTGTCGGCCCCCCTCGACGAGGACGTCGCCGCGTGGCAGCAGAAGCTGTCCAACGTCTCGGCCGCCCTCGCCGCCGCGTCCGCGTCGCTCGCGGCGCAGCGGCGTGACTGGGCGCGCCTCTTCACCACCGCCGACACGTTCGCGTCGGACCTCCACACCCTCTACCCCAACGACGATGACGTGCGCGCGCTGGGCAAGCGCAGCCGCACCGCCACGGCGGGGCTGCTCGCGGGGCTCGCCGCCGTCGACGGGCCCGCCGTCGACGGCGGCGGCGGCGGCGGCGGGCACGGCGGCGGGCCCGGCGGGGCGGGCTCCCCCCCGGTGCCGCCGCCCCCCCGCCGCCGCCCGCCGCCGGCGCGCCGTCCGCGGCGGCGCTGCGCGCGGCGTCTGCTGCCGAGGCGGCGGCCGCCGCGCACCGGACGGTCAAGGCGTACCTGTCAGAGATCGACACGCTGACGCGGGAGTACCCCAAGGTCGCCGCCGCGCGGCGGGACGTGGAAGCGTACGAGCGCAAGGTGGAGGCGCTGCTGTCCAAGCGGCGGGTGGACGAGGCCAAGGTCGCCCGCAACGCGGATAAGAAGGACGTGTGCGAGCAGACGTACGTGACGCTCAAGGCGGCGCTCCTCGAGCGGATGCGCGGGACGTACGCCAAGCACCCGGGGGTGTTCAAGGCCGCCTTTGCGGGCTTTTTTTGCAGCTGGGAGGAGTGCAAGGAGCGGTCCGAGGCGGCGCTGGGCGACCTGGGGGGGGTCGCCCGCGCGCTCGCGCGCCGGGGGGTGTGAGTGAGGGTGGGGGGGACGGGGGAGTGCGGGCGGGCGGCGGCGGGCTGGCGGGCGGGCGGGGGGCGACTCGGGAGGGGGCGCCCTCGACGGGCACTAGGGGGGGGGGGGGCTGCGGTGGAGGGCTGGCGGAGCGCAGCGCGGGAGGGGCAGTCGGCCCGCGGCGGGTGCCCTCTCGAGGCTTGTATAGGGAGGGGGTTGCGGCGGGCGTGCATCCTCGCCTGGAGCAGCTTGGTGCTGGTGGCGAGGTGGGGCGACGGTTGGAGGCGGCCCCGCGCACAGGCTGCCGAAATGTAGTGAAGGTCAGTCATGAGAAAAGGGGTTTGTACATCTGCAGCGCGACATCAGGCCTGATGTGGAGCGCATGCGGTGCGCCGCAGGCGGCATCAACACCCTGAGCGCTGCGGCTCTTCCTGTAACCTTGCGTCCCAGCTCGCGGCGGTTTGACACTGGTGCGTGCGCTGTCGCTGTTGCGTGCGTAGCGAGGCTGCCGACGTCCGTAACATCTGGCTCGATGCAAGCCTTTCTGGCGCCGGACGGCGGGGTTCAGGCCGATGGGCGTCGACCCAATGCGTGCGGGGTCGGTGGTGATGCGGGTGGCAGGGGCAGGGCTGGTGGCGGCGCTGGCGCTGGCGGCGCAGTGGGTGCTAAACCGTCTCAAAAAAAACCTGCTTTTTCAGTTGCGGGGCCCCTTGCGGGCTTGCGTGGGATCTTGCTTTTCCGCAAGCCAGTCTGCGTGGACAAGCAAGATTTTTGTGCGGAGTCTGCTTGCGTCCGCAAGTCTGTCATTCTTGCGCGGCCCTTTGCGAAAATCTCCCACAGCACTGTACGGCGGGGAAACAGGCCCGAAGCACACGCCACTTTGATTGACAATCGGTACGTAATTGTACGCGTCTGATTTCAATTATAACGATCAAGTAACTGTCCCCCATGATTTTATCGATGGGATTTGAGCCGCCCCTCCCCGCCTCGCTCGCTGTCCGGCTTCACGGCGGTTGCCCCGCGCCCGTTCCCCGATACACCCCTGCCCCTCCTCTCCCGCCCCCCATCCCCGCCCCCCCCCCCCCCCCCCCCCCCGCCAGCTGCTCCCCATGGCTTCCGGTGGTGGCGGCCCGCCGTCGCCGTCGCTGCCCCACCTTTCCATTACGCCCACCCCCCCTCCCGCCACGGCCGCTTCCGGGCCCGGCGGTGGGGGTGACTGCGTTGCCGTCGCCGACTCCGACGCCGGCGACACGCTCGCGTCGGGCGAGGCGGCGGCGGCGGCGGCGGCGGCGGCGCCGGGGTTGGCGGCGGGGGGAGGGGGGATGGGGGGCGACGCGTGGGGCGGGGCGGGGCGGGGAAGACTGCGGGGACGGCCTGCGGAGGCGAAAAGGCCGTGTCCTTCCATGGTTTCCTCCCAGCCGCCGGCGGCGCCCCCGACCGCGGTGCGGATCACCCGATGGGCGGGCAGGGCGGCGCGGCGCTACCCGGCGGGGGTGACGCCCTGTGGGGGGCCACGACCGGGGAGATGGCCCTCTCCCACACCGTCACCCGCCAGACGGCGTTGCACGCACGGTTAGGGGCAGGGGGGGGGAGGGGTGGGGGCACCCGCCGGACAGCGCCCACGTCGACGGCGGCGGCGGCGGCAGCAGCGGCGGCGGGTGGGATGGGCGTAGCGCGTGTGCGGGTGGCGGCGACGGCGGCGGGCCGTCGGCGTCGGCGCCGCCGCCCGCCGCGACGATTGGGGGCGTGCCGGTGGCCCGACAGCGACAGCTTTTGGAGCTGCTGCTACAGCAACTGGCACGCGTTAGGGAGGGGGGCGGCGGCGGCGGCGGCGACGGCAGCGACAGCGGCAGCGGCGGTGGCGATGGCGGCGGCCCATTGTCAACGTCCGTGACGGCCTTCCCCGCCGTTGGGGTGACGTCGCCCGACGCGTACCCCCTGGTGTGGGGTGGCCCGCCGCCGACGCCGCCGCCGCCGCCGCCGTGCGCGGCGCCCCAGGCCGCGGCCGACCCCTTCCGGCCGGGCGTGTCGCGCAGCTCGCTGCTGCCGTCGACCGGCCCGCCGCCGCCGCCGCCGCCGCCGCCGCCGCCGCCGCCGCCGCCGCCGCCGCCGCCGCCGTCGCCGCCGCCGGTGCAATCCGTGGAACAGACGCCGTTGGCGGGCGCCCCGCCGGCCCAGACGTCCTGGGCGGGGCGGCCGCTGGCGCCGGCGGCGTGGGCGCCGCCGCCGCCGCTGCCGCCGTCGGCGGCGGCGGCCGCGGCGGGGTGGTCTGGCGGCCGGGCGGCAGCGGCCAGCCGGCCGGCACTCGCCGCCTCGCAGCCGCCACCGCCGGCGGCGGCGTCGGCACCGGCGGCACCGGCGGCCGCTGCCGTCCCGCCCGTGGTGTCCACTCCCGCCGCCCCGCCCCCCCCCCCGTCCTCCCCCCCTCCCAAGCAATTCTCCTGTGACCTCTGTGGCTTGCAGCTCAACGGGGCGGTGCCGTACAACGCCCACATGCGCGGCAAGGTCCACAAGCGCCGCGCGGCGGTCGTGGCGGCCGAGGCGGCACGCACAACCGCCGCGGCCGCGTCGACGAGCGCGACCTCGACCGCCGCGGCCGCGGCCGCGGCCGCCGCCGCCGCCGCCGCCGCCGCTGACACGACAACCTGCCGCCGCGACCCGTACATGTGTCCCGTGTGTACGGTCCGGTGCTCCGACGCGGCGGCGCTCGCGGCGCACATGGCGGGGAAGGCGCACGCCAAGCGCGTCGAGGCGGGCGTGCCGCCGCCGACCGCCGCGGCGGCCGCGCAGGCTGCGGCGGTGGCGGCGGCGACGGCGCCGCCGCCGCCGGCTGCGGGCGCGCCCGCCATGGCGAGGGTGGACCCGCCGCCGCCGCCACCGGCGGCCCCACCGGCGCTCCCCCCCCTCCCCGCCGCTGGCAGGGACCACAACTGCGGCATGCGCGTGGCGCTGGACGTGCCCTGGTGGTCCCAGCTGCTCGTGCGGTGCCGCTTTTGCGACCAAGCTTTTGCGTGGGACGAGGGCGAGGCGTACCACAGCCCCGGGTGCCCGCTCGAGAGCGGCGGCCCGTACTCGCCCCGCCACGGCCACCTGGCTGCGAGGGGGGGGGCGGCGTAAGCGGCCCTTTCTCGGGGGGGGGGGGGGAGGCGACGACCGCGGGCCGCCATTCCCGGCGGGGGCGGCAACGGCCGTCGCGCCAAAGCGATGCGCCGCCGCCGGCGGGCGGGGCTGCCGCCCCGGCAGGGTGTGGTGGCCACCCCCTGCGGCGCTGCCGTCAGCGCCGTCGGGGACCCCGTGTGCACGGCACGGGTGCGGGCACGTCCGCGACGGCGGCGGCGGCGCGCGCGCGGGGCGGGCGCCCTCCTCCGCCCCGCCGCAGTGCCTGGCCGCGTTGCGCGGGTCCTCCTCCAGAGCGACGGTGGCGGCGTCGCCGGGCGCACCGTCGTCTGAGGCAGCCGCTGACTGTGTCGGTGGGGTGGCGGCGGCGACGGTGGCGGTGGCGGCGGCAGCGGCGGCAGCGACGGGGAGCGCGGCGGTCGCGCCGAGCCTCCCCCTTCCCCAACCCCATCCCGCCCTGCTCCACCGTGGACGGCAGGGAAGGTCATCACCCGCCCGACCTCCCCCTCCCCCTCCTTCCACCGCGTTTCTCCCCCTCTTCCTGTTGTTCCGCCCCAGGTGAGATGGCCCCACGCCAGCCGCCGGCAGGGGAGGCGCGGCATCCTCTTTCTTTTTTGTCGTCCGACGGCTCCCCCGCGCGAGCGCGTCGTGCGCCAAAGCGGGCGGGAGCGGTCGGACCAAAAAAAAAGAAAGTGGAACCCGCGCCTGTGCCCGCCGGCGGCTGGCGTGCCGCCGTCCCTTCTGGGAGGGAAGACGAGCAAGGGGGAGAGACACGCGAGGAAACGGGGGGGGGGGCTGGTTGGTGAGAGATGTCTTCTGTCCCTCCTTTCCGTCCCTAGTGGAGCAGGAAGGGGGGGCGTTGGGGGCGGCGGGGGGTTTGGGCGGCAGAGAGGGACGATCGCTGGCCAACGAACGGGGCTGAGTGCTACCAGGGGGGAGCCCCGATCCTTGAACGACAGAAAGTCGTGCCTCTATGACAGGCGTGGGACAGGCGGGTGGGGGGAGTTGACCCGCCCTCGGGGGGGTCTGGGGGGGGGTAGTGTACGCCGAGAGGGGATTGCGGAGGGTGGTGGTGGGGAAGCGCTGGTCGCGCCCTTCCCGCCCGTCACCTCCGGAACGCCTGCCCGCAAGCGCGTCTTTTCGATAGCAACTCTTGGCGCAGCGTGCGCGGTGTTTTTTTTGTGTTTTGGGAGGGGGGGGGGGGGAGGGGGCGGCCGCGCGCCTGCCCGCCACGGGGCGTCAACGGCCGCTCCCCTCACACCGCCCCCCACCTCGCCGTCGCGGGCCGCGTCGCCGCCGGCCGGGCGCGGCGGGGAACCACCAGGGGGGACGGCCCAGTGCTGCAGCGCTGCCACAGGGAGGGGGGGGGGAGGTGGGCAGCGCGTCTGGCCATCCCCCGCACCTCGAGCCCTGGCGCTGCCTCGCCCCCCCCCTCCCCCCCCGGTCAGGCCCGCACGCCGCGACGGGGCGTCCCACCCCTCCCCTTCCCCCCCCCACGCCCTCCCTCCCCGCCCTCCCCCCCGCCCAGCCAGCGCAGAGGGCCCTCATCAGCGGTCCCTCTCGCCAAGCCGACGGAGGGCGCCGCCCTCAGCGGTCCCCCCCTCCCCCCCCAGGGCGGCGGCCCTTCCCGCCCCCCCGGCCGTCAGAGCGTGCCCCTCCTCCACCGCCGCCGCCGCCGCCGCCGCCGCCGCCGCCGCCGCCGCCGGGCGGCACGCCCCGCCCCGACGCGCCGCCGCCACCACGGCCACCACCGCCGCTGCTGCCGCTGCCGCCGCTGCCGACGCTGCCGCCGCCACCGCCACCACCGCCGCCGCCATCGCCGCTGCCGCCAACGCCGCCGCCGCCGCCGCCGCCCCTCTTCTCCCGGCCACCGCCGCCACCTTCATCCAAAAACGGGTGCGCCGCCGCCTCGGCTGCCGTCGCCCGGTCGGCAGGCGAGAGCGTGAGCATCTGGCTGAGGAGCGCGGCAAAGCCCGCGGCGTCCCGGCTCCCCATCTGGTATTTGTCGTACAGCACCGCCGACAGCGGCCAGTACTTTAGCCGCCGGATGTGCCGCAGCTGCCCCCCCCGATTGAACAGCTCCCGCGCGTAGACGCCGCGGGCGAGCCCGGGTGGCAGCCGCGCGGGGCCGACCAGCTCCAGCACCTGCGCCATGTGGTCCTCGTCCCGCCCGTACCCGTCGCCCGAGTGGGGGTCAAAAAGAAAGTCCCCCGTCGCGAGCTCAAACAGCACGCACCCGAGGGACCACACGTCCGCGGACGGGCCATAGCCGGCGCCGAGGATGACCTCGGGCGCCCGGTACTGGGTGGTCTGGATGTCTTCGGTAAAGTGCTTGTCCACCCAGCACGCGTTGCCAAAGTCCACCAGCGTCACCGAGCCGCTCACCGACGCGGACAGCTCCGCAACGGCCGTGGCGAGGGCGGCCTCGGCCTCGACGCGAACGGCGGCATCCGCACCCCCTGTCGAGGACGTTGCACCCGTGACCGCCGACGAGGAGCCATGGTCGGCCGGGGCGGGAGACGGGCGGGAGCCACCACCACCATTGGCAGCAGCATACCCGCCCGCCCCGTTGACGGTGCCGCCCACACTGCCACCGTTCCGGGCGGCCGCTTCTTCCTCCCGTGCGGCAGCCGCGGCAGCCGCCTTCTTGGCTTTGAGCCGCTGCCGCTTGCGCTGGTTCTTGTTGAGCGGCGGCCCCCCCGAGGTGTTCGTGGTGGCCGACCCCGCCGCCGCCATCGGCCCACCGCCACCGCCGCCGCCGCCACCGCCGCCACCCCGTCCGGGCGTGGCGCCCCCCCCCCCGCGCGGCGGGACCAATGCGGGCGCTGGCGCCACCACCCGCGGGTGCGCGGTGACGAGCGCGGCATGGCGGTTGAGCGCGGCCGTCGCCGTCGGGGAGGCCCGAAACAAGATGTTCTCCGGCTTGATGTCCGTGTGGATGACCCGGCAGCGGTCGTGGACGTAGGCGAGGGCGGCCAGCGCCTGGCGTGCCACCGTCTTGACCGCCGCCATTGGCAGCCCCGCGTACGCCGACCGCTTGATGGCCGACAAGAGGGACTTGCCAAGGACGGGAAAGACAAGGCAGACGTGCTTCCCGTTCGGGCCCCGGTGGTCAAAATGATCCAGCAGCGCTACCACGTCCGGCCGGTACTGGGGAGGGAGCCCACTAGCGGAGTGGCGCCCCCCACCACCGCCGCCGCCGCCGCCGCCGCCGCCGCCGCCGCCGCCGCCGCCGCCACCGCCGCTATCTGACGCCACCCTCCCCGCCTCGTGGAGGGTGGTGAGGATTACCACCTCATCCCGCGCCGCTTCGGTGTAGTGCGGGGCGGACTTTTGGATCTTGAGCGCCACGTGCGAGCGGCGGGACGAGTCCCACGCGAGCCACACGGTGGAGAAGTGCCCCCAGCCGAGGCGCGTCACCAGCCGGTAGCGCCCACTCTTGAGCGAATCCCCTGGCGCCCCTCGGTGGTACCCACCGCGGCAATAGTCGGACGAGTCCTCCGCGTCGCTGCCGCTGCCGCCACTCGACCCAGACCGTGACCGCGTGCGGCTGGTGCGGCTGGTGCGGCTGGTGCGGGAGGAGCCGCGGGAGGGGTCCCGCGAGCTGCGCCCGCCCCCACCCGTCCACCCGTCCGCCGCGGCAGCGGCGGCGGCCGCCGCCTGGGGGGTCATCCCGTGGCGGCCACCGCCGCCGCCGCCACCACCCCCGCCCCCCCCGCCGCCGCCGCCGCCACCAACGTTCCCACCACCCGCCGTCCGGTCGCTGCGGCCGCTCGCATGGTGCGGCGGGTGGGGTGAAAACACGCCCCCGCCGTCGGCGCCCCCACCCCCCCCCCCGGTGGGTACCGCTGCGCGTCGCCGCTAAAGGTGCGGGCCAGGCCGTCCGCGGCGGGGGGGGAACCGCCACGGCCAGGCGGCGGCGGTCGACGGCCGGGCGAGCCGTGCGGCCGTGGCCCGGCGGCGGGGCCGTACCCGCCCTCCCGCGGTCCACCGCGGGCATCCCCGCCGCCGCCGCCGCCGCCGCCGCCACCATGTCCCCCTCCCCCTCCGCCCGTGCCGCCCCAGTCGACGTGACCGCCCGGCGGGGCGTCCTCCACCTCCCCCCGCCCGCCCCATCCGCCCTCCCGCCTCGCCGGCGGCGGGCCGTCGGAAAAGCCCCAGCGGCCGCCGTCCCCCCCCCCGGTGGCAGCGGTCCGGCTGGGCCAGGCGGCGGCCGACGGTCCGCCCCGGACGGACGCCCATCCGCATACGCATCGTGGTGCGGTGGCGGCGGCAGCGGCGGGCCACCTCCACCGCCAGCACCACCGCTACCGCCACCACCGCCGCCGCCGCCGCCGCCGCCGCCGCTACCGCCGCCGTCGGTGAAACCACCACGCGGTGGCGGCTGTCGATGCGGCGGCGCCGCCCGCGACGGGCCGTCGGCAAAGGAGCCGTCACGGAGCAAAGGGGGCCCGCTCCCACCACCGCTGCCGCCGCGACCATAGGCGTCGCGCGGGGGTGGGGACCGTCCGCCGCCGCCGCCGCCTCCATAGCCGACCCCCCGTAGCAGCGGTGGCGGGCCGCCGCCATACGCGTCCCGGTGGGATGGCGGCGGGCCGCCGCCGCCGCCACCGCCGCCGCCGCCGCCACCGCCGCCTCCATCAGCGTAGCCATCCCGCCGGCCCGCCGCCGCCGACGCGTACAGATCCCGTGGCGGCGGGCCGTCCCGGTAGGGGTGGTCCCGAGGCGGCGGGGGGGCCGGGTACGCGCCACCCCCAAACGGCGGGCCGCCGGCTGAGCCGGGCGACGGCCGCCGCGCCCAGCTGCCGCCGCCACCGCCGCCGCCCCCGCGGCCGCCGCCGCCGCCGCCGCCGCCACCGCCGCGGGAGTTCATGGGCGCCCCCTGCGGCCCCGCCCCGCCCGACATCTGTCGCCGAATGGAGCTCATCGGCGGCGGCGGCGGCGGCGGTGGCGGCGGTCGCCGCCGGTGGCAAACGGGTTGTGGGCGACCGTCCGGCCCGCCGGGCAGGGGAGGAGGCCGCCCCGCCGCACACCGGCGGGCGAGGAGCGGCCAAAGAGGGAGGAGGAGGACGACGACCGGGGAGGTTGGGTGTCCCGGCGAGCGCGCCAACCGGGCAGCTGGGCCGGCGTCAGAGCGCAACGCAGCACCGTCGACGGGAACCGGCCGGCAGCCAGACACGCCAGGGAAGACGACGGCGGCACCGCCCCCGGCCCGCGCCCTCCCTCGCAACAAATGCGTGAGCGCCCCCCTCGACCCGCGCGACGCCCTGAAACACCCGCCCTCCCCCCGACGCCGCGGCCAGCCCCAACGCCGCACGGCGGCAGTGGCGGCGGCGGCGACGGGCGCGGCGTCGGCGGCGGTGCCGGTCGCGGCGGCGGCGGCGCCAAGCAGCCCACGCGCGCCTCCGCCGCGCCCCAAAGGAGCGGCGAGGGCGTGGCGGCGGCGGTCGTGCAAGCGCTCTGCCGGGGGGGGCCCCCCGCCACGTGTGGATGGGGGGCCTGCCGAGGGCCCCCATCGAGGCACTGTAAGGAGCGAACGTAGGCGCCGAACGAGGATCAGCAGAGCGCCGGCCGGCGGCCGGCCCGACGGACACCAGTGCCGCGTGATGTCATCGCAAATTTGGTATTTGAAACTGTTCGCAGGGATCCCGGGTGACATCAAGTACTTTGTATCTCCCAAGCACCAGAGCTGAGGTTGAAAGCCTCCCGATCCATTCCTCGTTCTTGTCCACACACGGCCATCTGCAGGCTGTGGCCCGGGCGTGGGCGAGACCGCCCCGCGGGGTCTGGGGGGGTCACACCAGCACATTGACCGCATTGGCCCGACAGTACCGCTCCCCCATCAGCCCGTGACTTCGGCGGCACTCGGCGCAGTCATCCAACCGCCGCTGCATCCCGGTCGCCGCGCTCGCTTCTCCCCTTGTCCACCATCTTGCCCAGCCGCTGCGACGTGGGTCGACTTGCGCGGCGGCCGTCACCCACGTCAGCCCACCATGGTGGCCTTTGTGACGGGCTCGGCCGGCGTCCTCGCCGCGTCGGTCGCGCGCGGCACGGGCGCGGCGCAGGTCCGCTCCCGGGCCGCCCCCGCGGCGGCGGCGGCGGCCCGGTCTGGGTCGGCGTCGCTGCGGATGGTGGCGGCGCCGTCCAAGCGCCAGCAGTTTATCGACATGGACGAGTCGCCAATGACGCTCACCCGCTTTATGATCCAGGAGGCGGTCGAGTCGCTCGACTCGGAGCACCTGCAGGATATGCAGAACCTGATGGCGTCGATCCAGATGGCGTGCAAGAAGATTTCTTCGCTCGTCAGCCGGGCGGGCATCTCCAACCTGACGGGCTATGAGGACAGCGGCTCCATCAATGTGCAGGGGGAGGAGCAGAAGAAGCTGGACGTGCTGTCTAACGACGTGCTCAAGCACGCCCTCAAGTGGCAGGGCGGCAAGCTGGGCATTATTGCGTCTGAGGAGGAGGACGAGCCCGTGATGGTGGACGAGATGGCGTCGGGCAACTACATTGCCGTCTTTGACCCCCTGGACGGGTCGTCCAACATTGACGCGGGCATCGCGACGGGCACCATCTTTGGCATCTTTGCCGAGAGCTCCTCTTGCCTGCCGTCGGACGTGGACGGGGGTGACCTGGACGACGCGACGCTGACGTGCCTGGCCAACACCATGCAGCCCGGCTCGTCGCTCGTGGCGGCTGGCTACTGCATGTACAGCTCTTCGTGCATGATGGTGCTGACGACAGGGGATGGCGTCAACGGCTTCACGCTCGACCCGCAGATTGGCGAGTTTGTGCTGACGCACCCCAAGATCACCATCCCCGCGCGTGGTAAGATTTACTCGTTCAACGAGGCCAACGAGCCGGCCTGGGACCCGGTCCTGCGGGAGTACATCTCCAACCTCAAGACCGGCAAGAACCAGTCTGGCACCGCCTACTCCTCGCGCTACATTGGCTCCATGGTCGCCGACGTGCACCGGACGCTCATGTATGGTGGCATCTTTGGATACCCCGCGGACAAGAAGAACCCCAACGGCAAGCTGCGGCTGCTGTACGAGTGTGCGCCCATGTCCTTCCTCGTTGAGCAGGCGGGTGGCATGTCCACCACCGGCTCGGAGCGGGTGCTGGACGTGATCCCCAAGGCGGTGCATCAGCGGCTGCCGCTGATCTTGGGCTCGACCAATGACGTGCAGGAGCTGCTGGACATGTACGACGCTGCCAAGGAGTAGGACAGCGGTAGGTCTGTTTTCACGTGTTTTATTGATGCACTGCGCGCTGCGCTGCTGCCTGCGCCCTCCAGGTTCCCCACTATTTCCACCCACCTCTTCATCCTTGGACACCTCATACCGTATAGGAACGAAGTGCGCCCTTGCGTGCGTGTGCTACACTTTGCGAGAGAGTCCCGCGTCTATGCTCTGGAGGGAACGCTGTAGGATCGAGCAAGCGGATAGACGACGGAGCTGACGCTGAACCTCTGACCACGTGACAGAAGGTTTCAGGTAATGTCAATGGAGAGCGACTAGGAACAGACGTGAGCGCAGAGACTGCCAATGTGCCCCTCTCATGTGCCCGCCGCCAGCGACCACCGCCCTGCCAAACCAGGGCTCACTCTTTCGTACGGTGCGCGCACGCGGCGCCACCACCAGCAGCAATCGCCAGTCACGAACAGAACGAGCCGCCGCTTCCCCATACGCCCATACCGCCCCACCGCCCACCCACACAGGCGGCCCACAAGACGGGGCAGCACCCAGACCGCGAGCCGCCGCCACCCCCCGCGGCGGTCAGCGCTTCCGGCGGGACCCCCCCCCCCCCCCAAACGACCGCCGCTTGCCCGCACTCGCCGGCGCGGGCGTCGGCGGCACCCCCCCCCCAAAGCCACCAAAGCCACCCCCCAGCTGCAGCGGCGGCAGCGTCAGCGCCGACGGCGTCACGCCCGGCGCCGCCGCCGGCGCCGCCGCGGGCGCCGCCGCGCCGGCGGCCGCGCCAAACGACAGGCCACCGGCGGCGCCGCCAAAGAGGCTGCCACCCGCCGGCGCCGCCGCCGCCGCGTCGGGCGCCGCCGAGCCGCCCAGCGACAGCGCCGGCAGCGCGGCGGCGCCGCCAAACAGGCCGCCGCCAGTGCCGCCGGTGGCGGCGGGGGTGGCCCCGCCCGGCGGCGCCGCTGCCGGCGTGCCCCCATACGCGGGCGCCGCGGCGGCGGCGGACGCGCCGCCGACGCCGACGCCGACGCCGGGGCCGCCGCCAAAGAGCCCGCCGCCGCCCGCGGCGGGGGCGGCCGCCGACGCGGCCGGCGCCGCCGGCGCGCCCGCCGCGCCCGCCGCGGGCGCGGCCGCCGCGGCGGCGCCACCTGCGGCCGCCGCGGCGACCGCCGCGGCGACCGCCGCGTCCGCCTCGGCCTCCCCCCGCCGCGCGTCGGCCGCCTCGCGGGCGGCGGCCAGGCGGAACGGGTCGACCACGTGGGGCACGAGGCCGCGGCCGGCGGCGGCGCCCCCCGCCCCCCCCCCCCCGCCCCCCGCTCGGCGCGGCGGCGGAGGCACGCCAGCCACGCGCCGCGGAGCGCGTCGACCTCCTCCCGCGCCGCCGCGGTCGCGGCGGCGGCGGCCATCAGCCGCTCCACCTGTGCCCGCACCGCCGCCTCCACCTGTGCGGCCACGTCGGCGGGCGGCGGCGCCGCGGGCGCACCGCCCCCCCCCCCCCCCCCCCGCCCCGGCCGCCCTCCCCCCCCCCCCCCCGGCCGCCACGTACGCCTCCGCCGCCCGCACCGCGTCGCGGACGCCCCCCACCGCCGCCGTATACGCGGCGGTGCGGGCGGCGAGCGCCTCCACCGCGGCCGCCCAGTACGCGTCGAGCCCCCGGTCGGCGGCCGCGTCGGCGGCGCGGGCGGCCTTGCCGCCGGCCGGCGCGAGCGCCGGGATGAGCCGCCCCGCGGCGGCGCGCTCCGCCGCCGCCGCGTCGGCGAGGGCGCGCCCGACCGCGCGGGCGTCGGCGACCGCCGCGGCGGCGGCGGTGGTGGACCGCCGGACGGCGGCGGTGGTGGCGGCGGCCGCGGCGAGCGCGGCGTCGTGGGCGGCGGCGGCCGCGGCGAGGCGGCCGGCCTTGGCCCGCTGGTCCCGCAGGTGCCGCTCGACGGTGAGGAGGTCGGCCTGCGTCGCCGGGGGGAGCGCCGCGAAGCGCGTGTGGGGGGGGTACTCGGGGGGGGGGGGGGGGGGGGCGGCGCCGCCGAGCCCGCGGCGCCCGCCGCCCCCCCGGCGGGGGGCGCGCCGGCGGCGGCGGTCGTGCCACCGCCGGCCGCGGCGGGCGCACCCCACAGGCCCGCCGCCGACGGCGGCGACGCCGCGGCGGGGGCGCCAAAGAGGCCGCCGCCGCCGGTACTGGCGGGGGCGGCGGCGCCAAACAGGCCGCCGCCGGTACTGGCGGGGGCGGCGGCGCCAAACAGGCCGCCGCCGCCCGCGGCGGGCGCGGCCGCGGCGGGGCCGCCGCCAAAGAGGCCACCCGCCCCCCACCCCCCCGGCGCCGCCGCCGACGTGGCGGGCGCGCCAAAGAGGCTGCCGCCGCCGGCGGGCGCGGCGGCCGCCGCCGCCGCCGCCGGCGGCGCGCCAAACAGGCCAAAGCCGCCGGTGCTCGCCGGCGGCGCCGCCGACGTGGCGCCGCCAAAGAGCGACGGCGCCGCCGACGTGGCGCCGCCAAAGAGCGACGGCGCCGCGGCGGGGCCGCCAAAGAGGGGCGCCGCCGCCGGCGCGGCGGCGGCGGCGGCGGCGGCGGGGGCGGCGGTGCCAAAGAGGCCGCCGCCGCCGCCAGACGGCGCAGGGGTGGTGGGGGGGAGGGAGAAGAGGGAGGGCGTCGCGGCTGTGGTGCCGCCAAACAAGCTCATGGTGCCAACGGGGGGGGGGCAGTGGGCGAGCGATCCAGGCAAACAACGCGGGTGACGGGACCGCTGGCAGAGGCGACGAGGACGTGGACGCCTGGCGCGCGGGAAGACAACGTGCGCCGCGGCGGGCGGCAAGTCCATCGACGGTATTGGCAGGAAATTTTCGTGTTACGTGCGATCCATCGAAAACCAATATTTGCAGAGGCTTCCATCCTCCGCACAGGACCACTTGGCGCGCCTTGCTTCGTCGCTGCGAGCACGTGGTGACCGCGCAGTCTGTTGGCCACCGCGCAGTGCCGGCTGTGGGCGGCGACGGCGGCGACGCGGCGCGCGCCGGCTGCGGGCTGTGCGTTTTCCGTTTCCCGCGCTGCCCATCGCGGGCGGGCGGCGATGCCGTCCGCACCCCCCACGCGGGCCCCTTTCCTGTACCTCCTGACGCTGGTGGGCATCACCGCCCTCTACTACTCGGCCATCACGTCGCGGGAGGTGTCCCTCTCCTTTGAGCAGCTGTCGGCGTTTGAGCGGTCGGTCTTCACCTTTGCCAACACGTCGGTGTACACGTCGACCATTGGGAGTGACGACAAAGTGCTCGGCCGGCTGTCGGCGGAGGAGTGGGCCAAGGCCGCCGCCGGCAGCGTCGGCGTCGTCGCCCTCCTCTACGCCCCCGTCCATGAGGTGATGGCCGCCGACACGGGCGGGGGGGGCGCCTGGATGGCCGCCGCCCTCGCGGCCATGGCCGCCCCTCCGGGGAGTCCACCCCCGAGCAGCGGTGGCACTGCCGCCGCCGCGGCGGCGGACGCCGCCGCCGCCGCTGCCGCCGCCGCACCCCCCCCCCCGCTCCTCTCGCCGCCGCCGGCGGCGGTGCCGCCGCCGCCT
This sequence comes from Pyropia haitanensis, assembly GCA_008729055.1. Lineage (NCBI taxonomy): Eukaryota > Rhodophyta > Bangiophyceae > Bangiales > Bangiaceae > Pyropia > Pyropia haitanensis. The sequence goes on along the minus strand of SDUX01000004.1, from coordinate 5,753,742 downwards.
CCATCTCCACCGTCGCCGACCTGCGGATGGCGCTCTTCCCCTGCGGCTGCGTCGTCCCGTCGGCCTACTTTGCGGCGGTGGATGTGCGGATGGGCGGCCGCGAGTGCGCGCTCCTCCCCGGCTACGTCCTCCCCGCGACGCGGGTGGCGTGGGCGGCCGCCGCCGCCGACGCGCTGCGGCCGCTGGCGGCCGCGTGTGCCGCCGCACGGGCCGTGGCGGCGGCGGACGGGGAGGGGGGGGGGGGGGGGGGGGGGTGGCAGACGCTCGTTACTGACGCGCGGCAGCAGCTGCCGGTGGAGGTGGTGTCGCCTCCGTGGGGGGAGGGGGTGGACGGGGCGGAGGGGGGGGGGGGAGCACCGTGTTGGGTGGTGCGGGGTAGGGGGGGGGGGGGGCGGCTTGGTTGGGATGAGCCCCTGGCTGGGTGGCGCTCGTCCGCCTCCTGGTCACATCGGCACTGGCAATCGGCAGGCGTCAGCTGCGCCAGTGACTATTCGGAGAACTTTATTATTGCTACCAACTTCAGTGTCTTGGGACCCGGGACGAATCTCTATATATTGGACGGCAACTTTAGTTATTTCCTTCTGAGATCACTTGTCTGTGGTACTTGCCTACTGTATGGGCATTGTGTTGGACCTGTTTCCGATTGTCGTCCATTGTTCAATTCAAGTTGAGACTACTCTAGTCGGAGTTAACCTGCGTTCTTGTGTTCGAATTTTGCGCCCGCGCCAGTCGCGTGCACTCTCTCTGTCGTCGCTCCTGCGACCCCGCGCGCGCGCACAGGCGTGGTGGGGGCTGCTACCGAATGCACCTCGCCACCGCACGCGGCGAGACTGCAACAGCGGCTCGGCTTCTCCCCTCCCCCCTTCTCCCATGTGCTTCTCCCTCCCCACGGACCCCAGCGCTCCTTCGCGCTTGCCCCCACCCGCCCCTGCATTTTGACGACGGTGGCGGCGGCGGTGGAACAGCGGCAGGAGCGGCGGCGGCGGCGACTCGGGCGTCTGCATTGGTGTAGCCGCGTGACGTGGTCGCTACGCCCGTCACGCCGCCGTACGAGACGATGGAGTCCCTGCTTTCTTCCCCCCCCTTGCCACCCTTCCACCGCCTCTCACACTCCACCACTACGGGTCGGGGCGTTGGAGGGACCAGGAATTTTGGCATGCCCCGGCCGCCGCCCCGCCGTCGGCGTTGCCGGCTGCTGCGGCGTGTGGTGCTGTCGGGAGGCTGATGGGGAATGGGGGTGGGGAGGGGTGGGCGGGGATGGCCATGACCGCAGCGTGCTGCCATGCATGGTGGACCGCGTGCCACAGCCATCCTTACGCCACCCTTGATGGCGCCGGGTTGGTCTGTCCCGCTCCCCCCTCTTTCGTTCCGCTTGCCTGACAGATGCGCCACCCCTTGAGCGATTTGGTTGTTGCTGTCGTGTTTGCGCGCCCCGGCGGGGTGGCGGCGGGCCGCCTGGGCGTGCCGCCCCCTTGTGGTGCAGCGGCGGTTGCGCTCGCGGGTTTGCGTTTGGCGTTATGGGGTGGGGTGGCGGCGAGGGGCGGGCGGGCCGCCCCCGCTGCCGGCGTCCCCGCGCTGTCGCTGTGCTCCCCCCCTCGTGCTGTGGCCGACTGCTGCGTTCAGGCCACCCCCGCGCCGCGTCCGTGAGACGGCCTTTGACTCGGTGGGGGGGGGGGAAGGTAGGGGCGGGAAGTGGTGGCCGCGCGTGCCCCAGCGCTGGGCGCTCGTGTCCCCGCGGCGAAAGCGGTGGCATAGCCTATGCTGCTGGGGTGGAGGGGTGGCTGCTGTGGGGGGACCGGTGACGCTGGGGGCGGGGTGGGTAACGACGAGAACAGGGAGGGGTAGGGGGGGGGGGGGGGGGTGACAGACGCCGACGCCATTCCCCCCGCCCGTTGGCGGCTGTGCTGCCGTGCCAGCCGACTCGCTGTTTTGCACAGGTGCGGGAAGTCCAGTGGCGGGGCCGTCATCCCGTCGGCGCGGGTCGACGCGGCCGGCTGCGTGGACGCGGCGCCCGGGGAGGCAAGGCGTTGTCTGTCTCGCTCTGGTTTCTTTTGGAGGTGGTGGTGGTTTCTGGGGGGGAGGTGGTAGCGGTTGCTGATGCGCCACGCTGGTCGCTGCCGCCGCGGCCGCGGAGTCGACGCACCCGGCGGTTGTTGGGAGCGCCGCCGCCGCCACCTCCCCCGTGCCGCATAGGTTTCTGACACCCCACCCCTAACCGACGCGACCTACACCGCCGCGTCCCTTTGGTGGGTGCGGCTACCGCCGTCGTCGACGCTGCGGCTGGCGGCACCTCGACCCCCCTCGTCCCCCCCTGCCTCCTCCCCGTGTTGTCGTCCCCCCCCACCACAAGCGTCCCCGCTCGACGGTTGGCGCGATGACCGCATCATCCCCCCCCCTCCCCCTCCCCCCCTCCCCACCCTCCGCCTCCACCAGCCTCGGGCGGCTGCTGCCCACCCGCTCTCAGCTACTCGCGTCGCTCGCGTTTGGCGGCATCCACGCGGCGTGGGCGGTGCAGGTGGCGTACGCGACGCCACACCTGCGGTCGCTCGGCCTCAGCGACGGCGGCGCGGCGCTGGCGTGGCTCGCCGGCCCCGTCACGGGCGTCCTCGTCCAACCGACCGTCGGCGCGCTGTCGGACGGGTGGGTGTCCCGCCACGGGCGGCGGCGCCCGTTTGTCGCGGCGGGCGCCGCCGGCACCGCGCTGGGGTTGCTGTTGTTTGGCCACGCCGAGGCGGTCGCCGCTGTGCTTGTGGGTGGCGGCGGCGGCGGCGTTGGCGGGGGGGGGGCAGCGTTGGGAGGAGGGGCCGGTGGCGTTGGCGGGGCGTTGGGCGGCGGCGTCTTGGCGGGCGCCGCCGACGGCGTGCCGTCACGGACCGCCCGGATGGTGGCGCTCGTCGGCTTTTGGCTGACCGACGCGTCGCTCAACGCGGCGCAGACGCCCGCGCGGGCGCTGCTGGTGGACAGCGTGGACCTGCGCAGCGGCGGCATCCTGCCCGTCTGTGCCGCCGTCGCGGTGTGCAGCGCGGTCGGCGCGGCGGGCGGCTACGCGATTGCCGCCGCGGGGGGGGGGTGCGCGCCGCCTACACCGCCGTTGCGGTGACGGTGGTGGTCATGTCGGCCGTAACGGTGGTGGGCGTGCGGGAGCGGGGCGTGCCAGAAGCCGCGGCAAAGGAGGGGGGGGAGGCGGGGGGGGAGGAGCGGCCGTCCAAGGCGGCGGCAGAAGAGCCCCCTCGGCCGGCTGCGTCGGCAGGGGCCGCCCCCCCTCGGCCAGCAGCGGTGGCCGCGGCGGGGGCGACGCCTACCCCACCCCCTGCCCCTCCCAACCCTCCTCCCCCTGACGTGGCGGCGGCCACCGCCGGCGTGCCAGATACCCCTGCTCCCCGCCCTCTCCCCCGCGCCCCCCTCTTCCCGTCTGCCCTCCTCCCCGCCTTTGGCGTGCAGGCTCTCACGTACGTGGCCATCTTTTCGCTCTACATCTACGCCACTGACTGGGGCGGCGCGCTCCTCTCGCCCGGCCCTCCCGACCCGAGCTCGGCCGCCTACGCGGACGGCGTGCGGGTGGCGATTGTGGGGCTGCTCGCCGCGGCGGCCGTCGCGGCGGCCACCGCCGCGGCGCTGCCGGCGGCCGTCGCGGCCGTCGGCGGCGCGCGGGCGTTGTGGGCGGCGGCGCTGGCGGGGTTTGGCATCACGCTCGCCGCGGCGCCCGCGGTGGGCAGCCGGGGGGGCTGCTCGCGCTGCTCGCCGCGACGGGCGTGCCGATGGGGGTGGCCGCCACGCTCCCGTGGGCGGCCGCTGCCGCGGTCGCTGTCGCCCGCCGTGACGGCAGCAACGGCAGCGACGGCAGAGACGGCGACGGCGGCGGCGTTACCGTCGACCGCGGCGGCGGCGGCGGCGGCGGGCGGGCCGACGCGACGGGGCGGATGCTGGGTGTCTTCAACTTGTCGCAGTGCGTGCCTAACATGCTCGTCTCGCTCGCATCGGCCGGGCTTGTGCGGCGGCTCGGCACGGGCGCGCCTGGCCTGGCACGCGTCCTCGCGCTCGCGGCGGTGCCCGTCGCGGCCGCGGCGGTGGGGGTAGCCTGCATGGCCACCCCCGCGGGGATGGGCCGCCGCCGCCGCCGCGGCGGCGGTGGCGGCGGCTGTGGCAAGGACGTGGAGTGGGACGGCGGCGAGGGGGGCGGGGGGGGGGGAACATGGCGGGACAACGACGCGGACGAGTCGTCGGGGACCGACGGGGAGGAGGATGTGGAGGTGCTGGTGGTGGCGCCCCGGGAGCACGACGGCCGGTCCGTAGATGGGGGGGAGAGGGGAGGGGAGGCGCCACCGCCGGTGGGGTGAGGGATGTGCACCATCCCCCCTCGGGGGAGTGCATGCGTGCAGTTGATGTGCCCTTGGTCAACTGGGGCAGAGAGAGGGCCCGTCAAAGGCCGCCCACCCGACCTGGGTAGCAGCCCTCGTCGGCCAGTGGTCCTACGCGAGCGCGCATCAATGGGGGTCAAATAGAAGACGGGGGGGAGGGGACGATGAGGCGCCGCCACCGCGGTGGTTACCGCCGCCGCCCCTCCTGCTCATAGCAAACTGGAACGACCGTCGCAGCGACTCGATGGCCGGTGCGACCGTGCGGGGGGTGTTGCCCGCTCAGGCCCCGCGTAGCCTCAGGGGCTGAACCCGCCCCCGCCCGTCCGCCTCGGCGGACGGCGGCGGCGACAGCACCTCCACCGGCTGTCCCGGCCGCACCACCACCACCACCTCCACCGCCGCCGCCGCCGCCGCCGCCGCCGCCGCCCCCGCCGCCGCCCCCGCCGCCGCCACCGGCGCCGCTGCCGCACCCTCCGCCCCTTCCCCTCCCACCCCATGCGCCGCACGTCCACCACCCCCAGCGGCGGCGTCTCCAGCGGCGGCGCCGACGACCACCACCCGCGCCGCCCCCCGGCCGACCGACACGGTCGGCCGCCCCGCCGCGGCGGCGGCGGCGTGCACCAGCTTCCGCCCCCGCGCGCACCCACCGGCGGGGACGCCGCCGCCGCCGCCGCCGCGGCGCGCCGCGGCGGCCACGACGGGGCGCACCCGCAGGGGCGCGCCGGCGGGGGTCGCCCGCCGCAGCAGCGCCGCCATGGACGACAGCTCCGCGGCGCCAAACTCACCGCCGTCGCCGCCGCCGCCGCCGCCGCCGCCGCCACCGCCGCCACCGCCGTCACCACCGCTGCCGCCGCTGTGGCTGCCGCTCACGCTGCTGCCAGTTGCACCGCACGCCTCCCCCCCCCCCAGTCCCCCCCCAGCGGCCGCCGCCGCCATGCGGGCGGCGGCGGCGACCGCAGCGGCCACATCCGCACCCGCCGCGGCGTCGGCGGTGCGCCACGCGGCGGCGAGCGCGGCGGTGCGGCCGGCGGCCGGCCACGCCACGAGGATGTCGTTCTTGGGCGACGCCCCCGCGGGCATCTTGGTGAGCGCAAACGCGTAGCCGCCGCCCCCACCGCCGCCGCCGCCGCCCCCACCGCCGCCGCCGCCGCCCCCACCGCCGCCGCCGCCGCCCCCACCGCCGCCGCCGCCGCCCCCACCGCCGCCGCCGCCCCCACCGCCGCCGCCGCCGCCGCCGCCGCCACCGCCGCCGCCGCCGCCACCGCCGCCACCGCCGACACCGCCGGCACCACCACCCCCGCCGCGGCGGCACGGCCCGTCGGCGGCGCCCGCCGTTGCCGTGGCGGCGGCACCCTCAACCAGCGCCACCCCCCGGTCCCACTCGACGACCGCCTTGGCCGCCCGCCGCCACGCCCCCCCCCCCCCCGTGCCCGCATAGTCCGCGGCGCGGACGAGCAGCCCGTACCCCCCCGCCGGCAGCGCCGCCCGCAGCGCCGCGGAGCGGGCGGCCACGTCCGCGCCGCCCGCCCAGCGGGCGGCGGCACCCGCCCGCCCCCCCCCCCCCCCCCCACACGTCGGCTCCTCCCCCCCCCCCCCGCGGACGTGGCGGCCACCCCCCCCACGCAGCACGACGCGACCACCACCGCCGCGCGGGCGCGGACCGCGGCGGCCACAACCCCGTCCGTCGCGTCGCCACACGCGTGGAGGGCGAGCGCCACCGCCGGCGGGGGCCCGCCCCACGCCGCCCGCACGTCCCGCACGGCCACGACGGCCACGTTGGCGGCGCCCGCCGCGGCGGCACGCGCCGCCGCCGCGCCGCGCGCGGCGCCGCAGCGGTCGGCGATGAGGACCGCCCAGCGGGGGAAGAGGGCGCCGACGAGGGCGCCGAGGTAGCCGGCGCCGCCGCAAAAGTCCACCACCGTTGGCGGCGGCGGCGGCGGCGACGGCGGCGGCGGCAAGGTGCCGCCGCCGGTGCCGCCGGTGCCGCTGGCGCCGCGGCCGGCCGCCGCGCCGGCGTCGGCGGGGCCGAGCGCGAGCAGCGCCGGCGTTGCCGCCCGCACCATGGCGGTGAGCTGCGCGCGCTTCCGCGCCGCGCGCGCCGCCGGCACCGCGTAGACGGTGCCGTCGGCGGTGGTGACGGGCGTGGCGGGGTCCGCCGCGGCGGGCAGGCCGGCCGCGGTAAAGTTGTTGACGCCCGCGGGGTGGGCGGCGAGGAAGGCGCGGAGGGTGTGGTGGGGGTGGCGTGTGCAGGGGGGGGCGTCGGGGGGGGGGGAGCCGCCGCCGCCGCCGCCGCCGCCGCCGCCGCCGCCGCCGCCGCCGCGGTCGCTGCGGCGGCCGCTGCTGGACGCGCGGCGGCGGCGGCGGCGGCCACGTCGGCGGCGGGGGCGGCGGCGGCCGCCGGCGCGGCCGCGGCATCGCCGTCCAGCGCGGCGGCGAGCCACCCGTCGTCCACATTGACCACGTAGGCGGGGACAAAGGGCGCGCCGAGCGCGGCGTAGAGCACCTCCTCCGCCGCCTTGGGCACCGCCCCGCCACCCCCGCCGCCGCCGCCGCCGCCGCCGCCCCGGTTCACGCCCATACCGACCTTCCCCACCCGTCAGCTCACCCCCCCCCCACCGTCGGCACGTCAGAGGTACGACACGCCCGCTGGTGGGGGGGTGTGCCCACGGTGGGGGTCGCCGCCGCCGCCGCGGCGCCATCGCCGCGGCGGCCAGCCGCGGGCGGCGGCGGGCACGGTCGCTCGGCCGACGCGGCCGCGGGCGGCCGCGGCCGCGGGCACGCGCCGCCATCGCGCGGGTGGCAATTCGTCCATTGGTTGGTGACGCAACTAAATACCCGATCAACGGCGAGTCACGAGCGGAAAGTCCACGGCGGCCTCTGTTTTTTTGTTGTTGTTTGACGACAGAGCCGACGGGGACCACAAGCGCCAATCGCGTCCCCGCTCCCCGTCGCTCCCGCCGTCGTCGTCCCCGTGGCGCCACGCGGCTAGTCGTCCCGGGCGGGTGCCGCCGGTGTCTTGGCCGCGGTGACTGCTGCCGCGGCTGTTGGCGCTACGCGCCGCCGCGGTGACGGCCAGGTGCCGGGTCAATACCACCCCCCCCCCCCCCCCCTTCCCCATTGTTACTGGTATGGCGGCATCCGACGCGCTCACACACCCCCACCCAGACGGGACGGCCAAGGCGCCGTGGCGGCCCCACTCCCTCGGCGGTACGTTGGTACCGCTCCCTGTGCTTTTTTTTTTTTTTCTCTTGGTGCCTGCTGGTCGCCGCCGCTGCCGTGCCGGCGCTCCACTCCCCCCCGTCTGTGCCCTGTGGACGGCGGGGGGCGCGTCGGGCAGCGCGGCAGCCAGACGTGCGGCCGGGGCAGCACCTACTAACGCGCCCGTGCGTTTGCGCTAGGCTCGCCGCGGTCGGCGCTGGTGCTGGGTTGTCTGGCTGACTGCCGCGGCGGTGACCGCGCCCTCCCCCTCCCCCTCTCCCCCCCCCCCCTCTCTCTCCGCGCGCCGACCCCCACGACGTGCGCCACCTCTCTGGACGCGGCGTCTGCAGGCGGTCGCCTCGGCGCCGCCGGCCCCGCCGCCGCGACCGTGTGCTGGCTGGCGGGTGGGCGGCTGGCGGTCATTCCCTGCGGCCGCTTCCTCCGCGTCTACGCGTTTGATGCCGGCGGCGGCGGCGGCGGCGGCGGCGGCGGTGGTGGGTGGGGTGGCGGCGGCGGCGGCTGGGGTGGCGGCGGCCGCTCCCGCTGGCGTGACGCGCCGCTCCCCGTCGTGCGGGACTTGCCCCTCCTCCGCACCCTCGCCGGCCACGACGGGGACGTGACGTGCGTGCGGGCGGCGCCGCCCGCGGCGGCGCCGCTCGCGCCGCTCGCCGTCGCGGTCGGCGCGGGCGGGGGCGGCTCCCCCCCCCGGGCGGCCACGTCGACAGCCGCTGCCGCCGCCGCCGCCGCCCCCAACGGCACCGCCCTGTGCGTGTCCGCGTCGGTCGACGGGACGGTGCGGCTGTGGGACGCCGCCGCCGGCGCCCTCCTCCGCACCGTCGACGTTGGCCACCCCGTCCGGTTGCTGGTGCCCCTCCCCGTGGCTGTCCCCGGCGTCGACGGCGGCGGCAGCCCGCCGCGGGCACTCGTCTACGCCATCCTCGACGCGGCGGTGGGGGTGCTCGACGTGGGCGCCGCCGGCACGGGCGCGCTGACGCCCCTGTGGTCGCTCACCGCACCCGTCGCGGCCGCCGCGTCTGCCGACGGCCGCTCCCTCGTCGTTGTCGCCCGCTGCGACCGGCTGTACGTGTGGCGGACGGGGGCGGCAGACGCGGGGGGGGCGGACGTGACGGTGCCGCTGGCGGCGGGCGCGCCCCGGTCGGCGGCCACGGGGGGGGGGGCGGTGGGGGGGGGGCCGGGGGGGCGTGGCGCCGCCCGCGGCTGCTCGCCATCACCCACCCGTACCCGCTCACCGCCGTCGCGGTGCACCCGTCGTCGGGGGCGGTGGCGGTAGGGGACTCGCTCGGCGTCGTCACCGTCTACCACGACATTGCGTCGGCGGCGGGGGCACCAGAGGAAGAGGCGGTGGGGGGCGACACGGACGGCGACGCCGCGTCGGCGGGCGGCGGCACCGAGCCGACGTGGCCCGCGCCGCCGCGCTCGTGGACGCCCGGCACCGCCCTGCAGCTGCCGTCGACGCGGCTGCGGGTGAGCCCCAGCCACTACCACTGGGAGGTGGTCACCGCGCTCGCCTACACCGCCCGCGGGGCGTCGCTGCTGTCTGGTGCCGCCGAGGGCATCTTGGTCATCTGGTCACTCGCGGCGGGCGCGCCCGGCGGCAAGGCCACCCTCCCGCGCCTCGGCGCGGCGATCGCCGGCATCTCCGTGTCGCCGCCCACCGCCGGCGGCGCGGCCGCCGGCGGCGGCCCCGTCTACGCGCTGACGCTGTCGGACAACTCGGTGCTGCTCGTCGCGGCCACCAACCACTCGGCCGTCGCGTCGGTGCGCGGGCTGGGCCTCCCGCCGGCGCCGCCCGCGTACAAGGCCGACTACCTCCCCGCCGTGCGCCGCGCCGCGTCGCGGGTGCGGCAGCGGCAGTCGTCGGGCACGACGCACGCGTGGAACGCGATTGTTGAGGGGTCGCTGGCCGCGGCGGCGGCGCGGGCGGCAGCGCCCGCGGCGGCGGGGCGGATGGCGCTGCTGGCGGGCTCGGCGCTCGGCCTGCCCGCCACGTCGGTGGTCGTCGGCGGCCTCGGCCGGGCGCTGCAGGTGTACGACGTTTGGGCCGACGCGCACGTGGCGGCGTGGCCCGTCTCGCTGCGGCCGATTGTGCACACGACCGGCTCCGCGGGGGTGCTCCCGTACGACGCGGTGGACGTGGTGCGCCGCGTCGCGGCGGCGGCGACGGTCATCGCCACCGTGTCGGCGCCGCTGGTGCCCGACGCGGAGGCGCGCGGCAGCGCCGCCGCCGAGATGCTCCGCATCTGGGCGCGCCCGCCGCCACCGCCGGGCTTCACGCCGCCCGCGTCGTCGGCGGCGGTCGTGGCCGCCGCGACCGCCGCCGCCGCCGCGTCGGCGGTCGCGGCGGCGGGCGGCGGCGACGGCCTGGCCGGCGCGGCGGCGGCGCCGACGCTCGTGGCGCGGGTGCGGTCCCCGCACGACGGCGCCGTCACGGCGGTCGCCGCCCACCCGACCGCGCCGGTGATCGTCACCGCCGCCGCGGACGGGCTGGTCAAGGTGTGGCGCGGCGTGCCACCGGTCGTGGCCGACGCGGAGGAGGGCAACCTGGAGGAGGCGGCCGACGCGGCGCTCCGCGCGCGCCTCGCCGCCGCGGGCGCGGACGCGATGGACACGGCCGCCGACGGGGATGGTGGCGCCGCCGCCGCCGCCGCCGCTGCCGCGCGCGACGCGGACGCGGCTCGCCTGCGGTGGTCGTGTGTGGCCGAGACGACGTACCGGCACCTGCCGGTTGGTGCGCTCGCGTTTTCCGCCGACGGCTCGATGCTCGCCGTCGGCGCCGGCTGCCTACTCGTCCTCTACCGGGTGGACCTGGGCGGCGGCGGCGACGGTGGCGGCGGCGGCGGTGGCGGCGGCGGTGGCGGCGGCGCCGACGCCGACGCCGCGGACGGCAGCGACGGCGGCCCCCCCCCCCCGCGGCTGACGGTCGTCCGCACGTGCGCGCACCCGCCCGCGCGCGAGCACCTGGTGCACGTTGCCTTTGCGCACACGTCCGTCGTGGCCGTCACCCCCGGCGGCGTGTACGTCTGGTGCGCGCTGTCTGGCCGCCTGTGGTGGTCGGTGCGGCTGTCGCTGGCGCCGGCGGTTGCGCGGGCGGCGAGCGCCGCCGACGCGCGCGAGGCGGCGGGCCGCTGGGGCGGCCGCAACCGCCGCGGCGGCCGCTCGGCGGGCGCGGCGGCGGCAGCGGCGGCGGCGGTCGCCGCGGCGCCGCCGCCAGGGGGGGTCTTTGCCGCCGACCCGGCGTCGGACCACTTTGCGCTGGCCGTGCAGGTGCCGGGGCTGCTCGGCGGCCACGAGGGGGGGGGGGCGGGGGGGACAGCGGCGGCGGCGGCGGCGGCGGTGGTGGCGGCGGTGGTGGTGGAGAAAGCCCGCCCGGTGGTGCCATCGACGGCCGCTGGGGTGCCCCCGCGTACGTCGAGGAGGAGGAGGCGACCGACGACGACGACGGCTCGGTGGGGAGCGGATCGAGCAGCGACGACGATGGCAGCGGCGGTGGCGGCGGCGGCGGTCGCAGCGGCGGCAGCGGCGGCGGTCGCGGCGACGGCGGCGGCGGCGGTCGCGGCGGCTCGGCGGGCCGGGCGGCCGCGGCGGGCGGCGGCCGCCTGCGGCGGGCGCGCCGCCCCCCCTCCGCGCCGTGCGTGGCGGTGCTCGTCTTCTCCGCCGCCAGTCCCGTGCCGGTCGCCGCGTCGCGGCTGGCGCCGCGCTGCTGGGCGCGCGCCGCCACGTTTCTTCCGGGCGCCTCCCCGCTGCACGTCGACGGTGGCGACGGCGGCGGCGGCACCGGCGGCGCCGGCGCCGGCGCCGGCGCGCCGCCGTCGCCGCTGCTGGTGGTGACCAGCGCGTACGAGACGCGCGTCCTCACCCCGCACCGGCGGCCGCTACCGCCGCGGCTGGCGCCCGCCGCGGCGGCCGCCGCCGTCGCCGCCGCGTCGGCCCCATCGGCCGCCGCCGCCGCCGCCGCCGCCGCCGCCGCCGGCGTCAAGCCCGACCCCGACGCGGCCGCCGCCGACGCGGTGCGGCGGGCGTTGGCGGCGGCACCGGCGGTGGCGGCGCCGGCGCCGTCGGGCGCGGCGGCCGGCCGTGGCACAGCGGCCGCCGCGGCGGCCGGCGCCGCGTTTGGCGCGGGCGACGCGGGCGCCGCGGTGCCGGTGGGGGTGGCGGCGTCGCACTTTTTTCGCGCCCTCCTGGGGGGGTAGCGGCCGCCGCGGCGCGCGCAGGCGGGGGGGCTGTGCATGGTTGCGCCTGTGGGTGAGTGGATGGGTACGGACGGCAAGGGTGGGGGAAGGGGGGGGTGGGGGGGGGGGGCGGCGGTTGGTTGCCGGCCGGCCGCGCGACGGTGGTGGGCATTTGGGGGTGGGGAGTGACACGCGGCGCTCCGGCGCGGCTGGCGCGGCTGGCGCGGCTGGCGCAGCGGGGCGTGGGGAGGGGGGGGCTGTGCTGCTTGGGCGCTGCGGAATTGGGAAGGTGGCGTGTTGGTGGGAAGGGGACTCGTGCGGCGCCGTTTCTCTCACCGTGGCGCGGGGGGCGCGGCAACGAAGCGGGCCGGGTCTACAGATCTACGAGCAAATTGGCATTTCGTCCTGTATACGCAAAAACGCAACGACGACGCACACGCCGGGCGGGGCGGTGCGGTCGCCGGCGAGCCCCCCGGGCCTCTGCCGGCACGCCCGCGCGCGCCGCGCTCCTGCCCCCCCCCCCCCCACCCCTGCACCCTCGCCGCCCCCCGCTCACGCCGCGTACTCGGCCGCAATGTACGCGTCCTGCGTCGCGTACCGCCGGGCGTGCGCCACCTCCGCCGCCTGGTCCATCGCGTTGAGCGTGCCCTCCCGGTGGCGCCACTTGCGGCCAATCTCGGCGCGCAGCGCGCCGGCCGTGACGGCCTTGTACACGGGCGCCTCGCCGGGCGCGACGACCGGGTCGAGCGGCACGCCCTCGTCGGGCGCGACAAAGAAGATGGCCGACAGCCGCCGCGGCGTGACGCCGCCCGACGCCGCCGCCGCCGCCCGCGGGCGGCCGCCGTCGCGGACGCGGTGCAGCACCGCCGGGATGCGGTTGTTGGAGCGGAACGCCGCGCACCAGCCAAACAGCAGCACCGCCTCGTCCGGGCGGGTGACGACGGGCGTCCAGGTGTCGCCGTCGGCGCAGACCTCCAGGCCCGGGCCGCTGGGGAAGACGAGCGTCATGGACCCAAAGTCCCGGTGCTCCCCGCAGCGGGGCCCGACCGCGGCGCCGCCGCCACCAACGGGGCGTTCGTAATAGTCGACGAGCCGGTAGTTGCACAGCCGGTCAGCGGCGAGCGCCGGCACGCCCGCCGCGTCGGCGAGCGCCGCCTGCAGCCGCGGCACGTCGGTCGTGCGGGCCGTGTCAAAGTAGGAGAGCGGCGCCTCGAGGCGGGCGGCGAGCGCCGCCACCAGCCCCGGGTCAGCGGCGGCGACCGCGTCGAGGCGCGCGGGGGACAGGTCGAGCACCCGCTTGGCGTCGACGGCGGGGCCGCCGCGGCCCGCCGCGGCCGCGTCCTTGTACACGAGGTTCTTGGTGTAGGCCGCGTTGGCGCGCGCCGCGGCCGTCGGGTCCGCGGCGAGGTCGTCAAAGAGGGTGCCCACGTCCGCCCAGGGGGGGGTACCCGCCGCCAGGTCCCGCACCCGCAGCACGCCGCCGCACGTGCGGATGGCGGCGACCAGGTCCGCGTGGCGCGCCGACGCCAAGCTCACCGCGGGCGCGTCGCCGGGGGCAAAGGGGATCGCGGGGGGGGGGGGTGCCGCCGCCGCTGCCGCCGCCACCGCCGGCGGCTGGCGTGTGGCCACGGCGCTGGCCATGGTAGCGGCTTGGGGAGCGGGGGGGGACGGCGCGCGGCGGGGGCGGGGGGGGTGCACACCGCGGCCGATAGGCCACCACACAGAACGGCGGACGGGGAGGGGGGCGGGGGGTAGGGTGGACAGTACGGCGGCAAGCTCGATGTGGTCGCGTCGATGCGACGCACACCGCGCCCAGGGTACGAGGCCGACGCCCGATTTATAGGGCAGGGCAGCTGGGTGGGAGCCACTCGCCCCCGAGCTGGCGTGCGCCGCCTGCGCGACCGCCCCGCCCCCTCCCCTGCAAGGAAGTGGGGGGCCCTTGACCGTCGCAGACGTGAGCACCAAGGGGGGGGGGGGGGGCGTGGGGGGGGCACGCCCGTCGACACCACGCGGGGCGCGGGCCGAGCGTGCCCACCGTAGGTCGCGAGTCGACCGCGGACCGCTGGGGGCGGTGGCTTTAAGGCACTTTGCGGTGACTGTCGCGGTGTCGGGCCTCGGAGATCTTGGGTCAAGCGGGCAAAGTGTGTACTCTCGCTAGCATATTGGCTGTAGCTCTTGCCCGTAGAGCCGGCCTATTCGACCGCCTGCCGCGACCCGTAGACGGCACAGGTGCGGCCGCTACGCAGTGTGCCTGACGTGGCAGCCAAATATGGGACGGACGGCCGGCAACAACCGTCTCTGGCCGAGTTTAGGGCCCCCCTCGACGGGAGCTGTGACGCTCTTTTTCAGTCACTTTCATGTTTTTTTGTACTGTGGAGCACCTCCGTCCGACGCGTGTCCACCCGAGGGGCACGATGACTCGGCTGGCCCCCGCGAGCCACCGCAATCCACGCGTGGGGCGAGGCGCACTCGCGGAGCATCCCTGCCGCGCGACATCGGCCAACGGCCTGTGCCTCTCGCGCCGCGTGGTCCATTCGGACCATCTGCGGTTTGGGGCGTACAGCCAATCCCAGCCGTGCAAGTCAGTCGCTACGCACAGGGGCACCGTAAAGAGGACCCACATCTTTTCCGCCTGGGGCGGCCAGGGCCCTGGTGTTGGCGCGTCACGAGCCCGTGGGCGCAGCACCTGAAGGGAGCTGTCTCCCGGTCTAGTACACGCCCCGAGTTTGTGGCGCAGAGTTTGTACCGGCACAAACTAGCCGCCACATCAGTCGGGCAGTCCAAGACCACAGCACATGATCGGCAGGAAAATGCATTCAAATTCGGTACTTGAAGCTTCGGACTCCATTGTTGGCCGGAGACGTGCCCGCCACAAGGACAGCGCAGTGCCTGCTAAACCGTCTCAAGAAATTCATGCTTTTCCATTGCTTGGGCCGGCCCGCAAACGGTTGTCACCGTCTGTTTCGACCTTGTGAGCCCCGATTTTTCGCAGGTTTCTTGTTTTTCATTTTCATGGGTGCCTTTCGGTCCATCGACGGAGTTCATCTCATACGGACAGAAGCGCCTTGAGCTGAGCTGTCTGGCCATAAAAAATCACCGATGGCAACGGACCGAAACGCTTCACTGCAGGGCTCCATGCAATCCGCACCTTGGGACGTTTGCAATGACGGAAGGTAGCTTGCGGTCGCCGCACACCATCTTGCGGAGTCGCCTCTGCATGGGCCATTGCGGCGACAATCTCTCGCACTCTGCGGGGCCCGGTGGTAAGAAAAGTGACGTCGAGGGAGACGCCTTGACGAGGCGCTTGACGACCCGGCTTGGGCGGATGGCGTAGCGCGAAGGGGTGGCACCCTCTTTCCCCCCCCCCCTCCACTCCGCTCACCCGCTTCTCTGCCCGCAGGTAGCCACCACACCTTCACTCCCCCGCGCCCGTCCGCTCTCCCCCCGTTCTCGTCCGTGGGGGTCGCAGTGATCACGGCTTTTTGGGGCGCTGCGGAGCGGCAGCCACTGCAGGCTGTGGTAACTGGTAACGGTGGCGCGGTGCGGGGATGGTGCCCGCCGTCAACTTCGCTTCAGCCGATAGTAGCTCCCTCTCCCGCCTCCCCCTTCCCTCAGCACACCTCCGCTTCCCCCTCGCTCTCGACTGTAGGTATCGCCATGGAAGCGGCATCCACTGAGGCGTAGAAGCCGGACTCTGACTGCCTGCGGCAGAAGGTAGAAATACTCCGCTTTGTGGTGTGCGGCTCGACTGCGGTGCTCGCGCAGGTAAACGAGCAGCTGCTGTCTCAACGGAAGAGCGAGAACCCGGCGCTGGTCCAGGTACCCAGGACGGCCCAGGGCTTCGAACACCTGTTCCGTCCCGGCCTCTGATTGGATGCATTCCGACGGTTGTTGACGGTCGCAGCGTGGGAGATTTTCGCAAAGGGCCGCGCAAAAATGACTGACTTGCGGAAAAAGCGGACTCCACACAAAAATCTTGCTTGTCTCGCAGACTGACTTGCGTGAAAGCAAGGTCCGACGCAAGCCCACAAGGGGCCCCGCAACCGAAAAAGCAGGTTTTTTTTGAGACGGTTTAGCAGGCACTGCGCAAGTGATCCGCACTCGGATGTGGAGTGCCTGATGCCCCCGTTTCCAGCAAAAGCGGGCGATGGTCCCACTGCTGTGCGGCGACTCCGCAAGCGCATCTGCTGCCCGGGTATGGCGACCACGGGGGACTCCGATGACGAGTTGTTTGTGGTGAACGTGCACCTCGTTGCAATGATGCGGGCGGGTGCCTCTGGGGGGAGGGGTGAGCGACGGTTCCTGCCAGCACAGTCGCCAGCCTGGTCACTAGAGAGTTTTGGCAAGTAATCCGACGGTCGCTTTCGACTGTATCTCGACGGAATCTGGAAAGAGTCGAGATACCGTATTTTTTCTACCGTCGCGGACTCGAACGAGTTTTGGCAAGTAACTTTCCTGTAACGCGACAGTCCTGTACACGAACGGAAAGGAAGGCGAGGCGCGCCATCACCACTTTCACACACAGCACGTCGTTGCGATCGCTTCCACCAGTGGGACGCCACAGCCGGCGCGACTTCTTGGTCGCCGATTCACGGACCCCACCAGTAGACGGCCGGTCCCGCCTCGAGGACGCAGACGACGCATCCTCTGCAGGTGTGGTAGGGCTCGGGGATGACATATTCAGCACGACGTGGAGGCAGCACAAGGCCAACAAAGGGGGGAGGGTGGGTGCAAGGGGCTGGGAAAAAGGCGCGCAAAACGACAACGATCGGCCCGCTTGGCCAAGCCCACTGACACCACGGACAGACCACCTGTCCCTCAGCGCCAGCCAAGCTGCGTCCAATGTACCAGAAATGGTTGTACCGGCATATGGCGGCCCAAACCACCCGCCTTTGGGGCCTCGCACGCGCGACACGTGGCTGAATTGTACAGCTGTTCTTCAACTCGATCCACCGGGGCCCGACTGTACATCCCGAGAATACCGTCGGGGACGGTCGAAAAATCCTGTATCTCGACGGTAGCTCTGAAACGTGGCGCAATGTACAGTCGAGATACCGTCGAAACAACAGTCGAGTTACTTGCCAAAACTCTCTACTGTCTGCGGACGTGCGATCGGGTTCAGAAAGACGCCGGTCGGTGAATGGCCTTACAGATGGCGGGAGCAAACCGGATGCGCGATCTACGACTGAGAGCATGTCTGTCGGCGCACCAAAGAGCCATCTTTTAGCTCAGAGCATGTCTATCGGTGCGCCAAAAAGCTATGTCCGTGCGCCAAAAAGTTATCCTCTGAGCTATATTCTGCAGGATGGCTCAGAGGAAAGCTTTATAGCTAAGCCAATCAGATGCGCGGATCGGGGACTCACCCCGCCGCGAGCCCGTTCATTCCACCTGGTGTTGGGTCGGCCGTTGGAGTTGTTGTCGCGACTTCTTTGACAGAGCAGCATCGCGGCCAGCGCCTGGCTGCCCGCCCTTGCGGCACCCACCCTTTTCTATCCCCCCAGAAGAGCTGCATACTCCCTCGCTTGTCATTCATGCTCATCCACCCTCTATCCCGCAAGACAAGCTGGGGTAATTGGGAAGGGGTGCTCCACGGTGACCACGTAGACCGCGGATGGGGATCGGGAGAGGGGGGGGGGGAGCGGGGATGATGGTGCAGAAGACCGGCAGGGTGTGGCACAGGCCGGTCCGGGATGGGAGCAGCCTCTGGCGTGCAGCGGTGCTCGTCCAGTCTCCACCACAATTTGGACTTCAGAACTTGTGGCGGAAAAGTTAAAAATAGCTCCACACCAATAGACATGCGCTCTGCTGGAGCCAAAAAGAAATAGCTTTTTGGATATAGCTTTTTGGCTCACCGATCGACATCCTCTAATCTACCTCCGAACGGTTTTCCGTCCTCACGGGTCTCTGCACGTGCTGACGCACAAACACACACCCAGAGGGCACAGGCCAGCTCTGCACGTTCAGCGCCACCACCTACCTGTCCTTCCCTGATTTCCCTACGTTGGCTGCGCCCCTTCGACGGCACGCTGGCGAGATCTCCGTCCTGTCTCCTCCCCGGCAGTTTGGCGACGGGCAACGCGGTTGCTCAAGCATCCTTCTTCACGCGCTCAAACACCCGCCGCTGGTTGGCCGACTCTCGCACAGGCGCCCGCGGTCAGCGTCCCCCCCCCCTCAGGTCACCCGCCCCGGCACAACGGCGTCACAGTCAAAGCGGGCCCCCCCCAGGGCGACTCGCCGCGCTACTAATGACCGGGCGATCACCCCCCCACGCACCGACGACCGGTCGGCGCGAACGTCCACCGCCGGCGCCAGGAGCCCCCCCACCAGAGCGACGCGGCGCAGGCGCAGTGTACCCACCCCACACGGCACCCACAGCGTGCGCGTCGGCGCTACGCCCTCCACCCGCAGCCGATCGAGGCGCAGCAACCCCGGGAATCGTCGCCACCCGCCGGCCCCCTCCTGCACGCCACGGCCAGACAGGACGACAAAGAGGGCTGCGGGAGCGGTCCCGACCAGCCGCACCGTCCGCGCCCGTTCCAGGTCCGCCGTCCCCACCACACACTGCACGTCATTGGTGGCGCCCCGGGCGGTGAGGGTGATGACGTCCCCACCGGCGCGACCGTGGGTGACCGTCGTGTTGCACCGAGCGGGCAGCTCCCCGCAGATGGCGCGGGCAGAGACGGTGGCGGCGGCGACAAGGTCGTCCCCCGCTGGCAGCGCCTGGTCCATCGTAGCGCCACCTATCGCCACCGACCCGTTGATGTGGGCGGCGGTAGTGCGCGCCACGCCCGCGGTGATGAGTGCGTAGGGCGCCAGGAGGGCGCACCCGCTGGAGGAGATGGGCAGTGGCTGCTCGCCGTCAGTCGCAGAGGAGTCGGCGGCCACGGTGGTACACGCGGCGGCCACCACATGTACCGAGAGCGCGCACAGGAGGAAGGCGGTGATGCGACGTGCCATCGTGCCAGGTCCGCGGTCGGCCCGCCCTGCCGGCTGTGCAGGGCGGAGCACAAGCCGCCACCCGTCCGAGTGCCGGGCGCGCCATGGAGCTTATAGAGGGCGGGTAACCCCGGGCTGGACGGGGTCTGTCAGTCCTGTGCCGCATCGCCAGGCGGCAGGCTGCCGACGCCGCCGCTTGCCCGCGCCCTGCACGCAGGGCAGGTGGGCATAGATGTGGGTGGAAGGGCCACGGACTTTGCGGTGCGTGCCGAGATCCGCGTGGCCTCGCCCACGAGGCTCCCACCGCTTTGTTGTGCCGCCCGAGGCGCGCGTCATTTACGACAAAAGTGTTCAACATCTCGTGCGAACTTTTGCAGTCATTTCTCGTTCAGATGCCTGGAAACGCAGTCGGTCTGCCTCGGCTGCCGCTCTGTCAGAGGATCCTTCGTGCGCCCGCCCCCGTCCACCCCCGTCTCTGGACCCGCCTCCACCCGCCCGCCTGCTCACCCCATCGCCTGCGTACCTCCCCGACTGCCTACCTTCTCTGCGGTGACCGATTACCGGGGGGGGGGGGGGACATCGGTGGCCATCTTGGGTGGGGAGGGACCGAGTCTGGTCGCGCGGCGAGGGCGGTGCTCGGGCGGAGTTAGGTTGATGGCGGCGACGCGGATGCCGGCAACGACGACCGAAACGGCGGCGGCGACGGCATCGACAGCGGCGAAGGCTTCGGCAGCGACTTTGCCCATGACAGCAGCATGTAGGTGACGGGTGACGCCGCAGAGGTGGCGGCGGTAAACGTCGTCCACGGCGTGGACGGGGTGGCGCACGGCGGCGCCCTGGCTGCGACAGACGAGGTGGCGGGCATGCGCGGCGGCGGTCGCAGCGGTAGTTGCAGTCCTCGGCATAGCGCCACGGGGCGCGTCTCCGTCCAGTGGCGACGGCAGCTGTGCCGCTGGCGGCAGCGGCGGATGTGCTTACGGCGGCGGGCGACGCGGCGGGGGGTGGTGGTGGCAGCGAGCAGGGGCGGCTGCTGGGCGGGGGGGGTGGCAGCCCCCCCGCCTCTGGCCGCCCACCATCGCCACTGCCGTCCCTGCCACGGAGGACGTTGGCGTCGCGGCGATGGACGGCGCGTATGGTTGCGCGCGCTGCGACCTCCGCAGCTACCGCCACCGCCACCGCCACCACCACCGCCTCAATTACGCCCATTGCCGCTGACGCCGCCGTCGCTGTCGCCGTGAAGAGCGTGGCACTCTGCATGGTCGAGGGGATGTCGTCACGCGGCGTCAAGCGCTCCGTCTCCCGCCAACGAGACGACCGCGCGTCGCGGCCTACGGCGTGGGGGTGCGGTGGGCGCCAATATGCGGGCGTCCGCACGACCTGGTTGACCTGACCGTCTGGCGATGCTTTGTGGAGTGGCACACCTTGACCAGCCACCGCCGTCATGGGGCGGAACGCGCGCGTCGCTCCGCCACTGTGCACCATCAGCGCCCTTTCAGACGCGGGGTGCGCGGCCACCAGTACCCCGACGACGCGGCCGTCGTCGCCACACGAGGAGAGGGATGGGCGCCGGGGCTGGGCGGCCCGTCGTGCCCGGGAATAGCTAGGAATTGCCGATGCACTTGTTTCCGGGTGGGTCGAAAGCCGGTAGTATTTGGAAGCAAAGGACGCGGATGAGAGGCCACGTCATCGATGCAGGTGGACACCGAAGTGCAGCCCAAACAAAACAGGCGTGGACAGCGTGCGTGAGGGACGACACCGTGCGCAAACACCGTCGTCGCCTGCCCTCAACCCGACCTCCAGCGCTCCATGGGGTCCCTGGTATTGCGCCGCCGGTCGGCGGCCGTCATTGCCGCCACCGCCGCCGCGGTGCTCACGGCCGTCGCCGCTGCCTTTGCGGCCCCTGCCGCAGCGTCGCGAGCGTCCCCCCCCGCCCCACCCGACTTTGTCATTGTTGGCGGTGGCACCGCGGGCTGTGCCGTCGCCGCCCGCCTCTGCGCGGGCCTCCCCCGCGCCCGCATCGCGCTCCTCGAGCGCGGCGCTCCGCGCAACGCGACGGAAGAGTTCCTCGTGCGCGCGCCGCGTAATACGGGCGCCGCGTGGCGGACGCCGACGCTGACGGCGGCGTTCCCGTCAGCGGCCAACCCCGGGCTCGGCGGCCGGCCCGTGCTGCTGCTGACGGGCACAACGCTGGGCGGCTCGTCGGCAATCAACGGGGCGCAGTGGTCCGAGCCGACGGGTGCCGGCGCGGGCGGGTGGGGCGTGGCGGGGCTCAACGCGTCCACCGCGGCGGCCTACTATGCGCGCGCCGCAAGGACGGTCAGCGCGGCGGTGCCGCCGCCGGGCCTCCGTCATGCGTACGCCAACGACTGGTTCGACGCGGCCGCCGCGGCAGGGCTGCCACGCGTGGATGGATCGCCGGGCGTGACGCCGCCGCCGCAGCGTGGCTCGTGGGTGCACCCGCTCGCGGTGACCCGTGACGGCCGCCGTGCCGACGCGTGCGCGGCGTATGTGGAGCCGGCGCTGGCGGGGGCGTGTGCGGCCAACCTGCGGGTCCTCCAGGGGGTGACGGTCACCAAGCTGCTCTACCGGCGGACCGCCCCGGGCCGCCGCCGCCCGACCGCCGTGGCGGGCGTGGAGTACGTGCCGTCGTCCAGAGCGGGGGCGGGGATGGCAGCCACGGCACGCACCCTCTCTGCCCGCCGCGGCGTCCTCGTCGCGGCGGGCCCGTATGGCTCGGCGCCGCTGCTGCACCGGTCGGGCATTGGCCCCGCGCAGGCGCTGCGCGACGCTGGCATCCCGCCAGTGGTGGACCTCCCCGTCGGCGAGCGCGTCCAGGCGCGATCTTCTGCCACCGTCATTGGCGAGTACACCGGCGTGCCGCTGGCGCGGGTCAACAACGCCACCGCGGTGGCGCTGCCCGCCACGCGCGCGCGGTGGCGGGCCGGCCGCGGCGGGCTCCTCGCGACCGCCCAGACGGCGGGCCTGTCCCGTTGGACGGTGGGCCGCGGCGGCTACGCGTCCGCGTCGTTTGCGCCGCTGAGCGGGCCGGCGGGGGTGCCGCGCTTCTCCGTGGCGTGCCTGGCCAACCCGGCGTCGACGGGGCGGCTGCGGGTAGCGGCGGCGGGGGCGCCACCGGCAGCGCCGCCGGTGGTCGAGACCAACCTGCTCGGCGACGAGCGGGACGTGGCGACGCTCCTCGCGTGCGTGCGGCAGCTGCAGGCCGCAGTGGCTGCGTTTCGTCCGGGCTTTGGGATGTCCATCGTTGTGCCGCCACGGAATGCGACGCCCGTGACCGACACGTACGTGCGGGCCGCCGCCATGTCCGGTCTGCATCTGGTGGGCGGCTGTGCTGTGGGCGCCGTCCTTGACGACCGGCTGCGCGTCAAGGGGTTTACCAACCTATGGGTGGTGGACGCGTCGGCGGTGCCGACCATGCCGCGGTCGGCGGGGCCCATGTCGTCGGTGTACGCGCTCGCCGAGTTTGCTGCCGAGGCGCTCGTCCGTCAGTACCGGCGTGTGTGTGGGGGCCGAGGGGGGTAGCGTCATGGGGAAGAGGACGAGCCGGGCCAGGCCGCCATGCGCACAGCGTGTCTGAACGGGCGGATGAGGCGGTGCTCGCGCGTCTATGGACAGCTGGGTGCTGGTGCGCGCTCGGGAGACGACGGCGTGCCTGCGCGTGTTGCCACTTGCATTGTCGAGTCCGCGTTGATTCCCCGGCCTGCGCGATGCTGTCACTACGTGTATGTGTGCGCTCCCAGCGCGGGCGGATGGGCAGCGCGTACCCGCCTGCCCACGGGAGGGAGGGAAGCGGGTACAAACGATCGCGGCAGTACCGTACGGCGTGTGTCGACCGTGCAAAGGATCGCGCTCACACGGCCAGCGACCCCCGCATACCACCGCCGGACGACCAACCCCGCCGCGTCACCCGCACTGCGGAGCGTGAGTGCCACCCGCAGCGGCCGCGGCGGGCACTTCCTTCCCCGCCGCAGTCGGCACGCGCCGCCACGTGCCGCCCCTCCCCGCCCCCCCCGTCGCACCGTCTGCACCAGCGACACGCGTCGCGCGTGCACCGTCGGCCCCATAGCTGCCCACCCTCTCCACTACACAAGCTCGGCACCGCGCTCAGAACAGGTTGACGGCCAAGCGGTGGAGGATCACGAGTACGAGTGCCCCTATCGCGACGCCAACCGGGCCTCTGACGACCTGGGCTGCTCATTGCAGCAACGCCAGTTGCACCCAAACGCCAGTTGCTGCCAACCGCGGCGCACAGCGCGCCCACGGAGACGCTCTTGCAGATACACGCCTCCCCGAAAGCCACTATCGGATCCAGCGGCGCGTGCACCTCGGACGTGACAAAAACGAGTAACCAGCGTCCGTCGAAGCAACACGGCGCCTCCCCTCAATTACCGCCGCCCGCCGCCCTTTGTCGGCCACCCGGGGTGCGGTCCTTGCAGCGGAAGGCCGCGCGCAGGCTACCCAGGAGCACCAGTGTCACGGGACCACACTGCTCGTGTTCCTCGCAGCGTCACCCAGCCGCCGTGCCGGGGGCGCCGCCACCGGCACGCCCCAGTCAGTAGTCCGCAGGCCAAAAGTCGCACACCCGGTCCATGGAGAGTGCTGGAACGCCCATAGCCTCTGCGGGCGCCCACCCATCGCAGCTTCCGCCCATCAGCAGTGTTGGTGGTGTTGAAGTAAGCGAGGTATGGCTCGAGACGAGGTGGGGCGACGCGGCGGGTGGCCGGCCATGGCCGCCGGGAGGGCACCCGCCGGCAGTGCGTCTCGCCCGCCAGCCACAGCGACGCGCCCCGGTCGCGGCTAGTTCGCTCCGTCCCTGCAACCTGCGAAGCGAGCAGGCCGTTTCCCTGCTTTCTTCTCTGTGTCTTGGACAGGCATCGGCCCCTGTAGCTCTACGAAATCCTAGCCCGCTAGCTATCTCATCAAAAGCCCGACAGCACCACGCCCTCTGCTATAGGACAAGCCTCTTCCTCTCCACTGGCCACAGTCAAAGGTGTCGCATCAAAAGGATGCGGCGGCTACGCAGCTTTCCCCATCCGCCTCCATCAATGGCCGCTGCGACTTCGCCGACGAGTCCACAGCGGGCGGCCCATCAGCCATCACGTCCCCGACACTTCGTGCTCTGGCTGGCACCGGACGTACCACAGCCCCAGCACTAGGGCCTGAGTCGGAGCCTTGCGCGGAGCCTCTAGTGTCAGGCTGGGTGCCGCCCGGCAAGCAGGCCAGCTGTCTTGATGGCACCCAACTGTTGACTTGTGGTGTGGCTTGCCCTGTTCGTGGGTGTCACATCGTTCCGCTGCGCACCGTTACGAGGCGGTATCGTCTGTCCTTGCATCCAACAGCAAGATTCGTGGAGTCGCGCAAGGTTCTGCATGGATCAGCCAATGGGGAACTCTCGTCCCTCCAAAATGGGTCCACGATAGGAAATTCCTGCTGGAGGTCGTCCCCCCCAACTCCTGCGATGTCCGCCATCCAACCCAGCGGACCCCCTGACAGGCGGAGAGCTATACGCTCCATCTGGTCCTTCACAGGATTTCCATCTGATCATGGAACATGCGCCACCAGAGACCAATCCTCTATGATGCCAGTGTTCCCATGGCTCGCCCGGCTCGTGTGATTTGACGTGAACGGTGGACAACGTGATGGCTTGACCGGGGACCACCCAGGACGCGCACCGGGCCCGCTTGGTCGCAGCGCAGCACCCGGGGTTGGCTCGCCACGGCCGCGGGCCTCGACCGACAGTTCAACGTAGTCGGGTGGTGCAGGGAGCGCGCGTCCTCGGGCCCGGTAGCTCGTTTTTCGTGGTGTCGGCGACGGCGCTCAGCCCGCAGTGGTGCGTATGGCGGTCCACCAGTCATCGATGTGTGGCGAGATGACCGCACCCCCTTCCCGTTGACGATTGGTCCCACAATACGTGACAATCATTTCGGCGGGGAGGGTGACACGCGCGAGAGCGTGTGCCGGCACCGCCCCTTGGCCATGATCGGGGACATCAACGGCGTGCGTGGAATCGGACGGGGGCGTCAACGTCCCGTTGCAGAGCGCCAGTGGCGGAGGCAGCTTATCTGGGCCTGCGCGAGAACATCGAGCGCTGCTCCCCCAGCTAGGTCACCCCCGCAGTTGTTGCCCACGTCTCTGGGAACCTCCCCCCGCTATACCCCTGGTGACCTTCACGATGCGGTTCCCGTCCGTACCGGCCGTGGCGGTCACGGCTGTTGCGTCGATCGCTGCGGTCACCGTCGTGGTCGCCGGCGTCGTGGGCGAAGGCTGTGCGCGCACCGGCATCGTGGACGATGACTGCGCGGTCACCATTGTCGGCGGCGGGATTGGTGGCGCGTACACCGCATGGCGTCTGGCGGTGGACGCGAAGGTCGTCCGCCCCTCGGATGTTTGTTTGTTTGAGGCAAACACCCGCTTTGGCGGCCGCATCTTTTCGGTGGACAACGTGCCGGGGTACGAAGGCTACGTGACCGATGTGGGTGCCTACCGCTTTCACCGGACCGACCACCCGATCATCAGGTCGCTAACCGAGGACGTGTTGGGCATGGAGACGGCATGCTACACCGACCCAACGGCGTCGCTGCCGATGAATGTGGCCGAGTGCCCGCCGGAGAACCAGCTCTTCACGACCGTCCGGTCCGTGTCTTTCATGGGCGATCTTGACGCCGGCACCGCCCCGAGCGAGAGCACCTGGACGCCGAAGTGGCCGTTTTTCCTCTCTGACGACAGCAAGTGGGGGTCGGGGCGGGCACGTGCGAAGCGGCGGAAGCTGAGCGACGTCTTTGTTGGGAACAACAGCATGATCCCCGAGCTGGCTTCGCGCTGGAACGCGCTCAACGACAAGAACGCCACCCTGGAGGCGGCCATGGCTCTCGCCGATGCTACCTTGGCTGCTCTCCGCAAGGGTACCTACAAGGGCGTTCCCTACCACGAAGTCTCCGTTGTGCAGATGGCACGCGACGCTGGGCTCACCCCTGAGGAGATGTCCATGGAGGTTGGCTTTAGCGCGGGCGCGGCCCAGTTTTTCAACATGAACGTGTACGCCCTGGTGAGCGATTCGGTCCGTAAGATGGCCACAAAACGGCTGCCCCTTGCCGCTACTGGACCCGCTGCCGCTATGGTTGTCCCCGTCACCGGCACGGGGGCGGCGCGCAAGCGGGCGGGCATGGTCTCCATCATCCACAAGCTTATCGATGCCGCACGCGCGGCGGGCGTACGCGTGTACACGGGCCACCGGGCGGTGTCGGTGGTCCGTGATGGCCGCCGCTTCAAGGTGACATTCGCCAATGGGGGCGAGACGGAGGCCAACCGCGTGTTCCTCAACATGGGCAAGGCGGATCTCCTCGCGCTGGGTGCAGCGTCGGAGCCGATGGCGTCGGCTTCGGAGGATGCGCGGCGGCGGGTGGACGCGGCCTTCCCCATGGGCGCGTCCAAGACGTACTGCTTCTGGCCGTCCGCATGGTGGCTGTCTGATCTCCGCCTGAGCGCAGGCCGCGGCAAG
Source organism: Pyropia haitanensis (assembly GCA_008729055.1). NCBI lineage: Eukaryota > Rhodophyta > Bangiophyceae > Bangiales > Bangiaceae > Pyropia > Pyropia haitanensis. The sequence goes on along the minus strand of SDUX01000004.1, from coordinate 5,727,544 downwards.
GCTGACAACCCCGCTATCGTGCAGCCCCGCTACCACGACGGGCCCGTGCAGTGCACGGACCCCGCGGATAAGTCCACGTGCCGTGGCGGCATGCTCGTGTCCTACGCCTTTGGCGACGGGACGGGCGTGAAGAGCGGCATGTGGGCGGCCTCCCACGCGGACGCGCCGTATTCGCCGCTGTCGGGTAAGGACGCGTTGACGACACTGGTGAAGGGCCGGCTGACCCCCCGCCAAAAGCTGCTGTGGACCGCCCTCGTCGACGGCATCCGGTCGGTCCACGCGCCGGTGGTGGCCGCCCGCAAGCTCACCTCCGCTGTCATCCCAGAGCCCGACGTCTGCGTCATGGCCTCGTGGTTTGACGTGTCGCTCCACATTAGCCGGCCGTTGCCGACGCTTGGCAACGAGCTGTCGGCCGAGTTGTTCGCGGCGCCGGCCAAGGGGCTGCGCATCCACCTGGTCAATGAGGCGTGGGGGGACGCGCACGGCTGGGCCGAGGGCAGCCTCCAGTCTGCTGAGCGTGCTCTGCACGCGCACATGAATGTCCCGCCGCCCAAGTGGCTCAATGAGCTCGTACACACTTCGGTGATCAAGAACTTCAACAGGGGCAGCGCGTAGACGGTGGGTGAGAGGGGCGATTGCGGGAGAGGGCGAGGGGGGGGAGGGGTGGTGACACGAGCACGACATTGTTTGTGGTATGCCGATGGCGCCCCAATGCGCCCGTAACTAGGTACAGAGCCCCCTCTATGTTTTCAACTCAGCGTCTGCCGCGGACGACGTGGACAGTAGCCGGCAGAGGACGCGTGTGCGCGCATCCCGCACCCCCTGTCGCGCCTATGTGCTCATTCTTGACGATTGGTGCTTTTCCCGCAGGCGTGTGCCACCCCCCGTCGTCTTCCACCTCCGCCCCTTCCCCATCTCTTGGCGCCAATCCGGGCGCCGGCTGCCTGCGCATTGGTAGCCGCCAACTGTGACAGGGTCGTAGCGGCTGAAGTGGCCGCTAGGCTCGGTGCCTTCGGCGCCAGCTGCAGGTGGTGGGGTTGCGCTCGTGGCTCCTGGCGGGCCGATCGGAGCCCTCCGTGGACCTTGCAGGCGTTTCATCCCCGCTCCTCATCCGCCACCCCCCCCTGCACCTCGACTGTGAGCAGCGTCACTGCCGCCACGCTTTGCGAGGATGGGGGCAGCTGATTGGACAGGGGCGGACCACAGCGGTAGCTGGCGACCACACGGCCCGCTGCGAGCTGTCTTGGCAAATGCTGCCGTCGGCCGTGTCGGGCAGAAGCTGCCGGTGGCACAAAAGGTGAGGGAGCCGTGCGTCCGCCGCGGCTGCCAGCAGCTTGCCTTCTCCGTTTCGACCAGCGGTTGCTTTGGTAATGAAGAGGTGCCGTCGATGAGAGTCGGGCGACGTGAGAGACGCACCTGCGGCGTCACTGGCATTGCAGCTGCGCATGGACACTCGTACTGTGGGTTGCCGTTGATGTCCCGCGGGTGCGCGACGCGCGTCGTTTGGAAGAGCACACCGAATTGGTGCACCTCATATGTCCTTCACGGCGACAAAAAGGGTGGAACTCTCTCACCGGGATGATCAATTTGTATTGAACCCGGGTCTTCCGCGTGACAGGCGGACATACTTACCACTATACTATGAAAGACTTCGCTTGATGGTGAGTGCCAATCGCGCATCATTTTGACCCTGTGCATTGTCTCCTGAGATGACTTGACCGTCCGTCCTTTTTGCTCTGCCAGCGCTCGTTGACGAAGGGGACACTTGGAGGGGCAAAGGATTGCTCACGCTTTGTCGCTTCCGCCCTTGCGCAGCATCTTGTACTGCCGCCCGCTTGATTGAGGAATAGGTCTCACGTGGCAGAGGAAGGCAAGCAATTTTCATAAGAGTCGACCCAGACGCACCTTGCGCATGTGGTTGAAAGACGTTCATTTCCCCACGGCGCGGCGCAAGGTGCGGCCGAGAAAAACCAATGGTGGGCGTCACCCACCTTCCGCTGCTCGTGTGGGGACGACGGATGAAAGCCCCCCCCTCTCCCGAGGCGGCATCGACAGTCCTTGGCGCCCCCCCCCCCACCCGCCGGCCTTTCCCATCCCCGCCGCCCTCCCCTGCTCAAGCGCCCGCTTCTGTACTGCCACACCTGCGCGCGCACCCCGCCGTGGGCGCACCCCCTCCACCGCACCATAGCCTGGTCGGTCGGCGTGCGCGCCCACCTGCTGCCGCTGCTGTGCGTCACTCCCTCTCCACCTGGCTGCCGCTCCCGACGCCACCCTGCCTCTGCGATGCGCCGCCGTGACGTGCGCCGCTCGCTGGGCGTCGCCGTTGGCTGACCCCCGCCGTCGATGCGCGCCGGCGGCAGCCGCTGGCGGCCCGCCCCCCCGCGGCCCCTGACCTGGCGTGTGCTTCCGCTCCCGTTTTTTCTTCCCCCCCTCCGCCGCCCCCCGCTGCTCATCGTTGCCCCTCGTTCTGGCGGCGCTGCCGACCTGGCCCGCCCGCCCGCCCACCCGCCCGCGCGCCCACCCGCCCGCCCGCCCGCCCGCCCGCCCAACCGCCCGCCCGCCCGCCCTCTTGTGACATGTTTTTCTACCCGCCGCGGTATGACCGTCGCCGCCGTGGCCTCGTGGGCCGCCTCCTCTCGCTGTCCCGTTTGCGTTCTTGACACCGGAACGCACGCGCCGGGGAGCAGCAGAGGGAGGCGGGGGTGTCATTCATGTGAACAGGGTGACAAGGACTGGGGTGGCCGCGTCCCGGCCGGGGAGGGGAAGGGGGGGGGGGGGCGGGGGATTGGTGGGAAGGGTCGGACAGGCGGCGGGGTGAGCGGCGTAGGCGATGGGAGGGAGGCGTCCCAGCGGTTAGCTGGCGGAGCGGTGCCGCTACTGCCGCCGACGGCAGGGATTAAGGGCTCCCCGCCGCCATCTTGGGGGCGGGGAAGCGATGCCGACCGAGGCGTGTCACGCCCGCCTCCCACCCCGCGCTGCCCGCGTGTTCCGTTGCCTGCCTCTGCGGGCTGCCGCCATCACGGCCGTGGCTGGCAGCGGCCCCCCGACGCCCCAACGTCTCGCCCCCTTGCCCCCCGACGCCCCACCGTGTCCCCCCCTTGCTCCTTGCCGTGTCCGTCGCCCGCTCCGCGCTGTTCGTCGTCACTGTCGTCGCCGCCGCCGCCATGCGCGGGCACCGGTGTGGTCGCCGCGTGGCGTCTGTGCTGTTCGTCTCCTTGCTGGTGAGGGTGGCCACGTCCGCCGCGGCGGCGTCTGGGGACGGCAGCGTGGCACCCGCGGCGGGTGCCGTCGCGCCCCCCCCCCCCCCACCTCCTTGGCCCCCCTGCGGCGGCAGGTGACGGTGGCGGCGGACGCCACGCCCGGCCCGTGCTGGACCCGCCGGCGCGGCGGCTCGCCGACCCCCACCGACCGCTGCTGCATCGTCCGCCGCCGGTGCGGTGACGACGAGCGGCGGCGGTGCGGGTGGCGCCGCCGCGTCGGCGGCGTGCCCGCCTGTGACGAAGGGGCGCGCGTGCGCTGGTGGCGGCGGTCGGCGCGGCAGCACGCGTGCGCGGCGGGCTGGGTGCGGCGGTGCTTGCCCGCCACGTGCACGCGCGTGGTGTGTTTGGCGCAGCGGCCGCCGCCGCGGCGGCCGCCACGGCCGACGCGCGCGCCGACGCGGCGGCCAACAGCGGCACCTTCGTCAAGGCCGACACGGGCACCCGCGCCACGGCCGACGCGGTTGCCCACGCCAAGGCCAACGCGGGTGCCCACGCCGAGGCCGACGCGGGCGCCCACGCCGAGGCCGACGCGGGCGCCCACGCCGAGGCCGACGCGGGCGCCGACCCTGAGGCCAACGCGGGCGCCCACGCCAAGGCCAACGCGGGCGCCCACGCCAAGGCCGACGCGGGCGCCCACGCCAAGGCCGACGCGGGCGCCCACGCCAAGGCCGACGCGGGCACCCACTCGGGCACCTTCGCGTGCGCCCACCCGTACTCCCAGCCCCAGCCCGACGTCCTGGACGATGGGCAATGCCGTCTCCCGCTGCTCTTCCTCCACACGGCGCACACGCAAGGAGGTGCGCGACCTATCCGCGGGCGAGCGCCGCCGGTTCACCGCCGCGGTTTCCGCACTCATGGCGTCGGGCGTGTACACGTCGTTTGTGGCGGCGCACGCGGCGGCGGCGGGCGGCGCTCACTGGACGCCCTCGTTCCTGCCGTGGCACCGGCTGTTCCTGGTCGAGTTTGAGGACGCCCTCCGGACAGTGGACCCGGCGGTGGCCCTCCCGTACTGGGACTGGTCGGTGGACGCGGCTAACCCCGCGTTGTCGCCGGTGTGGGGTGCGGACCTCCTGGGCGGCTCCACCCCCGGCGCGTGCATCCCAGACGGTCCGTTTGCAAACGCCACTGCCCAGCTCCCGTCGCCACATTGTGTGCGGCGCGGCTTTACCACCACTGGGACGGGGCCACCGTCTATGGGCGGCGCCACCTTTGACGAATCCCCGGTGCTGGCGGCGCTGATCAATGGCAACACGTCCTACTTTGACTTCGCGTCGGCGCTGGAGTTTAGCCACGGCGCCCCGCACGTGGCGGTCGGCGGCGCACAGCTGGCGGGAGCGGATGCCGGGGACATGTACTTGGTTGCCTCGGCCCCCAACGACCCGGCCTTTTACGTGCACCACGCGTTTATGGACTCGCTGTGGGCGCGGCGGCAGGCCGTCTGGGGGATAACCGACTATGGGGGGCCCCCCGGCGGCGCCCCCGCGACTCCCTCTGACGCCCTGACCGCGCTTGGCGCCACCACCGTCGCCGACACGTTTTCGCTGCCATGCGTGGCGTACGCGCCGCCCGTGGCGGCGGCAGTGACGGCGGCGACGACGGCGGCGGCGGCGGCGGCGGCGGCGGCGGCGGCGGCGGGGCCCGCCCCGCGCGGCCGCACCCGCCGGCGGCCCACGCCGCCTCGCGGCCGTGCCGAGGCGGTGGTGGAGGCTGCGCGCGCGCGGCGGGAAGCGGCGCAGGTTGCGTTTGCGCGGGCGGGCGGGCGGGGGGCGGCGGCGGTGGAGCGGGCGCGCCGGCTGCTCGCCGCGGCCGCGGCCGACGCACTGGTGGCAGGCACGCAGGTCGTGCGGTCGGTGACGTAGGGCGTTTGGAGGGCACGGCGTGCATTGCCGGCGGGGGGGGGGGGGGGGGGAGGGGAGGTGTTGGGGAGAGGTGAGCGGGCCTCGCTTGGTCACCTTGTTTGTTTCGCGCGCGAAGCGAGAGGGGGTTACGCCTGGGAGGGTTGAAAGGGAGGGTGAGAGGCACAAGGGCGCGTCGATACTGTCTTCTACTGATTTGTACGCCTGGACCAGCTCAGTCCTTGATGGCTGCCACTGTGAGACCGCGCGATGTCATTCCTGTCTTGCAGCGTCTGTTCCTTGTCGAGTTTGAGGACGCCTCAGGACGGTTCGAACAAGGGGGTGGCGCTGTCTTCTTGTGAGACAGGGCGGTGGAGGCGGCGAAGCCTGGGTCGCTGGCAGTGTCGGGGGGTGCGGACCGCCTTGGCGGCTCCGCCCCAGCTGCGTGCATCCCACGAGGCACATACTTTCCCTGCTTTGCGTTTACGGGTTAGAGACAAAGCATCTTCCTGGGATCCCAATGTTGTCCGACAAGTAAAACGAGTCCAGGTCAACTTTCCATTGGTCGATTGGCTACATCCAGTTAAACAAACGCCTGAATAGAGAGCTTCGGCATGTCAAATGTGGGTCGGTGGCGTGGGTCGGGGACACGTTTCTGCCACGTTAAGCCTCCGACCCACATTTGACGACCCATAAATGGCTATCCACCCCCCCGTGCCCACGTCAGATACCGGTCCGACCGCCCTTCCCGCGGCGTGCTTCGCGCCACCCCAACACGTATTTAGATAAGGGTGCGCGCGCGGCCAGATACTTTCCGACTGACGGCTGCCACCAGAGCAGCACCGCCGCCGTCAGGACGCCCTCTGCTGAGGGCTGTCCTCCAGACTGTGGCGCTCCTTTGTGTACGCCTGCGCAGTGCCTACTAAACCGTCTCAAAAAATTCTTGCTTTTCCTTTGCTTGGGCCGGCCGGCCCGCAAGCAGTTGTCACCGTCTGTTTCGACAGTGTGAGCCCCGATTTTTCTCAGTTTTTTTGTTTTTCATTTACATGGGTGCCTTTCGGTCCATCGACGGAGTTCATCTCATACGGACAGAAGCGCATGGAGCTCAGCTGTCTGGCCATAGAAAATCACCGATGGCGACGGACCGAAACGCTTCACTGCAGGGCTCCATGCAATCCGCACCTTGGGACGTTTGCAATGACCGCAAGGTGGCTTGTGGTCGCCGCAAACCATCTTGCGGAGTCGCCTCTGCATGGGCCATTAGAGAGTTTTTACAACCCGTCCGTGAGATCGTTTGTGACAACGTGGCACCAAATTCTTTACAGAAAGGGGGCTACTACCTCCAAAACGATCTCACAGAGATCTCACGTGAGATGAGTCCGTGACAAGAACGGCGTGAGTTGTCACGGACCGAGAGTATTTGTGAGATCTCTTAGACTGCCCTAAGTTGCACACGTGTCGCCTGAGAGGGCATTTGTTGTACACTTACTCTGTGGACTGCGCCGCCCCGGGCCAGCCTCTTGTGGCGCTGTCCCGCGCTCTTCTGCGCCGGTCCATGCCAGCACCCTGCTGTGCTCCACGCAGCGCTTACCCTCCGCGCCTAGGCTTCGAGTCCCTCTGCCCTGCCGTCGCGCTGTCACGGGCCCGCGCACGTTTTTCCCCTGCGATATGGCGACCATCGATGACGAATCTGCCGGTACGCTTCGCACGGCGCCGGCCGCGCAAGAGCCGTCCCCACCTGCACCGTCTCCATATCTCCCTCCCGCAGCGGAAATGACGTTAGCGACGTGGCCACCTCAACTCCTCCTGCAAGCAAAGGCAAGCGCCGAGCATGGTCAACTGATCAAGACGTGTTGGCGCTCAAGGCTATCTTAACGAGCTCTGCTCACGTCGCGCCCCGAGGTCAGCGGCTCAAGCGCTTTGAGGACGCAGCCGACGCGTTCAACAAGCACCCGCAGGCAGCGTTCAAGACATCTGGTAAAAACCATGAGGGGTGGGGCCGGCGGGGGCCCAGCGTGCGGAGAAATTGAAGGCAATCTTCATTCCAAGGAGTTCTCACAAAGAGATCTCACGGTCGCGTTGTAAAAACCAGTGTGACGCTTGGTTCGCCTCGCCGTGGCTGACAACCCATTACAGCTGAATCGTTCTCACAAACGATCTCACGGACGCGCAGTAAAAACTCTCTATTGCGGCGAAAATCTCCCGCACTCTGCGGGGCCCGGTGGTAAGAAAAGTGACGTCGAGGGAGACGCCTTGACGAGGCGCTTGACGACCCGGCTTGGGCGGATGGCGTAGCGCGAAGGGGTGGCACCCTCTTCCTCCCCCCCCCCCCTCCACTCCGCTCAACCGCTTCTCTGCCCGCAGGTAGCCCCCTTACCTTCACTCCCCCACGCCCGTCCGCTCTCCCCCCGTTCTCGTCCGTGGGGGTCGCAGTGATCACGGCTTTTTGGGGCGCTGCGGAGCGGCAGCCACTGCAGGCTGTGGTAACTGGTAACGGTGGCGCTGTGCGGGGATGGTGCCCGCCTTCAACTTCGCTTCAGCCGATAGTAGCTCCCTCTCCCGCCTCCCCCTTCCCTCAGCACGCCTCCGCTTCCCCCTCGCTCTCGACGGTAGGTATCGCCATGGAAGCGGCATCCACTGAGGCGTAGAAGCCGGACCCTGATTGCCTGCGGCAGGAGGTGGAAATACTCCGCCTTGAGGTGTGCGGCTCGACTGCGGTGCTGTTGCAGGTAAACGAGCAGCTACTGTCTCAGCGGCAGAGCGAGAACCCGGCGCTGGTCCAGGTAGCCAGGACGGCCCAGGGCTTCGAACACCTGTTCCGTCCTGGTCTCTGATTGGGTACGCTGCGACGGTCGTTGACCGTCGCGGCGTGGGAGATTTCCGCAAAGGGTCGCGCAAGAATGGCTGACTTGCGGAACAAGCAGACTCCACAGAAAAATCTTGCTTGTCCCGCAGACTGGCTTGCGTGAAAGCAAGATCCGACGCAAGCCCGCAAGGGGCACCGCAACCGAAAAAGCAGGTTTTTTTTGAGACGGTTTAGCAGGCACTGCGCTGCTTCCGCGCAGTGGTGTCAAACCCGCGAACGTCCGCGGATCAAATTTTCGCCCTCTGGGCGTGCAATCGGCCGTGCAACGGCGTGAAAACCTCACTCCAAGGGGTCTCAGACCACGAATTTTTGGCACGCCGACGCACGGCGCCGTACACTTTTGAGGCATGAGTTCCGGAGCACTTTTTTTTCCCAGCCGCCGTACGGGAGCACTGGAGCATGAGCACGTCCTGCAGTATGTCATCGGAATCCATGCTCGTCGTCCTCAGTCGCTCTGACGTCAACACGATGCACGTTTTTGTGCTTTACGTGCCATGCGATGGCACGGGCCATGCGCAGTGGAGCGCACGCCTTTGCAAGGAGCAGTGCACTCCGATGCACGCCGGGCCCAGATCTATTCCCGAAACAACCCAATTGGCAGTAGTTGGGCTGTCCCAAAGCACGCCCTCACTCTCAGAAATCCATCCTCATTCCGCCGGACGGTGACGGTTTCGAGGATAGCGCCAATGACCTTGCCTTATGGTCCAGCACAGTACACAGGCCACCCACACTTGTTGAATTGGGCCGTAGTAAATAATCTGGCAACACGAACCGTCCGTGCACTGCTGCGTGCCAAGGCGTGCGCTCCAGCGTGCACTGCGTGCAATAATCTGTGCACAGAGTGCAAAATTTCGTGCCATCGACGCACGCGGCGTGCACTCGGGGTCGGTCCCCCCCCCCTCTCACAGGCCCCGTCAGGGGCTGTGCACGCCGCGGCACGATGGCCCGACGTTCGCGGGTTTGACACCACTGCGCCGAGGCACGGGCGAGGACCGTCCGCGTTGGCTTTCGCTCTTGGCCCCTGGACCTGCCCCCCCGCCCTCCCTTCCGCCCCCCACGCGTCCTCGTCACGCCGCCGCTTTGCCCGCTCGCCGCGTCTGGACCTCGCTGTTTGCCTTCCTCCGGGGAACCAGCACAATGCTGATCACGCGTCCGTGCGCGGCTAGTGCCCAGGGGTACGGGCGACCACCGCGGCCCATCTCAACGCGATATGGGCTGTCAGTCCCAGGCGCAGCACTCACATGTGCAGTTGCGTGCCCTAAATACGAGCGGAAAACGGCGGTATGCCATAAGCGGTTTTTTTTCTGTAGGGCCGACCGCGGGAACGCGCGCGACGACCCGATCGATATATGAGTATGTGCCGAAGCTCGACGTGGGTACAAATGTGGGTACGTCGACGTGGGTCTCCAACCCACAATTTACCCATATTTGGTACCCACGCCGCACATGCCGAAGCTCTCTAATGCGTGCTTCCCAGTGTTGATCGACTGCGACGACATCGCACAAGTTAGAAATAGCATCAATATCAATCTCAAGTGACCCTCACTCCCGTTGCCCTCCCACCTCGCACGAGCCGCCTTTCCCCCGCCCACCTCTGCTGCAGCATTACCCAGCTTGGCATCCCCTGCGGTGGGGCGGCTGACAAAGGTGCCTCCCGCGCTCCCAGTCCTTGGCCGCGCCCCCCGCATCACACCTAGGAGCGCCGCCCGTCCTTCTCTGGCCGCTCCCATCCGTCGGTATATGCTCAGGTTAGCACACGGAGCGCAGCTCGTGAGGCATGGGCGGCGGCGTCACGGGCTCGCCGGGCCACCCGACGCCGCCGTCGCCGCCATGCTTGTCGTCGTCACCGCCACCCGTGCCACCACCGCCGCCGCCGCCGCCGCCGCCCTTCCCGCCTTTACCGCGACCCGCGTCCCAGCGGCCGGCGGCGTCCCCCCCCCAGCCGCCGTCGCCGCCGCCACCGGAGGGGGCACCCCCCCCAATGGCGCCTGCGTCCCACCCGACGCCTGGCGGGGTCATGGTCAGGGAGCTACCCAGCGACTGCGGAGGCGGCGCCCAGCCGCCCGACGCCACTTTGGGGGATGCTTCCTTCCCCGAAGTAGGGGGCACTGCCGCCGCTGGGGGGAAGGTAGGGTGCGCCCCTTGGGGGGAGGGCTGCCAGGGCGCCCACGGTCCGTTCGTTCCCGGGTAGGCGTCTACCCCGGGCGCGAACGAGGGTGGATTGGGAGCGGGGGGGCGCGGGGGAGGGGGGACGCCGTCCCCTCCGTGCTGACCAGGACCGCCCGCGCCGCCGCCCGCGGCGGCCGCCGCGCGGCGGCGCCTCCGCCACACCACCGTCCCGGTCGCAGCGGCGGCGGCAACCGCCACGACAGCGGCGAGGGAGGCGCCAATGACAACGCCCTTGGGGGTGTCGTCGCTGCCGGTCGCGCGGACGGCGGCCGGGGCGCTCATGATGCAAAAGAGCTTGACGGTGTTGGCAAAGAGCAGGTGCCGCTGTCCCGCGGGCAGCGTCGTCGCGGACCCGCTGGCGCTGCGGATCGTCCAGCTCGCGTCGCTAAAGTAGGCAACAGTGGACTCGGGCCAACGGGCAAAGCCCGAGCACTTCCACGAGTTTGCGCGCAGGCCGATGACCGCCGCCCACTCGACGATCTTGGCCGACCACTCGTTGCTGGTGAGGCGGTCCGCGACGCCAGACTCGCCCAGCCGAGCCATCGTACGTTCGGATCGGAACGTGTCGCTTGGGACGGCCAAGAGACCCCCATTGACGCACTCGTTGCCACCTTCGCTGATGGTCTCGCCGGCGAACATCCGGGCCGTCGCCGACGGCACGCCCGCAATGGGGGCGCCGCCGCCCATCGAAAAGGTCTTTGGGCACGTCGACCCGTTGGTCTGCCACACCAGATTGTACGTGGTGTCGCCAATGGAGAGCACGTCCAGGACACGCGCCGCCAGTGACAGCACTGCGGCGGTCTCCCCGGCCGAGGGGGACAGCGGCGGGGATGACACCGCCGTCGCTGCCGCTGACGCCATCCCCGCCGTTGCCGGGGTGTGAATGGTAGCGGCAGTGACGGCGGCAGCCGCCGCCACCACCCCCACCGCCCCAATCATCCGAAGCAACCACCGCCCTGCGGGGTGTTGACCCATGAGCCGCACCTACCGAGACGGGACCGCACTTGGGCCCGCAGCAGGCCGTCCGTCGTCGGTTGTGGACTTGAAAGCACGGAGGGGGGCGCGGGCGGCCGTGATGACGCACGTGGTTGCAGCACGCGGAGGGTCGGGCGTCCTGCGCTCACACCGTGCCGCGATCGTCCGTACTTGAGGCTGCACCTCCACGCGGCGTTCAGGCGGAACCCCCCCGCCCCCGCTAGCGGCGAGCACGCCCGCGTGGCCGTCTTCCTGTACCGCTGCGCGGCACGGAACGGCGGTCGCAGCACCCCCCCCATTATTCGCTCTGTGCCGACCGGGACGCCGAGGACACGCTGCTGTCTGGCGCGGTTGGCGGCGCCCGCGCCGCGGGACGGCGTGCCCCCGCCGGTGCCGCGCACCCCCAACCCCGCCAGGCGAGCCGCCAGCCCCGCTCTGCACGCACAGCCGCGGCAGGGGCGCGACCGCGGCCCGCGCCCGTCACGGCGGTGCCGCGCGCGTGTCCCCCCGCGCGGGCCGGCGGGGACGGGCCGCCGACCGCGCGGATCCCGATTTTGTCAGGGCCCCCCGCGGCGCCTCGACGCGGCGTCAACGTCTGCCTGGCGTTGACGCACGCACCCGCCGTGAGCTCATGACAAGGTGCCCGGTGGGCCTACCACTCGTACACGCCCGCCGCACGCGGGATGGGCCGGGCGCCTGACAAGAACAGAAAAAAAAAAAGTAGCTGTGCGCTGGCACACCCCTCTCCCCCCAACCCCGCCCCTCGCGAACGGCCGGCGGCGGGCGCCACCCAGCGCCAACCGTGCTGGCCACGACGGCGAGAGCCACGGCGCTCCCACCCGCGACGCGCCGGCGCCAGCGCGGCGTGCCGCGGACGAAACAAAACGGCACAGGGGAGCGGGCGGCGAGGTAGGGGGGTGAGGTCGCCCGGCTGGATGGAGGCGGGGTCAGCGCCTTGCGGCGACGCCCACCTGGCCACCACCCCTACCGGGGGGGGGCGCCCGCGGCAGCCGGGAGTGGCGGGAGGCGAGAGAGGGGGAGGAAGGAGGGGGTCGACACAAACGCCGGGCGTTCGGTGGGGGGGGGGGGGGGGGGGCCGTTGCGGCCTACAGGGGTGGCGGGCGAGGTATTCCACCTCGGCTCCGCGGATGTACAAGACGGGGGGGGGGGGGGTACCCGCCCAGCCGGCAGAGCCGCACCGACGGCGGGCGCGCGGCGGGACGGTGGTGGGTGTCAGCGGGGGCGGTGCCGTCTCTGCTCTCACACATGAAGAAGAGCGCGCAGCCGGTTCAACACCAGGTCCAGATCAGCGCAGACCAGCTCTCATAAAATTGTCAGGGCCTTCTCACAAAACCAACTGCTGCGCCGTGCCGCCGCCGCCACGTCCGACGTGCATCGCGCGCGCACCAGTCTGCGGGTGGAGGGGCGCCGAGCAAAGGGGGAGTGTCGCTTACCGACGCAGGAGTACCCTCGGCAGGGGCGAGACCTGTTTCCATTTGCATCCCATCAGCCCGTCTCCTCACTCACGCAACACGATGCCCCGTCTACGGCAACCTCGTCGTCCACGCAGGGGCCCAATCTCCTTCGCGACGCCGTCGCGTCCTCTCTTCGCGACGAGATGACGAAGTTGACGCAGCACGCACTGATCATGCATGGAGAAAGTACCTTTTCCTATTTCTTCGCAAAAAGATGCAGCGAGGTTGAGACCGGGTTTGAACCGATGACCTAGCGGACTGCAGCCGCTCGCTCTACCACTGAGCTACTCAACCCAACCTCCCGATGTTGACATGTGACATCTTGACAGGTATTTATCTAAAGTATGATATCCGTTTTATGGAAACGTTCGCATCACTGGTTCCAAGCAACCCAGCGGAACAGGCGAAGTGAGCAGCACAGCTGGAACCGTGGTGTCCTCTTGTATTGATCTTTGTAGCTGTGCAATGCGCGCAATCCTACATCCAACAAGCGCCCGCCCGTCAACCCGACCTCTCCACCCCACCGTTGTCCGTCGCCCCATGCGTATGCACCCAGTGCACCAGTGTGGCCACGCCATATCCCGTTGCCCCCGCGCCACTCCCACGGTCCCACGCCGCCGCTGGCCCAGCAATGTCGACGTGCGCCCATGCAATACCAGGCCTCACAAAGTGGCCGAGGAAAAGACCCGCCGTGACTGCCCCGGCGCCGACGCCGCCCTTGGAACCCAGATTGCTCACATCGGCCAGCGGGCTGTCCAATGAAGCTGTATAGGGCGTGTAGAGAGGAAGGCGCCACAGGGGTTCCCCGGCTGCGGATGCAGATGCCTGCAACGATTCGGCCAGAGTGTCGTCGGGGGTGAGGAGAGCACCGATAGACTTGCCAAGCGCAGCTGTCGCCGCTCCCGTGAGGGTGGACAGCTCCACAATGTGGTCGACACCGGAGAGGTCGGCCGCGTACGCGAGAGCGTCGGCCAACGTCAACCGTCCTTCTTCGTCGGCCGAAAGAAATTAGTGTTGATTCGCCCGAGGCAAACAAGGGTTAGTTTTTGGCATCACGGAGAACCCTCACAGTGCAGCCGCGCCCGTGACGCGCGCTTCCACCACCTCCAACACAAAACATCCAAACGCCACGGCTGTCCAGAGGCCCTACCTGTTGCAACTCCAGAGCATGCTCGCAGCGGCCTCACAGCCGGCCGATAGGGGACAGCTCTCAACACACATCGCTCCACGTGCACACCGGCTGACGGTCGCAGCAAGACCACCCCATCCACCTGCCTCGAGTCGCCACGTACCTGCGTCCGTGTTGGCCACCTCGATTGTCTGTCCGTTGGATGCGGTTACAATGTCGCCAGGCCGCACTGCCGTGTCGGAGATCAGATTCTCGCACGCTGCCATGACCACGTGAACTTCTACAGGCGGCCGCGTCTCGGCCAGCGCCCGAGCAGCACCCAGCACTGCTGCAGCGCCGGCCATGTCAAACTAGTGTGGAAGAGGGTGCGGCCGGAAACAAAGTACGAGGAAAAGTGGGGGGGCACCCAAAGAGAGAGAAAAAGCCAAGACAGCATTCCGCCACAGCGCCGCCATGCCTACTTAGTCGCGAGTGCGTGGACACACCGTTCGACACGAGAGACAGCGTCGCCACCGCCATCAATCAACCCATCATATACCCCCAGCCGCCCCTACCTTCATCTTGTCAATCATACTGGCTGCCCCCACCTTGAGGTTGTAACCACCACTGTCGTACGTGATACCCTTGCCAACCAGAGCGACAGCGCGCCCCCCCTCAGCCCCCCCAGGTGGCGTCCACGCCAGGTGGATGAAGCGCGAGGGCGCCCCCCCCCCTGCCGCCACCGCCGCAAACGCGCCCATGCCCGCCGATGAGGCGCCCTCGGCGTCCAGGACGACCAGCCGCCAGCCATCCCCCATTGCTGAAATGTTTGCCGCTACGCCCGCAAGCACCGCGGGCGTCACTACATTGGCCGGGCCCTCGACCAGCTGCCGGGCGAGCACCACACCGCGGCCAATAGCGGCGGAACGGTGAGCGACAGCAGTTGCAGCCTCTCCCGACGGCGCGCCTAGTAGTAACACCTCACGTGGCGAGGCATTGTCAGCGTCGGCGGAAGCGTCGACGTCAGCGGCGGCATCAGCATTGGCAGCGCCAGAGGCGGCTCGGGCGCCCCCTTTGAAGCGCCGGTCCACCCACGCCCCCGCCGTGACGCCCGTCGCCACTCCCGCCGCTGCTGTAGCCATGTCCGGGACCCACACGCCAACAACCGAAGCATCCAAGGTCGCCGCAGCCGTGGCGGCAGCCTCTCCAACCAGCCGGGCCATTCCCATGGGCGGGGCAGCGCAGCCGGTACAGCCAGAGGGCGCGGGCGGCCCGAGCCCCACAAAGACTGCTGCTAACACCGGCCCACCTGCCGGCAGCAGTAGCGTGGGCGACTGTGTGCCAGCCGTGCCACGAAAACTGGACGATGAGCCGAGAGCAGCGGCCAGAGCGCCACCCAAGCGCGTGTCGAGAGACTCAAGCGCAGCAGGCAGGCGCAGCGCCCGCGGTCGACCGCCGCGCCCGCCGCCGACGCCCGCTGCCGCCGCTGATCCTCCAGACGCCGGGACGCCCACCACGAGCAGGTCTACCGCCCAGTCGCCGTCTAGTTCGGTAGGCGTCAGGGTCACAGCAGGGGGTGGGGGCGTCAGGTGGCCCACGGGGTCGGACAGGCGAGCCACCGTCGCGCGGCGGCAGGGGCAATCGGCGTGGTCACACCCGCTGCACCTGCCGCTGCTGCCTCGTGCAATGCCAGACGCTCCACAGCGAGAGCACCCACAACTAGCAGCCGGGATCACCTCAGCGGCGCTTGACGTCGCGTCAGAAGACGTGCCGGCAGCAGCAGGGGTACTCGCTCCCGAGGACGCCACCCTTGCCGCAGCCGCCGCACGACAGGGGCAGCCAGGATGGTTGCAGCCGTCGCACACACTGCCACCGCCAGCAAGCACGCCTGCTGCAGCACAGTGAGGGCACCCACAAGCGGCGCCCGTTTCCGCCTTTTCACCACCCGCAACCGCGGCGGCTACGCAGCCACAGCCAGCGGCATGTGCACCCGACGTGGCAGCCGCGGCGGCCGCCACACAATCGGGACAGGTACAGGCGCCTGGCTTGCCGCCCGCTGTCGCCGCAGCGGCACAACGCGCGCACTTGCAGCCGCCACGAGCCATCCCGGCTGCCGCCACACACTGCGGGCAGCCGCAGCCACCTGCCTTGGTGTCGTTGGGCGCCGCCACCGCGACGCAGCGGGGGCACCCACAACCACACTTGCCAACTTTCCCAGCTGCTGACGCGCAGTGGGGGCAGGCACATCTATTCCCCGGACCACCCACCGCTGCCGCTGCCGCGCAGTGGGGGCACGCACAGCTACCTCCCTTACCGCCCGCCGCAGCAGCCGCTGCGCAGTGGGCGCAGCCAGGCACAGCATCCGTTGCGGGAGCCGTTACCCCGCTGGCCGCTGTGGCGGCGGTCAAGCTATCCCTTTTTGCTAGTGACGGCGAGGCCAATGATGCGCGTTCCCACGGCGGCAGGGGCTTGCGTAGTCCCTTGCTGCACCCGCACTCGCCGCCAGAGGCCGGCTGCGGTGGAGAAGCGCCATCAGCCGCGGCGGGAAAGGCGCCCGCTGGCGCCGCACAAGTGGCAAAAGCGTCACCACCCGCGGTAGGCCCGTCCCACGCAACGGCCGTGGCAAATGTCACAGCCACCAGGACGGTCAACAGCACCGCCACACCCATCGCCAGGGGTGCGACGCGCAGGGGGGGAGCCATGGTAACGGCCGCCGCGTCAGCGACACATTGGTTTGGGAGCAGACGTTACGTGCGGGTCGACCGCGGTGGGTGCGACGCCAGCGGCAGCAGGATGACAATCGAGGAGGGCAGAACGAAAGAGCTCGTGGGGTCACAGCAGCGGAAGCACAGCAGCGAAGTACCACCACACGCAGCTGCGCAGCGGCGAGGTTTTTCTTGTGTGGCCTCTGCAGTGTAAGTAAACCATGAACTTGCGAGGTGATTGAATGACCTGAGTATCATCCATTTCTGCTCTCACCGGAGCCAGATGTGAGTCATTTCTGGATGCGTCAACGGTGCTGACACCAACAGCGCACACCACCCTGTCCATGGTGGTCGCCGGTCGGCGCACTAGTCTATTTTTGAGAGCGGCGTTGGCTGTGTCGGCCGGTCGGCCGGTGTGTCGCACGTGGGCGCTGCGGACGTTGGATTCGCCCGCCTTATCCACGCGGGCCTGATCCTGGCTTGGCGTGCGTCACGCCGTGGCCGCGCGTCTCGGTAGTCGCACCTCTGCTGGTGCAGCCGTCCGCGCACCTTTTCGCTTGACGGCCTTGTCGCGCACCATGATGAGGGCTGGGTCCCTGGCGCCTCGGCGCGTCCGCCCGTGCGGCGGCCGCTCACTACGGCGGATCGTCGCTGCCGCCGCTGTGGCTGCCACCGTCGCTCTTGCCGTGACGACGCTGGTGGCACGCGCCCGCGGTGAGTCTGAGGTTGACCTGGACGAGGAAGACAAGGGCCCTGTGATTGGCATTGACCTGGGAACTACCTACTCGTGCGTGGGCGTCGTGGAGAACGGGGAGGTGACCATCATTGCCAATGACCAGGGCAACCGCATCACTCCTTCGTACGTGTCCTTTTCGGGTGACTCGACCGACCGTCTCATTGGGGATGCGGCAAAGAACCAGGCGCCGCTGAACCCGACCAACACCGTGTTTGATGTCAAGCGCTTTATTGGTCGCCGCTATGACGAGCCGACCGTCGGGAAGGACCGTAAGATGCTGCCCTACGCGATTGTGGATAAGGACAACAAGCCACAGGTGGAGGTGGCCGTGAACGGGGCAACCAAGATGTACGCGCCTGAGGAGATTTCGGCGATGGTGCTGACGAAGCTGAAGAAGACTGCGGAGGACTACCTGGGCAAGCGCGTCAGCCGCGCTGTCATCACCGTGCCTGCCTACTTTAGCGATGCGCAGCGGTCAGCCACCAAGGACGCGGGCGTAATTGCTGGTCTGGATGTTCTCCGCATCATCAATGAGCCAACGGCGGCGGCGTTGGCGTACGGGCTGGACAAGAAGGGCGAGAAGGTATGTGACAGCTTCTGGATGCACCGGGAAGCGATGCATTTGGGTGATGGTTCGGGGCGTCTTCGGGGTTTCGTGGATGTGGGTTCCGTCCAGCTCATGTGGTTCAGCATGCAACCCGCGTCCATGCGGCTCATCTCGAGCGTGAGGGAGGCCGTCACAAGGCTGCTGCTATTGCTTAGTGCTCCTTTTGGGCCTGCTTGTGTGTGTATCTGACGCTGATACCCCTTGTTGAATACCTGAGCGTCGCTGTGCGGCATTTTGTTGTTTGACATCTTGCTTGGTTGCTCTCTTCCTGTCGGGCTCCCACGCAGAACATCCTGGTGTTTGATCTCGGCGGTGGTACTTTCGATGTGACGCTGTTGACCATTGACAACGGTGTGTTTGAGGTGCTGGCGACCAGCGGGGATACCCATCTGGGCGGTGAAGACTTTGACCAGCGTCTGATGGAGTTCTTTGCGAAGCTGTACAAGCGCAAGTACGATAAGGATGCCACCAAGGACAAGAAGGCGATGGGCAAGCTCCGCCGTGAGGCGGAGAAGGCCAAGCGTCAGCTCTCGACCCAGACGCAGGTGCGCATTGAAATTGAGGCGCTGGTGGACGGTCAGGACCTGTCGGAGACGCTCACCCGTGCGCGCTTCGAGGAGCTCAACGCTGACCTTTTCAAGAAAACCTTGAAGCCTGTCGCCAAGGTGCTGAAGGACGCGGGCCTGTCCACCAAGGAAGTGGACGAGATCGTCATGGTCGGTGGCTCCACCCGCATCCCCAAGGTGCAGGCTCTGGTCAAGGAGTTTTTTGGCGGTAAGGAGCTGCACCTGGACATCAACCCCGATGAGGCCATTGCGTACGGCGCGACTGTTCAGGCGGCGGTGCTGTCTGGCGATTCGAGCATGAAGACGCCGGTTCTGTTGGACGTGACGCCCTTGTCCATGGGCATTGAGACGATTGGCGGCGTCATGAGCGTGCTCGTGAAGCGCAACACGGTCATTCCCACCAAGCGCACACAGACGTACACGACCACTTCCAACAACCAGCACACGCTTGCCGTGGTGGTCTACGAGGGCGAGCGCAAGCTGGTCAAGGACTGTCACCTGCTGGGCAAGTTTGACCTGACGGGTATCCCACCAGCGCCCAAGGGTGTCCCCGAGATTGAGGTCACCTTTGAAATTGACGAGAACGGCATCCTGACGGTCACTGCGTTTGAGAAGTCGTCGAAGAAGAAGGAGACCATCACCATTGAGGACAGCACCGGCAAGCTCACCGAGGAGCAGATCAAGAAGATGGTCAAGGAGGCTGACTCGTTTGCCGACGAGGACGCTGAGGTGTCCAAGAAGCTGAGCGCCAAGACCGACCTGGACAACTACCTTTCTGGGCTGCGTGTGCAGCTAACCAGCACGTACAAGGACAAACTCAGCCGCGTGGACTCGAGGAACATCAAGGAGGCGGTAGATGAGGCCGACTCGTGGCTCTCTGGCCTGAACATTGAGGAGGTGGACATTGACGACATCAAGAATCACAAGCGCGAGGTGGAGGACGTGGCCGGGCCGGTCTTCACCAAACTCTATGCCTCTGGGATTGACAAGGAGGAGCTCTAGGCGCGCGTCCGGGAGAGACGTAAAATGGAAAGAACGAATGTACGTCTTTTTTTTTGATTGAGTGGCCGGCAACGTTGCTAGCACAACAGTAAGGCTTCCAGTCAACAACATTCATGATGCTCTCCACTCCAGTGCAGCGGCCGAGATCGCCACTGCCGCTGCGCTCAACGTCGCCGTTATTTCGGCCGTGTAATAGCGCGGAGGACGTCCCCGGCGCTGGCTTCCCCGTCGCCGCTATTGCAGCACCCGCCGACGAGGCCACCACCGCGGCTCTGGGCCCGCAGCCGCTCCTCTCGATGCCGCCGCTGCTGCCGCTGCCGCTGCCGTTGGTGGCGGGCATCTTAAAGGCGGCTGTGAGGGAGAGTTGAGGGAGGTGTGAAGCCGCGGAAAGCCGACACGCCGCCGTCTCTTTCGCAACCACTACCGCTTCCGCTGCCGCCACCTCCGTTGCTGCTGGCAGTGATGTGGATGTCACTGCACTGGCCACGCTGCGCCCCATGTTCAGAGCACGCTGACCGCCGAGGAGACTGCGCCACTAGTGCAGAATAGGCCGGCTGGTCTCCTCGACACGAGGTCAGCCAGTACCGTCCGAAGTCCCACGAACGCCCACATTCCGCCCAGCAAACCGAGAATCACATTGCCTCGACCCGCCGCCCCAAAACGAGACAATCCCCAGCGCAAGCTCATGAAGACAGCACAGCCGCGTGTGGTCCTGCAGTAAAATATAAAGACGCAATCCGTGTGGGTCTCTGCTCACGCAGACGTTGCCGCGTACTTGCCAGAGGGCACGCCAAGCGACCGCTTGAGTGCGTCATACACCGTAAAGCTGACAGCAATGCCAGGGGCGGTTTTGAAAAACGTCAGCGACAGCCCGCGGTAGAGCCCACGCAGGCCCTCCTCCCGCACAATCACCGAGATGGCCTTGGTGATGGACAGCCGCCGCCGCATCGTCGGTGCAGAGCCGCCGCCGCGAAGGCTCGCGACCACGGCAGAGGGCAGTGACGCCGTTGCCGTCGCTCCCGCGGGTGCCGACGTGGCGGCACCGACAGCGGCAGTGCCGATCGCTCCCCCCGCGGCCGCACTGGCCACGGGCGTACGCAGGGGGACCGCAAAAAATTCCCGCTGTGTTCCTCGCAGCAGGTCCGACGCCTGCTCCCGCCGGCGCACAACGTCAAGTGGGTAGGTGAGCGTTTGGGCGGCGAGGCCGGCCGATGCGCCGCATGCGAGCGACGTCATCACCGGGTGGGTGTCAACAAAGCCCGCCCCCTCGGCGTGGCCCTTGAGCACCCCGTACATGAAGAAGTTGGTCCCCGCGTACGGCACCACCCCGGCGAGCGTCGGGTAGAGGCCACGGTAGAGACCGACGGGACCATCCTTGGCCACCACCCGCCGGAGAGTGCCAAAGATGCCGTGCGGGGGCGTCGCAGATGCAGCTGCGGCGGGTCTGACGCCCGCCGGCGCGGCCAACGACACGGCCGAAGCGGTCGCGGCAGCCAGCCCCGCCCCGCCTGGCCCCGTCCGGAGGGCCATCCGCGTGCGCGCCAGGTCCAAGGGGTAGGTCATAAAGACGGCGGTGGTGCCGGCGGCGGCGCCCGCGAGGAACCGCTTCAGCGGAGACCGCGAGTCGGCCCCAAACAGGTACATGGACAGCGCCATGTTGAACGTCTCAAACGCCGTGTACTGGACGGCCGCGTAGGGGAAGATGCGCGCGACCATGGCGCCGTTGCCGCGAAAGAGGCCCGTCGGCCCGTCCGACTTGGTGATGTGTACGAGGCACGACAGGATGGAGGGGTAGGGCGTGCCGCTGGAAGAAATGCGGGACAGCGCGTGGAGGGAGGACGTCTGCATCAGCACCTTGACCCGGTCCAGCGGCGCCACCGACGTCTTGGCAATCGCGCCCGCGAGGCCGCCGGCGGTGAAGGAGCGGACCCACGCGGAAAAGGGGGAGATGTCGCCGGCGGCGGTCGACGCGGCGGGGGACGGGGGTGAGGGGGGTTGCCTGCCCGCCGTGGCCACTGCAGAGGACGCCGCGGCGGGGGCGTCCATAGCGACAGAACCCGGCGCGAGAGGGAGCGCCGCCCGCGCCACAGCAGCCGCAGTGGGGAGCGTCGCCACGGGAGGTGACCGCCGCAGCAAGGAGGATGGGGGGCGCGCGTCCGGCGACACGGGCGCGGACTGGGGCGGTTGTCTGGCCAGCGGCTGTCCGCCAGGTCTAGGGGGTAGCACCGAAGCTGCAGCAGGCCCTTGTGGTTGCCTTCCACTGCCCACTGGCTCAGATGGTGGTGCCATGCTGCGCCCACCCCAAGAGGCAAGACACTCTGGGCACCAAAGCGACGGACGCGGTGTGTGCACACGCGGTGCTACGGCGCGTCGTGGGTGCGTCTCTTCTCCGGCTGGGCTTGTGCGTCGGAAATGGACTGATCAGCACGAACCAATCGGAGGCCGCCGCTCCCCCTGCGCGAGGCGAAACCGACCACGTGTACGATTTTGGGCGACGTGCACCGCCCCAGCCCGAAAGTTGAGCCAACAGTCCCAGACTGGTCGAAGGGTGGAAGCTCTGCAAGGTCGGGCGCGACGGTGGGGGGGCACGCTACGAAATCTCACCCGGCTGGGGTCAGGCGGTGGGCTCACCGTCGCCGCGTGCACCAGCGGACACGAAGGGTGCAAGCCGAGCGGCGTTCGTCACCGCCGCCTCTTCGTGTTGACTGGGCGCTCGGGATGCCGTATTGGGGGGGGGGGTACACAAGAGGTCACCACCGGGCCAGTGTCTTCAGAGAGTGACATGTCTGGCCAGTAGGGGCGCAGCGTAAGTCTCGGGCAGGTTCCGACACCCCATCAGCCTTCCCTCATCCTCCCAGCTTTGCGCATGGACGGAACGCCGAGCAGCGTACGTGCTACTCGGCCGTTGCGGACTGTGTGGGAGTGGGATGGGAGGAGGAAAAAAAAGCAAAACGATACACGCATGAAAACTACCCTCAGCCTATATACACACGCCGCCAGCAACAACAAAAGAACGCTACCTGCTTGCATAGCCAGCCCACCAACGGCAGCAGCCGCGGGACCGCGCACGCCGCACTCGTCAAGACCCGAGGGCCCCGCACGGGGAGGGATAGCCGCGCGCGGAAAAAGGAAAAAACCGAACGCCCGAGACAAAAGGTAAGGGCGGGGTGGGGTGGCGCACCGCAGACCCGGTGGTCACAGAGGGGCGCACGCAAGCCAGCACACACCTCACCAAGCAAAACCACACCAAGTTGGCAGGGTCAGCATTGCGCCGTGCGCGGGTTGCCCCGCGTCCAGCCGTGGCGGACGCCAACCAGTCAGCTCCCAAGCAACGGCGATACAAGTCAGGTGTCCCTGCTCGTGCGCCGCATCACGTCCACCCACCGACCAAAAAAAACGTCCAGCACACCTCCCCGTCGTCCAGGGATCTCCAAGACCGAGGCCGCGACCGCCTCAGCCTCCCCACAATCCCCCCCGGCCACCCCAACGACCATCAACCCCAAGCACACCGCAAATCCCCTGGGAAGGGACTCCTACACAGCAGCCGCCGCCCCCTCCGGCACCCCCGCGACCGCCGCCGGCACAGGCAGCACCGGCAGGCGGGTGAGCTGGAAGATCACCGCGTCGTGGACAAACTCGAACCGCAGCGGCAGCCCCGCGCGCATCAGCGTCGCGCCACGGGCAACGACGCGGGGCAAGCCCGACGACGGGTCGGTAATCTGGTAGACGGCCGGCCCCGTGCCGGCCATGATCTGGCCCGTCTCCAGGTTCCTCACCTTGTCGCCGCCCACAATCTCCTCGACCAGGTAGCGCGCGTCGGGGGTGAGGCCGCGGAGGCACAGGCGCGCGGTGGCGGCGCCCACCTCCCGTGACAGCGTCACCACCGTCACCAGCGCGGCCGACTGGTCGGGCGACACGGTCATCCACGCCGTCCCGCCGTGGCTGTCGTCACCGCTCGCAAAGGGGGACCAAAGCCGGTACAAGTCGCCGTTAAGGACAAGCGGCTCGAGGCGCTTGGCAAGCCGGTTGTAGTGCAGCATGTCGGCCGCCTCTTCCTTCGTCAAGTTGCGGACGTCTTGCTCAAGCCCGTACACACCGAACATCGCCACCGCCGCGCGGGTCTTGTACGACACCTCGCGGAGGGTCTGGTGGTTGGGCGTCGCCGACACATGGCACGCCATCGCTGCAGCGGGGTACGCGAGGGACGTGCCCCATTGGATGCGCGTCCGCGATGCCGCGTCCGTGTTGTCGCTCGTCCAGATTTGAGGCGAGTAGGCCAGCATACCGCAGTCGAAGCGGCCGCCGCCGCCGGTACAGCCCTCAATGAGCACCTTGGGATACGCGACCGCGAGCCGCGCCAGTAGGGAGTAGACGCCGCAAATGTAGCGGTGCGCGACGGTGCCCTGCTCCACCGGCAGCCGACCGACCGAGTAGGCGGGCGCCAGCCAACGGTTGAAGTCCCACTTCAAGTAGCTCAAGCCCGCGCTCAACAGCACGGACAGGCTGTCAAAGAGGTAGTCACGGACGTCTTCCCTGGACATGTCCAACACCAGCTGAGTGCGGGCAAGTACGGTCGACGACCGGCCGGGAATCTGGAGCGCCCAGTCGGGGTGGGCGCGGAAGAGCTCACTCACAGGGTTCACCGATTCTGGTTCGATCCACAGGCCCAGCTTCATGCCCACCGCACGCATGTCAGCCGCGAGCCCAGCGATTCCGTTCGGCAGCTATAGAGGGGAAGGCAACCGTGGGGGGGGGCGGGGAAGGAAGAGGCCCAGCGTCGTGGAAACGTAGCCGGGTGTTACGGGTAGCGTGGCAAGCGGGTTGCGGTGTGGACAGGCACAGCAGTACGGAACGCAGGTGGCGGTGGACAGAGCAGGGATTGCACACGGCCACAGCAGCGCAAGAAAAACCAATGTACGGAAATAAAAGGATTGCAAACGAGACCAGGCCCAAGACGTCGACAAGTCCAGAGCACACATCAACATGGAAAGGGACGAGCAAGCCACAGAGGAAAGAAGCAACGTGCACATCAACAAGACGGGACAAGAACAAGCCGTCGTGCTCATGCCAAGCACCAAGCAGCACACAACATGCATGAGCGCCACAGAAACGAAGAAACAAAAGACAAGCGCAGCACAGTACGTTAGCCCACAGCCCTCACCCAGCGCCCGGAAAATCCAACGTAGAAACCGCTCCACACGCCACGCTCTCACGTGAACCCACGCGCGTGAGCCACCGAGCGTACCTTAGCCTTGTTGGGAAACCAGTCGCCCAGCCCTGAGATGGCACTGGACCGGCCCACAGACGAAAACCATCCATCGTCGAGCACGACGGTGTCAATGCCCAGCGGCACCGCTGCCCGCGCAATGTCCATGACACCCTCATGGGATACCGCAAAGTAGTTCGCCTCCCACGTATTGAGGAGCAGCGGCCGCGGCACGTGTCGCCAGCGACGGGGCATCAGCCGGTCGCGGATGAGGCGGTGGAGGCGGCGGGAGGCGGGCCCAATCCCCGCGCCCGACGTAGTGAGGAGCACCTCGGGGGAAGCAAAGAAGCCGCCGCGAGGGAGCGTCCAGCGGAAGCCGTCGGGGTGAATACCCATCGACACCCGCAGCCGCCCTTGCTCATTGACCTCAGCGGTGGCCTCAAAGTTGCCAGAGTAGACGAGTACCATCGCCATGACGTCACCCGACTCTTCCTGCGGCTCTCCCCCCGTCGAGACAGCCAGGAAAGGGTTGTGCTGGTGCGAAGAGCCACCGCGGGTGGAGCCAAAGCTGGTGGTACCCTGCACCAACCGGCGCACGATCAGCTGCCGCTCCCGCGCCCAGGCGCCCGCCAGGGAGGTCATGTATCGAGAAGGCGCCGTCTCCATGTCCACCGTCGCCGAAGCGAGCCGCTGCAGCACCACCGGTTGGGCGGTCTGGTTCCGCACCGTCGACCAGCGGGTAATGATATCGTACGTGTGCATGACGACGTAATGGAGCTCCACGATTAACCCCGTATCGGGGTCGACCATCTCCAGGGTGAGCGTCGTCGCCTCGTCCGGTTCATCCACGTACACGGCAGGCAGCGCCGCCCCCTCCGCGTCCTCCCGTGGCACCTTGCCAGCCGTCACCCGGTGACTCACGTACTCGAGCGACACCGCCGAGGAGCCGTCGGCAAACAGCACATCCATCGAGCCGGTCCGGTAGTCCCCCGCGTTGCGCGAGCCAAACTCGACCAGCCGCGAGTTGGCGCCCGCCCGGTTGGGGTCCAGCGACGCCCAGTTGGTCGACGAGAACCGGTCGGCAGGTCGCGACTCAAGGCAGCCTGGCAGGGTGGCCGCCAGGTGCGGCAGCGCCGCCCCAGGCGCGGCGGCCGTCAGAGACTCGACAGGCAGAGCGGGCGCTTGAGACACACCCGCCCCAACCCGGCCAGCAACCCCATCGCCGCCCTTAGACACTTGGCCTGTCAAGCTGCCAGGCAGGCTACCAGGCAGGTCATCCACATTGGCAACGCTCTCCTGGGTACTGCTCTTGGGCAGCGTCAACTGCGAGAGGACAGTCGACAGCCCCTCCCCCGAAGCTCTCCGGGCTGCGGGCGCGGCCCCCTTGCTGTCCCCTGGGGAACCGGGCAGTGCACCGCCACCCTGTACATCGAGGACGTTCTGGCCGTCGGGAGAGGTGTCCAGGTCGGCCAAACCACCCATTGAAGGCAGAGAGCCAGGCTCCCCAGCGCCCGCCGCGCAGAGCGAGTCAGAGGAGGCAGACGAAGACACCCCCGACGATGACGACGCGACCGTCACAGTGGCGGGGGGGAAGGCCCGCGACGCCGCCGCCGTCGCGGCAACCGACGCCGCCACTGGTCGGACGGCCGCGGGGACGCCGCCCACCGACGGAAACACGGCGGCGGCGGGGGCGTTGAGAGCGGCGTGTCCGCCCGCCGTGGCGGGCGTCAGCAGCGGCGGCCGCCACTGGGCGTCCATGGGCTGGCCCACGTTGGACGAGGCGAGGAACGTGAGGTCGTCGTCGGCGCCGACCGTTGGCCCATAGTACAGGTGCTCCACCGCCCGCGCATCCGAGATGCGCATCACGTACACCGTCGACGCGGTCTGCAGCCGAAACACCCGCGTCGACGCGCAAAAGCTGACGCCCATCGCCGACGGGGTGGTCATGCCGCTCGCGGCTGCGGCCGCCAGCGTCGCCGCGGGCGACGTCGACGCCGCAGACGCTACCGCCGCCGTTGCAGCTGACGCCGCCGCTGCTGCCGACGGCGCTACCGGGCCTACCATCGGGATTGCGGGTGGGTTCGCCTTGGCCGCCAATAGAGGCACCGAGGGCGACGACAGCCGACCGGCCAACACACTCGGCATGGTGCAAAAGGGTCGCAGTGTGGGCGGAGGGGTGAAAGCGGGGTAGGTCCGGTAACGGACTAGGCCTAGGGGGAGGTTCGGTGGGTTGGCAGGTCCGTTGGGCGCGTCGGAGAGACAGGTGACGTGTCCAGCGGGTGGGCGGAGAGAGGCGAGTGACCTACGCAGAAGAGGGGGGGGGGGGCGCCTCCAGGGCCGAACAATAGAGGAGGATGTGGGGCAAGGGGTGGAGCTCGTTAGTGGAGTGGAAGTAGCTGGAGGGTGGCGAGGGAGATTGAACGGGGGTGTAGGTGGGGGTGGACGGCGACGGAAGTGACACGGCAACAAGATCGCACCGCAGCCCCTCGCACCTCCCCCCCTCTGCCCAAATAACCCGAGCAATGCCCAGCGGGCCCGGGTTCAAGCACACTCCGCCTACGCACACCCCCCTCCCCCCCCCCTACGCACCCCCCCTTCCCCCCCGGCGCTCCTTACCCATCCCCTCTCCCACCCACCCCCCTCCACGCGCGCCTGCTCGCGGTTGGAGGCCGCCCGCCAGCGCGACCGGCGGCCACCCGCCCCTGGCCGCCCTGTCGCCCCTGGCGCGCCGTGGGCCCGTCGCCGCCGGCTGGTCAGTCGCCTGGCGCGCGGCCCCACCGCAGTGGGCGCGGGTCGACGCACCCACCGCCCCGAACCCCAACCAGGTGGGTGGTGGCAGCACGCCCGCAATGAAGCGACACGGGCCCGAAACCCAGCAACGGATGGGTCGGCCCGGTTGAACGGCACGGATGCAGAAGATGGGGGGGGGGGGGCGGGGGGGGGGGAGGCGGATGCAAGATGCCTCGCTGCTGCACACCGAGATGCGCCCGCGGCCACACGATCGACGGCCACAAGCCATGATTTGCGGTTGCAGAGCCGTGGGGCGGACGGGGTGCAGCAGCCGCGGGCTCAAGCGCCACAACCTCGAAGGCTACCGAGGACCACCAAAACACAAGAAACCAGGAAGACTCACAATCAGACTCGAGATGTGTGGCTCTCGCAGGCCCGCTGCGCAGTGGGGTCTAACCCGTGGCCCGTGCGAGGATCAAAAATCGGGCCTTGCGGGACGTGCACACCGTGCAACGGGTCCGCGGAATCGCCGAATTTGACACCGTAGGGCGGTTTTTTTTTTTGCACTGGCTGCACAGGGCGCACAAAGCCCGTTTAAACGAGTCTGGCGTCGTTCCGGAGCGTGCTGTCTTTTCCTGGTCATGGTCGGCATACTGGTGCACCTCTACATGCTCGAGGATGTTCTCGCCACACCTGCAGCACGTTGTAGGACACAAGGACGCATTCGCAGTGCAAATGGTCGTCGACGCGCAGCCCGAGTGCGACGAGTGCGTCGAGCTGACATGCGCCGTGTGCATCCAGGCAGCCGACGAATTTGAGCCGACCGTGCAAGGCCGTGGGGATTGACGGCGAATGATGTCCTCGTTTCCCACTCGAAAATACTATGTCTCCATCTCCTGACAGAATATCATTGGCTAGGAGCCTTCGTAGGTGTGAATCCAACCCACTGACAGTGCCACACCTCGGGGCTTGTTGTGTGCTTCGCCGAAACTGCGGCCGGACGCCCACTAATTCCGAAGATGGCTTGCGCCGCGTGCGAGCAGTGCTCCCAGTGCATCAGGCGGTCGCACTCCGAGTGCGCTCAGATTTTTGCACTCCCGGGGGGTCGGAGTGCGCCCGAAACGGCCGTTTTGGGCGCACGCACTGCCGCCAGAGGTTCACGGGTTAGCCAGTCTGGTTCAAATGTCGACCAAT
Source organism: Pyropia haitanensis (assembly GCA_008729055.1). NCBI lineage: Eukaryota > Rhodophyta > Bangiophyceae > Bangiales > Bangiaceae > Pyropia > Pyropia haitanensis. Next base: position 5,699,110 of record SDUX01000004.1, on the reverse strand, counting down.
CTGACAACCAGCTCCGCGCCCAGGCGTCGCCCGGAGACCCACTGCGCACCAAAAAGAAGGGCATGGTGAGTACGCCCTGCCTACGAAGTTTGGTGCACAGGGAGTAAGAACTCAGTCGTGGAGGAGGCTATGAAGATTATTGCATTATTTTATTGTGTTTTTAATGTTGACCACTTTACAGTTGCAGGGATCTGGCAGCGCACCTTCACCGTGCAGAGGTATTATTGCGACTAGAGCACGCTACCATCATCTTGGTCTGCCGTCACCCATCACACACACACTTTCGACTACACGGCCATCTAATGACGTGCGCGCTTGCGGCGCGGCTCGGTCTCCAGCTCTTCGCGAGCTGCGGCCAGCTTGTCACGCATCACCGAGGACAGCCGAGTGCCCCACTTGCGGCGGGTCGGGCCATCCTCATTGAGCGTCGTGGTCGTCTCTTTCGCGGAAGACATGCTTCTTGCGCGACGGAAAAAAAAGGGTGGTAAGGTGACGGAGTGTGCAATGGCAGTGGAGGTGTGGCGGGTAGCACAAGTCAGGTGAGTGTCAATGGTAAATCTTGGAAGGCGCTCGTATGCGGGATCCGGCCGACGGATGAGCCGACGGTAAAGTCAAACGCGCTTTCTTGCAGCCGTCCTTGCAGCCCTCCTTTACTGTAATTTGGTCGACATTTCCGGCGGTGGCGGACATTTGACACCGGAGTGCTAGACCCCACTGCGCTGTGGACGAGCGCGGCCGTGGTTCCCACCCCTCTTCCCGCGTCTATCGCCATCGCCAAACCCACCACACGACTTCCCGCACGAGCCCGACCGCTCGTGCGTGCACCAGCTTCAGGCCACTCTCCGCAGTTGCGAAGAGCAGCGGGGGGGGCGCGCGGGGAGGATGGAACCATGGAGTCGGGCCATCCCCGAATTGTGCGCGGATGACGCGCACACTCTGTCGGGCCCTGGCCGCCCAGCTCTGCCGCAGCGCAACCGAGTTGTAAACAGGGTGTAACCCGCGGGGGTCGATGCCGACTCGGCTCTCACGCTGGCGCCGCGGCGTTCACGTCACCGCGGAAGACGACGGCGACGACGGTGCGGTCCCGGAGGGGATTGCCCTCCCCCTCCTCCCCCGATGGCGACTGTTGCCGTCGTGAGCTGTCTCACCGTGGCCGGCGGGTGTGGACCTGGCCGCCACCCTCCTTGTGGTGGAGGGGGGGACATACCAAAACTCTACACCCGCCGTCCAGCGCATACCACCACACCACCACACCCGCACGGCAGTGGTGCACCGGGGGGACTTCCGCGATGGGCCATCCCGCCGCGCGCAAGTCCCCGGCTGCACTCGCCACCACACACGCACGCCGAGGCTTGGGCAGGTGATAAGGTCAAGGCCTGAAAAGGGTCGGAGAGCTAAGCGAGTGACCGCCGTGTGGGTGCAGCCGCCCGCTGCCCCAATTTGTGGATGTCCGCGGCCGCTGGGGCAGAGGCTCATTTGCGGGGGCGAGGGGAGGGAGAGGGGAAAGGGTGGGGCAGCAATGCGTTTACGCCGGTGCGACTAGCGCCCGCGCACCCGCGCGCACCGAGGCGGCCACCGTGAAGACACCGTCTGGCCTTTTCGGGGTCACACTCCGTCACTCAACTGTGGTCGGGCGAGCTACTGCAACAACGGTCGTGTGAGCCCCCATGCCAGCCGCACCTCTTATGCAACTGCAGGGACCTACGTCCGCTGAGAGATCAGGCTGGCGGGGGCACCCCCGCCTCGCTACGTCGTGGGAGCGCCGACAATCAGGGGAGTGGCGTCGGGGGAAGAAGCGCCAGTCTGTGAGCTTTTGGCGAGCTGAGTGGCGACCAGCCCGCCGTCGGTCGGCCCGAGCGGCCGGTGCGTCCACCCCTGAAGTGCCCCTCAGTTCGGGGACGGCCTCTGGGGAGAACAGTGAAGTCTGAGGGAAAGACACTCGGCCGCACGCCGTCAATGGTATCAGAGCCGGCCAGCCCGCCGCTTTTCGGGCGGTGAGGCGGATGCAGTCGTCTCCACCGTGCCCCGCGCAACGCGGGGCGGGCCTTCATGGAGGATAGTCTGGGGGGGGGCGGGGACCAGGCCGCGCACCGCCGGTGAACCAGACAAGTCGGGAAGTCTCTCACAAATGGCAGAGCGGGGATGGGGTGTGCTCTGGGACCGCGAGAGACAGGGATTGACATCGCGCTCTCAGACAGCTGTTCCACCCTGTTGGTGGGACAAACAGAGCACGAACAAGAGCTCGCCTGCACATGTTCATCGCTCGAAGTGGGCCGCTCTCACATACGCCTTCGGGTAAACCGCCTCCACTGAATCCATTTCTGCTGTCAAGAAGAGTAGGCGAAGGCGAGAAGAGTAAACGCCCCCAGCGAAGACGAAGGGGGGCGGGATAGCCCGCAGCGTCGACGCGGGTAAGGGGGGTGGCCCGCAGCAGCGACGGGGCGTGAGGGGGGAGCGGCTCCCAGCGGAGGCTGCTCCAGTAGCCCGCAGCGGCGGCGAGAGCAGCAGTCAGAGGTGACAAGTAAGTTGAATGCTTCCTATCGACAGGTGCTGTTGAGCAGTACGCAAGCATCTCTCAATACGGAGAGTTGTAGTTGTGCAGCAAGTTTCCAAAAAACAACGAAACTATTAACGAAAGCTGCTATACCTGGTAACCTGGATTGGTTGAGACGTTTGAAAGAAAACGTTATTTGTGGCTGATTCCATCGTGCCTACTGCGTGCTTGCGGCCGCGGCTATGGATTGTCAGGTGCTGGCCAATGATTGCGCTGGATTGCACGACACCTGTGATTGCGTATCACACGGGTGGCTGATTGGCGCCTTCGGGGAGGGCGAGATTGTATGCGTTGCCTGCGTGCTGGCGGCGCCCTGCTGGCCTGTCGGCGACCTGTGTGGCAGGCGCTGCTCGTGCGTAGCCCTGGCTCGTGTGTGCGCACCTGCGTTTTTTGTGCGTGCACGAGGGGGGGGGGCTTGGCCCGACGTGTGTGGGCGCGTCTGCATGCCTGCGGGGGGGGGGGGGCCATGCGTGCACCGGTGCCCGTGTGGGCGCGCGTGCGTGCCCGTGACGTGCGGGGGGGAGGGGGCCTGTGCCGGCCCTACATGAGGGCACGCACGGTGCGCTGAGGGACGATTGCGCGGAGAAAAAGAAGAACAACGACGAAGAAGAAGGACTCTTGGATTGCTGTGTCTGGGGCGTGCACGGACGTCGGCTGCCCCATCTACACGGATCCGCGGTCGGTTGCAGGCCGTGAGTCTGATCTGATTTCTACCAATACTGCCACATTATTGTCGGTGGCCTCAAACCAGCTGGTACTGGTTTTAGTACGTACGTCAACCATATGTATAGCGCGTCCGCCAAAAAGTATACATCCGGGTGGCTGGGTCTTCGTCGCGCATCAAAGTTTCCATCGATCTCGCGTTCGAGTAATTGACCAATCAGCGGCAGAGAACAGTGCCCCGGCGGCGGACCAGGCTTTGATCTTGTCGATATTCCTGCTCGTGGCGGGATCATGGGCTGTTATGCTGGATAGGGACGACGACGACCGAGGAACAGTACCCTCAGTGGAAATCCCGTTCCCAAAGATCTGTTTCCCAGGCATGACCTGGAGACCAAGTCCTTCTCATCGTTTCTGTCAAATGTTCGGCAGAACTTTGATGTTCCGACAATCAAGATCTGAATTGCTCCGCACTGTCTGCGAGTCGAGAGCGTTAGTCTCGATATCTTTGACCGCGCACGCAACGAGATCGACCCTGGTCCCGGTGGAACGCCGACCCCCGCCGTCGTGGCCGCCACCCTCCACGGTCGTAGCGGCCGCGCCCCACCGTCGTGACCGCCGCCCCCCCCATCATCGCCGCCTTCCCCGCCGCCGACGTCACCGCCCCCCCCCCCGTCGTCGCCGCTTTCCTTCTGCTCGTCGTTGCCACTCTCACGTCTTCGCAGCCCCGACCCGCTTGGTCGCCGCCTCCTTTCCCGTCGCCGCCGACGCCCACCGCGTCGCCGCCGCCCCTCGTCGCCGCCCCGGCGTCGTTGTCGCCGCGACATCGGCAGCGCGGCGCCCCGGCGTGTCTCTGGCAGTGGCGGCGGCCATGGCAGCTTCGCCCCCCCCCCGCCCCCTCCCCCACCCCCCCCCCCCACTCCCCCCCCCCCTCGCGCGCGCGCCACGCGTGCCACGTCACGGCGAGGCGGGCCAGCCCGACGGGGACGCTGGTGACAATGGGCGGCACGCCCACCCGCGGCGGTGGCGGTGGCCGGCAGCGACAGCGGCGCGGGTGTGGCCGCCGCGACCGCGGCGGAGAGGGGGGGGGGAGGGCGGGGGGGGGGGGAGGTCCCCGCCGCGGCCGGCGCGTTCGTGGAACGGCCGCCGCCGCCCTCCCCCCCCTTCCCCCCCCCCCCACCGCCGCCTGCCCCCACCGCTGCGGCGGCAGCGGCGGATGCAGCGGCGGCTGGCCGCGGCCTGGGCGGTCGGCGCGCTGCTGGGGCTGTCGCCGGGCGTCGGGGGGGCCACGCAGCCGGCGCTGCTGGCGCGACGCCGCCGCGTCACGGCAGCCAGTGCTGATGCCGCCGCCGTCGCCGCCCCGTTGGCGACGGTGGTGGCGCCGACGCCCGCCCAGGCCGCGGCGGTCGCGGCGGCCGTGTCGGCGTCCGCGATTGGCAAGCTGACGCTCGTGACGGGCCCGCCGCGGGGCGGCAAGACCACCGTCGCCGCCGCGACGGCCGCCGCGCTTGCCGCCGCGGGCGCCGCGCCCGTGCTGCTGCTGTCCGCGGCGGCGGCGGCGGCGGCGGCGCCCCCCCCCCCCTGGTCGGCCTTTCCCCGCCGCCGCCGCCCGCGGCGGTCGCGGTTGCGGGTGACCCCGCGCTGCTGGCCGCCGCAACCGCGCGCGTCGGCGCGCTGCGCGCGGCGCTCGCGGCGGGCGCCGCCGCGGCGGGCGCCGACGCCGCCAACGCCGCCCACATCGCGTCGTCGACCGACGCGGCGGCCGCGTACGCGGCCGCCACGGGCGGCGCGGCGACCGCCGCGGCGGCCGCCGCGCTCGCCGCCGCCCGCCCGCTGACGCGCCTCCCACCCGCCGCGGGCCGCGCGTACGCCCTCTCCGCCGTCGTGGCGGTGCTGCGGGTGGCCGACGCGGCGGCGGTTACCGCCGCGGCGGCCGCCGCGGACGTGGCCGCCGCCGCGCACGCGGCGGTCATTGTGGACGACGTGCACGCGCTGTCGGCGGCGGCGGCGGCGGCGGTGGTGGCCGCCGCCGCGAGGGGGGGGCGCCTCGCGCGGGTGGTGCTCGTCGGCGACGCGCCGCCGCCGGGCACGCCGGTCGTGGGGCCGGCTGGCGTCACGCCGTTTGCGGCGGCGGTCACGCGGGCGGCTGCTGGGGGGGGTGACAGGGGGGGGAGGGTCGTCGCCCTCGACCGCGTGTGGGGGGTGGCGCCGGCGGTGGTCGACGCGCTCGGCGGGCGCTACCCGGGCGTCGTCGCCGCACCCGCCGCCGCCGCCGCCGCCGCCGCCGCCGCCGCAGCCGCCGCCGCAGAGGACGACCCGACGGGGCCGTCTGGTGGGGCGGCGCCTGCCGTCGCTGCTGCCGCGGGCGCTGCAAGCGGGCCTCCCCTGGCAGAGGCCGACATGGGCCGTCCCGTGGCCTCTGCCACCAACGCCGCCACCGTCGACGCCGCCGGTGCGGCGGCAGGCGCCCCTGCCCCAGCGTCGGTGGCGGCGCGCGCCCCCCCACCCCCCCCCGGCCTGACGCGCGCCGTCGAGGCCGTCGCGGTCACCGGCGGCTGCCACGCGCAGGCAGAGTACGTGGCGGTGCTGGCGGGCATCCCCCCCGCGGCGGTCACGGTGGCGGCGCTAACGGCGGCGGCGGTGCGCCACGCGGTCGCCGTCACCGCCGCCCGCACCGCGTGGTCGACGGCGGGCGCCCGGCTGGGCGTGCCGTCTGGGGTGCTGCCGGGCGGGACGCTGCCGCGGGGGGTGGCGCTGCTGCTGGTGGTCACCGCGGGGGCGGCATGGCCGTGGGCGTGGCTGGGGGGGCGGCCGTCGCGGGCGTTGGTCGTGTTTGGCGACGCGGACGAGTTGGCGTCCATGGCGGGCTGGGGGTGGGGGGGCGGCCACGCCCGTGCCGGCGGTGCCAGGGGGGGGGGTGCCGCTGCCGGTGGGGGTGGCGTGGCCGCCGCCGCCGCCGCCGCCGCCCCCGCCTGGGGTGACGGGTGGGAGCGGGTGTGGGCGGCGGCGGGGGGGGGGTGACGACACTCGGCCTGCGCCGGCCGGGGGGGGAGGTGGTGGAGGTGGCGACGCCGGCCGCAGCGGCGGCGGCGGTCGTCGCGTTGGCCGCGGCGCCGCCAGGGACGAGGGGCTGGGGGGGGGCGGGCTCGGCCCGCTTCGGCCGCGTCGCGGACGTCCAGGCCGACGCCTAGGATGGCCTCCCCGCCGAGTGAGTGAGTGCGCCGTGTGAACCGGCGGCCGCGGTTGGGGGCGGGGGGGGGGGGTAGGTGGGATGGCCCGCGTGGCCTGCGGATGGGCGTCCGGGCGGCGCCACGGCGGTGGTGCCGCCGCCGTCACCTGGGGGACGCGCTAAGACACGAGACGAAGAGGCCGACGTCGCTGTTGCACCACTACCCAAAAAAACCATCGAGGCGGTCTCCGCGGGTCGCCGATGCCACCTACCTCCCTTTGAGCCCGCACCCCTCCCCATGCCACCCGTCCTCATCCCCTCCCCGCAATTCCGCCGCGCCGCTGCACGGGCGCCGCGGCGAGCCGCGTGAAGACCTCATTGACGACCTCGCCGCTCCCCCCCCAACACCCTCCCCCCACACCCGCCCCCCGCGGCCCGCACCAGCCGCAGACCTCGCTCCACCGCCGTGCCCAGCCAGGAGCGCGCATCGTCCGCCGCCGCCCGCGGCAGTCGCCCCCAGACCCGCACCGGCGCGGACAGCGTCGGGCCCGCCGCGGCCGCGAGGAGCGCGCCCAATGCGTGGAGGCGGCCGGCCTTGTCGACGGCGGCGCCGCCGCTGTCAGCGGCGGCGTCGGCGGCGGCTGCGGCGGCGGCAGCGGCGGCGGCGGCGGAGTGGGGGGCGCCGCTCGTCGAGGGGGGGGCCATCCGCCCGGTGTCACCACACGCGTGGTAGAGGAGCCCAAGGAGCAGGCCGAGCGTGACGCCGTCGCCGGGCGGGCCGCCCGCCGCGGCGGCGCCGAGCGAGCCGCCGCCTGCCCCGGCGCTGCCGACGGCCGTCGCCGGGAGCGCTTCCCCCACCCGGCAGCTGCCGCAACGCGGCCGCCGCGACGAGCGCCGCCGCCGCGGCCGCCGCGGCCGCCGCCGGCCGCGCGACAGCGCCCACAACCGCCGCCGCCGCCGCGACCGCCGCGCGCCCCGCGTCGTGGTGTCCGCCGCCGCGGCGGCGAGGCCGTCAAGCGCGCCGCCACGGGTGCGGCGACTCCCCCCCCGCCGCCGACGCGGAGGGCGTGGCGAGCATTCCCGCCGCGGCCACCACCCCTGCTGCCGCGTCGGCGGCGGCGCCGGGCAGGCGCACCGCCGCGGCGGCGGAGGCGGCGGCGGCCGCCGCCGCAGGCCACCCGGCCAACGTACCGGGCACGGCGGCCGCGTCGGCGGCGGCGGGGCCGGTCGCCGCTGCGCCGACGAGGTGCAGGTCCCCGACGGCGGCGGCCAAGGGGGGGGGGGAGACGCGAAGCCGGCGCCGTCGCCGCCGCCGCCGCTGGCGCCGTTGCGGCCGCTCGTTGGGGGCGGCGGCGGCGCGTGCGCGCGGGGCGGGGGTTGCTGCCGCAGGTACCGCCGACGCCACCACCGCCTCCGCCGCCACCGCCTCCGCCCTTGTGGGCAACCGCCACGAGGGGTAGCACGACGGGCGGCAGCCCGACCGCCGCGGTGATGGCGTCAACCGCCGCGGCGGCGGCGGCGAGCGGCGCGGCCGGGTTCATCGCCACCCCCCCCTCACACCACCCCTGCCGCCGCCCGCGGCGGTGGCCAGTACCCACCGCACCCCCCCCCCGCATCAGTCACCGCGCGTAGCAGCAACGCCGCGAGCGCCGCGAGTAGCGTGCACCCCGCCGGCGCCACGGCCGCCTGCACCGCCGCCGCGCCGCCGACGGTCATGTCCAGGCCGGTCCACGCGGCCACCGCGGCCACCCCGCAGCCGCCGCCGCCGTCGCCGCCTGCCGCCGCCGCGGCGGCGGCCGCGTCACCGACCAGGAGGAAGGGCGGTCCCGCGATGGCGGGCCCCGCCGCCGCCACCACCGCCGCCGCCGCGGCGGTCGCGACGCGCGCGGCAAGCGGGCCGACCGGCGGCAATCCCCCCCGGCGCGCCCGCGCCGGCAGAGCTGCCGGCGGGCGGCTCGATCGCCAGCGGCACTACCGCGGCGCGCATCCCCGCTGGCGCCGCGGGCACTGTCGGCGCCGCCACCGCCACCGACGCCGCCGCCGTCGCCGCCGCCGCCGCCGCCGCCGCCGACGATGACGGCGGCGATAGCGACAGGGGCGGCGGGCGTGACGGCGGCGGCGGGGCGGCCGCCTCGGCCGCTGCCGGAAAGAGAGGAACAGCTTCGGCGTGGGGGAGGGTGAACGACGATGGTGGGGAGGCGGGGGACGACGACAGCGTCGGCAACGGGGGGACGAAAGCGACGGGGAGGGGGGGGACGACGACGGTGGGGAGGAGTGTGAGGGACGGCGGAAAAGAGGGACAATGCGACGGCGTCGCGAGGGGGGGGCAGGACGACGGGTAGGGGTGAGCGGCGACGACGACCGGAGCGAGGGGGGGTACGACGGCGGCGAAGAGGGAGGGTAAGGCGTGGGCGAGGAGGGAGGGAATGGGGCGAACGTTGTGGAGAGGAAAGAACGACGAGAACGGTCCGGACGACGGTGACAACGACGGCGGGGAGGAGGGGGAAGAAGAACACGACGACGAGGACGGCGACGACGACGCTCGCGATCCGCACGGTGGCGGATGTGGGTGATGGAGCAGCCCCCTTGACGAATCAGTCTCGCTGGCTTTCGTTTTGGGCTCCCAGAGCTCATAAATATGCAGGTGCAAAGGTGTTATCGTGGGAACCGGCGCCGGTGTGACGGACAGACCGGGAAAGAACAGTCCAGGTTGTGGCCACTTCCAGCACGCAGTCGCGAGATGGAGGACGAATATTTTTGTGTACACCCGGCTTCTCTCGGCTGGCGTCGTGGAAGATTTCATTTCTGGCAAGAAGTAGTTGACCTATCGTAATGGGTCTGGGATCGCAGGGAACCAGTCTGCCCCGACAGTGAGGGCACGTCCACCAATGTCGATATTCGCCGATATTCGTGCCACGTAGGAAAAACGTGGCGCGTCGGGCCAAACGTGGCACTGATGCGGTCGTTCATCAATGTCAACGAGCTATTCCGGCCTAAAACGAACCCCCCTCAGCGAATAGACTTGATATAAGTGACGACATAACTTCCTCTCCGTACCCTGACGTCTGTTAGCTCCAGAGCTATCGCCGGGCCAAAACAGGGTGTTTTGGCCGAGCGATAGCCCTGGAGCCAACAGACCTTACCAATTGCCAGGGCGATGATTGGCTGAGAGCGTGCCACGTGTGGGCATCATTTCGACAGTGTGATAGTGGAGAGTTGTCAACACCAACGGCCTGGAACGAAGACGACGAACGGACCCGTGGTTTGGAAGGTAGCCTGTTGGTAGCCCCCGTCTCCACCGTAAGTCCACTTCACGTGCTTCGCCTGATAGCTCGCCGATAGCCCGACCACCCAGACGCTGCCACGTATGTACACGTGGCGTCTTAAAACCACTCATTTAAGACTGATAGCCGACATTGGTGGACGTGCCCTGAGCAACGGACAATAACATCAGGAGCGCCCCTGCACAGGCCCTTAGCACCGCAGCGCAGCACGCAGACCACCTGCCGAGGACAATGCGGAGGCTATTGCGGAGACGGTGGATAAGGTTCTGAGTGGAGTAGAGGAGGGAGAGTGCCAGACTGCTTGCTTTGACTTGGTCGGAACGCTCGGTCGTCTGTTTGCCATCCCCCTGTATTGCCAATGTTCAAGTACTCGTCATTCTTTAGGACAAGACGAGTCATCAGCACTCGCCAGGTTGGGTGGGCGAGGACCTCCGCGGCAGCTAGACCCCCCGGCCACAGTCGTCGCCGACCCACCGCGGCGGCCGCGCCCCACTACGGCCGCAGCGGCGATGGGTGGTTGCCCTCCTTAACGAGTGGCGGTCGGTGGACACGCCGCCACCGGCGCACGAGCGCCACCGCCAGGGCGACCACCCCCGACCGACGGGGCCTCGTGCCCCCCCCCCACTGCAGGCTGGGTGAAGGCCTCGGCCGACCGCCCCCGACTCTGCACCCCCCGCGGCCGCCCGACGTGTCGTCGCTGCGGTGGGTGTGACAAGCGCGCAAGGGGTAGCGAACCTGCCGGCACACGTGTAATCGCCCGCACGCGGGGGGGGGGCGGCGGCGCCGCTCGGCGCACGAGAGCGGAGGCCGCTCTGTGTGCCCACTCAGATGCTCTGCGGGAGGAGGTTGTCTTCAGCTAACAGAGCCAGGCGCATCCCAACGCCCATTGTTTCTTTGCAGCCGCGTCACGTACTGGTGCAACACACCCTCGGAGAAGGCGCCGCGTACTGTTGCCCCCTACCGCCCAGCGGGGCCGCTTCGACCGCGTGTAAACCGCGCATGCCGCTGCGGGCGGCAGGCGAGCCGGGCGCCCGCGAGCCGGGCGCCCCTCTTTGGCACCACCGACGAGCCGGCGGCACGGCAGGGATGAAGAGGGCGGCCACAGCAGTGGCCCGACGCCCGCGTGTGCGGCGGCGCAAGCGCAACGACGACAAGGTAAAGGCGTGGCTCCCCAGCCTCACTGCCGCGGGGATAGGCCCGCACAGACGCATTCGGTGTTTTGGGAAGGGGGAGTGAAGGCGGGAGGAAGAGGGGGGTAACAGGGCAGAAGCAGGGAGGAGCGTCTGGTGCGCGCCCGCGCCGCGCCCTATTTATCTGCTTGCTCTCGGACGGCTGTTGCTGCGCGCTGGCCTGGTGGCCGGCGGCGCGCTGCGGCACAAGTCGGCGGCGGGAGAGCGCGACGCCCAAGCGGCGGGATGGGACTGGACGCCGCCGTGGCCACAAAGTGCCGCCACCGCCGCGGGCCGGCCGGCCCCGTGGTCCGCGTGGTCGGCCGCGGCGCACGCCGCGGGCGGCGAGCCCACCGCTGGCGCGCCGGCGGGGCCCCGCGGCTCACCTCCGCGGCAGGGTTGGTCCGCTCGCGGCGGACCCGTGGACCAACAAATGGGCAGGAGGGGGTGGGGAGAAGTACGGGCGACCGTCCTCCTCTCCGCCCTGTGCCACCGTGTTGGTCACCCGTCCTTTTCTCGGACCCCGCGGCTCCGCCCCAACCGCGGGAGAGGAAAAGGGTCTTGGCGCGCCGGTACCCGCGGCGCCGAGCGTGGTTTCACGGCCTGGCGGCGACGGATGGCCCTGCTGTACCGCTATGGACGGGTGTGTAATACATACAGCGCGGGTTTCCACTCGAAGGGGGCGCCGCCCGGTCGCTGGGACAGCTCGCGCGGCTGCCCCTGCTGGCTGACCAGCGTACCTGTCAGGGGGCGTCACGAGCCTTGTGGCGGCCGGGCCAACGGGTCGCGTCCGTTTCTCATCCGCTGGCGGTGGTGCAACCCCACTGGAGAGAGGCGCGCCGCCCATCCCGGCGAGGGGGGGGGGGGGGGGGTCAGTCCACCCGGACCGCGCACTGCGCTCCGTTGGATGGGGTTCCTACACTGCAAGCAGAGCGGCAACCCCGCCGCGCACAGCCACGCCCCCAAGTGTCCCCCCCAGAGAGCGGCCGAGTCGGCCGCCGCCGCGGTCGGCCCGTCAATCTAGACGCGGCCCCGCGGCCAGATCCGGCGGCCGCCGCTATTTTTCCAGATCATTGGCGGGGGCACCCGCGCCGGCGCGCCTTGCCCGCGGCGGGGCGTGCCACCGCACGGTCCGCGGCCAGCCATGACCTGGCGGTGCATCTGACACCCGCGGCTCGGCCTCGCGCCGCGCCGCCAACGCAGCAAGCAGGGGGGGGGGGGGGTGGTGCTGTCTGAGAGCGCATCGCGCCGCCCCGGCCCCACCCACACACACTAAGGTTGGCACGTCGGTAAATTATACCGAAAAACGATGTCGAATACCGTCGAAATCCCGATCGGTAAATGATAAACTCCAACAGCTCTCTGGTCGGTACAGGTCGATATGGTACTCATATTCGTAATTTTTTTCGTTGCAAGGCTGTCCAAAGGCACAGGCCCAAACAACGAGTCACGCGCGAGACCGACGTGTCCTCGAGCCACGATACGTTCTTCTGAGCGGAGAGCACACCATGGCTGGCATACAGACACTCGCGTTCCGACCCGGCTGGCCCGCGTTCACAGCGCCAATGACACCGCCAGCACCGATGAAAAGCCAGCTTCGATACGTACATCAGGCCACGACACGCCGACCAAGCCGACTCCCAGAAAAGCCACGATACGTGTGTCAACGCTCTCGACACCTGTGTCGGGCCAGACGCCCTTGCACGCCAGTCCACCAGACCCTGAGGCCGCACATGAGTCACGATCAGCACCTGCAAGGCGGCTCCGTCCACTGGTCCGCGCGCGCAGCACCCTCTCAGTGCGACCCTTGCAAGCGCGACTCCGCGCCGGTCGTCCCTGAGGGCGCATGACCACTGTCCTGAGCCGCACCTAAGTGTGCCTGCACACATCGGCCCACACTCCGCGCTGTGCCGCTGTGCTGACCAAACCCGCTCCGATCGGTGCACGCCTGCACCCGCCTCTCCTTCCGCCCACTCTTCGTGACCGCGACCGACTCCACCGCCGCACCCCCGTCCCCCTCCCCGCGGCTCCTCCCGTGGAGCACGCGCTGCCTGATGATGGCACAGGCGACGTCGATGCCGGTGTGGCGTGCCTTCCGGAGAACCAACGAGCGGTTTCGGCGAGCGGACGGCCGCGCGTCGAACTACTGGATGGCCTACTGCAAGGCGTGCGAGGCGGCGTACACACGATACCAGGAGGCTTTGTCTGCGTGCAACGGCGATGAGAGCGCCATTTCCAAGGTTGTCGTCGTGCCCCCTCCCGTGCCTCTCCCTGGGCGGCTTGATAGGATGCTGCCTCACTTAAAGCAGTGCAAGCATGTTGACTCCTCTGTCCCGGCTGGTGATGCAGGCGGGCGCTCAGACTCTCAGAGTGACGCCACCCCCATCGTCGCGCGACCCCCCACTGAGCCGGAGCCGAAGCGCCGACGGCCGGACGCGCACCTGGAGTCCTACTTTTGCCGGGACCTGTCGCCTGCCGACAAAGCCGAGCTGGACAAGCGGCTCCTACTGATGATTGCGGACCGTCGGCTGCCGTTTTCCTTCGTGGAGAGCCACGCCTTCCGGTCTGTCGTTGGCCTGCTCCGGCAGTCGGCAGTCGCGCGGCTGCCTAGCCGCCGCCAGCTTGGTGGCCCCATTCTGGATGCGGCGGCGGCCGCGGCCAAGGCACAATCCACAAGCGCCGTCAAGAGCCTTCTACGTGGATCAGCACGGGCTACTTTGATGCTGGACGGCTACAAGATGGCGAATCATACCCATATCCTTGGAGCTGTGATCGGAATTGGTCCGGAGCGCTGCGCTGTTGACGCGACGGAGGAGGGCTACCAGCACCACGGTGTCGCCGCGGCCAGTGCCATGGCGTCGGTGATTGACCAATTGGAAGCGCTGGGCGATCTGCCGATTGGGTGCGTCTGCACAGACGACGCCGGGCAGTGCGGCCGCGCTCGCCGCATCTTGGCCTTGAGGTACCCGAGGCTGGTCTTTTTGCGGTGCCTCGCGCATCAAGTCAACTTGCTGATGAGGCACGTGCTGCACGACTCATCCCTGCGGCCATCAACCGAAGCCGCTGTCGCTGCTGCCAGCCTGCTGGCACGATCGTCCGCCAAGCTCCTCCCGCAGGCGAGGGCGTCGATGCACCGTTTGTACGGGATATCCCTAGCCATCGTGTCGGTCTGCGAGACTCGGTGGAGCTCCCTCCAAGCGTGCGTGGCAAGCCTCCTGCGGGTGCGCGGAGCCCTGCGCTGCCTGGTTGCGGAGCTGGGGGCAACGGCTCCCAGCCAGCTTTTGCCGCTCAACACCGACGCCTTCTGGCGGGACCTGGCGGCGGCGGAGTTCATCGTCCGTCCCATTGCCAATGCGTCGTTCATCCTTGAGCGGGACGACACGACTCTGGCTGACGCCTTTGGGATCTACGGCGCGTTGTTCCAGCACCTCGATGGAGCAAGCTCGCATCCAGGCCAAGGGCGGCTCTGCGAGGACACCGAGCGGCGGTGGAGCCAAGAGGAGCAGCCGCTGTTTCTGTTGGCCTTCTGCTTGCACCCCCACTACATGGACGCGGCGAGGGTGCTGCTGGCGCACGACTGGCGCGGGACACCACTGTCGTTCTTCTCTGCACCGTGCATGGCGAACGCATCGGCGGGCTACTTCTCAAAGTGGTTTCCCGAGCAGGCCGGGCGAGACAATGCTATCGTCCAGCAGGTGTTCGACTTCTTGACGGGTGACGTCGTGCGTCTGTTCTGTGCTCCCCCGCGAGCGGACAACGAGTCGTACCGTGAGGCTGGGTGGACGTGGCTGCGGTTCTGGGAGTTCCTTGCCATGGGAGGCACGTGCCCTGAGCTGGCCAAGTTCGCCCTCCTCCTCCTTGGCTGCAAGCCACAGACTGCGTCGGTTGAGCGCCTCTTCAAGGAGTATGCCGCTCAGCAGACAAAGGCCAGGAACCGCATGGCTCTCTCAACGGTCAACAAGCTTACCGCGGTCAAGGCAGCCTACGATGGGGGCAGGCGACGTGATGGTGCCGCGCCAGTCAAGTCGCGTAACCGAGTGCTGGATGCCACCGAGCGGGACAAGTCGACCCTCGCGCGAACTGGTGACGCGGCGCCGGCCGCGAGTCCTGAGGAGGCCCATGACTCTGACGGCGAGGATGCCGCGTGCTCGTCATCTGATGTGTTCCAGGGCTGGACTGCTGCCCTAGCCGATGTTGACGACGCGGACCGGGCGGTGCTGGACGATCCGAGGGGCGAGGTGCCAGCATTTATGGCGTTTGACTTCTCAGTGCCGCCTGTTGCTGAGCTTGCGTGCCCGTTGCCAGCCGACGACGTGCCAGGGTACCCCCAGGAGGTGGTGTGGCGGCTGCGGAACTTCCGGGCAGCCAAGTTCCCATTGCGGCACATCGTTGGCGCCAAGGTGCGTGGCCAGTTTGTTGTCGATATGTGCGCCTTGATGCATGGGAAATAAACGGCTTCGCGTGCAACGAAGAAGAAACATGGGTCGCGGGAACGGCGGGGTGGGCAGACGCTGCCGCTCTACAGGCGCGGTCGACGTGTCGGGGCTGGTCGAGATTGCTGACGCCGCCGGTTCGGTCGCAGTGATCCATTGGCCGTGGCTTCGCGCGAAACCCGCGAGGAAGACGAGCCACGCACTGTCAAAAGGGAATTGATAAATGGAATTCGGCTACCGAGATCTCGATTCGATATCGGTATTTCGGTATATCGAGCGGTAAAAGGTACACGAAATCAAAACCGTCGGTAAATGCCAACCTTACACACACCGCGCTGTGGCACCCCAGCGCGGCGACACAGCCGTTTGGGACGATGGCCAAGAGGGATAATCGAGCCGCGTCAGCCATTTCGACAGGCCGGCAGTTGTCGGCTGGCTTTGGCGGCCACGGTGCGAGGCCGCGGGACCGGGGGATCGCAGGCGCTTTGCCGGCCAGAGGGCCGCCCCACCGGCTGGTGGGGCACACAGGCTGGGCGGTGCGGCGGGAGAATCATCCAGACCCCTCCATGGTGCGCCCATCGTCGGGCGCCCCACTTATGGTGGCACATGGAGGACACCGTGGGCCTGTTTACCCTTGGGCACCCCCCCCCCCCCTGCCGTCCGCTTTGCGCACACGCCGAATCACCCGGCCGACCCCCCAGCGGTGGCTCCCACGGCGGCCGACACCGGCGTGGGCGGCGCGGGCATCTTCCGACCCACGGACCGCCAGGTGGAGGCGACTCCACCACCACCCCCCGCGCCTGCCCCTTGGGCTCATGCTGGCGATGGTCGTATGCGAGCGTGTCCAGACAGCCACGCCCTGCTGTAACCGTGCAGATGGACCCACCGCGTGGGTGGGGCACCGCGCCACCGCCGTGGCAAGGACCCCATCCCGGTGGTGTGGGGTGTGGTGGCTGGCGGGGTAGGCAGCCGTGCTGGGTGGCTCCGCTGTTTGTGGAGGGGGGAGAGGGCGCCGGGCAGGGAGGGTGCTGCCGCCGCCAGCTGCGGGGGTGCTGCTGCGACCGCGCGCTGGTAGTCAGGCACATGCCGTCGTGGGCTGACAGACCGCTGCCAGCGGTCGACCCTGAGGGGAGGTGAGAGGTGGTGGGGGGGTGGCTGGTACAAGAGGCGCCGCCGGGCGGCGGTGACGGCCTGTCGCCCTCTCCTCATCCCGCAACACGCACCTTCCCACACCCCTCCCCCATTCGCGTGCACGGCCCCCCTCATCGCGGTCGACGTGCCCCTCTCCCACCTCCTCGTACCTGATCTATCCTCCCCCTCCCTTGGTTCCCCCTTGTTTTTCCGCTCTTCCCACCCCTCCCCCCGCTGAGACCATGGCTAGCTCCCGCACCGTGTTCCGCGCTGCTGCCGGGGCGGCGGCGGTGGCCGTGGTCGCCTCCGCCGCCCGCCTCGCGTCCGCGTCGAGCCAGTGCGAAGCGATCGTCCACTTCAACGTCATCGCGTTGCGGGACTTTCACCAGACCGCGTCCGAGGTGCTCGGCCCGCTCGCCGTCGGCGGCGACGCGCGCCTGGACAGCTTCTCGATCAACTCGGAGGGCAAGTGCGAGCGCGACGGGCGGGTGCCCGATAAGATCGCGCTCGTCGTGGCGGGCAACCTCCGCGCGCACAATGGGCAGGTCAACTCTGGCAAGGTGATTGTGGGCGGCCGCAAGGCCATCCGCGAGGACGTTGGCCTAAAGTGCGCGCGGGTGGTGCGCATCAAGGAGGACCTCTCCTTTGACAGCCTCGAGTCGTACGTCGAGGAGTCGCACGACGGCCTGTGCGGTCTCCACGAGGATGGCTGCCACACGCGTGTCGACGAGGCGCGGGGCATCACCCTCTCCATCCGCGGCCGCGACGGCCGGGCGGTGTGCGTCGTGTCGGCGCGGGACCTCGCGCACGCATCGCGGCTGGCGATTGTGGGCCGCCGCCGGGACCAGGAGGTGGTCATCAAGGTCGACGGCGAGCGGTACGGGGACGACAAGGCGCTGACGCTGACCAACTTTGGGCTGGACGGGTTCAAGCCGGAGCGGACGGTGCTCACGTTCTGCGACGTGGACCGGCTGGTCATTGACAACATTGGCATCCCCGCGGCGGTGTTTGCGCCAAAGACGGCGCTGTCGGGGCCGGCGGGCCACATCCTCGGCACCACGATTGTCAAGAGCTTCCGGGGGGGGGTCGAGTTCCGCCACGCCCCGTTCAAGTGTGGCCGCGAGGAAGAAGAGCCGTCGCCGTCGCCCGAGGCGCGCGACTAAAACGTCAGTGGACCATGCTTTGGCGGGCGGGGTCTCAAGGGGAGGACGCCTCGGGGGGGGAGACGCGACCAGACGGATGACTTGCTGATTGTTTCTTGATTTTCTTGACTGTCGTGGGAGGGGATCGTCGGGCACTATTTTTTCTTCTACTCTCTGTACTCATCGACGCTGCGGGCGGGGAGATCCGTCGAGTGGGACCCGCCACAGCACTTCCTCCCAGCGGGGGCGGCCGTCGCCTCCCCGTCTTAACGTAGCCACTATGTCTTGTTTGTTTGTGTTCAGCTGTGATGTCTGCGCCCAGCGGGTGGGCTTATCAGGTGGAGGCGCGACGCGCTCAGTCGGCCACCCATCGTAGTGCGCCAAGGCCGGTCCGCCCGGTCGCAACGCCAAACCGTACCGTGCCAAACGCAACCGAGCTGCGCGCACTGCAAAAAAAGGACGCCGACGTGCACCGTCGCGGCTCCTAACCCCCCCCACGCCCCACCATCCCCCCCGCCAAGTCTTGCTCGACCCGCCAACCCGGCCCCGACCGCGCCCCCTACTGCCTCCCCCCCCCCACCCCCCCCCCCCCCCCAGGCTCCGCCCCCCACCCCGGTCATCTCAACAACTTCTTGGGCGCGTTGAACTCGGCCACAGGCGCGCCCGCCGCGTCGACCGAGTTGGCACGCACAAACGAGTACTCATAGTGGATCTGGTAGAAGAGGACAAAGCCGCACCGCCGCATATTCTCCACCACCGTCGCCGCAAAGGTGCGGCCGGTGACGCCCGGGAAGTAGCGGCCGTGGAGCTCGAGCAGCACCTGGTCCGCGGGGATGGTCACGGCCGCGTCGGCCCACGACTGGATGACGTTGCCCTCGGCGCCCTCAATGTCCACCTTGAGCACGTCCACCCACGTGTGGCCCGCGCTCGCGAGGAGCGTGCTGAGCGTCCGCACCGGCACCGTCACGTGGCGCTTGCCGCCGGCGAGGCCCAACGCTGAGGGCACAAACGAGTCGGTGTTGCCGTCGGGCAGCTCCATCGCAAGCTCCCCGTCCTTCACGCCCAGGCCGACGGTGTGGAAGAAAAAGCCAGGCGGCAGCCGGGAGGGCGTGTCGAGAAAGTAGGACGTGGACCGCGGCGTCGGGTCAAACCCGTGGTGCGTCGTGTTAAACTCCTTGATCATCGCCTCGTCCCATCGGATGTTGCGTCCAACGCCAATCGTGTAGACCAGGCCGTTGCGGAGGGAGGGGGCGTCGCAAAAGTACCAGCCCTCCTCGGACGTGCGGGGGAACTTGAGCACCCCGCGGCACACCAGCGGCGGACGCGTCGGCTCGGTCACGTTGAAGGGGAGGGTCTTGTCCACCAAGCGGGGGGGGGGAGGGGGCGCCCGCACGCCGGCGCCCGGCACAACGGCCGCGTTGGTCAACGACGTGGGCGCCCCAGTTTTGCCCGACAGCGCGGCGGCGACCGCCGCCACCGCTGGCGCCGCCACCGGCTCGGCGGGGACCCCACCAGCGCGTGCCCCAGCAGCCGGGGTCACCACCCCCCGGTCCCCGACCGACGCGTCCCGCGGGTCCTCCACCGCCCCCAGCGTCGGCACCGAGCTTGGCGGCGCGTCGCCGCCGCCGCCGCCGCCGGGCACCAACGCCCCAGCGCCAGGCTGCTGGGCGAGCGCGTCGCCCCGCACGCGCACGACGCCTGACCCGGCGCCCGCGCGGAGGACCAACAGGACGCCCAGGATGGAGAGGCCCGCCACCGTCGCGGAGCCGACGACGGCCGCGACCACCAGGCGGCCACGGTTACTGCGGGAGCGCCGCAGCACAAAACGCGGACCATTTTCCATGGCGGCCGACGACAGAATGGAAGAGGGGTCGGGGAATACGAACGAGGGGGCGGGGCAGGGTACCGGAGGGGGAGAGGGAAGAGACAGAATGGAGCGAAAAGGGAGGAAGCAGCGCCACTCGACGGGCCAACAGGAAGCGGGGTCGTAGAAAGGACACGAAGGGGGGGATAAAGGGTGAAAATAACGGCCGACAAGGCACAGCAGCGAGGCAGCAGCAGGTGGAGAGGAAGGGGAGACACGACCGCAGCCGCAGGGGAGACTCTGGGGCGGCCAGGGATGGCTCCGCCCCACCACCAGTGGATGCGGTCGCAAGTGTGCGGTACGGATGCCCACGAGCGTGGCCGATCCCCCCACGTAGCCCCAAACGCTTGCGTCACCACCAGCACCGTCTACGGAATCGACAACGATTGTCGAGATTGTATCCAGCTCCCCCCGCTTCGAGCAGGCTGCGGCCGCCGGGCGGCGGGGATGCCACCGGCAGGCCCCACGCACGGTATAGTGCAACCTCTCACGTGGCCGCGCCGCAGCTGTGCCAATCGGAGGCAGGTGACCCGGTCGGGTGGGCCGCATTTGAGCGAAAGACGGGCGCTGATTGGCCCATCCTGTTTAGATCAACGAAATGGGACTCTTCGAAGACGACTGTTGGACGCGAGAGGGGGGGCCACTATCTTGGTTGATCCTTACCCCAGCGCAGTGGTGCCAAAGGCTGGATCCGTGACATGCCTGTTTTTCCGAGAAGAGGCTTGTCAGGGCACGTCCACCAATGTCGATATTCGCCGATATTCGTGCCACGTAGGAAAAACGTGGCGCGTCGGGCCAAACGTGGCACTGATGCGGTCGTTCATCAATGTCAACGAGCTATCCCGGCCTAAAACGAACCCCCCTCAGCGAATAGACTTGATATAAGTGACGACATAACTTCCTCTCCGTACCCTGACGTCTGTTAGCTCCAGAGCTATCGCCGGGCCAAAACAGGGTGTTTTGGCCGAGCGATAGCCCTGGAGCCAACAGACCTTACCAATTGCCAGGGCGATGATTGGCTGAGAGCGTGCCACGTGTGGGCATCATTTCGACAGTGTGATAGTGGAGAGTTGTCAACACCAACGGCCTGGAACGAAGACGACGAACGGACCCGTGGTTTGGAAGGTAGCCTGTTGGTAGCCCCCGTCTCCACCGTAAGTCCACTTCACGTGCTTCGCCTGATAGCTCGCCGATAGCCCGACCACCCAGACGCTGCCACGTATGTACACGTGGCTTCTTAAAACGACTCATTTAAGACTGATAGCCGACATTGGTGGACGTGCCCTCAAGACCTTGTCGAGGCTTTTACAACGCCCCCCCCCGGCGCGACCCGGCCGGCTGAATTGAAATCAAATATCCCACTTCAACGGTCTCTAAGGGCACGTCCACCAATGTCGATATTCGCCGATATTCGTGCCACGTAGGAAAAACGTGGCGCGTCGGGCCAAACGTGGCACTGATGCGGTCGTTCATCAATGTCAACGAGCTATTCCGGCCTAAAACGAACCCCCCTCAGCGAATAGACTTGATATAAGTGACGACATAACTTCCTCTCCGTACCCTGACGTCTGTTAGCTCCAGAGCTATCGCCGGGCCAAAACAGGGTGTTTTGGCCGAGCGATAGCCCTGGAGCCAACAGACCTTACCAATTGCCAGGGCGATGATTGGCTGAGAGCGTGCCACGTGTGGGCATCATTTCGACAGTGTGATAGTGGAGAGTTGTCAACACCAACGGCCTGGAACGAAGACGACGAACGGACCCGTGGTTTGGAAGGTAGCCTGTTGGTAGCCCCCGTCTCCACCGTAAGTCCACTTCACGTGCTTCGCCTGATAGCTCGCCGATAGCCCGACCACCCAGACGCTGCCACGTATGTACACGTGGCGTCTTAAAACCACTCATTTAAGACTGATAGCCGACATTGGTGGACGTGCCCTAAGTGCGACAAAGTGCGCATGGATAAGGGAGACAGACCCTAATAGGCCTCCCCACAGTACACAGCTTACGCCCATTCCAAGGTCCTCTTCCTTGCTGTACGTGTACGTGTAACGGTGCTCCTATTGGTCACCCATGTGACGGAGCCGCGTACACGTACAGACATACTAAGCGGACGCCGCCATATCTAACCAGGATGTACGTGCATACATCGCGCTAGGTGACGGGCTTAGTGTGGATTTTCGAGCGCTAATGTGAACTCCTGCACCCATCCCCGCTCGATTCTCTGGATCCGGTCACGCACGTCGTCGGGGAGCACTGGCCGCGTGTCACAGGCCCACCTCCTCCGACGCCGGTCAGCGCCACCAGCTCTGAGACAGCATCACGCTGCGTGCTCACTCCCCTTCCTGTTCAGCCACGTGCGCCGTCTCTCCCCTCCCCCCCCCCCCCCCCCCATCCCACGCCTGCTGGCAGTGCCTTGCGTGCGAGCCTCATCGATCGGTTTACCAGCGGCTGCGTGAAAACTTCTCGCCGCAACGACAACGCCGCCGTCATGGTAGTCATGAACATAGACTGGTAGTATGCCGAGGGGTCCATTGCGCCCTGCCGCAATGGCGAGCTCTGCGACCGTCCGAGCCGCTGCCGTCCAGTCGGGAGCGGCGACTGGTCGGCAGAGGCGGCAGAGGCTCTTCCACATTGAACCTGATCAAAATACGTAAATCGCAGTATTTACTTGATGTATACATCAAAAATATATTCTTGTGACGGTACACGAATGCGGGCTCGAAGATGTCCTTTCCACGCCGGTCATACGGTACAGTACCCCGTCACACGAAGGAAAGGGTGCTTGGAATGGGCGTTAGACGCCTGTTGTGTCCGTCTAGAAATACCCATCGTGACACGGTGATTGGTCCGTCCAGAGGATCTGTTTGTTCCCGCGTAATGTGTCGGAAAGTTGCTGTTCTCAGTCCGTATCCGCTCCATGTCGGAAGACCGGTGTTGGCCACAAGGGGCTCGTCAAGTCTTGTGTGACACCAAAGTGTGCTCAACAAGCCCAACAACGCCAGTGCGGCTGCCCAGCGGACCGCCGGTTAGGGCTGTACTTCTCCTTTGTAGGCGTCGAAAAGCCCTAATGTGGGGCTCAGACCGACATGGTGCCACGGCCAAGTGCTTGTCATGCTCTTGTAAAGCTTTGTACGGTTGACGAGCTGTTTGATGCCACACCTCTTTCTTTACCTCTTCTGGTGCGCATTCTATCTTCGGCTCAGGATTTGTCTTCAGAAGGGTGTGCTTTTGAGGTATGTGGCCACGTACCACGTATAAATGCAAAAATCTGATGCCGGTGGCCCTCACGGGGTCGTGAAGGCCGTTCCAGAGGTTGATCGCTCAAGTAGCCCCGTCAAAGCAATCATTTACAAGGTGTCAGCGGCTTTCAAAGACACGTACCGTTAGAGCACATCCAACAATGCCAGGATGGTCGCGAATACGTACACGTGGCTCTCATATTTGCTGGATGGGGTTCGAACGCTCAGCAGTCAATACAAACGGCCACATGACGCCCCAACGGCAGGCCATATATGACGAATCTGATTCATATATTTTTGGTAAGTACTCTGCATATTCGGATCGCAGGATGGGGTTGGTCTCTCCTGCGCCCCATTTTGTGCGAGAATGGGGAGCGAGCGGGACCATCCCCATCCTGTTGGCGACCTGTGAAACGAAATCGGACCAATGGGGTGACTGAAACGTGGCTGTGGACGATCGCGGGCTCGCATCCCAGCTGCTTCTCTGATCCCGATTTGAAGCTACATTCGAGGAATGGGGTTGGGTCTTTGTTCTCCCACCGGCGTGAACCCATCCTTCCGCCTTTTCGGCTAGTCTGCGCCCCGTTCTATACAAGTCCTGCAAGACCGGTTGGGGCACGCCCCAACAGAAATGGGCATCCAACCAGAAGCGCGCACGTGTTCGCTGAAATGAATTATTTAACCGTTGGTCCCGACGTTGCTGGATGTGCTCTTAGTGTGACGCGGTACTGTATCGCGTCACAAGCTGCGAAAGCTCTTTACCGATGCCGTGCGCCGGTACACGCAACTCCGCTAAATATTTTCGGATCCTGTAAACTAAGTGCAATGCGCTGGTACGATCGGTGATTACCGGCCCACCCCCACGTGCCCCCCGCCCGTCGCCACCGTCGCGCGCTGTTCCACACACCCTCCTCCAGACGGTACCTGCCGATATCCCTGCAGCAGCGCCTGCCCTTATCTCCGCATTTCGACAGCTACACCGTGCGCCTTACAGCCCTGCAGGAGTTCATTCTTCAGACCGTGAGTGGACAGCCCACGAACCCGAAGGCTCTCCGGGAGCACCTTGACCGTGGCCTTCTCCATCTTGGTGCACGGTGTGTCCGTCAGGCCGCTGGACTGAGCGAGGCCAGACTTGTTGGTGAGATCTATGGGCACGCGTCGTAAATTTGCCAGACTGGGGAGTGCAGAATCCGCCTCACGGCCCCTAATTGCGGCGATACATTGTGACGTCACCTACCGCGGCCGATTAGTATGTGTCCGTCTCCATTGTATCGTAGCGAAACGCTGGCCCAATCGCATCCACGTTACCGGTACTGGTACGGGAACGATGCATGTCTGCGAACGGGCCTCATTCCATGGTGGTGGCGGCACCACGGCGTGTCTGCCATCGTACCCATCTCCCCCTGCTTCCACCCGCCGTGATCGCTGGGGCGTCCGGAGCTGGGAGAAGCGGACAGAGCGGGGGACAGGGTGTAGGGGTGGAGGCTACAGGGGAAGAAGGGCGCCACCTACAGTTTTGCAGCAGCCGTTGTAGCAGCGCCGCGATGGCCGCCGACGGTCACTGCGGTGGCGGTGGGTGCGGCGAGAAGATCGGCTTGGAAACCCCTCTCTCCCCCACGCGGTTCCCTTTCCTTGTCTCCGAGGGCACCAGGACATCCCCGCTGCGGACTACGGTAGCGTTGGCGGAGGGAGGGGGGGGGGACATCCCATGCGGCGACGACAGGGGTTAGCAGCGTCGGAGACAGCCGCCGCCCCCCCCACCACCACTGCTTTCGTAGCTGACCGCCCGCCGATGTCATGGGCTACGCTCCAGGAGAGCTCTCCGGGGCTTTCACACGTGGCACGCTCACAGCCAATCATCGTCCTCGCCTTCTATCCTGAAAGCTAATTCTTCCTGTAACCGGCTCCCCTGGCAAATCCAACGCGGCGGCCGCACGGGACTCCCTTCCCAACCCAGCAACCCCTTCCCCTCACACTTTTTGTCACTGTCACCGTACAATTATGAGACAGAACTTGGTGCTAGTCTGCTCTCGGCCGCCGTCTGTTTGGATCATGAGCAGTTCATTAGCTGTGATTCCACAAAGAGTTTTCTTGGCGCAACGGAACACCTTGTCACTATAGACTGTCAATATTGTTGATACTAGAGGCGGATCGGCCGATATTGACATATTCTACGTATCAAATTTCCCGTGTGGGGAGCGTAGGCGGCACTCGTGCAAGAAATGCGAACGGGATCTTTCCGGGACCTGACATGCCTAAGCTCTCTGTTGTGCGTCCTGCAAAAAGTGGACATGGCGACATCATGAAGAAGCCCGTTTCATTTGTTTAGACGCCGATTCTGCAGGACATCTCGACGAGAACAACCTCCACTTTTTTGTGGGATTCACCATAATTTTCAATGATCACCTCGCCCTACTGTATGTACGCCACGCAGTGCTGCGGCCTCGGCTGTTCCCCGAGCCCGTTGTGAAGGTCATTTTTCCAACAATTGTTGCAAGAAATGCCATCTATTTCCGTTCAACGCGGCTCGATCTCAGAAGTGGTAACGAATGGCTTGTTGCAGTCTACTCGTGAACAAACTGTCCCTGCTGGGCAGCACCCCATCCGGAGCAGAGGAACATCCATGGAAGCGCGTCGTTGATCTGTGGGAGGAGAGACGACGCAAGATCCGCGTATAATTCCTTGGTACGGTAGCGTGATGAGGGGAAGGGGGGGTGGTGCGCTTCCACCGCGGGCGATCGCAGTGCCAAAGCGCGAGCGGCCGCAGCGCGTGCCGCACGCGTGCGCGGTGGAGTGGCATTGGTGCACCGTACGCCCCACCACCGACACCGCAACCCAACCCCCCCCCCGCATTCTGCCAGCCTCCCGCATTTCCCCCCAAACCCCCCCGCCGCGTGCACCCCCCAGCTTCGACCACCGTGGGTGCCGCGGGTGGCACGCCGCGGCCCCCCCCGCCCCCGACGGTCGCACCATGCGCCCGCCGCCGGGGTCCGCGGCGGCGGTGGCGCGGGCGCACGAGGCGGCAGCCGCGACGGCATCGACGGTGGCGCCGCCGACGCCGCAGCCGCTCTCGCCGCGGTCGCCACTCTCGCTGCCGCCTCTGTCGCGGCCGCCGCCGCCGCGGCTGCCGCTGTCGCTGCCGCCGTCCCTGCCGCCGCCGCGGTCGCGGCCAGGGGGCGGGGGATGGACGAGCGGCGGCAGGCGGGACAGGCAGCACCGCCCGGCTACCGCCGCGGCGGGCGCCGCCGTGGCTGCGGCGCTCTCCCTGGCAGTGGCGGTGTTTGCGTCGGTGGCCGCCGCCGCCGTCGGCTCGGCCGCGACGCCAGTGACGGTGGGCGGCCTGGCAGGCACAGCCGCCGCGCCCGCGGCAGAGGTGGCGGCCCGTGGCGGCCGGGGGCGGGGAGGTGGGATGGCGGGGGCGGCGCCGCGGCCGTCTGGGGGTGCCGCACGCCTCGTGGCGCCCGCTCCCCCCCTCGACTCCCCCACCGCACGCCTCCCCGCGCTGCGGTGCGACACGTCTGGGCCGACCGTCGCGGACGGCCGGCGGGGCTGGTACCTCGCCCGCGCGCGGGAGGGCGCCGACGGGGGCCGCTGCTTTGTGCCCGCCGGCACCGGCAGCTGCGCGTCGCCCGTCGAGTTTCCCGACGCGTTCCGGCCGCCCCGGTCGGCCGCCGCCGCCGCGGCAGCGGCAGCCGTGGCAGACGCTTCGGGGCCCACCGCGGCGGCGGCGGCGGCAGCGGCGGCCGGCGCGGCGGCGGCGCCAGCAGGGGCGGCGGCGGCGGCGGCGGCGGGCCCGGCACGCGCGGCGGCGCGGTCGCCCCCACCCGACCCCTCCCCCGTGCCGCTGTTGTGCGGCCAAGGCCGCCCCGAGACGGAGCCCCTCCGTACTACCCCCGTCTGCCGGTCGGCGCTCGCGTCGCGCCTCGAGGCCCTCTCCCGCGCCCCCATCACCGGCCGCTTCCTGCGGGACACGTTCACCACCGCGCTGCCGTCCCCCCCCGCCGTCCCCCACGGCGCGGGGGGCGCCCTCTTCCACGAGCGCGCCGTCGCGCGGCTGCTCGGCCTTACGCGCAACACCGTTGCGGGCGCGGTGCACCGCGAGACGGGCGCCTACGACGTGCTCGGCGTGTCCCGTGTCACCGTCGGTACGTGCACCGAAGCGGACTGTGCCGACGCCAGCGCCGTGGCGGTGGCGGACGCCCAGGCACGGGACTTTGCGTGGCGCCAGCTGCCGCTGCTGGTGCTAGCGGGCGACGTCGCGCCGCCGCCGCCCGTGGGGCCGGGCGTGACACCGCCGCCGCCGCCGCGGCAGCAGACCGTCTCGATGGGGGATGAGGGGGTGCTGACGCTGGGGTGGGCGGTGCTGGCCAACCCGGCGTGGCTCCGTCCCGCCGCGTCGCCCGCCGCCGCCGCGCCCGCGTCCAATGCCGCGGCCGCGCCGGCGCTCGCCGCCGCCGCGCCCGCGCCCGCGTCCACGCCGTCGATCGCCGCGGCAGTGGCGGCACGGCGGGGCGTGTGGGACCTCCGCGGGCGGGTGACGCTGGACACGTCGGCGGCGCCGGGCGGGCACCCCGACCCGACCACCGACTATTACCTCGACGGCGACGACACGAGCGTGTCGTCCCGGTGGGTGCCCGCCATCGTCGGCGTCTTGTGCCGTGAGCCCGTCGCCTCGTTTGTGCGCCTCCGCCACGTGGTGTGTGGGCACGGGCGGGGGGGCGCCCACGAGTGGGAAGGCCGGGGTAGTGCTGGTGGCGACGCCGCGGCGGCCACCGCCGCCGACAATGGGGCGGACGCCGACGGGGGCTCTCCAACGCCCACGCCGGCCGACCACCTGGTTGCACTCGGCGCGGCGGCCGACGGCACGGTGGACGAAGCCGCCGCGCCCCGCTCCTCCACCACCTCGCGCGTCACGTGGTTCATCTCCCCCCGGCTGCCGAGCGACCCGCGCGTCCCCCCCCCCCGCCCGTGCCCGCCGCTAGCCGAGCTCACCCCCCGCGCCCCCCGCGCGGTCGCGTGGCGGCCGCCGTGGGTTGCCGCTCGCGGCGTCCGAGAGATCAACCGCGAGTCGAGCGCCGAGGCGGCGCTCGCGGCGGCCAGCTCGACCTGCCTCCTCGACGTCGCGCGGGTGGCGCCGCGGGAGCCCCAAGCGGCGGCGCTGCTCCTCGGCACCATCCTCGTCGCGGACCGGGCTACCCACTTTGGCGCCGTCGAGGCGGAGCTGCAGCGCTTCCGCAACGCGTACGACCAGCGGGTGTTCCACGTGGACCCGCCGCCCGAGCCGACGGCGATGGGGCCCCTCCTGCTGGCGCTCATCGTGCTCGTGCCCGAGGCGATTGCGCTCATCAGCGTGTTCATCGCGTCTCCGCAGGTGGGCCGCCGGGAGCTGGTGCTTGCCGCCCTCTTCTTTGTGGCGGGCCTCGTGTCGTCTGGTGGCATCATCCTGCTCGCCGTCACGGAAATCCACGGCGCCTCGTGGCGGGCGGCCGCCGTCCGAGATAGCCTGCGGCTGGACCTGGGCCGCAACGCGACCGCGTGGGCCAACCGGGATATCCGGCTGACGGGCAACACGGACCTCCAAGCGGTGGGCATCTACCGCACCGAGACGGTGGTGGTGGTCGCGCGCAGCGGCTATCACCCGCGGCTGCTCGTCGGCCTCGCCACCGCCTTTTCCGCCGTCTATGTCGGCCTGTCGGGGGCGGTGGTGGCGCTGATTGCGCGGCGGGCGGGACGGCCGCCGCCGCCGCCGCGGATACGGCGGTCGCCGCGGCAGCTGCTGATTTTGTTTGCCGCGAAGCGGGGGGGGGGCAGGTGGCTCCTGCAGCCATGGCGACGGATGGCCGCGGCGGGCAAGTAGGCTCGCGTGTCCACTCGGGCGGCGGCCGCTCCGACGCCGCCAGCCGCTGTACAACTTTTGTCTGCCCATCCATGGCAACACACTACGACTGGGTACGTCTTGGGCGTCAACCGGCGGACGCGGTGGCTGATCCACAGGGGCGTCGCGTGTGCGTGGCTTGCCCCAACATGCGCCTGACACATGCGCGTGTGCTGTTCAAGTGGCGGTGGAATGGTGGGTGAGGGCGGCTGGCCGCTGCCACCACCGCCCGTGCCGCGCTAACACGCCTCAACCACCAGTGCCCGATGGATGCCACCATCCCAGCCAGCTGGTTGGGTGCGAGGTGAGAGGAGCAAGAGGGAGAAGGGAGGGAAGCTGGAGAGGCGTCTGTCGTGCTGGAGGCTGCCCCGCACGTCCGTTGCTTGCGAGTCTGCTTTTATTTATGTCTAGGCTATTATTCTTGTATGTGTGAGTCCTCACGGTGTAGCACTGACTGTCGTTTCGTGGCTGTTGTCATCGTTCCTTTTTTTTTTTTGCTACCGTCCGTCCTCAGTCAGGCGGAGCTGCCATCCTTAGCATCACACCGGCTCCAGTGGTGGTTGGGGGGGGGTGGCAGCTGGGGGAAGTAGGGTTTGCCCCACGACAGAAACAGGACCGCCGGCCATTGCACGAGCCGCAAACTGGTGGGCGTCGCCGCCCCGACGGGCACACCCACTCCCGCTGTCGCGTCGCGAGCAGCGGCGGCCGACGGGGTGGTGACGCCCGCGGTGCAGCCGGGTGCACGTCCCGGTTGCTGGCGGTGGCCTTCCCCCAGGACCCTCCTCACGGCTCGCAGTCCCTTCAGCTCGAGCTAGCTGTTGACCGGTGGTCCCACGCGTCGCAGGGGCGAGGGAGAGAGAACCCCCCGAACAGCACTCTGCCAACTCTTGAGGGAGGCTCCCTCCCCCGTCGCTCCCACCGCCCCCCATGGCTCCTAGGGCAGGTCCTTGCACATGGCGGCATGAGCGTGGGGGCGGGATGATCGCCTGTAGGGTCCCGCGCGGTACGCCAGCGGCCGTGGCTCTTTCCCTTGCTCCAGTCCCGTCCAGCTCGAGACGCACCCCCTCCGCCAAGAGGATGTCGATCGCGTGCAGCAGCACGCCGGATCTGCCCGCGTCTCTCTGCTGGCGACACGTGGCTGGGGTGCGGCTCGACCCTTCTCCTCCTGGTGAGCGGTGCTTGCCTTGGTGCGTCGACCATCCCAGATCAGCGGGACGACGCGCGGCCGAGATATGGTGACGGTAGCCTGTCTGGCCCAATAACCGGCCACCTGGACAGCCGACGCCGTTCTCTCTGTCTCCGTCAGAAAAAAAAGACACCGTTGGAGAGAGGAGAGTGACCTCGTTCTCATGGTGCTGTTTTTTTTCTTCTTCTGTCAGTGAGTACCTCGTAGCGCCGCCCTCAAAATCGGGCCGCCACGTGTAATGCCCCTAAACCGGCCAGTTCTGCAATAGGCATCCAGGGCCCATCACGAGGTTGACAGGTGTCAACAGAGAACACAAGGCCACATTTACTCTTCGCTCAGCGCCCCCCCTCTCCCCCGCCTGTCCTACGGAAATTCTGCCAAGCCCATACGCATGCGCTGGCGCTGCGCGCCAGCCAGCATGCGTTTTTTTTGGACCGTTTTAATGGGGCCGCGGGCCCGCCGGTCCCTCGTGATGAGAGCTTCTCGCGCGCGATTCTCCGTACGCTGCTGCTTGTCGGCTGCCTTCCTTGCTGCTTCTTTCGCCTTAGCGGCATCTGCCTGTAGCTTCTCATTGATGGCCTTGGTCACAGCCTCGGAGTTGGCCAGCACCGCCTTCCCACTGTTCGAAATTGAGCCATACGCCCACGTGACCTCCTCCAGCTGGCGCACGGCCTCTGGCTTCAGCCGGGCCACCAGCGTAGGCATGTGGATGGCCCTATGGGCGGCCGCCGTCCCCTTACCGGTCCGCAGCCGATTGACGTCAATCCTGTTGACGTCAATGGGCCACATGCCACAGTTCTTAAAGCTGGACTTGATGCGTTGAGGAGTCATTGTTGCCGTCCAGCTCGCCGCAATCGCCTGGAGAAGGTAGCGGACATCAAAACCGGCCCCCGCAGGAATGGATGCCAGCAGAGCCCGCATGTGAGTGCGTCCATTAGCCTTGAGAGCCAGGAAAACGCGGTCGTCGCAGGGCTGCAAGATGTGGGAGAGGTGTGAAGGGTACATCAGGGCGTACACATTGGCAGCCCGGAGCGCCAGCAGCCCATCCAAGTCATAGTGGACCTTGCAGCCATCGAGCAAAAGGAGCTTAGGCTCCTCTGGGCGCACCTTGCCGAGGAGGCGCGCCACGGAGTGAGCCCACTCCCCCCAGAGCTCCTGGTCAAACCCAGGGGGCTCTCGCCGTCGCACCTCCGCATCAGGGTCCTCCAGAAGGTCCGCCAGCGGGACGTACTTCTTGGTTCCATCTTCACGTGTGGTGTACATAAATGGGACCCTGTTAGGGGCCCCAGGCACGACCACAAATGGCGGGAGCGCCGACCCGTCAGCGCAAACGCAAGCCACGACGGTGGCCTTAGCGCCATTGTCCTTGACAGGAGGAAGTACAAAGTCCAAGCGCTCTACACCACCAGGCACAAAAACTTTGCCACCGGCGCCTTCCAGGAGCTCCTTGGCGTCAAACATGGACTCATCCATATTGTAGACTTGACGGGCATGGTTGATTTGCAGCTTTTCGGCGAGGAAAGAGAGGGCACCAAAGGTTTTGGCGACTGCCTCCGGCGACGCCGCCTTAGAGCGCGACGCCTCGAGGGAAGAGGGCTTGACAGGCTTGAGGGTTGGGTGGCGCCGCACAAACAGGTCAAACCAGCGCCTGCCAGGGCTGGCGTCCGGCCCAAAGTATGACTTGGCCTGCTCAACGCGCGCGGCGTCCATGCCCTTGATGTAGTCCTTCAGCAGCAGTCGAAGGGTGTCTGCCGTCAGCAGCAGACCCTGCGCCGCCCAAACACCCATAGCATCCACGATGGCGTCCTCCTCCTCGGCAGTGAAGAACGGAGGGCGCCCGCGAGTGCGGAGGGTGCCTCCGTTGATCACAATAGTACGGGCGCTCCTCCGCGATAGGCCAGCGACACGAGACATCAGCTGGGAAACAAGGTTTTTACCAGATAAAGTAGAAAACAGCTCGCAGGCGCGCACCACCGGGTCCGCACAGGGAGCAGACGGCCCTGGTACAGACGCACGCGCGGTCCCGCCACGAGAAGAAGCGGCCGGCTGCGTCGCCGCATCAGGTCCATCGGTAGATCTAGCAACGTTGCTGGCTTCAGCACGGGTAAGCGGCATGATTGGGTCAATCGGGGGGTCCGGGGGGCGGAGTATGTGAGGTAAGATGAGGGGACGAAGGCACTGATGGGCGACCAGTGTAGCGCGAACCGCGGCAGAGTGGGAGAGATCGTCGTCAGAGGGGTCAATTTGGGGATACACGTGGGCCACGTGGAGTGGCCGGTTTAGGGGCAGTGGCCGTTTATTGGGCCAGACAAGCTAGAGATGTTTTTCGGCCGCACGCGTCTTCGTGTGGGGGCGCCTCCGCTCCCAGAGCCGCCCGCCTTGAACCTCCCAGACGGCGCCCGTGGGCGCCCGTGGGTGGGGAAGGAGAGGGGTATCACCCGACGCCCGCCACCGTGGCGTGACGCCCACCGCGCTGCTGCCTTGCTCTTGCGGCCGCGCCGCGGCTGGGTGTTGGGGGAGCCACTCGCAGCGGCTGACAACGTCCGCCCAGCGGGGGTGGTTGTCCAGCCGAGGTGCTCGGCGTTCCTTATCAACATGGCCAAGACCCGCTTGTGTGCGTTCACTCATAGGGACTTGGGCGTATGAGGAGCCGCTCGCAGCCGCCTACAAACGTCGAGTTTGTGTGCGCGTCCCACGAGAGGCCGCCCTGCGCTCCCGTCGTTAGACTACGCGCACCACATCCACCCCGCCACTCCCCGCTCGCTTGTCCCCGCCACTCCCCGCTCGCTTGTCCCCGCCACTCCCCGCTCGCTTGTCCCCGCCCTCCTTTCCCGGTCCGCCTCTCCCGGCCCGTTTCCTCAGCCGCACCTGCCTGACCTCTCGCCTTCCGCTGCTGCGGCCCTTACGTGCCCCCTTTGGTCCCCTGTCGCACTCTTGACCATCTGCCGGGTCAGCGTGCGGTACTCGCTCCTCACCATGAGCGGCAAGGGCAAGGGCGGTGGCGGCGGCGGCGAGGGTGGCGGTGGTGATGGTGACGGGGACTACGGTGGTGGCGAGTGCTCTGGCGGTGGCGGGAGCTATGGCGGTGGTGGGGGTGGCGGCGGCAAGAGCAGCGGTGGTGGTGGCTATGGCGGCGGTGGCGCTGGGCGTGTCCACTCAGTCGACCCCGCGGACTATGGGTACTTCCACACGGGCAACAACTCGACGTCGCGCGGTGAGAGTTACGAGCGCGACGGCGCCAAGATGGAATAGTACCCATCGACGGGCACGGTCAAACAGCAGATGGACCACCCGACGCAGGCGCGCACGCAAGTGGTCCGGCGGGACCTGGACCATGCGGGCTTTGAGCGCGTGTGTGAGAACCCGCGCAGCCACACGGATCACGGGCACCAGACCAAGGGCGGCCGTGGCAAGCGAGGGTACTGAGTCACGGGGGATGGGGGGGTGGGCAACGTACAAGCCTACACCTCGGTCGGGTCGGGCCTCGTCAATGGTAGCTGGGTTCTCTGTGGTACTCATCTGACGCCGTGACGTGTGGCTGACCCCGGAATGGGGGGGCAGGGGTTCGACGGCCGTTGCGTCGAGGTGGAAGGACGGCATCTGGCAAGTCGGACTTTGTGCTGGCAGCACGGGGGAGGAGGGCCTCGTCGGCCGAGACAGTCGCACGGCCGCTGTCTCGGGTGGTCATTGCACATTGTATTGTACTGCATGCTCATACTCATCGGGTCAGATGATGGGGGCTGGTTGTACGCTGTGGACACGGCCCCTGTTCGCGGCGCGGCGGCACACGCTGGCCAGCGCCTCTTTGCTGGCGTGTTGTGGCAGTGGTAGAGAGGAGGCATCACCATGAATGTCCCACATGCTCGTACCGTTGGAAAGTTGATTGGTAAGGTGCGCTACGGCCCACGTCTTGATCCCGTTTGACGGGACGGTGGCCTCACCCATCATCGCCGACGGGTGCTGTCTCTTCCGACGCGGGCGCGTTCGGGTGGGCTGCGGCCGCCCCGGGTCAACGGGGACCCGGTGCAGGTGGTCGGCGAGGTGAAGATGGCGTGGTGGCTGCCGGCGGGTTGGGAAGGTCCCCACGGACCGAGAAGGTGGTTTGGTCGACGGGGATCGTGGATCGTGTGGCGGGGGGCAGTGTAGCAGCGGGGGGAAGGGGGAGGGGTGAGGGGGTGACGCGCCTCGCACAGAGTGCCGACCGCCACGGGCGTTGACATGCCAGCCTCGGCGTCGGTGAGCCGGGCGGCTGCGCACGGGCGGCGGCGGCGGCGGCTGGGTCGCCCTCGAACCGGCGGCGCGTCGTCCCCACCCACCCAGCCCGCCACTTTTTTATCCCACACCGCGTTCGCGTCGCGGGGTGGGACCGCCAGCACCCCCGCGGTGGGGAAAAGGCGCAACGCGCACGTGGCGGCTGCGCTGCGCGCCCGCCTCGTGCGCCATGACAAGGTGTGCCGCCCCTGCCCGATGGGGCGGTCTTCCTCGTGTGGATGTACAGCACGGTCACGTCCAGCGAGGATGGGCGCTCGTGCGTGATCGGAATTTTGGGAGCCCATTGGGTTGCGTGCACGCGGTGGGGCGGGTCGTGGCGCACCCGCGGTCTGGCCGGAGCGGGGAGAGGGCGGGGGGGGTTGCTTGACGAGGGAGCGTGCTCGTCCCACGAGTGAGTGGGGGGTGAGGGGCGGCGTCGACCGGGAGGGGGGAGGCCAGCCTCGCCGGCGACGCCCTGTGGTGGCCTTGCATAACGACGAGGATGGACGGGAGGCGGGACCGGGAGAGGGGGGGCGTGGGGGGTGAGGGGTGGGGGGGGGGGGGGGGGGGGGGGAAAGCGCAGTGCTGCGCTCCGTTTGTGGGACGCCACCCGCGTGGGCGGCACGAGCACTGCGCCGCCCCCGTCGACGAGGATGATCCGCCGCGAGCGGTGGGGAGGACGGCGCACCAGCGCCCGTTGGTGGGATGACGCCCCCCGCCGCGTCTGCGCCGCCCGCCGCGCGCTGTCTCACTCGACGAGCGCGGGTCGCATCGGCGGGGGACGGGGGAAGGCGAGGGGGGGAGGAAAGGCGGGGGGGGGTGGGGGGAGGGGGGGGGTGGAGGGGGGGGCGTCAAAGTGTTTGGGGAGGCGACGCTCTCCGCGCGCCGCCGCGGCGGCCTACCCCCGTCCCGCCGCCCCCGCGGGCGGCGCGCAGCCACACGAGGCGCAACGGCGGCCGCCGCGGCGGGCGCCGGTGGCGGCCGCCGTCGCCGCCGTCGGCGGCGCGGCGTGCGCGGCGCCGCCGGCGGGCGCGCCGCCGCCCGTCCGGCGCCCACCCAGGCCGGCGCGTGTGGCGCTCGCGTGTCGGCGCGGCGGCGGCGGCGCCAACACGCGCCGCCGCGCGGCGGCCATGACAAGGACACTGTCGGCACGCGCGCCGTGGCGGCGGGTCCCCGCGGGGCCACCCGCCGGCGGCCGGGAGGGAGGGGCGGCTGCAACGGCGCGCTGCCGGCCGACACACGCGCCGCTGACAGGCCGCGTCCCATTCCTCACTCCGCCGCCGCCGCCGCCGCCGCCGCCGCCGCTGCCGCCGCCGCCGCTGCCGCCGCCGCCGCCGCCGCTGCCGCCGCTGCCGCTGCCGCCGGTGCGGCGGCGGCCGCCGGTGCGGCCGCCGCAGCCGCCTCCGCCGCCGGCGGTGGCACCCCCCCAACGGCCGCCCGCTGCAACCTTCCGCGGCGGCGACTGCCAGGCCGCCGCAGCCGCGGCCGCGGCGTCGTCGTTGGCGGCTGCGAGGGGGGGGGGCCGCGGCGGTGGCGGCAGCTGCGCGAAGCGGCGGTGGCGGCGGAGGGGGCGCGGGGGGGGGGGGGGGGGGGGTGGGCGAGCGCCAGAGTGGGGCGCCGCCGACCCCCCACGGAACGGCTGACGGGGTGTGCTGACGCGAGGGCCTAGTCGGGGGGGCGGGGGGGGGGGGGGGGGGGGGACGTGCGAGGAGCAGGAGGGGGGGGGAGGGGGGACGTGCGAGGAGCAGGAGGGGGGGGAAGGGGGGGGGGGGGGGAGGAAGGCGGGAGGGGGGACGGACGCAACGGCTCTCGCCCGTGGCCCCCCGCGCTCCCGTCCCCGACGGGGTCCCCCACCGCCGCCGCCGCCGCGGCCGCACCGCGCGTCGCCGCGCGGGCGGGCGGCCACGTTGGGCCCGTCACCGGCGGCGCCACGACCGGCCGTTGCGGCGGGCGGCCAAACGGCCGCCGCCGCCGCGGCGCGGCGTCATGGTCAGCGCGCGGTCGAGCGCGCCGCCAACCGGACGGGGTGTGACGGGGGGTTGGACGCGGTGGAGGGGCGGGGGGGAGGGAGGGGGGAGCGGTTTGGGGTGGTGGTGGCTGCCGCCGCCGGGGGGCAGCGGCGGCCACCGTGGGCGGAGCTGTCGTCCTTGTCGGCATCCCCCGCGTGGCGGCTGCTGTCCTCCCGGTGGCCACGCTGCGACCGCCGCCGCCGGCGGGCAGTTGGTGTCATGGGCGCACGCTACCGCCGCCGCCGCCGGTGGGGGCGAGCAGACGCCACCGGTAGCGCGGCGGCGGCGCGACCGAGTGCGCGACGCGGCCGCCGCCGCGGCGGCGGCGGCGGCGGCAGCGCGCGGCGGTGGCGGTGGGGGCGGGTCCGCCGCGGCGGCCGCTCCCGCCCCTGACAGCGTCGCCGGCCAGCAGCGCGGCATGGGGGTGGCCAGCCGGTGACACCCGCGGCGGCGGCCGCCGCTGTCAGCGACGCGGCCACCGCGGTCACCGTCGGCGGCGGCGTGACGGGGTGCGCGCCGCCGGCGGGCGGTGGCACCCCACGCGCCGTCGGCGGCGGCCGCCCCACCGCCGCGCCGACGGGGGGGGCACCATCGGCGGGCGGCGCGCCAACGGTGGCGTGGCGGATGCCTGTGTGCCCGTTCCGCGCCTCGCGTGCGGCGGCGGCGGCGGCGGCGGCCGCCGCCGCGCCGTGCCGCGTGGTGTGCCGCGCGGTGCCACCGGCTGACGGGGCCATCGTCGGCTGGCTGGTCAACGTCGATGGGAGGGGGGGAAGGGGGGGGGGGGGGGGGGGTGGCTGCCCCGCCGAGCGGCAGCTGCAGCGACGGGAGGTGCCGGCGGGGGGTGGCCGCGAGTGTGTGGGTGGTGTGGCAGGGGCGCCGCGCAGCGGCGGTGGGCGGCCGCGGCGGGCAGCCACGGGCGGATGCCGCGGCGGGCAGTCACGGCGGGCACCAACGGGGGGCACCCCACGGCGTGCAGCCATGGCGGGCAGTCCGCCGCGGCGGCCGCCGCCATTGGCGGCGTTAAGAGCGGCACCCGGCAGCGCGGGGGTGCGGCACGATGAGCAGCGCAAGGAGGCGCGGCGCCTGTTCCACTTTTCCCCGCGTCCGCCGCGTGCCCGCCCACCGCCTCAACCCGCCGGCTGGCCACCTGCAGCGGACACTTTGTCGCCGACGGAGCCGGCTCGTCGGCTGGCCTCGGTCGCCGCCTGCACCCGCTTTTGACAGGCCGCCTCACCCTCCCCACCCATGCGCGTGGCCATGGCCTGCTGCCGCCGGTGGGGGGCGACGGTCGCGGCGGCGGTGGCGGCGGTGGGCGTGGCCACCGTCGCCGCCACCGCCGCCGCCGCCGCCGTCGCGGGTGGCACCCCTCGCGACGCCGCCGCCGCCGCCGCCACCGCCACCGCCACCGCCACAACCGCTGGCACCGCCACCATGGCCGGCGCGAGTGTGCGAGGCGCGTCGGCCGCGGCGGTGGCGGCGGCGGTGGCGGCGGCCGCGGCGGCGGGCCCGCCGCGGCCGCCCGCCCCCTGGTCCCGCACGCCCGCCGTCAACGCGCGGACGCTGCGGGTGCACCTCGAGACCGCCCTCCGGCACGTGCCGTTTACAAACGAGGCCGCCGTCGCGCGGTCGTGGCTGCAGGCCACCGCCGCGTTTCCCGTGCGCGGCGGCACGGTCGGCGACTTTTACAATGGTGCGTGTGCCGGGCTGGCAGACTGAGAGATAAGTGGGGTGTGTGTGGTCTGCTTCCGGTTGGGGCGGGGGAGGGGGGGCGAGGGAGGGGGACGCTTCAGCGAGCCCCTCGGGCGTGACGTGTGGGCGCGCGGGGCGGACGACTGACCCTTCCCGTGGCGGTTCATGCTCTTCGCTTCCACTCCCCGCCCCGCTACCCACACTCGTCTCCTCCCCTCAGTCATCCTCGTCAACGCGAGCAACCCCGCGACGCGCGACTTTTACGGCGTCGCCGCGGCGGTAACCTACACGCCGCGCCCGCGGCGGCTGCCCGTCGCGTTCTACATCTTTCGCGGCGGGCGGTACGTCAACCACGGCCGCGGCGGGGTGGCCAACGTGGCGTACCTCGGGTGCCACCCGGGCTCCGACGCCGCCGCGCGCGACGTGACGTTTGTGCCGCCCGAGCGGTGCGCGCGGCGCAAGGAGGGGAAGAAGACGCAGAAGGCGAGGCCCCAGCGGAACCGCCGCAAGGTGTAGCGTCGCCCCTGTGCGGAGGGGGCGGGGGGGAGAACGCGCTCGCGGGGGGCGCGTTTCACGTTGTCTTTTTTTTTTTTTTGTACAGAGTTGATAGGAGGGGGCGCCTCCGTGGCGCTACGGCCGAGGGGCCACCGCTCGCGGGATGCGGGCGGGGGGGGCGGCGGCTGGGGGGGGAGTTTGGGGCGGCCGCCTTGCGTGGCGCGGCTCGTGTACATAGATGAGCGTTTGGCTTGGATAGGGTGTGGGCAAGGGGGAGCGAGGGGGGGCGCCGGGGGGCGCCTGCGCGCGGATGGAGAGGCGCCCACGCTGCTGTTGCCAAGAGGCCATGGGCACAAACACGGAGTGTGGTCGAGGTTTTTAGTTTTCCCTTCCCGTCTGTTTCTCTTTTGTGGTAAACGGTCGCTCTCGGTGGCCGCCAGCCGACGGCGCTGACGGGCAATACCGCACGCCGTCGGCACCCCCCACCCCCCCCACCCCCCCCCCCCCCCGGCCCCCCTCCAAACCTCCCTCACAAATCACGCACCGATGGACAGTCGCACGCACCGCAGGCACTCACGGCGGGCACTCTCCACGCCGGTGGGTGGGGCGCGCTCGCGCGTCGGGGGCGGCCGCGCCCGCGCGTAAGGGGGCGGCCGCGCCCGCGCGTAAGGGGGCGGCCGCGCCCGCGCGTAAGGGGGCGGCCGCGCCCCGCCAGCGTCGTGGCCAAAGGGGCAACGTCCACGGTGCGAGGCCGTGGCGGCGGGCTTTTCCTTCCAGCCACTGTTTTGTCTCTCCTCAAGGCCTCTCTCTCTTGGGTGTCCGCCCGCCACCGGATGCGGCCGGCACCACCGTCTGCAGACACACACGCACGCCCGCAGCCGCCACGCGCGGCCCTCTCCAGTCCCCCCCGAACCCCCCCCCTTCCCAAACCACACACCTATGTACATACGCAGCCGTCGCAGGCACTCTCCACTTCCCCCCACCGCGCCTCCACCTTCGACTTACCCTAGAACCAATCCCCGTCAGCCCCTATGTCAGCCGCGAATGTTACGGCCGCCGCCAACGCCCGGCACCCCCCCACCGCCGGCGCCCAGGTGGAGCACCCGCAGCAGCGCCACGAGGATGCTCAAGAACAGGACCGCCGCAGCCGTTGCGAGCGACTCGTCCACCAGCCCGCCGCCGTCCACGCCGGCAACGGCGCCGCCACCGCCCCGCGGCAGCCGGGCGGTGAGCGCGCGCACGACCGCCGCCGCTCGGCAGCTGCCGGGCGGGCGCGTCAGCGGGCCGCACCCTGCGGGCGCGGCCGCAACGGAACGGGGAGCGCGGCGGGGGGGGGCGCCCGATGCAGCCGCCGCAGCGGGCGTCGCCGCCCCACCCGCCGTACAGTCCACCACAAAGGGGGCGGCCGTGGGGAGCGCCGGCGCCGGCGCCCGCAGAGGCAGGCCGCCACCGGCCGCCACGGTGCCGCCGCCGCCCGCCTCGGCCGAAACCACCGCGACCGTCGAGAGCAGCGACGCGGTCGCCGCCGCGTCGGGGGTGGTGGCCACCGCACGCACTCCCGCCGTCGGCGACGCGTTCGCGGCAGC
Organism: Pyropia haitanensis; assembly: GCA_008729055.1. Classification (NCBI taxonomy): domain Eukaryota; phylum Rhodophyta; class Bangiophyceae; order Bangiales; family Bangiaceae; genus Pyropia; species Pyropia haitanensis. Next base: position 5,659,376 of record SDUX01000004.1, on the reverse strand, counting down.
GGTGGTGGTGGTCGCAACGGTGATCACTGTGTCGGTGGTGGTGCCGCAGTCGCCGCCGCCGCCGCCGCCGCCGCCGCCGCCGCCCTGGCCCACCAGCTCGGCCGCTGACAGCAGCACGCCGAGGGAGGCGGACGCCACCGACGCGACCGACGCGCCGTCCGACTCGGCGTCCGAGGCGGGAGTCGCCGTGACGGCAGGGCGGTCGGCGGGAGTCGTCGCGGCGGTGGTGGCGGCGGCGGCTGCGGCTGCCGGGGCCTTTAGACGGCCCTCCCACACGACCGCCAGCCGGAAACCACCGCCGCCGCCGCCGCCCGCCGTGGCATCATCTCCCCCGCCGGCGGCGCCGTGACCGGCGGCATCACCCAACGACACGCCCGACGACGACGCCGACACGCCCGACGATACGCCCGCGGCGAGGTCCGAGCATGGCGAGCCAGGTATGGTCGGCGGCGCCGACGGCGACGGCCCACACCAACCGCCGCGGTTGCCACCGCGGCCATCGTCGGCGTCTCCGCCCGGGCCGACCGGCGACGCTGCCGCCGGCAAGGATGGCGCCCGTTGCGTCGCCGGGGGGACCACTCGCGCCATCCCGCCGTCCGCCGCCGCCGACACAACCGAAACCACCACCAGCGCATCGTCGGGCACGGCAACGGCGGCGGGGGCGGTGGTGGTGGTGGTGGTGGCCGCGACCGTGGCCGTGTCGTCGGCCTGTGACGGCTCGCCGGCCACACCCGGTGGCGCTTCCACCGCTACGTCCACCAGCTCCGCAGCCGCAACCGTCGGCGCAACCCTCGTCGGCCCCGCCTCCCCGTCGTCGTCAACATCGGTCACCACCGCCGCCGCCGCCACCACCGACGACCGCCGCGCCGCCCGAGACCGCCCGCCCACAGCCGGCAACAGCATGCGGCGGATGCGCTCCATGTCACGCGCCATCCGGCGGCGCCCTCCCCCCCCCCCGGCTTCCGCCTCGGAGCCGGACGTGCAGTAGTAGACCGACTCCACATCGTCCGTCCCCGCCTCCTCATCCGTATCCGCGTCGCGCATCCCCCCCGCCGCGGCGCCCGCCTCGCCACAGCCGGCGTCCACCTCCGTGTCTGTGCGAGTCGGCGTACCCGCAGTCGTGGCAGCGCCACCGCCGTTGGCGGCGGCGGCAGCCGCGGCAGCGGCGCCGGCCGAGGCGCTGCCCATGCCCACCCCCGCCCCCCCCAACGCGGCCGCCGCCACCGCCGCGGCGGCCAGCACGTGCGGCGCGGCGACCACCTCGTCAGCCGGCAGCACCCAGCACGCCGCGTCGACGGCCGGGTCGGCCGCACCGACCGCGGCGGCGGTGACGGCGGCAGCCGCGCCCTTGACGCGCGGGGCGCCCCCCCCGCCACGGGCGGCGGAGGTGGCGGTGGCGAGCGTCAACGCCGCGACAAACGCGAGCCCCGCGGCGGCCGACAGCACCGCCGAGCCCGCCCCAAACGTCAGTGCGGTCACCTCATCGACGCCCGCCCAGCGGGCGGCCGCCGACGCGCGCACCGGCGCGGCGGACCAGAGCGACAGCGCCAGCGGCAGCGACCGCACGGGGGGGGGGGACTGCGGCAGCTCCGCCGTCGACGTGAGCAGCGCCCGCCCGGCGGTGCCGTCGAGGGCGGCCGCCGCCGCAACAATGGCGGCGCCCGCGCCGGCCCCGTTGACGGGGGGGGTGGCCGCCTGCGCCACCACCGCCGCCGTCGACAGCAGGGTGGTGAGGCCCACCGCCATGACCAGGGGGGACGTCCGGGGGGGCGGCGGCGCCATGGTCGGCAGCACCCCAGCGGGCGGCGCGACCGCCCCGCCCGAGACTGACCGAAACGAGCGGGCGAGCTTGGCAGCGACAACGGCGGCCGTTGAGTGCCCAACAGGAACGGGCAGGGGGGAACGGGGAGGGGTGAAGAAGGACAACACAGAACAAAAAAAAAGCGGAAAGGGCGAGAGCGACGGCGACACCCGTCACGCTCCCCACCTGGCTCGCACGTGGGCGGTGGTGGGTGAGGTGAGAGCGCGCGACGCTGCCCCGCCGAAGCCCACCGCCTCCCTCCCCTCTGGGATTTGTACCGCCCCGCTCGCGCCGCCACCCCCCGCGCCCGCGCGCTTGCCTGCCCTCCCGCCCGCCCGACGCCGCGGCCCTGCAGCCCGCCCCGACCGGCGCCCTTTCCCCCCCGCCCCCCCCCCCCCCCAACGTACAGAGCGCGCCCCAGCATCACCCACACCCCATCCCACGCCCTCCCCCACCGCCACCACCGCCGCCACCACCTCTGCCACCACCGCCGCCACTGCCGCCGCCGCCGCTGCCGCCGCCGCCGCCGCCGCCGCCGCCGCCGCCGCCGCGCCACCCAGGGGACGTGGCCACACCCGCAGCGGTCGCGGCCGGAATTTGGGGGCGACGACCGCACGCCAGCGGCGTCTGCCGCCTCGCTCGCTCGTCCCTCCCCCCTCCTTCCCCCCCCCCCCGGCGCGCATGCGAGTGGCGGCGGCAGGAGTAGCAGCGCCGTCAATGGCCAGCCGCCACCACCGCCGCCGCCGCACGCCGCGCCAGACCGTAGGAAAGCCACGCCGTACCAGGCACACGGGCCGGCCGTGACGGGCCGCCCGCCGTCACACCCCGCCCGCCGTGACGGCGCGGAGGCGGCCGTCACCGTGCGGCGACCTCCCCCCCCCCCCCCCGTACGCCGGCGACTGCCTGCGCGTCACACCCCCCCATGGTGGCCGCGGTCTTACCCCCCCCCCCTCGCAGGGGGGGGACCGCGGCAACGATGACGGCGATAGGACGTGGGCGGGGGCGAGCAAAGCGGCCGGGTAGCGGACGCACGCGGAGGGGGGGGGATCAGGAATGGGAGCGGCCGCGGCGGGAGGTGCGCAGCGGTCTGGGCTGCGCGCGTGACGCTGGCGTCGACGCGGCCGCCGCGGCCGCCGCAATTCAGTCGACCGCCCCCCCCGCCGATCGTGGCCCCCTCGACCGGGGTGTGGAATTCCGCCCGCCAGCTCGCGGCCGGAATTTGGGCGGCCGCGGCGGCCGCCCTCCGCGCGGGGCGGTCACTGCACAGCGCCCCAGAAGTTTACCCGACGGGGTAGCCAAATACATATTCCCAAAAGTCTATTCCTTGAATCGAAAGCACACTTCTTCTGTGTAGACGTTTGTGATCTAGAATTTAAAGCTGAGCATGTGTCGTGAGTGGGTAGTCGTGACTATGCATGAACAATACTGTTTGGCAAGGACAATGCGGGTACATGCACGCAAGTATACTTCCGATCCTGTGTCTCAAACGTCCGTCATGGTATTTTCCTGCAAGATGTGTTTTATTTGCTATCTGCAGCATCCCCCTGCCCTCCCCGACCGCCAAGCACATCTGGTGCAACAAAAGAAAAAGGAAGTAGACGAACACGGCAAGATGACAACAGCAGCCAGACCAAGATGGAGCGAGTATGTATCCAAGCGACGCGAGAGGGACGGACAAGGTCAGTCAGTGTCAGCACACCATCGCAGCACAGGGGATGCTCGCAGCATGAGCAAGTACGCACACCCCGCATCCCCGGCGGTGCGGCGACCGTTACACCGAGCGCCCACCCTCTCCCCCCCGATGGCCGCTCGCCCCTCCCGCGGCATTCCCCCCTCGCTGTCCTACCCCTTCCGCTAGCGTCCGCGAGCAGACCTGGGCCCACGCACCTCTCGCGGCGTGGGCTGCAGACCAGTCGGGCACGCCGCCACAGCCGCTGCCGCCGCCACTGCCGCAGCCACCACCGATGTCTCTGCGGCCGCCGCTGCAGGTGAAGACCACCACCGCCGCCTTGCGGGTGCACCTGCGCGGGACAATCAATCCCCTTTTGCGGGTCAATGACCCACAACCCAGAGGTCGGCCAGAGGGAGGCGGCAACGGTGGCACGTAGACGGTGCCCGAGACAAGGGAATGGGGAAGGGCGGAAGTGAGAGCGGGGTACGCGCCGAGGTGGGTGAGAAGGTAGTGTGAAGAATGAGGTGCGGCGGGGTCAAGAGAGGGGGCGGAGGGGAAAGGGAGGGGGTGAGAAGGGTGGGATGGGGAGGGCGCGGGACAGGGAGGGGTGTGAAGAGAAGAAGAGACAGGGAAAGTGGGCCCGCAGGACCCATAAGACACGCAAGGCTCGAAGTAGGCGTCAGTATCATGGCCGCGTCGCATGTCCGCAGGCGCCCCCACACGGGGAGCCGCTCTCCACAGAGACGCGGAGTGGGCTCGCGGCGGCGGTGCAAGCAGCGGCAACGGAAACAGAGGCGGAGATGATGGCGACAGTGGCGGCAGAGACACCGGCGGTGGTGAGCCGCGAGAGGATAGTACACCTCGCCCGTCCCTATACCTTCCCTCCTGGCCCTTGCCCCATCCTGCCTCCTTCTCCTCTCCCACTCCCCCTCCGTCCCACCCCAACTTACCGCCAAGAGTGGCCTCGCCAGGTGATCGGCCCACGTCATGCACCGCCGCCTTGGATCCCGCCGCACGCGTCCAGGCGGGACGGACAGTGCAGCGCACAAAGCAGAGGGAGGGGTGAAGTAGAAGGGTGGGAGTGGTGGGACAGAGCCCGTGGCGAGCAGGCGAGGGAAAGGCAGTGGAGAGGCGCACGAGAGGGGGTGGGAGGCGGGGGGGCAGGATGGCAAGGGCGGGATGGGGGAGGATTCGGGGCGGTCGGCTTGCACTGGGACGACCCAAGGTGGGGAGAGACGTGCAAGCGACCACTTGCACCGCTGCATTCTCGATTCTCAGGAAATGAGGGGTGCCAATTATTGAGTGCGACTCAACGTGCTGACCACCTACCGGCGACTGCGTGTGATACCGGTGATGGAGTGGAATCTATCGTGTGAAGAGGAAAAAGCGTCGTAACACAATCCTATGGAGGTATATTTGTCAAAATCATGTATTCTTTTACCCCGCTAGTTTCGAAACGGGGTGCTGTGTGGCGGGCCGCTGCCGTCCTTGGCGCCGCGCGCGCGGCGGGACGCGGCGGCGGCCGGCCGGCCGGCCACGGCCGACCGCCCGCCGCGGCGGTGGCGGCGGCCGGCCGACCGGCCGGCCGGCCGGCCGGCCAGCCGGCCGGCCGGCCGGCGGCGGCGGCAGGGACGATGACCGCCGTTGGCGGTGGGCGGCAAGCGCCGCCGCTGGCGACACGCGGCGGTGGCGGCGGCGGGTGGCGGGGCTGGCGGCGGCCGGCGTGGCGGCAGCGGCGGCCGTGGGGTGGCGGTCGCGGCGGCGGCGGCGGTGTCGGTGGCGGTGGTTTGGGGCGTGCCGGTTGGGGTGGGAGTGGCGGTGGCGGTTGGGATGGACGGGGTGTAGGGGAGGACGTGACGAGGAGGGGGGGGGAAGATGGGGGGGGGAGAGGCGGGCGGCGTCGCCGCCCCGTCGAATCCCGTTTCCTCCCCCCGGTACCTCCCCCCACCCCCCTCCGTTCCCCTCCCACCCACCCGCTCTTCCCATTCGCACGTGTCCCCTCCCTCTTGTGGCTTCCTCCCCCCTATCATGCGTCCATGGGGGCGATGAATCCACTCCCACCCGCGGCGGTGGCCGTCCCACCCGTTGCTGCAACACAGGGAGGACGGGGCGGGTGCGGGCGAGGCGGCCGCGGGGGTTGGGGACGTTGGGGGTGGCGCTGGAAAGGGGGCGGGGAGGGGTGGCCCACGCCGTAACGATGGCGGCCCGTGGACGACACGGGTTGGCGCCTGGCATGCGCGCCGCCGTAAACGGCGGGGGCGCCCGCTGTGGCGTTGACGGCGGTGGCAACGGGGGTGGCACCCGCAGTGGGTCACCCGCGTCTAGGACGTGGCAGCGGCGGCGGCAGTGGTGGCGGCGGCGGCGGCGGCGGGCAGGCGGCGGCGGGGGACGCTCGAGGTGGCACGTACCACGACCGACCGCCAGGGGTGGCCGCCGCGACGGCTGCGGGGCACGGGAGGAGGGGTGCGACGCGCAGCGGGGGACGGCGGTCGACGCGTGGTGGGACGGCAAGCGGGGGTGTCGCTGCCACCTAGGCCGTGTCTGCAATCCCTATAGAGGGGGGATGCGTGCGCTTGCGGCGGTCGCCACGCCCCTCCTCCCTGCTCTTCCGCCCACGCCCGGGCCCGTACGCCCAAGGCGGCCGCTCTGACGCTCCCTCGTCGGGGGGAGTGGTGCCGCCGCCGCGCCGCGCTACCGCCCGGCCCTCCCGCCCGTGGACGGCGAGACGCGTCGCGGACCGCCGCGTTGCTCTTCAATCTCCGCGCCCCCCCCCCCCTCCCTCCTCTGGCGTGCCCGCTGTCCTCACCTCGCTTCCATTCCAGTACATTGGCCAGCCATCCCCGTCGCGGCTGCGTCGTTCCCCGCCATCACCTGCACCCACCTTCCCACTCTGACCGCCCGCATCTCTTGGGTCAGACCCTCCCACCACCTTCACCGCCCACCGCGGCCCCGTGCCCAACCCTATCGCACTTTCCCTTTCCCACGTTCCCTTGTCCCCCCCCCCCGCCGCTGCCATCTCGACCCCTTGTCTGCCACCATGACCCATCGCAGCTGGTCCTCCCTGGCAGTGGCCGCGGTCACACTGACGGCGGCCGCCCTGGCCGCCTCGACCTCCCCCACCCCCGTCGCCGCCTACCCCGTCCCCGCCTCGGGGTTTGCGCCCGCCTATGCGGGGGCGGCCTCCCCGCCTGCCGCAGCCGCGCCCGGCTTGTATGGTCAGGTGGGGGCGGCGCCGGCGGCAGCGCCGACGGCCGCATGGGGTTCGCCCCCACCGCCGCCACCACCGCCACCGGCTGGTGTTCCGCCGCCGCCAGGGGGGGCGCCCGCCTATGACGCCGCCCCGGCCACGTACGCGCCGGGTGCCGTGCCGCCGCCGGCCTCACAGGCGGGTGCCTACCCGCCGCCTTTGGCGGCGGCCGGTGGTGCCGTGGGCGCGCCGTCAACTGCAGACGCGGCTGTCGTCGCTGGCGGTAGTGGGGCTGCGGCGCCCCCTCCGCCCTCCACCGCCGGCGCCGACGCGGCCACGGCAGCAGCGGCGGCGGCGGCAACGCCTGCGGCGACAGCAGCGGCCGGCGCGTCCCCCTTCACGCCCACCTCCGAGTCGACGACCATCACGCGCCAAGACGGTGTCGTCCGCGCGGCGGGCGACGGCGACGCCGCCGACGGCAACGGCGGCGAGTGCACGCTCGACACGTACGCGCCCGACGCGCGCCCCGTCGTCGTCCGCCAGTGGCCCGTCCTCCGCGCGCCGGCGGGGGAGCGCCTCGCGGCGGCGACGCTCGAGCGGGAGGTGTCATGCGTGGTGAGCCACGGCGGCGGCGGCGGCAACGGCGGCGGTGGCGGCGGCGGCTGGGGGGGCGCGGGCGACCTGGTTGCCACCGTGGGCGCCGACGGCGTGCGCGTGTGCGCGGGGGGGACTGCTGCGTGGCGGCCGGCCGCAAGGCGGGCGACGCGGTGGAGCAGGTGCGCCGCAGCGCGAGCGCCGCGGGCAAGGTCTACGTGTCGGTCGTGTCGACCGCCCGGTGCGTGTTGGTGTGAAAGGGGGGGGGGAAGGAGGGGGGGGGGGGGTGCGTCCGTGTCGTCGCGCCGAGCGTGGCGGCGGTGCGGCGGAACGCGGAAGCGGGCGTGGAATAGGAGCTGGTGGTGGGTGGCGCCGGTGTGGGATGCATCACCGTACAGGCGGCGGGGAAGGCCCCGGGGTCTCGTTTGTTCTTTTTCATTGTTTTCTTCCTCCCGCGTGTGTCTCTTGCCCTGCGCCGTAGTGTCCCTGCCGTGGGGCAGCCGCTGTCCCACGGCGGCGCCGCCGGGGGTACCCCTCGCCCAGGGGTGCGGGAAGGAACTGGACCGCGCTTTGCGGAACGCGCCGCGCCTCAGCCACGGCAGGGAGGTGTGACCGACGCGGATGTGCAGGATACGCCAGGAAAGGACTCAAAGAGAAGCAGGCCCTTTGCAATGACGGTGCCGTCTGTACTGCATGTAGTACCAGGATGACAAGAGCCAAGCCGTTTCGTTGCTCTTCCAAAAAGGACAGGTGACTACCCCAATTTTTTCACCCTACTTTTTTTGCCCATTGGTTCATCTCTCGACGCTGCCGTCCCCACTGCACAAAGCGCCACCATCCTCTGGTTCAGCGGTGCGGCCACACCACCACCACGACCTCCGTGAAAGGGAAGAAGAACATCACAGCCGCTGCGGGCGAGTCTACCGCGGTCGCTGGTCGACTGCAGATTTGGTGCCCCCCGCCGTCCAAATGTTCTTTCAGGCGAGAAAAAGCTGACACAGTGTGAACTTTTTGGCAGTAATCGCTCCAATAGTGTACGGAAGTACACATCTTCTGGGGCGGACGCTACCCGAGTTGGAATTGAAATGTTGTCCCAGCCGCTTTGGGCGCGCGCCCTTCCCGGTGTGACGGGGCGCCCGCGGAAGACGCCTGCCTGCGCCTACCTCACAATCTGTGGCACTCGTGATTGGTCGATCTCATTTCCAGGGTCGAGGGACACGCCCTTACCGGCCGGGGGAAACCCCCGCCTCTGGCCCGCTTCCGAGGCCTTGTCTGGCGTCTGACCGCCGCGTCTCCCATTCCGCAACGATGATTGGCCAATTGCCGGTGGGATTTGCGTGTTTGCTGTTCGAGCCCGGCGGCGGCGGAGGGGAAACCCGCGGCCGCGACGAGCCGCGCTGTGCGTGTGCCCGGCCGGCGGCGAGGCAGCGTGGCGGGCTTCCACCCGCCCCTTGCCGGGCGGGCCCACCCAGGTGGCACCCCCTTTGCGCGGCGGTCACGTGCCGTCGCCGGCCCCGACTTCCACCGCCGCCGCCGCCGGGGGCCACAGTCGCCTGCAAGGCCAACACCCCCCTCGCGCGCTGCCTCACTGGAGGGGGGTCATCTGACCGTCGTCGCGGCGCCCGCCACCGCCACTGCCGGCCACCAGACCGCCCTCCCTCCCCACTGCCTGCCCCTTCCCCCCGCGTCCCGGCCTCCTTCCAGCATCGTTCGTCCGCCCTTTCCTCCCCTCCTCCCCCTCCCTCCCCACTCCATGTCCCCTCGCAACCCCCCCGGCCGTGTTTCCCCTCCCCGCCACAGCCGACCCAGCCCGGCCGTGCACCCGTGACGCGTCCCGTCGTGGTGTCGGGCTCTCATTGCACGGTCGAGACGTGGTGCTCCCTGCGCTTCCCCCTCTCCCCTTCCCCTCTCTTTTTTGCTTCCTTTCTACCACCCCGCCCTGATCCCGGTCTACCATGGACGCGGGGAGAACCTCCCTATCAACGCCAACGCCGCCATTTCCCCCTCCCCGGTCCCCCCCGGGTTCACCCCGTTCCTCCCTTCGGCGGCCCCCCCCCGCGGCGGCGCCCCTGTGGCAGTCCCTCGCACTTGGTGGTACCGCGTGCGGCCTGTCGGCGGTCGCAACACATCCCCTCGATGTCATCAAGACACGCATGCAGACGGCGGCGGCGGCGGCCGGCGGCAGCTGCGGCAGTGGTGCCACCTCCGCCGCTGCCCGCGCTCGCGGCCTCGGCCACACCCCTGCGTTTGCCCTCTCTGGCGTGCCCAGTGCGCCGCCGCCACCGCCCCTGCTGCGAGCTACCGCGTGGCGGGTGCTGGCCGGCGGCGCGCCCGCCCTGTATGCCGGCCTGGGCGCCGCGCTTGCAAGGGCGGCCACCTACTCGGCCGTCCGTGTCGGTGGGTATGAGCGCGCCCGTGGGGCCATTGCCGGCCAGACCGGGCTCCCCGAGTCGGCGGGGGTGGTCAAAGCGGCGGCTGGCGCCACCGCGGGCGCCGCGGGCGCGCTCGTCGGCGCGCCCTTTGAGCTGGCCAAGACGCGCATGCAGGCCGCGCCGCCGGGGGCGTACCGCCACCTGGGCGACGCCCTCCTCCGCGCGGCGGGCGGGCCAGACGGGCTGGCCGGTCTCTGGCGGGGCGGCGTGCCCGCCGTGGCCCGTGCGGCGGTGGTGAACGCGGCGCAGCTCGGCGTGTATGACGGGGCCAAGGGGTGGCTCCGCGCCGCCGGGGGGTGGGGCCCTGGCGGCGGCGGCTGGGGCCTGGAAGTGTCTGCCGCCGCCGTCAGCGGGGTGGTGACAACGACCGTGTCGAGCCCCGCGGACGTCCTCAAGACTCGCATGATGGTGGAGGGGGGCGGGCGCGGGCTGGCTGCAACGGCGCTGGGGCTAGTGCGCGCGGAAGGCGCGCGGGGGCTCTTTCGGGGGTGGACCGCGGCGTACTTGCGCCTCGGCCCACAAACCGCGCTCGCGCTGTGCTTATACGAGCGGCTGCGGCAGCTGGCTGGGTTTGACGGCCTCTGATGGGTCTTGGGATGTAGGGGGTGACGACGGCCGCGGCTGCGGCGGCGTCGGCAGCGTTTCTTTGGGCGGGACAACGGCTGTTCTTTTTTGGAGGGCGAGAGCGAGTGCGCGCCCCGCGCCCGCTTCACATGGTGAGCGGGGGGGTGCGGGAGAGGAGAAGAGCGCGTGATAGGGGTTGTAACTGACGGTCGTACGGTTGCGGTAGCAACACGGCCTCGGAGCCCATGTCACTGTCTTTTTTTCTTCCCTCCTGCGCCGCCTACCCTACGGGCCCCGGCCGAGCTACAAGTGCAAGAGGCACAGCCGTGCGAGGGGCGGGTGCTGGCAGGTCGTCGTAGCTGTTCATGCAGGGACACTGCTCTCCAGTGCTGCGGTGACCAGAGCACTATGCTGTGAAGCGGTCGATGCAGACGATGCTGTTTGACTTGTCCGAGCGCCGGGGCATGCAGAACGAGCAGCTGTGGCCCCTTTTGTGTCGTTGATGTGCTGCGGAGCGTCAACCAAGGGGAGCGGCATGCCGTGGCGGCAAAGGTGCGTCGGCGAGTCGTGCGTGAGAGCGGCGAGGATGTGACCGGAGGTGGCGCTCGCCGCCAGACTCGGGGTGGCGCTCGTGGTCGGACTCGGGGTGGCGCTCGCCGTCGGGCTGGGCGTGGCGCTCGCCGTCTGGTCGGGCGTGGCGCTGGCAGTCGCCGTGGGCGTGGGCATCGCGGTGGCCGTCGCCGTTGCGGTAGCGCCAGCGCTCGCAGTGGGTGTCGGTGCAGGCGTCGGCGCCGGTGGCGCCGCCGTCTGCTCTGCCCGGCTCATGCGCGTGTCTGGCACGTAGCTGACGCAGCTCAGCTCAATCGCCTCCAAAGCGGGCAGGTTGAACGGGCCCAGCACGTCCGCTGGGCTCGCCTCGGCCGCCGCAAAGGGCCCCTCATACGCCCCCGCGTCAATGCCCGGTGCCCCCTGGCGCCGCGACCACACGTACTCAATGTACGCGTGGTGGGACCAAAACGCCACGTCCGCGGTCGCCAGGTCCAGCCACGTCAAGTTGCCCTGCCCAAAGATCCCCCCCACGTCCACGTGCGGGATACCGTGGCTGGACTTGAGCGCGGTCGCCAAGCCCGCAAAGCTCGTCGACGCGTTCGACCACACCCCCTCCATCACCGCCTTGGTCTCAAAGTCCGTCGGAATGGCCTCCACCAGGCCCAACGCAAAGCCCCGCGTCACGCAGTGGGTGCCGTCATTCCAGCCCCCCGCATTGTCCACATCCATGCACCCAACGGCCCGCCCTGGATGCACCCGCCGTCCACCGCACCCCCCAGCCGGGTCGCTCCCCAAACGGGTGACGACGCCAGGTCCGTCGCGTCCATGGACCAGTCCAAGGACGGTATGGTCACCGCCGGGTCAATCGCGCAGAGGGCATTCTCAAACGCCAAGAGGAGCAGCCGGTGCCACGCCAGAAAGTGCTCCGACTAGAGCATTGGGTCGGCAAGGGCCGCAAGGACGGCGACAAACTGCTCAAACCAGTTCAGCCCCCCCGTCGTCGACTCCTTGGCGTGCAGCGCGAGGACGGCCGACTGGTAGGTCCCGATCTCGGCCTCCGTCAGGGACCCCAATCTCCTTGTGCACCTGAGGGGGGCCCGCCCCGCACGACGCGTCCAGCACCGGCGGGAATGATAACCCCCGCGCGGACCGACGCCGCCAACCGCGCACCCGCCCACAGCCGGGCACCGCCGGGGGGCGCCACCGCCACGTCACCCGTCACACCCGTACTGGCAGCTGCCGCGACGGCGGCCGTAGTGCCAGCGAGGCCGGCGACCAGGAGGGCGGGACGGCCACGCGGGCGGCCCACCACACAGGCGGCCAGCCGGCCCGCCATGCCGCACCCGCGACGCCGGCGCCGACCTGACCCGACCCGCCCCGAGCGGCCAACACCCCACCCCGCGACGGCACCGCCGACCCGCGGGTAGACAACCGCGGGTGGAGGATCCCCCGAGCGCGAGCCACCCCACCCCGCGACGGCGTCACCAGCCCGTATGCCGGCAGCGGCCGACGGACGCCCATCGCACAGGACGAGCGCCGCCCGTTAAGCCCCCCCACCCGTGCTGCCTGTCACCCAGCGGAAAGACGGGAAGAGGGGGAGGGAGGGGCGGCATGAGACGGACGCCCCCGGCACTGCAGCTCGCCCCGCCCCGCCGACGCATGCAGGTCCGTGGCGGCCCAGCCCGTGGCGCACCTCCCTCCCCGGATGGGGACCTCGGGGGCGGGCGGTCCCACCGCGACAACCCCCTAAGGGGAGGCGGGTGGTCTGGCACGCCGGCGCATTGGCAGACGCCCGCACGACGCAGAGGGGGGGTCTTACAAAGGCATGGGGACCATGGGGGAAACACACGGACAGACTCCTCGGCGAGCGCGGTCGCCCGCTCCTCCGCCCCCACCCGCCACAGGCAGTGGTGCAGACGCTAGCCGCCGAGCCGCAACTGGCACGCCCGCAGCGCCGCCGCCGCGGGCGCCGACGGCATGCGAGGACGACAGCGGCAGCACCGCCGACGCGAGCGTCCGAACGCCGTCCCGTGCAGCACGTCGCTGTCGCTGTCGCCGCTAAGATGCTAACCGTGCAGTCGCGACCTGCCGAGTGACGCTGGCGATTGGCACCAAGTCTTCAAGACTGAGAAATACCCACTCTACACACTTAGAGCTTCATGCGTTACATAACTTACATTAAATACCGACCTGGTCGAGACACCCAACTATGCATGCGCGCGCGTTGGCCGGCGTCCACGCACTAGGGCCACACTCGAGGCGCGGCATCGACGCGGTGACAGCTGGCACTGCCCCAGAAATCGGGAACGCCAGCCCCACACCGCCGCGTCGCCTCCCATGCCTCCGCTGTGTGGTCCTTGCAAGCGGCCAGTGGGCTTCCCAGCACCCCCCCACAGATTCCCTCGGACGCACGCCACACCACACGAGGGATTCGACGAATCCACCACCCAAACGTTGGGGCTGCACCCGCGGGGTGTGTCGCAAAAAGCGGCGCCTGGCCGGCCCCTCAACCGCCCCACAACGCACGTCCCCCCGCAATCGGCCGGCGGGAAGGGGTTGTGGTCCCGCCCGCTTGACTCCTTCACGACGGTTCGGTGGGGCAGCGTCCCGCCGCGTTCTCGTGCAGGAAGACGGGGCAGTGCGGCTGGGAGGCGGCGGCCGTTGCCAAAAAATCTCCCGAGGCCCCTCGCTCGGGTGGGGTAGGTCTGTCGCCGACGGCGGCCGTCAGCCACACAGCGGGCCTCCAGCGGCGGACCTCCACATCCTCGCCAGGCAGTCCAATTCCCAATCGAATGTCGGGGTGGTCGGCCCCTGGCCCCCCGTTGTCACTCAACGCCCACAGGGATGCGATTGGGGGGGGGGGCGGAGGCGGAACCCCCCCCCCCCCCCTCAGGCAGGTCCGTTTCGTGCTCGCCGTCTGCCGCTGAGCTCGGCGGCGGCGACCGGAACATTGAACTGAAATGACCTTCACAGGGGGGCCCAACGGGCGGGCTCTCCGCCGCCGACAGACCCGCCCAGCAGTTATTGTCTGACCAGGGCGCGTTCTGCGGCTGGGCGTCCAATGCCGTCCTCGTGGCACCTGCGGCTGCTCCGCCCGCCGTCCCCCACCGCAGCAATTTGGGGACACGCCCACTCGGCTGACTGCGCCCGCACCCTCCGTGTCGTAGGTGGACCATCGCTCTATATCGGATATTCTATTGCGGTGGGGACCCCCGCCCCGCACGGCCACCAGACACTGTGCGGTACAACAAAAGGTGTACACGCCCCTACCCCGCCGGTGTGCGCGACGAGGTTCGGCGGCAAGACACTCCCACGCACCCTATCTGGTGGCCCACTCGGACCTCCCCCGGATCGTATCGTTCCTCTCCCTACGCCAGCGTTATCCCTACATTACCGGCGCCCACCCGCCCGACACTGACCGCCCCGTCCCCGTAACCGGACCACTTCCTCCGACGTCACCCCCTCCCCGACGTCACCACCCTTGCCTCTCTGCCCTGTCAAGCCGCCCACCTCCCCACCGACCGCCCGCCACGCTGCCGCCGCCGCCGCCGCCGCCGCCGCCACCCTCCGCGACCAACCGACCGTCGCTCGCTGCGGGCGTGTCGGGACACGGGTCGGCCGCCTCCCCCCCCCCCCTCTGTTGCGATGCTCGCCGCCGCCGCCCGCGGGCGGGCGGGCGCCCTCCCCCTCCGCGGCGCCCGCCCGCCGCCTCCCTTCCACCCCCCCACCGGCAGTGGCGGCGGGGGCGCCCACTCGGCGGCAGGGCCGCGGTTGGCGCCGCCACCACCCGGCGGCGGGGCGGGCGCCAAACGCCGCCGCGTGCCGGCGCCGCCGCCGCCGCCCACGCCGCCGCCCACCCGGCGGCTATCGTCGGCCGTGGCGGTGGGCGACGTGGACGCTGCCGCGGCCGCGGCGGCCGCCGCCGCTCGGCGGGCGCCAACGGTGGTGCTGCCCGCCGGCCGGGCGGCGGCAGTGGCGGGCGCGGCGCCTGCCGTCACGCCCGTGCCGTCTGCCCTTGGCGTCGGCCTGCCCATTGGCGTGGCGGCGGGCGCGCTGGGGGGCGTGGCGGGCCTCGGCGGGGCGGTCTTTTCCATCCCCATGCTCGTCCGGTATGGGGGCCTCGCGCAGCGCGCCGCGGCGGGCACCGCCCTGACCGCCGTGATTGGCACCGCCACCGCCTCGGCGGTGACGTTTGGGGCTGCGGGGCATCTGGACGTGGGCGTCGCGGCCGTCCTGGGCGCCGCCGCCGCGGCGGGCGCGCCGCTGGGCGTGGCCGCGTCGGCGCGCCTGCCGGCGGGGGTGCTGCGCAAGGCGCTCGGCGGCTTCCTGATGCTCCTCGCCCCGGGCCTCCCCGCCCGCCAGCTGTGGATGGCGCAGCGGGAGGAGGACGCGACGGCCGCCACGGCGGCGGCCGCCGCGACCGCCGCGGCAGCCGATGGCGATTCCCGGGATGCCGATGCCACCGCCGTTGCGATCAGCACCGCCGCCCCGTCGCGGGAGGTGCTCGTCGGCGGCGGCCTCGCGGCGGGGTTTGTGTCGGGCGTCCTGGGCGTCAGCGGCGGCGGCCTGCTGGTGCCGCTGCTGGCGGTCGCGGCGCCCGCGTGGCCCATCCACACCGTCGTTGGCACCGCGTTTGCGGCCATGGTGCCGGCGGCGACCGCCGCGGCGGTCACGTATGGGCGGGCGGGCCTCGTCGCGGGCCGCTGGGTGGCGCCCCTCGTGGCGGGCACCGTCGTGGGCGGCGCGGGCGGCGCCGCCGCGGGCCTCGCCGCGCCAGAGGAGGTCCTCAGGGGGGGGGTGGCGATCGTCCTTGGCGCCATGGGCTGGCGCGTCTGGCGGGGAGGGGGGGGCGCCCGCAAGGGCCTCGCCGCTGCGGCCGAGGGCGTCGCCCGGGGGGTGCGCAGCCGCCGCGCCTGAGGGGGGGGCGGCGTACGCTCGAGGGAGGCAGGGTGGGGGGTGGCGCACACGACGCGTGCGTGCTCTGGCCGTCCTTCCTTTTTTTTTTTCTTTTTTGTAGAGACCACTACTAGGCTTATTTTTGTGATTGTTCTCTAGTTCCTTTGCGCCACGCGTGCGCTCCGAGGGTGGTGTACAGCAGCAGGGCGGCCGGCAACGCGCGTGGCGGGAGAGATGGCGTCGGGGGGGGGTGCACTGCCAGCTGTGCCGCCCCCGTCAGGTTGCCTTGGCCGCCTTGGCGCGCGTCTGTTGTCCGCCGGGGGGCGACCGCGGTGCCCGGCGAGCACGGCGGCGGCGCAACACGCATCGAGGGCCAAGTGCGCGGGCGCCCGAGGGGGAAGGGGGGACGCAACGAGGGCGGGTGCGGGTTCACGGCCAGCGCGCGTGAGTGGCGTGACTCGGCCGCACCGGCGCCACCGGCGCCCACCCACCAAGGCGCGCACCGAGGCACGCGCACGCGGCGGCTGCGCCGCGGCAGGCGGCCGGGCGCGCCGCAGCGCAGACGCGGGCGCGGGGGGGCGCGGCAGACGGCCGGGCGCGCCGGCTGCCGGTCACCCCCGGGGCGGCCGCAGAGCCCCCCCGCGCCCCACGCCCGGACCACCACCACCCGCGGGCCTCTCCCACCCCAGCCACCGGCCTCTCCTGCCCCACCAGTCGCTCTCCCCCACTACCAGCCACCCCCTCTTGGCCTCATCAACGTCGGTGCGGGTACACGTACCTTTTTTGGCTTGGCCTTGAGGGCGCCCGTGTGCGCCCGCACCACATCCATCAAGCCCAGCTGGAAGCGGATCTGTCGGGGGGGCGGCCGAGGTGGGGGGCGGCCGGCCACCCACCGTGAGCCCGTCGGCAACAAGACGGGCGCAATCAGCGATGCGAGCCGACGAGCACCCCCCCACCCCCCCCCCAAAAAAATGTCACTGGTACGTCCACAGTGGCGAGAGCGTGTGAGCAACCCCACATACCAGAGCCACTGCTGTTCACCCCCCCTCCCAGGCAGCCACCAAGCGCCGCGAGGAGGGTACAGAACCCAACGCCACAGCGCTGTACACCTCCCACACTGGCGACGGCCGTGACCCCACCGCCTCCCACGCCCCCCCCCCCCCCCCCCCCCCCCCTTTCAACGTACCGAGTCTTTGGCCAGCACCGCGCAGCTGATCTTCTTCTTCCCGTCTGTCGCGCGGACCAAGCACACGGGCCCCTCCTGCGCGGCGTCCCCGAGCGGCAGGCAGCCAGAGTGGTTGCCGTAACGCACGTACCCACACCCCACACACCACAGAGAGGAGGCAGACGCCCAAGAGAAAGAAAGCAAGGCGCCGCCAACAACGAAGCAGCGATAGGGAAGAAAACACCACCACCGTCGGTCAGCGCTGGGTGTGGGGCGTCACGGCGAGGCCGCCGACGGCAGCGCCACTCGCAAACGGGACCGTCTCCCCCCGTCCGCCCTTCTCCAGACCCCCACCCCCCTCCGGCCGTGCTCGTGGCGGCTGCACCCCTCCCTCCCAAGGCCACAGCAGCGCCCCACGTACAATCGGCTGCTTCTTGGCCGTCCGCACGTCCCGGCAGACGCGCTTCATCGAAATCCACACCGAGCCGCTCAGCTTGCTGCGTGCGCCCGGCACGCCCGCCCATACATTGACAAACACACGCAACGCGGACGACGGCGCAAAGAGCACAATGGGGGGGGGGCACAAACAGCGGGCGCCCAGACCATCCTGGCGCGGAGAACGATGGAGGAGGAATACCAGACGGGTGAGGGAGCGTCAGCACAGGGATACGAACCAAAAAAAAAAAGAAAAAAAGAAAGGTCCACCAAAAAAAGGGCGCCCGCGAGGAACATGCATGTGTTCTCTCCCGGCTGCTGGAAACAAACGGGTAGTTCAAAGCAGGTTCGCAGGGCGCACGGGGGGGCCAGCAGGCAGGCTCACGTACCGCTTGTCGTGGAGCTTGGCAAGCTCGGACATGAAGGCATCCTGATCCAGGAGCCCCATCGTGCGCGCCAGAGGTACTCGCAACAAACACCCTGCAGCGATGGGAAGGACGGGGACAGGATGGGGGATGGTCTCAGCGAGCACCGCGCATGGGATAACCAGGGAGGCGATGGGGACGACTCGAGGGGAGGGGGTGGATGGTGCGTTGGGGACCGCGACCCATCGGCTGTGGAGTTTGACGTGGACTTGACGCAGGCGCGCATGGAACAGGACTGTACTCCGCACAGTCGGAATCGACCGAGGACGACGTGTACACTGTTCCGCTTTCAAAAAAGAACAAAATATTTCAAAAGTGTACTTGACTTCCGGTTGCGTCTGGCGTCTGGATGGGCGGCTTCTGCCCCGCTCCGCCTACGGGCGTTCGCGCTGCGTCGGGCGGCCCGCATAGAAGGCAGCGGCCAATCACCGCCGCACGAGCGGGGTGCGCGTCTGCGTGCTGGTGTCACCGCCTGGACCGCCCCCGCTCACTCCGACCGAGCCGTCTCCCCTGCCGCAGCCGCTTCCGTCGGCAGTGCTCGTGCCACAGTCTGTACTGGCACGGCCGGTGTCGATGTCGGTTCCGCTACAAAATTCCGGGGGCGACCTCCTCCGGCAGCTCGCCGCCGTCCTTCTCAGCGATGTCAGTGGGGCGCCCCCCATAGCAGCCACACGACAGGAACACGCACAAGTGGCAGCAGCAGTTTGGGAGCGGGGGCGTCCACACTTGCTGGCAGAGGCTCTAGTACCTGTATCGCCTCGAGGCTGCTGAGAGGCGAGGGCTGTGGTGCGGGACTGTTTGTGTCACAAGTACATGCGAGTTTTGATCTTTGACCCGTGGCCGGCACCCACTGAAAGAGGCAGAAGAGGAGGGGCATCGAAGGACACCAGGGAAGCAATGAGGTGGTCTCGACACCAAGGGAAGACGTGTTGCACGCTGCTCTGCATTTGTAGCGCTCCCGGTCTCTTCTTCTGTCCGTAGGTGCACACGGATGTATGTTACCCTTTTCTATTAGAGAGTTTTGGCAAGTAATCCGACGGTCGCTTTCTACTGTATCTCGACGGAATCTGGAAAGAGTCGAGATACGGTATTTTTTCTACCGTCGCGGACTCGAACGAGTTTTGGCAAGTAACTTTCCTGTAACGCGACAGTCCTGTACACGAACGGAACAGAAGGCGAGGCGCGCCACCACCAAGGCAGTGACGCAGTCGCCGATTCAGGGACCCCACCAGTAGACGGCCGGTCCCGCCTCGAGGACGCAGACGACGCATCCTCTGCAGGTGTGGTAGGGCTCGGGGATGACATATTCGGCACGACGTGGAGGCAGCACAAGGCCAACAAAGGGGGGAGGGTGGGTGCAAGGGGCTGGGAAAAAGGCGCGCAACACGACAACGATCGGCCCGCTTGGCCAAGCCCACTGACACCTCGGACAGACCACCTGTCCCTCAGCGCCAGCCAAGCTGCGTCCAATGTACCAGAAATGGTTGTACCGGCATATGGCGGCCCAAACCACCCGCCATTGGGGCCTCGCACGCGCGACACGTGGCTGAAAGGTACAGCTTTTCTTCAACGCGATCCACCGGGGCCCGACTGTACATCCCAAGAATACCGTCCGGGACGGTCGGAAAATCCTGCATCTCGACGGTAGCTCTGAAACGTGGCGCAATGTACAGTCGAGATACCGTCGAAACAACAGTCGAGTTACTTGCCAAAACTCTCTATTGCCACTCCGGAGGTGCCGTCGCGAAGCCACACCTCACAGCGGCATTGCCAAGCATAAAATTTCCGCTGGTACCGCCGAAGGTGCCGCCGTCAGTGTGGCAAGTATCCGTCTCCGGCGCCACCTGTCTTGGGTCAGCCAGACAAGGGAAGGGTTTCATTTTCGCTGTTTGTGTTTCGAACGCCTGGCCTGCCTCGGAGCACGAAAACCACAGCCACCTTCTTTGCGGTTTGCATGGCTATGGGGTCTACTTTTATGTGACCTAGGACTTACACATCTATTCACGACGGACGGACCTGCCCCCTTCCATCACTCGGCGCCCCCTCGGCACGGTGTCCCCCTTGCCCGCCGCTCACGCCGCCGGCCTTCATGAGCGCGCGTAGCGCACCGCATCCAGTGTGCACGGGATGACGTCACGCGGAGGGCGCTGTGGCGGCCGCCCGGCCGGCGCGTTGCGCGCGCGCTGGCGGCAGAGCGGGACTTGGTGGTGCAGGCGCGTGCGTGCGGGCAGGAGCGAGCAGCATGCGTGGGGGCGGGGCGAGCGTGGTCGATGACCACCGGGCCGTGGGGTGCACGGCTGGCCGCCGAGGCCGCCGCCTGCGACGTCCCCCCCCCACTGGTACTGGTGCCGCGCGTCAGCCCCTGGCCGTCCAGGTTGGAGCGGCTTGCGCCGCCCTGACGGCGGCGGCCGTGCACTTGGGCGGCCGGCGTGCGGGGGAAGCGGAGGGCGGGGGGGGGGCGGGACCAGCGCCCGCTCTCACGCCGTCCGCACCGTGGCGACGCTGTGGACCGCCTGCCCCCGTACGTCGTGTCCTCTGCCAATCTCCCTCCCCGCGTCGGCCGGCTGGCGTTGGGCGTGACCTCTTGACACAACGGCCGTGGCGGACAGTGGGTGAAATGCACGGGCCCGCCGCCGTGCCGCGGCAACGGCGGCGGGTGCCAGCGTGTCGCGGCGTTTGAGTGGGCGGCGGTGGGGGACGAACGCCGTGACCTGAGCGACGCGCGTCCTCCATTATGTCATGGTGCCGGCCGCACCGATCGCGACGGCCGGCGCGGCGCGGTCCCTCCCCGCCGCGCTCCCCCGCATCTCCCGTTCCCCTTTCGGAATTGACTTGGCGTCGCACGCACGTGGGCCAGCGGCGGAGGGTGGCGTTGGAGGTGGTCGCCTCGGTGGGGCGGCCATGAGGGAGGGGTAAAAGCAGCAGCGGCGGCAGCGGCCGTGCGCCGCCGCCGCCGCCGCTGAGCAGAGGGCGGCGAGGGGGGAAGAAAGGGGGGGGGAGTGCTCTGTGGGCGGAGCGTTCCCCGCCCTTCCCCGGGGGGTGAGAGCCCCTGGGCGCCTGCCGGAACCACGGGGGGCTTGCCGTGGCGGCCGCGCCGCTGGGCACCGCCGCCGGTGCGGCGCGGGGACTGGCCCACGTAGGCGGCCGTAGTTGCCAACGTGGCGCCGCCAGAGGGGCGGCACCGGCAGGGGGGTGCGGGGGGCGCCAGACGAGGCGTTGGAGGGGGGGGGGGGGGGGGAAGGGCGGACGGAAGATCGCGCCCGCCCGGGCGGGCGCGTCCGAGCGTTCTCAGTCACGCACACCCAGTTTTCCCCCCTCAAGCGCTGCCGCCTCGGTTGCTGCCGCTCGTCACTACCAACAACGCCACCGGCGTGGGGCAGGGCTCTGCGGGGGGGGGGTGGGGGAAAATGCACGCCCGCACGCTGAAAGTGTGGTGCGAGGTGTGGGGTTTGGGACCGGGAGCCTGTGGGCAGGCACCGTAAGTGGGGGGGAGGCCGGAAGAGGGGGACGAGGCGGGACTGACATGACAGGCTCTCGCCGCGTGGCGGCTCGTGGGGGACGGGCAGTGAGGGAGGGTGGTGAGCAAGGTAGGGCGGGGAGGGGGGGGCGTGGTTGTGACTTGCCGCGGCGGCGGCGGTGGCTCGCGGATGCCGCCCGGGGGCGACCCGCGTGCGCCTGTCGCTCGGCAGCGGCGACGCTGGAGGAGGGAGTACCGTCGGCGACGCCCCCCTTGCTCGGGGTGGTGCACCTCCTACAGCGACGGGGGCAACTACCTCCGTCGGCCGAGCGGGTACAAGAGGTACCGGTGGTCGGTGGAACGGCAGCGGGGGAGGGTGGCCATCGCTCGCCTCACCGCATCCCCTTTCCCTGCACTCACGTCGGTCGACTCGTCGGCTTGCACGACGTGGTAGGACGCTGCCATCCCCTCGCTGCCTCCCCGCCCCTACGTCGCTGTGATGGCCGCCATGGCGTCGGCCGTCGGTACCCGCCTTCCCGTCAATCGTCGCGGCGTCGGCCGCAGCATCCCTGCGATGGCGGTGGTGGCGGTGGTGGTCACGCTGCTGACCATGTCGGCGCCGGCCCCCGTCGCGGCCCACTCCTCCCTGACCAGCCCAACGTCCATGTCCTTCACCCGCGACTGTCGGATCAGCCGCGGCGGCGGCGGCACGGCGCGCAACTGCCCCGGCCCGTGCCCCAACGTGATGCTCCGGCAGCACGGCATCGGCTCGTCGTCTGCGGCGCCCGCGGCAACGTATGCGCGCGGCCAGCGGGTGCGCATCCGGTGGGCGCGCAACAACCACGAGGGTGGCTTTGTGCGCTGGTCCATTGTGCCGGTGGGCTCGATGATGGACGCAAAAGTGCACGAGCAGATGGCCTTCCAGTGGGGCTGCTGGTCGGCGGGGCGCTTCCGCTGCCGCCCGGGCGCGCACCGGAAAAAGTTCTGCATTGACGACGCGCTGGGCAAGCCGGTGGCTCACGCCTACCAGGACTACATCCGGGTGCCGCGCATCTACCCAGACGGCGACTATGTTCTGTCCTTTGTACGTTGCTGGGGGGAGCAGGACGGTCGGAGCGGGAGAGATGGCGGACGAGGAGCGAGGGCGCTCGACCGTCGCCACCAGAGGTGCATCAACGTCGTCGGCGTCTCTGAGTAGCCGATGTGACTTGAAACCCATTCTGACGACCATCGCTTTCCTCCTCGATGAGTTCTTACTCCCCCCCTCACCCTCCCGCTGCTCTGTCGTGCCTTCTCTTGGCTATTACACCCTCCAACCCCCCCTCTGCCCTCCTTCCCCTGACTGGCAGGCCTGGTACGGGGGTGTGCGGTACAACTTGCCCAACCGGCGCCCCGTCCTGTCGAGCCTCGGAGACTGTACGTTCGAGTGTGCCCGACCCTTGCCGGTTTGCCGGCCAGCCCGCACCCTTCCCCCTCCCTCCATCCCGTGCCACCCTCTCGATGAGGGGACGTCGTACCGCGTCGATGGGTGTAGCCCGCAGCTCACTCGCTCCGTGTCAGTGCCTGCGCCCGCCTGCGGTGCCTCGTACGGCGCTAGGCCCGCTCGCGCGCGGCCTCACGGCTGCTCCTTTACTGAGCCGTTCACTGACCCAGTGGTCTCGTGTGGTGTCCTGAGGTCCGGTGACCTGCTCGCTGGTCCCCCCCCCTTTTTCTTCCCTGTTCTTGTTCCTCTTTTCGATCCTTGTTTTGCCTTGATGTCTTCGTCGGTCTTCCCCTCGCAAACCCTTCTCTCCCGCAGACTATGACTGCTCCTACATCCGGATCGTTGGCGGTGGGGTGGTAGCCCCCACTCACCAGCCAACCTTCCAGCCAGGCACGCGCACGCGCTTCCCCAACCGCTGCGTGTCGGCGGTCAACCGGCTGGGCGCGTGCGCCGTCGAGCCGTGCACCCGCGGCGGCAACCCGCGGGGCCCGTCCCTCTTCACCGGTGGCGAGATGGTGCCCGTCCAATTCGCGCGTGGCGCCCAGCCCCCCGCCATCCGCTCGTCGTGGTTCCCTGCGGGCACCCCCGTCGGCGGCGGCACGCTCGGCACCAACGCGGTGTACGTGGCGGACGTGCGCGGGCGGCGGCGGTGGCGGCTGAAGCGGGGGCGCGTCAACGTGGTGACCCTCAATACGGGCCTCCCGCAGTTTACCATCCAGGCGACGCTGTGGGGCAACGTGCGGGTGGATGGGGTGGAGTTCCGCGCGGGCCGCCGCGTCCTGACCGTGGAGCGGCAGGCGCCGTGGTTCCTCACGCGGCCCAACGCGAGCGGCAAGGGCTTCCTCCCGTGGGGGGGATGGACGGCGGGCAAGGAAGTGTGGTTGACGATTTCGCCGATCGCCATCCGGGGGCAACAGGTCAAGATCCATTCCAAGACCTACCGCATCAAGGTGGTGATGAACACAACCAAGTGAGGTGGTGGGGGTGGAGTGATGGGGTTGTGCAGGGGCCACGTCGGCCGTGGCCACTGCTGATAGGATTATAACAGTACTATGCGTGAAGGAAACAGGGTCATGGGGGGGTCCTGAGCACAGAGAGTGGAGGATGGTGTCAACCCCTTCCTACCGCACGTGGGGACACGTGTCTCCAACTACACCACCCACACATACATCACACTTTTAAGTTCACAATTCTTTCCAATCGAGCCACGTATGCAGGCTCAACAGCCCCGGTTCGCTTTTCACGCGTGGCAATCTCCACCTCGCGCCGACGGCGCCGCAACCACGGGCACGCGGGCGAGGGCGGCCCGAGGAGCCGTGGCGCCTCCATCGCCGGCCAAGCCCGTTCGCCTGGCGAGCGCGACCGCCGCCCCTTGAGCACCCTGCTCCCTCCCTCAGACCGCGAGCCCACCCCCGGCCCGCCGCTGGTTGTCGCGGCCCGCGGCAGCCGTGGCTGGCACTTCCCTGCTGTTCCCTGCGTCTCCCCCGTTGCTTGCAGCTGCCGCCGAACACCCTCCTTCCTGGCCGCTGCTGCCGCCTTGATGGCCCCCCCTGCGTTTGTCGTCCCGCCCGTCCTGCCCGGCGGGCGGGGCGTGCGGCTGTCTCGGACGGTGCAGACGCCGTCGCCGCTGCTGCGGCAGCGCCGCGCCAACGTGCACGCCACCGCGGCGGCGGCGAGCCCGATCGCCTCGGCGGCTGCTGGCGGCGGCGGCGGCGGCGCGGGGCCGTCGGCGGGTGGCCCCGACGCGGCGGCGCTGTCGTCGCGGGTGGCTGCGCGTGTGGCGGCCGAGGCGGATGGGGGGGTGGCGGCCGCGCTGGGCGGCCTCGGCGCGACGGCGCGCGGCGCGGCGCTCGCCGCGGTCGTGGCCGTCACCGCCGGCCTTGGCTGGGCGGGCGGCAGCAAGGTGTCGCGCGGGGCGGGCGCGGGCGCGGCGGCGGTGGTGGGCCTCTCCACCGCCGTGGGCGCCTCGCGGGTGGTGTCCAAGAGCAGCAAGGGCGCCGCGCGGGAGATTGTGGCGTGCCTCGCGAGCGGCAACGCGGTCGACTCGGGCATTGCGGCGACGTACGGGGTGGACGCGGCGGACTTTCGCGTCATGCTCCGCCGCGTCTATGAAATCTACCTGTTTGAGATGGTGTCCGCGTCGCCCGCTGACGCGAGCGGTGGGATGGTGGCCAACCAGCAGATGGGGGAGCTGCTGCGCATCAAGAGCGCGCTCGGCCTGACGGGGGCGGAGGTGGGGGAGGCCCACTACGAGGTGGGCCGTGAGTTTTACCGCGCCAACGTGGTGTGGCTGGACGCGACCGACAAGGACGATGTGATGGAGCGGGACT
The DNA here is from genome assembly GCA_008729055.1 of Pyropia haitanensis. Lineage (NCBI taxonomy): Eukaryota > Rhodophyta > Bangiophyceae > Bangiales > Bangiaceae > Pyropia > Pyropia haitanensis. Next base: position 5,634,386 of record SDUX01000004.1, on the reverse strand, counting down.
CGGCGCAGGCCAAACTCGACAAGCTCTTCTTCCTCTCCTCCCGCGTGCTGGCCGACGGCGAGACGGACGAGGCGACCGCCTACGAGCTGGGCCGCATCGCCAAGTTCTTTGGCGTCTCCGAGTCGGACGTGGCGGCCCGGGTGGAGCGGATCTCCAAGCCCCTCTTCCGCCACGTCGTGTCCCGGGCCACCATTGACGGGTCGCTGCAGCGGGCGGATCTTGCCGCGGCGCAGGCTTCGCTGGGGGTGTGCGACTCGTCGGCGCGTGCCATTGGCCTCCAGGCCTACACCTCCCGCGTGCACGCGCTGGTGACGGAGAAGGGCAAGCTGGACTCGTCGGACATCGAGTCGCTGGCCCGCCTGCGCACGCTGCTGGCGCTAGGTGACAGCGAGGGCGAGACGGTCCTCATTGAGCGCGCCCAGCCCGTCTTCCGCGCCGAGGTGGAGACCGCCGTCGCGGGCGTGACGGATGGATCGACGTCGGTGTCGTCGGCGGTGGGCCGGATGGCGGTGCGGCAGTCGGAGCTGGCGCTCCCGTCGGACGTCTGCCGCTCGGTGCTGACCGCCGTCGTCCGCCAGTCGGCGGTGGCGCTGGTGAAGAAGGCATCCCAGTACCTGCGGGTACAAAACGTGGGCGGCACGGTGGATCAGGTGAAGGCGCTGCTTGCGTACGCCGATACGGTGCTGCCGCTGCTGACGGCGGCGCGGGAGACGTTTGGCGGCGCCCCTGGCGCGGCCGACGACGCGACCAGCGCCGCGGCCACACTGCGGGTGTACATGGGCAACCTGGCCAACGCGGTGGGCCGGCAGGAGCCCCGCCAGCTGTACCGCCTCTTCCTGTCTGACTGCCTCGCGGACGTGAAGATTGATGACGAGGAGGCCGAGTCGCTGGCGCGCCTCCGTGCCGTGCTGTCCATCAGCGACGCCGAGGCGGCGGACGCGTACAAGAGCGCCGCCGGCCCGGTGTACCGCAAGGCGACCAAGGCGGCGGTGGAGAAGAATGACCTCAGCGACGAGTCGCGGGTAAAGAAGGACAAGCTCAAGGCGGACCTGTCTCTCCCCGAGGAGACGTGGAAGCCCATGGACGTGGAGCTGTACGAGGCTCGCCTGCGCAACCTGATGAACGGCAACCGGGTACTGCAGGAGGGCGAGGCCGCGTCTCTTGCGCAGCTGCGCGCCTACCTTGGTCTGACCGAGGCGGAGGTGGCCAAGGTCACCCGGTCTGCCGTCGCGCCCGTCTACCTGCAGAGCGTGGAGGAGGCGATGGGCCCCACCGGCGTGATGCTGCCCGAGTACGAGGCGGGCCTCCGTCGCCTGCGGGAGCGCCTTGGCCTGACCGAGGAGGACGCCGAGAGCATCTTTGGCAAGGTTGTCAAGTCGCGGATGCGGGTGTACGTGGAGAAGGCTCTGCTGGCCATGGAGAAGCGCAAGAACCTGCGTGGCAGCAACGAGGAGCGGGACATTGGGGACGACCCCTTCATCAAGCGGGCGGGCGCGACGCTGGGCATTGACGCGGGTGGCCTGACGGTGGAGCTGGCGGCGCTGGTCAACTTTTACACGCGCAACAAGCTGACCAAGACGGTCGAGGTGGATGTACCCGTACCGGCAAAGGACGGCGCCGAGGCGACGACGGAGAAGAAGTCGGTGACGACCTACCCCGTCAACCTCCGCGGGGACTTTGACCCCAAGGTGATGAACGAGATGTACAAGCAGTACCTGGTGCAGTGCTTCTCGGCGCAGACACGTGGCGAGAAGCAGCGGCTGTTTGCGGTGCTGGATGAGCTCAGCGGCGTGCTTGGCATGACCACCCCCGAGGTCAATGCCATTCACTCGGAGATTGGGTCGGTCATCTACAAGAACTATGCCGCCCAGACGCTGGCGAAGAATGGCGCCAAGGGCCTGGAGGAGAAGGACGTGGAGTTCCTGGCCAACATCCAGCAGACGCTCGCCATGACCGACGCCCAGTGCAAGACGATCATCAAGGAGGCCAAGCTGAACCGCATTTCGGTGATGCTCGAGGCGCTCTTCAACCGGCCAAAGGTCCTTGCCGAGTCGGTTGCCAAGCTCCGCGCCACCGCCAAGGGGCTGGGCGTGGACCTGGTGCGGGACCTCAAGGTGTCCAAGGACCAGCGGTCACGCCTCTTCTCGGTGGAGGTGGACGCCGCGATCGAGCGCGGCGCGGTGACAACCGAGACGCAGGACCTCATCCCGCAGGTCAAGGCGGAGCTGGCGATTGACGACGAGACCGCGCGGGACGTGCTGCTCAAGTGCATCCAGCGGCGGTGCAGCTCGCACCTCATCCAGGCGGCGGCCAGCCTCCGGCAGGAGCGCGCCGACACGTCCGTCGCGGAGCTGTCGACGGCGCTGCGGTTTGGCAAGCTCCTCCCGTCTGAGGTCAAGACGGGCGTCATCTCGGCGGCGGAGAAGTCTGAGCTGTTCCTCCTCTACCAGGCGCACCTGATCAGTGGCGGCGCCCTGTCGGACGACGCGCGCGCGTCGCTGGACCTCCTCAAGACCATGCTCGGCTTTACGGACGCGGACATGGCGGGGATCGATGCTTAGAAGGGGAGGGGTCGTGGGGGGGGGGGGGGGGGGTTGTTTTTTTGTGCACCAATGCGTGTTCCTGCGCGCCCAGCTTCGATGCCCTGATTGTTGACTTTTTTTTTTTTTTTTTAGTACGACAGCAATGTAGGAGGGTGTTGGACGTGGGCGGCCCCGTCTTTTCATGCGACCCGCCTCGCTGCTGCACAGCGCGCACACGCCAGTGGGGAACCACCGCGCTGGTCGGGGCAGGCAGGCGCGTCGTCGGCCGCCGCCGCCCTCCCCACGGGGACGCTCCCGTGGCGGCCGCGGCTGGCTAGCCAGCCGACCCGCCGCCGCGGCACCCACGCCGACCGGGTGACTGGCACAGCGGCGCCAGCCGCCGGCCGCGCCAGCCGCCGCGGCGGGCGGGGTGGCCACCCCCGCCCGACGCGCGGCCGCGGCGGCCGACCCGTCGCAGCCGTCACCAGCGGCGGGCCGCCGACCAGCGCCTTGCCGGCGACGCGCCCCGGCCGCCGCGGCGGCACCCACCCCAGGCAGCCGCGCCCGCGATTGGTGGGGGCGGCCCGCGGCCGAGGCGGGACGGACAGCGCGGCGGGCCCGCCGCGGCGCACGCAGTCCTCGCCCCCACCCCCCCCCCCCCTTCCTCCACCCCCCCACCCCACCCCGCACCCCACCCGCGCGTTGACGCCGGGCAGTCTGCCACGCCGCCGTGCCCGGTCGGCCCCACACCGCGCGCGCTCGCCGCTGCCGCCGCGACCACCCCCCCCCCCCCCCCCCCCCCGGCGTCCCGCCCGGGCGGTGGCGGCGCGCCGCCCCCCCGTGCTTTGCCGGCCCGCCGCCGCCGCCGCGGGCGGACCTAGCGGCCGAGGCAGCGGCCGAAACGGAACCAGTGGATCCCCCCCCGGCTGGACGTGGACGCGGAGCGGCTCGACTCGGCGGCGAGCGACCCCGCCGCCCCGTACAGCGTCAGCGACTGGCCGCCGACCGGGTCAAAGACCGCGTCCACGTCGGCCGCCGCCGCCGGCAGCGGCGGCGCGCCGTCGGCGGCGGCCACGTAGCCGCGGCTCCGGCCGCCGCCGCCCGACGACGACGACGGGCCCGACGCCGCGTCGGTCGCCGCGCGCGAGTGGCCCGACGCGGCGCGGCCGGCGGCGGGGGTGCCCCCCCCCCCGCCGCCCACCCCGCCGCGGCCGCTGCCGGGGCCCCGCCAGCCGCTCAGCAGCCGCTCCGCCGTCGCCGCCGCGATGGCCGACTCGAACGACGCCGCCGCGGGCCGCCGGCCGCTGCCGCCGCCGCCGCTGCCGCCGCTGCCGCCGACGCCGCCGCTGCCGCCGCTGCCGCCGCCGCCGCCGCCGCCGCCGCCGCCGCCGCCAAACGCGGCCCAGCCCGCCCCGCCGGCCGAGACGGGCTCCCCAGCCGCCGCGGCGGACCGGTCCCGGCCGCCCGCGTCGGCCGACTTGCCCGTCGGCAGCGGCCCCGAGCCGCCCCGCCGCGGCAGGTCCCGGCCGCCGCCACCGCCGCTGCCACCGCTGCCGCCGCCACCGCCGCCGACGCCCAGGCCCAGCGCCGACCGGCCGCCGCTCGCGCGCTTCCGCACCGCCGTCAGGGCGTCGACGTAGCCGTGGGCGTCTGGCGGCGGCACCGGCGCGGCGGCGGCGCCGCCGGCGGCGGCGGACGCGCCCGCCGCCCCCCCCACCCCCCCGTACCCGCCGCCGCTGCCGTCGCGGCCGGCCGGCACGGCGCCCGGCGGCTGGGGGCTCCCGCCATTGGCCGACGCGGCCGCCGAGCCCGGCGACAGGCCCGACCACTCGCGGCTGGCCGACACGACGCCCGCCCGGCGGGCGGGGGGGGGGACCGGCGGCAGCGGCGGCGGCAGCAGCGCCGACGGCGGCCGCGGGTGGCGGGAGAAGGACTCGTTGGCGGCGGGGTAGGGGCGCGACTGGGCGAGGCCGGCGGCGCCGACGGGCGGCGGCGGGAGGCCCCGGCGGGCCGCCTCGGCGGCGCCGAGCAGGTGCACCCCGCCGGGGCCGGCAGAGACCACCCCGGGGTGGACGCCGGCGGGCGCAAACCGGAGCGGCCCGCCGACGGCGCCCAGGCCGCCGCCGCCGCCGCCGCCGCCGGGAGCCCCACCGCCGGGGCCCCCACCGCCGCCCAGGCCGCCGAGCGGGTGGGCCGGGTGCGGCAGCCGGGCGGGCGTCACCGACCCGTCTGGGTGCTCCGTGACGACCGCCGCGTTCATCGCGCGCTGGATGCGGTTGAGCGCGCGGACGCCCTGGATGACGGCGCGCCAGCGGTTGCGGGAGCCAAACTTGCGGATGTTGGCCTGCGCAATGTCGAGCGCGTTGTGGGGCGCGGCGAGGCAGCTGTCGCGGAGCCACGGGTGGTCGAGCGCCTCGGCGGCGGTCATCCGGTTGCCGGGGTCCTTGTCCAGCAGGTTCATCAGAAAGTCCTTGCCTTGCTCGCTGATCATCACCCACTCGGGGCCGTCAAAACGGACGGGGCGGTACTTGACCTTCTTCACCAGCTGCACCAGGTCGCTGTCGTCAAAGGGGGGGGTGCCCACAAGCATGATGTACACAATCACCCCCTGGGCCACGCGCAAGCATCCAGACCAGGAGCACGCCAGACGCGGCAGTCACGCCACCACACAAAGGCGCTGGCACAGACACACGGCATGTCAGAGAAAACGAGCAAGCAACGAGAACCAAACGGCCCGCACCGCACCCGACGGCCGACTCGACACACAGCAAGCAAACGACAACAGGGTGCCTGGCATTCGGTCACGAGGGTCACACAGCACGACGGTCCCCGCCTCGGCCGCATGAGCACAGGCAGCCGCCACTTCGCCGCACCCGCACAAGCCGACGCAACCGCACGTACCACACTCCACATGTCCGCCTCAAACCCGTATGGCTGCCGCAGGAGCACCTCTGGCGCTACGTAGAGGGGCGTGCCGCACAGCGTGTTGCACAGCTCGTTGGGGTCCTCGCTGTAGTGGCTGATGCCAAAATCAATCAGCTTGATGTCGTAGCGCGCGCCGTTGCCGCCACCGCCGCCGCCGCCGCCGCCGCCGCCGCCGCCGCCGCCATTGCCGGCCGCGGCGCCCCCCCCCGGGCCGGGCGCCGACCCTGCCGGCGGCTCCGCCGCGCTGACGTACACAAAATTCTCCGCCTTGACGTCCCGGTGGGTGATGTTGAGCCGGTGGCAAAACGCGAGCGCCGACAGCATGGCCGCGGTCAGCCGCGCCGCGTCCTTCTCCGTGTACTGCCCCTTGTCCGAGATGCGGGAGAAGAGCTCCCCCCCCTGGAGGAGCTCCATAAACATGTACACGTGACCGTCGTCCTCGCCCACCTCGATGAGCTCCACAATGTGTTCGTGGCCGCCGGCGAGGGAGAGGAGGCGGTACGAAAACACCTCCCGCGCGATGGTCCGCTCGTGCGCCGGCTCGTCGGGGCGCTTGTCAATCACCTTGACGGCGGTGCGGACGCCCGGCTCGATGGTGCTCGTCGCCAGCCGCACCGTCGAGTTGCCCCCCTCCCCGAGCTTCTTGCCAAAGCTCCACCGCGACTGCGGCGGGCCGGGCAGGTACAGCTCGCCGCCGGCAATGGCGAGCATCGACCGCCGCCCGTTGGCCGCCGGGCTGTCGGGCACGCCGAGCAGGTTGTCCCCATAGTCGACGGTCGCGAGCGACGCCATCGACTCGCCGCCAAAGACGCCCCCGCAGAGGCTGCCCGGCGGGCCCACCGCGCGGCCGCCGCCGTCGCCGACGCTGCCAGGCCGGTACAGGTCGTGGCGGGCGGCCGCCCCCCCCGCCCCCCCCCCACCGTCGGCGGCCGCGGCGGCCGCGGCGCCGCCACCCGGCTTGAAAATGCGCGAGTAGTCGCGCCGCAGGCGCTGCGGGTTGTCCTGCGGGCTCTCCTCCCCGCCCAGGCCGAGCGACGAGCGGCGCTGGGAGAGGTAGCTGCTGCCGGGGGAGCGGATGGCGAGCTCGGCCAGCTCGGGGCCGGGGGGGGGAGGCGGCGGCGGGAGCTCGCCCGCCGCACGAGCGCCGCGTCCCGGCCGTCGGCGGTCGGCTCGCCCCGCAGCACGGCCGCGGCGGCCGCCAGCGTCGACGCCGCCGCGCCCGCCGGCGGCGGCGGCCGCGCCGGCGCGGCGGCCGCCGCCGGCGGCGGCGCGTCGCCGTCCGTGTCGAGGTCGGACAGGAGCGTCACGACGGCCTGCGCGTCCGGGTCGTCCTCGCCCGAGCCGTTGGCGCCGCTGCCCGCCCGGCGGAGGCCGTCGAGCAGGGAGCGGGCGGAGCGGGAGAGCGCCCGCTGCGTCGCCGCGTCGCCGCCGCCCACCTCGGCGGCCGCCGCCGCGGCACGCGCGCCGGCACGCCCGTCGCCGCTGCCGGCGGCGGCGGCGGCCGCGTCGGCCGCGTCGGCCGCGTCGGCAACGGCGGCGGCGGCGGCGTCGGCGGCGGCGTCGGCGGCGGCGGCGGCCGGCGGCGCCGGCGACCGCGCGCGGAGCTCGTGGACGCCGTCCTGCTCCTCCGCCTCGGCGAGCGAGACGAGCATGGACAGGTCCGCCTTTTTGGACGCCGCCGCCGCCGCCACCCGCCTGGCCGCCGACGGCAGCAGCAGGCCGCTGGCCAGCGACGCCGACCCGGGCGCGCCGCGGAGGGACGAGACGGGCGCGCCCGCCGACGACGACGCCGCCCGCCGCAGCGCGGGCGACGACGACGACGCCCACATGGCGGGCGGCGGCGCGGCGGCGGCGGCGGCGGCCGCCCGCCCGCCGTCGGCGGCGGCGGCGGCGGCGGCGGCCGCCAGCGGCGGCCCCACCCCCGTCACCGTCGCCTGATCCAGCCGGTCCCGCACCCGCTCCAGGTGCTCGCACAGCCGCTCCAGCAGCTGGTCGAGGGACATGGGCGGCACCAGCGGCGGGCGGCCGCCGCCGCCCCCCCCCCCCCGCCGCTGCCGCCGCCGCCGCCGCCGCCGCCGCCGCCGCCGCCGCCGCCGCCCCCCCCGCCCGCCAACGACGCGAGCGACGCCATCGACCCCCCCCCGTCGACGCGGCCCAGCGCGCGCGCCAGCGGCGGCGGCAGCGCCACGCCCGCCACCACCCCCAGCCCCTGCGCGCTCGCCAGCAGCCGCCGCGCCGACCGGCGCTGCGACGCGGAGAGGGTGCCCGCCCAGCCGGTAGCCGCGGCGGTAGCCGCCGCCGCCGCCGCGGCCGTCGACCCCGCCACCGCCGCCGCCGCCGCCGCCGCCGCCGTCGCGTCGTCCGTAACGGCCAGCGGCGGCAGCGGCGGCGGCGGCGGCGGCGGCGGCGGCAGCAGCGGCGCGGCGCGGACGACCGGCAGTGGCGGGGAGCCCCAGCCGTCATCGGGTGGCGCTGTCCGCGGCGGCGGCCGCGCCGCCGCACCGCCGGCGGCGGCGTCGGGGGCGGACGCGGAGCGCTGCCGGCGGACCGCGTCGGCAAAGGCCGCGGCGGGGCCCGCCGACCGGGGAGGCGGAGCCGCACCCGCCAGCCGCGCAAAGCCGCTGCCGCTGCCGCTGCCGCTGCTGCCGCCGCCGCCGCCGCCGCCGCCGCCGCCGCCGCTGCCGCCGCTGCCGCCACCACCACCACCACCACCGCTGCCGCCGCCAACACCACCACCACCGCCGCCGCCGCCGCCGCCGCCGCCGCCGCCGCCGCCGCCGCCGCCGCCGCCACGACCCCCCCCACCACTGGCCCCACGACCGCCACCCCCACCGCCACCGCCGCTGCCACCGCCACCCCCACCGCCACCACCGCTGCCGCTGCGGCGAGCCGACGGCGGCGGGGCGGACCCCCCCCCCCCCCCCCCCCCCCCCCCGGCGCCGCGGGCGGCTTGCCCACCAGCCGCCGCGCGCTCGCCCGCCCCGCCCGCAGCGGCGCCATCCCCCCCACCCCGCCGGCGCCTGCCGGCCACGCCACCGCCGGCGGTGACGCCGACGCCAACGCCAACGCCGACGGCGATAGGCGGCGGCGGCGGCGGCGGCGGCGGCGGCGGCGGCGGCGGCGGTGGCGGCGGCCGACGCGGCGGCGGCGGTGCGGCGGCGGCGGCGACAGCGGCGGCGGCGGCCGCGCGCGGCGGCGGGGGGGGGGGGGACACCAGCGAGGGAGGACGCCGCCGCCGGGGCCGGCGTGCCGCATTGCCCACGCCGCCGACGGTGCCGCCGCGGCGCACCCGGCGCGGTGCGGTCACGCGGGAAACGGGTGGGGGCGGGGGCGGAGGGCCGCCGAGGGAGGGGGGGGGGGGGGGGGGGGGGAGGGGGGTGGAAATCCGCAAGGCCGGTGACGGCGACGGCGGCGGCGGCGGCGGCGGCGGCGGCGACGGCGGCGGCGGCGGCGGCGGTGGTGGCGGCGGCGGCGGCGGCGGCGGCGGCGGTGGTGGTGGTGGTGGCGACGACGGCGACGACGGCGGCGGGGGATGCACGGCCGACCACGGCCGAGCCGCCGTTAAAGGCCGGGCCGGGGCGGGCGGGCGGGCGTGGCGCCGGAATGGATGGGCAACGGCGGGGGGGAGCGCCCGGCGTGCCGCGGCGGGCCGCCGCGGGGCAGGGTAGGGCGCAAGGCAGGGGGCACGGGGGGGACCCCGCGTCCGCGCGCCCCGTCGTGGACGTTGCCGCGGCGGCGGGCGGCACCATGCGCCGCGTGCCGGCGCGGCCGCGGGGGGACGGAGGGGGCGGCGGGGGGGCGCTCGAGCGGCCGGGCGGGCGGGCGGGCGGGTGTGGGGGCGGCCGGGTGTGGGGGCGGGCGGCTGGGCGGGCGGGCGGGCGGGGGGCGGGCGGGGAGGGGGGGGGGTGGGGTGGCGGGGGGGGGGGGGTGGGCCCCGGCGGCCGCGCGGGTCGCCGCGCGGGTTCGGGTCCGCGCCGCGCGCGGCGCTGGCCCGGCCGCGTCGCGCCGCGTGCGGCGCGGGCGGCCGCGCGGGGGGGCCCGTGCGGGAGTTGAGCCGCCACCGACCGCCACCGCCGCCGACTTGTCCGCAAAACTACCCTACGATGACGTGGACGGGCGGCGACGCGGTCCACCGTCGGTTTTTCACCTTGTTTCGTGGCGCGCCTCTACTTTCTGCACGCGGTGCCCGTCTGGGGTGTGGGCGCGCGGCGGCCTGGTGGAGCGCACCCGAATCGCGTTGGAAAGGGGCACTTGAAAACCCCCAACCCCAATTCCCCAATTCAGTGTCCCGTGCGGCGGTTGTCGTTGGCACTGGCCGGCTGCCGCGGCGAGCGGCTGGGCGCGGAGCTCGGATGCGCAACTGTAAAGCGGTTGGGGCGGCCAAAACCAGGCAACGCCCGTGATCATCCCGCCCATCGGTGTCCGATATGGGGGCCAGCCTCTGTAAGTAGTGGTCCCGAGGGCCGCCCAAGTCACGCCGCCCCGCCCCACCCCTCGGTCCAGTATTCGCACACGGGCCACGGCGCAACTCATCAGGCCGCCGTCGCGGGGGGGGGGGGGGGGGGGGGGGGGCGGGGTTGAGGGTCCCGGGCGTTGGCGCTGTCCCCCCCCGCCCCCCCCCCCCCCCCCCTCCCACCGAACCGCTCTTGCAGGCAGGCACCGCAAGCAAGGCGCTCCCCCCCCCCCCAGCCGCAGCCCCACCCGCACGGCGGCGACTCCCACCGCGACGCACACACGCGCGGCGCGGGCGTTGCGGCTGCCGGCCACCCGCGCCGACGGCGGTCCGCGGCGGCCAGCGTCCCCGCGGCGGCGGCGGCGGCGGCGGCGGCGGCGGCGGCGGCGGCGCCCCCCGACGTGACGCTGTGGAGGGGGGCGGGGGTGCGTGGGGGTGGTGGCGGCCAGCGCCGGCCGTTGCTTGTGGCGGTGCCGGCACCGCACCGACGCCGCGCGGCGCGGCGGGCACGGACGGCGCGGCGGTGGGCAGAGGGGGCGGGAGGGGCGGCGCAGGTGGGGGGGGGGGGGAGTGCCGCCGCGGGAGGCGGCGGAGGCGCACCCCGCGGGCCACGCGTGCCGCCGCGCCGTGCGCCGCGGGTTGTCGCGTGCGGCGGGCGGTGGCGGTGGGGTGGGGGGGTGGTGCGGACGGCGGCGGCAGGGGGTGGGCGGCCGCCGACGGTGGCATTGGCGGCTCGCGGCGGGGCGCCGACGGCCAGCACCCGCTGGGGTGCACGCCGGGTGTCCCTAGCGCCCGCCCGCCGCCTCCCCTGCGCGTGCGGCGAGCCATCTCGCCGTCAGCGGGGGCGGCGCCACGCGTCGCGGCCGCCGCCGTCGATTCATGGGCGCATCGGTCACCCGTGGTGGTAACGCGGGTGGCGCCAAGCCCGCTGCCGGCGGCGGTGGTGGCGGCGGTGGTGGTGGTGGTGGTGGTGGTGGTGGTGGCGGCGGCGGCGGCGGCGGCGGCGGCGGCGGCGGCGGCGGCGGGATGGACACGGGCGGCTCGTCGGATCCAGTGGCGGCGAGGGCGGGCGGCGGCGGCGGTGGGGGGGATGGGGGGAGAGGGCTGGCCGCCGATGGCGCCGACGGTGCTACGCCGGGGGGGGGGGACCTCGTCGGCGGCGGCGGCAGCGGCGGCGGCGGCAGCGGCCGCGTGGCGGCGGCGGGTGCAGCGGCGGCGGGTGGCGACGCCGGCCGCCCCGATGGTGACGGCGGCGGTGGCGGCGGCGGTGGTGGTGGTGGTGGCGGTGTGCCGCCGCCGGCGTCGGCGCCACTGCCAGTGCCGGGAGCGACGGCCGCGTGGGCGCCCGGCGGCGGCCTCATGGCGGACGATGCGGAGGGGGGGCTGGAGGAGGAGGACAGCGACTACCTCCACGACGACCCGGATGACTACTCGTCGGACGATTTTGGATCGGACGAGGAGCTGAACGACAGCATGGGCGTGCCGTCCCCGCTGTCGCGGGGGGGAGGGAGGGCCGGGGGGGGTGCCGCGGACGAGATCCCGGCGCCCGCGTATGGCGTGCCGCCGCCGCTGGTGGGCGCGCCCGGCGTGCCGGGCGGCCTCCTCCCCGGCGGCGGACCAGCCAGCGGCGGCGGCGGCGGTGGCGGCGGCGGCGGCGGTGGCGGCGGTGGCGGCGGAGCCGGCGGCGGCGGCGGCACCGGCGGCAGCCTGCCCGCGTGGTACTCACACCAGCTGGGCTTCCAACGGTGGGAGGGGAGCTCCCGGCGGGCGCTGGTGGCGCAGCCCCCCTCGCCCTCCTCCCTCATCCCCCGCCCCGCGTCGCGGCTGCTCGCGGCGGTGCCGCTGCCGCTGGACATGCCGTCGGTCGCGGCGATGCACCCCGCGCTGGCGCTGCTGCGGCAACGAGAGATCCGCGCGGGCGGGGACCTCCGCGCGTCGGGCCAGTCGCGGGTGCTCCGCTACGCCGAGGCCGCGTCGCTGTCACGCCTCGGCTCGGGGCGGTACCTGCCGCTGGGGCGGGAGGCTGCGCAGGTGCGGTCGACCATCTCGATTGCTTTCGCGGCCGACGGCAGCCGCTTTGCGTCGACGCACGGGGATCACTCGGTCAAGGTGTTTGACTACCCGTCGGGGCGGCTGCTCATCTGCCTCGAGGGCCACCCGCGCACGCCGTGGACGGTGCGGTTCCACCCGCGGCGGCGGGACATCCTCGCGTCGGGCTGCCTCGGCCACGAGTGCCGGGTGTGGAACGCCAAGACGGGGGTGTGCCTGCGCACGCACGCGTTCCACGCGGGCATCTCGTGCGTGTCGTTCCACCCGGACGGGGACGTCCTCGCCGTCACCGCCGGCCGCTGCCTGTACCTGTGGCAGTACGCGATCGCCGACTCGGTGCCGGTGCCGGTGATGGAGGCGCAGCACCCGTTCCACATGGTGGACTTTCACCCGGACGGGGAGCTGCTGATACTCGGACAAAAGAACCGCCAGCAGCGGACGCTCGACTCGCAGTTTACGCTCAAGCTCATCCTCCACCGCTTCTCCCGCCACGGCCACCCGCTCGCGGCGACGCAGCCATCCCCGTTGGGTCACGGCCAATACCACACGCGCCAACCGGTGGGCGGTGCCGGCGGTGCCGCCGCGCCAGCGGGTGCGGCGGGTGCGGCCGTGGTGTCGGGGGCCGCCACCGCCCCACCGGCGGCGGCGGCGGCGGCGGCGGCGGCGGCGGCGGCGGCGGCGGCGGCGGCGGCAGCAGCAGGGGCGGCGGCCGCGCCGGCCGTTGCCGCCTGGGCCGCCAACTCGTCGGGGGGTGCGTCTACCGGCGCTGCTGCGGCGAGCGCGGCGGCGGCTGCTGGTGTGCTGGCGGACATTGTGGTGGACGCGAGCCGGTCCGGGTCGTGCGCGACGATTGCGGCCCCACCCGGGGACGTCATGTCTTGGCTCGGCCCCGCCGTCTTGACGTTTCCCCGCGCGGTCGCGTACAATGACGCGGGGGTGGACTTTTCCCCGTGTGGCACCATGCTCGCCGCGTGCATCCCGCCCCACACCGAGGACGCGTCCGCCGACTGCCTGGCACTGCGGTGCGTCGGGGGCGTGGCGGCGCCCGCGGCCGCGACGGGCGGCGCGTCCGAGTTCCAAATCGCGATTATCTCCCTTAGACCTTCCTCGCTGGGCGCGTGCACCTGCGCGGCGCCGCTGGACGTTGGGCACGTGACCGCGCTGACCAACCTCAAGTTCTCGCCCACGTCGGCGCACCTGCTCGCGGGCTTTTCGTTTCGGCCGTCCAACCCGATCCTCCGCCAGGCGGTCACGGCGGGCAACGCGGCGGCCGCCGCGGCGGTCGCGGCGGCGGCGGCGGGGGGGGCGGCGCCGCCACCCGCTGGCGGGGGTACTCCCGCCGCGGGCGTGCCGGGCGGCGGCTTTGCGCCAGACGCGGCGCTCGCCGCGTTTTTTGCGGCGGGCCCGGGCGGCGCGGCGGCCGCCGCGGCTGGCGGCGGCGGCGGCGGCAATGGCGCACCACCGGCTGGTGGGGGTGGCGGTGGCGGTGGGGGTGCGGGCGCCCCCCGCCGGCTGGGGATGGCGGGCCCGCTGCGGCTGGCGGCGACGGGGCGGCGGCGCTCCCGCCACCCCCTGGCGGGGATGGCGGCGGCGGCGCCGATGATGGGGGCGGTGGCGGCGGCTCGCCGCCGCCCATGGCCGCGAGCAGCGTGCCCGTGGTGGACCTCTACGACGTGGCCGCCGGCCTGCGGCTGGTGCACAGCATCTCGGCGGACGTGGGCGTTGGCGAGGAGCGGGGCGTCAGCGACGAGATCAACTGCGCGGTGTTTGCGCCGCGGTCGGGGGCGGCCGAGGCGGTCATTTACGGCACGCAAAGGGGGCGCATCCGCGTCTTTGGCGGCTCCGTGCCGCCGCCGTCGCGGCACCAGGGGGGGGGAGCGGACGCCGCCATGGACGTGGACGATGATGACGCGCGGTCCGCGTCGGTGTGACGGGCGCCGTCGGGTTGGGGCTGCCGCGAGGGGGGGGGGAGGGGGCGTGTGCGCCAGCGAGAAGGCGACGGCGACGGCACGAGGGGGTGCGGAGGGTGGTGCGGGGGGGTGGAGAAGGATGGGCGGAGGGGGGGGGTGTTGGGGGGAGGGGAGGAAGGGTGCAAGCGGCCGACCGCCACCCCGCGCTTTTTTCCATCGCGGCGGCGGCGGCGGCAGACCACCAGCGGGCGCGCGCAGGGGGAGGGGGGGGGGGGGGAGCGGTGGCGGCACCCGCGTACGCCAATGCGAAGCCGACACCGCTGGGGCGAGACGAGCAACGCCCGCCGCCCCCGTTGCGTTTTTTTTTTTTTTTTCCCGCTCCCGCTCCCCCTCCCCCCCCCCCCCCCCCCCCCCGCGCCGCCGCCGGCTCCCTCCGCCTACGCATGCAACGGTACCCGCGGCCGCCGTTGCCGGCAGCCGTGGCGGCGGAAACGTGCCGCGTCCCCCCCTCTTGGGCGTCCTCATCCCCCTCCCCCGCCTCCCCCCTCCCCCGCTGCCCGCCGCCCCGGCCTGCCATCCTCGGCCAGCCGCGCAAACAGGTAGTCGGTCGTCCGGCGGAGCGCCGCGACCTCGGCGCGCAGCGCGCGGCGGCGGCGGGACGCGGCGGTGCCCCTGGCGCCCCCCCCCCCCCCCCACTCCCCCCCGCGGTGGTCCGCCCTCTCCCACCCGCCGCGTCCGCTGCGCCGTCGCCGCCGCGGCCGCCGCCGCTGCCCCCCCCCCCCCCCCAAACCAGGCGCCCCAACCCCCCCCCCCCCCCAGCTGCTGCTCGCCGTTGGCGCCACGCCGCCGCCGGCGGCGGCGGCGGCGGCGGTGGCGTCGGCCTTGCCTCCCCCCCCCCCGCCGCGGCGCCCGCGTCGGCGGCGACGACGAGCACGTCACGGAGGATGTCGAGGTGCCGCTCCAGCGACCGCACCCGCGCCTCCAGCACCCCACACCCACACGGCGTGGCGGCGGTGCAGCCGGGTCCGCCTCCACCGCCGCCCCCACCGCCGCCATCACCAACGTTGCCGCCTACCGCCGCCGCGTGCGGCGCGCTCACGTCGCGCGCAACGGCGGCGGCGGCGGTGGCGTGGTCGGCCGAGCCGCGGCTGGAGGAGCCAAACGTGGCGCCGCGGCGCAGGCGGGGGCGCCGCGCCGCGCCGCCGCCGCCGCCGCCGCCGCCGCCGCCGCCGCCGCCGCCGCCGCCGCTGTCGCCGCTGCCAAAGGACGCGGCGCGGAAGGCGTCGCCGCCGCTGTCGGCGCCGCCGCCACCGCCACCGCCACCACCGCCACCGCCACCACCGCCACCGCTGCGACGACCGCTACCGCCACCACCCGCACCGCCAGGACCGCCACCGCCGTCGCCAGGCGCGGCCGCACCCGGTGGCCGCGCCGCAAACGAGGCGCCGCGCCGCAGCGTCGGCCGCGAGACGGCCGACGGCGGCGGGGGAGCCATGACGCCAGGCGCGCAGGGGGAAGCTTCTCGCACAGGGGAAGGAGGGGCGGCGAGGCGGTTGGGGGGGGGGGGGAGGCAGCGGGGGAGGGGGTGAGAAGAGTGGGGGGGCCGCAGCAGAGGAGGGGGGACGACGACGACGGGGACGGGGGAGAAGCGGCTGGCCGTCGCGGACTGGCTGGCGCGGCCACTGGCTGCACGCGGGCTGGCCGCCGCGCCTGCCAGGCTGGGGGCGGTCGGCCTGGGGAGGGGGCGGAGGCTGGGGGGGGGTGCGCCGGCCCAGCGGCCACCGTCGCTGCGCAGGAGCGGGCGGGCGGGCGGCTCATGGGGGCGGCCGCTCGGCTCTGACAGGGACGCGCTGCCGCTCGCTGCCGCCGCGGCGCCGCCACGCCACGTTGCGGCCGCCCCCCGCGGTGTGGCGTGTGTACCGTACACCCGGGGCTGGTTGTGTACAGGGTGGCGCTGTACAGAAAGTACCGCAGCGTTCATGGTACATGGGAAGGGGATTGCTGTTGCCCTGTAAATATATCAAAATACAGTAGTACTCTGTACTCGTGTTTTGGGGGCCCGCGTTCTTGGTTGCGTGATGTCGTCCATCCATTGGACGCCGTGGCGCGCGGCGGTTCTACCCTCGCGTCTGCCCATTGGTCTGTCTCGAAAAAACTTTCTACTCGATGCCGGCGATGCCAGAAAACCCCCTCGGTGGCGTCCGCTCCTCGGTCGGCCGGCCGGCAGCGGGGCGGGGGTCTGCCGTCCCCCACCCCGCCCCCCGCTCGCCCGCCGCCGCCGCCGCCGCCGCCGCCGCCGCCCATGGCCACCGTGACGCTCGCCGACGTGGAGGCCGCTGCCGCCCGTCTCGCCGGCGTCGCGCACGTGACGCCGCTGCTGACGTGCGCGTCGCTCGACGCGGCGCTGGCGGCCGGCGCGACGCGCTTCTACTTCAAGGCCGAGCCGCTGCAGCGGACGGGGTCGTTCAAGTTTCGGGGCGCCTACAACGCTGTCGCCGCGGCGATTGAGCGGCTGGAGGGGGGGGGGGGGGGGAGGGGGGGGGGGGGTGGCCCGCCGCTCGCCGCAGCGAGGGAGAACAGTGGCGGCGGCGGCGGCGGCGGCGGCGGTGGCGACGGTGGCGGCAGTGGCGGCTGTGGCGGCTGGGGTGGTGCGGAAGGGCGAGGCGCCGGGGGGGGGCGGCGACCGCCGGCGGCGGCCGGCGGCGGCGGCGGCAGCGGCGGTGGCAGCCGCACCCACCTGACCTTTGTCACCCACTCGTCGGGCAACCACGGGCAGGCGGTGGCGGCGGCGGCGGCCGCCGTCGGCGCGCGCTCCCACATTGTCGTCCCCGCCGCGTCGGCGGCGGTGAAGCGGGCGGCCATCAAGGCGTATGGCGGGGTCATCACGACGTGCGGGGCGGGCATGGCCGCCCGCCTCGCGGCCGTCGAGCGGCTGCTGCACGCCGAGCCGCCGCCACCGCCGCCGCCGCCGTCGCCGCTGCCGCCGCTGGTGTCACCCCCGCGGGCGGACGGGGCGCGGCCGCCCGTGGCGGCGGCCGCCGCCGCGAGTGTCGGCTACGCCCCACCGGCGGCGGTGGCCAATGGTCACTCCCCCCCCCCCCCGCCCACCCCCACCCCGCGGCGTATCCTCGTCGACCCCCACAGCTCGGCGGACGTCATTGCCGGCCACGCGACGCTCGCGCTGGAGCTCCTCTCCCAGGCGCCCGTCCCCCTCGACGCGCTCATCGTGCCCGTCGGCAGCGGCGCCATGCTCGCCGGCGTCTGCGCGGTCCTCCGCGCCACCCCCGCCGGCCGCCGCGTGCGGATTTTCGGCGCGCAGCCCGCCGCGGCGGCCGCCGCGGCGCGCTCCCTCGCCGCGGGCACGCGGCTGGCCAACGACCCGGCGGCCGCCGCGGCGACCGCCGCAGACGGGCTCCGCGTCGACCTGAGCGCGGCGGGGTGGGCGGCGCTCGCGCGCGGCGATGTCGACGCGGTGCTCGTCGTCCCAGAGGCCGAGACGGCGCGCTGGATGCGCGTCGTGTGGGAGCGGCTGAAGCTGGTCGTCGAGGCGTCCGCGGCGGTGGGCGTGGCGGCCGCGGCGGGGGAGGCGTTTGGGCGCCGCGGCCACCGGGCGGTGGGGGTGGTGCTGTGTGGGGGGAACGTCGACCTGGGGGGTGGGCTCCCGTGGCAGCAGCAGGGGGGGGGGGGGGATGAGCCCACATCCACCCCCGCCACGGGGAGGGGAGTGGACGCGTGCGCCCGCCGCGGCGGGGCAGCCGGGGGGGGGGGGTGCGCCGGCCGCCCGTCCCGCGGGCCCGCTGCACGGCGCCACGGCGGTGCACTGGGATGCTGCGGCGCGGGCGGTGGACGAGACGGCTCGCGGCGGGCGGCGGCGGCCGCTAGGACAAACCCGCCGCGGCCGCTGCGGCGACACGGGCCGAAAAAGTGACGGCGCCCGGCGGCGCGCGCCCTCCGTACAAACACGCGTAGCAACGCAGCCGCTCGTAGGCGCTCCCAAACCTGGTTCGTCCACTCCCCCTCCCCTGCCTCCTCCTGCCCTCCTTCTCCTTTCCCCCCCCCCGCGTCACCCCCCCGCCCCGCTGACAGGCAACCACACGCCGAAACAAAAAGTGGGATTGACCAAACGCCACCAGCCGGCCGCCGGCCAGCCGCGTCACCTAACGTCCGCGGGCGCCGCGGCGGCCGCCGGCGCCGCCGACGGGGGCGGCCCCCCCAGGGCCTGCAGCTGCGCGAGAAACGCGTCGCCCGTAATCATCTCGGTGGCGCCATACACCACCCGTCGGCTGCCATTCCCCCCCCGCCCCGCGTGCTCCATCACGTTGTGGTACTCGACGTAGTTGCCGCCGCCCACCATAAACACGATCGCGTCCTGGTGCCGCGGCCGCCCGGCGGGGCGCGCGCCCCGTGGCGACCGCGGGTCCCAGTACCCATACCCGCTGACGAGCGCGGCCGCCGCTGGCGACGGCGCGCCCGCGTCGCCGCCGCCGCTGCCGCCGCCACCGACGCCGCCGCCGACGCCGCTGCCGCCGCCGCCGCCGCCGCCGCGGCCGTCGCCACCCATGAGCGCGTCCACGATGCGGGACGTAGCGCACGCCTTCTCCGCCGCGTTGGCCAGCCGCTTGTTGAGGTTGGCCGCGACGGTATGGAAGCCTTGCACGCCCAGCTGCACCGCCGACGACACCACCTTTTCGAGCTGCGTCGACGCCGCCAGCGCCGACGCTGCCGACGCCATCGACGCCGACCCGGACAGCAGCCGCGTGCCCACGTCCGCGTCTGGGCTGCCCAGCCCGATGCGGCTGTCGCTGGTAAGCGTCCGCCGGTGGCCGGGCGAGCCGGCGGCGGCCGCGGCGGCGGCGAGGCTGGAGCCCGGCCCGAGAGCCGCCGCCGACACGCTCCGCGTGAAGCGCTTGTTGGCGCGCACAAACGAAAACGCGCGCGTGTCGGTGACGCCCGCGGCGGTCAGCGCGGCGGCCGCATCCTCCAGCGCCCCCTCCCGCCGCTCGTCCGGCGCGCAGAGGGCGGCGATGAGCGCCAGCCGCAGGCGGTCCCCGTCGGTGGCGGCCACCCGAGGCGGCGCCGCGGCCGCCGCCGTGCCGCTCCCCGCCCGCGTGCCGCTGCCACCCGAGCGCACCCAGTCAAGCGCGACGCGGACGGGCTCGGCGGCCGCCGCGGCGGCGGTGCCGCCCGAGCTCCCCGCCACCGCCAGCAGCTCCTCCTCCATTGTAAACAGCGTGTCAATGCCGCGTCGGTGGATGGCCTCGAGCAGCGCCATCGCGATCGTCGTGTGCATGTCAATGAGCGCCTTGCGCTTGCGCAGCGCGGGCAGCCGCGTCAGCGCGGCGGCCAGTTTGTCCGCGCCAACACCCGCGCCCGCCGACGCGGTCGCGTCCAGCCGCGCCGCGACCGCGTCGAGCGACACGTCGCCGCCGCCGCCACCGCCACCGCCGCCCACCGCGCCGGCGGTGCGCGAAATGTCCGCGACGGCCGCCTGGTACTCGGTGAGCGCCGCGGCGACCGCGTCCGCAACGGCCGGGAATGGGGCGTCCGCGTTGGCCGCCCAAAACTCGTCCCGCGCCGCGTCCAGATCGTACGTGCGGGTGGCGGCCGCGCCGGCCGGCGGCGCGCCGCCGCCACCAGACTCGTCTGGCGCCGCCACCTGCACCCGGTTGAGCCGCACGCCTAGCACGTCCGACGCGAGCGCTTGGTACGTCCACGCGTGGTGCAGCATCACTGCCAGGTCCACCGTCCGGTCCAGGATGACGAGCACCGGCTGCGCCATGGCCGTGGCGCCCGTGCCCGCCGGCGGCGCCGCGCCCCCCCCACGCACGTCGGGGAGGAGCACGCTGTTGCGGGTGCGTAATTGCTCGCGGAGGCGGGCGTCGAGCTGGGTGGCCACCATCTCCGCCGCCCCCCCCCGCGGCGCACGGATGATCGGCACCGCCGTGAGGGTGGCGCACACACAAAAGAGGCCGTCGACAATGGCCGACACGACCGCCTCCACCGCCCCGTCCGTAACGCCCGCCGCGTGCAGCGCCGCAAACGTCTCGCTGGTGGGCGGCGGCGGCGGCGGCCGGCCGTCGGCCGCCGCCGCCGCAGCGGCCGCCGCGCCGGCCTTGACCGCCCCCGCCGACGGCGGCAGGTTGAGTGAAAAGAGGTTGTGCTCGAGCGACAAAAAGTTGGCGTACAGGTCGTAGACGGTCGCCACGGCGGACGCGGCGACGCCCGCGCGGGCGACCGCATCGGCGAGTGACTCGAGCAGCTCCCGCGGCAGCGACGACGTCCAGTGTACGTGGAGGCCGTCGTAGAGGCCGGCGCCCGCGTCCGCCGCGACGCGCGCCACGTTGTCGGGCGTCGGCGACAGCAGGTACACGGCGGGTACGTCGGGGATGGCCTGCCGCGGGGAGGTGGCCGACAGGTGGAGCGTCACGCCGTGGGCACGCAGGTCCGACACCTGCAGCAGCGGCGCGATAATGTCGCGCGCGGGCGCGTCGTAGACGAGGACCTTCCAAAAGGGGGCGCCCCCGCCGCCCGCGCCGCCGCCGCCGCCGCCGCCGCTGCCGGCCTGGCCGCCACCCCCAAAGCCGCCACCGACGGCACCCGCCCTCCCGTTGGGCGCGTACGGCGCGAGCGCGCCCGCGACGCCGCCCGCGTCGGCGGCCGCGCCGACCGCGTCGAGCATGTCGAGCAGCAGCGCCCGCTGGCGCGCAAGGACCGACAGCCGCGGCTCGGCCGGCGCGGCCATGACGGGCCCCACCACGGGG
This sequence comes from Pyropia haitanensis, assembly GCA_008729055.1. Taxonomy (NCBI): domain Eukaryota; phylum Rhodophyta; class Bangiophyceae; order Bangiales; family Bangiaceae; genus Pyropia; species Pyropia haitanensis. The sequence goes on along the minus strand of SDUX01000004.1, from coordinate 5,613,766 downwards.
GGGAGCACCCGGGGGGCGTCCACCAGAAACAGGGAGGGCGGGATAGGGGGGGGGGGGGGGTTGGGGGTAGTAGGAGGGACGGCGACTGCGGCGGCAATGGCGTCGACAGGCCGCCCGCCCGCGACCACGCGCCTCGGGGGGGATACGCGGCCGCAGACGCTACAAGTCCGACAATCGGGCGGGCCGTCCCTCGACGCAGTCACGTCCGTGTTGCGCGCATCCCTCCCGCTGCTTTAGTGTCAGCCAGCCACGTGGCTCACTATTCGTCCACTCAGAGTTGGCCTGTGGCTGAACGCTCACCCCATCTTTGCTGCGAGTCTCATCCCGCCCGCCCCGTGTGGGCTGACGGCGGCGCCCACCGACACCATCCGTACTGATGCCGTCGGGTGTGGATGGCGCCCCCCCCCCCCCCCTTCTGCCACGCACCCGCCCGCGGAACTACCGTTTGAACAGACGCCGGCGGGTGGCCGACGGCAGCGGCGGCGGCGGCGGTGGGGGTGGCGGCGGCGGAAGTAGCGGCAGCAGCGCGGCGGCGGCGGTGGGGCTGCCCCCCTGCGGCCGGTGGTGGGCCGTCGCTCGCGGCGTGACACATGTCGGAGGGTAGAATGGCAGAGGCAGTGGCGGTACCTCCGCCCCCCCGTTCCACCCCCCGTCCCCCCTCCTTGCCCATGAGGAGCGGCGGCCGTGGCGAAGCAGGGAACAAAAGAAAGAGAAGGGGCGGAACGTTCCACGCGGCCGCGGCAGGTGCAGCAACGCGCCCGACAGACCAGACAGAAAAAAAGAGATGCACAAGACGACAAACAACACAAGAATCCACAAACGGGAGACGCGCACCGACACCCGGCCCACCGGCAGCCACCCCACAGCCCTCGCCCAAAAAAAATAAGAACACCACACCTCCCCCAACCCCGAGACCCCACGGCCACAGGCCAGCCAGAGACGCAGCGTCCACCCGCGCGGTAGCGACACACAGCGGGTGGGGACGGGAACAACCCACCTCCCCCCCCCCCCCCCCACCAGACCCAGCACGCGCCGCACGCGCCGCGGCTCACGTGCGCGTACTTAACCGCACGTCCGAGCCCGGCAGCACCCGCCCCGCCGCGCCACCCGCCGCCGCCGCCGCCGCGCCACCCGCCGCCGCCGCCCGCCGCGGCGACGTGCGCTTGGCCGACGCGAAGCGGCCGCCGCCGCCGCGCGGCGGCAGCGCCGCCGCCGCCGCCGCGCCGTCGCCCGCCGCCGACGCTGCCGACGCCGCCGCCGCCGCCGCCGCCGCCGCCGCCGCCGCTGACGTGGCCGCGTCGGCCGCCACCGCCGCGGCGGCGGCCGACGCGACGACCGCCGCGGCCGCCGCGGCCGCCGCGGCCGAGTCGCTGCTGCTCTCGGGCGTGCCACGACTGGCGGGCCGTCGACGGCGCGTCGACGGGCGTAACGCGCCGGCCGGTAGCGGTGCGCTACTGTCGCCGTCGCCGTCGCCGCTGTCGCCGTCGCCGTCCCCGTCACCGTCCCCGTCGGCGTCCCCATCGGCGTCCCCATCGTCATCGCCGTCGCCGTGATCGTCGCCGCCAGGCGAGGTCACCCCTTCGGTTGGCAACCGGGTGCCACGGTCCGACGAGCTGGCGGTCCCCGCCCCGCCGCGGCCGCGGCGGGTGCCCCGTTGCCGCGTCCGTGGCGCGGGCGGGGAGGCAGCCGGCTCGGCACCGTCGGCCGCCCCGCCGCCCCGACTGGCGCTGCGGAGCGCCCGCGGGCTGCCGCTCCCGCCGCCGCCACCCCCACCACCACCGCCACCGCCGCCGCCGCCGCCGCCGCCGCCGCCGCCGCCGCCGCCACCCCTATCTCCCTGGCCGGCACGGCGCTTTGCACCCGCCGCAGCAGCTGGTGCCGCACCCCCGCCGCTGCCATCCGGGGCGGTGCCCCCCCCCCCCCTGCGGACGCCACGTCTGGCGCCGCCGCGCCCGCCGCGGCCGCCCGCCGCGCGAGCGCCATCGGCGGCTTGGTCTTCACCACCCACTCGTCCCCCCCCCGCCAGATCTGGTACGGCCGCAGCGCGGCGCGCGGCACCCACCCCGCCGCCCGCCCATCCGTCGAGACGAGGTAGCCCTTGCGCGGCGCCGCGCCGCGGACGACGCCGACCAGCCACGCCGCCGCGACGCGCGCCTCGACCGCGTGGCCAATCTCAGGCGCCCACCGGCGGGCGCCGCCGCCGCCGCTGCCGCCCGACGCCCCCGACGGCGCGGACGGGGGTGCAGGCCGCAGCCGGGTGGCCGCCACCACCTCCTCTTGGCCGGCCCGCGCGCCGCCGGCACCGCCGTCGGCAGACGGCGCCACCCCACCGTCGCCACCGCCGCTGACGCGGCCGCCGCCGCCGCCGCCGTCGGCGCCCGTGTACCGCACGCGGTACAGCAGGCGCGCCGACGGCGGGGTGGGCGACGCCATTGGCGGCAGCCCTGGCGAGACGGCCGTCGAGCCGCGCGGCCGCCGGCGGGCGACGCCGACCAGCGTCCGCGCGGCGGCAGAGACGTCGCCGGCATCGGCGGCGGGCTCTCCCCCCCCCTCCCCCCCCCGCTCGTCCCCCCCCTCCCGCTCCGCGTCGGGCGTCGCGCCCGGCGTGGCGGGCGCCTCGGCGGCGCCGGCAGCGGCGCCGGCGGCGGGCGCCACCGCGTCGGCAAACGAGACGGAGCGGCGGAGGGAGCGGGTGACGGGCCGCGGCGACGCGCCCGCCGCCGCCTTGGCCTCTGCCGGCAGCGGCGGGGCGGCCCCGCGGGCGGCCGCAGCGGTGGCGGCGGCGGCGGTGCCAGCCGCCGCCCCCCCGCGGCGGGGGCGGTCGGGCGTCCGCGAGCGGCCGCCCCCCCCGCCTGCGCCTGCGGCAGCCCGACGCCGAGGGTGAACGGCAGCGCCGCCGCCACGCCGGCGGCGGCGCCGCCCGCCTTGCCCCCCCGCGTCACGTGCACCGACGAGCCAAGCGAAAAGGGCTGCTCCGCCGACACGCGCGCAACGACAACGGCGGGCGCCCAGGCGCGGCCGACGCCGCGGCCCGTCTCGAGCACCTCCACCTCGTCGCCCGCCACGTACTCGCGCTGCGCGCTCACACGCGGCGTCGGGGGCATGCGACCGAGGCCGCCGGCGACGCCCACGCCCACGCCACCGCCCGCCCCCCCCCGGGAACGGCGCCCTCAAAGTGCACCCCCCCGGCGCCGCCGCCGCCACCGCCCAGCGACAGCAGCACCGCCGCGCCGCCGCCGACGCCGTCGCCCGCCGCGGCCGTCGCAAGCGCCCGCTCGCGCAACCGCGGCGACTGCCGCAGCCCGCCGCCGCCGCCGCCGCCGCCGCCGCCGCCCCGCCCGCGCGGCGGCTGCGGCGACGCCGCGTCCCAGCCGCCCGCGGGGGCGGCGACGAGCCCCCGCGACGTGCTGTCGGCGGCGGCGGAGAGGAGCGCCAGGTTGCGCAGCCGCGGGCTGAACCGCGGGCCGGGCGAGAAGCCGCCAGCGAGCAGCGTCGGCGACCGCGTCGCGGGGCGCCCGCCGCCGCGCGCCTGCGACGGCGACCGGCTGGGCATGCTCGCGGGCGCGGCGGCGACGGCGCCACCACTCCCCGCACTGGACGCCGCGGCCGCCGTCCCGGCGGGCCGTCCACCCGCCCAGCCCCCGTCGGCCGCGGCGGCGGGCGTCGCGGGCGACGGCACCCAAAAGTCCCGCCCCGCCGCCCCCGAGCCCGCCCCGGGGCCGGGCGGGAGCGCCAGCGACGGCAACGCCCGCGCGGCGGTACCACGCCCGGTGGGTGCTGCTGCCGGGGGGGGGGGGGGGGCGCCGCCACGGGTGGCGCCTCGTACGAGGGCGCCGCCGGCGGCGGGCGGGCGCTCGCCGCGGAAGATGCCCCGCTGTTGGCCCCTCGTGACGGTGGCGGCGGTGGCGCGGCGCCCGCAGCGGTCCCAGCTGGCGCTGGCGCTGCCGCCGACCCCGCCTGCGCCGCCGGCGCCGGCGCCGACGCCGCTGCCGCCGCTGCCGCCGCCGCTGCCGCCGCCGCCGCCGCCGCCGCCGCTGCCGCCGCCTTGGCGGCCTTGCCCTTGCCCGCCCGGGACGTGCGTGCCCGCTTGGGTGGCGGCGCCGGCACGGGCGTCGCTGGCCGCGGCGGCGTCCCCGCCGGCGCGCCGGCACCAGCTGGCGGGCGGCCGCCATACCACACCGGCGCGGCGGGTGCACTGTCACCACTGGCAGCGCCGTGGGGGGCGGCCGCGGCGGCACCGGCGGGCGCAGCCGGGACCGCCGCCGCGGCGGCTCCCCGACTGGCGGTCGACGGCGGCAGCGGCGGCACCTTGCGCGCGCGCTTGCCCGGCCGCGGCGCGCGCTTGGGCGGCGCCGCCGGCTGCGGCGCGCCGACGGCGGCCAGCCCCCCGCCGCCACCGCCGACGCCGGCCAGCCCCCCGCCGCCACCGCCGACGCCGGCCGCCTCTATCACCGCCGCTGCCGCTGCCGCCGCCTGGGACTCGGCCGTGTCTGCCGCCGCCGCGTTGGACGCCGCCGCCGCCGCCGCCGCCGCCGCCGCCGACGCGTCTGCCGCGGCGGGGGCGGCGCCAAACGGGGCAGTGCCAACGTACGGCGGCGGGGGCACCCCCCCCCCGGCGACGGGCGCGGCCAGCGGTGGCAGCGGCGCCGGTGGCGGCGCTGGTGGCGGCAGCAGCGGTGGCTGCGACGGCGGGGGTCCGCCTAGATCCATCGGCAGGCCGTCCCCCCCCCCCCCGCAAAGCCCAGCATCCCCCCTGGCCCGCACGCGCCGCCGAGGCCCGCCTCGGCCAGCGCCGCTCGGGCAGCCTCTTGTGCCGCCGTCGCGGCGGAGCGGTCCGAGCCCGTCGCCGACGGGGTCCAGCCCAGCGGGTGGTCCCCGGGCGCTGCCAGCGTCATGGCTGGTGGCGGCGGATACGCGCCCGCACCGGCCGCCGCCATGCCGTCGGTGCCCGCGTCATACGGCCCGCCGTGGCGGCCGGCGAGCGCCGCCGCCGCCGCCGCGGTGGCAGCGGCCGCGGCGGTGGCCGCCGCAGCAGCCGCCGCGGCCTCCGAGGTGCCCGCCCGCTCCGCACCAGCCGCCGCGGCGGCGGCGGCACCCCCCCCACTGGCCGCCTTGGCGCCGGCCTTGTTCGGCACCCGCGCCCGCCGGTTCTTAAACCACAGCACCACCGACTGCAGGGGCATGCCGATGCGTGCGGCGAGCGCGGCGAGCGCCTCGGCCGTCGGGCTGGCGGTCACCCCAAAGACCGTCACCAGCTCCGTGAGCTGCTCGGGCGACGCGCGGTAGCGCTTCTGCTTGGGCTTGCCCGCCTTGTTTAGCTCCACGGGCGCCGCGGCGGGTGCCGGCGGCGGGCCCGCGACGGCACCATTGAGCGCCCCGCCACCGCCACCGCCGCCGCTGCTACCGCCGCCGCCGCCGCCGCCACCACCAACCCCACCGCCGCCGCCGCCGCCGCCGCCGCCGCCGCCGCCGCCACCTGCGCTGCTGCCCCTGCTGCCACCACCACCGCCAACTGGCGGCACAAAGGCGCCCATGGAGGCGGCACCCCCCTCGGCGCCGCCCCCCAGCGGCGGGCCCCCATACCCGACCGGCTGGCCCAGCCCGACCCCCCCCGAGAGGCTGGCGGCGGGTACGGCCGCAGCCCGCCTGTGTGGGGCCCGTAGGGGGCCGACACGCCCGCCACGCCAACCCCCCGCCGCCGTGGTGGTAGACGTGGCCCGCAGCCGCCGCCGCCGCCGCCGCCTGCTGCTGTGCCTGCTGTGCCTGCTGCGCCTGCTGCTGCGCCTGCTGCTGCGCCTGAGCCTGCTGTGCCTGCTGCGTCTGCTGCGCCTGCTGCTGCTGCTGGTGCTGCTGCTGCTGCTGCTGCTGCTGCTGCACCTGCACCTGCTGCGCCTGCTGCACCTGCTGGTGTTGCTGGTGCAGCTGCTGTTGTTGTTGTTGTTGTTGTTGTGGATGCTGCAGGTGGTGGTGCGGCTGCTGCTGCTGCTGATGCGGGGGCACGCCCCCTAACCCCCCCCCCCCCCCGGATACCCGCCCACCCCCCCCCCTACGCCCAGGCCGTACGGCGGGAGGTCATGGCGCGGGAGGTGGTGGGGTGGCAGCGGGGGCTCCCCCCCCATGCCCACCCCAACACCCCCCCCCGGCGCTCGTGATAACAGCGCCGACGGCGGCGGGAGGGGCGGGTGCCGGAGGCGGCCGCCACCGCCGCCACCGCCGCCGCCGCCGCCGCCGCCAACGCCACCGCCACCCCCACCGCCACCGCCACCGCTACTGGCGCTCCCGCCTGCTGGTAGCGCGCCCCCCCCCCCCCCCCCCCCCCCGGCACACCCAGTGGCGGACCCCCCGGCGCGCCCCCCAGCGGCGGCAACGACGGTGGCACGCGGGCGCACAGCTCCGCCGGCGGCGGCAGGTGGACGCCCCCACCACCACCGCCCCCACCGCCGACGCCGCCACCGCCACCGCCGCCGGGGACGCCCACCAGCGGTGGGTGCAGCGGCGGCGGCGCGTACGGCCCGCCGCCCGGCGCGCCGACGCCGCCGCCGGTGCTGGTGCCGACGCCACCACCTCCGCCGCCGCCGCCGTCGATGGGACCATACGCGTAGCTGCCGTGGCCATCCGCGGGGCCTGGTGGGTGGCCACCGCCGCCGCCGCCGCCACCCCCCCCCCGCCACCGCCGTCCGATTCCGCGCCGGCCCCCATGGAACGCGGGTGTGCGGGGCGGGGCCAACCGCCCCACCGGCCCCCCGCCTCCTCCTCCTCCTCTTCTTCTTCCTCCTCCTCCTCCCTCCCGGCCGGCACACGCGCACGCACACGCAAGGGAAGACCAGGGCGTCGGTCGGTCGGGACGGGCCACGAGCGACGACGCCGACGTCGCCCACCCCCCCCCCCCCCCCCGCAGCGCAACCTACCACACCAGGGGGGAACGATGATAGCAGCGGCCGCCAAAGCCAAAGAGGACGGTGGCAGCAACGGCGGCAGCAGCAGCACCAGCGGCGGCGGCGGCGGCAGACACAACCGCAGCGGCCAAACGCACCGCCGCCACTCCCCTCCTCCCCCCCCCCCCCCCCCCCCCCTGACAGCCGCGCAGCAGCCGCTCCCCCAGCGTGATGGTATCGCAAGCAGGCGGCTAGGTGGGCGGACAGGTAGACAGGCGGCTGGGCGGGGCGGGCTCAGCCGCCGGCGGCGGCGGGCGGCGGCGCGCCGGTCTGGCGGGCAGGCCGGCGGGGGCGGGCGGGCGGGCGGGCGGGCGGGCGGGCGGGCCAGCGGGCGGGCGGGCGGGCGGGCGGGCGGGCGGGTCGGCACGGGGGCCGCGCGGGCGCGCGCTTTGCGGGGGGGGGGCCTCGACCTGCGCAGCGCTGTCAGACCCCCCAGCTCTGCGGCGCACGGTGGGGGCCACTGGGGAGTGGCGGTGGGGAGGGGGGGGGGGGGTGGGGGGCGGTGGCGCGCGCCAGCACGGGCGCGCGGGGGCTGGGCCTGGCGCACCTCGACCAAATTGGGGCGGCGGGGGGGGGGTGGGGGGGGGGGGGGTGGGGGCGCGGGCGTTTGATCAAGCCACCAGCCGCAGCCACCACCGCACCGCGCAGCCACCAGCGCAGCCGCCGACGCCACGGGCGGCAGCGGGATGGGATTGGTGGGTGGCCGGCGCCCGCCGGCGCGTGCGTGGCGGCGGCGGGAGGGGGGGCGGCGAAGCGGGGAGGACACCCAGCGCACCGCAATTGGCGAGTGAAAAGCGCGGCTGCCCACCAGCCACCGTCAGCTACTGTAAGGAGACGCCCGGCGGAGGGGGAGCGAGGGGGGGGGGGGGATGGGGGTGTGTGGGTGGAACCTGCGGGACTCGCCGCCGTGCGCCGCGGCCAAATTTCTCACCCGCGCGACCGACAGTCCAAAGTGGAGCAGACGGAGCGGGGGGGGGGGGGGGGCGGGAACGGGGGAATGGAAGTGGGGGGCGGAGGGGGTGGGGGGGGGGGGGGGGAGGGGACAGAGCCGGCGCGTCCCAGACCGCGCGCGCGCGCGAGGACAAGCCAAACGGATCACGGCGGGGATCAGCGGCCGCGGCCTCGTCCCGGCGCCGTCCATCCCTCGCGCCGCGCCGCCATCGTGACCCCCCCTCCCCCCCCCCCCCACAGGGACAGGTCCCCCGCGTCCCGCCGCGTCGCCCACCACGCGCGTCCGCGCTGGTCACCACCCCATCTCGGCCGCCGCCCGCGCGGCCACCACCCGCGCAATCGCCAGCGCGCTCGTCGCGCCCGGCGACGGCGCGTTGCGCACGTGCAGCGCGCGGCCGGCGACGCCCTCAAACACAAAGTCCCCGACCAGGCCGCCCGCGTCGTCCAGCGCCTGCGCGCGGACGCCCGCGTGGCCGCCGCCACCGCCGCCACCCGAGCGTACCCCGCCGACGGTCAGGCCGTCGACGTAGCGCGCCGCGTCGGCGACCGCCGCACGGTGCACGACGCTCCGGTACGCCTCGCCGACGGCGTAGCCGCCGACGCGGGCGGCGAGGCGCCAAAACGCGGGCGACGTGGCGAGGCCCGCCAGGTGGCGCCCGTCGACCCGCCGCCAGGTGTAGCCGTCGCGGGCACCGGCGAGGACCGCGTTGGGGCCGACCAGCACCTCCCCGTGGACGGTGGGCGTAAAGTGGACGCCCAGGAAGGGCACGCCGGGCTCGGGGACGGGGTAGATGAGGCCGCGCACCAGCCGCCGCGCGGCGGGGGCGAGCCGCAGGTACTCGCCACGGACGGGGAGGATGCGGGGGGCGGCGGCGCCGCCGTAGAGGCCCGCGACGGTGTCGGCCCACGCGCCCGCGCACGTAATCACCGCGCCGGTGGCGATGGTGCGCGTCGCCCCGCCGCGGCCGTCGCGGGCGGCGCCCGCCGCGAGGGTGGCGGTCAGGCGGAGCCCGCCGGCGGCCGCGTCGTCGTCAATCGCGGTGACCTCGTGGCCGACGAGGACGTCCCCCCCCGCGGCGAGCACGTCGTCCCCAAACGCGCGCGTAAACGCCGCCCAGTCGGTGATGGCCGTGCGCGTCGAGTGGAGGGCGGCGACGCCTTTGGCCGCCGGCTCCACCCGCCGGATGGCGTCGGCGTCTGGCAGCCACACGAGCCCCTCGACGCCATTGGTCGCCGCGTTCCGGTGGAGGGCCTCGAGGGCGGGCACCTCGTCGGCGGTGAGCGCGACAATCAGCTTGCCCAGCCGCTGAAACGGGATGCCCCGGGACGCCGCGTAGGCCGCCGCCGCGGCCGCGCCCTCCACGCACAGCCGCGCCTTGAGGGACCCCGGCGGGTAGTAGATGCCCGCGTGGACCACCCCGCTGTTGTGGGACGACTGGTGGGCGGCTAGCTTCGGCTCCTTGTCCAGCAACGCCACCCGCAGGTGGGGGTGGGTGGACAGCACCTCCCGCGCCGTCGCGGCGCCGACAATGCCGCCGCCAATGATGGCCACGTCGTACGGGCGGCGGGAGGCGGCAATGGAGGTGGTCGAGGCGGCGGCGCCGCGGCGGGCGGCGCCATGCCGGCCGGGCCACCCCCACCGCCAGCCGCCGCTGCCGACGCCGACGCCGACGCCGACGCCGAGGGGGGTGACCACCGGACGCAGCATTCGGAGGGCCGCGCGTCAGAGCAGGGGACGGCGAGAAGGGAAGGCACGTCGCGGCCGCACGGGGAAGGTGGGACGGAGCACGTGGGGTCTTGGTGGCCGCGCAAACGGAGGGGGGGGGGGGGGTGAGGGGCGGGGGGGCATGCGCCTGTCGTCTGGGCAGCGCGTCTCGCTCAGCAGCGCTCAGCGAGTCCAGCCCGACGGCTACGAGGCTTGCATGCGGCTCAGCGAACGCGAGAGAGGTCTGCGTGACGCCACCCCCGCTTGACTGGGTAGGGATCAATATGGTATACTGAACTGAATCAAATATGAATCATTGATTTCGGTGCGGCATAGTAATTGTCCATATTGCAGTCTGGGATTATTTCCCTCACGCAGCCGAGTGGCCGCCTACCCAGCCGAGCCAGAGAAAACGCTCTCTCTCTTCTATTCTCTCTCCTTCTCTTTTTCTTCTTGCATCACCGCCGGCGCCACCGCCTGGGGTAGCTCGTGAAGGTCGCCGTGGAAGCCAATCGGGGGCTCCCCCGGCCGCCGCCTCGGCAGCGGCGGCGCCGACCTCCATTACGAGCAGCATGGGGTGGGGGTTCGCCCCGTTGGAGAGTGCGGCGGCAGCCGAGACTGGCCGCTCGTCCCTCACCTCCCGCGCCCGCGAGGGGCGGCTGCCGCGACGGAGCGGACGGCTGGCACATCCCCTCCCCTCCCCTAGGGGGCGCCGGTCGCCGGTGGTGGCTGCCACTTCCTGTTGCACCCGCCCAGCAGGTTGCGGTAGCCCGCTAGCGGGACCCAGGGGGTGCTCACGTCTGGCAATAATAGGGGGTGTGGCAAGGCACACCCATACCTCCAATGGGTGGCGAAGAGTAGTCAGCTACCCTAGCTTGCGCACTGGACACACATCCATTCCAGACTCAGCCTGTTGGTCTGCCTGCCGCGAGACGCTCCGTATATTTCTTCCCGCCGCCAGCGTTCGGGATTGTTTTCGGATGTCCTGCCGCCGTGTGCATCGCCCTACCCGCAGACTGGGGGATGCTGGCGGGAGGAGAGGGGGGAGGCTCTGGCGTGGACGATGGTGGTTGCCAGACCGTGGCGGTGGGTCCACCCATAAAGCTATCGGGCTGTGCTCCACGCTGGAACTGCGGGGCGGACGCCGCCCGGGGTCGGCAGCGCGCTTTGTGAGGACCAGAACCGCTACCGCCCGGTGCGGCACCCGGGCCGCATGACCCCGTGGACAGGGCGAGACAAGAGGAAAAAGAAGCGAGAGAAAATACAAGGTCAGGAACGCCGGGCGCACTACACCCCCCCCCAAGGACAGGGTGACCGGCCGGGCCATCCGCACGGGCACGGTTAAAACACTCCAAGTCAGGGAAGGAACGGGGGAGAGGGGAGGGAAGGGGGGATGGGGGGGCGGGGGACATTGCGCTGCTGGGACCATGCAGCCCCACCCCTGCCCGTCTGCGCCGCAGGTGCTCGCCCGCGCCAGCGGCGACGGCGGCGGCGGCGGCTCCACCCTCACCTTAGACGCTCCCAAACGACACGCCCGCGGCAAACGCGACCGACGTGGACGACAGGCGGAGGTCGTCGAGCTCCTCTTGGCACCGGCTGACCGTCGCGCGAGCAATCCGCTCGTACTCCTCGGCCACGTCCGCGTCAATGCCCGGCCCCGGCTCGGCGGCTTGCGCCAGCTGCGTGCACTCCGCGACGCAGTCCTCGCAGTCCTCCTCGAGGCCACCCTCCATGCTCAGGCAGCGCGTCATCGCGTCGCCACAGTCCTCACGGCGCTGCTCCAGCGCCGCCGCCTCGGGAGTGGACGCCGCCACGCTCGCCGGCTGGTCAAAGCTGACCACTAGCCAGAGGAGGACGAGAAGCAAAAGGCCGCCAAGGCCCAGCTGAGGATGAGCAGTCCCAGGTCGCAGGCGGTGGTCAAGGCTTGAATGGCACCGACCGGCAGGGTGACCCCGCATCATGACAGGCCGTAGCAGCTCGATGGCGGCAGTAGAGAACCGATGCTCCTTGACGCAGGGGGGAACGGTATGTCGGTGACGCGTACCGGGCGTGCCAGCTTACGGGAAAAGTCAGCGGATTGGGAGACGGAAGGAGAGTAGAAGGGGTGAGGACAGCGGGTTATGCGTAAGAAAGACAGAGGACAGAAAGAAGGTAGGAGGGCTTCAAGCCGGTCGAACGTCGACGACGTCGGCTCTCCCACAACGGTGCGTCCCGGACCGCTGTGCGCGTGTCGCCACCGATGGTTGCAAACCCCCACAGTCCGGGAGGGCAACGACCCCGGTCGACGCGCCTTTTATCCTCTCCCCAAGCGGCCAGCCGTCTCAAGAGCGGACACGTTGTCGGGGGGTGAGTGCTCAACAACAAAGACGCTTCGGGCGTGGCTGAGGGGGTGGCCCGGTCCGCCGCCACCCCGAGGATTATCCTCTCCCGTTCGACAGCCGCAGCGAGAACGGAGGCGGGTGGGAGCGGGGGGGGACCGGCTTGCACTGGCGGCCATCCAGTGGAAAGTGAGGTTGGGCCGTCGCGCTGCATCGGGAGCGGCCACCCATCACGTCATGCAAAAGCTGCAAATGTCCTTGCTAGGAGGGCCGTCTCCGGAGCCAGGGTTGCCTACGCTCCTAATGTGGGGGCCAACCCCCCCCCCCCCGGCTCTCTCACGGGCGCAGATGCGTCGGGGCAACACGGATGCGTGAGCCGCTACAGCCTGGAGGCGGCGAAAACACGCCCTTCCACCCTCCCACTCGCCAGGCCTACGCCGGCAGTGACATCCGCCACGCCTCGCACGAATGATCGTGCTCTGGCGAGCCCTGTTCCCTCCCCCCCAGCAAGGCAGCGTGGTGACACGACCGGACCGAGGCTGCCTTGTGGGGTTCCCGGTTAGTCTGACCACCGCCGTCGGCCCGCTCAGGCGTCGTGGCAGCCATGCGTCGACAGGGGGCAAGTTTCCTTGGCGGCCTGCCCCCTGACCCAGGTGCGCTGTAGCTGCCAGTCCCCCCATTTGTGGGAACCATTCCCAAACGGGCCCGCCGTCCGCGCTGATCGGCGTGGGCGTGTGCGGCACGCGTGTGCGCGTGCGCAACCACCCCAGCAAGCAGCCACGCGTGTTCGAGCTCGCGACTTCCACAACGCGCGTGCACGAGCGAGCACGCACGTGACCGTCGGTCCTGGCACGTCCGGCTTGGGCCACGCCCCCCCTCGGGCGGGGCCGTACACGGCTGTCGTAATGGCGGCGCTGGCACGCTGTCCGCACGAGGTGCCGGCGACCGCGTATGGGGTTGGCACCCCCGCTCGAGCGAGGAGCCCGGCTCGACGTTGACCGCGGCCGGCGCGTCCCCACGTATGTGTCATGAGAGGGGGGGGGTGCAAATCCACATCGCCAATGCACGCTCACGGCGCCAATCAAACGAGCCGAGAGGTCGGAAAGCCGCCCTTGGGGATGCACCAGATGGCAGCACGAGGCGCGTCCATCTCGGCGATAGAGATAGGGGGCTACCTGTCCGCCAACGCTACCCAGACACACAACTTGCCGCTCTACTGGTGAATGCCAAGATTCGGGGGAAGCGCACGTCAGGCAACGAAGGCCTGTCGCAAGCTCGCCCGAGATGGAACGCACTGTACACTGCGCAAATCCCGGTCCAACATCCTGTGGTCGACAGCCTGACAACTGCTGGCGGACGGCCGACAAAGAGACTCAGTGCACGTCGGCCGCTCGTTTGATTGATTGGAGGCCTTACAATGAAACGGGTGGTGAACCGTCCTGAATGGTCTCGTCCATAGACGACCTCGCCCGCCCCTCGAGCACAAGCGCAATATCACCGCGCCTGTTTTCTGGCAGCCACTGCCTTTACAGTCCCTGCTGGGGCATGCTCAGCACTTGCAGCTTGCTTCCAGTCCAATGAGAGAAATGAGAGGCGGAAGAAACGACTCGGATGTTTGTTTCCTTCTGCCTCGCACGCGGCTTGGCGGCCCGTCTCACTCTGAGAAAGACCTTCAGACCGAGGTAATTCAGACCAAGGCCGCCTACAATCCGTGCATCGCTGTCCAGATGATCGGCCGAGACCTCCTGTCGACTGATCGTATCAGTAGAGAGTTTTTACAACCCGTCCGTGAGATCGTTTGTGACAACGTGGCACCAAATTCTTTACAAAAAGGGGGCTACTACCTCCAAAACGATCTCACAGAGACCTCTGAGATGAGTCCGTGACAAGAACGGCGTGAGTTGTCACGGACCGAGAGTATTTGTGAGATCTCTTAGACTGCCCTAAGTTGCACACGTGTCGCCTGAGAGGGCATTTGTTGTACACTTACTCTGTGGGCTGCGCCGCCCCGGGCCAGCCTCTTGTGGCGCTGTCCCGCGCTCTTCTGCGCCGGTCCATGCCAGCACCCTGCTGTGCTCCACGCAGCGCTTACCCTCCGCGCCTAGGCTTCGAGTCCAGGTCAAACCATCGCGCAGGGGACGCAAGGCGTCTCAAAACAATGCAGAGGCACTCCACAGGTGTAATGGCATATCTAGTCAAGCTCACAGCGTCTCCCACGTGCAACAGATCCACCAAGCGCCCAATGTCAGAAGGGAGGAAACGAAAGAGGGACAACGCCTCCGACGAAGAGAACGAGTTGATGTTGAAGCGTACAGCGGTCACTCGTCGAGACCGGGCCAAAGAGAGCGCGACTTCCCGATGGGCTCTTCTGTAGGCCTCGACGAGAGGGGACATGTCGACCATGGCCAAATCCATCGCATGACCAGCTAGAAGCGCCACCCTCAGGCGGCGCCGTCGAGCGCGCCAGAAGCGCAGAGTGTGCGTGCGGATGGCGACCATCGTTGTCGCCGCCGGCGCTGTGCACACAGGCGGCGGGAATACTGGCGCGGAGCGTGTGGTCATGAGGGGTGGGGCCGGCGGGGGCCCAGCGTGCGGAGAAATTGAAGGCAATCCTCATTCCAAGGAGTTCTCACAAAGAGATCTCACGGTCGCGTTGTAAAAACCAGTGTGACGCTTGGTTCGCCTCGCCGTGGCTGACAACCCATTACAGCTGAATCGTTCTCACAAACGATCTCACGGACGCGCAGTAAAAACTCTCTAGTGCTGTGCTTTCACAGCCTTGCCTCTGGAGGCGTCAGTTGTCAGGCGCTTTCACAATCTGTTCTGGACTGACTGTCTTTTAAAATTGACAATGACTAGTAGCACTTGACGCCAGTTTCCAAGTGGCATTGGGATTCTGAAGCACACATTACGTGATTGACTACTGTTCTCGGTTGTGCGTCAGAGCGCATGATCCATTACAGTTTCAGTTGAGTTGACACTTGACATGCATGTCGTCAATACGGTTGGATTGAGCGTGACTTCGCCGACCGCCTCTTCATCATACCATGATGGGTTACTCCGCAGGCACCAGCGGTGCTTCGCCCCCCCACTCCCTGTTGTACATTAACGACCTCGCTGTGCAGGTACACGGCGGGGGCCACTCCGGACACTGGTGGTGGGACAGCGAGGGAGGAGACATTGTTCCATACCCGTGAGACATCGTTGCTACTTGGTGTGACACCGTTGCTACTCTGTGTGACATCGTTGCTTTTCGGATGGGTGCCCCTACCCAGAGCAACCAGTACAGCCGCCGGTTGGCGCCACGCCCTGCACGTCAGCGCGCTGCGCCCGCCCGGCGAGCCGCACCTGCGAACGCGGCGCCCCCTTTCCAAGGTGCCCCGCGCTGTGCCGGCCAAACCGTCTCAAGAATCGGTTGCTTCTTGGCTGCGACCGAGGCCGCGTGCTTGCAAAAACCGAGTGTGGAAGCCTGCGCGTCTGAGGATGTCTGGCGGAAATCGACAGTTCTTTGCGGCCGCGCTGTTGGTTTTGACACTCCCGCCTCGGGTGATAGCCTTTTTTGGCCCTCCTCGCCCGGTCGCGGACGCCTTTCAACAGTGACGTTGTGTGTGCTCGCAATCGGCTGGCGACCATCTGCGTGTCGCGGTGAAGCACGTTGCATAGCGCGCTGTGAAGATGCTGTCGGTCTCTCCCCTCCATCGTTTTATGTGTCACTGCGTAGCTCTGCTCGAGACGCTTCTGTTCATCCGAGGTGAAGCGTGGTGACAGACCAAAAGTCCATTTTACAAACGAAAAACCGCATGAGACAGAAAAAGCTCCGTCCACAGTCCCTGTTCACAACGAAATTTGCAACGAAAGCTTGAGACGGTTTAGACGGCGCAGCGCCGCCGCGATGCCCGCATCCAAGACGAACGCAGCAGCTGGACGTGGCGGGGGGGGGGGGTGGCGACATCGACGACCCAGAGACGTCCACGCTGACGGGTGCGGGCAAGGGAGGGCGCGGCCGGAGGGTTCGTCGGTCGCATCGACGACGGCCGGCGAGAGTCTCAGTCGGATTGGGGATGGTCGACGGTGGTAGTGCGGCTGGCGGCGACACCAGCGGCAGGGCCGGCGGCGACAGCCAGGCCCGCGGCGACGTCGTCGTCGTCGTCTTCGTCATCGGCAGCGGCGGCGGCGGCGTCGTTGGCGGCGGTAGCGGCGTCGGCAGCGATGACGCAGTGGTATCTGGCGCCGCGCCAATGCAGACCGACCGGCGCGGCGGTGGATGCGGGCAGACCCGGCCGGCGGTGGGTCCGGTGCGGCAGCGGATGATGGGCCGGCTCCTTTTTGGCAAGGCGGTGCTGTCCCCCCTCCCCCGCCCTCTGCCCCTCCCTGCCCGCCGCTGAGCGCCGGGCGGCGGCACCAGATGCAGGCGGTGGTGGCCGCGGCGGCCGACGCGGTAGCGGCGACCGTCGACGCAGACGCCAACCGAGTGTGGGGGCGTGGGCCCTCGGACGGAAGGGGGGTCAGGGGGGGGGAGAGGCGGGCGCGGAAGACGCTGCGGCTGTCGACGCGGTCCGCGTTGCCCCACACCCCGCCGCGGCTGCGGTGGGGATGACGGGCGGGGGGATCACCGCGGCCGCCGCCAGCGCCGCCCCGCGCGGTGGCCGCGGCGCCGACCCCCCGCGTCGGGCCACCCCCACCGGCGGCTACCTTTCGCGCCCGCCGCCGCCGGCGCCGCGCCCCGCCGACACGTCCAACCCGGCTGGCGGTGCCGGCGCCGGCGCGGCCGCCACCGCCGCCGCCGCTGCCACCGCCCGTCGCCGTTACTGCCGCTGCCGCGGCCACCGCCGCCGCCGTGTCGCGCACAACAAAACCCGGCCGCCACGCCCCGGCCGCTGCCTTGAGGGCTGGGGCGGCAGCCAGCTGGCTGTCTTCATGGCGGGCGACGCCGTGACGGATGGCGACCGCCGCCACGATAGCGGCGGTGGCAGCGGTGGCCGCCGCAGGCGGGGCCGCCACTTAAACAGTCAGTGGCGGTCACCGCCGCCCTCCCGACGGCGGCGCCTCCCGGTGCGGCTTGCACGGCCGCCTCCACGGCGGTGCTGCACGCGCGGGCAGGGACGGCACCGCAGACGGGCGACGTTGCCCAGAGTTGCCGCCGCGCTCATCCCCGTCTCCCGCCCGAGCCCGTTTCCCCCCCCTTCCCGTAGGACGCGGTCTGACGTCATCTCCCTACTCCATACACACACGCACGCACACACACCCCGGCACCGCTCGTGAGTCCAAGTGTCATATGAGCGAGCGGCCGAGGGCGCACCACTCGCCCGTGTACGTACCCAAATCGCAGCCGGTGCGGTCCCCACCGGCGTCGCGTGGCACGGAGGTGGTGGCGGTGGGAAGGAGGAGTGGAGGTTGAAAGGACGAGTGGGGGTTGCAAGGAGGAGTGGGGGGAAGTGGCATCATCTCTGTAGCGGCCCCCGTCGCCCGCGTCCCCGCCGCACCGCCCCCGCCGTCGACCCCTTCTCTCCCCACTTCCCGCCTCGTATTGCACCGTGGCGAGAGGCGGGCCCGGCGCGACGGGCACGACCGAGTCACACGCCAGCCTCGCCCCCCCCCCCAAACCCGGAAACGTCGCGACGGGGACGTTTGTGGCTTTGACGCTGGCCTTCCATTGTTTCCTCTGTTTGGGGGCGGATTCCGCCCCGCCGCGCGCCACCTGCGTGCGCCGCCGCCGCTCCCGTCCCGCCGTGCGAGGACCAGGCCGAGCCGCTGCGGGGGGCGGGTGGTCCGCCATAGCCGCCGACGGCCGCGGTCGGCACGCTCTACGTCACGGCCGCCACGGCGGCGGCGGCGGGCGGCGGCGGGTGCCATGCCGGCGGCGGCCATCCACCCATCCCCCCGGCTCGTTACGACAGGGGGGGGCGGGGGGGGGGGGAGATGCATACAATGGCCCTGCCCGGGGGGGGGGGGGGGCGGGGGGGAGCGGCTTGATCCATCCCCGCCGGGGACGTTTTGGCGTCCGCCACCGGCGCGCCCGCCGTGCGGGTCGCCGCGGCTACTACGTAGGCGAGCCGGCCGGCCCGGCCGCCCCCGCCGCGGCAACGTCGTTTGGGCGGATGCGCGTTGGGGCGCGGGGAGCGCCCCTGCCGCGGCTGGCAGACGGTCCTGGAAGTGGCAGTGCCGGGATATCCTGTACCGCCCCGCGCGCTACGGCAGGCGGCCACCGGCACGTTCCCGCCGGTCCCCCGCTCCATGGTGCCCGCGCGCGCGCCACCGTTTCGACGCGGCGGCAGCGGCACGCAGGCGGCGCTCGTTTCGACGCGCCGGCGCGGGACCCCGTCGGGGGCGCGGCGGTGGGGGCCGGCAACGTCGGCACCCGCCGTCTGCGAGGGTGGCGTCGTGGGGGTGGGGGGGGGGGGGGGGTGGGCGGCTCGGCGGAGAAGGGCGGGGGGGGGGGACAGCGTGCGTGCTCGTGGGCGGCGGCCTACCGCGGCCGCGGCGTCGGGCGCCTAGATAAGCGGGTGCACCGCGTGGTGGGCGTGCCGACGGGCCGCCGCAGCCGGCCGGGCCCACCCGCCGCACGCCTCCGCTCCCCCGACGCCCCTTTTTTCGCTGTGGGCACTGCGGACCACGACGCGGGCGGGAGCCCTCTGCCGGTGGCACCCGCGCCCGCCAAGCGGGCCCCCCCTCGTTCCTCTGCGCATCCCCCTTGTCGCCCACCATGGTGCGGCTGGCCGCCCTCCTGACCGGCGCCGCGGCGGCGCTCGCCGCGGCGTCTACCGGTGCGGCCTCCCCCCCCCCCACCCTGCCGACGGCGGTGGCGACGACGACGGCCGCCGCCGCCGCCGCCGCGACCGCGCCCGTCCCGTACGCCCTGCAGGTACAAATGGACAAGCTGGCGACCGACGCGCGCCTCGTCCCCTCCACCCCCTGCGCCTACACGGTCACCAACTACCCGTGGACGCGCGCCGCCGACGGCGGGAGCGGCCCGTACCACGTCGCCAGCGTCGTCCGCCTGCGCAAGGGCCCGTACGGCCTCGACGTGCGCCTCGACTATGACTGTGCCGGCGGCGGCGGCGGCGGCGGCGGCGCGCCCGTCACGTGCGCGTACCGCTACCGCCAGCGCAGCGTGTTTTGTTCGTACGTGCCGTCCGCGGCCGAGTGCCGCCGCACGCCGGCGGTGGAGCCGACCGCGTCGGCGGTGCGGGCGGCGGTGCCGACGTACGGCGGGTTTTGCGACGGCCACCCGCCCTACCCGCCGGGGGGGGCGTGAGCGGTTGGCGGCGGGGATCGAGGATGGGCGCGGGCGGCGCGGGGTTGGTACGGGTCTGCCGGGGAGCGGGGGAGGGGGGGGGGGGGGGGGGGGCTGGTCGCCGTGGTACGCTACTGGTGGTACCGTGGGGATTGCCTGTGGTGGGGGGGAGCCGCAAGCGATGGGCGGAGAGCGACGGGGAGCGCGCCGCCAGGGCGAATGCACCCTGGCCGGGTGGCGTCAGTAAACACGCGTCGTGCTTGACCGCCCGCGACTCCCACGCGCCGACGAGGCCCACTGCCCCCGCGGGCAGTGGCAGAGGACGACGTGGCGGCAGGCGGCGTGCCCGTCGAGGTTGCGGGGTGGGACGACGCCCCCGCAGGCCGTCCTCCCCCCCCCCCACCGTGGCTACCGGCCGGCCTCACCGCCGCCACCGCCATGACAATGCCGGGCCGACGCCGCCCGGCGGTGCCCCCCCCCCCCCCCCCCCCCCAAACACAAACGCCACCCCATGCCGTCACCACCGCGCGCCACCAACGCACCCCCCCCCGCCCCCCCCCCCCCCCCCCCCCCCCCCGCCCCCCCGTGCCGTCACCAACCACCCGCCAACGCCACGGCACGTGCGGACGGCGCGCCGCGGTGGCACCCCCCCCCCCCCCCCCCCCGCGCGCCCGCCACGCGGGCGGCGCTGCCGCCCTTGCGGCGCCGCGGCAACCCGCGGCGGCGCCGCGGCCGTCGTGCGGAGTGGCGGTACGGGCGGCGGCGGCGGCGGCGGGCGCGCCGCCACCGTCGCGCGGGTGGTGCCGCCGCGGGTGGCCCGCCGCGTCGCGGTGGGTGGCGGCGCCGGCGGCCGTGGCGACGCGGGGGGGGGTGCGAGCGGCCGTGGATGCTGCGGCGCGCTGGGCGGGGTCCACCGGCTGCACTCGTGGACAGCCTGCCATTGTAGGAAAGGACGAGGCCGACGAAGGATCGCAGAGGCCAATGGACGAGGCCTCTCTCATCAGGATCCCCTTGCCGACCCAATGGTGGCCATCCCGGCTGCTGCGATGTGCGCCACCCTGCGCGGCTTTCACATCATCGTCCGGCCTCCCCACACGCCCCTCTCCCCTCCACGTGCCTCCACCTTCTCCCTCCCCGCACATTTCTTTGCAAGATGTCCAAAGACTTGCGCGCGCGTCATCTCAACAAACACACAACAGCGACCGACGGTTTATGGTCGAGCCCCTCCTCTTCTCTCCCCCAGCGGGTTGCTCCGTGACCCGCCACCAATCTATGCCCGGGTGGGGGTCCCCGCCAGCCGCTCTATTCAGCACCCCTCTCCATAATGGGGATGTCCACGGGCGCCTCGGCCGGCGGTTCCGGCTCCGCCTTGACCCGCCGCACCGTCACCGTCAGCACCCCGTCCTTGACCGCCGCCCCAATCCCCCCCGCCGCCGCCACGTCCGCATCCGCGGGCAGCCGCAGCGTCCGCACAAACGCGCCATACACAAACTCACTCTGTACGGTGCGCGCGGCGGCGGCGGCCGCCACCGCCGCGTCCGCCGCCGCGTCCGCCGCCGTGTCCGCCGCGGCCGCGTCGGTGGGCTCGGCGCGCGGCGGCGCCTTGCGGCCGCTCACGACGATGACCCGGTCGGCGGCGTGGAGCTCCGCCTTGACCCCTCGCCCGACGCCGGGCAGCTCCAGCCGGTACACGTACGCGGTGGGCGTGTCGGCCCGCTCGGCGCGGGGCACCCAGTCCACCCGCTGCCGCTGTCGCCGCTGCTGCTGCTGCCGCTGCTGCTGCTGCCGCTGCTGCTGCTGCTGCTGCTGCTGCTGCTGCTGCTGCTGCTGTGGGCCGGCAGCGCACTCGCCGGCCGCCGGGGACGCGCGCGGGCCGCGGCGGCCGCCCGGCGGCGGCGGCCCACCACCACACTCGCCAAGGTTTCGCAGAAACTCGGCGGCCATGCCCGAGAGGGCCTCGGCCAGCGCCTCCTGTGACGCGACCGCGCCGGGCGTGGCGGCGGGTCCACGCTGCATGGCGGCGGCGGCGGCGGCCGCCGCCGCCGCACCGCTGGCGTGCCGCCGGCGCCACGCCTCCCGCTGCGCGGCCGACGGGTAGCCGTCGCGGATGGTCATGCGGGGGGTGACGGCGGCGGCGGGGCGGCGGCCCGCCGGTGGGGTGGTGGCGGGACGGCCCGGCAGCGGCGGCGCCGCGGGCGTGCCGACGCGGACGGCGGGGGCGACAAAGGCCATGGCGGACGGGAGAGAGGTGGGGGCGTGGAGGGAGAGGGTGGCGTCTGGAGTAGCCGCGTGCGGCCAACGAGGGAGGCGGCGGAAGCAGGGGCGCAGGTAGCCGCAGCGCGTCGTAGGCGATAGGGTGTGGGGGAGGAGATGAGGCGAGGATGCAGCGCAAAGGGGAGTGAAACGGACGGGCCCATGCTGGCTTTTACGCTTCCCTCGGCTGGCGTGGCCACACCAGGCTGCGCAGGGCAAGGTGATGTTGTCGAGCACGCGGATGCCGCGCGCTCAGGCCGCTGGCGCGGTGCGCAACGCGGCGCCAGCGGGTCGATGACGGAGCCACGGGGCCCGACCTCGACGACAAGACCCTCGGACCTCCATGGCAACGCTGGAAGACAAAATCCGCGTGTGGCTCAAGGTTGATGGCGATGGCGGTCTAGTCGATTTCACAGATGTAGCCCCCATCAAAGTCCAGGGGTGCTTGATGACCATGATTGCGGCACGGAACAAGTACTTCCAAACTCCCAAATACCAAAATTTATCAGTAAGCCTCTTCGTAAACGTGACAGAGTGTGGGTATTTCTTGTTCCGACCACACCAATTAAAGTAATTACACTTCCCTTCCCGTTCCCACCTCGCTCTGCAAAGTGGGACCTAGAAACAGACCACCACCTTCGCGCCCTGCGGGGGGATGTAGACCATGACACTGAAGACTACCTGTGTTCATTATATTGCTTTTTCTCCTGTTCTGGGCCTCTCGTAGTGCCCCACGGTAGGAGCAAAGAGTAGTAGTCTTCCTTCGATGCTCTCCGCATTGAGAGCCAGCGCAGGTCCATGGCAGTTAGCGTGGAGAGACGTGACCTAGCCTGAAACAGAAAGACCTAGTTATCATCGCGCACGTCCGATGTTGCGCTGACGTTATTGCTGTGGAGTGTGAGATTCCGTAATAAGGGCATCACACCCTAGCAAGAGCAAGCACATCAGGCCGACAACGTACTTGCAACATAAGCTTTCAGCTTTTCGTCATGTGACCAAGTCGGCAGCTTGTGAGCGTCGTACTTCTGAAGAGCATGATCACCATAGTGGACAAGGTCCTCACACTCGTGAAGACCATGGACTAAGACTCTCACGGACATGTAATTCGAGAGCAGCTTGGCGCTGCACGGTGTGACTGTAGCGGCAGCTTCTCAGCGCTGTGTTTCTGCTCGTGGATGTGATGACCATGGCGGCCATGACGAGCAAGTCACCAAGGTCATCATCGTCATCAAAGCCATGTCGGACTGTGACTTTCACGGACATGTCTTCAAACAGCAGCTCCACCACAGTGCGATGCTTTGGACTTTGCTGCTTGCAACATCGAAGGTTGACTGATCCGGGATGCTTGCTTGCTTCTTCCACCTGTTCTCGGGCACCTTCGAACACTTAACGTGCTGTCGGACATCGCAACAGGCATTCCAGGAGCGATCCTCGAGTGACTCTCGCGCGAAGATGCTCTGTTCTGTCCTCCTGTTGGAGAGTGCACGTGCGACCGCGGCACGATCTGCCCTACAATGGACGCTTGTGAAACCTGCGAGGGCAATCACACGCGGCGGAGGAGGCGGGGCTGTGTGCATGACGAATATCCTGGCTTCTGGTTTTAACTCTAGCCCGTGCACCGTCTTCACTCTGTGAGGGGCGCTGCAATCCGAGTGAGTGCTCTGGCACGGCACGGTGTCCCGTTCTTTCACAACAAGTAGTCTCTGAGATGGTGATAAGAATGGAGGCACATGCCCACAACAACGGGATCTCCCTACATCACCACCACCACTAGCCAAACCGGCAGTGTGACGTGCTACACGCCACGGACGGTTGTGCGGGGCCATCATCAAAAATCCTCACCCCCCCGCGTGTAGCAGCCGTTCCCGAGGTGCGCAGGACAACCGTGCAGGACGAGATCCACCAAGAACAGAGTGGTCTGTGGTCGAGTCGCGGCGTGAGGTCCACCCGACGGGTGTCCCCAGGACCGATGCGGGTTCCCCGCCCCGTCAGCGCCCCTACGTGTCCGGCCGGACCCCTGCCACGTCACCCTCCCCCCCCCCTCACGTGTGCGGCTAAACGGGCCTCTGGAGGGTCCACGCGCCCGTCCCCCAAGCGAGCGCCGTTCTGGTGCCCCGCACCCGCCACGCACGCATGCGTGCGGGCGCCACTCGACCGCAACGGCGCCACGGTCGTGCCCCCTTGCTCGACAGCCACACACCGCCGCGCGCCGCCCCGCGCAGGCCACCGCGCGCGGCGGTCGACGCGCGTTTGGGCGGCCGCCGACCAGGCCCCCCCACACACGCACCCCGGCGCGCACGCCACGTGGCCAAGGCCCGCCGCAGTCCAATTGCCGGCGCGGCCGCGGATTTTGGGGTGGCGCGTTGGCGGGAAGCCCGTGGCGGCCCGCCCCTTCCGCCGGCCGGCCGCGCCGCCACCACCCACGCGCGGCGCTGGTGGACGCCGCCCCCCCCCACCCCCCCCCCCCCCTCCCGCCCCCGACCACACCCCCCCCCCCCCCCCCGTCCCCCCCCCACCACCGGCACCCCCCCCCCTTCACCCCCGTGGCACACCCTACCTCGTCGCCCAGCACCCCCATCGTCCTCCCCCCGTCCCTGACGGCAACACCACCCTCCGTCGCGGTGTGCATGCCGACCCCCGACCACCCGCCGCGGCCGCTCGCGCTGCCCGCCGCCGCCGCCGCCGCCGCCGCCGCCGCCGGCGGCCGGCCCCCCGCCGGCGGCGGCATGGGCGTCCGCGTCGCGTTGCTGACGCGCGCCGACGGCGGGCGTGCCACGGCGCCGCGGTCGGTGGCGGCGCGGGAGGGCGGCGGCGGCGGCGGCGGCGGCGGCGGCGGCAGCGTCGGCGGCAGGGGCGGCGGTGTCGGCGGCGGCGGCGGCAGTAGCGGCGGCGGCGGCGGCGGCCACGCCGGTGCCGCCCGCGGGCCGGCCGTCTGGGCTGCCGCCGCCGCCCCACCCCCCCCCCCCCCCCCACCTCCTCCGTCGGCGCCTCCCCCCCCCCCCCCCCACCCCCCCCTCCCCGCCCCCTGCGCGCCCCCCCACGGCGGCCGCCCCCCCCCCCCCCGCGCCCCCCCCCCCCACCAGCCTCCCCCCCCCCCTACCCGCGGCTACCCCCCCCCCCCCCCACCCCCCCCCCACCCACCACCCGGCGGCGGCCGTCCCCCCCCCGCCGCCGCGCATCCGCCTCCCCCCCCCCGCCACCGCCGCCGCCGCCGCCCTCACCGCCCGCCTCGATGCGGTGCGGCTGCAGCTGCCGGCGGCCGTCACCGCCGCCGCCGCCGCGACCGCCGCCGCCGCCGCCGCCGACGCGGCGTGTGCGTCGGCCGGCGACGGCCGCGGCGGCGGCGGCGGCAGTAGCGGCGGCGGCGGCGGCGGCGGCGGCGGCGGCGGTGGCGGCGGCGGCGGCGGCGGTGGCGGCGGTGGTGTCTGGCCGCCGCGGCGGCGGGGCGGTGCCGGTGGTGGCGGCGTGTACCGCCGCGGCGGCGGCGGGCGTGGTGCCACGCCGCCGCCGCCGGCGGTGCTGACGGGGCCGTTTGTGTTGCCGGGCGAGCGGGTGATGGGGTGGGAGCCGTACCCGCCGGTGGGGGGGGAGGGGGGGGGGGGGGGGGCCCGGCTGCACCGCCCCACTATCGGGGCAAGGCGGCGGCGGCGGCGGGGGGCGGCGGTGGTGCCGCCGCGGCCGCGGCGGCGGCGGGGGGGGGGGGGGGGGGGGAGGGCCCGCGCCGCCGCCGCCCACCGCCGCGGTGCCACCGGCGACGGTGGCGGCGGTGGGGGTGGGGGTGGTGGTGGCGGTGGCGGTGGGGGTGGGGGTGGTGGCGGCGGCGGCGGCGGGTCGCGCATTGGGGTGGCGTCCATCCGGGGCGCGTCGGTGGTGGAGCCCGGCAGCGTCCACGCGGTCGCCCGCGGCGACGTGGTGCTCCTCCGCCCCACGTACGACCTCGTCCGCCCGTACGTGGCGGTCGTCGTTGACCTGTACGTGGACGCCGCGGCGCCCGGCACGCCGCTCGTGGACGTGTGCTGGCTGTACCGGCGGGAGGACCTGCCAGCGTCGTTGGCGGGGGGGGGGGTGCCGCCGCCGCCGCCGGTGGCGGCGGCGGCGGCGGGAGTGGCGGCGGCGGTGGCGGCGGCGGGGGTGGCGGCGGGGGTGGCGGCGGCGGTGGCGGCGGCGGTGGCGGCGGCGGCGGCGGCGGCGGTGGCGTGCGCGACGATGAGCTCTTTTGGACGGACCACGTGGACCGGCGGCAGCCGGCCGCCGCGATTGTCGGCAAGGCCACGCTCGTCACGCCCGCGGCGTACCGCGCGGCGGCGGCGGCGGCGGGGCTGACCGCCGCCGCCGCCGCCGCCGCCGCTGTGGGCCGCCGCGGCGGCAAGGCGCCGCCGCGGGGCGGCGGCCGCGGCGGCGGCGGCGGCGGCGGCGGCGGCGGCGGCGGTGGCGGCGGCGGTGGGGGTGGCGGCGGCGGCGGCGGTGGCGGCGGTGGCGGTGGCGGCGGCGGCGACAGCCGCGGCGGCGCGGGCGGCACGGGCGGTCCCGCGGGCGACGCCGCCCCGCCGCCGCCGCCGGCCGGCCGCCCCGCGGCGTGGCGGGCGGCCGCCGCCGCGCACCTGCCGTCGCTGCTCTACTATGTCGCCCGCGCGTACGACCCGGTCGCGCACAAGCTGCTGCCGCTGCCGCGGCTGCCGTGGCTCGTGGCGGGGGGGGCGGGGGGGGACGCCCCGCTGGGGGGGGGGGGGGGGGGGGGGCGGGGGGGGGGGGGGGTGCCCCCGCCCTGGCCCTCGACCCGCCGCTGCCGCCGCGGCGGCCGGCCGCCGCGGCGGCGGGGGGGGGGCGCAAGCGCCCGCCCGCCGCCGCGACGCTGGCGGGGGGCGGCGGCAAGCGCGCCCGCACCGCGCCGCCGCGGCGGTCCCGCTCGCCGCCCGCCGCGGCGGCGGCGGCGGCGGCGGCGGCGGCGGCGGCGGCGGCGGCAGCGGAGCGGCCGCCGGCGAGTGCGGCCAAGCGGGCGGCGGCGGCGGCGGCGGCGGCGGCGGCGGCGGCGGCAGCGGAGCGGCCGCCGGCGGGTGCGGCCAAGCGGGCGGCGGCGGCGGGTGCGGCGGCGGCGGCGGCGGCGGCGGGTGCGGCGGCGGCGGCGGGTGCGGCGGCGGCGGGGGCGGCGGCGGGGACCCCCCCCCCCGCCCCCCCCCCCTGGGTGGTCGTCACCCCCACCGACGCTGCCGCCGCCGCCGAGGCCGCCACCGTCGCGGCGCTGCACGGCACCGCCGCGGCGGCGGGCATCGCCGCGCTCCGCTCGTGGCTCCGCGCGCGGCGCGACCGGCGGGCGACGCGGGAGGCGGTCGTGGCGGGCGGCGGCGGCCTCGCCGCGATGGCCGCCCGCGTCGCGTGTCGCGGCGCGACGGGGGGGGGGGGGGCGCCGCCGCGGGTCATCCAGGTGGACGGCCTGTGGGCAGACGCGGCGGCGCTGGGGCTGGGGGGGGAGGGGGGGGGGGGCGCCCGCGGCGCCGCCGCCGCCGCGCTCCTGCCGGCCTTCCTCGCAGAGCCGCCGCCGCCGCCGCCGCCGCCGCCGCCGGGCGCGCCGCCCGCCGCGGCCGCGGCCGCCCCAGAGACGGTCATCATCCTCACCCACCCCGACGCGCAGCCGCACCTGCAGGTGCGCCTCCGCCGCGCGCTCGACGCGGCCGCCGCCGCCACCACCACCGCCGCCGCCGCCACCGCCGCCGCCGCCGCCGCCACCACCACCACCACCGCCGCCGCCGCCGCCGCCGCCGCACCGGGCGGCGGCACCGCCGCCGCCCCGCGGGCGCCGCCCGCCTGGGCGGGCTACACGCTCCTGCTCATCGCGTCGCACACGCTGCGGCCGCCGCCGGCGGGGTCGGGGCCGGGGGGGCACGCCGCCGCCCGGCTGGCACTCCAGGCGGCTGTGGGCGCCACGCCGCGGGGGTGGTGGGGGGGGGGGGCGCCCGCGGGCGCGGCCGGTGCCGCCGACAACGCCGGTGACGCTGGCGGCGGCAACGCCGGTGACGCTGGCGGCGGCGGTGGTGGTGGCGGCGGTGGCGGCGGCGGCGGCGACGACGGCGGCCGCGTCGACACCCCCCCCCCCCCGTGCCGTTCCACGCGACGCTCGCGGTCGTCTTGCCCGTCCCCCCCCCCGACGCGCTCGCCGCGGCGCTCCGCCTGCGCCTCCCGCCCGCCCCCCGCTGGGCGCCCGCCGCGGTCGCGGCGCTCGCGGCCGCGGCGCGCACCTGGCGGGGGGCCCCCCCCTGGCGGCCGCCGCCGCCGCCGCGGCGCGGCGCGCCGCCGCCGCCGACGCGGCGGCGGCCGCCACGGCGGCGGCGGCGGCCCACGCCGCCGCCGTTGCGGGGGTGCGGGCGGCCAACGCGGCGGCCGCCGGCCGCGCCGCCGCCGCCCGCGACGCGGTCACCGCCGCCCGCTCCGCGCACGGCCGGTCCGCCGCGGCCGCCGCGGCGGTGGCGGCCGACACGGCCACCGCCGCGCGGCTCGCCGCCGCCGCCGCCGACGCGACCGCCGCGGCGGCGGCGGCGCCGGCGGCGGCGGCGGCGCTGCCGTCCATCGCCGCCGCCGCGGCGGCGGTGGCGGTCGACGCGGCGGCCGCGGCGGCCGCCGCGGCGCGAGCGGCGGCGGCGGTGGCGGCGGCGCGGCCGCCGTCGCCGCCGCCGCCGGTGGTGCGTGCCGAGCCGCCGCCGCCGCCGCCGCCGCTGGGGCCGCCGGGGTGTGCGCCGCCAGATGCGCTCGTGACGGTGGGCGTGGCGGCGGTGGCGGAGGCGGTCGCCGCCGCCGCCGCCGCCGCGGCCGCCGGCGCCGGTGCCGGCGCCGGTGCCGGCGCCGGCGCCGGCGCCGGCGCCGCCGACGCCCCCACCGCCACGCCGGTGCCCGCGGCGGCGGCGGCGGCGGCGGCGGCGGCGGCGGCGGCGGCGGTGCCGCCAGAGGGGGGGGGGGTGTCGCTCCGGCGGATGAGCGCGGGCGAGCGGCTGGCGCTGGGGGTGGTCAAGCAGTGGGCGCAGCGGCTGCCGGTGCTGGCGGGCGGGAGTGGCAGGGGTGGGGGGGGATGGGGGGAAGGGAGCGACGCTGGCAGCGGCGGCGGTGGCGGCGGTGGCCACGGCGGCGGCGGCGGCGGTGGCGCCCGTGATGACGCCGGCGGCGGCGGTGGCGGCGCCGCCGTCCATGGCGGCGGTGACCCCCCCCCGTGCCCCCCCCGCCCCCCCCCCCTGCTGCGCGTCTCGGCGGTGCTCAAGGACATGCGGGACCTGCTGCCGAGCAGCCTCGACGCGGCCGCGACGGCCGACCACTGCCGCGGCTGGCTGCTGTCGCTCGTCGGCCGCGGCGTGCTGACCATCCTGCCGGCCGACGACGCGCCGGGGGGGGTCCACGACGCCGCGCTGGCGCTGAATGTGAGCCCGGCGGCGCTGGTGGCGGCCATGCCGCCGGCGCGGCCGGTGCCGCCGCCGCCGGCTGGGGGGGGGGGGGGGGGGGGGGAGACCCGTGGGGGAGGGGGGGGCCCCGCGACGGCCGGGGGGGGGGGAGGGTGACCACCTCCCGCTGTGTCGTGCCCGTCGTTGTCGCCTTTGCCGTCCCCCGCACTGTCCTGCCCCCGGCGGTCCCCACCGTGGAGCGAGGTCATGACCGCGAGGCAGCGGCGGTGGAGCCAAGGTCATCATCGCGGGCGGCGGGCCACAGCCGCAGGGGGGGTTGCCGCCTGCGCGGGGGCGGCAGCCCCTGGTTGGTCCCCGCGGCCCGTCTGTGGGGTTGGGGTGGACGTCCCGCTGGTCACTGGGCCGAGCCCCCCTGCTCAGCGGCTGCCGCCGTCGATGCGGTGGGGACGCCAGGCGTCGGACGCCGTCAGCGTCGGCCGCTGTGGCCGCCCCCGCTCCCGGCAGGGTCCCCCACGAGCAGGATCGGTTCCTGGCCCTGTCCGTGCTGCCGTGTACGCACGTGCAGCTCGGGACCGTTCAGCCAACTCTCTGACTCGCAGCACGGTAGAATTACATTGGTTCAAAGTATCGGTGTGATCTAGCGAGATCTCGCCAGGCCGTCAAATACTTTAGGGAATCTCGTCTATCAAACATGGGGCGGCACGACGCAGGGATCGCGCGAGAGTCGTTCTCTGGTATCTCGGGCAGCGATCTCGGACGAGCCAGATCTCTACCAGGGTCTGGGAGATGTTCCAGGTAGGGTACTGTCCCTCCCCCCGCTCAAGACTGTTTGCCAATCCCACGAGGCGGTCGGAACTCCCCCTTGGACCGTATTGATCGATGGCACGGGCCGCACGGAGCACGAGCGTCGAGGTGGCATTGGCGGATCCAACGGCTGTCTCCCGTCGGCCTCGACGGTCCTGTGGGGTCCGTGGCGGTCCTCGCGCGCACGGGTCCGGCAAGTCGCTCGCGCTGCCGCCAGCGTGCGCCGCCGCGAGTGTGCATCGTCACTAGTTCCCGAAATCGCTACGCAAGGGCTACACAGGCTACGCACGTACGCACCCCCCCAGGAATCATGTTTCCTGGCGGGTGGTGTGTAGGGGTACGCAAACTCGGGTGAACCAAAATGCGATGCTCTCCGGCGGGACTCAATTCGGGTGGGGCCCGTGCCGTCGAGGCTCGGCGGTCGACGCGTCCACGAAATGACGAGCTCCGATTGGCTCGCTCTTGACCGGAAGTCAACCGTCTTCAATGGGCGCTCCCCACCCTCAACCGGAAGCCAATCGCGAGCGGCGGTCACAGAACACCCCGTTTCCGATCAGGCTACCCGGCGACTTACAGCAAAGCAGGGGTCTTCAGTGCCACACCAAGCCATCGAGAGCCTGTGCGGGGGCCACCCGTGCATCGGTGGCAATACAGGTCGAGGACGGCTTGCCACGTGGCACTGTTTCTATTGGGAGACACCCAGAGCGCCGGCACTTCAACGATCACGGCGTAACCTCGCGCCTCGCCAGTGGGTTCCTCAACATAATTTCGACATGTCTCAAAGTACTCGGAGTTCTGGGGAATGAGTCGTCCACACTGCACTGCCAAGGAGGCCCACCGGCAGCTCTTCCACCAATGAAAAGGTCCCTTTCTTGAACAATTGATTGACAGAGTCTAGTTGACTCGCTCGTGATCAGACTTGGTCTCCAAAGTCGTCCTTCTCGAAGCGTCGACGTCAACTGCTGAGAATCGTGACGCGAGCCCGCCCCAAGGCTTCTCCCGTGGGCTGCGCGGTCGACTTGATTCCGACGGCCGCTCGCCATCCCAAGCCAACGTGCATTGCTACACGACGCCGACCGAAACACTCAAGCGCGCACGCCCTTCGCCCTCTCTCTCCGCGAGGTGCCCTCCTCCCATCCTGCAGGGCAGATCGTCCCATGATCTTGTGGTGTTCATGTATGTGCTTGGATCCGCTTCTGCCTGATCGAGGCCCATGCCATTTGCTTGCCACGAGCCCAGCAGCTGCTACGGGGCTCGTTGCGGTGCTCAGCAGCGGGAGGAGTTTTGTTCTTGTTGTTTCTGTGCGCGTCCTCGCATGGGTATTGGTGGTGTCACCCGATCTGTAGCGTCGAGGTGTCTGACTTCGCTTGTCACCCGCTTTTTTTGCTTCTTGCTTTGCTTTTGTTGTATTTATGCATGGATCTGTTTCCAGAGAAGTCATGGACAAGTTTGCTGACGGGAGAGCACAGTTGCGGAGTTGGCGTCGGCAGCAAGAGTCAAGGGCGGGGGGGGGGCAGCACGTGAGGGAGGTGTTGAGGAGGGAGGGTGTGGGACGAGGGAGGGCGTCCATGAGGGGAGGTGTTGTTGGTTGATATTCGTGGGCAGCATCCATTGCGTAACCTTGCGTGCGGGTGGGATAGGGTGAGCGGAGGGTGGAGGTTGCGCTGTGCGTTTTTGGGTGGAGGGCGGGGAAGCTGCGGGAGAGCAAGAGCGATGTGCCGCTCTGCTCCTCCCTCCCCATCACCAGCGGGAAGAGCACCGCTTCGGTGGGGGGGAATAGGCGGCGGCTGGGCGCGGCCAGCGCCGGTGCGGGCGATCGGTCGTCTGGCGTAGGCAACAATAAAGCGAGCATGATGCGGTGCTGCTCCACGTGGCGTCCATGTGTCCCACGTGGCTGCTAGAGCACCCCCAGGACGTCCCGCTGTGGGGGCCACGGCGGTCGCTGTCAGCCTCCGGAACGCTCTGTGATTAGCAGACATCATGTCAACTCCCAGCACCTGATTGGGTGGCTGCTCGACACGGTCGGCGGCTTTGCCTCATTCTCGCGAGAGTGAGGCGGGGAAAACGCATGTGATACGCACCCCTACACACCCTACACGCTACACAACTAACACGCACATCCCCCAGAACGGTCCCGTCCGGCCCGGTTTGGGCCTCGCCGGAATTATCGCATTTCGGGTTTGCGTAGGCCTGCGTAGCGATTTCGGGAACTAGTGACGATGCAAGCCGACCAATCTCCATGCCGGACCGACTGGACCTTGGTGGATCTCGGCAAGTGGTTCTTGGCAAGTAACACCCCTGTATCGTTCATGGAACGCCCAACGGATACCCACTCTGGAGACGGCCGCCGCTCCCGCAGCTTTCGCGGTCCAGGCGAGCACCCCGGCCACCGCGCTCGCACCGGCCCGCGCGACGAGCCGCCGCGGCGGCCCCCCCCCCCCCCCGTGGGCCAATCACCGCCGCCCGGGCGTGTCGCTTGGCGGGCCAGCGGCGGCGCGGGGCGGGTGCGCCCGCCCACGCCGCTTTGCATCGTCACGTTTCCCCCGGTTTCCCATCGGCAGCCCAACGCGCCGCGCGATGGCTGCCGGCCCATCGGAATGGGCCTTCGATGGCTTCCGGACTGGCCCAGTTTGGCCTAACGCGCAGGCCATCGACTGCCTCTGGCGATGGGCTCGTTTCTCACCCCGGAGCTGGCGACGAGACCCCTCCCGCGACTAAAACTCGTGAGGGCGCCCGTGTCACTGGCGTGTCGCGGGGTGACGGCCAACAGTCCTACGCTCTGATTGGACCGTTAAAGAAACAACTTACCCAAGACATTTAAAATTTAATCCAAGTGCCTAAGTTCAGGCGCGGAGATAGGACTTGGCTACCTCTGACCTGGTCACGGCCACCGCGACCATTTGGCAATGCGGGTTGCTGCCGTGCCCACACAGCTTCCCGGTTGCTTCGCTAGCCCACGCTACCTTTTCTTGCCCGCTGCGTACGAAGGGCAAGCCGGCCGCTAAAGCGACGGCGGGCCAGCGTGGCGGGCGCAACACCGCTCATGAAGCGGCAGCACAGGGGTAGCGGCAGCGAGGGGGGCGACGGCACAGACAGCACCGACAAGCGCTGTCATGGCGGTGCGCGAGAGAGATGCCGTCGAGGAACATGGCGGATAGGGGGCCACGCGGGCCCGCGGCTGCAGCCATTGTCACTATAGCCCGAATCCGCTACGCAAGGCCTACACAGCCCACACACATACACACCTCGCTTGTACAAGTCAACAGTGTCCCACAAGTCATACTTGGATCCGCGAGACGCGACTGCTTTACAGCTCGGGTGTCTCCTCTCTGGACACCCCGAGCCGCCTGGGGCATGTACGGGGGGCCCCTTGTGCCTCGCTATGTCCACTCACGAACGGCTCGTCGCCACGTGGTGGGCCTGTGACTGGGCGAGTTCGAAAGCTCCCCGCACTTCGACGATCACGCGGCCGCGCGTGACGTGCCGCGAGGTTGCCGAGTGACAATCTCGCGGGCAGCAAATTACGGAAGGCGTTGCAGCGTCTGCACTCTTCATGGAACACTTGGATGCACCCCAAGTAAGGGGAGGGGGGGAGGTTCGGGCTCATCAACCAATAGGCAGGTCGCAGACGTGACAAATTAGTGCATCGATCAGACTTGCCTTCCAAGGCTTCGGAGTCGATCACCAAATTCTTCTTCGAGAAGGTCCGATCCCAACGTCTCAGAATCGAGACGCCGCGCGCCCTGGAGCTTGAGTCGCAGGCCGTGCCGTAGACTGGCTTCCAACCGCCGCTCGCCGTCTCACACCGAGTTGGCACGGTCCCCCACGCTGACGCGCGCCTGCACGCACGCCCCTCGCCTCTCTCCCCGCGAGGCTCCCGATGACCTTCCACTTGCTCGAGTCGACATCGATCATCGGCGGCATCGCTGTAGGTGCTCGGGTCCTCGTCTGTCCAACCGTTGGGCAAGGTTATGGGAGATGTGAAGCGCCAGCACGAGTTCTTGATGACTCGCCGGGGTCCCGAGCAGCTGGAGGGAATGGACGCGCGTATCTGTTTGTGCATCTGTGCCTCGTACTGCATGAGTGGCATCATGGTGTCTAACTGTGTGTTTAGGCCGTGTGTTTTGCTGCGTGTTTTGGTATTTCTTTTTTTGTTCGTTCTTTGCATGCGTGTGGGTCTTTTGTGCGTGGATCGGTCAAGAAGACAAGGCATGAACGGGGGCGCTGGTGAAGCTGTGCTGCCTGGAGTTGGTGGACGCATCCAGAGGCAAGAAGTGAGGGGATTCGGAGAGAGAGAGAAGCATTTAGGATGGAAGGCGGGGTCGATGACGGGAGAGAGGCTCAAGATGGGGGGTGCGTTGATGTGGGTGGGGGGGTTGGGTTGCCAAGAGGGTGGCGACGACGTAAAGCTCTTGTGGGCGGGGGGTGGAGATGTGGGGAAGTGCGAGAGGCGAGCAGGCTTTTCCCCCTCCCCACCGTCAGCGGGAAGGGCGCCGCTACGGTGGGGCGGTGAGGAGGCTCGCCAACAACAGATACAACAAACAATAAAACGTGCTCTTGACGCCATGTAGGAGCCACGTGACGGGGAGCACAGAAACGGGGCGGCCGGTGGGCATCACAAACGCAGTTGCCCAGAGGTCCCAGGAAATAGTTGTGCGCCAGCGCTGGCGGCCGCCCTGTATTGATTTTTCCGAGGACGAATTGCCCTTCCCGTGAGTACCGCAAGTCTCAACTCCTCAACCTGGAGCTGCACCACGGATCCGAGCTCTGTGATTGGCCCAGAAGGCTGTCACGGCTGACCGTTTGTGACATGGCAGAGCGGTTCCGCCGGAGCACTCGGGCCCACCGGACGCCCATCGGTCCGGTAACCCCTCGACCCCAACAAGGTCCAACAAAGGGGGTGCGCGTTAGGCGATTTTGCCCCACCGCCGCGCTAACGAAAGTGGTGCGCGATGCATGCCCGGGGACAACGTGACGATGGCTCCTGCGGTGGGCGGCGGCCCGGCGGCCCCGTGGCAGGCCACCACGAGCCGCGCCGGGTGGCGGAAGGCCGCTGTGCGGCGGTGGCGGTCGCGGCGGCGGTGACCGGCCGGCCGCGGCCGTCGGCCCGCCGCTGGGGACACGGGAACGCGGCCGAGTGGACGGGCCCGTCGGGGACCCACCGATGCTAAGGTTGGCACGTCGGTAAATTATACCGAAAAACGATGTCGAATACCGTCGAAATCCCGATCGGTAAATGATAAACTCCAACAGCTCTCTGGTCGGTACAGGTCGATATGGTACTCATATTCGTAATTTTTTTCGTTGCAAGGCTGTCCAAAGGCACAGGCCCAAACAACGAGTCACGCGCGAGACCGACGTGTCCTCGAGCCACGATACGTTCTT
The DNA here is from genome assembly GCA_008729055.1 of Pyropia haitanensis. NCBI lineage: Eukaryota > Rhodophyta > Bangiophyceae > Bangiales > Bangiaceae > Pyropia > Pyropia haitanensis. The sequence continues at coordinate 5,578,799 of SDUX01000004.1, read as the reverse complement.
CTGAGCGGAGAGCACACCATGGCTGGCATACAGACACTCGCGTTCCGACCCGGCTGGCCCGCGTTCACAGCGCCAATGACACCGCCAGCACCGATGAAAAGCCAGCTTCGATACGTACATCAGGCCACGACACGCCGACCAAGCCGACTCCCAGAAAAGCCACGATACGTGTGTCAACGCTCTCGACACCTGTGTCGGGCCAGACGCCCTTGCACGCCAGTCCACCAGACCCTGAGGCCGCACATGAGTCACGATCAGCACCTGCAAGGCGGCTCCGTCCACTGATCCGCGCGCGCAGCACCCTCTCAGTGCGACCCTTGCAAGCGCGACTCCGCGCCGGTCGTCCCTGAGGGCGCATGACCACTGTCCTGAGCCGCACCTAAGTGTGCCTGCACACATCGGCCCACACTCCGCGCTGTGCCGCTGTACGCTGCCGCTCTACAGGCGCGGTCGACGTGTCGGGGCTGGTCGAGATTGCTGACGCCGCCGGTTCGGTCGCAGTGATCCATTGGCCGTGGCTTCGCGCGAAACCCGCGAGGAAGACGAGCCACGCACTGTCAAAAGGGAATTGATAAATGGAATTCGGCTACCGAGATCTCGATTCGATATCGGTATTTCGGTATATCGAGCGGTAAAAGGTACACGAAATCAAAACCGTCGGTAAATGCCAACCTTACCGATGCGGTCGAGAGGATGGGGGGGGGGGTGGCGGACACGGCCCCCCGTGTGGGGGGACCCCCCGCGGGGGGGCGGCTCGTCTCGTCGTGGGCGGCCCCCCGCCCCAAACCCCCCCAGGGTCTGCGCTCCCATCGGGCCGCCTTCGCAACCAGCGCGCCCGCCCCCCCGCCCCCCCCCCCCCCAGGCCGCGCTACGACCGCCGCGGATCGTCATCCGCTCCCCCCCCACGACAGCGCCCGTGCATCGGGGCGGGCAACCCCCGCACGCACGCGCGCACCCCACCCCCAACCACCCCCCCGCCCCCCCCCCCTCCCCCCCCCTCTCTGCCCACCCACTCGGCTCAACCGCCGCCGCAGGCGGCTGGGGTGGCGGCGACGTTGCCGCATCCGCCGCCACCGGCCGCTCTGCCGGCGCAGCCGCGGGCGCTTCACGCCGCCGCCGCCGCCGCCGCCCAAACCTCGGCGTTCCCCCCTCAACCCGCCGCAGCTCCTCAACCCCCCCCCCCCCCCCCCCCCTCTACCCCCGCACCCCCCAGTGGTGTCCCCTCCGTTGGTGAAGCCACCACCAGACGCGGCGGCAGAGGTCTGCCAGAGCCGACGGGCTCAACGCACCCCCCCCCCCCGTCAACCCCCACGCCGACCCTGTCCCGCCCCCTGCGGGTGCCCCTCGCCGACGGGCTGACGAGGCCGCCGCCACCCCCCCCCCCCCCCCCCCCCCCCTGCGTCCCCCCTGTGGTGCACGTGACTCCCAGGGGGTGCGGCACGTGCAGCGGCGGCCGAGAGCAGTCTGGTGGCGCGCCCAGCGCCACCCGCCGCGCCGCCTGTCGCGGCACCCGCGCGGACCGTCCCGGCCCCGTCGACGCGTGCGGGGGGGGGGGTCTTTGGCAGCCGTCGACGTGCGTGCGTGTGCGCTGCGCTCGGCAGCCGTCGACGCGGTCGTCTCTTGCTGCCGGCGCGCGCCGCGTGGTGCGGGCCCGTCTGGTTGCCATCCCCCTCCCGACGCCGCCGCCGCCACCCGCACCCCCCCGTGTCATTCCTGCGACCACTACTCCCCCCTCACGTCGTCGCTACCGCCACTTCCGCGCGTCGTCGCTATCATCACTCTCCCGCGTCGTCGCTATCCACACTCTTTCGCGTCGTCGCTACCGCCACCCCCCTCGTCGTCGCGGCCATCGTCATCCCTTGGACTGCCGCGGCCGCCACCCCCCGGCGTCATCGCTGCCGCCACCGCTCGCACCGCCGCAGCCTCCCGCAAACCCGATCCCGGTGCCTGCTCGGACGCGCCGCCCCGTGTCGGCGGGCCCGTTGGGTGCCCGTTTGCGCCTCCCCCCCCTCCCTCTACCCGCCCCCATCCGACGTGTCTCTTGGCCACCATGAGCGGCGTCCGCCGTCGGCCGCCGATGGCCACCCCCCCCTGGGGCCTCCTCGGTCTCCCCGCCCCCGCCGGCTACCTCTTTGACTCGTACTCCCCCGGCGGCCGTCCCCGCCGCGATAGTAGCGCCGCCGCCGCCGCCGCCGGCGACGGCGGGGGGGACGTGTTTCGCCACTTTGGCGGCGCGTTTGGGGGCGGCGCCGGCGGCCGCATGCCCGCCGGGTCGATGCGCCGCGGTGGTGGCGGTGGCGGCGGTGGTGGCGGCGGTGGCGGCGGCGGCGGTGGCGGCGGCGGCGGTGGCGGTGGGGTGGCCGAGCCGGGCGGCCCGGTTCGTGGCGGCAGCTGTTGGGTGGCGGCCAAGGCGGCTGCCGCGGCGGCGGCGTCGACGTCAGCGGCGGCACGGGCGCCCCCCCCACCATCCGCCGCGGCTGACGGCGCGCCCGACCGGGCACGGACGCCCGACGCGAGCGGCGGCGGCGGCGATAGCGGCGGCGGCGACGGCGACGACGGCGGCGGCGGCGGCGGCGCCAAGCCCCGCGACCCGCCCACCTCCCCCGTCACGCCAACGGCGTCGCCGCCCACCACCGCCGCCACCTCTGCCGCCGCCGCGGCGGCGGCGGCCGCCGCGGCGGGCACAGACGACGTGGCGGCGATGGGCGGCGGCGTGCCGCCGCCGCTGCCGCGGCTGCCGCCATCGACGGACCGGCGGGAACGGTGGGTGGCGGCCGGCGGCGGCGGCGGCGGCGGCGAGGCGGCGCGCGGCGGCACGCCGCGGCGGCGGCAGCCGCCGCCGCCGCCGCCGCCGCTGCCGCCGCTGCCGCCGCTGTCGGCGACGGCGGCGGCGCCCCGCCCGCGGCGGGTGGTGTCGTCCCGCACGGCGGGGCGGGCGGTGGTGGTGGGCGGCGGCCGGCCGGGGGCGGTGCGGGAGCCGTCGCGGTCGCCGGCGTCGGTCGTGGCGGTGGCGGCGGAGGGGGCTTGGGGGGGGAGGGACGCCGCCGCCGGTGGTGCGTGCGGCGGCGGGGACGGGGGGGGGCGCCGCCCGCCGCTGCCCGTGCCGCTCGGCGCGCCGGCCCGCCGCCCCGTGCGGGTGCCGCGGCCGGTCGCGGGCGCCGCGCCCCCATGGGCCGCCGGCGGCGGCAGCCGCGGCGGCTCGGCGGTGACCACCACCGCCGCCGCGGGGACCACCGCCACGGCCACCGCCACCGCCACCACGTCGGCCGCCGCCGCCGCCACCGCCGCCACCGCCACCGCCACCGCCGACCGCGTCGGCCGCGGCCGCCGCGGGCGCCCCCCCCCCCGCCGGCGCACGCGGTACCGCCCCTCTGGCGTCGTTGCCGAGGCTGGCAGCCTCCCCCCCCCCCCCCGTGGCGGCGGCGGCGGCACCGCCGCCACCACCGACGAGGCGCTGCTCGTCGTGGACGGCGTCGTGCGGCTGGTGCGGCGGGTGCTCGCCGCCGCGACGGGCGGCCTGCGCGTCCTTGCAACGGACCCCGAGGCGGTAGCGGCCGCGGCGGTGGCCGGGGGGGGGGGGGGGGGGTCGGCCCGCCGGGGCTCGCCGCCGCGGTCGGCGGCACCCGCGGCCGGGGGGGGGGGCGGGGGGGGGGGGGGTGGTACTGTGGACGCCCCGGATCCTACCGGGGGGGGGGATGGCGCCGCCGCCAGGGGGGGAGCCCCGCCCCCGCGGCGTGCCGTTGGCCCCTGCAGCCGCGGCGGCCCCACCGGCGGCGGCGCCGTCCATGGCGCCGCCGCCGCCGCCGCCGCCGCCGCCACCGCCGCCGCCAGCGGCGGTGGCGGCGGCGGCGGCAGCAGCAGCGGCGGCGGCACCACCGGCCGCCCCCCCCCCGGCACCGCGGCGGCGGCGGCGGCGGCGGCGGCGGCGGCGGCGGCGGCGGCGGCGGCGGCGGCGTGCGCCTCGCGTCGGCGGCGGCGGCAACGGCAGCGTCGGCGGCGGCGGCGGCGGCAACGATGCACGCGGCGGACGCCAAGGTGCGGCGGCACCTGGAGGTTGCCCGCGGGTGTGCCCGCCGTGCGCTCGGGCGGGGGCGGGGGGGGGGGGGGGGAGGGGGTGGGGGGGGGCTCCGCCCACCACCGTCGCGGTGGCGGCGGGGGGGGCGGGGGGGGGTGGGGGGGGGGCGCCCGCTGGGGGGGGGGCTCGAGCCCGTGCGGGAGGAGTGAGCGCCGCGGTCGCCGCGCGCGCGCGCGCGGGGGGGGTCGGACCGTGCGCCGCCCCACCCGCGCACACCCGACACGGGAGGGCAGGGTGGTTTGTTTTTTTTTTTTTTTTGGTTTTTTTTTTTTTCCCCAATGGTCGCCGCGAGGGGGGGGGGTGGTGCCGACGGCCGCGGCGGTGTGCCGACGCTGCCGCGGCCGCGCCGCCGCCACGGGTGGGCCGCAGCCACCGCCGCCGGCGGTACCGGCCGACCGCAGCCACCGGCGGCCGCCGCCGCCGCCGCCGCCACCACCACCGCCGCGGCGCGCCCGCCCGCGCGGGCGGCCGCCGACCCGCCGCCGCCGCCGCCGCCGCCGCCACCACCGCCGCCGCCGCCGCCGCCGCCGCCGCGCGCGCGCGTGTCCCGCGGCGCGGCGACCCGCGGCCGCGGGCGGCGCGCCACGCGCCAAGCAGCGCAGCGCGGCCGCCCCGGCCGCGGGCGCGCGGGTGGCGGCCGCGGCGGAGCGGCCGCCGCCAGCAGGGGGGGGGGGAGGGGGGGGGGGGATGCCGCCGCGTCCGCCGCCCGCCGCCGCGGCGGCGACCGCCGCCGCCCGCCCGCCCGCCCGCCCGCCCGCCCGCCCGCCGCCCGTTTGGTGGCCGACGCGCTGCCGTGGCGGCCGCGTTGCGGGCGTGGCTGGCCGCGGCGCCACGGCGCGGCGCGGGCGCTGCCCGCCGCCCGCGTTTGTGGCGGCCGTTGCCGCCGCCACACCCAGACGGGTGGCCGCGCCGCGGCGGCCGCCAGGGGATGGGCGGCCAGCCACGGCTGCCGCCGCCGCCGCCACCGCCGAGGGGTGACCGACCGCTCTAGGCGGGGGACGTTGGCAGCGCCGTGCCGCCGGCCGCCGTCGCCACCGTCGCGCCGCCATGGCCGCCACGCTCCCCCCCCCACCGTGGGAAGCGGGGGGCGGCCGGGCGGCCACGCCGCGGCCGCACCCGCCCGGCCACCCCGCGCACGCGCACGCGCGCGCGCACGCCGCCGCGGGAGGCACCGGCGTGGGCGTGGACGCCGCCCCCGCGCGGGGGGGGGGTGCGTGTCCGCAGACGAGCCGCCGTGTGGGCGGCGGGCTACACCCGTCGGGGTGCCGCCGGCGGCAGCGCGGCGCGGCCGCCGCGGTGCCCCGGCCGCCGGCTGGCCGCCGACGGGCCGTCGCGCTCGCCGTCCGCCCGCGGCGCCACCCTGTCGGCAGCTCAAGTGGTGGCGGCGGCGGCGGCGGCCCCCCCGCTGCGTGCTCTTGTGTGCGCCTCGCGCGCCCGGCCGTGCCGCCGCCTCAGGCGTCCACCCCCGGCGGCGCGTAGAACCGCCGCAGCGTCACGCGATGGCCCTGCTCCTCATACTCTGCGCGGCTGACGCGGCGGTGGGCCCAGTCCCCCCCCCCCCCCCCCCCCCGCGTCCGCCACCGTCGCCGCCGCGCCGCGCCAGGCGGCCGTGACCAGAGCGTCCCCCCCCTCCCCCCCTCTCCGCCCTCCCCCCCCTCCCCCCCTCCCCCCCCTCCCCACCCCCCGCCGGCCGCACCCGCACGCGCATCGACGCGGGCGCGACCGCACGGAGGTCCGCGGCGAGGCGGCGGAGGAAGCCGCGCAGGCGGGCGGTCCCCCCCCCCACCACCACATTCGCCCACAGCCGCGGCGCGGCGGCGGCGGGCGCGGCGGCGACCGCCGCGGCGGCCGCGTCCACCACCCCGCCGGTCGTGGCGCCCAGGTCTGCCGGCGAAAAGAGCAGCTCCGGCACCACAAACCGCTCGCGTCCGACACTCACCACCGCCTCGGCCGGCGGTGCGTCGGCGCGCGATGCGAGGCGGCGGCCCCGCGGGTCGGCCGCCGGGTCGGTGTAGGCTGGCAGCAGGTAGTGGGCGGCCGGCGGCCGCGGCGCGGCGGCGGCGGCGGCAAAGTCGGGCGCCACGTAGCAGGTGCGCTCCTTGATGGCCTCGACGAGGAGCGTGTCGTCGTGGAGGGCGTAGGCGCCGCGGGAGAGGCACGCCTTGAGGTAGTTGGTCAGCGCCTTGCCGCCAATGTCGACCCGCCGGGTTGCCGGCAGGAGGGGCGCGCCGTCCACGACGGGGGTGGCGGTGGTGAAGGAGAAGCCCGCGTCAATGACGAGGGCGGTGCGGCCGGCGGCGGCGTCGACCGGCGCGCCCGCCGGCCCCAGCGTCGACCGCAGCAGCAGCGGCGGGCTCACCGTGGCGAGCATCGCCCCAAATCCCCCCCACTCAAACACCAGCTCGTCCATCGCGTGCCGGCAGTGGAGCAGATTCCCCAGTGGCTCGGTCACCAGCACCCCCACCTCTGCCCGCCCCACCCCCCGCAGGTCACCACCCACCCCCGCGTCGGCCGACAGCGCCGACGCCCACACGTCGGCCTGCGCCTCCCAGCGGGTGACGATGCCACGCTCGACGGGGCGGCCCAGCCGGAGGCCAGATAGGTCGCGGAGGGCGGCGATTTCGGTGCCGACGAGGTAGCCGGCTGGCCGGGGGGATGAGCGCGGCGTGCGGGGGGAGGAGTTGTACTTTGGGGGGCGCGTCAGGGCGTTGGGGATGAGCAGCGGGAAGGGGGGGGAGGGGGGGGGGGGGGGGCACCGGCGCCATTGCCGCCGAGGGAGGGGGGGGAAGGGCTCAGCGGCACCACCCCGGCCTTGATCGTGTGGCCACCATTGTCGAGGATAAGGGCGCGGGTCAGGGGGAGGGGCATGGTGGCGGTGCTTGAAGGTGGGGGGGGGGAAGGACCGACGTTGAAGAACGGGGCAACGTGCGCGACACCGCGTTCGAGTTTGGAGCGTCTGTCTGGTTGCGGCCAAGGCCTGTTTTTGGGTGCGCCGCGTTCGGAACGTCCGTTCTTTTCAAATGTTTCACGGGAAAGTCTGCCACCGTCCCTCAATTGAACACTCATGTTAACGGCCAATTTTCAGAACCGGCTTACATGAATATATTTGTCCACGCAAACGCAAAGGCACCCGGTCCCACTTGCCTCCCCGCTGCGAGACGCCAGCCCCGCCGCTGCAGGCACGGCGGCAAACCCCCCTCAATCCCCTACCCTACACACACTAGAACTGCGCCCCATTCTGGTCGGTCGCCCCCCACACCCCCGAGCCCCCAGCGGCGTTGTTGGCCTCCTCTGCCTTGCGGCGGGCGAGCGACGCCTCCTCGGTCGCCTTGCGCGCCGCCGCGACGGTGGCGGCCAGGCGCGCGTCGCGCTCGGCGCGCGCCGCCGCCGCCTCCTCCTCTGCCCGAATCTCTTCCGGGGTCAGGACGGGAGCGACAGGCTCCGGCTCTGGCTCGGGCGGGGGCGCCACCACCTTGGGCCGCCGCGCCTCCTCGGCCGCCCGCGCCTCGGCCGCCGCGGCCGCCGCCTTTGCCCGCGCGGCGGCCGCCGCGTCGGCCGCCACCCGCCGCTCCGCCGCGGCCGCCTCCATCGCCTTGCGGGCGGTGGTCACCGCCTCGGCGAGACGGCGGTCCATCTCTTCCCGCTCCGCGGCAGACAGCACGACGGGCTTTGCCGGGGGGGGCGGGTTGCGCTCGCGCTCCGCCGCGGCGGCCGCGACCTTGGCTTGCACCTCAGCAAACGCGGCGGCCACGCCGGCGCGACGGACGCGCTCGGCCTCGGCGGCGGCCTTTTGCTCCGGCGTCTGGACCGCAGCAGCGGCGGCCGCCGCCTCGGCGGCTGCGGCCTTGGCCTTGGCCGCCGCTGCCGCCTCGGCCTTCGCCTTGCGCTCGCGAGCCGCGGCGGCTTCGGCCTCCTCGCGGCGCGACGTGTCAACCGCAGGCTTGGATGCCGCCGGCGCCGCTGGCGCTGGTGCCGCTGGAGCAGCCGGCGCCGGCACAGCGGGGGCCGGCTTGGCCGGCGCCGCCGGCGCGGCGGACGCCGCCGCCGACATGGCGGCGGCGGCCCGCTTGCGCTCGGCAATCTCGGCAGCGACGGCCGCCGCCTTATCCGCGGCCACCTTGGCTTCCGCCTCGGCGCGGCGACGAGCACGGGCAAGCGCCTCGTCCTGGTCTGGTGTCGCGGGGGCGGCGGCAGGTGCCGCCGACGCCGGCGCCGCCGGTGCCGCAGCAGCCGCAGACATGGCAGCAGCGGCGCGCTTGCGCTCGGCAATCTCGGCCGCGACAGCCGCCGCCTTGGCCTCGGCAACCTTTGCCTCGGCCTCGGCACGGCGGCGAGCACGAGCAGCCGCCTCGTCCAGGTACGGCGTCGCGGGGGCGGCTGCAGGTGCCGGCGCCGCCCCAGCCACGGCCGCAGACATGGCGGCGGCGGCGCGCTTGCGCTCGGCAATCTCGGCCGCGACAGCCGCCGCCTTGGCCTCGGCAACCTTTGCCTCGGCCTCAGCACGGCGGCGAGCACGAGCAGCCGCCTCGTCCAGGTACGGCGTCGCGGGGGCGGCAACGGGCGCTGGCGCCGCCCCAGCCACGGCCGCAGACATGGCGGCGGCGGCGCGCTTGCGCTCAGCAATCTCGGCCGCAACGGCCGCCGCCTTGGCCGCGGCAACCGCCGCTTCCGCCTCGGCACGGCGGCGAGCACGGGCAGCCGCCTCTTCGGCGGGGCTCGCTGGCGGCGCAGACACGGGAGCGGCGCCCCGAACCGAAAAGCGACTAACGCTGAACGAGGGCGGCGACCCGGCGGGGGGCGCCTTGACACCCTGCGCCCGAGCCACAAGGCCGCGGGCCTGGCGGATGCGCTCGGCCATGGCGGCTTCCGCCTCGGCAGACGCTTTCATCGCCGCCTGCAGTTCGGCGGCAGCCTCGGCCGCTACCGCCGCCGCCGCAATCGGGTCCACCCCACGGCGGCGCTCGGCCTCGTCCCGCTCCGCATTGGCCGCCGCCCTGGCCATCGCCGCGGCGTTCTTGAGCTTGCGGGCGGCCAGTTCAGCATCAATGGCCGCCAGCTTGGCCGCCGCCTGCCGCGCGTCCACGGCGGCGCGCGCAGCGATCCGAGCGTCCGTTTCCGGGTCACCAGTGGTCTGCGTGGCGGGCGAGCCAGTGGTCCTCCGCCGCGGTGGGGGCGGCGACGACCCCGTCCGCGCCGCCGCCTCTGCCGCACGGCGGCGGATGCGGTCGGCCATGGCCGCCTCCGAGGCGGCCCAGTCAATGGCGCTCTGCCGGAGCTCATACTCGTACTGCTTGGCGGCTTCGGCGGCGGCAGCCTCCTCCGCGGCCGAGCGCCGACGGCCAGCAGCGGCCGCGGCGGCGGCCGCGAGGGTCGCCGCCGCCGCGGATGCGGCGGCCGACACACGCTTGCGCTCGGCGATTTCCGCCGCGACCGCCGCCGCCTTGACCGCCGCCATGTCCGCCTCCATTTGCGCGCGGCGGCTGAAGCGGACGGCCGCGTCGCTCTCGTCGGGCGTCTGCGCGCGGACGGGCGGCGGCACCGCCACCCCCCGGCCGGTCAAGGCCGCGAGCGCGCGCCTGCGCTCCGCCATCTCCGCCGCGGCGGCCGCTGCCTTGACCGCCGCCGCCGCCGCTTCCGACTCGATGCGCCGGCGTGCACGGGCGGCCGCCTCATCCGCCGACATGGTCAGCCGCGCCGCGTGGCAGCGGCAGCAGCCCGCCGCGGCCGCCACGCCGCCGAGACGCGCGCCCGAGATGGTGGCCACCCCTGCCGCGGGCCGCCACCGCTTGGCGCCCGCGGCGGGGGGAGCGACGAGCAGCCGCGGCGGGCCGACGGGGAGGAAGGCGAGGCCATCCTGAGGGGCCATCGCGCCCACGTGCGGTGGTCGTCTGACAGGCGCAGGGGGATGAGGGGAAGAGGGGGTGGGGGGGGGGGAGGGGAGGGGGAGGGGGAGGGGCAGGTGGCGGGGGGGTGATCCGGTAAACGCGACCGTATCCGAGATGCAGGGAGGGAGGGAAGAAACAAAGGCCCGGGGCAAAACCAAGAAGAGCCGACCGACGTGGGGGACGTTGGCCGAGGCGACGGGGGGCATCGACCGGCGGCGGGCCACTCGGTCGATCTCCCACGCCGCTGCTCCGCGACCCTCGGAGAGGGCGGCGTGCGCCACCGGGCCGGGGGAGGATGCCTGTGGGCGGGAGATATCAGGCCGACACCAGGACCTGTTCGAGCCGCGGCACACCCGCCCGCCCCCCCCCCAGGTCCGCCACCATGGGGGGGCGTCGCGTGTCCGACAGCGTCGGAGGGGGGGCCCCATTCTGCTCTGTCCCCCCCCCGCCCCCAGTGGTGTGTGCAGCCGTGGTGGCGGTGGTGGGCGGGAGCACAAACCACGCTCGGGCCGCTGCGGCATGTGTGCCGCCAAGCGGCAACCTGCGTGGCGAGGGCGACCGTAACCGCCTCCCCCCCCCCCACAGCCGCCTGGGCCGCGTATGAGAGAGCCGCAGTGCCCAGTCAGCGGACGTGTTCTCTGCACGTAGCTCTCAGATGTGGCCTGCGGGAGGGATCAGGCGAATGTGGCCTGCCTGAGCAGGATTCGGCCCGCAGTGCAGCATGGAATGGGACTGCGGTCGGAGAGATCCATCTGGATCCTTCGGCCCCCCCCCCCCTTCTTTCAGCCTCGCGCATGCCGTCGAGGGTTGAGGTGCAAGAGACCGAGACACTCCCACGTCCATTCCCGCTGCAAATTGGATGCGGGGCATACAGTGGCTCGTGAGCCTCTGCGCCACGTGTAGATATTGGTCAACTGACGTGACATCTATTGAATTACATTCTCATTGATCAAATACATATCAGACAAGCGAGCGTGCAGAGAGCTGGGGAGAAATGCGGGAGGACCACGACCGAGCCCCCCCGTACAAGTAGCAGCCTCGCCCGCAAGGATTGTGGGAGCAACGGCTTGCGACAGGCGCCAACCTGGTTCGACCAGCGCAGCCGCCACTCCTTCAGCGGACGGCCGGTGCATCCCCTACTGGGAATAGCCAGGGTCCGCGCTGCTCTGGCATCGGCAAGACGAAGAGTGCACCAAAGACATCCGCCCTGGGCGATGCTCGAAGACGACAATGTCGGTTGTACTCTAGCGTCTGTCCCAGTCTGGCAGGACGCGCCATGAAACACTATCGAAGTCCCTGAAATGGAGAGGGGCTGGGCCCTCTCTACAAGCCACCCACCTCGCCCGCCCCCCGCGTTCACACACTCCAACTCTACCAACTATCCCCTTGGCGAACAACGTCCCACCGTCTGTTGGCCACCACAACTGCTATCGCCGCAAGCCAACACCCGGCACGCCGTCGCACGTCCTCGGCGAGGACCCCCCTCCACCCCCCGCTCCCCTTTCTGACGGGAGGTACCCCGCGGTGGGTCCTCAAAACTTGACGCCGCACACCGCTCCCGGCTGACCGCTGCGCCGCGCACCCGACAGGCGACGGCCGCGGCCGCTCTTGAGCCAGCACGTCCCCCCCCGGTAGCGCGTCCACGCAAAGTGCGTGCACCAGGTGTAGCGGCGGCACTCGTCACCGCACCGCGAGCCGGGCACCCGGCGGGTGCCGACATCGTTGCCAGGCCAGTCGCAGCCGGGCGCCCAGATGACATTGTCGCCAATGGAGCGGCGCCACGCAAACGCCGCGTCGGTGCCGGTGGGGGTGACGGTGAACAGGGCGGCCGTCGCGGCGGCGAGGGCGGTGGCCGCGGCGACCACCGTCGACCGGGACGAGCGGGAACGCGCCATGGCGAAGAGAGAGAGAGACAGCGCGATAGACGGGCGGGCGAGGGGGGGGAGGACGCGACGGGAAGAGGAGGAGGGTGAAGCGAATGAGCAGGGTGTGTGAGGGCGGGGGCGCTTGTTGCTGTGGCTGACCAAGATGCTCTGCTACTCCTTCCTACGCACGCCCCAGTGCTTCTTAACCTCAACGCGAAGCAGCACATGGGGCTGCTGGACGCCATGCGGGAGCACCGCGCCGACCGTCGGTGACGCCGCCAGGACGCCCCCCGCCATGGCGGGCCATGCTAGGGGCAGCCGGTGGATGGCGCATGCGTCGCACGTGTGTGGGAGCGGGGGGGCGGGGCGCACCATGGTCGCCGCTGCGGCGCCCGCATCTCCTCCCCACACCCGCCGGTCGCCCCCCTGCCCGCCGCTCCCCCCCTCTCACCCCCCCAGCCGTTATCCCCACGGAGGGGAGGTGGGGATGTCGACAACGTCCTCAACGCCGGCGCTGCCCATGGCAACCGTGCGGGTAGCCGATGGGGAGGAGGAGGGACGAGCCGGTGCGTTTCGCCAGGTGCCGACCCAAGCGCCCACACGCACCACGGACCACGGACACGTGCCGCGAAGGGCGCGAGGACGGAACAGAACAGCGAGGAGCGGAGCTGCGGCTCGTAAACGCAGATGCTGACACCTCGGCAGGCAAGCGAATTTCGATGAAAGTTTTAGAGAGACATTCCAAAGATTTTCCTGGCTTCTCCTGTTCGGTGTCCTTCTTCAACTGATGAGGCGTCAGTGTTTTGCGCTTGGCATGTCTGACCAGACACTGTTGTCCGATTACTGCGGCTGCTGCGCGGCAGCAGCCAGCGCAGTGGGCTTTGTTGCGGGATCCTCTTCAAGCGCTTTTCAAAAGCAGAACCTTGCAGAAATCACGATCCAGGGCGATCATGAAGTGCCCTAGAGACCCCGTAAAGGCCGATTTGTTGAAGAAAACGTGATCAACCTTGAAGTCATTATGAACACCTGCTCGGACATGGGGTTGCGATACACCACAAGGTGCGTCTCAGTGCGGGCTATACAGTGATGTACTGAACGATGATGTCCACCCAGGTCATGACCAATTATTCAAGGTTTATCAAGCTTTCTTCAAGTGCTAATGCACACAGCTCTCGCGCCGTATTAAGCGTGATCACGCTCTCCTAATAGAAGTACAGCATCGACAAGAGCTTGTAGCCCCCGTTTCACCCGAAAAGTCCCATGTTTCTGGGATTGTATCCCGGCATTTATGCAGCTCGCTGGAGTTGATCACGTGAGGCGCACGCCGTATCTCGGCGGCCTGCAGATCTTCCTGAGAGTTTTTTTTTCAATTACGCGGTACAGTACGCTCCCAACCGTCGGCTTGCTTCTCTCCGACGACACTGACAGGCACCCGAAGCACTTGCGCCGAGACTCGCGGCAGTAATAGACAACAGGGGCCAAAACCAGCCGCGGCCACGGCCGCCGCCGCGGCCGCCGTCGCGGCCCGATGCGGACTAGAGCCGGCGGGCGGCAGGGGGGACGGGAGGGCGGGAACGTGGACGTCGGCGGCAGTGGCAGCTGGCGCCGCCAGCGCGGCGCCCCCCGCAACTGCAGCCGCTGCCGCTGCAGTCGCTGCCGCTGCCTCTGTGGTCACTAAAGCCTCATGCCCGCGATGCGGTGGTAGTACGCCAGTGTTACCGTGCATCTCTGTGGCGTCATCAGCCGGGCCATGGAGATGGATTGTCGGCCGCTCAGGGATGGCCGTCGTGGTCCCCGCGAGGACTGTGATGGAGAGTTACCGAAACTTGACAGCCAATTGGATGCTCCTTAGTAGGGAACCCATCACCTCCCTTCAATATACTTTACCGTATTTGTCAACCTTTTAAGTGTGAGGATCGGCCTCTAATCCACTCAGTTGGGGCGGCGGCCGCCGCGGCGCGTGCGACCACTTCAAGGAAAATCAAGGTTTGTTCAAGCCCTTCCGGCTTGAAGAGCCGACTGCATGGATCCCGGTTTAGAGCCCACTGCGCAGTCCGCCCCACTCCAAACCACAAGCATCCCCACCGCCGCCGGTGCTCCCCCCATCCTTTGTGTTTCTGCCGGCGTAATAGCCTACCCGCCTCCGCCAGCACCACCGCCACCGCCACCATCCCAAGCGCCCTCCTCCACGCCGCCAGTGACATAAGCGGCAATTTGTAAGTGTCATGGACGGGCACTACCATCGCACGACACAAAAGCGCGGTCGCCCATCACTGCCGCTGCAGCCGTGGATTCTCATCGTCGCCGTCAATGTCGCTGAGCCCACCGTCGACGTGGTCTCACGTAGTTTTCCAAATTTTGATGCAGCCGTTCTGATGAGGGGGTGATGGGAACGTGCGATGTCTGGAAGAGAAGGGTGTGGGTGGGGTTGCGAGACAGCAGCGGTGACATAGGCAGGGGGGGGAGGTGGGGGGTGAAGGCCAGAGCGTCTGCGGTGCAGTAGAGGTCGGAAGGGGAGCAGCGGCTGTCACGATGCGCGTGGGGCACACTACTGCAGCCGCGCAGCTGCAGCAGCAGTAGAACAGTGTCTGGTCCGACACGGCCAACACTGCGAGCATGCACTCCTCTGGTGTTGGCATAATTGCTGCGAAACAAGAAGTGCCTCGAAATACTTTCGTGAAGAGCCCGCGTTTTCGATGAACTTTTCCCATCCATCGGTCTCGTCAGCACCTCTCTGCACGAGGAGCAGCCCACCTCATTGCTGTTCTGTCCTCGCGCTGTCCGGGTCGTGCAGTCGCCTCGCAAAGCGCAGCGGTCCGTCTCCCCACCTCCCCCGCCCGCCACCCGCACGGTCATCGTGGACAGCGCCAGCGTCGAGGACCCAAGCCGCCCGCCCGCGCAACCGGTGCGGAGAGCGGCGGCTCGGCCGCTGTGCCGTGCGGCAGACACGGAGCGTGCAGCCGAAGGCGTGGGCAACGGCTGGGGGGGGCGGGGGAAGGAGAGGGTCGAGTAGGTGGGCGAGCGGCGGATGAGCGGAGGTGCAGGCGCCGCCTCGACGACCATGGTGCGCCCCCCCCCCTGACTCCCACACCCCTGCGATGGATGTGCCCCCGACCGGCTGCTGCAGGCATCGCCGGGAGAGGTCAGGGACGGCCGGAAAGGAGTCCCTGCAGGGCGAGCCACCGCCATGCGAGCTGTCTCTTTTTCAGTACAAGAAGCAACGGAGCACGCCAAGAGTGGGGCGTAACACAGCATCTTGGTCAGCCACAGCAACAAGCGCCCCCGCCCTCACACACCCTGCTCATTCGCTTCACCCTCCTCCTCTTCCCGTCGCGTCCTCCCCCCCCTCGCCCGCCCGTCTATCGCGCTGTCTCTCTCTCTCTTCGCCATGGCGCGTTCCCGCTCGTCCCGGTCGACGGTGGTCGCCGCGGCCACCGCCCTCGCCGCCGCGACGGCCGCCCTGTTCACCGTCACCCCCACCGGCACCGACGCGGCGTTTGCGTGGCGCCGCTCCATTGGCGACAATGTCATCTGGGCGCCCGGCTGCGACTGGCCTGGCAACGATGTCGGCACCCGCCGGGTGCCCGGCTCGCGGTGCGGCGGCGTGTGCCGCCGCTACACCTGGTGCACGCACTTTGCGTGGACGCGCTACCGGGGGGGGACGTGCTGGCTCAAGAGCGGCCGCGGCCGTCGCCTGTCGGGTGCGCGGCGCAGCGGTCAGCCGGGAGCGGTGTGCGGCGTCAAGTTTTGAGGACCCACCGCGGGGTACCTCCCGTCAGAAAGGGGAGCGGGGGGTGGAGGGGGGTCCTCGCCGAGGACGTGCGACGACGTGCCGGGTGTTGGCTTGCGGCGATAGCAGTTGTGGTGGCCAACTGACGGTGGGACGTTGTTCGTCAAGGGGATAGTTGGTAGAGTTGGAGTGTGTGAACGCGGGGGGCGGGCAAGGTGGGTGGCCTGTGAAGAGAGAGGGTCTAGCCTCTCTGTTCACGTGAGTGGCCTACAAGGCTTGTCTTTGATGTGTTTAGTACGAGAAAGAACCCAGACCGATGAGGTTTTTTCGGGGCTTGGCAGTTCTCCGTGGTGGTCCGATGCTGTCGCTTCTGACGAGGGTCATGCACAGTGCTCCTCGATTCACCAGGACCCCTTGCGACGGCCACCACGGCGACCGCCGCGGTATCCATCGCCGCCTCTACCGCCACTGCCACTCCGTCGCCGTCGCTGCTGCTGCTGCTCCCGCCTCTGCTCCTGCGTTCGCCCCCGCGGCCGTACCTCCCTCCGCGTGTTCCAACGATATCAAGGCTAACGCAGCGTCATTTGGCCGACTCGAAGGCGCTCGCAGGGCCTCCAGCGAGGTTTTCCGTCATATCGTGATGCAACGAACGACTCGGGAGATTCCTCCAAGCGAGTGGCAGG
This sequence comes from Pyropia haitanensis, assembly GCA_008729055.1. Taxonomy (NCBI): domain Eukaryota; phylum Rhodophyta; class Bangiophyceae; order Bangiales; family Bangiaceae; genus Pyropia; species Pyropia haitanensis. Next base: position 5,562,561 of record SDUX01000004.1, on the reverse strand, counting down.
TGGGGTACGCTCTAGTAAGACCGATAAGGCACTGGAATGGAGCGGACAGCACACCCGGACACCCTGTCACGTAAACTGGGCAATGCCCATAGAGCAGTCGCCGTGCCACGAGAACTGACAATAGGCATACATCACAAAGCGCCGACCATGCCCGCCGCAATCACGTCTCGATCTACCGAGAACGTTTCAAACACGAACGCCCGGTACCGCCCGTACAGCACCTGCCGGTAGTCCACCTCAATCGCCGTCGCCGTCCCTGCTGTCGCCGTCGCCGTCGCTCTGCCCTCCCCCGTCGCTGCGCCGCCATGGCGGCGGCGGCGACGGCGGCGGCAACAAGGCCGTTGCCCCCCCGCCCACCACCACTGCGGCTGTCACTTCGGCCGACGCAGCCACCGCCACCGCAACCGCCGCCGCCACCACACTGTGAGGATCGAGCGGTGACAATGTCTCACACGTGGAGACACGTGGATGAAGGTTGATAATGATCGTCGTAGGTCCCCCGATCGTTTCTTTTCATGATAATTTACTCAATAATTTTGAAGCGATAATTATCGCCTCTCAACCCTGGAGACTGCCTCCGCGGGTCGTTCCCCTCCCCGTGTGCACTACCCATTGTTTTCTCGCCCGCGGCGGTCTACCCTCTGCAAGGGCCTGCGATAGGGACACGCCGTCAAGGTGGCAACAAGGATGAACCTGACCCTTGCCGCCACCCTCCCCTTCCTGATGGCTGCCCGCCAGGCCTACCCTCCTGCCCCCCAAAGGCGCGTCAGGGAGGCAGTGGGGGCGGGCGTGCATGCTTTGGCCCCGTCCATGTGCTGTCTCGCCTGATGGTGTGGCCACTCTTTGTCGGTGCCCGCCCGCTGCAGCCGTCGACGGGGGTCCGTGGGCCTCGCACGACGGCTGGTGCCCGTGCGCCACGCGATGACGTCCTCGGGACGCAGCGGAGCGCGCCCCCCCGCCTTCGCGCGTGGCTGCGGCCGCGCGGCGGCCAGACTGCCACGGCGCTGCCTATTTGATACGAGCGGCGACGGCAACGGGTTGGGGCGGCGGCGCGCATCCGGGGCGCTCGTGCTCATCCGCCCGCGCCGTTGAGGACCGACGCCCCGAGGCGGCGGCGACGGCGGTGGCGGCGGCGGTGGTGGCGGCGGCGGCGGTGGTGGTGACGGTAGCGACGGCGGTGGTGGTGGTGGTGGCGGCGGCGGCCCGTTTTCCCGGTCACGCTCCTCTCTAGTGTCGTCGCGACGTCCCTTGTTTGGGCAGCAGCCACACCATGGGCCGCGTGGCCGCCTGGGTGGTGGTGGCCGCCTTTGCGGTTGGGACAGCCGCGGCGGCCGCGTCTACGCGTGCCGCCGCGGATGGCGCGGGCGTGCCCGTGACTCCCGATGCGATCGCCGATGCGGTGCTGTCGTCGCTCAACGAGTCGGTCGACCCGTGTCAGGACGCGTACGAGTGGGCGTGCGGCGGCTGGCGGGCGGCCAACCCGCCGCCACCGTCGGTCGCGACGACAAGCACGTTCTCATCCGTGCGGGCGCGCGTGACGGCGGCGGTAGACCGCCTGCTCCGGGCGCCAGCCATGGCCACATCGCGGTCGGGCGTGTTTTACGCCGCCTGCATGAACACCAGCCGCCCCGCCGTTGACGTGGCGCCGCTTGCGCGCCTGCGCCCCGCCTTGACGGCGCTGACGGGGGCCAACGCGTCGGTCGCGACGGCGGTGGGCGCGCTGGCCACCCTCGCCGCCGCGGCCGTCGACAAGCCCGTCTTTGACATGTATGTGACGGACAGCCCGTGGCGGCCGGGCGCGAGGGCGGTCTTTGCAGCCGTCCCCGACTTTACCACCGCCGAGGCGGCGTTCCGGGGCGCCACTGCGTACGACGTGAGCGTGCGGGCGGCGCACAAGAAGATGCTTGTCACCCTGGCGGGCTTTGCCTTGGACGCCGGGCTGCTGGGGGAGACTCCTGCTGGTGCCACGGCGGCGTCGGCGGTGGCCGACGCGGCCGCCGCGTTTGAGGCTCAGCTCATCGCCTTTGCCGGCAAGTCCCCACCCACCGCCGCGGCCGTCCGGGCGGACGTGGCCCTATGGGCACACGCTGTCGACGACCAGCTCGTCGCCTCTCAGGCGTTGGTGCGGAACGCGACCAGCCCCATTGCGCTGGTGCTCGAGCTGGTGGCGTCCGCCATGGAGGGTGTGGGCGTGACCCCCCCGGCGAACGCAGACGTTGTAGCCCTGGTGGAGTACGTGAGGGCGGTGGAGGCGTGGCTGCGGGCGGCGGTGGCGCCAGGCGGCAACGGCCTGAAGCCGCTGCAATCGTACCTGGCGGTTGCCGCCACGCGCGAGTACGCCTTATTGGACCTGCTGGGCTCTGCCCCACGGGCGGCGGTGGAGGCCTACACCGCTGTCGTTTACGGCCTTACCGCTCCGAAGCCGCGGCTAGTGCGGTGCGTCAGTCGGGCGGGTACCCTATTCCCCACTGAGGTCGGCACGGCTTTTGCGGACGCCCAACGGCCGGCCATGAACAAGACCTTTGCGGTGGCCATGGCCGAGGACGTTCGCGCCGCCGTCGGCCGCCTCTTTGACCGGGCCGACTGGCTCGACGCGCCGACGACGGCGGCGGCGCGGAAGAAGCTGGCCGCCATGCAGCTGCTGATGGGGGAGGTCACCCCCGCCGCGGGTGCCGAAGATTTGTCGGGCGTGGTCGTGTCCGCCGACGACTTCCCGGCGTCCTACCTGTCGGCGAGCGCACGTCTTTGGCGGGAGCAATGGGCGCGGGCGGCGGCCCCTGCTGACCGCTATATGCCGCTGATGCCTGTCACGGTCAACGCGTTTTATTCGCCTACATCCAATGTTGCCATGATGACGGCGGGTGCGTGCGTGTGACCTGCTCCTTTTTTTGCCTCGCTTAAGGAGGTGGATGGGCGTGTTGCTTGGTATGGGTTGGGGGAGGACGGGTGCGCCGCCGTGCGTACACGCGCGGTGCCAACAGCTGGGGTGGGGTCCGGGAGCGCACCGCGGTGGGCAACCATCTGACAGCTCTTTCTGGCCCTGCTCCCCGCTGTCATCGCCTTGCGTGCCCTGACCCCCCCCCCCCCCCCCCCCATCCTCCCTTCCCCGTTCGTCCTCCCTCGGAGCAGCCTTCCTCCAATACCCCTTCTTCTACCTGGCCGCCCCGCACGCGGTCACGTTTGCGGGCGCCGCGGCCGTCGTCGGGCATGAAATTGGCCACGGGTTTGACGCCTCCGGCCGACGGCTTGACGCGCAGGCGCAGCTGCGCAACTGGTCGTCGGCTGCGTCGGCGGCGGCGTGGGTGGAAAACGACCGCTGCCTGCGCGACGCGTACGCGACCATGGCGGCGCCCGCGTACGTGCCGGCGGGCGCGGCCCTCAACGCCACCCGCACGGCGAGGGAGAGCCAGGCCGACCACATGGGCCTGGCGGCGGCCTGGGCGGCGTTTTCCGCGCGCGCCGCCGCGGCGGGCGGCGCGGGGCCGGCCAACGCGCGGCTCGACGCGCGCTTCACGCCCGCGCAGCTCTTCTTTACTGCCTTTGCGCAGGTCGAGTGCACGGTGGCGCGGGCGGAAGCGCAGCGCCACGCGCTGGCGGAGAGGGTCCACCCGCCGGGGTGGGCACGCGTGCGGGGGCCGCTGTCCCAGTTTGCCCCATTTGCGGCTGCGTTCAACTGCTCGGCGGGGACGCCGTACAACCCGCCCGACCGGTGCACTCTGTGGTGAGCGGCTCGGTATTGCCGGGCGGGGAGGGGGGGGCGGCGGGGACTCCGCTTTTGCGTGGAAGAAAAAGAGGGGTGAGAACAGAGGTGACGGGGAGTGGGCCACTGTTTTGTGGTCGGTAGCAGTCGTTTGTGCGGGTGCGATTTCGCTACCCTCCCTAGTGCTCATCTGGGGGTTGCATCCGAGCTGCGGCAGCGCGCCGCGGCGGCCTGTGGCGGCAGCGGCAGCGTGCGTACGTGGCCGCTGGCTAGCTAGTACATTGGTGTGCCGTTTTGCGTTGCACCGCGAGCGCGATCGGTCGTGCTGGCTGGGGACGTCCGGCGCAGTGGTCCCCTCGTTGCCGCTCTTGGGGCTGCTGCGGGTCGGCGCCCCTGAGGCGGTCCCACGGGGAGAGTCCCCCCCACGCGCCCCGGGTGGAGGGGGATTGTGGGGAGCCACAGCTGAAAAAACAAAAAACCCAACGCGTCGCGGCTACGCCAGCGGCCCGCGCGTGCGAGCCGTTGGGGCGGTTCGGTGCGGCGCCAGCGGCTGGTGGGCCACGCGCGGCGGCCGACGCGCCGTCGGCGGCTGTCGGCCACGGCGTGCCGCTGCCGCTGCGGCCGCCAGCCCGCGCCGCACGGGTGTAGATACCCCACCGCCGCCGCCACGCGGTGGGGACCGTGGTGGCGCACCCGCCGGCCGCGGCGGTCCGCGGCCGCACAGACGGCGGCGGCGGGGCGGGCGTGTCGTCCCCCCCCCCCACGCGGGCGCGGGATCGTCCGTCCCGCCCACCGGGATCGCCCCACACGGCAACAATGTCCACTGCCGACGATTCCTCGTGCGCCGTCGTGCCGCGGGTCGTAGCTACGCGGGTGGCGCGCGCCGTCGCGGCTGCCCGCCGTTTGGATCACCGGCGTCACCGGCGTCACCCCCCACCCGCCCTTCCCGCGGCCGCCGTGCCGATTGGGTGGCACCCCGTGTGGTCACGCCACGCCGCGGCCGCCCCTCTGGCCGCTTCCCCCCCCGACCTTCACCACCGCCGCCCCCCCCTGCGCCGCCCATCCGCTCATCGCGCCCGCCCCGTCGGGGTGTCGAGGAAGCCGGGCCTCGACAAGGACGCGGGTGTGCCTGGTCACGCGGACGCGGCGCCCCCCTTCCCCCCCCGCCCTCCCTCTCCCGTCCCCCCCACTCCTTCCCCCCCTCGCGGCCGCGTCCGCCACGCGACGACGACCTCTGCTCCGCCGCCGCCCGCCCCCCGCTCCGAGGCTGTTGGTCCCGCCCGCCGTGCCTGGGCCATGACAAGGTTGCCAGATCGAGGAGGGGGAGAACCCCGTCGGAACGGGGTGGCGGGGCGGGGCGGGGGGGGGGGGGGGTGGGGGGGTGGCGACGTTGCCACGGTGAGAGGAAGCAGGGGGGGGAACGGATGGCGCGGTACCACCGGGTGTTGCCGTCCCCCATGACGAGGGCGCCGGAACGGCACACGCCACGACGGACGGTTGCGAGGTGGACAGCGGCGGCGGGGGGAGGACGCGCCGCGAGGGGAGGCCGTCGCGGCGCGCGGGCGCACCCGCGCGGCCACCGCCGCCGCCGTCCACGCCGCCCACCGCGGCGGCGGTAGGCGCGTCGGCCACGGCGGCGGCAGCGGCGGCGCCGCGCGCGGCGCGTCGGCCGCCGCCGCTCGTGCCGCCCCCTGCGGGGGGACCCCGGTGGGGGGCGGCGCGGCCGCCGGCGGCGGCTCGCTGCCGCGACGGCGCGCGGGCGGGCGGGCGGGGTACGGCCCGCGGGTGCCGCGCCGGGGGGGGGTTTGGGGGGGGGGAGGGGGCGGCGCCCGCCGTCCGCACCGCCGCCCGCCCGCGGCCGCGTTTAGGGGGGCGCCCTGCCGCGTCGCGGTCGCGCCGTCCCCGTGGCTGCGCGCGCGCCCCTATCGGCGTCGTCCCGCCTCGCCCCGTGTCGCTGCCCGTCGTGCCGACGGGGTTGCCTCCCCCGCCACGGTCCCCTCTCCACGGTCGCTGCCGCCCCCGCTCACCCCCTTTGTGGGTCGTTGCTCGTCCCCGCGGCGCCCGCTCCGGCTGCCGTGAGGGTGGTGGCTCCCCCCCCACGAGGCCCGCCCCCCTCCCCCCCGCCCACCACGACGGCGGGTGTCGCGGTGGCCGGCTGTCGGGCGTGCCGGGTATGGCGGTAGCGATACGCGCGGCGGTGGCGGTGACACGCCGCCACCGCCGCCGCCACTGCGCGACGGCGACCGCGGTGGCGGCCGCCACCACCGCCGCCGCCGCCGCTGCAGTGCGAGTGGTGGTGGTGGCCACCGCCACCGCCACCGCCGCCGCCGCTGTCACGGTTGCCGCCACCGCCGCGGCGGCTGCCGCCGCTGTCGCCTTCCCCGCGGGTGCGGCGGACGCCTCGGCTTCCCCCCCCCCCCGCCTGGACGCCACCGGCCGTGACTTTACCGACGTTGCGTCCGAGGCGGCCGCGGCGGCCGTCGACACCGCCACCACCGCCCAGCGGCTGCTCGCGCGGGCGGCCCGGTGCAGCGCCCTCGCCCGCTGCGCCTGCTCCCGCGCGTCGTGCGCCTATGACTTTGGCGACACGCCCGTCTGCGGGAGCCCGTACGTGGACGCCCTCAGTGAGTCGCCGTGCGGGCGTGCCCGCGGCACCGGCGGCGGCGGCGGCGGCGGCGACGACGCGGGCGGCGGCGGCACGTGCGGCGCGTCGCGCGTTGACTACACCCGCTCGTTTGTGCGGCTGCCGCCCGGTGCGGCCGCCGACGCGGCCGGCGCCATCGCCGCGCGGCTCGCCGAGGACGTGTGCGGCACCGCCGCGCTCGACGCGCGGTGGGTGCCCCGCCGGGCGTCGCTCTCCCCGTGGACCTACTTTGCCACCGCCGCGGGCGTGATGCGCATCTACCCGGGCACGCCGCGGGCGCACGACCGCCCGGGGGGGGGGTGCCGGCGGTACGAGCCGCGGGAGCGGCCGTGGATGGCCGCCGCCGCCGTCGGCCCGCAGGACGTGGTGTTTGTGATGGACCGCTCCGCCGCGGCGGGGCGGGTGCCACCAGGGGCGGCGGGGGCGGGGGGGGGGGGGGCGCCGCCGCCGGCCGCTCGGCGCTCGCCGTCGGCGCCGACCTCGTCGGCCGCCTCCTCGGCACGCTCGACTGGTCGAGCTATGTGGGCGTCGTGCGGTACGGCGGGCCGCCGCAGCTGCTCGGCGCCTTCCCGGGCGGCCTCGTCCGCGCGACGGCGGACGTGCTCGCCGGCCTCGCGGCGGCCGCGCGCGGCACGTCCGCAGCGGGCGTCGCGGACGTGGCGGCGGCGGTGGAGGCGGCGTACGACCTGCTCGAGGCCGCCCACGGCAATGAGCAGCGGTCGTCGGGGTGCGCCAAGGTCATTGTGCTCGTCGTCGCCGCCGACGACGGGTGCTGGGCGGCCAACTGTGCCAGCGGCGGCGACGGCGGCAGCGGCGGCGGCGGCGGCGGCGGCGGCGACGGCACGCCGTGCACGTGCGCGGCGCGCCTGCTGGCGCGCGTGCGGTCGCGGCAGGCGCGGTTCCGCGCCGCGACAGGTGCCGACGCGACGCTCGTTGCGTTTTCGGTGCGGCCGCCGGCGGGCGGCGCGGGCGGCGGCGGCGGCGGCAGCGCGGACGCGGTGAGCCGGCAGCTCGGGTGCCTCCCCCGCTCGGGCGGCATGGCCGCCGCCGTCCGCCAAGAGGCGGTGTCGGCCGACGCGCTGTCCGCGGCGCTGCCCCTCCAGCAGTACCTCTTTGCCGCGCGGCGGCCGGCGGCGGCCGCGGCGGGGCGGCCGCCGCCGCCCGCACCCGCCGACGTAACGTTTAGCGACGTGTACGTGGATGACGGCGGCGCGGGGCAGCTCGTCACCGCGGCGGTGGCCGTGTACGGCGACGGCGGGGAGCTGGTCGGCGTAGCCGGCCAGGACGTGCTCGTCGCGGCGCTCGGCAACGACACGGCCGCCGCGCAGCGGCTGGCGGGCGACCGCCGCGCGGCCTGCGCGGGCCGCCCCGCGTCACGGCGGGCCGGCGGCGTGACGCCGCCGTGTGCGCGCCAGCGCCTCCGCGCGGCCGCCGGCACCGCGTGTGCGGGCTCCCTGCCGCCCGCCGCCGCCGGCGGCGCCGCCTGCTACGCGCTGCCCGCCGACGGGCGCGGCCGCCGGCGGGGGGCGGCGGCCAAGGTGCTGCTGCCCGTCCTCGACGCGCCCGCGACGGCGGCCGCCGCGGCCGCCGCGTGCGCGGCGGCCGTCCCGGGCGGTGGTGGCCGCCTGGTCGTGGTGGATGACGACGCGACGGGCGCGGCGGTCGCGGCGGTCGCGCCGCCAGACGGGGTGTGGATTGGCGCGTCGGCCGCCGCTGACGCCGCGTCGGCCGCCGACTACGTGTGGGGCGACGCGGCCGACGGCGGCGAGCGGGTGACGTACGGGGGGGGGTGGGCGCCGGGGCAGCCGCCGCCGCCCGCGGCCGCGCCAGACGCGGGCCGCCGGTGCGCCGTTGCCGACAGCCGCGGGCCGGCGCGCAACTGGGCGGCCGCGCCGTGTACCGACGTGCGGCCGTACGTGTGCGAGGCGCCCGCCGCGGCGGCGCCCGCCGCGTGTGCCGCCGCGCCGGTCGTCGTCCTTGGCGCCATTGCTGGCAGCGGCACCACAGCCGACGGCGGCGCGCCGCACCCCGCCAGCGCGGCGTGCGTGGCGGCGGCGGCCGCCGCGGCGGTCGACGCGGCGCCGTGCGCGGCCGACGGCGCCGCGTCACGGCGGCGGTCGCTGTGCCCGGCTGGGGAGCGGGTCGCCGACTGTGCCAACGCGTGCTGCGGCGGGTGCACGTGCGCGGCGGCAGCGGCCGACGGCGGCGACCGCGGCGGCGACGACGACGACGGCGGCGGCGGCGGCGGCGGCGGCAACGGTGTGGCCATTGGCGTCGGCGGCGCCCTCGGCGTGGCGGTCCTCCTCATTACCGTCGCGGGGGCGATGATGATCGGCGGCTGCTGGCGGCGCACGGCGGCAGGGGGAGCGCGGAGGGGGGGGGAGACGCCCGCGACGACCGCTGCAGCGTCGGCGGGCCGGCCGCCGACCTGGACCGCGGCGGCGGCGGCGGCGGCGGCGGCGGCACCGTCTGGCCGCCCGGGGGTGCCGGCAGGGCCGCCCCGCCGGCGGCGGCCGCCGCGGCGCCGCGCTGGGCGGATGGGGGGTGGGGCAAGGGCGCCGCCGCGGCGCCGCCGCCGCCGCCGCCACCGTCGCCGCCGCCGACCGTGCCCGGCCGCGGCGGCCGCGGCGGCCGCGGTGGCGTGCCGAGAGGGGAGGCGTTCCACGCCGCGCCCGCATCGGCGCCGCCGCCAGTGTTGCCGGGCGGGCGGGTGGTGGGGGAGCACGGGCAGCCGCTGGCGTAGCGTGGGGGCGGCCGGCGGCGGCGGGGGGGGGGGGGGGGGGGGGGGGGGGGGGAAAGTGGGGTGGTGGCCTGCTGCAGCGGGGTGGCACCCGCTCCCCACGCCCGTCCCCGCCCGCGGCGGGCCAGCGCGTGGGGCAACGCGACGCCGGTGGCGCCGTCCGCCGCCGCCGACCGCGCGCGGCCGACGCCGCGGCGCGCGGCACGGCCGCGACGCCAACAACGAAAAAAAAAAAAAACACACGCCGACACCCACAGACCCGACGCGCGACCCGACGCGTGCGGCGCACGCAAAAAAAAAAAAAAAAAAAAAAAGGCCGCGGCGGCATCGACGCGCTGCGGGCGGCACCCCTCCCCCACACGTCACGCCTCCCCCCGCCGCAGCACCCCTGCCGCAGCAGCGTGCCCGCGCGGCTCCCCCCCGCGCGGGCGGCGGCGCCGTGCCATCCCCCTCCTCCCCCCCTCCCCGCCTGCCACACCTCACGACCCCCAGCGCAGCCAAGCAAAAAAAACACGCACAGCCACCCCCCCCCCACCCCCCCCCCACCCCCCCCCCCCCCCCCCACCCCTCCCCCACCACAGCTCAAACCCCACGGTACGATGGCGGCGGCGGCGGCAGCGGCGGCGGCACGGCCGGCGCGCCCCAGCCGCCATTCCCCCACACCTTGGTCACCGCGGGCGGCGGCGGCGGCGGCGGCGGCGGCGGCGGCTGCCGCGGCGGCAGCCACGGCCGCTGCGGCAGCGCGCCCCCCCCCCCCCCCCCATACCCCGCGCCGCGCGGCACCGGCCGCGGCGGCGGCGGGGGGTGGCGCCGCCGCCGCCGTGGCCATGGACGCTGCCGCCGTGGCCATGGACGCTGCCGCCGTGGCGGTCGAGCCACGCCGCCGCCGCCGCCGCCGCCGCGGCGCCGCCGCCGCCGCCGCCGCCGCCGCCGCCGTCGTGCCGCGCCACCGCCGGCGGGGAGGCCGTGGCGGCCCAGCCATCCGCTTGGCGCGGACCGGCGGGGCCCGCCCGGGCGGCCGCCGCCCAGCCGTCGCGCGGGCGGCTCGCCACCGGCGGCGGCCACGTGTCGCGGCGCCGCCCCGCGGGGCGGGCGGCGGCGGCGGCGGCCGCCCAGCCGTCGCGCCGCGGCGCGGGCGGCCGCGCGTCGGCCGCCCAGCCGTCGCGGCGGTCGGCCGACGGGGCGCCGGGCGGCGGCGGCGGCGGCGGCGGCGCCCAGCCGTTGCCGCGGGCGGGCGCCCACGGGCGGCGGCCGTCGGCGGCGGCGCGGCCGTCGTGGCCCGCGGCCGACGCGGCGGTGCCGCCGTGGGGCCACTGCGGCGACGGCGGCGGCGGCCGCACCAGCGCCGGCGGCGGCGGTGGCGGTGGCGGTGGGGGTGGGGGTGGCGGCGGCGGCGGCGGCGGCAGCGACACCTCCACGACCTCCACGTCCGCGGCGGCGGGCGGCGGCTGCCGCCGCCGCGGCGGCGTCGGCAGCCGCGACAGCGCCAGGGCGGTGAGGTCCACCCGCGCCGAGCCGCGGCTGCTGCTGTGGCCGCCGCGGCTGCTGCGGCTGCTGCTGCGCGACGGCCGGCGGCGGCGGCGGCGGCGGCGGCTGTCGCCGCTGCTGCAGCTGCTGCTGTGGCTGCGGCTGCGCCGGCCGCGGCTGCGGCTGCGGCTCCACCGGCCGCGACGGCAGCTGCGGCTCCGCCGGCCGCGGCTGACGCTCGGCCGGCCACGGGTGCGGCTGTAGCTGCGGCTGGGGCTGGGGCTGGGGCTGGGGCTGCGGCTGCGGCTGCGGCTGCGGCTGCGGCTGCGGCTGCGGCTGCGGCTGCGGTTGCGGCCGCCGCGGCTGCGGCTGCGCCGGCCGCGGCTGCGGCCGCGCCGGCCACCGCTGCGGCTGCGGCTGGCAGAGGAGCTGCTCGTGCTCTCCCCGCGCGCCGCCGCCGCCGCCGCCGCCGCCCGCCGCCCCCGCGCCGACGCGACCGCCAGCGCCGGCCGCCGCGGCGGCGGCGCGCGCGCAAGCCCCGCCGCCGCGGGCCGGCCGGCCAGCCGGCGGGGCGCCTGCCCGTCGCTGCGCGCGCGGCGGTCGGCGGCGCCGGCCGCCGCCGCCGCCGCCGCCGCGCCGCGGCGCGCCGCCCACGAGCGCGAGCGGCTGCGGCCACGCCGCGGGGGGGGGGAGGCCGAGCGGGAGCCGCCGCGGCCGCCGCCGCCGGCGGCGGTCGCGCGGCGCCGCGCCACGCGCGAGCCGCTCCGCCCGCGGCGGCCGCCGGCGGGCGGCCGCCGCCGCGGCGAGGCCCGCGGCGGGCTGCGGCCGCGGCGGCTGCCGCCGCCGCCGCCGCCGCCGCCGCCGCCGCCGCCGCCGCCGCCGCCGCCCCTCGCCGCCCGCTCCGCGCCCACCGACGTGCCGCGGGGGCGGCCGCGGCTGGTGGCCGTGGCACCCGCCCACGCCGCCGCCACGCCGCCGCGCCGCGGCGGGTGCGGTGGCCGCGACGGCGACCGCGACGACCATGAGAGCGACAAGGACGGGGACGGCGACGCAACGCGCCGCCGCGGCGGCGGCAGCTGCGAACGCGACCGCGGCGGCGGTCGCGAGCGGGACCGCGGCCACGACCGCGACCGCGGCCGCGACCGCGGGGCGGCCCGCGGCCGCGGCGGCGGCGGCGGCCGCGACGGCCGCGGCGGCGGCCGCAGCGTCCGCGTCGCCGCGGCGGCCGCCTCGGCGGCGCGCCAGCGGAGGAGCGCCGCGGCGGCGGCGGCGGCCGTTGCCGCCGCCGCGTCCGCCTCGTCGGGCAGCAGCGCCAGGCCGTCGGCGCGGGAGGTGGGGCCGCCGGGCGCCGTCGCGACACCGGCAGACGCGCGGTACCGGGGGCGGCGGCTTGCCGCCGGGGCGGATGGGCGCCGCCGCCGTGGCGGCCGGGCGACGGCGGCGGCGGCGTTGATGACATCTGGGCGGCTGCTGCCGCGCGCGAGCACCGAGAAGCACGGGCGTGCGCACACGTCCACGCCCGCGTCACTGCCATCGGTCGAGCAGGTGGCGGCAACGTCGTCATCCGATGTGTCAATAAAGAAACCACCACTGACGCCGCCGCCGCCGCTAACACCAGCGTCGCTCCCGTCGTCACCGTCGGTGGTGTCCACGACAGGGGCCGCGGCCGCGACGCTGCCATCGCCGCTACCACTGCTGCTGCTGCCGTCGTCTGGGTGGTCCATGGAGCGGGCACGGGCGCCAGGGCTATCGTGGTGGCGAACGCTGCCATCGCCGCTACCGCTGCTACTGCTGCAGTCGTCTGGGGGGTGCATGGAGCGGGCACGGGCGCTATCGCCGCCGCCATGGCTATCGTCGGTGGTGTCCACGGCAGGGGCGGCGCCGGCGGCGGGGCCACCGCTGCTGCCGCTGCAGCTGCCGTCGTCTGGGTGGTCCATGGAGCGGGCACGGGCGCGACCGTCACCGCCATGGCTATCGTCGGTGGTGTCCACGGCAGGGGCGGCGCCGGCGGCGCGGTCAACGCTGCTGCCGCTGCAGCTGCCGTCGTCTGGGTGGTCCATGGAGCGGATGCGGGCGCCGCCGTGACTGCCGCTGCGGTCATCAGCGGTGCTGTCCACGACAATCGGCGCGCCAGCGGCGCGGCCACCGCTGCTGCCGCCGCCGCCGCCGTCGTCGTCGGCAAGGCCCATGGCAGGAGCACGGCCGCTACCGCTACGGCTGCTGCCGTCGCTGCTCCGGCCACGGCCGCCGCCGCTGTTGCCATGACCACGGCCGCTGTCGATGCTGCCACCGCCATGGCCGCCGCCGTCGCTCCTGCCACTGCCGCCGCCGTCACCACCGCGGCCGTTGCTGCCCCGGTGGCTGCTATCCGTGTCGGCACCAACGCCAAAGACGGCGTTCAACAGACGACCGCGGAGGACGCTCGTCGGCGCGACCGCAGGCGGAGGCACCGCCGCGCCGCCTGCCGCGCCGCCCGCAGCGCCGCCCGCCGTGGATGCCACACCCGCGCCAGACGGCACGACGGCGGCGCTCGCTGTCGCCGCATCGCTGCCATGGCCGGCGCGTGGGGGACTGCCAGGGGGGGCGGTGGCGCTACCACAGGCCTCACCGCGGCGCACGCCACCTGCCGGCCGCCGCGCGTCGTCACCACGGCCGCTGTGCACGACGGCGGCGTCGGGGTCCGCGGCGCCCAACGCAGCCGCCGCCGCTGCCGCCACTGCCGTAGCGCCACGGTGGGCGGCGCGGGACGCCCCCGAGGCGAGGACGGCCTCGGCAGCCCGCGGTGAGGCGGAGCGGCTGCGCCACCCCCCACGCCGTCGCTCCGACGGCCGCGCCGCTGACCAGGACGGCGGTGGCCACGGGCACGCCTCATCCCGCGCCAAAGGTGGAGCGGCCGCCGCGGATGAGTCGTCGGCCGACTCGCCCGCGGCCACGGCTGCCGCCAACCTGCCTGCGTGCACGTCCACGTCCGACTCCGTCACAATGCGTGCCGAGCTGACCGTCGAGTCCGCAACAGCCGCGCCGGCTACCGACGCTTCTGATGCAGAGGCGACCGCCGGCCCCACCGACGCAGAGTCCACGACCGACGCTTCCGCACAGGAGCGCACCGCCAACACCGGTGCTGCCGGGCCCACCGACGGCTCAGACGCGGTCGAGTCCTCAACCGCACGCGCATCCAACGCCTCAAACACCGGCACCGCCCGGCGACGCGCGGGCGTCACGCCAGCAGGTCGGACCGTCTGCCTCGACACCGCCGACGTGCCGCCGCGGCCGCCACCGCGGCCACCGCGGCCGCCACGGCCGCCGCCGCGGCCGCGGCAGCCACTCCCGTCTGCCGCCACCGCGGCGCCAACGGATAGCGCGTCCACCCTGCCAGCCCGCCCCACGCGCGGCGTGCGGGCTGCCACGGCGGCGGCCTCGCGCACGCCGCGGCCGGTAAACGAAAGCGGCGCGCGAGGCACCGCCGCGGACATGGCCGCCCACAGGCTGCGGGGCGGCCCCGGTGAGCCGTTGGCGGCCGCGGCGGCAGCGGCGGCGGTGGAAGCGGCGGTGCCGCCGCGGCCAAGCCCCCCCGGCGGCCGCCTCAATGGCGTCCGTGGCCGCGCCGGCAGCAGCGGCGGCGGCGGCGGCGGCGGCGGCGACGCCACGAGTGCCGACGCTGCCGCTGCCGTCGCGACGGTGCCGGCGGCCCAGCCGCCGAGCCGCACGGCCGGCGCGTGGCCGCCCGGCGCGTGGTGGTGCAGCACCCCCACCGATAGCGCGGCGGCGACGACCGCCGGGTCGTCGGTGGGGGCGGCCGACCACGGCCGCGGCGCGTCGTCGACGAGCGTCAGCGTGTACAGCGGCGCCGCGACGACGGCGGTCGTCAGGCGCGCCGCCCACACGTCGAGCGCCAGCGGCGGCAATAGCAGCGCCGAGGGGGACTCCCCCTCCACCGCCCCGGCGGACGCCGCCGCCACCGCCGCCGCTGCAGACGCAGCCCCTGGCGTCAGTGCTAGCGGCGATGACGCTACATGCTTTGGCGACGCCCGCCGCCGCAGCGGAGCGGCGGCGAGCGCTGGGGCGACGGCGGCCACACGCGGCGCGGCCGGCGCGGGTGCCAGACCATCAGAGGGGACGCCCCCACCCGAGGAGCCCGGGGAGGACGTCTGCGGGGTGACGGGCGAGAAGGGCACCCCCGAGGGCGCGGCAAAGCAGTGCCCGGCGCGGCCGGCGGGTGCCCGATGCGCAGCCGCGCCGCCCCCCGGGTCGGGCGGGGGCGGCAGCGGCGCGGGCGGTCCCGCCGCGGGCCCACGCGGCGGCCGCGGCCGGGGGGGGCTGCCGGCCTCCGCGCCGCTGTCGTGGTGCGCGCTATCGCCCTTGCCGCTGCCGCCGGCGCCCTTGTCGTCGTCAGCTTTCCCACCCGCATCGGGGGGGGGCGTGGCGGCGCGGGTGGGCCCGCCGTCGGTCCGCGCGGTGACCTTGGCCGGGGAGGGCCGCCACACGCCGCCGCGCCGTGGGGGTGCGCGCCACCGCCCTTGCCGCCGCCGGCGTCGTCCTTGGCGCCGCCAGCCTCGCCGCCGCCCGTGTCGCCCTCGTTGCCGTCGTTGTCGCTGTCGTGGCGGCCGTCGCGGTCGTCGCTGCCGCCCTCAAGGCCGTCGGCGTGACGGCCGTTGCTGGCACCCTTGCCGCCGCCGCCGTTGCGGATGCCCCTACCACCGATGCCGCCACCGTTGCCGCCACCGTCATGCGCGTCGTCGCTGTCGTCACCGCTGCCGCGGTCCTTGCCGCGGCCACCGCGGTCGCCGCCACACCGTTTGCCGCTGCCGCCGCCGCTGCCACGGCCGCCGGGGCCGCTCGACGGGGCCCCAGCCGCGGCTGGCGCGTCGGTCACCGCCGACGAAGTTGCCGCCGCCGTCGGCGTCGCTACCGCCGCCGCGGCCGATGCCGCCGCCGCAACGGACGGCGGGCGCGGCGGCTCGGCGCCGGGCGGTCGACGCACGGCCGCCCCCCCTGTCGCGGCCGGTAGCGTGGCGGCAGGCGCCGCCGCGCCACTCGCAGCCGCAGCGACCGGCAGCGGCGCCGCGGCCGGCGGCGGTCGCCGGTCGACCGCCGCCGCCCGCCCGGTGGCGTCGGCCACCCCTCGAGGCACCGGTCCCCGGCGGGGGCCCAGCGGAAGACGCGCGCCGCCGTCGCCGCCCACCCCGCCCGCCGCGCCGTCCCCCTTGTCACTGGTGACGGCACCTCCAGCGGGCGCCGGCTCGTCCGCCGGGCGTGACAGCTGCACCAGCAACCGCGCTGCCGACACGTCCGAGCTGCTGTTGGCCGCCGCCGCCGCCGCCGCCGCCGCCGTCGATGTGGTCACCGCGGCGGGTGAGCCGGCGGCCAGCGGCAGCGAGGCGTCGTGGTCTCCAGGCGCTCCCCCCTCTTCCCCCTCCGTTCCGCCTCGCTCACCCGACGGTGACGCCTTGGGCGCGCCGCCGCCGCTGCCGCCGTCGCCGCCCTCCGGCATCGACGCCGCCGCCGCTGTTGACCCCGCCGCTGCCGCCGACCCCGCTGCTGACCCCGCCACCGCCGCCGACTCCGCCGCCGACCCCGCCGTCGACCCAGCCGTCGGCGGCGGCGGCCGCGCCGCCGACGGGGACGCGCGGCGGCCACTCCGCCGGGCGGCACCGCCGCCGGGGCTCGCCGCCCGCGCCTGCAGCACCGCCTTGAGGCCCGCGTGGAGCAGCGCCCAGGCGCGCGCGTGGGCCTTGGACGGCCGGCCGACACGGCGGCGCGGGAGCGTCACCTGCCGCCCCGCCGCAATGTCCGCCACGGCGGCGGTGAGCCTGGCCAGGTCGTCGTCGCGGGCGGCGCCGGCCTCCCGCGACGGCGGCGTGGCAGGCAGCACCCCAGCGGGCGCCGCCGCCGACGCGGCAGCGCCGGCCGCCGCGGCAGCGGCTGGCGGCCGCGGCATCGGCGACGCCGGCGCAGACTCCCCTAACTGCTCAGACGACGACGGTGACCGTGACGACACGGTCGACGCGGCCGCCAAGTCCCCTGCTGACGTGGTCGCCGGCGCAGCCGACGGCCGGGCGGCGCCTGGCCCCGCGGGCGCTGCCGCCAGCGGCAAGCCGGCGGCCGATGGACCCGCCGACACGGCCCCCGCCAATGGCGGCCGTGGCGGCGCCGCCGCCCACCGCACCCGTGCCCGCCGCGGCGCGTTGACCCCCAGCCGCCGCTCCGCGTGCCGCACCCGCCGCTGCAGGCCCGCCGCCCCCGCCGCGAGGCGGCGAAGGTCCCGTGCCACCGACGCCGCGTCACGGGTGTGCACGCCGTCGGCGAGGGTGGCGACGACCGGGCCGAGCTTCGACTGCGACAGCGGCACCGGCGCAGGCGCCGCAGGGAGAGCAGCGGCCGCCGTGGGCGCCGCCGAGACGGCCGCCGCGGGTGCCGCCGCGGCCGGTCGCCCGCCGTCAGCAGCCGGGCTCGCCACCCGGAGTGGCGGCGCCGCCGCCGCAGGCAGCGCCGCGGCCGTGGCACTGACATCCGCGCCCGCCAACAACGCCGACGCTGGCTGCCGTGGTGTCACCCCAGGCACCCCCGCGACTGCCGCCGTGGTCGCCAGCGTCATCGACGGGGGTGTCGACGGTGGGGCCGCCGCCGCTGCCGCTGCGGGTGGGGATGGCGGCGGAGACGGCAATGGTGGAGGCGGTGGCGACGCAGGGGCTGACGGCGGCGACACCCCCGCCGCCGCGGCTGATGGTGGCCGCGGCACCCCCGTCGCTACCGCCGCGGCAGACGGCGATGCTGGTGCGGGTGGCCGTGTCAACGCTACCGCACCTGCCGCGCCCGCTGGTGCGACGGCCGCCGACGGTGGTTGCAGCGACGCGACGGCAGTGCCCGCCGCGCCCGCAGTCGGCACCGACGACGGCGGGCGGGGGGCGGCGCCGGTAGCGCCCGCCCCGCCTGCCACCGCTGCTGCCGGCTCGTTCCTGACGGCCGACAGTGGTGATGGCCGTGGCGGCAACGGCTGCCGTGGCGGCGCAACGACCGTAACGTTTGCAGCGGCTGACGACGTTGGAGGTGGCGGCCGCGGACCCTGCCGCGGTGATGGTGGTGCCAATGGCTGGGATGGCAACGTTGTCAATGGCCGCGACGGTGCCAAAGGTCGCGCAGACGGTGGTACCACCGCAGAGGCCGCCGACGCTGGCCCTTGAGCCGCAGACCCAGCCATGTGTACCGCTTCTATCGCAGGAACGGGCGCTGCCGTCACCGCTGGCAGGGGCGGCGGATCCCCCACCGCCGCCTCCCGGGGCGGCCGTGCCGCCGCTGCAGGTGGCAGCGACACCGCCTCTACCGCCGCCATTACCCGCGCTTCCAGAGACGCCTCACGCAAGGAGCCGCGCGCCGGCCGCTTGGTCCGCCGGGGCAGCAGCCGCGTCGGCGGCCGCTCCGCGGGGAGCTCCGCCCCGCCATCGTCACCGCCCGTGGCGTCCGTCACGGCCGCGGGCGTGGCCGTGGTCGCGGCACCGTTTGGCGCCGAGCCGCCGGCCGGGTCGGCCGCCTGGTGGAAGAGGGGTGCTGGGCCCGCCGCCGCTGCCGCTGCTGCTGCTGCCGCTGCCGCCGCCGCCGCCGCGACCGCCTGGTCCATCGTGGGCGGCAGCGACAGCGACGGCGCCCAGGCGGGCGGGCGCCACGCATCACCGTGGCCGCGGCCGTCCGCGGTGGCGGACCCCGCAAGGACCACTGGCCGCGGGGCAATCGGCACGGCACGGCCAACCGCAGCGCCGCCGCCGCCAGTCCAACGCACGGCTGCACCCGCAGCGGGAGGGGGGGGTGCCAACGAGGGACGGGCCAACGCCGCCGACGTCACTGGCTCGCTGGTTCTCCCCACAGGCGGCCCCACCAAGTACACGTCATCCAGCAAGGTGGCCACAACGCTCTGCGCCGCCGCCTGCCGCGCAGGGGACCCCGTGCCCGCCACCGCCGCCGCCGCCGACACCGTTCTTGACGCGGGGGGCCCCGACGCTGGCTTTGGCAGCGGCGGGTCGCGCGTGGAGGCGTGGTCGCCGAGATTGCGCGTCGGCGACGGCGCCCATGACGTTGCAGACGAGGAAGGGGACGACGAGGACGACGACGATGACGGGGAGCAGGTTGTGTCGGACGGCGTCCGCGGCCGCTTGCGCGGCCGTCCCGCCTGTCGCCGCGCTGCTCGCACCGACGGCACGTCGGCTGGTGCCGGTAAAGCGGGCGCGACGGCGCCTGCCGGCAGAGATAACGGGCGCTTGGGCGGCCGCCCAGGGCGTCGCCGCGCCGCCACTGGAGTACCGTCGCCAGACGGCGACGGCGGTGGAAGCGCGCGCGGCCGCCCAGGCTGTCGCCGTGCTGCCGGTGCGGCGCCGTCGGCGGCCGACCCTGCCGGCAGCGGGTCGTCTCCTACAGGTGGGCCCGCGGCGGCGTCAGCCGGTAGGGACAGCGGTCGCTTCCGCGGCCGCCCGGGCCGCCGCCGCACTGCTGGCGTGACGCCGTCGGCTGCAGCCGCTGCTGCTACAGAAACGTCAGCCCCACCACCAGCAGAGGAAGCCGTGGCGCCCGCCGATGCGCCACCGTCAGCTGTGCCACTCGCTGGCGTGGGCAGCGGGTGCTTGCGGGGCCGCCCGGGTCGCCGCCGCACCGGCGGGGCGCGCCCGTCCGACGCGGGCCCCGCCGGCGGCGGCTCCGCCCCCGCGGGCAGAGGGGCGGCAGCAGCTGCCGCCGGCAGCGACGCCCGGCGCTTGGGCGGCCGCCCCGGCCGCCGCCGCGCCGCGGGCGCGCCGCCGTCCCCGCCCGCCGCGCCGCCCGGCAGGAAGTCCCCCGCCGCAACCGCCGGGTGCCCCGCAGCGCTTGCGAGCGCGTCGCCGTCTGCTGCCGCACCTGCCGGTGGAGAAAGGGGACGCTTGCGTGGCCGCCCCCGCAGGCGCCGCACCGTCGGTGTGGCGGCAGCGGCTGGGGGCGGCCCCGCCCGCAGAGGCGCCGCGTCGTCCGTGTCGGTGACACCCCCCTGCGCGGTGCCCGCCACAGCCGGTGACGGCGAGTCCGTTGTCGCGACCGGTGGGGCAGTGCGGCTTCGCAGCCGCCCAGACGGAAACAACGCGGAGGGGGGCGGGGCACCCCCAGCGGCGGGGGAGCCGGCGGGCACGCCCGACACCCCCCCCCCCACCAGGTTGACCGCCGAGTCGCTCGACACGTCAATCACCTCGTCAGCCGCCACCGGCGCCGCCGCCGCGGGGGCGGTTGCCCGCCCAACCGGGGCCTCCCCCCCCCCGCCACGACAGCCGCGTGGTGTGCCGCGGGCGGCCGCCCCCGCCGCCGGGGCGCCGCCGCCACCGACGGTGGCGCCGTCGCCGCGGCAGCCGCCCCCGCCCGCCGCCCGGCGGCCGCGGCGAGCGGCCCGGCGCGCTGCGCCACCGCCACGCCTGCCGGCGGCGGGGTGGCAGACCAAATCGGCCGCACGGCGGAGGGCGTCCAGTCAGCACCACCGCCGCCGTTGCTGCTGCCGTCACGACCCGACGAGGACCCCGACGCCGCCGCCGACGGGGCGCCCGACGGCGTCAACGGCGTCGGCCGCTGCACTGGCGGCGTGCGCGAGGTGCCACCGCCGCTGCCGCCGTCGCCACTACCGCCGCCGCCGCCGCCGCCGTCACCACTGTCGCCCCCACCAGCGCCGCCGCTGCCGCCGCCGGCACGTCCTCTACGGCGGCCCTTGCCGCCGCCGCCGCGCGCAGCGGCGTCACGGTGCGCCGCGACCGCCGCCGCCACCGCCGCCGCCACCGCCGCGTCCCCCGCGGCGCCACCCGCCGACGGCCGCGCTGGGGCGCGGGCGGCCGCCCCCGCTGCCGCCCCCGCCGCCGTCGCTGCCGCGGCGGGCGCGCCCGCCACTGGCGACGCCGACGCCGATCGCGTCGACGGGGTGCGCGCGCGCGGCGGCAGCGGCGCGGCCGCCCATGGCGTCAGCGACGGCAGCAGCGCCACCGCCGCCGCCGTAGCCGCCGCCGTCGCGGCCTCCGTCGCCGTCACCGTCTCCGTCGCCGTCGCGGCCTCCGTCGCCGTCGCCGTCTCCGTCGCCGTCGCCGTCGGCGACGCCAGCGCCCTCGACGGCGGTGCCGCGCCTGGCGCCGCCGCTGGCGACCGTGCCGCCACCACCGCCAACGGCAGCGGCGACGGGGGGTCCCCGTCGGCGGCGGTGTCGCCGCTGCTGTCGACAGCAGCAGCCGCGCGGGCATCCCCAGGGTCAGTAGGGGTGGTAGCAGAGCCGGCAGCCGCCGCGCCGGGATTCCCAGCGTCGGTGCGGGTAGCGACGTCCTTGGTGGCTGCCGCGGGGGGATCCCCAGCGTCGGCGGGGGTGGCATCGTTCATGGTGGCCGCTGCGGGGGGATCCACAGCGTTGGCGGGGGTGGTGGCGACGCCGGCAGCAGCCGCCCGGGACTCCCCAGCGTCGGCAGGGGTGGTGGCGCCGCCGCCGCCGCCGCTGTCGGCAGCAGCAGCCGCGCGGGGCGCCCCAGTGTCAGTGGGGGTGGTGGCGGCGCCAGCAGCAGTCGCGCGGGAATCCCCAGCGTCGGCGGGGGTGGTGGCAGCAGCCGCGCGGGGATCCCCAGCGTCGGCGGGGGTGGTGGCGGCGCCAGCAGCAGTCGCGCGGGAATCCCAAGCGTCGGCGGGGGTGGTGGCAGCAGCCGCGCGGGGATCCCCAGCGTCGGCGGGGGTGGTGGCGGCGCCGGCAGCAGCCGCGCGGAAACCCCCAGCGTCGGCGGAGATGGCAGCGTCCATGGTGGCTGCTGCGGGAGGATCCCCGGTGTTGGTGGGGGTGGTGGCGACGCCGGCAGCAGCCGTGCGGGAACTCCCAGGTGCGGCGGGGGTGGCGACGTCCATGGTGGTGGTGGCTGCTGCGGCGGGGGGGGGGACGCCGTCGGGTCACGTGGGACGGCGGGTGCGGTGCAAAAAAAAAAAAAAAAAAAAAAAACAAAGCCGCTCGTAACGGCGTCAAGAACGGCGGCGGTCAAGGCAAGGGGCGGAGGCGGGAAGAGGGGGACGGAGAGGCCAGAGAAGTGGAAAGGCCAGGACGGGGGGGGGGAGGGGGGTGGAAAGGGAGGAAAATGCTCGTGGCCGAGGGAAGAGATAGAGCCAGGGGGTCGGGGGGTGGGGACGGCCGGCTTGGCTGGCGCGCCGGCGGCAGCGCCGGCGGCAGCGCCGGCGGCAGCGCCGGCGGCAGGGGCGCGCACCTGGGTAGGGCGCGACACCAAGAGGCGGAGGGGGGGGGGGAGAACCGGGGGCTCAAAGAGGAGCGGCGCCGGCCGGGTAGGACCAGGAGGGACGGCACTCCCGCGCGCCGCGGCACGCGCGAGCGCGGGGCGCGCGCGCACGCGTCTGCCGACGCAGGCGGCCGACGCAGACGATCCAGTGCGCGCCGCCCGCCGCGACCGCGGCCGCCCGCGTCGCGCGGCTGCAACCCCGTTGGCGCGGCCGTCGGCGGTGCGAGGGTGTGTGTGCCGGTGCCAGCTGAGAGGGAGGGGGGGGGGGGGGGGGAGCGACGCGCCCGGCCTGAAGAGGCACGGAGGGGGGAAGAGCTGCCTGGACAAGCGTGGCCTGTGGATGTGGCCCGCGGCCGCGGCTTGGTCAGGAGACCGCCACCGGGATCAGGTCCAAACGGCCAAATGCGTGAGTACGGGGAATGGGATGCACGCGGGTTCCCACTTGGAAAATCAAGTACATTTGCGTTATCTCTGAAGAGACGTACTATCGGCTGCTGCAGGGCTCGTCAGCGGGCCAAGCCGTGCGTCCCGTGGGTCTTTGCCGCTCGTTTGTCCACGTCCAGGTGGGCGCCCCCCGTTGGCCACTGATGGCGCGGCCAGGAGCACACGGAGGATACAAGCCTGCAGCGCACGGATGGATGCGCACCGTCGCGGGGCCACCGGGGAGCGCACGCGCGCACGCACCCAGCGGGGGAGGACCGCGGGTGTCAGTCGCACCCGCCTGTCGTGCAGGCGCGCGACGAGTGGGCAGTGGGACCTGCGCGGGCAAGCGCCGAGACGCCTCGCGCCGGTCGCGCCGCGGCGCGGCAGCCTCCCCACCGCCACACCCGCCCCCACGCCTGGGAAGAAGAGGACGTGCCGTGGCGCACCATTGCCGGGGCGCGGCGTGGGGGGCGGGCGCGGATGCCCAGCGCCCGCACCAGGCGCGCGCGGGGCGGAGGCACGGCCGTCGGCACGGGCACCGACGGTGGCGGTGGCACGCGGCGGTGGGCCCGCCAATGGTCGGGGACAGCGGGGCGGCGTCAGCCGCCAGCCGCCGCTCCATGGGGTGACCCCGCGGGTGGGGCCCGTGAGGGGGGAGGTGAGGGAGCGCCCCCGCGACACTGACGGCATCGCTGGCCAGAGGTGGAAGCCTGCTGGGCGGGACGCCACGAGGCGGTGTCGTCCCCGAGGGCGGCCGTGCGCTCAGAGCTCGGGGCAGCGCGCATCCCTGCCCGCCGTGGCGGCGCCTTGGTTGGAGGTGCGGCCCGTCCCCAAGGCCCCACCGGTGGGCCAGCCTCCCATCCACTGTGGCGGCGGTCGTGTGCCAGCGGCGGCGACCTGCGGACGCCGTGTCTGGAAAGAGGGAACCGAGGCAAGACGGGAACAAGATTCGGGAGCTTTTTTCCGACGCGCAGTGGCGCACACAAAACTAGCGACGGGTTGGAGAGGACGGACTGCGAGTGCAACAGACGGTTCGAAAACAGAGTCCCAGAAAATAAGAAAAGGAAGAAGAAGAAGAGTGGAGAAGGGAAGAAAGAAAAAAGAGACGGGCGAGGCTGGGTGTGGGAAGAAGGAAACTAGGCTGCCCTGCGCGAGTAGAAGGGAAGCCATCCCCTCTCTGCCACTCGGCCTCGACGGGGGCCACCCCCGGTCAGAGCAGTGGGTTGATGAGCGCCAGGCCGACGGCGAGAGAGCCAACGACGCTCCCAACGGCGACGCCAACGCCCGTCACCCCCCCCATGCCCCCCGGGCTGGGCGACCGGCTCTGCGGTTGGCGGCGGCTCGACTTGGCCGCCCGCCCTCGCGCGGACCGTGACGCCCGCAGCCGCTCCAGCATCCGCTCGCCCGTCTCATCCGCGCCCGCACCCACCGCGGCGCCGCCGACGGGGGCCCCGACCGAGCAAGCGGCGGCGGCGGCGGCGACGGTAGACGCGTCGCCGTCGTGAAGGAAAAAGGGCATCCGCTTCGCGGCGGCGGGCATGGCCGCCGGCGAGCCCACATTGAAAAAGAGGCTCCGGCACACGGGAGTGATGCGGGGGGCGGCCGGCAGGGGCGGCGGCAGCGGGGGTGCCGCCGCTACCGCCGACTCCGTCGACGGCGACACGCGGCGGGGCCACGGCCACGGGAGGGCCCACCCGCGGCCAGCCGGTGCGGCGGCGGCGACGGCGGCTGCCGCGGCTGCCGCCTGCGCGGCCGCCTCCTCCTCCCCTACGTCCGACAGCCACTCGGTCAGGAGCGAGCGCATGGCGGTCGGCGCCGGCCGCGCGCCGGGTGGGGGCCGCGGCGGCTGCCGCCGGGGGGACCGCCCGGCGGGCGCGCCCCTAGGCGACGCCGCCGCCGCGGTGGGGGTGGTGGGCGCCGCCGCCGCCGCCGCCGCCGCAGCCGCTTCCCTAGGCCTTGCCCGGGCGGTCCGCGCCGCAGCGGGCGCCGCCCAGCCGCCCCGGTCGGTCAAGACCCCCGCCAGCCGCGGGTGAGCGGTGAGCGTCGTCAGGGCAAAGCAAAGGTGGGACCACCGAGAGCGCAGGGGGGGGATGGTGGCGGTGGGGGTGGCGTCTGCGGCCGCGCCAGGTGCGCCCGCGACGGGCATGGCGGCAGGGAAGAAGGGGGGGGGGAGGAGAATACCCGAGGGGGGAGCGGGGGTGGTACAGGAGAGAGGCCAAGCGACTGGCAAAGGCAATAGCGGGGTGGGACGGTCGGAGCACCGGAGACCTCCGGGGTTGGCCGCGTTACGGCGTCAAAAAGGCAAAAGGGTGGGTGAGTGGGGGGCGGGGAGTGGAGGATGGAGGGAGTGGGCAGGTCGCCGACGGGCGGCGTAAGCACCCCACGGCTCGGCGCGGGTTGGCAACAAGCACGTCAAGGTCGTCGTCACCCCCCCACCCACCCACCCCTGGTCACCATGAAGAGGCCGCGTTAAATACAACCCGGAGCCGAACGCCGCGTTGGGCGGCCCCTCCGCCCGCGGCAGTAGCAGTAGGCGGTGGGCAACAGTACCCTCCCCCACCCCCCCCACCCCCCCCCCCCGACAGCAATCCCCTGGGGGTTGGCCCCCCCAGAGGGGCCCCCCGACGGCCGAGCTGGCCAGCCACCCCGCCTCCGTCGAATGCAACACGCAGCCCTTGGACGCGCCTCGATTCTAGGCCACTTGGGGGGGGGTGGGAGCGGTCGGTACAGCAAGACGGTAGTTGAGGGGGGGGGGCGGGGGGGCGGGGGGGCGTGGGAGAGGGGCGCGTGCGGGGGGGGGGCGCGCAATGGCCCAATGGTCACGGGGGGGGTGGAAGGGCGCGGCCACGCAATCCATCAATCCCGTAGGACAGAGGGGGGAGGGGCGGTGGCAGCCGCCGCGGGTTGGCCCCGCCACGGCGGCCGCTGACGGCGGCGTGGGGGCGCGCTTACCCCCCCACAGGCGTGACGCCAGACCGGCGGCAGGTCGTCACGGTCATCGGGTTGGCTCCAAAGGAGGGGGGGGGTGGGTGGCTCCGCAACGGCTTCGCCAATTGGCCGCCACCGTTGCGCACGGTCCTGGCCACTCCCCGTCCCCTCCTCGAGCGGAGTTGTCGGCCACACCTGGACCCGCCGCGGCGGCCGCCTTTGTCCACCCTGTTTTTTATTCACTCGGCCGCCGCCCGCCAGATAGAGCGGGAGATTGGGGCTTCCACCTGACGCGCCACGATTGGGCACAGGCGCGAAGGGCCGTGCTCCCAACCGGCACGATCGTGTACCACGTGGCCAGTGGCGCATCAGGCTCTTCCGCCTCCCATTCCTCCACACGTGCCATTCCAACTTCATTAGTGGATCAGGATCTGCGGAAAGCCGCCGTCTGCTAATCGGACTTGACACAAGACAGCACAATCGAGGAGAATTGAAATATACTTAAACTTACCTTTAACCGCCGCGATTTTCCCCGTCCATCGGTCATTCTTCTGTGGCTCGAAAACAGTTTTCAGGCGCGCATACCATAGACGCTGTTCGGCTCAACCCCGCCACGCCGAGTGGCCGCGCCGACACCGGCGCGGCCTGCCCGCCACGTCGGCCCATCCCCTTTGCCGCTGGCCCGCCGCCGCCGCCGCCGTCGTCGCTGCCGTTGCCGGCGACGGCGCGCCGCGGTCGCCGTCAGCGTCCACGGCGGGCGGGTGGGCGGGCGGGCAGACGGACGGGCCGCCGGCCGGCCGGCGGGCCCCCCCCCTCGCGCGCCCAGCTGCGCGCCGCTGTCTGCCGACCGCGGCCGACGCGTCGTGGCACCCCCCAGCGGCGCCGCCGCCGGCGCTGGGCGCGGCCGCGGCCGACGCGTCCAACCCCCAGCGACGCACGCGGAAGGGCGGGCGCGCCGGGACCGCGGTGGCGGCGGACCCGCACCGGACGCGTCACGCCCAGCGTGGCAGCGTGAGCTGCCGGGGGTGGTGGCCGTACCGCGCGCCGCCGGCCGCGCCGGCCGCGCCGGCCGGCAGCGGATGGACGGCGGCGGGGCGATGCAGCGGGGGGGGGGGGGGGGGGGGGGGGGGGCGGGGAGAGAAGAGCGGCGGGCAGCGGCTACCTCCGCGACACTGCCTGCCACGCCGCCGCGCGGGTGGTCCCCTCCGCGCCGTCTCACCCCCTCCCCTGCCACGCCATCGCCGACGCTTTCCCCCCCCCCCCGCCATCCCTCACGGCGCACCCCGCAGCACAGTGTCGGACGCGGCTCGGCCGCCACGCGGTCCGGCGCGTGCCCTCCTCCCCCCCGACCGCGCCACTGTGGCGGGGACGTGTCGGGTGACGGCGGCGGGGCGGGCGGTGGGGACACGCCGCCCCGCTGGTGGTGGGGTTGGTAGCCGCCGCCGCCGCCGCCGCCGCCGCCGCCGCCGCCGCCGCTGCCGCCGCCTCGGCGGCGCCCCTCCACCCCATTCCCCCACTGCGTGGGTGTTGATGGGCAGTGCGGGGGGGGGGGGGGGGGGCCGCGCGATGCCGCCGCCGCCCCGGCGGGTACGGGGGTTGTGGGGACGTCGCGTCGCGGGCGGCGGCGGCGGCGACGGCGGCCGCCGCGACGGCGACGGCGACGGCGGTGGCGGCGGCCGCCACCCGCCGCGGACGGGGTGGCCACGTCAGACGCAAGACGGCGGCGGCGGCGCGGGGGCGGGCGGGGCTGTGTAGCAGCGGGGCCGCTCGTCCCCAATTCCTCCCCCCCCCCCCCACCCCCTCCCCCCGTCTGGCCACCCCAGCCCCGGTCGACTTCCCCCCCCCCCCCCCCGCCCCTCGCTTTCGTCCGCCACCTGGCCCGCCGCGCCGACGCGCACGCCCACGGCCGGCCGGGTGCGGTGTGCAGGGGGGAGGCGGCAAGCGTGCGGCGGTCGTTGTGAATCGGCGGGTGGGGGGGGGGGGGGGGGGGGGGGGGGAGGGAGGGGAGCGGAGTGGGAGTGGCCGCCGACGGCACCCCCACCGACAGCAACGGCGACCGCCCGACGGGCACGCGCGGCGGGCGCGACCGCCAGAGATAGGGAGTGCGGTGGCGGTGGGAGGCGGGCCACGCCACCGCCGCCGCCGCCGCCGCCGCCGCCGCCGCCGCTGCCGCCGCCGCCGTCCCAGTCGCGCGCGACGCTGCCGTCGCCGTGTCCCCGTGATGCGCTGGTGCGCTGCCGGCGCTGCGCCGGGATGGACCGGGGGGGGGGGGGTAGGCCGGCACAGGGGTGACGCGGCCAGGAAGGAGACGCCACACGGGGTGAATCAACCGTGTGGGCGGCGGGTGGTCCGCCGCCAGCGGCCCCCCGTCGCGGTGGCCGCCGTGGCCGCCGCGAGCGCCTGCCCCCCCTGGCCGCTGCTGCTGCCGCCGTCGCAGTCCCCGTTGCCGCTGCCGCCGCCGCTGTCGGCCGCGCCAGTGCCGGCGCGGGCGCGCGGGCACACCTCAAAAGCCAGGCCGCGTGGCGTCGCCGGCAGGGCGCCCGCCGCCGCCGCCGCCGCCGCCGCCGTCACCATCCACCCTGGACGGCCGTTGCCCATCGCCGACGTGCTCGGTGCCCCCTCCTTCCCTCCCACTCCCGTCCACCCGCTGCGGGTCCTCACACTCGCCGCCGTCGTCTCCCCACGTTCTATCGGCGGCGGCGGCCACGGCTGGCAGTGGGCGTCCTCTCCCCTTGTCGTCATCAGCGCCCTGACGAGGAGCCATCCCACAGCGGACCACCGCAGCCTGGGTCCCACCCCCACTCCCCCCTCCCCCCCTCGTCTCTCTGGTGACGGTCTCTACAGTCGCGGCGCTTTACGGAGACCATGGTCGGCCGCGCCGTCGCGCGGCCGCGCCGGTGCCTTATCCGCGCCGCCGCCGCTGCCGCGGCGGTGGTGGTCACCGCCCTGGGCGGCGGCGGCGGCCACAGCGACGGCGGCGGCAGCGGCGGCGGCGTCGCGACGGCGCACTCGTCGCTAATCTCCCCCATCGAGGCCACGCACGTCAACGCGTGCCGGGTGGGCGGCCGCGGCGGCTTCCACGGCATCCACTGCCCAGGTCCGTGCCCGCGCGGGCGCCTCCGTGATGGGCTGACCGTGCCCGTCTACCGGCGGGGCCAGGTCGTCAAGGTTAGCTACCTCCATGTACGTGACGTGACGCGTGGGGGGGGGGGTAATACCACGGGGGGGGGGGTGCAGCAGCAGGGGAGTTGGGGGGGGAGGTAGAGCGGCACGGTTCGCCGGTAGACCCGCCCGCGCACACCACTGACCGACTCGTGGCGCACCAACAAAGGCGCCCCATGCCCTCCTTGTTACTCTGTCCGTCGTGTCTCCCCCGCTCCCCCTCACTCTGTTGACCCCCCCCGCCCCCATCTGCTGTCCCACCCCCAACCCCCGCCGTCCGTGCGGCCGGCACAGAACAACCACCGCGGCGGCTTCATCCGCCTCTCCCTCGTCCCGTGGCACCGCCGCTTCTCCGGCCGCCGCCACAGGCGCAACGCCTTTCACCACGCCTGCTGGGCGGCCGGCACCCGCCCCTGCCGCCCCGCCGTCGAGCCGTGCGGCACCGACAGCGCTTCCCCCCCCCGCGCGCACACGCACGCGGTCGTCATCCCAGCCGTCTTTCCCGACGGCGACTACGCGCTGGGCTGGGCGTGGTACGGGGGGAGCCACCGGCTGGGCGACTACTACTCGTGCGCGCGCGTGCGGGTGGCGGGGGGGGCGCGCCTCGTCGAGGCCGCGCCCGTGGCGGTGGCGCTCGGGCGGGGCCAGTCCTGCGTGGCAACGGCGGGCCGGCTGGGGGTGTGCTGGCGTGAGCCGTGCCGCCGCCGGATGCGGTGGCGCGCGCGCCTCGACGGCTGGCCGCGGGGGCGGCTGCCGCGGGTGCTCCGCCGTGACGAGGTGGACGCCTGAGGCGGCGGGGGCGGCACCCCACCACCCCCGCCGCCGCGGCAGCCGCGCCGCGCCAACGGCTCGTCGGCCGGCGGCGGTGCCGTCGACGGCCGGCCGCGGGGTCCCACGGCTGCGGGTGCCCGCCCGCCGCCTAGGCCCCAGGCGGTGCGGGGGCGGCGGCGGACACAGCCCGGCGCCGCCGCGCCGGCCGCCGCGCGGCGGCGGCGACCGCCACGCGGCGGCCACCGCCGGCGGGCGCCGCCGGTGCAGCGCGGCGGGTGCCACCGGGGCGGCGTCGCCGGGGGACGCCGCCGCCCGCAGACGCCCCCCGCCTGCCCGCGACACGGCGGCCGGCGGTGGCCCGCGGCGGGAGGCGGCCGCCGCGGCGGTGGGCGGCGGCGGCGGCGGCGGCGGCGGCGGCGGCGGCTGCCGCGGACGGCGCGGGGGGCGTCGGTGGCGGCGGCGGCGGCGGCAGCGACGGCGGTGGGCGGCGGCGAGGGTGGGGAGGGAGGCGGAAGGGGGGGCGAGCGGCTGACCGGGCCTCGCCCCGCGCCACACGTCCGCCCACACCAGCACGCAACAGCAACAACGGGAGACACGATGCACAGCACACAAAACAAGAGAACACCAACAGCAAACCACCACGTTCGCCACTGCCGGTTCGCCGCCGGCCGGCCACAACGCCCCCCCCCCCCCCCCGCCCCACGCAAGCCGCCTAGCCGCCTCCCGGTGCACCTCCCCCCCCCGACGCGCGCCCCCCCCCGGTGCTCGCCCCCAGCTCCCGCACACACGCGCCCGCCGCCGCGGCCATGGCCGCGTACGACGCGTCGGCCGCCGCCTTGGCCTCCACCGCCCGCTGCATGGAAAGAGCGGAGCGAAATCGGGGGTGCGGAGGTGCCGCAGCCAAAGCAACAGACGACGGAGCTGGCGTCAGTGGACGGCCGCGCAGCCGGCAGCACCCCCCAGGGGACGTCTACTCTCCATGGAGACGATGGCGCCACGCCCGCCGCCGCCCGCCGCGAGCGCCACTACTCGACACGCGGCGCGCAGAGGGTGGGGGGGGGGGGGAAGGCACGACCAGCGACCGCCGGTCGGCCGCCCCAGGGCGCCCCCAACGCACGCCACCGGCAGTGGCCGGGGGCCCCTCCGCCCCAACGGTTGACCGACGGGCGTCCGTCCCAGACCAGCAGGCCGCCCGACCCGCGTGGCGCCGCCCCCTCCCTCCCTCAACCCACTCACCCCCCACCCCACCCACCCCCGCCGGCGCGGCGGGAACCACAACACGTACCCGTCGCACCTCGGCCGGCGGGAGCTCCCCGTCCGCGGCGGCCATGTGCAGCGCGCCGCGGCTGGCGAGCATCGTCGTCAGCCGGTCTAGCATCAGCAGCAGCTCCTGCGCGTCGGCTGTGGGGGTGGGGCACGCCAGGGAGGTTGCGGGCGGAAGCGGGCGCCCATACCAGCGAAAAAGGGGGGACAGGCGGGGGTAGAAGGGGGGGGGGGGGGGTGGCCGCCAGCCGACACGAGAGCCACACGACAGGCGCGGCGGGGGGCGGCGTCAGCACACGGCCGCTGCCGCCGACAGGTCCGTGTCAGCGGGTGCGCCATGGTCGCGGGCCACGACGGCGGCGACGCCGCCGCCGTGGCGGGGACGCCCACCGGGGGGTACCCCACCAGACAGACACCGACGGCGATGGCTGGTCGCCACAACAAAAGTGGGCGCGCGGGGGGGGGGGGGGGCGGCGACGACGCGGCCGCCGTGGCTGCACCCCCCTCACCCCCGTTCCGCGTCGACGCGCACAGCACACGCCCTCCCCCCCCCCCCCCCCCCCCCCCCCCACTGGCTCCCCGCCTCCCCCCAGTGTGGCACCGCCGCTCCCCCCCCCCCGGCACGTACACCGCGCCAGCGCCCGGTCGTACGGCACGATAAACGAGTGCAGCCTGCGCCCGCCGCCGTCGACGCCGCCGCCGCCGAGCCGGACCCCCGCCCGCCGCCGCCGCCGCCGCCGCCGCCGCCAAAAAACGACAGCCACACCACCGTGCCACCGCCGCGCCGCGGACGACAGCACAGCAACGGCCGGTGGCGACCGACGGACCAGCCGCCCCCGCCGCCATCCCCCACCGCGTCAGTGGTCTGGACAGGACGGGTGGGCGCGCACCGCCGCACCGCGGCACACCCCCTGTACGGGGACCGACGCACCGCTACGGGCGGGGACGCGGTGCCGGGTGTGGCACGGTGGTCGCCGCCCCCCCCCTTGCCCCCAGCCACGCCCACCCCGCACCCCCCCCCCCCACCCCCCCCCCCCCCCCTACCCTCACCCACCCCCCCTCCCCGTACGCCGTCCCTCCCCTCCCCCCGCTCCACCCCCTGGCGGCCACACCCCCCCCCCCCCCCCAACATACAGGCCGATAAAAAACGTATCGTTCATCTTGGTCAGGTCCGACAGAAACGCGTACAGCGCGCGGTCGGGTGGCTCCCAGTCCCGGCCGACCGGCGCGGCACCCCCACCGGCGGCCGCCACCCCCCCCCCCCCCCCCCCCCCCACCCCCCCCCCCCCCGCCGACGCGGCCGACGCGGCCCCCCCCCCGGGGTGCCCGCCACGCCCGCCGCCGGTGCCACGGCGGGCGCAGCCGGCGGCGGCCCCCCCGTGGCGGCGGGTGCCGCCGCCGCCGCCGCCGCCGCCGCGGGGGATGCGGCGGGGGGGGGGGGGGGCGCGGCGCCGCGGCGGCGCTGCCGCTGCCGCCGGCCGCGGCGGCGGGGGGGGAGGGGGGGGGGGGGGAGGGAGGCGGACGCGCCGCCGCTGGGGGGGGGGGGGGGGCCGACGCCATGGTACACGGGGGGGGGGGGGGGGGTGCTCGCCGCGGCGCGCGGCGGCAGCGGTCGCCGCGGACCGCGGCGGGGGGGGGGGGGGGGGGGGCAGCGGACGAGGGGCGCGGCGGACCGGGGGCGCGCAGACGACCGCCGCGTCGCGGCGAGGGATGAAGGCGGCGGCACGCGCGCGTGGACGCGCGCCGCGGCGGGCGGCCGAGCCGAGAGGCCGCGGCCTGCTTACAGTCATGCAGACGATGTGCGCACCCGCGCTCCCGACCGTGGAACGCGCGGTCGCGGCGAGCGGCCGACGCCACTCCCCCCTCCGCCGCCCCCCCCCCGTCCGCCGCCACACCCCGCCACACCTTGCTTTGGTGCCGCCGATCCCTCCCCCCTTCCCCCCCCCCCCCCCCCTCCCTCCCCACGCCCCCCATGACCATGGCGGCGTCTGCCGCCACCCCCGCCGTTGCCCTCCGCCTGCCGGCGGCGCTGCGCCCCGCCCGCCCCGCCGCCACCGCCGCCGCCGCCGCCGCCGCCGCGGCGGCCGCCCGCCGCCGGCCGCGGCGGCCGCCCGCGTTTGTGCCGCCACCGTCGGCTCTGCCGCCCCTGGTTGCCGCTGGTGCCACCAGCTGCGTGTCGGTGGCGGCGGCGACGGCGGCGACGGCGGCGACGGCGGCGACGGCGGCGGCGGCGGCGGCGGCGGTGGTGGGGACGCCCGCTCGTGGGCATAGGGGGGATCCCCGCTGGCACCGCGGCGCGCCCGTCTGGACAGGTGCCGTGGGCGTGCCGTGGCGGCCGCCGCGGCGGACGGCGGCTTCCGCAGCGACAGCAGCGGCGGCGGCGGCGGCACCCTCCCCCCCCCCTCCCCCCCCCCGCGCACCCCCCTTCTCGCCGTCTGCGTCGGCGCACCCCCCCCCCCAACGTCGAGGCTCCCCCCCCACCCCCCTCCCACCGCGCTGTACATCCACCTCCCCTTTTGCCGCCGCCGCTGCCACTATTGCGACTTTCCTGTGGTTGTGACGGGCGACGCGGCGCTGGGGGGGACCGCCGTCGACGGGGACACGCACCCCCCAGGGGAGGCCGCGTACATCGCGGCGGTGACCGCGGAGCTGGCCGCCACCGCCGCCGCCGCCGCCCGCGACGGCGGTGCCACTGGCGGCGGCGGCGGCGGGCGGCCGCCGCTGCCACCCCTCACGTCCGTCTACTTTGGCGGCGGCACCCCCTCGCTGACGTCCACCCCCGCCCTGCTGGGCCTCCTCGCCGCCGTGCGGGCGCACTGGGGCCTCGCCGCCGGCGCGGAGGTGACCGTCGAGATGGACCCCGGCACCTTCTCCGCGGCCAAGGCGCGGGCGCTCGCCGCGGCGGGCGTCAGCCGCGCCTCGGTCGGCGTCCAGTCGTTTGACGACGCGCTCCTCGCCGCCGCCAACCGCCCCCACACCGCCGCCGACGCGGTCGCGGCGGTGGAGCGGCTCGCCGCGGCCGGCATCCCCTACTCGGTGGACCTCATGTGTGGCCTGCCGGGCCAAGACGCGGCGGGGTGGCGGGCGAGCCTCGCCGCCGCCGCCGCCACGGGCGCGACGCACGTGTCGGCCTACGCGCTGGAGCTCCACCCGCGCACCCGCTGGGGGCGCACCCTCCGGCCGGGTGTGGCGCCGCTGCCGGGGGAGGCGGCGGTGGTGGCGATGGTTGCCGACGCGACGGCGGTGCTGGGCGCGGCGGGGCTCGGCCGGTACGAGGTGTCCAACTGGGCCGCGCCGGGGGCGGAGGCGGCGCACAATGGGGTCTACTGGCGCAACGAGCCGTACTATGCGGTGGGGGTGGGCGCGACGAGTTATGTGGGGCGCCGCCGGTATACGCGGCCGCGGACGCTGGGGGGGTACTACGCGTACGTGGCGCGGGTGCAGGCGGAGGGGCTCGAGGCGGTCCACGCAGAGGTGCCGCCGTCGACCGATGCGGTACGTTGCTACAGCGTGGGAGGGCGTGGGCTGAGGGGGTGTGGTGGTGTAGGCCTGTGGGGCAGACGGCCGCCTGCGCAGCGGGGCGCGCGCGTCGGCGTCGCGCGCTCCCGTGAGCGTGCGTGGGCGGCTAGGAGGGGTACCCCCGGCGACGGCGGTGCGTGGCGAGCTGCTGGCCTCGAGCGCCGTGACTGACGCGCCCCGTGGGAGCTGACCCTGGCGCTCGTCTCCCAATCTCCTCTTCCCCCCCCCCCCCCCCTCCCCTTGTACCGTATTTTAGGAGGAGCTGGAGGACACCATCCTCATGGGCACCCGCCTCCTCTCCACGGGCATCCCGCTGTCCCGGCTGGCCGCCCGCTTTGGCGCGCCCGCCGCCGCCGCGGCGGTCACCGCCATCACGCGGCTCGGCCTCGTCGACGCGGGGCTCTGCCACCCACTCCACGCGGCCACCGCCGCCGGCGGCGGCACCGCCGCCGGCGGGTCCCCATCGACGGCGTCGTCGGCGGTGGCGGCGGCGGCGGCGGCGGCGGCGGCGGCGGCGGCGCCGCCGCCGCCGGCGTGGGCGGGCGCCACGCCCGGCCTGGCGGGCGTCGCGGCCGACGCGGCCATCCGGCTGACGCCCGCGGGCGCGCTGGTGGAGAGCGCCGTCGTTGGCGCGGTGCTGTGTGAGGACGTGTGGGAGGGGCTGCGGCTGGGGCAGGGCTGAGCGAGCGGGGGGGGGGGGGGGGGGGTGGAGGAGGGCGGGGCCGCCGCCGCGCTGGCGCGGGGGGAGGCGGGGGCGGACGGCCGGCGTGGCGGGCGCTGGGAAGCGGGCGGGGGGGGGGGGGGGCGCCGTCGTCCGTGACGGGCAGACGGACGGCGGGGAGACCCGGGTGACGCCCGCGGCGGCGGCCGTCTGCCGCCGCTGCCGCCGCGGGCGGCGGCGCGCCCGCGTCGGCGACGCGCGCGCAAGACGCACAACAAACAAACCACGGCCGCGGCACGCCCCCTCCCCCCCGCGGCGGGACACGTGCGGCTGCCCGTTTACAGCCGCGGCCTGTCGACAGCCCCGCCAGCGGAGATTCCCCAGCCGACCGTGGCCGCGAGGAGGGGGGGGGGGAGCGGCGGCCACCGCTGCCCGCCCGCCGCACCCCGTCAGACCGCCGCGTGATCCACGCGGCGTGCCGCCGCCGCGCGGCGCGTGCAGCACGCGCCCGCGCGGCGGCGGCGGCGGCGGCGGCGGCACCCGCCGCGCCGCGGCGGTCGTCAGCTGCCCATGAAAGCCCATCCAAAGCCTGGTTTGGATGGGACCTGGATGGGAACTGGATGGGCCTCAGAAGCCCCATCGAAGCGCCTTTTCGATGAGCCTTCGATGGCATCTCGATGGGGACTCACTTGGATGAGCTCGATGGGGTTTCCCATCGAGCAAAAGACTCGAGAGAACTGGCCAACAGGCTATATTTATTGAGCTATCTCGAGCACAAATGTGACGTTTCCACGAAAAGACTGCTGTCTTTTCTTCTGCACGTGTCATTGGACTATAAACCCTGCTGACAGCGTCTCATCAGCCAATAGACGGCGTGATTGAATCGAAAGACTGAAAAAAATAATTGTTCATGGACATGGCGATCTTGCGCCACCCGGTAACAACGATCGCCTTCGCAGTCAAACACCCGCTGGACACCCGCTCAATTAACCACTACACTACCACTCGCATTTATTTTCTCGAGAACGGTATGGCTGCTACATGATATATACTCTCACCATACACTGCGATTGAAGTACCCGTTATTGTGTTGAGCGGCGTAGAAGTGCCGCGGTACGCTACGGCATGGTCGCTCTTTTGCTGATCCTGTTCAAAACTGTTGCTCCTGTCTTTCTGTGGAAGCGGCCCACGAAGTTGACTGTCGCTGTAACTCTGTCTTGCCGCGACCTCAGCCACATGTTCTATCGCTGTCTCTGTCAGTGCCTTTGGCGTACCAGATCTGACTCTGAGCATACTGATCGCACCAGAGAGACACCGAGTGCGCCGGAGCCTCTTTCTGGTAAAAGACAAGGAGCATGCATGGTGCCGAGAGCAGGCTTGTTCCATTCCAGGGCCCGAAGGACGAAGGAAGATCGTTTTCGCCCTGACGCCGACTCCGCGCGAAGGTGCGACTCCATGCGCGTTCGTCGCTTCTTACAAAACATGAAATCAATGAAACGTCCAATCGAGGTTCGTGACCTCAGCCTTTTCGCGCCGAGAGGCTCAGGGAGGTCCCCTGTGCGGACAACGGCGCGCCGCTGTCGCAACACATGTCATTGTTTGCTCCAACCTGGCTGGAAGTGGCCGTTGTTTCAACATTTCTGGAGGAGTCCTTGTGAGGTTGTTGATCCATCCAATCAGAGAGCGTCTAGCAGCGTGGATCTCGCGCCTCTTGCGGAGTCCCAAGACTGTTGCGGGGCACGTGAGACAAAAGCCCATCGAACGCTGTGTTCGCTTCGGGCCCGGCCCCGTCGAGAGTCCCATCCAAAGTGCGCTTTCGATGGGCTTTTGGATGGGCTGGAAACGCCCATCGAAACGCGCCTTCGATGGGCCGATGGGGGTGGATGGGGTTGGATGGGAACTCGATGGGGTTTAGGTGGGAACTGACGGTGGCGCAGGCGGGCACCACCGGGGGTCGCGTCCCACCCCCACCCCTCCCCACCCACCCCCCCCACCCCCCCCCGGCGGCCGTCCCCCCCCCCCCGGGTGGAGCTCGTCGCCCCCCACCCGCCAGTCCCCCCCCCCGCGGCGGCCCGGTGGCGCTCCCCGCGGTCGCCGCCGCCGCCGCCGCGCCGCCGCACGCGCGCGGCGGTCCCCCCGCCGTGCCGCCGCCGCCGCCGCCGCGCCGCCGCACGCGCGCGGCGGTCCCCCCGCCGTGCCGCCGCCGCCGCGGGTCCACCCCCGCCGCCGCGTCGGTGGCGGTGGCGGGCGCTCCCCGGTGGCGGCGCGCTAGCCGCCTTCGCCGCGCTATCTCCCCCACCCCCGTCGCCGCCTCTGCGCGAGAGGGTGCCCCCCCCGCCCGTGGCGGCGGCTGGTAGAGACTGTCGTCCTTTTCCCCCCCCCCCTCCCTCCCCATCCCTCCGCCCACCGTCTTCCCCCCCCTGCGCTTGCCCCCCCCCCCCCCCCCCCCCCCCCGCCTTTTTTCCCCACGGTGTGGGCCCCCCCCCCCCCCCCCCCGGCCCCCCATGGCCCCCCCGCTCGCCGCCGCCGCCGCCGCCGCCGCCCGCGGGGGCGCGTTTGCCCCCCACCCCGGCGACCGGGTGTGCCTGCTCGGCACCTCCGCCCTCACCTTTGCCGCGGGCGTGCCGACGCGCCCGCGCGCGTCGCCGCCCGTGCCGCAGCTGGCGTGCGTCGCCGCGTGCGACGCCGTCGACCGGCTGCCGCCGCTGGTGACGTGTTACAACCAGGGCTGGGGGGCGCCCCCGCCGGGGGTGGCCACCGCTGGGGGGGCGGGCGCCGCCGAGCCGCCGCCGTCGGCGGCGGCCGGTGGGGGTGGGGGGCGTGCTGGCGGCGGCGGCGGCGGCGGCGGCGGCGGCGGCGGCGGGTGTGGCAGCGCGGCGGACCTGGCGTGGGCGTGTGAGGCGGAGGGGCTGCCGCCGGGCGTGGCGCTGGCGCCCAACGTGAGCGTCACGTGCGAGCCGTGGGTGGGGGAGGGGGGGTGGGTCGTTGCCGGCAGCTGCTACGCACGCTACGGGCTGCTGCGCGATGCGGGTGGCGGGGGTGGCGGGGGGGGCGCCGCCGCCGCCGCCGGCGGAACCGCCACCGCCACCGCCACCGCCACCGGCGGCGGCGGCGGCGGCGGCGGCGGCGGCGGCGACGGCGGCGGCGGCGGCGGCGTCCACGGCCTAACCGCGTGGGCGCTGGGCGGCGCGCTGCTCGCCGCGTTTGTGGCGAGCCTCTACTACATTGCCGTCACCGCCGCCGCGGCGGTACGCCGCCGCTGGGGGGGAGGCCGCCGCGCAGCCGCGGGCGGGCCGCCGCCGGCGGCGGCGGCAGCGGGGGCGGCCGGCTGGGGTAGCGTGGGGGGAGGCGGGGCGGGAGCCCACCCGGCCCACCGTGACGCCACGGCCGCGGCGGTGGGGGGAGGGCGGGACGGCGCCGCGGCCGAGGCAACGCCGCTGCTCGGGTGGGGGGAACGGCCGCCGGTGGGGGGCAACGCCGCCGACGCCGCGGCGCTGCCGGCGGCGGCTGCCACCGCAGGCGCCCCTGCCGAGGGGGGACCGCCCCCCGGCAGCGGCGGCGGGGACGCCGCGGGCGGTACGGCCGGCGGCGGAGGGGGCGGGCGGTAGCGGCGGGTCGGCGCCGTGGGGGGCCGACGGCTAGGGCAGCGACGGCGGAGGGGGGGAAACCGGGGGGGGTGGGGGGGGGGGGGGCGTGGCCGCCACGGGGCGGCGCGCAGCGGGGGGGGGGAGCGGCCGCCGGCGGCGACCGCGGCCGCCGGCGGCGACCGCGGCCGCCGGCGGCGCCGTCGACGCGGCGGTTTTTCAGTCGCTGTCGGTGGCGTGTCTGTGGCCGCCGCCGCCGGGCGGGCGGGCGGGTGGGCGCGCGCGCGTGGCGGGGGGCGAGGCGCACGCGGGTGGGGGGGGGGGGGGGGGGGGGGGGGGGGGGGCGGGCGGCCCGGCCGGGCGGCTCGGTACGGACCCCGCGCGGGTGCGGCCGGGATGAAAGGGGCAGGGGGGGGGCGGGACGGCGCGTCCCGGATGGGGCGTGCCGCGCGCGCTGCGGGTATACCGAAAAAAAAAATACGGGTGTGTACATGCGCGTCGCGAAGCAGTCAATCGGCCCGGCACGCAGCCGCCTCTGGCCCTATCCCCCCCACTCTTCCCCTCCACTCACCCCCCCACCGCGGCATCCAACCTGCAAGGGTCTACACCACGTCGGCGGCAGGTGGGCTGGTGCGCCCTCTCGCCGCAGGCGCCGCCCCTACCCGCCGCTTCCTCCCTCCCCCCCCCCCCCCCCCCCCTCCTCGCGCGCCCGGCAGCGCCCAACGCGGCGTGCCTAGGACTGGTGGTCCCGGAACAGCGCGTGGACGCCCACAATCGCGGCGGTCGCGCCCGCGACGACCCCCCCCAGCACGCCCACGTGCCCGTACGCGACGCCCGCCCAGCACGCGGCGGCCATCAGCGCGGCCTTGCCCCACGCGCCGACGGTCACCCCCCCCGGCAGCGCCACCGCCGGCGGCGCGACAACGTACAGCCCCACCGCGAGGCCGACGAGCGCGGCGAGGACGAGCGCGGAGCCGGCATGCGCGGCGGCGGCCGCGGCGAGGCACACCGCGCCGACCGCCACGTAGTTGAAAAAGTACGTCTCGATGTTGGCGACGACGCGGAGGCCCGCCTCGCCCCACCCGGGGAAGGCAAACGCGGACGGGTCGAAAAACTCGCGCCACGGCCGCACGCTGTGCGCGACGAGCGTCGCGCGGTCCCGGAGGGAGAGGTCCGCCGACGGCCGGAGGGGCTCGGTGTAGACGGCCAGCGCGGGGGGGCGGACGGAGAGGAGCGCCGCGACGGCGGCGGCCATGCCGCCGCCGCCGCCGCCATCCCCGCCGCCGCCACCCCCGCCGGGGGGCGGAGGGGGGGGGGGGCCGAGCCGAGGCCGTCGACGGCGGTGGCGCCGCCGCCCAGCGGGGGGGCACCACCCCCCGGCGGGAGGGGGGGGGGGACGCCCGCCGCGTCGCCGCCGCCAATGGATTGGTAGCCCGACATGGTCCCCCCGCCGGCAGGGGGAAGGGCGGGGGGGGGGGGGGGGAGGGGGGGGGGAGGCACCGCCGGCGTGAGGAGGGAAAAAGAGGGGGGAGGGCGGCGGTCGGGGAAAGGGGGGGGAGAGGGGAGGGGTGCGGCGTGCGCGGCGGACGGTCACAGACCCTGCCGGCGGCAGCGCGGCGGGGCCGAGAGCGGGGACGACCCCGGCGGCGGGGCGGGCGGGAGGGGGGGGGGTGGCGGGCAGCGCGACAGACAAGCCGGGGCACGGCCGCCCGGCGGTGGCACAGCTGGCCAACGGTGGCCGGCCGCACGGGCGTGGGGGGGGCGGGGGGGGGGGTGCGAAGGAGGGGGGGCGGCGGGCGGTGGTGGGCGGCGGGGGAGGAGGGGGCGGCGCGGGAGGGGGGACGGCTCGCCGACGTGGTCCGTACCCGAGGCCGGGGGGTGCTGGTCTGGTCGAGCCGCTCGGCGGAAGGGCGGGGGGAGGAGGGGGGGGGGTGGGGGGGGGGGCGGGGGGCACTCCCGGGAGCCGGACGATGCGGGCGCAGCGCCCGTGCGGTGCGGCAGCGGCGGCAAGCGGCACACCACACCCCGTTCGGGCGGCCGTCGGCCCGCGGGCGCCAGCGCAGAGCAAGTCCTCAACACCGGCGCCGCATTTGGCGCAAAGACGTGGGCCGACCCAGCAAGGTGGCCGTAAAATCTCACAGCAGTTGTCAACTATGCGGTTAAAAGTACGGTGCAAAAAGGACTCTGCTTGTTCCGTCTGTCTCCCAGATGCGTTTTGCACCTCTCGCCTGTACCCGTGCGTGCCGCACGTTGCCTGGTGGAGGCGGTGCGCCCGCGCGCCCGGCGCGCTGCCCCCCATCCGCCCTCCCCCCCCTGCTGCCGCTCGCTTGTTGCGGCGCAGCGCCCGCACCCGCCGCCCGCGCCGAGTGACCATGACGCCGCCGCTGCGGTGCTTTGTGGCCCCCGCCGGTGTTGGCGCGGCCGCCCCCGCCGCCGCGGCCGCGCCGCCGCCGCGCGTCCCGGGCCCGCGGCGGCCGCTGGCGGCGGCGGCGTCTGCGGCGGCGGCGGCGCGGCGGGCGCGGCGGGCGTGGCGGGCGCCCCCCCCCCCCCCCCCCCCCCCCACCATGGCGGTGCCGACGCTCACCGCTGCCGCTGCCGACTACATTGCCGCCTCCATCCCCGACGTTGGCACCGTCCTCCCCCCCACCGGCGCGCCGTCGGGCAGCGGCTGGGCGTCGACGGCCGTTGTGCCCACGTCGTCGGGCCGCTCCTTTTTTGTCAAGACCGCCCGGCGGCCCGCGGCGGCCATGTTTGTCGCCGAAGCCGCGGGCCTCCGCGCCCTCGCCGCCGCCGCCGCCGCCGCGGACGCCGACGTGGTCGTCCCGACCGCCTACGCCGCGCGCGACGCGGACGGCGGGAGCTTCCTGGTGATGGACGCGGTGCCGCTGGGCGGGCGGGTGGACATGGCACGCCTCGGCGACGCGGTCGGCGCCATCCACGCGGCGCCGCCGCCGGCAGAGGTGGCGGCCAACGGCTACGGCTTTGGCGTCGCGGCCGGCACGATTGGCGGGAGCGTCCAGCGGAACGGGTGGATGGACGACTGGGTGGAGTTTTGGGTGGAGCGGCGGCTGCGGCCGCAGCTGGCCGCCACCCGCGACGCGTCGCTCATCCGGGAGGGGGGGAAGCTGTGTGAGGCGGTGGCGGACTTTTTTGCAGACGAGGGCGCCGCCACGCCGGCGGCGTCGTGCCTCCACGGGGACCTGTGGGGGGGGAACTACGCGGCGACGCCGGATGGGGTGCCCGTCCTGTTTGACCCGGCTACGTACTATGGCCACGCAGAGGTGCGCGCGCGTGCTGCGGGGGGGGGGGGTTGGGGGCGGGGAGGGGGTGCGGCGGGTGGGTGCAGGTCCGTGGGGTGGCTTGGGATTGGGGGGCCGGAGGGGGGTGGGCGCGGAGGGGTCGGGCCTGGCCAGCGACGGGCGTTTGAGCAGAGCGGGCCGCGCTGGGGCCGTGCGCGTCGTGGCGTGGGCGTCTCATGGCAGACACTAACGCACTGGTGGGCTGGGCGAATGCGCTTGCTGGCTGGCTGGCGGTGGCACCGACGTGGCACGGGCGGGAACGGCTGCACCCGCCTGCCGACGTGCCGCTGCGGGTATCTTTTTTCTCTTTTTTTGGCGTGTCCTTCCCCCCCCCCACGCGCGGCGCCCCCCCCCAGGCGGAGTTTGGCATGTCCTGGTGCGCCTCCTTCAACGCTGCCTTTTACGACGCCTACCACGCGCGGATGCCCCGCGCGGCGGGCGCGGACGCGCGGGAGGACCTGTACACGCTGTACCACATCCTCAACCATGCCAACCTCTTTGGGGGGGGGTACCGCTCGCAGGCGGCGGCGCTCATCCGGTCCCTGTTGCGGCGCGCGTGAGGCGCGCGGCGCTTGCGTGGGGGGGGGGGGGGGGGGGGGGGGGGTGTTTTGGGGGGGGGGGGGGCGGCGGCGCTGGCTGCTTGCGATGCCGCCCACGCTGGTCGGGTGCGCCGTCTGCGAAGAGAGGGGCGTGTCGCGCGTACGTGGGAACCATTGGGGTGAGGCGGGGGGGGGGGGTGGGGGGGGGGGTGCCGCGGGGATGCCGAGATACCGCCGACCGCCGGCAGTGGTGGTCGGCCAGACGCTGTCCGTTTTGCCGCCGCCCCGGCGTCTCCCGTCGCGTATCCGCGGCCGGCACGCGCAGCGGGCGGCGCGGGGCGGCGTCCCCGTTTTCGTCCCGCGCTGGTCGACCCGCTGGGGTGGGCGGCAGCCCGCGGCAGTCCTGGCGGTGCTCCCCCCCTCCCCCCCCCCCCTCGCTGTGTGCTCCCGTCGCGCGCCGCCGCGCCGCCGCGGCCGCCGCCGTCGTCGCGGCGGCCGCGCGCCGCGCGCCGCCGCGGCCCGGCTCCCCGCGCGGGATGCGTGATCCCAATGGCTGCCGCCGCGCGCGCCCCCCCCCCCCCCCCCCGCGTCCACCCACTCCCGCCCCCCCCCCCATCAGCAGATCGCCCGCGCAGTGGGGCCCCGTCGCGTGCGCCGGCCTGCTGGTCTCTTTTTTCCGCCTTTTTTTTTTTTTTTTTTTTTTTTTTTTTTTTTGTACCGCGCGCGTGTGTTCCCCATTGGTCCGTCGGGCGTGCGCAGCGGGCGCTGGCCGCCCCGCGCCGCCGCGGCGACGCCGCGACCCGCGCGCGGCGACCCGAGCACACGCGCCTCCCCCCGCCCGCCCCCCCCCCCCCGCCCGCCCCCCCCGCCCGCGGTGCGCATCCCCCCCGCCGCCGCCCCGCGCCGGCCGGTCGGCCGCCCCCCACACCGACGCGCAACCGAGGTGCGGCGCCGCGTCGGGCACACCCACCCCCCCCCCCCCCCCCGCCCGCGCCCACCCGCGTCGTCGCGGCGCCGCCCCATGGCCGCCTTTATTGGCGTCGCGGCGGCGGCGGCGGCCGGCGCCTGCAGCAGCAGCAGCAGCAGCGGCGGCGGCGGCGGCGGTGGTGGTGGTGGTGGTGGTAGTGGTGGTGGTGGTGGTGGTGGTGGTGGCCGCCGCCACCGCCCAGACGGTGGCTGGTGCGGCGGGGTGGCGGCGGCGGCGGGCGCGCCCACCGCCGCTGCCGCGGCGGCGGCGGCGGCGTGTACGGCGCGGCCCGCCGGCGGGTGGCGCCGCCGTGACGCCGCCGCCGGCGTCGGGAGGGGCGGCGTGGCCGCCCGCGTGGGGGGGGTGCGCGAGCCGTGGGGGGGACGCCGCGTGCCTTGGGGGGGGGGGGGGGCGCCGCCGCCGCCGCCGCCGCCGCCGCCGCCGCCGCCGCCGCCGCCGGCCCGCCCGCCGCCGCCGCTACCGCCGCCGCCAGTGGCGCCGCCGCCGTGCCGGTGGCCGCCACGGCCGGCGGCGGCGGTGGCGGCGGCGGCCGCGTCGGCAGCGGCGGCCACACCGCTCGCGGCTCGCCCCCCACGGGCCGGGCGGCGTCGGCGGCTGCAGCGGCGACCGCGACAGCCACCGCCACCACCGCCGCCGACGTTGCTGCTGCCGCTGCCGCCGTCGCCGCCGCCGCCGTCGCTGTCGCCTCTACCCCCGCCGCCTCCTCTGCTGCTACCACCACCACCACCACCACCACCACCACCACCACCACCACCGCCGCCGCCGCCGCCGCCGCCGCCGCCGCCGCCACCGCCGGGCGGGCGTCGGCGGCTGGGCCTGCTGCCGCCGCCACCCCCCCCCCGGCCGGCCGGGACGGGCGGCCCGCCGGCGCCAGCCTGGTCCCCCCCCCCACGTCGGAAGACGAGCAGTGGCTGCAGCGGTCGCGGGTGAAGCGGGACCCCGCGACGGCGGCGCGGACCAAGGTCGTCGTTGCGGGCTGTGGCTCGTTTGGCACCGCCCTCGCGACGGTGCTCGCGCGCAACGGGTATCCCGTCACGCTCCTCGCGCGGCGCGGCTGGGTGGCGGCCGAGATCAACGCGCGGCACCGCAACCCAAAGTACCTGTCGGAGCACGTGCTGCCGCCCAACGTGGTCGCCACCACCGACGCGGCCGCCGCGTTTGACGGCGCCGCCCTGTGCGTCCACGCGGTGCCGGTGCAGGTGACGCGCGCGTTTGTCGAGGGCCACCTCGCGGCCTACCCGCCCGACCTCCCCATCCTGTGCACGTCCAAGGGCCTGGAGGTGTCGTCGCTGTGGCTCATGTGCGAGCTCCTGCCGGCGCTCCTCGGCACCGACCGGCAGTACGCCTTCCTGTCGGGCCCGTCGTTTGCCAAGGAGGTCATCTCGGGGCTGCCCACCGCGGTCGTCATTGCCGCCGACGCGCGGCCGTTTGCGCACCA
The DNA here is from genome assembly GCA_008729055.1 of Pyropia haitanensis. Classification (NCBI taxonomy): domain Eukaryota; phylum Rhodophyta; class Bangiophyceae; order Bangiales; family Bangiaceae; genus Pyropia; species Pyropia haitanensis. The sequence continues at coordinate 5,518,186 of SDUX01000004.1, read as the reverse complement.
GCTGGCGGCGATGCTCTCCTCCCCCTCCTTCAAGGTGTTCACGTCTGCCGACCCGGTGGGCCTGGAAGTGGCGGGTGCCATCAAGAATGTGATTGCGATCGCGGCGGGCATGAGCGACGGCCTCGGCCTGGGCACCAACGCCATGGCCGCGCTCGTCACCCGCGGGTGCTCCGAGATGCGCCGCATCGCGCTGCTCAAGGGCGCCTCGGCGGTGACGCTGTCGGGCCTGTCGGGGGTGGGCGACACGTTCCTCACCTGCTTTGGGCCGCTCAGCCGCAACCGGACGGTGGGGGTGCGGCTCGGGCGGGGCGAGTCGCTCGACGACATCCTCGCGTCGAGTGACCAGATCGCCGAAGGCATCGAGACCGCCCGCGCGCTGGAGCGGTGGCTCCTGTCGGGCAGCGCCGCGATGGACGCAGGCGACGCGGGCGGGCTGACGACAGCCGCCGCGCGGGCGGCCATCCGGTACCCCATCCTGCTCGGCGTGGCGGCGGTCCTCGACGGGCGGCTGACGCCCCGCGACGGTCTAGACGCGCTGCTCGCCATGCCGCCTCGCCAAGAGGATTGAGGGGGGGGGGGGGGGGGACTGGGGCACTGGGCTGGGCGGGGGGGGGCGGAGGCGGAGGGCGTCTCTGAGAGGGTGAGTGAAAAGCGGGACGGGCGCGGGGTGGTGGTGGGGAAGGTGTCGCGGGTTGCGAGGTAGGTCGGGGGTGGTGGGATGTGGCGCGGCAGGCGGGGTGGAAAGGGGATGGCGGGCGGCGGGCACGAGATAGCAGGGTAGGGAGGGGGTGTTGCGTAGTGGTGCGCGGCGGGGTTAAGTCGGACTTTTCGAGCCCCGCTCCGCAGGGCTCTCCCTTCCACCCAGCGCAGTCGGTAAGCGGAAACGGTCGAACACAGGGGGGTACGACTGGCGTCCCCTCTTTACCCCCGAGGTCTCTCCCCACTCGATATCTACACCGCCCCGAGGGGGCGGGACCGTCGGCCGACGCGGCCCCAGGCTGCTCACCCAGAGACCGGCGCCGCTCAGTCGGCGCCGAGACCGGCCAAGCCCGCCTCTGTCCAGTTGTGCTCGGAGAGAAAGTCCCTCTCCTCGGCCACCCCCGCCCCGCTCTCCTCCTCAAACAACACGCTGTCAATGATCGTCATCAGCCGGGTGGGCGAGTCCACCACATAGTCCGCGGCGGTCTGGGTGCCCAGGCCGACGCGCACGCTGAGCGTGCGGCCACGAAAGCCGAGCTCCCCCAGCTTGCGCTCGTTGCGCAGCAGCTCGTACATCGGCTCGTCCGACCGGTCGTCGCCCGCGACAATGGCCCAGTCAAAGCGGGCGCCCGACAGCTCCAGCGCCCGCTGCACGGCGCCGGCCTTGTCCACCCCGCTCGGCCGCACCTTGATCCACTTGCCGGGCTTCTCGCCCGACACCACCTCCACAGATAGGTGCTGGAGGAGGAACGACTCGAGGTGCTTTTGCAGGTCCCGCGCCTGCCACCGCCCAAAGTCCACGTCCGCGTCGTAGTAATGCCACGTCACGGTGGCCTCCCCTTCCTCCATCACCGCCCCGGGGGTACGCTCTACAAAGTGTCGCATGACGGGAAGCACCGCGGACTTCCACGCCGCGATGTGGCCAGTGCTGGCAGCGGTGCTGCCTAGTGTCGGGCTTGGCGCACCGACCGGCACACCGCCTCCGGGTATGGGCGTTACGGTGGGGGGGGGAAGCCGCACCCCGCCACCGCCCTCTCCGCCAACGGCTGCGTCTGGCCCGCTGCGTGGCGACGAGCCGGCCGCCGCCACGCCCAGAACTGGGACCAAGCCTCCGCGGCTGTCCATGCTGCTGCCGCCACCCTCACCACCGCCTTTGCTGCTCCGGCGCCCGCGCTCACGACCGCCCACGCTGGCACCAGCGCTGGCACTGGCGCTTCCACTGTCCACCCCAATGCCGCTGCTGCTGCCGCTGCCACTGGAACTGTCGCTGGACAGCACAGACACATGCTTCTTGTGGCCGCGACCGCCAGCAGTGGTGTCTGGGGCTCCAGACGCTGCCGCGAGAGCGGCATCACGCGAGCCTGCTGGGCTAAGCAACGGTGGCTCCCCGGCGGCCACGTCTGCCGTCCCGTCCCGCGGGTCAGGCACAACCAGCAGGGAGGGGGATGCACCGCCGTCACTTACCGGCTGTGGACGGCGGTTGCTAGTGTCATCAACGGCAGCCGCCGCAGGCGCCGTGACCGGCAGGGAGGCCAAAGACTTCGGCAGCGCAATGAGCGACGGGGTGTCGACGTTTACGCCCGACGACGACAGCACACCCGGCATCGCCGGAGGCATGGCCGGCGTCACAGTGTTGGAAGGGGCCGGCGTGTTGGGCGGCGCCGACGCGTTGAGTGGCGGCGGCCCGCTAGGTGGCGGCGGCGCGTTAGTGCTGTATCCCCGAGGCAGCACCTGCCACTCGGTCTCGTTGGGGAGCCGAAGGAAGTGGCCATGCTCAGCTGCCAGCCCAATGCGGCTGTCAGGGAACCAGGCAGACAGCTTGGCGCGGTCGCGGCCAGAAAGGATGATGACCTCCACATCAGGCTGGGATACCAGATTGGTTACAAAATCCGTCACAGTCGGCGGTGGGGCAGCGAGTTGCCACAACGGATGGAAGGGGATGAGAGTGCCGTCATAATCCAACACGAACAGCTTGCGCTTGGTGGATGAACGAAGGCTGTCTGACAGCGCCGCCTCGTCCAAGTGCGGTGTGGCCACCACCCGCGCACGCACCGGCTCAATTTCTTCCAGGTCCTCCAGAAAGTTGAGACCCCACAGCTGCGCCGTGTGGGTTGTCACAAAGCGGTAGGCCGCCTCGTCGCGGGAGCGCTTGTCCATTGTCGGCATCGTCAGACAGGCAGCTAGCTTGTCCCGAAGGTCGTCAACGTCCCACGGGTTGACATGACGGGCGGTGGAAAACGAGTGGGCAGCGGCCGCAAACTCAGACAGAATCAGCGGGCCTCTGTTGCCCGCGTGCTGACAGATAGCCCACTCGTAGGGCACCAGCGACATGCCGTCACGGATGGAGGACACGACACAGACGGAGCCGACCGACATGAGAGCGTACAGCTCGTCCTGCGGCAGTTCTGCATTGATGAAGTGTACGGGTGAGGTCCCGATGGACCCATACGTGCTATTGATCCGGCCAACAGAGGTGTTAATCTGGGACGCCAGGGCGCGATACGATGACAGCTGCCGCGGGTGGCGGGGAATGGTGGCCACCAGCACCAGAACCACCGCCGTGACGTACTCAGGGTGCTTGTGCAGCAGCGACTCGAACGCCAACAGCGTTAGCGGGATGCCTGCAAACGCATCGTCTAGTCGCTCCACGCTGACAACAACCGCTCGGCCAGCAAAGCGGTCGCGCAACTCTAGCACCCGTGCACGGACCGCCTTGGACACCACGTGCGCCTTGAGGCCAGCCACATCAATGCCTGGCGGATAAATGCCAATCTCACACACATGGCCGCCGCCGGGCTCCACCTGGATACCCTTCGGGGAACCCTCCAGACCCAGTAGCCGCGCACAAGAGGCGAGGAACTGCTTCGAGTAGTCGTAGGTGTGAAAGCCAGCGAGGTCCGCGCCGAGGATGCCGCGCAGCACTTCAGACCGCTGCGGCAGCAGCCGAAAGATTTCAGACGACGGGAACGGCGTGTACAGAAAGAAGCCAATCTTGGCGTACCATAACCGCCGCCGAAGCATCGCTGGTAGTAGTAACAGGTGATAGTTGTGAACCCACACCAGGTCACCCTCCTCGTACACCTCCGTCACGGCCTCCGCAAAGCGACGGTTCACCGCCTGATAGGCCTCCCAGTCGCGGGTGTCAACGCCACCACTCCCGCCGTTGCCGAGCGCGCCGTAGTCATAATGCAGCAGACGCCACAGGGTCTCCTCGCAAAACGCATAAAAGGGGGCCTCAAGCGACGATGGCAACGTCACTGCCACGTACCGTGAGCGGTCAGCAGGGTCTTTGCCGCGGCTGCCTCGCGGCGGCCGTCGTCCGCTCCCCAACCGTCGTTGGGAGGAAGAAAGGTCGTCACGCCAGGGATTGTAGGAGCGGCTCACAGGGTCGTCCAGGTCTATGCCATTGCTCCTGCTACCCTTACCATACCGTACGCCATTGCTACCACCACCGTTACCGTGGTCACCGCTGCCACCGTCGCCATTGCCGCCGCCGCCACCCCCGCTACCGCTACGGCCGTGACCGCCGCCACCGCTGCCGTGATGACGGCTATCCTCTCCTCTAGACCGGCCACGTTCACTGTCCGTAGATGGCAGCAGGCCGACCCAGACAAAAGGCACATCAGCCGTACGCTCGAGGACGAACATGCCCTTTGGTGGCAGCCCACTGTCAAACAGCTGCTGTCGCGCCGACTGGCGGTCTGCCTTAGACGGCAGCCGAAGCGAGACTGACACAATCCGCTGCCGACCGGGGCGGTCGTACGATGGTGTTGGAAGAAAAAAGGACGAGTCATCGGCGCGTACGCCAGAAAAAAAGGACGCGCCGGCACCCACCCCGCTGGCGCCGGCGCCACCTCCCCCACCGATGCTGCCGCGACTGCCACCGCCGACGCCTTCACCGTTACCGCCACCCTCACCTGCCACTGCGGCAGCGGCTGCAGCCCTCGCAGAAGGGCTGGCCGCGCTGGCCGGTCCCGCAGGGGGACGCGAGCCCGCCGCAGCCGCGGCCGCCGCAGCCGCCGGCCCCGCGGACGCTGCCAACGCACCAGGAGAGAGCAGGTCGTGAGTGGCGATTTCAGCGCTGAGACCATCCGAGGAGAGGGCAGCGCCCCGTCGCTTGGGCCGCCGCGAACGCTTGACGCCGCTCCGGATGCGAGCATCGTCCAGCTTTCGACGCAATTCCTACGGAATACAGTGCACACAGCGCAACAGAGAGGAAGGGGGAAAGGACGGACACCCCAAAACGCATGACCAGCGGTTAGTCCCGCAAACACAGCGGCACTACAGGAGAACCGCAAGAAAGACGACGCCGCAGAAACACTGCGGAGGAGCGTGTACCAATGCTTCACCATAACGCAAAACAGCAAACAATATCAACAAGCATGGTCTTCCAGGGGAACAAGAGGTGCAAAAAGTACACGAACAGAAAGAAAAGCCCCACGAGAAGAAGAGCCCAAGTGACAGACGGCAGCGCTCAGCTTACTTGCATCTGCCCAATGATCAATCGCTCCTGGCGCTCCATGTCCGCCATCGTCACCAAGGAGGACTGGGCCACACCATCCGGCTGGAGCACATCGCCGAGGGCGTCAACGACGCTCATAGTGTCCACCGCAGCGCGGCACTCCCGACCGCGGGGCCCGCATACAGACGCGCTTGGCAAGCGGACTCAGTCCCCGCCCACAGAACAGCATCGTGTACATGCGCAGGTCGGGGCACAGACCTTGACTCCGAGTGCAGTCGCCGCGCTCCGACCAAGCAAATTGAAGGTGCACATCGGTGCGACTTACATGGGAAAGAACACAGGGCTTGGAATTTTTTCTACTTGGTACCCGTGCGTCAACTCGAGGACTTGACGCGGACCGTAGGGGCCTGCCTCCCCGGTGCCACCGCTTTCGCCAGAGGCTCTGGACTGGTCTGCTTTGGCGGTCGGACTCGGAAGGCCCCCTTCCTTGGCGAGCTCCCGAGGCCAAGTGTGGTTCCTGACGCATCCAATAACGTGCTGTTTGTGGGCCGTCTTTGTCATGTGTCATCGACGGTGGCAACGTCTTGGCTCCGTCACAGCAGGTAGGCCGGCCATGCGAGCACTGATCCGTAGTGGAGGAGCAACCCGTTCCACAAATGGCACTGAACCATGTTGCCATAACGTTTCACGAGCTCTGGATGCAGCTCCTTTCAACACTCTCCACGTCTGGACGTCGACGACTCCGCAGTCATCCCAATAGCCATGCTCACATCAATTGGGTCCACCGAACCAGAGATAAATGCCTTGATAGCCGCCTGGCATCTGGTTCGCGTACACCCCCCTGCAATGATACACACCGACACACCAACCCCTCTCACGCAACCCAACAATAAAGGATGATTGGTCGGCGGCGGCCCGCTGCACGCTGCCTATCCCCCCCAATCACGCTTCTCAGCTCAGGTACTGTGACAGCCAGCGGAAACCATCCCCAAAGCCCATTCTGCGCACCACGGAACACATGAAGATCTCAATCGGACGGATATCCGCAACCAGGTTGCTGCCCTTGCCCGTCGTCAGCGTATGAAGCCCAAGAGACACACGCAGCTCATCCTCCGAGGCAGCGCCGCGCATGTCAATCTTGTTGCCCAGAATGAGGAACGGCACGTCCTTCAGCTGCTCGTCACCGAGCAGCCCGTCCAGCTCAGCCTTGACCTCGGGGAAGCGCTCGCTGTCCACTGAGTCTACCAGGAAGACCACCGCATCCACCTTGGCGTAGTAGTTGCGCCAGATCTGCCGAGCCGCCTCGTGCCCGCCCAGGTCAAAGGCGCGGAAGCGCACCGCACCGATAACAATCTCTTCAGCCGTCGGCTGCTGCGTCGGCACATGCAACGCCACCCGGTTGTCCCGGAGTACGTGCATCAGAGTGGTCTTGCCGGCCTATCAAGTGGGTAGGAATGAAAGATAGAAAATGGCGGCAAGAATGGACAGTCAAAAAAACGAGGTACAGACACACAAGAAGAAACAAAGTAGCAGGCAGTGAAACCCCCAGCAGTCAGCACCGGCCAACAACCTCAGGGCACGCACCTCAGCATGAACGCAACCATCGGGTACGAATGCCATGGCGCCTGTAACAGCACAGGTTACGTCACCAGATGGTCCCAACACCCGCATGTGTCGTCGACGACACCCGCAAAACGATGGCCAGGAAGGTTACCGACAAAGATCACGCGCTGCGATCCCGAGACACCGCACATCAGCCACACGCGCAACGAGTCCGCTTCAACGCACATTGTCAAGACCCAGGAACAAACATCTGGCATTCTTGTGGGCCAGGCCTGAATGAGGGGTACACACAGAGTAGCAATTCGCATCCAAAACGCCATCCAAGCACAATCGGCGTCAGCATCAGTCCAGGACCACGCAGACGAGCGGAACCAGTGGGAACAAAGCAGCGCAAACAACAGCGCGCCATTGCCAAGGACGATGCGTTCAGCGCACACAGTTGGTCCACACGGAGAGTCAGCGCCGAGCAACCCGCGCGGTCTGGAGAGGTACAAGCAACACGGCAAGCACCAGTGTCGCTGTGAAGAACAAGGATGACGTCCCCTCCTTAAGAACCAGGCGCAACGCCGCTGCGCTGACGTCCGACGTACCCAGGTTGTAGAGGATGTTCCAAAACCACTCAAACATGGCGGGCAATAGCGGGGGGACGACGTAGGAGATTACCGTTACCGCCCAGAGACCCTCCCTCGCACCCAACAACCGATGACAGTGCGAGTGTGCGCGTGTCAGGTATGGGGGAGTGCAAGGGGTTGCAGCCACCACAAGACCAGGAGGGACGTGGAACACAATTACCTACCGGTGCAACGGCCGCCTATAGTTCGAATCGAAGACGACCGCTCTGCTGACAGCATCATCAGGCGGGTCAGCAAAACGTGAAACAAGCTGTATCGATTCCGCGGACAGCAATGCGCGCATTACTGTGCACCAAAACTTTTCAATAAAAGCTGGTGAGCGTTTCGTGTAATTAATATATTTATGTACTCGTTCGCCAAGGATCGCTTGGCCGTCACCGTAGGCCAGATCAGCCACGACGGCCTGCGCCACAGCGTGTGCCTATTGGTGCAGACCAATGAAAGAATGGCTAATGGCCGATCAAACTATCGCAATGGAAAGCCAATTGTACCGAAAATCCCAACGTTCGATCGTCATCTCGGATGCAGCTTTGCTCCCTGCAGACGCGCCCCGCGCCTCTCGCTGGCCCGTGCGGCTCCGCCTCGGTCCCTCGCCGCCCCTGGATCGCCCCCGCGACCGTGGCGGCGTCGCCGCCATGATGATGGGGGCGGGCGGGACTCATCGGGGGCCGTCGCGCCCCCCCCCTTCTGCCAGCCACTCTGGGGCGTTTGTGTCAACGGCGGCGTCGGTTCCGTTTTGTACCGCCGCGGGGGCGGCGGCGTCGACGGTGGTGACTGCGCGGACAGGGCGGCCCCGGGCGCTTCCCTGTGCGAAGCGATGCCGCCGCGGCCCCGTGCTGTCGCCGTCGGCTGGTGCACCCCTGCGTGGCCCAGCTGGACTGCCATTGCTGCGGGCGTGTTCGTCGGTGGCGGAAGCGGATCCCTTGGGACCTAGGGAATTGGACGCTGGCCCTGCACCGTCTCTTGGACTGGCAGCGGGTGGACGAGCTCCGGTGGATGCTGGACTGACCCGCTCTCGCCGTTCGCTCGCGACGGTGGCACAGGCGGTGTGGCACAGTCCATGGCGTTGGCGCGTAGTTTTGCACGCGCTGCGCACGGCGATACTGGTAGGCGGTAGCCGCCTGCGGCGGGTAGCTTTGGCGGGCCTGGTTGCTCTCGTTTGCGTTTTTGGCGCAGGCCTTCGTGCCGCTGTAGCGGCGGGCTCGGACGTGCTCGCGTCCTCGGCCGCGGGGATCAAGCCGCCTACCAGCCGACCGCTGGTTATCCTTGGTGTCGTACTCTTCTTTGCGGGTGCAGCTCTCGCGGCCGCTGAAACGGCCATCACTACACTGTGGCCGTGGAAAGTGCGAGAGCTGGCGGACAAAGAGGGTGCAGACTCTCCATTTGCTGTGCTGGAGAAGGACCTGACTCGCTTTTTGACTACCATCCTGGTGGCTACCACCACTGCCACTGTCTTTTCCACGGCCATGGTCACGGAGCTGGCTGGGGAGCTGCTGGGCACGGCTTCTGTCGGAGTTGTCACCGCTGGCATGACGGTGGTGTTTTTGTTTTTCGGGGAAATCCTGCCCAAGGCCCTCGCCGTCCACTCGCCCGCCAAGGTGGCTCGCGTTATGGTGCCAGCTATTTCGGCCATCTCGGTCATCCTCTATCCGCTCGGCAAGGTGCTGGCTTTCCTCTCTACTTGCATCCTGCGGCTGTTCAAGGTTGCTGGCGAGTCCAACGCGTCCGTGTCTGAAGAGGAGCTTCGCCTGATTGTAGCGGGCGCGGACCGCTCGGGCAGCATCGCCAAGTACGAGAGCCAGATCATTCAGAACGTTCTGGACTTGGAGGAAAAGGCTGTGCGGGAGGTCATGTGCCCTCGGGTGGACATGGTTGCCGTGCCGTCGTCAGCGACGCTTATGGACCTCATGAACGTGGAGCGGGAATCTCACTACTCGCGCATGCCTGTGTACGACGGCAGCATTGACAACATTATTGGCGTGGTATACGCCAAGTCCTTGCTCGAGTACCTGGTCCAACAACCTGAGGAGCTGGACCGGCGAAAGGTGTTGGAGCTGGTAGACACGGCGTTTTTCATCCCCGAGTCCATGACCATCTGGACTGTGCTGGAGCAGATGCGAAAACGCCGCCTACACCTTGCAGTCGTGGTGGACGAGTACGGCGGTACTGCCGGGCTTGTGACCCTGGAGGATATTTTGGAAGAGGTGGTTGGCGAAATCTACGATGAGGACGATGACGTGGAGGCGGAGCGGCGGGATCTGACGCTTCTCCCTGACGGTGCCTACGCGATTGACGGTGCTTCAGACCTGGACAAGGTGGATGCTGCACTCGGCATGGCCCTGGACGAGGAGGAGTTGCACGATTATGGTACCATTTCGGGGCTGGTCGTGGCACGAATGGGAGAAATCCCCCCGTGCGGTGCGCAGGTGATTGTGAATTCTGTGCGGCTGACCGTGATCGACGCGGATGACAGGCGCATTGTGCGGCTACGTGCGCAGACCGTGTCGGAGGAGGAGCTCGAGCAGCTGGCCGCCGAGGCCGCCGCCGCCGCCGAGCGCGATGGTGAGCGGGATCAGATTGACAGCAGTGACGACGAGCAGGTGGGGCGGTGGGTGCGCAAGTCGGATCGAGACAAGCAGTCGCCAGCGGCTCGGAACGGGTCCCCTTCACCGCCATCTGGCAAGGAGTTGTACCCGTCACCAGCGGACAAGGCTGAGCGTGATAGTGGCGCCACGGGGTCTGCCGAGTGAGGCCGTCTGTGCCCTGGCCGCCCGTGTGTGACACTCGCTGTCGTCTGTTCGCCGATTGTGCTGCGTTGGTCCTATCGTTGTGAGAGAGGTTCAAGCTGGGTACTCTTGGTTGGGTGGACGAGAATGTGGATTCTTGTGCTGTGCAAAGGACCGGCACCGTTGCCACGCCATACGCGACAATGGGTTAACAGGCAGTGTCCTTGTCGCGCCCTCGCCTCTGCCCTCTCGTTGGTCCCCCCCGCCTTCCCTGCACGCCTCCCTTGGCCCGGCGCACTGTGGATGCGGGCAGTACACGCCGTGACGGCGTGTACCATTCAAGCAGGGCCAAGAGAGGAAGTCGAGACGCATCCACGCAGCCAGGGTAAAGCAAAAGAGTATTATATTATGAGACCCGCAGAGAGAGACAGCCAAGTCCGGAAATGACATGTATGAATAATAACAAGAGCCCACGAGACGATATCTACACTACACCTGAGCGGGCGGGGGGGCTTCCCCGTCGACCATGACAGCCACGGGCATGGGCTCACCCACTGCAGGCATGAACTCATCCGAGACCTCCTCAGTGCCGGCGGACTTGCCATTCGCCGTCCTTGCCTTCGCCATCTCCACGTCGTCAGCATAAAAGTCCTCCTCGTTCACCTCCTCCACGCCATTGAGGTTGGGCACCTCGACAGGCAGTGGCTGGAAGCCAGGCGACACGTAGGCCGGCGGGATCCAGTCGGCGGCAGCGTCAGGGATACCCTCCCGCTCAACGCTCTCCTCCACCTGCAACACCGACCCGTGCTTGGCCACCCTCAAGTAGTTGGTGTACACAAAGTACATGAACGACAGGGTGAGGAGGATCAGGATGCTCTCCAACGCCGCGGGGACGGGGGATTTCTTCAAGCCCAGCACGCCAGCCATCACCAGCAGCTTCAGCAGCAGCCCAATCATGACGCCCGTAAAGGCCCCCTTCATCATCTTGCCGCCCGTCTCGTACGGATTCCTCATGGTGTACAGGAGGGTGTACTTGTTCACCCAGTAGGAGGTGAAAAAGTAGAGCATCGCGGTGACCGGAATCAACGGCGCAATCGACGAGTAGACGAGCCCCATCGTAGAGACAATCATGCCCCACGCGTAAAAGCGGAAGTACTGGTAGAAGCACCCTCCATCGTCAGCCTTGCGCAACTGGCGGGTGGTCTTGCACAAGAACTTGCGGAATAACCACCGCAAAATCACGCGCCCCAGCTGCAACAAGCTCAGTGGCACTTGTGACAGTGCCAGAATGAGGATGAAGTTGATCATGAACGTAGCCTGGCCGGGGATGGAGCTCGCCAGCAGGCTCACAATCGAGCCTGGGTCGTCAATCAGCAGTTTCGCGTACGTAATCACAGACCCAGTGAGGGCCACGAAGATGAGGTTGCTGAACACGAGAAAGTTGAAGTAGTAGTTGCGCTGCAGCGCGTCCACCGTGCCGAGAGAGTGCTGCCGCTGGATGCCAACCAGCAGGCGAATGAAGATGGGAATCAAGGCCAGGAAGGCAACGAGGATGAGTGGCGGTAGGTAGCCCGAGATGAGGCCGAGCACCGGCTCGCCGAAGTCCTCGATGAAGTCCAACCATGCAAACGCGTCCAGCTGGACCAAGGATTCCAGGTTCGCAATGCCCTGCAGGAACGTCACAGGCACAATCCAAAAGAACGTAAGCAGCATCAGCAGGATAAATGAGACCAGCTTGCGCAAGTCCACCGTGGTGCCCTTGATCGCCAGCGACGGCCAGTTGACCGCCTTGGGCTCCGCCGCACGCGAAGTCTTCCACGAAGTCTGGAAGCGCGCGTAGTTGGTCTGCGCCGCGTCCGCAGCAGCGCGACGGGTGGCAAACACTACAATGGCCGACCGGGTGGAGGGAGTGTGCTTGTCAAACTTGCTCGTCTGGTACGCGTTAACCTTCTCGTAGTAGTGGGCCTGCTGGCCCGACCAGTGCTCAATGGAGTCCACCTCCTGCGCCGACCGGTTGCAGCAAGAGCACATGCCAACCTTGTGGGTGGGGCGCTGGCCTGCCAGCTTGGGGTCCTTGGCCATGCTCCACTCAGCTCGCTCCCTGCGGGTGACGGCATTCCAAAACCGAGCCTTCTTCTGCACCAGCTTCTTGTCCTTGTGGACGTAGTGCACCGACACAATCTGGCCTGGGAACAGCTTGTCCCAGTACTCGAACACCTGCTGCTCCGAGCAATGGTCCTCCTCAATGTCCAACACGACAATCGCGTAGTTGCTCGGGTTGTTCCGGGAGGCGCGGTACCGCCGGCGAGAATCGGCATACACCTTGAAGTCCCGCCACATGAAGAAGCAGACAAGGCCGGTAACCATGGCATCAGCCAGCAGTGTCGCCCATAGGCGGACGTCGGTGCTTTCCACGTTGGAGAGCGTCACGATCTTGAGGCCAAGCGTCTTGAGCTCGTCATCATCAGGCCGGTCCTTGAACGGCCCAGTGCCGTAGACGGGAAAGAGGAACACACAAACAATGGCGATCAAACAAAACAGCTTCAGCTGCGTGCGGAGAAAGCGTAGATGCATGACCTGATCCAGGCCATGGGACTCTTCAAGCTGCTCATCCAGTCTGACGCTCCAAGCGCCGCGCAGCCACCCCAGGAACCCAGACGGCGGTGACGGCAGCGCCTGCACCCGATTGCCTAGGTAGTCCGTCACATCAGGTCGTTCCGTCCTGTGGGAGACAGAGGCGATAGAGGGAAAGGAGGGAGAGCGGGGCACAAGAAGCAGCAGTGCAAGGTGCACGGCAACAGCGTGTGAGCAAACGTGTTCCTCGGTGGCAGACACATCGAGACCGGTCATGGATGTCGGTTACGCCGCAGGCTCTTGCCACCATCTCACCCATCCACGCAGCGCGCCGCAGCAACCACACCTTCCGCAGCCCCGCAGCGTCACCACCTTCACACAAGCATAACCTCACCCCACCACAATCGCCACAACATCAGCCCACCCCCCCCCCAACCCACAGGAAACGTACTGCAAGTATTTGCGGTACTCAAACACGGTCGGTAGCTTGGCGCGCAGCAAAAAGTCAAACAAGATCAACACGAGCAGCGACGTCACCGTCCCCACGATGACATTGATGATGACACCCTGGGTGGGGGGGTCAAGCGTCATTGTGCCCGCATGCAACGGTCGCGGCCGCTGCAGCAGGCTCCGGGATGACTCAGAAGAGTGGCGGGGGGGAAGGTGAGGGGACAAGAGGGGAAAGGGGGAAAGCAAACTCGGATGATCAGTCGTAACGCGCAGAGGCGGCGGCCGTCAACACCGTCGCGGATCGACAGCCAGAGGCGCACGTTGCACGGGTTGACCGCGACTCGACGCGGTGCGCAGTCCTTATCGCACCCGAGGCGCGCCCGATGGCACGCCGCAAATGGGTGTAGCGACAGAGGGAGAGCCAGCCGCGCGAGTATGCCACGGGAGAGGAGGAGGTACTGGCCACCTCCGCAATGTCAGGGTACCACTGACCCGCGACACCTGTGGTTGGGTTCGGGAACTGTCGGCTGGGCTGGGAGAGCGCGCTGCAACGAACAGCCACCTGCAGGGGGACTGGCGGGAAAGAAAGGGCGGTTCAGCAACACGCGTACAGGCGAGGCCGGGCGGGGGCGGGCGGGATAGGGCCCCCAGGGGACGCCTCCTGACCTGCAGTGAAAGTCATGGGGTCACCTCGGCCATGCATGCAGCAGCTGTGGCCGTCAGGCAGGCGCGGCGGTCCAGTGCGCGCACTGGAGCAGAGGAAAAACACTGTCATCAACTGTTGGGCGGTCCAAGAAGGGCTGTCGAGTTGGACGAGGCGAGCAAGGATTGGAGCCAGCGCCTTGCGGACCAGGTGCTGCCAGCTTGTGCCTGCGCGTACAAGCGGAACAATCGCGCGGATACCACGCCCGCGTGACGGCGGCACGCGCGCCGCCAGAGGGGACCCAGACGGAAGGAAAGAGCAGGTCCTCGAGCGTGGTCGGTGTCTGTTGAGGACGCGGTGTGGTCCACGAGTGGACCGCCGACACATCCTCCCCTCCACGAACCGTTTTTCGGGCGGGGGCACCCCACCGCGCTACACGCAGGAGGTGGATCCCGTTAGTCGGGGGAAGAGCCGCTGGACCAATCTCGCTCTGATTGATGCCGCTCAGTGCCACGTACAAGAGGGAAGCTCACCGCAATGTAATGGACTTGACAAGTAGTTACCTACGCCCCACTGGTCGCCTCGCCCGCGCAGTGATGCTTGAAGGGAGGTTCAGGAATCGGCACGAAATCGTGTTTGCGGGTTGCGCACTCGTTTGTGGGCCCCCTCTCATGGTACGATGCTCCCCAACATTAGAGGGTTTTTACAACCCGCCCGTGAGATCGTTTGCGACAACGTGGCACCAAATTCATTACAAACAGGGGACTACTACCTCCAAAACGATCTCACAGAGATCTCACGTGAGATGAGTCCGTGACAAGAACGGGGTGAGTTGTCACGGACCGAGAGTATTCGTGAGATCTCTCGCGCTGCCCTAAGTTGCAAACGTGTCGCTCGAAAGGGCATTTGTTGTACACTTTACTTGTGAGTGCTGCGTCTGGGACTGACAGCCCATACCGCGTTTAGATGGGCCGCTGTGGCCGCCCGTACCCCTGGGTACTAGCCGCGCAAGGACGTGTATGGCAGCACAGCGCGGCCGCATCTGGGCGACCTACCAGGCCGCGGAAGCAAGCGTACACAAAGGAGCGCCACAGCATGGTGGACAGCTCTCAGCAGAGGGCGTCCAGACGGCGGCGGTGCTGCTCTGGTGGCAGCCGTCAGCCAGAAAGTATCTGGCCGCGCGCGCACCCATTATCTAAATACGTGTTGGGGTGGCGCGAAGCACGCCGCGGGAAGTGCAGTCCGACCGGTATCTGACGTGGGTACGGGGGGGCGGATAGCCAATTATGGGTCGTCATATAAGGGTCAAAGGCTCAACGTGGCAGAAACGTGTCCCCGACCCACGCCACCGACCCACATGACATGCCGAAGCCCTCAATTCTCTATTTTTTTTTGCCTATCTCCGGTGGTCGTGTAGTCGGTCGACATATACCCTGCGTACGACCATTACGTGAAGCACCGAGAGCAGAGCTACAAGAGTATGTCAAACAGTAGGGTGTATGTCGCCCGACCGTCACCGTCCTGTGCGCCCCACAGCAGCTGTCAAAAACACCCCGCAGAAAATTGTGGAATCCACAAAAAACCTGCGGATGAGGCCTCAGAACGCGCAATCTCACTGGAAGCCGCCGGGCCTTTAAAGAGTACTGATTGGCTTGTGACCGAGGGCACCACGCGTGCTGAGTGGTGGTTGGCTGATCCACTCGAGAGCCGCGCTATGCTCCGCAAAGCTTTGCATTTGGTCCACTGCGGATCCGCAAAATCCGAGCGAAAACTCGTTCCACAGCCATCCCGGAAAAAGTCTGTGGACTCGTCTGCGGGCCCCACAACAGTCAAAACAGGCTTTTGCTGAAGCTCCCTTCAAGCACCACAGCGCCGTGGTCGATCGCCATCGCTCGCCGCGGATCACCTTGGCTCACCGTCGCTTGCCGTCTCGCCCATCCGAACACCACACAGGACCACCAATAGACCCATCTCTACCCAACATGCCGACGCATCTGGCACTCCCCCCACCCTTCCGCCAGTCTGATTACCTGCTGAAGCGGGATCTGTGGCAACAAATGTGGCGCTCGTACGAGGCCTGGACGGCTGCGCTTGACGGAAAGACCAGCCTCTCCCATGCAGGCCTTTATTGTGCGTCCGCCAAAAAGTGGATGTTGCGCGGACGTGCAGGTGTGGGATCCATTGGTCCAGGCAGCGAATTCATACACCTTTACGTACCGTCAACATCCACTTTTTGTACAGATGAAGCACCATAAAGGTCTGGCCGCCACAGCCAACAGTCGTGTGGCTTGGCGCGCGGGCCGTCGCTGCCGAGAGGGCGGTCGTCGGCTCACTCCGATTGTTCCGCGATACGCGAATTGTACACAATTTGATCTTTACTGAGAAGCATCGAACATCTTTCACGTTGGCCCTCTAGAGAGCACAGTTTGTGTGAGCGTCCCGAGCCTTACGGGTTCTGTGGGGGGGCCCGGCGTGGGTTGTTCTCCTGGACTACTCATATTTTTAGCACGTTGCTTTGATTTTCAAAAAGCGTAGTATTTTGGTGAGGTCGAACAGTGGTGACGGCGGCGGCGGCGGCGGCGGCGGCGGCGGCGGTGGCCGTGAGGGCGGCGGCGGTGGCGGTGGTGGTGGCGGTGGGCGCGGCGTTGGCGACGGTGGCCACCCGCGGCGGCGGCTGCGGGTCGGCGCTCGGTCCTCCCCGCGCCGCCCCCCGCCAGCCGCGTTGACCGCGGCCCAGCTCTATTCGGCCGCGCAGCCCCCTCGGGTGTGCCCCCATCCCCCGCCGCTTTTTCCACCGCCGCCCGTTCTCGCGCACATCCCCCGTTGCTGTTTCCACCCCCCTCCCTCCCCCCCTCCCCCCCCCCCCACCCCTCGGCTGCCGCTCTCCCCCCCCTGCTCGCCCACCCTCCCCCCCCCGCGTCCATCCCCACTCGGGGTCATCCCCCCTCCCCCTCCCCCTCCCACCCCCCCCCCCCCCCCCCCGCCCCCCGTCATTGCCCCCCCCCTGCGTCGCCTCACCCCCTCCCCCTCACCCGCGTCGCGCGCCTCTCCCGCCCCCCCCCGCGGACCTTGCCGCGTGCGCCGCCGCGCTCGCTGCCTTCCGGGCGGCCATTCTCTCCACCGGCGCGCTCTCCCGCCTCCTCCCCGCGCGGGCGGTGCTGCCCGTGTGCGCGTACGGCCGGCGCACGGCGGTGGCGGCGGGGGCGGTGCCGCCGCCGCCGCCACCGGGCGTCGGCGGCGGCGGCGGCGGCAGGGGGGGTTGGGGGGGGGGTGGGGGGGAGCGCCGCCGCCGCCGCTTCCGATGGCGGCTCGGAGGGGGGGCACGGCGCCAGCGGCGGCGGCGGCGGCGGCGGTTCGGGCGGCGGTGATGAAGACGGGCCGGGGGGGGGGTGCCGGGCCTCCGCGTCGTTGTGCTCGTCGACGCGTACGTCGCGGCGCTGGGCGACGAGTACCGTGCGGCGCTGTGGCGGCTGCTCGCGCGCGGCGGCGGCGGCGTGCGCGTCTGGGGTAGTGAGGTGGACGACGGTGGAGAGGCGGTGGTGGTGAGCGTCCCGATTGGCGCCTGGGCCGGCGGCGGCGGCGGTGCGGCGGCGGCCGCCGCCGCCGCCGCAGCCGCCGCCGCGGGCGTGGCGGGTGGGGGCGGCGGCGGCGTGCCGCCGCGGCGCCCCGTCCCGCGCGGCGGCGGCGGCGGCGGCAGCGGCAGCGGCGGCGGCGGCGGGGGTGGCCAGCGGGGCGGGCGGGCCGACTCGGCGGCGACCGGCGAGCACGAGGAGGTCCTCCTGTCGGCCACTGTCGGCGGGGTGCTCCCGCGCGGCGGCAGCAGCCTGCCGCCGCGGGGGGGCGCCGCCGCCGCCGCCGCGCGCGACCGGTGGGCGGCGGGCGGCGGGCGGCGGGGCGGTGGCGCGGACGGCGTGGCTGGCCGCGCAGGGGGGGGGTACCCGCGGGCGGCGCGGCTGGCCTAGGTGTGGGGGGGGGGGGCGCTCGGCGCGGGCGCGGCGGGGCTGGGCAACCTCGGCCTGGAGCTGGTCATGCTGTCGGCGTTTCATGAGGACGGGGGGGAGGGGGCGGACGCGCCAGTGGGGGGGGAGGGGGGGGGGGGGGGGGGACGGCGTTGCCGCCTGGACCGGCCCGTCCGCCGCCATGACCGAGGCGGTCCTCTGCCGCCTCTTTTACCGCTTCCTCCGTCTGCTGTCTGTGGCCGATGCGCCGCCGCTGGGTGGCCACGGCGGCGGCTACGACGGCGACCTTGACGACGGCGTCGACGAGGACGGGGAGGAGGGCGACGGCGGCGTGCCCGGCGTCCTGACGCTCAGTTGGGACGCGTTCCCCTCGGCGCGCGTCGCGGCGGCGGCGGCGCCGCGGCCCCCCCCGCCCGCCGCGCGGCCGCGGCTGGTCATCCTCGACCCGGCGGTGCCCGGCGTGGACCTTGCCGCGGGCGTACCCGACTGGGCGCCCGTCGCGGCGGCCGCGCGGACGACGATGCGGGTGATGGAGGTGGCGGGGCGGTGGGCGGCGGCGGGCGGCGGGCGGCGCTCGCGCTGGCGTGCGGCCGCGGCGGCGCGAGCGGCGGCTGCGTCGGGCGACGAGGGCGCGTCGGGCACGTCGACCGAGGTGGACGAGATGGCGCGCCTCCACGCCCGCTCCGCCGCGCGGGTGAGTGGCGGCTGGGCCGCCGCGGCGGGCCGCGCGAATGGCGACGCCCCGCCGGCGGCGGGGGCGACGGGCAATGGCCGCGGCGGCGGTGGCGACACGACGACCAGCGACGAGGGGGAGGATGGGGCGGGCGGCCTTGACGGCGGCGCGCTGCTGCCGCTGCCCGCCGGGCTGCTGCCGCTGGCGGCGGCGGCCGACGCGGCGGCGGCCGCCGCCGCCGCCGCCGCCGACGGCGACGGCTGGGCCGCCGCCACCGCGGACAGCGACGCCGAGTCGGCCTCGTCGGGCACGGCGTCCCCGCCCGGCAGCCCCGCGGCGGCGTCGCCGTCGGCGCCGTCGTCGCCCTTCATCCCGGCCACCCCGCCGCGCGGCGGCGGCGGCTGGGCCGCCGCCGGCGGCACCCCCGACGGCGCCCGCGGCGCGTCGCCGCACCGGTCGGGGAGCTTTCCCACCGCGCCGACGCTGCCGACCTTCCCGTCGCTCGTGCCGCCGCCCGGCGTCGGCGGCGGCGTCGGCGGCGGCGTTGGTGGTAGCGGCGGCGGCGGCGGCGGCGGGTACGCCCCCCCGCCCCCCCCCCTCCCGCACCCGACCGCGGGCGTCGGCGGGCGGGTCCCCCCCCCCCCTCCGGCGTGCCGCCCGCCGCCCCCGGCGGCGCCGCCGCCGGCCGCGCCCGCTCCACCGCCGCGGTCTTTTCCATCGTCGCCGCGTCGGCGCTGTCGTCGGGGTGGAAGCCCGTCGGCACGCTCCTCTTTGCCGGCTGCAAGTGGCGGCTGTGCGTGCGCGCGGCGGGGGGTGGGGGGCGCGCCGCGCGGGGGCGCCTCGACCCGCGGTTACAGTTCCAGGCGCACCGCGTGGACGTGCTCGTCGAGTGCTTGCGGCCGCCCCCCGGGGGGTTGGTGGTGGAGGTGCGGCTCGCGGCGGTGGGGGGGGCGGTGCTGCGGTCTGGGGAGGCGGGGGGGGGGGGGCGGGGGAGACGGGGGGGGGGGGGGGGGAGGGTGGGGGGAGGTCCTTGTACGGGATGTGGTCCTGGCGCTGCCCAGCCGCCAGGAGTTTACGTTTACGCTGCTGTAGAGCGGGAGGGTGTACGGTTTTGGGCTGGGCGGCGGGTGGCGGGCACTCGTCCCCCCCCCGTCGCCCTTTTTTTTTTTCTGTGTTTGGGCGTGTTCCTGGCGGGGCGTGCGCCGCGTGGGCGTGCACCGGTTGCGGCGCGCGCGGCCGGCGGCAGGCGACGGGCGTTGCCGCGGTCGCCCCCGTTTTACTGTCGTGCTCGCGGGCGTGCGTCGGGTGGGCGTGTCGCGGATGGGGCGCCCGCGGCGGGCGGCGCCTGCCTCACGCCTCGCGGCGGGCGGCGGGCGGCGGGCACTCCCCCTACCGCCCCGTCTTCTTTGGGCGTACTGGCAGGGAGGTGCGTGGGGTGGGGGGCGGCCAGCTGAGCCAGCGGCGGCGGACGCACCCGCCGCACGCCCTCCGCGGCGGGCGGCCAGCCGGGCTGGGTTGGGTCGGGGGCGCGCGGGGCGCCCCCCTCCTGCCCCGGCGCGGGAGCGGCAGTACAAAAACAAGAGCGGCACCTCCGACACCTCACCGCCAGTGCCCCCCCCCCCACCGGCAGCTTCTCCCCCGTGCGAGCATACGAGGCCCGCGAGGCATCCTCCCCCTCTCACACAGCTATTTCCCCAATCATCACCACTACCGTCCCAATGTGGGCGCCAATCGGGTTGCGCCACTACCCACCCCGCTCAGGCCGTCCACGTGTACATGCGAAGCATCGAGGCCGTCCGGGGTAGCGAAAAAGGGCGCGGGCCCCCGTCCGCCAGGGAAGCAAACAGCGTATCCAACGATGCGGTGCTGGCACTGAACGGTAGACCCGACGGGTAAGGTCCACCAGCAGTATCAGTGGTAGCAGCTGTAACGGGCAACGCCTCTTGCTTGGCGTCGACCACTGCGCCGCCGGGAGCATCGACGTTGGCAGCGGCCTCAGGCTCGGCGGGGGCCTGGTCAACCGATAGTGCCAGCTGCTCTAGCAATTCTGGCGGCAGCAGCGCATCGTCTTCGTATTGGTAAGCGCCTGTCGAGACCAGTGCAGTGGCTTCGGGTTCATTCAGAGGCAGCGGGGAAGCAGTTTTGGGAGGTGAAGTAGATGCCGACGTGGACGGGACGGGCGCGGGAGGGGGGGCCGACGGAAGGAGTGGCGGTGGAGCTGCAACCAGCAGTGCACAGGAGCGCTGCGGGGTTGTACTACCCAGCGACGTAGCATGGGAAACCACCACGGGCGCCGGCGGCGGGCAGGCCGACCCGACCAACTGCGGGCCATCGACGCCGCAGACCGGAGGAGTAGCACCACTGTCGGCCGCGGCAGGCGGCATCACACACAAAGCAGGAGACAGCTGCGCAGTGCGCGACACCCGAGGTGGGGGCGCCGTGACGACTGTGATTGCTGGCGGGTTCACTGGCTGGGGCGCCCCGCCATCTGCATCAGCCACCGGCAACAATTCCTTCCCGCGAGCAGGCTTGGAAGGCATCCCGTCCACCTGCGACGACAGGCTCATCTTGACATGCTCGGCGGGCAACGAAGCACAAGCAGAGTGCCCCCCAACCGCTCCCGCTGCGACCACCATCCCTCCTTGCCCCTGCACCGTCTGCCGCAGCATACCCACCATCGCCCGCAGCTCCGCATTCTCGCGTCGCAGCTCCGCGTTGGCAGACACCACCCCTTCAACGCGAGCGCCCACGGCCGTCACAGCCGCCTCTAGCGCCGCCACCTCCCCCACGACGTCCGCCACAACAGTGCGGGCGACCGCACGAGAGCGGGCCGCGGAAGCGCGGTTGCGAAGCTTGCGTTTGTGCAGCATCAGCTGCCGTTCCTCAGTGCTCATGCGGCGGCTGGCGGCGGCGGTGGTGCCGGCCAAGTCCTGGCTGGCAATAGCAGGCGCCCAGCGGGCGGCCTCGGCAGCGGCCTCAGACTTGCGCGGGCGCTTGCGGGTAATCTTGCGCTTGGGGATGGGAGCGGCGCACCTGACACCGCCAGCAGCATCACCGTTGACAGCCGTGGTGGCGGTGGAAGAAGACATGGCTCCTCCACGAACAGCTGGCAGTGGCGCACCACGCGGTGGAGAGCCTTGGCCAGTAACCGCCGGCACACGGAAGACGTCAGACATCACAGACGCAGGGGTGACAGGGGAGGCCGCAGCCACCGCAGGACGAGGCGCAAGGAGCGGCGTGGGGCAGACGCTTCCTGACGGGGGCTGGCCACTCACATCACCGTCACCACCAAAGCCCACTGGCATGGAAAGGCCACCGCCATTAGCGCACCCGCCATTGTTCGTCGGAATGTCCCACGCGTCCGCCACGCCCTCCGGAGTACTGCATGGCGCGGCACCCCGTGCGTCGGCACACCCGTTTGCCGCCGTCGAGTTCACGTTCTTGGCCACCACAGCCCGTCGCACCGTCGGCACGCTTACAGCAGCAGCTCCCGAGTGCGCGCCCCCTACCCCAGAAAAAGAAGTGAAGTCACAGAACATCGTGATGCGCCTTGTCCGCTGCGGCACCGCGCATGTGCACCGCCGGTGCGTCCAGGAAAACGCCGCTTGCAGGGAGAAAGAAACAAGCCGCCTCGCCGCGGTGCTCCACACACGGGTTGCACGGCACGTATCAGAAGCGGAAACGCCGCTGCGGAGGCGAGCTCCCAGGCGAGACGATGGCGGCAAGCCGCCGAGACAGAGAAGCCGGGCTAGCCGGCGTGTGCAGGGGGCCCTCCGAGACCAGCCGGCATGCGTGCACAAGGGCGAGCGCGAGGACAGGGTGGAAGGGGGGGGGGGGGGGTGAGGAAGGGGGTAAGGTGACGAGAACCACGGGGGCAGAGGTGGCCGCGAACACGGCGCGCAACGCACCCGCACACCCGGCCTCACCGGCTCAGGGAACTCGTAGTAGCAGGCACGTCTACCTCGCTGCGCGCTGATATTTGAACCGGCGCGGCGGGTGTGCACCCGAGCGACTGGTGTCAGTTGATATGCACCCTCCCAAGGGCTGGGTGCACTCGGGCAGACCGGGCGCGCGCGCAGGCTGAGGGAGCGGCCACGATTGGCAAGCCCCTCGCTCACACCTCCTGCAAACCCCCCTCCCCTCCCTCAGGTGTCCAGCGGGTACATACGCGACGCAAGTATTTTTGCAAGCCCAGGAGTCGCGACACGAGCCACAAGGGCGAGGACCAATGGGATGAGAGCTCTATGCTGCCATCATGGCCCCTCTGGAATATCATTCGCAGCCACTCAGCGTCCAGCTTGGGCATCGGCCAGTAGCGAGATTCCCCCTGCAGCGCCGCTGGCGGGCGGCCTTCCCACGTTAGCGTGCAGGCAGACGCAGCAACGAGGGCGGCAACACCGAAAAAGCTGGCGGCGCGCGGGCGGTGGGGGGTGGGTGGTGGCTGCTTCATGATCGCGCCGACGAACCGGGCTCACGATGCGGGCGCGCGCGCGCGCGGGGAGGCCAGCGCGCCCACTGCCCGCCACGGCCAGCGCAGCCGCGCCAGCCGCCAGGACCCAGCGGGACAGGCGACTGGCAGCTCTTCGCCAGCCTTCGTCTGGGGGAAGGGGGGCGCGCCTCCCCGCCCTGCCACACCGCGGCCACGGCGACCACGCTGCCATGCCTCCCCTGGGGACTCCTCGGGAAGGTGCCCACTTTGATGGAACTCCACACCACAGGTCAGGCTGGAAAGGCGACTGCCAACTGCTCGCCAGGCGCGGGCTGAGGCGGGGGGTGGGGGGGAGAGACCAGCCGAGGGCGCGACCTCCCCAAGCGGGCACACCGAGGCCACGCGCCTGCACGCGAGCACACGTGGCGGTGCGCCAACGCTGGTGGAACCCGAATCTCGGCGAGCCACTCAAACCCGTTGGCCGTCAGCCGAGAGATTGCTCGTCTACGGAATGAACGAGCCTTGCAGGGAGATATGCTGCGAAGGGGCGATTGGCTGCACCTGCTAGTTCTGTCTTGTCCAGTCACTCTCGTGATTCGCGCGCCACGTAGAGAATACGGTGACAAGGAACGGCCGCGCTGTCAAAGGCGTGGAGCCGGGCTCTTCTCGAGAGGGACGGGCGATGAGGTCGCGGAGCAAGCGCGGCCGCATCACCATGACGCATGGCGCTGTCCCATCGGGTGTCTGCTCGACGCGGCGGTCCAGAGTGTGTGCTCGGCAGTCCCTCTACAGTGCTCGAATGTGCGTGTAGGGGTCGACCACCAGCCCGGCGAGCTACCCCACCTCATACGGATATGTCTCCCAATAACAAGAACACCCACAATGGATTTGTAGCGGAGGGTCAGGTTCTGCTGCCAGCTGCTACGAGCCCCTGCCGATTGCAGCAGCCGCCCGCGTGGTGAGGCAGCAGGTCCAGACTGAGGCGGTAGCGTGGCGGCGACACCTGCGCCCAGCTGGCAGGGGCAGAAGGAGAGTCAGGAGCACCACGTGGGAGTCGGCCAGGTGGACTGGCAGGCGCCATCGGCGGCCCCCGGCCACGGCGGTGGTCGATGTCGGCCAGTGCCTCTCACCGCGCTACTCAAGTTGCTGGAAGGTGCGTCCTCGTTCCTGACGCTCAGCCGGGTGCGGCATTTTCCAAAACCCTCACCGCAAGATACCACCGCTGGTAAGGTGAGGTGTTGGTGATGGCCGGCGCCGTACAGAGGCACGAAGGAAAGCGTGTCAAGCAAAAAATAGAGGGCGCGCTCAAGGAAGACTGTGCAAATTCTGGGACAAGGCAGAGCGCCGCCACTGCAGTCATCACCGCCGCCACCTCCAGACAAAGCTTCACACCCGCCATGTCGCACCAGCCATCGCTGCTGCCATCGATGCCGTCAACGCCACAAGCGCTGAGAGCTCGGCAGATTCCCAAGAAGGAGACCATCGACAGAGTGAGCCATCACGCGTCATCCTCTGACAAGTCCCCCGCACTAAAGTCGTCGTCATCATCGTCGTCGTCACTGTCCTCCTCCTCCTCTCGCTCCTCTGGACCCGCGTCGGCATCGTCCCCAGCGTCCGAGCCGTCGCCCGTACCACTGCCAGACGCTTTCCCATCCGCCTGTTCGCCTGTCTCGAGCGCGTCTTTGACGACCGTAGTGGCGTCCTGGTCGGCTGGCGCGCCCGCCTCGCCGCTCGAGACGGCCGTCTTGCCTGGCTTTGCGCCCTCCGTATCCGTATCCTCCTCACCGCTGCCGTCGCCCACCACGCGGCGGCCGACACCCTTCCCAGCAGCCCTCGATCCGTCGACCGCAGCGGCACCGCCCTGTTGCTCTGCCCGCTCCTCCTCCTCCTCCTCCAGCAGCTTGTCCAGCACGTCCGCCGACGGGTCGGCGTAAGACACAGGGGCGCCTCGCCGCCGCCGCCCGCCCGACACAATGTTGCCGCTATCGAGGCCGCCCAGCATGTCCCGCCGCTCCACCTCCCGCTTGGCGGCGGCCAGCTCGGCCCGCCCCGCCGCCAGCGGGTCGTCGCTCATGCCCGCCTTGTCGGCAAGCATCCGCCGCAGGCGCGCCGCCTTGGCGTCGGCGTCGCCCAGGCGGGACACGGACAACACCGCTGACCGCCGGGAGAGGCCCACCGCGGCGACGACGTCGAGCAGGCGGGAGAGCTCGTCGTCGCCGCCGCCCCCGCCGCCGCCGCCGCCACCACCACCACCACCGCCGCTGCTGCTCGTCCGCCGCCGCTTCTTGGCTGGCGCCGCACGGCGGCGGGAGCCGCCACTGGGGCGCTTGCGCTCAGCAACCGCGGGGCTGCCATCCCCGTCGGATGGGTCAGACGCCAGGCCGTCGTGGGCCGCCTCGCTCGCTTCGCCCGCTAGGTCTGATGCGGCCGCGTCGCCACCCGCGGCCGCCGGAGCCTCTGGTTTGGTCCCGACCGTCGCCGCCGCCGCACCCACACCGTCTGTTTCTCCCATAATCGTGGCCACTGCCGACCCGCCGCCGTCGACCGAGCCGTCCGTGGCAGCGCGGGCGTCGCTGGCGCTGTCGGCGTCAGCAGCGTCGGCGCCGCCCTTGGATAGCACCGCCGCACCGCCGCCTCCTTCACCATCCTCACCACCCTCACCGTCACCACCACCACCACCATCACCATCACCACCACTACCACGATCACCCCCATCACCCGTGTCCGCACCCCCATTGGCAGTCGCCAAGTACGCCTCCACCGCCTCCCGCACGGCGCGGCGGAGGGGCTTGTCCTCCATGGCCACCGCGGCGGGCAGTTCCTCCCGTACCTGGGCGACGAGCGTCTTGACCGTCACAGCGGAGAGGTCCGCACTAGCCAGCAACTTGGTCACCACCGCCGACACGCCCGGGGTCGCCATCGCCGCCACGGGCGAATGGGGGGGGGGGGGGGGACGGTAGGAACGCTCCAGAGTACTGCTGGATCGAGGGTGAGTCAACGGTCGCAAAATGGGGAGGGTGACTGGGGGACGTCTCGGTGGAGAGGAGCGGTCCGCGGCGCCTGGCCAGGGAGAACGACAGTTGGAGCCAGCCTCCCACACTAGACGCGCTCGGGGGAGCGCAGGCGCGCGTGTCGGGCAGCGCTCTCCGACCTGCGAAACGCGCGCTCTC
Organism: Pyropia haitanensis; assembly: GCA_008729055.1. NCBI lineage: Eukaryota > Rhodophyta > Bangiophyceae > Bangiales > Bangiaceae > Pyropia > Pyropia haitanensis. The sequence continues at coordinate 5,492,206 of SDUX01000004.1, read as the reverse complement.
TGCGCGTCCACCACCAGCGGACCCCACGGCGCACCACCAATTGGGTCGTTTCCCTCGCTGACTTGTGTACAAGTACATAACACGTGTAATGTACTGGGGAAAGGTGAAATGTGTGGGGTGCTCCGAACACAATTTCATCATTAACTCCCCGCATGCAGAAACTCCCCTCAACGGGCCCTCGTTGTGCTCCACCCTTCGTTGGAGCGTCGGTCGCGGCCTTGTTCTTTTGCGGTCGCGATGGTCGTTGGCTCGCCCCCGCCCTCTGGGGCGATGGCCGGGCAGTGATGGTGGCACAGATGATGGTGGCGCAGACGGTGGCGGTACAGACGGTGGCGGCGTAGGCGCTATCGGCACGAGCGGTAGCGGCGCCGGCGGCGACGGCGCAGGCGGTGACGGTGCGAGCGCAGACAGCGCCGACAGCACAGACGGTGACGACGGTGACGGTGGCGGCGGCCGTGGTGGTGTCTGCTTCGACTGCCACCGGTCATGCCACTGTTCCGTTGCTCTTCACTCCGCTTCCTCTTCCCCGTGCTCATTCCCCCGGCAGACGGGGGCGGCCAACGGCGCCTGTCCCCTCGCCGGTGCAGCCCCTCATCCCGCCTTCCCCCGCCCCCCCCCCCCGCCCCCGCCGCAGCCGCCGCTCCTCTGCCAAACACCCACCGCCGCCACGCTTCAAAGCACCCCCCCCGGACGTGGAGCCGCCAGCCGAGGCGGCGGAGGAGGTGCCCCTCGAGGGCCGCCATCTCCGCCGCGCTCGGCACCCCCCCGACGCGCGCAATCGCGGCGGGCCGCACCACCCCGTCCTCGACGACCTTGGTCGCCAGTGACACCGCCACCGTCAGCAGCCGGTGCACGTTGAGCGGCGTCAGCGCCAGCGCCGCGTCCGCCGCTGCGACGCGGTCGAGGTAGATGAGGGCGACGACGTAGACGGCGGGGCTGATGGCCAGGTGGCGGGTGAAGCGCGACACGTATGCGCCGAGGGTGATGGGGGGGGGGTGGGTGGAGAAGAAGAGCGCCGACGCGACGTTGGGGAAGGGGGGAGGGGCGGGGGGGGCGGTGGGGGTGGGGTGGGGGGGGGAGGGGACGCCGGGCGTGGTGGCGGACTCGCCCCCATCTCGCAAGGGGAACGGGGAGCTGCCAGTGGGGGTGGCTAGGTTTGCGGCCGCAGCAGCCGCGGCGGGGGCGGCTGTCGGTGGCGATCCGGCCGGCGGCGTGCCGCGGCCGCCGCCCGCCATGAGCCGCACGAGCGTGGCGGTGAGGGCGCGCGCCACCGCCGCCCGGCACGCCTCGGCAGCCGCGGCGGGGGAGTCGACCGGCGCGGGTGGTGGCGGCGCGGCCGCGGCGGGTGCCGCGGCGGGTGCCGCCGCGGTGGCGGAGGCAGCAGGGTGCAGCGGTGGGGGGAGCGCCGCCTCGGCACTCGTGGGGCGGCCGACCGCACGCGGGACGCCCGCGACCCCGCCGCAGGTCACAGCGGCATCCTCGCCGCGGGCGCCGCGCCCGCGGTCGTGCCCGGCCGGCGGCGGCACCGGCATCAGCACTGGCAGCGGCGGCGGCGGCGGCGCCCACCCCACAGACAGGCGGGGCACTTTGGCCGGCCGCCACCGCGGCGGGGAGCGCTGCTCCTTGTCGGCCGGCACCGCCCGCCGGCGTGCGGGGGCGGGCGCGGGTGCGCGCGCCCGCGACCGCGGGCGCGGGCGCGTCGGGGGTGGCCCGCGGGGCCGCCGGCCGAGCGCGCGGCCGCGCCGTGCCGTGGCTGCCGACGCGGCCGCTGCCGCTGCCGCCGCTGCCGCCGCTTCCGCCGCGGCCGCGGCGGTCGTCGTTGTGGACGCGGGCGCGCCGGGCGACGGCCCGTCGGGTGTGATGGGCGTGCCCGCCGCGACGGCGCAGCGGTACGGCCGGCCGTGGCAGGTGGCGGCCGCCGACACGGACGCCGCGGCGGCAGCCATGCTGGCCAACGGGCCCGTCGCGGAGGTGGGCGCGCCACTGTCCATTGCCGCCATCAGCGACGCGGAGGTGGAAGATACGTCAGCGTCGAGGCCAGCGCCGGCGCCGCCCACCGGCAACGGATGGGCAGGTCGGGTTGCGGTCGCCCACGGGTAGGGGGGATGATGGGGTTGTTGCAGCATGCTTGGCCCGGCGGGCGTAGAGACGGGTGGTGCCGACGCCATGCGGGCCTTGGGCTTGGGCAGAAGGCGGGGGGATGGTGGGAGTGGGCGGTGGGGGAGGGCGGGGAAGGCGGTAAGGGAGAAGGAGGAGCTCGTCGGGTGACGCCGAGAGCAGCAGCAAGCGGCAGGCCCCCGCGGCACCCTAATGTGGACGCCCGCGACGGCAGCGGCGGGGGCGACGGTGGTGTCGGCGGCGGCGTCCGAGGTGGCGGCGGCGGCGGCGGAGGCGGTGGCGGCGGCGGCAGCGGCGGCGCGGCCCACCGGCTGTCAAGTGGCGGCCGCGGGTGTCAAGGGCCGGTGGGGCTATGGGCTATGCGGGGGTGGCAGCACCGGCGACGGGGCGGCCGCTGCAAATGGCGCACCGGCACGGGGGCAGTGGGGGACGGTGCCGCCGCGGCGCGGTCCCCGTCTACCAGTGTACATGGACGCATCTGCGGGGCGGGAGTGGTGCGGGCAGGCGGCGGGGCATCACGTCACGGGGGGGGGGGGGGGGGGGAGGGCGCATCCCCCTCCCACCCGCGCCGGTGCTACCCTCTCCCCCCCCCCCCCCCCCTTCGGCGCGCCGTCCCCCCGCCACGTCGCCGCCGCGCCTCGTCTGCGCCCGCGCGGCCGGCGGCGCCGCGTCCACGCGCTCCCGCCCCCCACGGGGCGGTGTCGGGGGAGCGGCTGCGGCTCCCCGCGGCGGCCGCCGCCGAGCCGGTGCGCACGCGCCGCGCCGCCGCGGCTCGTCGCGTGGCCGAGGCGCGGGCGCCCGCCGCCGGCGGTCGTCCGCGGCTCTTCTCTCGCCCCACCCCCGCGCCGCCGCGTCCTCCGCCGCCGCCGCGCCCGCGGCGGGCGACTTGGCCTCGTGCTTCCCCTCCCGCTGCGGCTCGATACACGAGGCGCGGGGGGGGGGTGGGCGACCCCCGGCTGCCACCGGCGGCGCACGTCCCGTTCATCGCCTCCCACGCCACCAGCCCCGGCCCGCGTGGTCGCTGTCCCTATCCAGACGCCCGTGGATTGCACGGCGCCCCGCGTGGCGGCTCGTGACGGCCGGGGCGGTGGCGGCGGTTGCGGCAGTGGCGACGGCGGCGGCGGTTGCGGCAGTGGCGGCGGCGGCGGCGGCGGCGGCAGTGTAGAGACCTGCCGCGCAGCGTCGCTGGGCGCGCCACTGCGCATGGCGGTGGTCATTGGTCATTGGGAGAGGGGCCGTCCCGGGGGGGGGGGGGGGCGCTGGCGGCCGCCGGCGCTTCTGCCCCGCGGGCAGCCATCCACCCCTCCCGGCCGGCCGCGGCGACGGCGGCCCGCCGGTAGGCACGCGAGGGGTCCAGCCTGCTGGCGCGGCGGCGCGGGGGTGCGCACCCGCGGAGAGGCGCGCGCGCTGTGCAAACTGGCGCACTGCCCGCAGTGCCGCTGCCGGTTCATTGGCGGCGGTGCGCCCCTCTCCCGCGGGCAACGACACTCTCCCCTCGCTCCAGCGGCGGCCGTGGCGCCGGCCACTTTTGGCGGCGGGGACGGGTTGGGGCGGGGCGGCCGGCGGACCGCTGCGCCCGTCGCTCCCACGCTCGCCTCCCCCCTCTGCATGGGCCTTGCCACGGAGGCGCCGCGGGCGGGGGGGGGGGGTGTGCCGACCAACTGCACATGGTCATGGGCGGGGTGCGCTGCGGGAGCGTGGCGTGACGTGAGGTGAAGGGCAGCGCGAGGGGGGGGGGGCGGGTTGCAGTGATGGGGGGGGAGGGGGGTGCCCCTACCCGCTGCGCCGCCCGCCGGTGCGTCCAGGCGGGCGCGAGGTGAGGGTGGCGCGACGGCGGCGTCCGCCGACGCCGTTGGCTCTCCGCGGCTGGCCAGGTCGCTGGGTGAGAGCCGGTGTGGGAGGGGGGGGTGGAGGGGGCGCTGCTGGCAGGCGCCCCGCCTCAACTGGTAGTGGTCCAGCGTTGGCGGGGGGGTGCCGCGTTGCTGTCTCCGGCAGCCGCCCCGCCCCGCCACTGGCCGGCCGCGGCGGACCACCGCTGCGCGCCGGTGGCCATCGCCAGCCGCGGCGGTCCGGGTCATGGGTGTCAATTGGCGTTCCAGGGCACCGGGGGGAGGCGGCAGCCGGGGCGCGGCGGCGGCGGGGCGTCTTGGCAGTGACGTGCGGCGGCCGCCCGCCGTTGACACCATTGGCTGGCTGGACTGCCGTGCCCGGCCACGGGCGCTTGCCGCACCGCCGCCGCCCGCCACTGCCCGCCGCCGCCACCGCTGCCGCCGCCGCGTCGGGTGTCACGAGGGTGGGGGACGTTTTTCCCTGATGGGGGGGGCACCCCTTCCCGCGCTCGCCACCGCCCCGTGCCCGTGCCAGCTCCCATTGTCGCTGGCGCAGCGGAGGCGGCGTCGGCGGCGCGCGCAGCCGCCACGGCAGCGGCGGCTGCCACCGCCCCACACTCCCCCCCCCTCGCTCTGTGCCTCCCGCCGGCACTCTGTGCGCCCATCTCTCTCTGCTCATTTCTCGCCTTTGTCCTCCCCGCCCCCATCTCCTCTCTACGGACGCGTGACGCTGCCGGTGAAGCGCAACGTGGCAGCGTGGGTACGGCCACGCGGGACGGAGATGCACTGGCGGCTTGGGGCGGGGGGCAGGCCCATGCAGAGGTGGGGAGTGCACAGGGGAGGTTGCGGCTGGTGAAAGAGGCGGGGGGGGGGCGGGGGGGGGCGCGCCGGCCACGCGCACGACGCCACGTTTGGGGAGGGGGAGCGCCGGCGGGTAGAGCCGCCGGCGGCTGCCACGGCCAGACTCCCCCCCCGGGTGGTCTTGCGCTGTGGTCACGGGCCACGCGTACGCGCGCCGGCCGCGTGGGCGGTTCGGTGTGCCCACCCCTTTTTGGCGCGCCGTGTCAGCGCCCTCTGGGACGACGGCTTCAAGGGCGCAGGCGCGGAGGAGGGCAGCGAGGAGGGCAGCGCCCGGCCACACGGCGGCGGCGGCAAACAGCCACGACGCGCGCCGGCTCGTCCCTTGCAACCGGCGGGGGGGGGGCCGCTGCGGGATTGATCCTGTGTGCAAGTGGCGACGTGGGGACTGCGGGGAGGAGAGGGCAGCCGGCAGCGGCGGCGGCGACGGCGGCGGCAGCGGCGGCGGCGGCGGCGGCGGCGGCGGCGGCGCTTTCCTCGCCACGACGCGGACCCGCGTACTGTTGGCGTCACGCAGGCACAGTCGTGCGAGGCGCGCGGGCGCCCGGACTTTGCCACGGCGCAGCACTTGTGGCGCTGCGCGCTCGAGGTCAAGTGCGGGCAGGCTCAATGGGACAGCGTGGAGCGCCCGAGGCGGCGCTCTCGGGTGGCCAATTCTATTGCGCTGGGGGCCACTAGGAAAATGGATTGTGGAGAAGCGGCTGTGGAGGGTGGTCGACTGACGCAAGACGGACTGCCCATTTCGCACCCTCCAGAAGCCCACCATCTCGACGTGCCCGCCGTGCTCAGCGAGGTTGCCTTTTCGACATCTGTTGTTGAATACCGCACACAAATAATCCCACCAGTGATCACTCAAGGGACAAACTGGGTGCACTACCCAAGACCTCGTGGGATTGCTACAATCGTTTGCAGCCACAGGTGGACAGTAAACAGAAGAAGACAAGAGAGCTATGAGTGCCGACGCCATCACCAGCGCAGTGCTCCTTGTTGCGGGAACCACTGCAAACGCTTTTCAAGCGCTGAACCTGGCAGAATTCACGATCCGGGGCGATCATGAAGTGGCCTGGAGACCCCGTAGAGGCCGATTTATTGAAGAAAACGTGACAATGTTTAAAGACAGTACGATAACGTCCTCAATAGAGGGTGTGCGACACACCACAAGATGCGTCTCAATGCTGGCTACACAGTGATGTACTGAACGATGTGAACGACGTCCATCTTGACCCATTGTTCAAGGTTAATCAAGCTTTCTACAAGTGCTAATTCAAGAAGCTCTCGCGCCGCATTAAGCGTGCTCACGCTCTCCAATAGATGTACAGCATCGATGGAGGCTTGTAGCCCCCGATTTACCTGAAAAGTCCCGGGTGCCTTGGGTTGTACCCCGGCAGTTATGGAGCTCGCCGGAGCTCATCACATGAGGCGCACAACGTATCTCGGCGGCCTGCAGATCTTCCGGAGAGTCTTTTGTTCAATCACGCGGTGCTGTACGCAACCAACCGTCGGCTTGCTCCTCTTCGACGACACTGACAGGCACCCGAAGCACTTGCGCTGAAACTCGCGGCTGTACCAGACGACAGAGGCCAAAACCCGCCGTGGACGCCGTTCCCGACCGGTCGCTGCCGCGGCCACGGCCGCCGCCGCCGCCGCCGTCGCTACCCGATGCGGACTAGAGTCCGCGGGCGGCGGGGGGACGGGAGGGCGGGAAGGTGGACGACAGCGGCAGTGGCAGCTGGCGCCGCGAGCGCGGTGGCGATGGCCGGGGCATGGAGAGGGAATGTCGGCCGCTCCGGGACGGCCTTAGTGGTCCACGCAAGGACTGTCATGGAAATTTAACGAAACTTGACTCCAAATTGGATGCTCCTTAGTACGGAGCTCATTACCTTCCTTCAATATACTTTACCGTCTGTATCAACCTTTTTAAGTGTGATGATCAGCCTCTAATTCACTCGGTTGAGGTCCCGGCTGCCGCCGCGCGTGTGACCACTTCAAGGAAAATCAAGGTTTGTTCAAGCCCATCCGGCGTGCAGAGCGTTTGTGATGGATCACGCAACAAGGAGCAGTGCGCAGGCCGGCAACGGCGCCGAGACGGACTCGCGAAGAGGCAACAAGCGACGTCCGCGCCTGCCGTCGACGCCCGGCGAGCGCTTCTCGATCCTCGGTAGCTCGTATCCTTTTGTATGGGGTGCGAGAGGCAGCTGACGCAATGACGTCGAGCTGCCGCCCACATCATCCGAGTGAAAGCATTCCTAGCATCTACTCGCCGTGCGCCAGCCATTGGATATGAGCTCAGCAAGACGAGTCGATATGCACTGTTCCAAACGACTGTTCACAAGGCGGGAAGTGCAACGCGGCATCGGTGGTGGCAACCGGATGATGCCGCTCAGGGACAAGTTGACTGCAAGCGCCCTTACCCCTGTTTGCCGTCGTCGCACCACTGTTGACGCATAGCTCGCCCTCTTCCACGTCTTGTTCATTGGGAGCCAGCATCCGCATCCGTTCTTCGTACGGCTTGGATCGGAAGCTGTGGACCTAGGCCAACGCGCGAAAACCACAGTGGCAAGACCTTCTGACCGTACCGAAAACGTGAGCATAGCATTGTTTTCTTACACGTCTGTAGTATTCCGGTTCTTCCTTGTCGGAATAACATCATTCGTTCTGCCGACAAAAATGTTCGACAAAGAAAGCAAACCTAATGGAAGCGTGTACAGTTGAAACTGGTATGCAGGTCCCGGTCAAAGATGGAGCTGTTTGCTTTCCGTGGCCATCTCTGAGTGCCAGCCACATCTTGCCAGAGACCTGGACTCGTAGTCATGAATAGCTGCCACGTCGAGGGTATCTTTGCAGCCGAGCTCCATCAGCTGCGGCTTTGGCGGTTTCTCGGGTCCAGAGGTCAACTGAGGGATGGCGCGCCACGTTTATGCCAGGTGGAGCGAGCGGCGACACAACCAGTGTGCGCCTCTGGCTCTGTCGTGCAGACTGCTCGTGCTCAAAAGACCAAGGCACTTTCCCAAGGACTTTGCTCAAGTTCTTGGACGTGGAGTCCACGTCCGAGGTTGAGCGGCGATGCACCGTCTGCGGAGCGGAACTCGGACATTCGTGACCAATCTGTTGGCCTCCACCCAGCAGCAGGCAGCTACAGGACGCAATCGTCACGGCCGCCGTGGCCACCGCTCACCACCTCGGCACCTCACAGCGGAATAGCCGCCAGGGCTGGGGTGGGAGGCGGGCACACAGCGTCGCCCTCGGCGGCCACACTGAGTGACCGCACGGGCGATCGCCGTGGCGAAACCGCCGCGGTCGCTGCTGACGTTGCCGAATGCAGTCTGGGGGGGTCATGGTAGCGGTAGGGGCGGCCGCAGCGGGCCGGCCTCGTCGTCGCGCCCGTCGCCAGCGGACCGACCACCTTCCTCCCCAATGGGGTGCGCCAAAGTCTGGCGTCTTTGTGCGAGCACCGGCGGCAGCGGCCGCCATGGCCGCTGCTCCCATCGACAGGGACAGCCACGTCGGCGGGCGCGACGGCGTCGGTGGGTGCGACGGCTGCCGCGGGGCGTCGGCCGCCGGTGGTGGCTCTGCTGAGGTGGTGGCAGCGGTTCTACCGCCCACACAGAGTGGCGGCGGCGGGAAAGGGGGCGGCCCGTCGCTGGCGCCGCAGGTGGCAAAGGATGAGTCCCCCGCGCCCCTCCCCGCTCCCCTTCCCCCACCCGGTAGCCTTCGCGTGGGTACTCTCCCATGGTTTCCCACACACGACACGGGCTGTATTCCCCAAGAGGGAAGCTCCCCCCCCTCCCTTTTCCCATCGCTACTGTGAAGACGGGGGCGACCGCCCCGCAGCATCGCCGGTCGCCACCTGCCACGACGAACAATAATGGCCGGCCCGCGGCGGCGGCGGAACAGCAAACAGGCGGCGGGCGTCTCGGCTGGACATTGCTTTGCCAACGTGGGTCGCTCACGCGGAGCGGTGGCGACGGCAGCGAGGCGGCGGAAAAACCGCGGCCGTGTGGGTCCCCCGCGAGCGGGGCACGCCGCCACGCGCAGCAGCGCGACGCGACGGCCGACGCCGACGCGACGCCACCCCTTGCGAGGGGTTGCTGTTGACCGCCGCGTGGGGAGGACCGGCAAGCGGGGGTTGGGAGCCCCTGCCCGCCCCCCCCTGCGGCCGGCCACGGCAACGGCGGCGCATCGAGAGCGCCGCCGGGGCCTACGGCACCCGCCAAACCCACACGCCGGCACCGTACCCGCTCTTCCAACCGCCGCGCCGTCGCGGCGCCACAGCCGTGGCAACGTCCCCCCCCCCGCGGTCGTGCCGACGGCGGTCCCCCCACGCGCGGCGCCGCACACCCCGCCGCGCGGGTGGCGGCAGCGACGGTGCACCACCGCACCGCGGCACGCGCATGCAACGGTCCCTGCCAGCCCGCACCCGTCCGCACGGGCGGTGCCCCACCCCGTGGCGGGTGTCACGACCCGCGGCGCGGGTGGCCCGCTCGTCCGCTCCGCTCGGTGCGCCCACGCACGCCGCCCACGGCGACCACCACTGGGTTCCCGCGTCGCTCGGATGGCCCCGCGGCGGTCCGCCCCGCCGCGCGGTACCACCGCAGTGCCGTTGGCGTCGGCCCTGAGGGGGGGGACACGCCTGAGCACCCGGTGGAGGTGGTGGGGGTGGTGGTGGGGGGGGGGGGGGGGGGGGGTCACGGCGGCGGCGGCCGCCGCCCGACGCCGCACCCGCGCGGCGCCGCCGCGTCCACCGACCGGCCAACGCACGCGCGGCGGCGGGGCGGCGGTCGTGCCGCCCGCCGCGGGCGGCGGTCGTGCCGGCGTCGCCGCGGCAGCCGCCGGCCGTCGCGGGGGGGGAACCGCCGCGGACAGGGGCGCCGCGGACGGACCGCACCGCACCGCCGCCGACCGTCGGTGGCGGCACCCACGCGGGCGGCGGCGGCGGGCTACACCCATCTTTCCAGTTTGGGGGGGTTTGGGGGAAGCGCCGGGGGGGGGGGGGGGGGAGGGGGGGGGGGGGGGGGAACCCGCCGCCCCGCCGCCCCGCCCATCCGCGTCGGTTGGCGGGAGCGCCCCCACCGCCACGCCCGCCGCGGCGTCGCTGCGCGCGCCGACACCCACCCCGGCCGGTTCCATCCCAGCGGCGCCGCCGCGTCCCGCGCGTCCCGCGCGCGCCGCCGGCCGCGCGCGGCAGACGACGACGGGGCGCGCCGTCCCCCCCCCCCCCCGCCAGGGTGGGCGCCACCCCCGCCGCCCGCAACGCCCCGCCGTGGCGGCCGCCGCGGCGGCCGTGCGGTGGCCGCGCCCACCGGCGGGCGGGTCCGTGTCCTCGGCGGCACCCCCCCCCGCCCCCCAATCCACCACGGGCGGGCGGCGCAGGGGGGGGGGGGGGGGGGGGGGCGGGGGGGGAGGGAGGGGGGGGGGGGGGGGGGGGCGCCCCACCGTCGGCGCCCCCCCCCCCGCCGCCCCGCCCGCGACGGCCACGGCGGCCCGCCGCCGCGGCGGCCGCGGCGACCGCGGCGACTGGCGTTGCGCACCAGCACCCCCCCCCCCCCCCCCCCCCCCCCTCCCCCCCCCCCCACCTCCGCCAAGCCGCCCCCCCGCCCCCGCCGGCAAGACGGGCCCAAACGGCGGCGCGGCGGGCGGGAGCGCCCGCCGGCCCGCGCGGCGGGCGGGCGGGCCGGCCGCGGCCGGCGGCCGACGGCGGCGGGGCGGTGAGGCGGCGCGCCGCGGCGGCGGCGGCGCGACCGCCGCGCGCCGCGCGGCGGGGCGGGCGTCGCCGCGGTGTGTGGCGGCCGCCGTTGCGGGCAGACCACACCCCCCCCCGGCGGCGGCCGCGGCGTGCAACCCGACGCCGCCGGCGGGACGCGACGCGCGGCGGCCGCTCCTGCCCCCCCGCGCGCCGCCCGCGCGACGCGCGCGGCGGCCGTCCCCATACGGGGGGGCGCTGTCAGTGACCCACACCCGCCACGGCACCCACGCCGTTGGCTCCACGCCACTCCCTCCCCCCCCCCAGCAGCAGCACGCACCCGCCGTGGCGCCACGGTGGCACCCCCCCCCCCCCCCGCCCGCCGACCCACCGCCGCCGCCGCCACCGCCGCCGCGCGCCGCCATTGGCGCGCCGCCGCCGCCGCCGCCGCCGCCGCCGCGCGCCGCCTGCGCGGTGCGGCCGCGGCGGCGGCGGCGGCGCGGCGGCGGCGGCGGCGGCGGCGCGGTGGGGTGGCGGGTTGGGCCGTCGGGGGGGGGGGGGGGGGGGGCGTGTGCGTTGGCGGGTGCCGGGGGGGGGGGGGGGGGCGTGCGTGTTGGCGGGTGCCGGGGGGGGGGGGGGGGGGGGGGGGGGGGGGGGGTGTCGCTGGGCGGTGGCGGTGGGTGCCGACCACCGGGAGCGCGTCCCCCCCCCCCCCCCCACCCCCCCCCCCCCCCCCCCCCCACCCTCCCCCCCCCCCACCGCGTCCCACGTCTCTCCCGCGCACGGCGCCGCCCGCCGGCGGCACGCACCAACAGCGCGCGGCGGCGGCGGGCGGGACGCGGCGCGCGGCGGCGACGGCGGCGGCGGCGGCGGCGGCCGGCGTTGCCTTCCCCCCCCCCCCCCCCGCCGGCCACCCGCGCGGCGTGGCGCGCGGCGGCCGCCGCCCATGGCGCGCTGGCCGGCCGCAGCAGCGGCGGGCGGGCGGGCGGCCGGCGCGGGAAAAACCGCGGCGCCTCTCTCCCCTCCCCCCCCCCTCCCCCCCCTCGCGGTCTGTACAGGGGGCACAGCGGGCGGCCACGGCCGCCGCGGCGCCGCCGCTACGCGTGCCGTGTCGTGGGGGGTGCCGCCGCCGCTGCGGTTGCCGCGGTGCCGCGCCGCCGCGCGGCGGCGGTGGTGGTGGGGCGGGCGGTGGCGCGGGGGGGGGGGGCTGGGGACGCCCCGGCGGGACGCGGCGGGGGGGTGGCGTGGCGTGCGGTGGGGTGACGGTGGGGGCCGGCGGTGGTGGTGGTGGTGGCGGCGGCGTGGGCGCCTGGGGGGGGGGGGGGGGGGGTGGCGGTGGGGGGGGGGGGGGGCCCCCATGGGGTGGTGGTGGTCGGGGTCGTTGGCTACCCCCGCCGCGGGTGGCGCACCGCCTACCGGCGGACCCCCCCGACCCCCCCCCCCTCCCGCCACCCCCCCCCACCTGCTCCCCCCCCCCCCCCCACCCTGTCGCTGGCGCCATCCCTCCTCCCTACACCCGCGCGTCTGCCAGACAGACGCCCGCGACTGAGCGGCACGGTCATCCCCCCCGTGGCGACCTCTGGCGGCGCCACCGGCGGCGCGGGCCGGCGGCGGCGCCGCGGGGGAGCCTGCGCAACGACCCGCCGCGCGGCGTGCCGTCCGCGGTCCCCCCCTTCCCCCCCCCCCCAAGGCCGTCCCGCCCGACCCGACCACCGCGTGTGGACGCTGGCGGGGGGGGGGCTTTCCCTTACCCCCCCCCACCCCGCGGTCCCCCCCCCCCCCCCCTCACCCCACCGTGCGCGGGCGTGTCGGGAGCGCGCGCGGCCTGGCGGTGGCCGCCCCGCCACGCCGCCCGCCGGCGCGGCCGCTGCCCACGCCACAGCCGCGCACGCTGTGCGCGAGCGGCGGCTCGGTGGCGGCTCCCCCCCGGGGGCTGCCGCCGCGGAGGAGCGGCGGCGGCGGCGCCGCCGACGGTGGGGGTGCGCCGCCGCGGCGCCGCGGCGAGCCGTCCCGGGGGGGGACCATAACCGCCGCCGGCCCGGTGCCCGCCCGCCGCGCGCCCGCGACGGCCGCTGCGGTCGTCTTCCTCCCCGACGCCAACGCGGGCGCCCTCGCTCCCTGCCACCCACCCACCCACCCACAAAGCAACCAACGCACGCACCTGCCCGCCCACCCACCCGCAAAGCAACCAACGCACGCACCTGCCTGCCCACCCACCCGCCTACCTACTACATATCTTCCCCCCCCCCTTCCCCCCCCCCCCCTCCTTCCCCCCCCCCCGCCCTCCAATCACACCCCTTTGCCCCCCGTCCGCCCCGCGCGGCCGTCGACTCCTCCTCCGCTGCAACACACCATGGGCGGCGGCGGTGACCGCGGGTGGTGGCCCCGCCACGCGGCCCGCGGGGCGGTGGCGGCCGCCACGGCGGCAGCGACGCCACGGCACCGCCGCCGCTCGTCCGCCGCCGCGTCTGCGGCGGCGCCGCCGCCGCGGCCGCCGCCGCCGCCGCCGCCGACCGAGGAGGAAATCCCGCTCGCCTGGCGCGCGTTTGCCCAGTACGCCGTCGAGGTGAGCGCGTGGCGCAAGGCCCGTGGTGGGGGGGGGGCGGCGGTGGCGGCGGCGGTGGTGGTGGTGGTGGTGGCGGCGGCGATGGGGGCGGTAGCGGCGGCGTCGGCGGCGGCGGCGGCGGCGGTGGTGGTGGTGGCCGTGGTGGCCGTGGCAGCGGCGGCAGCGGCGGCAGCGGCGGCAGTGATGGCAGCCGCAGCAGTGCGGGGCGGCCGGGCAGCGGCGGCAGTGGCACCAGCGGCGGCGGTGGTGGCGGCGGCAGCCGCAGCGGCGGTGGGGGTGGGGACTGTGCCGACGGCGGGGCGGCCGACGCAGAGGCGGGCGGCTGCTGGGGCGCCGCCGGTGGGGACGGCGGCGGCGGGCCCCGCCGCCGCCGCCGGTCGACGGTTGGCGGCGGCGGCGGCGGCGGCGGCGGCGGCGGTGGCGGCGGCGGTGGCGGCGGCGGCGAGCCGCCGCCGGTCAAGTTTACCGCCTGGCGCGCGCCGCCGCACCCGGCGGCGGCGGCGGCCGAGGCCGCCGCGGCCGCCGCGGCGGCGGAAGCGGCGGCAGCGGCGGCGGCGGCGGCGGCGGGGGCGGGGGACAAGCCCACATGGGTTCCGCGGCGGACCTCGTCGGCGGCAGCGTCGGGCGCCGGCACCGCCGCGGCGGGCCGCCGCGGGAGTCGCACGCCGGGTGGTACCGCCCGCCGCCAACGGTCACGGCGGTCGACGGCGGCGGGAGCGATGCCGTCGGCGGCGGCGGCGGCGGCGGCAGCCGCGCCCACCACCGCCAACGCCAAGCGGCCGGCGACCGCGCGCACGCCGAGCGAGTGGGTGCGGGGGCTGTGTCGTGCCGCGTCGGCACGGTCGTCAGCCGCCACCGCCGCGGCGGCCGCCGCCGCGACGGCCGCCGCCGATGGCGGCGGCAGCCGCGGCGGCGACGGCGGCGGCGGCGGCGGCGGCGGTGGCGGCGGTGGTGGGTATGGCAGCGATAGCGGCCGCTCCACGCGGCTGTCGTTTAGTGCCAGCCGGGCGGGCTCGCTGCGGCGGGTGGCGAGTGGCCGCCGTCGGCGGCTGCCCGGCGGCGGCCGCGGCGGCGGCGGCGCGGTGACGCAGGCGGACGTGCGCCTGGGGACGGCCGACCCACGGCGGGTGCTGTCGGACTTTGAAGCCGTCGCGGCGGCCTGGGCGGCGGCAGACGGTGGTGGTGTGGCGGCCGGTGGCGGCGGGGGGGCGCCGCGGCGGACCGTCGCGGCCGCCGCGGCGGCGGCGGTCGCGGCGGCGGACCGGGCGGTGCCGCCGGCACGGGCGACGGCGGCGGCGGCGGCGTCAGAGGAGACGCCGTCGACGTCGGCGGTGGTGGCCCTCCGCGCCGACCACCGCACCGAGTCCCTACCGGCGCTGCTCCACCCCAGGGGCGGCGGCTGCAGCGGCGGCGGCGGCGGCGGCGGTGGCGGCGGCGGAGGTGGTGGGGGGGGGCGGGGGGGTGGCCGTGGTCGGAGCGCCGGCAGCGGCGGCGGGCGGTGGCGCGGGCGGTGGCCGGGCGGCTGGGCGGCGCCGCGCTCGACGCGGGCGGGTCGGCGGCGGGCTGGCCCGCCGCCGGGCCGCCGCCGGCGGCGGTGGGCGAAAAGGGGGGGGTGGACGCCGCGTGGCCGTCGGCCGCGACGCGCTCCCTCACCGCCCCAGACTTGATTACCGCCCGAGGGGGGGGCGCCGCTACCGCCCGTGACGGGTGTGTCTCGTGGGGGCGGCCGAGCGGGATGATTGGGGGGGTGGCTGAGCGCGGGGGGGGGGGGGGGGAGGGGGTGAGGCAGGGTCGGATGCCACTGCATGCGCGCAGCGGCGTGGGGTGACGGGCGGGGGTGGGCAGGGGGTGGCGGCGGCGGTGGTGGCGCCACCCGTTTCCCCCCGGGGAACAGTGGGCGGCGCGGGCGCACACCGCTGTCTTGCGCTGCGGGGTCCGGGCTGGCCACCGCCGCCGCGCGGACGCCCCGCGCGGCGCCGCGGACGCGGCGCCGCTCCGCTCGCCGCGGCGCCGCGCGGCGGCCGCGCGGCGGCGGCGGCGGCGGCGGCGGCGGCGGCGGCGGCGGTGGCGGTGGCGGTGGCGGTGGCGGACGTCCGTGCCGTCGTCATCCCGCGGCGCGCGGCGTTTGGCGCGGGCACGGCGCCGGCTAGCCGACGCGCTCTGGGCCACACCCGCCACATGCGTCACGCTTGCCGCTATTTTTCTGTTTGTTCTTGTCCCTCTTGTGCCGCCCTCGTCTGCTGCCCACAGCGGTGGCGGCCCGCGGCCCTTTCGAACCGCCACGGTGCGCCCTAGTGTCGCGGCAGGCCGCCAGGCGTGGCCACCAGCAGCGGACGTTGGCAACCACGTCCGTAGCAAGGCCAGCCATCCCAGCCATGTGGCGGCCGTGGGGAGAAGGGGCCCCGCCCCGGCCCGGCCCTCCTGCCGCAGGCCGGCGGGGAACGGGCGCCACAGACGGCGGCGCCCCCCCCGCCCTGTGCCTCGCCAGTCACGGGTGGCCGCCGCGATCCAGGATGGCGCGACGCGCGCAAGGTGCGTCCGCAGTCGGGCGGCCGCCTGCGGCACGGCCCGTGGGCGAGCTCTGCGTCGCAATAGCCAACCGCGGCGCGGCGGGGGGCGAGCGTGGGGCTGCCTGCCCGCGACGGCTCTTTGTCTCTCCCGCCAAAGCGTGATTTCTCTGTTGTTCGTGTCTGTTTCCGTTGGCTATCTGTTTCGACGTGTCGCAAGCGATTTTCAGCCAATGAGATGTATTCCTTCTGGACCCAGAAGACCGCTCTCATTGGACGCTAGGGTGGGTGTCAAGTATGTACCGTACCACTGTTGTCACAGAAAGTGAGCAACGAAATTCACGACCAGTCTTGACAACAACGGAAGCCCGCCTTGTCCAATTGAATTGACCGACAGTCGCCGGATCGTGCGGCTCCAGAGCCGGGGGGTCCAATTAACGGCCTCACTGGCAGACCCCATCATCCTGGTGCGCGTGGGCGACAGTAGTAGACGTGGCACCCCCCCCCCCTTCCCACACCACCCTCTGGGTTGCCTGCCCCACCCCCCCCCCCCCGCCAGCCCAAGCGGGAGGAGGGTCGAGCGCCCGAGGCCCAACCGCCACTGCCACCGCCCCGCGCCCGCGCGCCGCCGAGAAACCGCCCCGACCGGGCACTGCACCCCGCCGACCGCCGCGCGCTGTCACGCCAGTGGCAGAGGCCGACGAGGGGGGCGGTTTTGCCTCTCCATCCCGCCCTCCCCACACCCAGCCACTCAGCGGCGGCCACGGCCGTCACGTTGCGGCAGGCGTCGCCGCAAGGACAGTCGGGTGGTTTGTGGCGGGGGGGGGGGGGGGGGGGGGGCCAAGAGTCTGTGCCAGCACCCTCTGCCCGCCAGCCCGTGCGTGAGCACCCGCCGCGGGGGGGGGCGGCCGCCGCACACCGCCCCGCCGCCGCCGTGGCGCGACGGCGCGTGGCCGGCAGGCGCGCACCCCACCCCCCCCCCCCCCCACGCGCGCGGCAGACAGAGGGGCGGTGGGGAGCGCCGGGCGGGGTGGTGTGCTCGGCGGCGGCGACAGCTGCGAGCGACAGCGGCAGGGTGCGCGCGCGTGGTGGTGGCGGCGGCAGGCGCGGCACACTCACGCCGGCCGGTGGGACCCGTCACGACCCCCCCCCCCCCCCACTACCCTCCCCCACTCCCTCGCGCCCATCCCGCCGCCCCGCCGCCCCCTCCGTGCACGGCGCTCGCTCGTCGGCCGCGGCCACGCGGAGAGGGGCGGCGGCGGCGAGCGGCGCGCGGTGTCGCGGCACCACCCCCGGTGGTGTGGTGGCCTCGGCAGCGGCAGGCGACCCCCACCAGCACGAGCGGTACCGGCAGCACCGGCGGCGGCACCGGCGGCGGCGGCACCGGCACCGGCGGCAGCGCCCACCACCACCTCCGTCTGGGTGCTGCCGCCGGCGCGGCGGGGCCAGACGGGCGTCGCGCCGCGGGCGGGGGTGGGGTGGTGCCAGCACGCTCGTCCCTTTTGACGCGGGGTGGCTTTGGCGTTGTGCACCTGTTGGCGGTCGTCCGGCGCCGGGGGGGGGGGGGGGGGGGGGGGGGGGCGGGTGACAGTGGGGTGGCTTGCGACGCCGCGGCGAGTGCCACGGGCGGCTGGCGGTGTGGGTGGAAAGTTCCCCATCGGGCACTCCCGCGGGCTGTCGACTTGCGTGCAGCGCTGGGAGTGGGCTGGAGGGGGGGGGGGTTGGGGCGGACGGTTGGGGCGTTGCGTCGGCCGTCCCCTGCGTCGGGTCCCTGCCGGCGGTTGCCCCAGCGTGTGAGCCGCAGCCGCCGCCGCTGGCACCGGTGGCCTGCGCAAGTTTGTTTCTGCGGGGGGGGGGGCGGGGGGGGACGGCAACGCGGTCGGCTGGAAGGGTGGCGCACCCGTCGCGGTGCGGCGGCCCCGTGTCCCGGGCGGCGAGCGGGGAAGTGGAAAGGGCGGCACGCCGCGGTTTTTTTGGTCCGTCCCCACGGCCACCGCCGCGACCGCCGCCGCGGTCACCCGCCGTTGCCGCCGCTGCTGTGCGTGCGTGGTGCGGCTGCCGCCGCGGCGATCCAGTGGACGGCGCGTGCGGCGTTGGGCGGGCGGCGACGCCCGACATCCACCTTTCCCGTTGGTGACCACGTAGGCGGCGGGCGGCGTCGTCACCATGGCGCGTGTAGGTACGTTGTGGGAGCTCTTGCTGGTGCGACGTCGGCGTGTGTTGTTTGTGTGGAGGGGCGGGCTTGGACCGGTTGCGGCAATGAGTTGGTCGTTGGGGTGTTGTGGAGGAGGAAGGGTAGAGCGGGGCAGCTTGACGCGCGCCGGGTTGGGCGGGGTGGGGAGGCCGGGCCTGTGTCGGCGGGTGTCGACGGCGCCTTGCGGCGATGGGTCGCGGGGGCCGTGATGACGGCCCCTCTGGTGGTCGTCTGCCCTCGGTCCGGTCGTGGGGATTGCCCCTCGCGGCTGGCGCGGTGCGGTTCTGCCGGGCGGTCGCCCGCCTGGCAGCCGCTCATGGGCGTCGGGCGGTCGCCGGTGGCCTTGCTGCCTTCCCGCGGCGGCGGCGGCTGCCAGCGCGGCGCCTACCGCCGCGGCACCGCCCCCGCCTGCCCCACCGTCCCCCATCCCGCCACGTCGTGTCGCGGCTGCTTGAGCTGGTGGTGACGGCGACCCGACCGCTCTGGGTGGATGGGGGTCACCCGCCGGGGGTGCTTCCCCCCGACCCCCCCCGCGCCCCCGGCCCCATTGCCGCAGCCGCGGCGGGCGTTTTGGGGTGCAGCCGTACCTGGGGGGGTGGTGGCACCGTCGGGGGGGGGGTTGGGGGAGTGGGGGCCTCGACGGCCCTCCCCTCGTATCCCTCTTGGCGCTCCTCCGCTGTTCGTCGGCGGACGGGCGCACCCACGGCGGGGGGGCGGGCGGGCGGCGTACGCCGGGCTGGCCGTCGCCCAGGCGGGCGCGGCGGTCGGACCCCTGTTGTTGTGTTTTTGACTGGCCGTGATGTTGTAGCATGTTGGCTGACGCTCGCGGCGGGTCTGTTTTTTTATTGGTGTGGTTCCGCTTATTGGCACCCCGGTCGGGTTCTTCTGGTGGTGATGGGGTGTTTTCGGTTGCTCTGTTGACGTTTGTGCTCGTCTGCTCCCCCAGGCCCTTACATTGTGACCCACACGCTCGGTATGTTGCGCGGATCTGTTGCGTGTGAGGCAGGGCTGTTTTTTTGACGACAGCCGTGCCGCGGCGTGCTGTGATGGGGACCGCCGCCGCTGTGGTCACCCTGGCGGGTGGAGTTGGGTGTGGCAGCGGACTGCTGCTGCTGTTGCCGTCGTTGACTGTTTGCTCGGGCTGGGCAGGAGAGTGCACGTGCTGATACGCTTCTTGTTGGCTACGTCTGTTTTCTTCCCCACCTGTTGTTGTGTCCTCTCTCTTTGTATGTCTTCACTTTGTCTGTGAGCAGGCCAGGGCACGTTTGGCAAGGTCAAGCTCGCACAGAACACCGAGTCGGGCATTGAGTATGCCATCAAAATTTTGGACAAGAGCGACATCAAGGCCAATGAGCTGACGGTCAATGTTCGGCGAGAGGTACGGATGCCGGGACGCGAGCACGAGGGAGGGTAGGGCATTGGCTAGTTGCCGGTCGGCCACGTGCACGTGCGGTGCGCTGCTGTGCAGCCGTGGAGGTTTGAGAGCCGTGCACGCTGTCCAGCTGGGCTGCCGTGCTGTCCTTGAGCAGGTTTTCTGACTGCCTGATGTGTTTTACTCTTCTCCCCTTCTCTGTTTGATTGTATCATTTTTCCCTCTCCCATGCTTTCTTTTCTGTTTGCGCTGTGCCTGTGACTCAGATTGCCATCATGAAGGCGCTCAACCACAAGAACATTGTCAACCTGCGGGAGGTGCTCTCCTCGCGCACCAAGCTGTACATTGTGATGGACTTGGTGAGGGGCGGCGAGCTCTTTGAGATGATTGAGAATAAGGGGGAGCTGGACGAGGTGCTCGCGCGCAAGTACTTCCAGCAGCTGATTGACGGCATTGACTATTGCCATCGTCGCGGGGTGTGTCATCGCGACCTCAAGGTATGTTGCGCGTGCTTTGTCTGGGCGTCAGCGGGACGCGGCGGCGTGTGGACGCCGTCTTGGCCTCACTGCCTCTGATTGAACCGCACCTGGCTCTGTTGTTGGCTCACGTTTGCACGGGGCAACCCACTGACTCGCGCGATTGTTCCTCCTATGCTCGTTTGTGGACGGGAGTCCCCTCTGCGCTGGGTCATCTGGTTGTGTAGCCCGAGAACCTGCTGGTGGATGAGAACGGGGTGATGAAAATCACGGATTTTGGGGTCTCGTCCATGAAGGGCGGTGTGGGTTCGGACCTCCTCTTCACGGCCTGTGGCACCCCCTACTACTGCGCGCCCGAGATCATCAATGGGGCGGAGGATGGGTACTCTGGCGTCAAGATCGACGCCTGGTCTTGCGGTATCATCCTGTACCTGCTCCTCACAGGTATGTTGCCGTTCCAGCACGACGACATGACGCGGTTGTACGAGCTCATCAATGCGTGCAACGTGCCGTACCCGTCTTGGATCACGAGTGACGCCAAGGACCTCATCTCCCATCTGCTGGTGAAGAACCCGGACCGGCGGTACTCGCTGGAGCAGGTCAAGCAGCACCCCTGGTTCCTTGTGGACTACCCCGAGCCGGGCGATTCGCAGGCGGGTGGGGAGGAAGGGTGGCAGGGCGCGGGGGGCGGCGGCTCGGACAGCGGGCGGTCCAAAGGCTCGAGCCGCAGCCGCAAGCACTCCAACCCATCGATGCACGGCTCGGACGGCGGCCGCGTGCGGGACGCGCCCGACCGGTCCGGCTCTGGGTCGGGGTCGGGCCGCCGCGCGAGGCAGGGGAGCTCGGGCAATGGGGGCTCGGCGGCGCCGGCGCCTGCGCCGGCGCCGCCGCCACCACCGCCGGCGCCTAAG
Organism: Pyropia haitanensis; assembly: GCA_008729055.1. Classification (NCBI taxonomy): domain Eukaryota; phylum Rhodophyta; class Bangiophyceae; order Bangiales; family Bangiaceae; genus Pyropia; species Pyropia haitanensis. The sequence continues at coordinate 5,471,695 of SDUX01000004.1, read as the reverse complement.
AAGCTGGCGGCCGAGTACGAGGGCAAGGACATGGACGTCTTTGTGCGGGACGCGCTGCCTGGCAAGCCGTCGCGCAAGATTGAGGAGGTGGTCAGGCGCCTGGAGGAGATTGACATTGACTGCGTCGACGACATCCAGTGCGTGGCCGAGACGGTCCAGACGCCGGCCAAGTTGACCAAGTGGCTGGAGGACGAGTCCAAGATGCCGTCGGTGACGGCGATGCGTATTACCAAGATGTTTTTCCCGTAACTCTTGCTCTTCTCCCCCACCACCCCCCGTCCCCCGACTGCGTGTTGTATTCGTCTGTGGTCTGTTTTTTTTTTCTTTTTCTGTTTTCCTTTTTTCCGCTCTCCCTTTCGTCTCCCCGCCTTGCGCCGCACCCTGTCCGTCTCTGCGTTGGCGTTTTTCCCAAACCGCGGGTCCCCGTGCTGCCGCTGTGCCCCCACCCGTTCCCCGACACCGGGGCGCGCGTACGGTCCGCGTGCGCCGTCCCCCGTCCGGCCGCCCGCCGTAGTCTCTGGGTGGCCCACGCCGGCGGCTGGCTGGTTGCACCGTCCGCTGGCGCCGGCCCCCACCTCCCGCTCCGCCCCGCCCCCACCCCAGGTCGGCCACAGCGGGCCGTGGGGATTGGCGGCCGCACGGGGCGGTAAGCGTGTGGCCAGCGTCCTCCACCCCTGTCGCCCGCCCCATCATGGACTGTCCTGCTGGTGACGCTGCCGCTTGCAAGGCACAACGTGGGCACGGACGGACCACTCGGTGCTTGCACAGAATCAAGAGCGGTGGCACGCTCCATCCACACGCCCAACAGCAAACGCACACCAGGTGAGGCAACGCGGGTCACTTTCGTCGTCGCTGCCGTCGTGCCCAGGTCCATTGCGTGCTGGCGGCTTGACCGCTCCCGTGCTCGTGTGCACCACGCACGCCGCCGCGAGCGGCGAGCGCTTGCCGGCGCTGCCGCGCCCCCCCGGCCGCCTGCGCCATTGGCGGCCGCCACCCGTCGGCGTCCCTTGCGCCCTCGCCCCTCTGCTCATCGCCTCACAGCCTCCCACATCCCCGCTCGTCCGCCACTCACCGGGTGTGGCCCGCAACCCGACCGCCCCCACGTCGTTGCCGCCGCAGCCGGGGTGCACCATGGAGCCGCCGCCGCTGCCGCGGCAGCAGCCAATCGCGCCCGCCGCGGGGGGTGTGGTGGCTCGCGTGGCGCTCTCCGCCGTCGCGGCGGCGGCCGCGGCCACCAAGGCCACCGCAGCAGAGTCGACGCTGCGGTCGGGTGCCCGTGGCCGCCAAAACGGCGGCAGCGGCGGCGGCTGGCGGTGGCTCTCCGTCGGCAGCCCTGTGGCGGCTGGCCATTAGCGGCGGCGCCGTCTGTGCCGGCACCTACGGCGGTGCCACCGCCGCCGCTGGTGCCAGTGGTGCTGGTGGCGTCGGCGGCGCCAGTGGGCCCGTCTTTGTTGACGAGCCCGCTGGCGGCCCGCCGGTGGTGGCGGTGCCGGGGCCACTGCCGACGCCGACGCCGACAGCCACAACGACGCTGACTGGACGGCACATCGTTGTCCTTGTTGACTCCACTTTGAGATTGCTGCTCGTTCACTCACAGGTTCCGCATGGGTCCTGTAGTGCGTCTACGATCTCATGGGCCCGGGCATGCCGCAAGGGTAGCCGCTGCTGCGGCGGACGCCGCAGCTCCCGCGGCCACCACGTAGCCGCGCGGTATGGCGGCGGACGGGTCTCCGTCAGAGGACGTGCCGCCTGGACAAACTGGGCTACCAGCCGAGGCCCCACACTGCCGCCGTGCACGTCCCAAAGGCCACCCAGAGAGGCAGCCGTCGTTTGAGCGGCGCCGCACACGGCAACGCTTGGGTGCGGAAGAGCCCACTGATGCAAGGATGAAGAATGTCGTATCACCACGTGAACATCCGGAACACGCAGGCCACACACAAGAACACAACATATAAAAGGGGGATCCCATACAGGTACACCCCTCTCCCCCACCCTACCCCCTCTTCCTTCGCGGAAAATCAGGACGGGAACCACACCAACCTCAACGTGTCGGGGGAAGGGGGGGAGGTGGGAGGCGGGGGGTGGGGGGGTGGGGAACGGCGGGGGGTGGGGGGACGGGGGGTGGGGGCGGGGGGGGGGTTGCGTGGGGTGCGGGGGGGTGGGGGGGGGGGTGGAGGGGGGGGGGGTGGGGGGAGGTGGGGGACGGCGGGGGGTGGGGGGAGTGGGGGTTGGGGGGGGGGGGGGGGAGCGGGGTTGCGTGGAGTGGGGGCGGTGGGGGGGGGGGGGGGGGGGGGGGGGGGGGGGGGGGGGGGGGGGGGGGGGGGGGGGGGGGGGGGGGGCTGCGTCACATGGGATCAAACGCCCCCCAGTGGGATTTGATAACAGCGGGGGGTGTTATCCAGTTATCAAACCCCCCTCACGACCTCAAGGAGGGGGTCGGATAACATGTTATCCAACCCCCCCCCAGAGGTCGTGAGGGGGGTTTGATAACTGGATAACACCACCCGCTGTTATCATCATATCCCACTAGGGGGCGTTTGATCCCTTGCGGTCCGGCCCGCCCCCCCCCCCCCCCCCCCCCCCCCCCCCCCCCCCCCCGACCCCCTCCGCCGCCGCGCCCGCGAGCGTCGCTCGCAATTTTTGTGGCGGGAGTCGCTCGTCCCCCGTCCACCACCAACGTCCCCCGCCCGCGCACACCACTCGATAATTGTGCGGCGGGAGACGCTTGTTCCCCGTCCACCCACCACCGTCCCCCCCCCCCCCCCCCCCCCCCCCCCCCCCCCCCCCAACCCCCTCCGCCCCCGCGCCCGCGGGCATCGCTTGTGTGGTCGGCGACGCTCATCTCCCGTCCACCCACCTAGGTCGGCGGTGCGAGGAGTGGCACCGCCACTATGTGTGGTCATACTTAACGCAAATAAACTCTGCGTATCAGGACACTTATAGAACATACACATAAAGTAGTACTCTGCCCAAGACAGCGTGATTACTGCAACCCGCTGGCCAATCAGTCCACGTGGCTACTCGCAGCAAAGGCTTCCCACGGCCAGTACCAGGCGGTCGTCAGTACTCATGCACATTACTCCATTACAGTCAGCACATCACAATTCAACCGCCTTTCAAGACAGTTTCCGCATTGTTCGCTGGCCAATCATGCCCTTTACGTTTCACGTGTTCACCACCCAAACCCCCCCCCCCCCCCCCCCCCCCCCCCCCGCACCCTACCCTACCCCCCTCGCCCCCCCTGACGCTTTCGCTTTTCGCTGCCTCGTATCTTGCTGCCCCCCCCCCCCCCCCCCCCCCCCCCGCTTGCGCCTCTTCCCCTCCCTTCCGCCCTACTCTCCGGCCGCCCACGACCACCTCCCCCCCTTTTCTTTTGTTTTTCCACGCCTTCCCTCTTCCCCTACCCCCCCCCCCCCCCCCCCCCCCCCCCGCGCCACGGGCGTATGGGGCGCTTCCCACGCATGGGCGCGCCCTCCGCACCGTCCTGGCGGCGCCCGCCGCGGGGCGCCGCCGCCCGGTTCTCCCTTCCCGCCGGCCCGTCGGGCGCGGCGGCGCCGTGGGAGTCCCCGCCTCCGCCGTTGCGGGCGTCACCGCCGCCGCCGCCGGGAAGGGGATGGGGGGGGGGGGGGGGGGGGGGGGTGGGGGGCGGGGGGTCGCACGACAGCGCCGGGGGGGGTGACGGCGGGTGAGGTGGCGGTAGGGGGGACGACGGCTGGGGGGGCACCCACTGGGGGGGGGGGGGCGCCCGCCGGTGGGGGCCTCGTCGAGCCGAGGCACTGCGCACGTCGTGGCGGCGACGTCGACGGCGGCGGCAGCGGCGTCGATGAAGGCGGTGGCGGCAGCGGCGGCGGCGGCGGTGGTGGTAGCGGCGGTGGCGGCGGCGGCGCGCCCACGGTTGGCGCCATCACCGCCCGCGCGCGGGTGGTAGCGGCCGCCGCCCCCGCCGTCGGGGTGGTGGCGGTGGCCCGCCGTTGGGGTGCCCCCCCCCCCCCCAGCGCGCTCTGTACCGCCCTGCCCCCCCCCCCCCTCCCACCCCCCTCCCCCCGCTCCGGCCCCCCCCTTCCCCCCCGCCCAGCCGTGGGTGGCACCCGGAAGGGCTGGGTGCCACCCACGGCAGCGCGCTCTCTACCGCCCTGCCCCCCCCCCCCCCTCCCCCCCCCCCTTCCCCCGCTCCGGCCCCCCCCTTCCCCCCCGCCCAGCCGTGGGTGGCACCCGGAAGGGCTGGGTGCCACCCACGGCAGCGCGCTCTCTACCGCCCTGCCCCCCCCCCCCCTCCCACCCCCCTCCCCCCGCTCCGGCCCCCCCCTTCCCCCCCGCCCAGCCGTGGGTGGCACCCGGAAGGGCTGGGTGCCACCCGCGGCAACGCCGCACCAAACAAGGGGCGGTCCCGCCGACCCCCGTGGCTGCGGGCTGGCCGCGCGTCGGCAGGCAGTGGTTGAGGCCGGCGGTTGCCTTTATTAGGCGGCCGCCTGTGCTCTGGTTGAGCACACGCCTCTGCAGCCAACGACCACCTCACCGGCCGCCCCCCCCCCGCCCCCCCAACCCCCCCCCCCTCCCCGCCCTGCTTCCGTCGCCTCCTTCCCCACCCCCCCCGGCTGCGGGGGGGGGGGGGGAGCGCGCCCGCCGCCGCCGCCAGCGGTCATTGCCGGGGGCGTCTGGTGGGGGTGGTGGGGGGGTGGGGGGGGGGGGGCGCCTGGCCGCGGCTGGCACGCCGATACCGGCGGGGGCGGGGGGGGGAGCGAAGATGACTGGGCGTGGGTGGTTGGGAGGGGGGGGGGGGGGGGGGTGGGGTAGCTCAGGCGGGTCGGACGCCGACGCTGCCGCCGCGGCGGCTGCTGACGCTGCGCCGCTCTACCCGCCGCCGTCGCTCGCGCTGACGCCGCTGACGCCGGTGACGCTGCTGGGCGGTAGGGGCGGCGGCGGTGGTGGTGGTGGTGGTGGTGGTGGTGGGGGAGGGGAGGTGGTGGTGGTGGGGGGGGGGAGGTATGGGGGGGAGGAGCGGCGGCGGCGCCGTCGGCGCCGCCTGTCACCCGTGGCCCGCGTCTGCCGCGGCGGCGGCGGCGGCGGCGGCCGCCGCCGCCACCACCGCCCGCGTCGTGGTGCGGCGGCCCGACCGGGCGGACGAGTGGGTGGTCATCCTCATCCCCGCCGGGTCCCCCCCCGCCGGCGCGGCCGCCGCGGCGGACGCGGCCACCCCCGGCACCACCGCGTGGCTCACCGCCCGCGTCACCGCCGCGCTCGCCGACGTGCACAGGGCGGCGGTGGCGGTCGCGCCGCCGGCGGTGGTGCGCGTCGGGCCACCGCCGCCGCCTGACACGTCCGCGGGGGGGTCTACGCTGCTGAGGTGGGGGGGGTGCGCCGGCTGGGGCTCGCCGCCGCGTACGCGGTGACGTGCCGCCGGGGGGGGGGGGGGGCGGGGCTGCCGGCCATCGCGGCAGCGTGTTCGGTCGCGGACGCGCCCGCCGCTGGCATGGGGGGGGGGGGGGGGGCGCCGCGTGCGCAGAGCCGGGCGGGTCGGAGGAGGCCGCCTCGCAGGAAGAGGCTGCCCGCAGCGGCGGCGGCGGCGGTGGCGGCGGCGGCGGCGGCGGCGGCGGCGGCGGTGGCGGCGACGGCGGCGGCAGCGCGGCGGCGGCCCCCCCCGGCGGCGGCCCGTGTGGGGTGGTGGACCTGACGGGTGCCAACGTGGCCGACGCGGACGTTGGGCGGCTGCTCGACACGGCGGCGCGGGCGGCCACGCCGCTGCGCGTGCTGCGGCTAGCCGCCAACGTGCGGCTGACGGACGCGACGGCGGCGCGGCCGGTGTCCGCCGCCTCCGCGTGCGCTGCCGCCGCGCGACGGGGGGAAGGGGGGGGGGGGGGGGGGGGGCGTTGGTGAAGGGGGTGGCGGCTTTGGCGTGGGCGGTACCGGCCTGGGCTGCTGGCAGCGACGGCGACGGCACCGGCGACGGCGACGGTGACGGCGACGGTGACGGCGACGGTGAAGGCGACGGCGCCGGCGACGGCACCGGCGACGTCCTCGGCGACGACGGCACCGGCGGCGGCGGCGCGGCCGGCGGGGGGGGGGGGGGGGTATCCACACGTGCACGCAGGCTGGCGCTGTGGAGGGGGGCGGGGGGGGGAGAGGGGGAGAGGCGGCGGCCCCCCCCGCGGCCGCCGCGCACCCCGCTGCTGCTGCTGCTGCTGCTGCCACCGCCGCCGCGGCGGCCGCGGGGGTAGAGCCAGTCCCGCCGCCACCGCCGCTGCTCGCGGCTGCGGCGGCGGCGGCGGCGGCGGCCGCGGCGGCGGCGGTTGCCGCCACCGGCGCGCCGCGTCGGCGGCGGGCGGCCGCGGCGGCGGCGGCGGGTGACCTCGCGCACCTCCGGGCGGCCGCGCGGCGGCGGCCGCGCGGCGGCGGCGGCGGGCGCCCCACGTGGGTCGGGGGTGTGGCCAGCGCGGGGCGGCGACGGATCCGCCGCGTCGGCGGCGTCCGTCCCCCTCCCACGCTTCCCCCCCGCCCCTCCCGGCGCGGCCGCCCTCTCGCCACCCCCCGTGGCCGTGCCACGCCGTGTGCCGCGGTTGATCCTTTGGCCGCGGCGCCCGTCTTGCCCTGCCGCCCCTCGCCCCACACCCCCCGCATCTCCACTTGGCCGTCCTCCCCGCCTCCCTCCCTCTCCCCTCCCCCCCACTCTCCCCTCGTCCCCCCCCTCCTCCCCCCACCCTCCCTCCCCCCTCCCCCCCACTCTCTCCTCGTCCTCCCCCCTCCTCCCTCCCTCCCTCGCTCTCTCCTCTTCCTCCCCCCTCTCCCCCCCCCCCCCCCCCCACCTCACCCCCCGGGACCGTTACGGGGACCGTTACGGGCAACCGCCGCGACGGGGCGGCGCACGATGCCCCCCCCCCCCCCCCCATGGCGGTCACCGCCGTCGTGCGGGTGCACCCCCACCCGCACCCCGCCGACCCACCGCTGCGCATTGAGCGCCCCCCCCCCCAACGGCGGCGCGCCGGTGGTGTGGCTGCCGCCGCCCCCCCCCCCCTCAGGCCCACCGCCACCGGTCTCGGCGGCCGCGTCGCGGCGGCGGCGGCGGCGGCCGCCGCGGCGGGCCGCCGCCACGCCGTCAACGCGGTCATTACGGGCGGCACGGCGGCGCTGTACGCGGCGGCGGGTGCGCCGGCGGTGGCGGCTGTTGCGGGGGGGGCCGACGCGACGGTGCTGGCGGTGGGGGCGAGCGGGTCGGGCAAGACGACCGCGTTGATGGGGGGGGTGGGGGGGGGGGGGGACGGGGAGGATGGGGGTGGCGGTGCCACCAACGGGGGGCTCGTGGGGGGGGGTCATCAAGGGGCTTTTTGCGGCCGCCGCGACGGCGGCGGCTGCCGACGAGCTCCTCCTGAAAACCTCCAATCATGTCAAATTTTCAACCCTGAAATTACCATACCGTGTCAATTTTGAACAACCAACTACATCTGTTCGATCTGTTCTTTGGAACAATGAGGCAGAACCATGGAATGGTGATGACAGAAGTCATTGGGTACTCGAAACTGATGAAGCCACGCATAGAAGATGAAAAGAGTTACAAATATTCATGTATTGGCCCGGTAGGCGGACAAACGGCGCCGAGGAAGGCAAGGAAAAATTTTTTTCGTATAAAAAAGGCGCTTGCCGCCCCCCCAGACCCCCACCACTGAGTCGGCAACCGTCCACGGCCTCCCCACCACCCCAGTACCTCCCCTTTTACCTCTGGACCCACCCACGACCTGCTCCGCCCCCCACCCCCCGCCCTATACCCCGCCACACGCCGACGCCATTATGGGCAAGAAGCTGAACCTGACGCCGGAGGAGAAGCTGGCTCGGCGCCGTGAGCAAGTTCGTCGGAATATGGCGGCCATGCGCTCCCGGCGGACGACTGATGCGGACGCCGGCGGCCGCGCTACGGAGGGGTCGCACGCCATCGACGAGGAGGCGTCGTTGGCTGCAGCCGTGGCGGCGGCGGTGGCCCTCTGTGGCGCGCCCGCCACGGTCGCCCGCACCGCGCCCGACGCCGGGGCGGTCGCGGCTCACCAAGAGGCCATCCGGACGGGGGCTGAGCGCTGTACTCAGTGCCCCCGGCGCTACAAGGGCCGATCCGCGCGGATGACGCACGAGCGCGAAGCCCACGGGTTGGTTTTCAAGAATGGCTTCGAGGTCAAGGTAAAATCGTTTTTGGAGTCGGCGGGGTGGCGGCCCATGACTTCGTGGACCGGCCACCCCGAAGTTGGGACTTACCGAGCCCAATGGTCGTTCCAGGAGCGAGGGGCCGACGGTAAGGACTAACCCCCAGGGGCGTCCTGGCTGGGGTGAGGAGCTCATCTCGTGGTAGTATGTAGGAGGGATCGGCCTCTAGGTAGATTGATCATATTTTCGTTTGTGCCTCACTTCGATGGGAGTACGAGTGAACGACACCGATGGCCGGCGAGAGTGTCCACCACCCCCCCCCGCACCCCACCCCCCCCCCCCCCCCCCCCCCCCCCGCCCCCCCCCCCCCCCCCCCCCCCCGACCCCGCGCCCCCCCCCCCCCTACCCCGCCCCCCCCTTTCCCCTCGTTTTCATCACGTGGAGGCTGCGCTTTTTTCCTGTGGTAGTAGGCTGCAAGACGTGCTTCGACGGGCGTGACGCTGGCGTCGGCCTGCCGTGCTCTCCGAAGGCACCAACCCCCCCCCCCCCCCCCCCCCCCCCCCCCCCCGACGCCCGGCGGTCCAAGACCATCACCGCTGGCGGGCCTCGTCATTGGCGGCGCGTCGCTACTGCTTGGGCTCACCCGGCCGGCGGTGACCGCGTCTTTCCTCGTCGTCCAGACGCTGCTGTCCATCTACGTCTCCTTTTTGTACGTGTTTGTGCAGCCGGCGGTGCGGGCGTCGGCAGCAGCCGCTTGCTGATTTCTATGGGGTAGGCCGCCGCGTCAGGGGGGGGGGGGGGGAGCAGCCGCAGCAGGTCCCCGACGGTGGGCGCGGCGGCGCCGCCGGGGCTCCAGCCGCCCGCGTCGTCGCAACCCCCCCCAACGCACCACTCGTCATCCGAAAGCTTCCCCCACCCCCCCTCCTCCGACGCACACGCGGGCCCCGGCTGGCCGGCCGCCACCGCCGCGAGTGGCGGCCGGCCGGCGGGGCGCGTCGCCGGGCGCCGACGACGCGACGGGGGGGGGGGTTAAGGCGGCGCGCATGGCCGCGGCCTCGCGGGGCGCGGGGGGGGGGGGGGGGGGGGGATGGCGGCGGGATGTGGGACGGGACAGAGGGGGGACGTGACAGTGGGAGTATGGGTGGAGGTGGCGGTGGGGGTGGGGAGCGGGGGGGTCGGAGGGGTGCCGGCAGTGACTCGCACCCCGCGGTGGGCGGCCGGCGGCCGCTCTTGTTTGGTGACAAGGCATCGACGGGGCCCGCCGCCTCGAGATGTGCTGCCGACGTGGAGGCAGCGGCTCAGATTGCCATTCCGCGTAGCTCCCGGTTAGGCCAAAAAAAAACTAGTGCCGGGCCGGCCGTCCCCGCTGCGCCGCGTGCTTCCAGCCCGCTGCGACCCACGCGGCCACGCCCGTCCTACCCCCCCCTCCCCCCTATTCGTCTGTTTCTTCCCCTCCCTTTCTATTCGTCTGTTTCTTCCCCCCCCCCCCCCCCTCACCCCCGCGCCCGGCAAGACGGTCGTTTGCCCCGCGCCATGCGCACGCCCTGGCCGGCCGCCCCCCCCGCCCCCCCCCCGCCCCCGTGGCCGCGTTTGCCTCGACCGCAGCGGGACCACCGACGGGCCGTGCGTGTCGCCGCCGCGGCAGCGGCGGCGCTCGGCTGAGCGCGGCCGCCCGCGGTCGCCGTGGCGACCGCTCCGCCCGTGCCGCCGGCCGTGGCGGCCGCCCCGCCCGTCTCGCCCGACGGCGGCAGCCCCGCGCGGGTGCCGTCGCCGTCGCCACCTCGGGCTGCCCCGCCCGTGGCCCCCCCCCCACTGGCCGCGCGGAGCCCGTCGCCGCCGTCGCCGCCCTGGTCGCCCGCGTCCTCGGCACGCGTGACGCGGCCGTCAACGCGGCGTCGGGGCCGCCGGCAGCGGGCGGCGGCGTCTCCCCTGTCGGCAGGGCCCGCGAAGCGGCCGCGCCGCGCGGGTGCCGCTGGTCGGAGGAGGGGGGAGGGGGGGGAGGGGGGGGAGCGGGGCGGTCCGCCGCTTCCCCTTCGTCGTCCCCGACGCCGCGGCGGTCGTTGCGGGCGCGGACGGCGGCGGCGGCGGCGGCAGCGGTAACGGCAGCGGCGGCGGCAGCGGCATCGTCGGCGGCGGCCGGCGCGCAGGAAGGCGAGACGGCGGCGACGTCGCCACCGCCCCCAATCCCTGTGCCCCCCCCACCCCCCGTTGCTGCCGACGGAGCCCTGCCCCCGACAACGGCGCCCGAGCTGCCGCTCGGCGCCCAGCCGTTAATCCCGCCAGTGCCCCTGCTCGCTTCGACGCCATTGGCGCTGCCGCAGCCGCCGCCGCCGCCGCCGCAACCTGTGCCGCCGCCTCAGCTGGCGCCGCCGCCGCGACCCGCGCCGCCGCCGCCGCGATTGCCACCGCCACGCGCGGTCGTCCAGTTGGCGCCGCCCGGGACTGCGCCGCCGCCGCCGCCGCCGCCCCCACCACCGCCGCCGCCACTGCCACCGCCGCCACCGGTGGTGCCCCTGCCCGCTCTGCACCCGTCGCCACCGTCACCGCCCCAGCTGCCGCTGCGGCCGTTCCTCGACTGCGCCGATGGCGCGCCACCCCCGCCGCCGCCGTCGCCGCCGCCGCTGACGCGCGCGCCGCCGCCGTCGCCCACGCGGCGGCCGCATCGACGCAAGCCGCCGCCGCCGCTCGTCGCGGCGTCGGCGCTGCTCGCCGCCGCGATTGCCGGCCAGCCACCCGCCGCGGCGGCCGCCCTCGCGGCGGCGGCCGCCGCAGCGGCGCCCGCGCTGCCGGCCCGCCGCGTGGCCCGCCCGCACGATTTTTCGATGGGCGAAGACGAGCGTTGCGGCCACAGGACCCGCCAGTCACAGTCAGGAGGACTTCTGCACTGGAGGACAGCTCCAGTGAACTCCCCGTCCGTTTCTTTGCCACACACAGACCGCACTGTCAACGGGTCGCCCCCGGGGCTGCGAGAGCCGTCAGATCGGGCAGGCGCCGGTGGATCCATGGCTGACAAGACGGATTTCAGCAGCGCCCGCCGCGCTGCGCACCCCACCTGGCCCTCGTCGGCGCAGCGCTGGTGGTCCGTGCCGACGCGCTTGGGGAACGTGGGTTGGGGGGGGGCGGCGGCGGCAGCGGCGCGGGGGCGCCTCCCCGTGGATGGCTTCTGTGGTCATCACCGGCATGAGCGGCAGCCGCGAGGACGAGGCAATGGCGCGCATCCCGCGCTCGCGGGTGTCCGCCCACGCGACAAGACGCCACCGTATCGATCCGTACCGACGACGCGACGTCTGCGCGGCTGGCCGTCGCAGACAGGCAGGCGGCACGAGACGACGCGGCGGCCGTCGGCGTTGCGGGTTGGCGTTGTTCCTCTTTGTCCCCCCCCGTCGTCCCGTACGAGACGCGCCTCGTCGCCCCCGTGGCCACCCTACGGGCACGGCGGCAGTACCAGGCTGGCCACCGCACGTACCGTGTCGCGCTGGGCACCCACCCACCGCCGGCAGCGACCGTTGCGTCGGCGTCGCGGGCGCGGCGGCCTGCCGGTACCCGCCAGCCTCCCCGACCCCGCTGGGCGCCCTCCCCCGGCGGCATCGAGCCGACCGTCACGGGCTGCGCTCCCGTGCCCTGATCGGGTGGCGCCCGCGGCAAGTTCGAGCGACCCGCGGGCGCGCCGCCGTCGCCACGTCCACGTCGGCCGCCGCTGGCGGGCGGCGCGTCGGCCCGGTGTGGCCGCCCTTGCACGGCCCACCCGCCGCTGCCGCTACAGCCTGCGCCGCCGCTGTGGCCGGCAGCACCTACCCTGCTGGTACGACCGAGGGACACGTGTGGCAGCTGACGGCCGCCCTCCAGACGTCTGGCGGGGTGCGCGCGTCGGCGCCGGCCGTCGCTGACGAGGCCGTCGTCGCGTCGTCGACGGCGAGGCCGTCGCCGCGTCGTCGACGGCGGCGGCCACCACCAACGCGCCGCTCCATCAACAGCACCACGGGCGGCGGGTGCGCACCGTGCGGTCCCTCTGGTGCGGCCAGCCGCCCCCACCGCCGCGGCGCGTCCCGCCGCGGACGCCGCCGCCCGCGTCTGGCCGCACCCCCCCTGCCGCCCCTCCCACCCGGCCGGCGCCGCCACACCCAGCGCCGCGCGGCGGCCGCGCGGCGGCGGCGGCGCGGGCCCGCCGCGCCGGGCCACCGCGCGGGCGGACCCGGCCGGGGCCTCGACGGCGGACGGGGGGGCGCGGCATCAAAAAACAAAAAAACAAAAAAAAGCAGGACGAGGTGGGGCTGACCCCACGCGGGCAACGCCCGGTCATGCGTCCGCCCCTCCCTCTCCCACCGCCGCGCTCCCCCCCACTCACTTGTTGGGCGCCCGCCGCGTGGGGCCCGCGCGCCGCCAGACTCTGGCTAGCTACTCGCGGCCCTTGTTGTCGGGATGATGCAGCCATCAGCCACGTGGCCGCAAGCACCGGGTCTCGATGGCCCACGGCTCGTGCGGACACGGGCCGTTGGCGGCGGCCCCGAGCGGGCGGCGCCGCTCGACCGGGCCGCAGCCGCGCGGGTGGACAGCGCCCACACCCCCGCGGGCGCGAGGCAGTAAGAGCACATCCAACAATGCCAGGATGGTCGCGAATACGTACACGTGGCTCTCATATTTGCTGGATGGGGTTCGAACGCTCAGCAGTCAATACAAACGGCCACATGACGCCCCAACGGCAGGCCATATATGACGAATCTGATTCATATATATTTAGTAAGTACTCTGCATATTCAGATCGCAGGATGGGGTTGGTCTCTCCTGCGCCCCATTTTGTGTGAGAATGGGGAGCGAGCGGAACCATCCCCATCCTGTTGGCGACCTGTGAAACGAAATCGGACCAATGGGGTGACTGAAACGTGGCTGTGGACGATCGCGGGCTCGCATCCCAGCTGCTTCTCTGATCCCGATTTGAAGCTACATTCGAGGAATGGGGTTGGGTCTTTGTTCTCCCACCGGCGTGAACCCATCCTTCCGCCTTTTCGGCTAGTCTGCGCCCCGTTCTATACAAGTCCTGCAAGACCGGTTGGGGCACGCCTCAACAGAAATGGGCATCCAACCAGAAGCGCGCACGTGTTCGCTGAAATGAATTATTTAACCGATGGTCCCGACGTTGCTGGATGTGCTCTAAGTGTGCCGACGAAACAACGACCCGTCGATTCGGGCCCCGCGCGAATATCCGCGTTTTCTGCACCGTGGGCCCACTCTCTTCCACGGCCGACCGTAATTGGATTGGTCCATGCCTCACTGTAGTCTACCTAACCGGTCCACATCTGGTCCGATGTGGACCGGTACTGTCTGCTGCCGTGGATGACTGCTGTAGTCAAACGCTGTACTACTACACCCCTGAAACGTGGCTCCTGCGCTCGACCCCTGCCGCCGGAGCTACTTGACGTTACTTGCGCCGTTCTGTACTGATACTTCATCATACAACCCCGAAACAAGGTTGCGCCTGCCCGCTCCCGCCAGCGCAAGCGCCGCCTTCCCGCCAGCGGCACTCCCGCCCCCGCCCCCCAGGCGCTCCGACGCGCGGAGGCCACCCCCTCCCCCCCCGCCGCGGCACGCCCCCCCCCCCCCCCCACCTCGCCGCGCGACCGTCCCCACCCCTTCCCCCGCCCCGCCGCGCTGCGGCTCTGCCGCGCCAGCGCATAGACGCGCGCCCACCTACGGCGTTGTGCGGTTTTCCTCGCCCCCCCTGGCCTCCCGGCAACCTGGCCGCCGCCGCCCCCACCGCCGCCGCCGCCTATCTCATCCCGCTGCGGCCGCCCCCGCCCCCGCCCCCGCCGCCGCCGCTGCGGGCTGCCGTCGCCGCCTGCCGCCGCCACCCCCTCCACCGCAGCTGCCGGCTGTTGCCCTTTCCGCCCCATCATCGGCTGCCGGCTGCCCGTACGGCGCCCGCCTGCCGGCTCCGCCCCTGCCGCCGCCGCCCCCGCCGCCGCAGCCGCGTCCCGGCGCCATTCACACCAGCCGTGTGCTACACTGGCCATCTCTCCCGCCGCCGCCGCCGCCGCCCCCGCCGGCTGGCTGTAGCCACGGCTGCCGCTGCCGCCGCCGTCGCCGCCGCCGGCCTGCGCCCTGGCTGGGGGCTGCCGCCCCCGCCGGGCGGCCGCCGCTCCGGCCGCTGGCCGCCGACGCCGCCGCCAGCTACCGCTGCCGCCGGCTATGGCCGCCACCGGGCGGCCGCCTGTTTGGCCGGTCACCTGCCGCCTGCCGCCCCGGCGGCCGCCTGGGCCGCCTGCCTGGCCGCTGCCCCCGCCCCCGCCGCCGCCGCCGCGGCTGGCCGCTGCCCGCAGGCTGCCGTTTCCCCGGGGCTGCCGCCATGACGGTTTCCGCCGCCCGCGCGCTGCCGCCGCCGGCCGGCTGCTGGGCCGGCGGCCGGCCGGCTGCCGCCTGGGCCGCCGCCATCGCCGCCGTCACCCCTGCCGGGTGACTGCTGCCCTGGCTGCAGCTGCCGCCGTTGCTGTCACTGCCGACCGCCGCCGCGTCCTCCGCCACCGCAGCGCCTGCCGCCGCCGTCGCCCCTCGGCACCGATGCCCCCGCTGCCTCCGCCGCCGCCGCCCGCAGCCGCCGCCGCTGGTGCTCCCGTCGCCGCGGTGGCTGTCGCGGCCGCTGCCCGGTAACGTCCGATGCCGCCCGCCACCGCACCCCCTGCGGCTGCAGTCGCGGTCGCGGCAGCGGCCGCCGCCGCAGCCGCCTCCCGCCGCTGCTCCCGTGGTGGCAATGGCCGCCGCCGCCGACCACCGCTGCGCCCGCCGCCTCGGCCGCCGCAGCCGTCGCGGTGGCCCCAGCGGTGGCCGCTGCCGTCCTCCGCCGCCCCTGTCTCCGACGCGGCCGCGACCGCCGCGACCCGTCGCCGCTGCCCCCGCGGCTGCGGCTTCGGCCGCTGGGGCGACCACCGCCGCCGCCCACCGCCACAGGTCCGGCGACGGCGTCAGCGGCGGAGGCGGCGGCGACGGCGGCAGTCGCCCGCCAATTCTGCCCCTGCAGCCGCTGCCACGGCGGCAGCGGCCACCGCGGCTGCCACGCACCGCCGCTTTCATTGCGGTTGCAGCGGCGGCCGCCGTCGCCGCTCCCGCCCCGCGCGACCATCGTGGCAGCACCATCTGCCGCTTCCGCCCCATTCCGCCGCCACTGCCCCGGCCGTCAGGGGGGGGCTGACGTCGCCGCCGCGCACTGCCGTCTCCCCCCGGACACCACCGCGGCAGGCTGGCGTCCGCGCCGCGGCCAGCCGCCTCCCGTGTCGCTGGTTGAGGCGGCCGGGTGCCGCCGCCCCGCGCTGCGGCCTCCCCCCCCGGACGCTGCCCCGACGGGCTGCCGCCGACGCCACGAGCTGCCGTTCTCCTCCGCCATCTCGTAGAGGAGGGCAGGAGAACAGAGGCAAACACAGATGGTGGGGGGGGAGGGGTACGGGCAGCAAGAAGACTGGGGCGACCATCTGCTCACATTGCACGCAGAGGTAGTTCAAAGTAAGTATATCTTCAGCGATTGTTCCATGAACAATACAACCGCAACCGACTTGACTCACATCTTCTGGCCTATCTGGCGAATCACGTGTCCAACACGTTCAACCTGATAGGCTGCCGAACAATCTGAACTGGGCGAGATGAAGACGTCAGACTTAATCCATTGTTCCTGGACATCTGATTACAATATTTGACTCTGAACGCATCCTGGTCAGCGACTTGCGACTGCCAACGCCGAAGACTGAAGCGCCGGCGTCAGACGCCCCCCTCCTCCCCGCCCCGGTCGCCCGCTTCGCCGTTTTACGCTCTCCGAGCAGACTTGGTGGATATGCATGCCTTGTCTCCGACTCCTATCAGTGTTGAGAGCGCGCCTGCATACACGTCTGTCACGGCAGCGCCCACAACGGTTTCTTGGAGGGCCGAAAGGCGTCACCCTCACACCACTGGTTCCGCCGCTCGGGCGCGCTCGTGACGGTGAAACTCCGTCAGTTGTGACTTTTTGGCGTCCCCAATGGTCCACGCTCCAACAGCCAGTAATTTTTTTTTGTAAATAGCGCTGACAAGCGCCGCCGGTCCGTTATGGTGTGACCTGTTGCTCGGTATGTACGTGCATGTGGAGTACATAGGACCCGCGGAGCTGGAGGGATCCGTCATTTCCGAGTAAACTGATGACGCTGCGACTATTGATGTATCTATTTATTGCTCTGCACCATCATGAGGGACAGAAAAAGCCAGGAATTTATGGAGGGAAGCGCTTCATGCTATAAACGCCCCGCCTCCCAGAGCTTTTTGGTGGTTCACCGTCCTCTTTTCTTGCACAGACACTGAGGGTATGAGTACCTGGTGGCGTACAATTGCTCAAAGTGGTTGGACGGCTTGCCGGGGTCCGGATATTGTTGAACCTGTGCAAAGGGTGGCGCTTTGGGCAATGTCGCGCAGCTGGACGCGCCCATAGCGCCGATGAGAACCACAAATGTAGTGGAGGAGGTCTGCTGTACTGTTGGGATCTGAGAACTGTAGCTTCTAGTGCGCGAGACCACTGTGGGGCGTTAGACAGCCTGTCGAGGCTACCTGTCCAGAATGGTCACTTTGGGGGTCTGTATGACCCACTTCCCGACGTTTGCGAAACATATTGAGCACATAACCGTGCTCAGCGACGTCGGTTTAGTCGATTGAGCATGCTTCAGAAAAGTTGGTGAACTAGTCCTTGGCTCGTGTTGCACGTCGTGACGCTGCCCCACACACACCTCGGTGCAATGCGTCACACGCCGCTACAACGCGTTTCAGAAAGTGAAGCAAAAATTTCTCATGCTGTTTCCAGCAGACTAATTCGATGACGCTGAGCACGAGTTTGTGCTCAGAAAGTGTCGCAAACGTCGAGAAGTGGGTCATATGGGCCCCCAAAATGTCCATTCTGGACAGGTAGGCGTGATAGGCCTTCCAACGCCCCACAGCGCTCTCATCCTTCAAAAACTACATCCATCAGATCTAGACAGTGTATTCAGATACCTCCATAGCTTTTTGCACTCTCAACTGCGCTGTCGGCGCAACCAGCTGCGCCGCAGTGCATACCACCGTATCAGCAGTGAGTCAGTCACCAATGAGTGAACTGCAGAGTGCTTTCTTTGCATGTTTACGGCTCAGTGGCCAACAGGTACCTCTGGTCTTAGCGTTCATTAATTAAGGTAGACCCATTATGCTCAAAAGCGCTCGGAGCGGGCGCCTATAGCGCTTCTGCCACCCAGCCTCTCGACATTCCTGTCGGCCGTACGGGTGCACGACGCCAGATGTGTGCACCAATAGGTTCAGCGTGATCATGTTACCCAGATATGACTACCTCTTCCCACGGTATGGCTCTCATGCACTCTATATTCAGGCCCATACTGTACAGCGGATGACAAAGAAACGGACGGGAGGCACTTTCTTGCACTGTCTGAACAAACGATTGCGTTCTGCAGGATTACAAATGTCAGGATGTCCAAAGAGCCATAGAAAACAGTGTTTCACCATCGCAGACGCCGCTGAGCTACGGAACCCAGGGGGAATGGTGAAGACATGGCGCCCCTCCATGTGGTCGTTCGGGGCTGTGCTCTCGCAGATATCGGCAGACTCGCACTCAAGACTGGATAGAGCAAGTGAATAAGGCTTATGTATCCACCTGGCCTGCTGGGTGGTCAGGAAGTGGAGAAGCGGGCGACCAGGCGGGGTGGACGGGGGCGTCGGGCGCCGGCGCTTCAGCAGTTGGGAGTTGCCAGGTGCAAGTCGTTGACCAGGATAGGTGTATTTCCTAAGTTGGTACTCTCATGTCAAGCAAGATTATGAGTAGTATTGATTGCTACAGAGTCGCAGTTCAGACAGTGTGACAGCCTATCAGAACAGACGTACGAGACACTTGATTCGCCAAACAGGCCGAGTGATGTGTGTTAAGTCTGAGGTGCGTGTACTTTTGTGTCCACATCGAATATTCGCGGTATATAAGTTTTCTCAAATACCTCTGCGTGCAAGCAGCGTGCCTGGTCACCCCTCCCCCCGCACGGCGGCGGCCGCTGCCGCCACGGAGGCAGCGGCGGCAGGGGGCGGCGGCGACAGCCATTGCCGCCGCGGCGAGGGCGGGGGCGGCGGCGCCAGCCGCCACTGCGGCGGCGGGGGCCGCGGCTGCGGCGATGGCGAGCGGTGGCGGCAGAGACAGCGGGGGCAGCGGTGGCGAAGGGCGACGGCGGCGGCCGGCGCTGCCGTGGCGGGCGGATCGGCGGCGGCCGGCAGCGACAGCGAAGGCGGCAGCGGCAGCTGGAACGTTAGCCAACCGGCAGGGGCGGCGGCGATGGTGACGGCGGCCGGGGCGGCAGCCGGCGAGCGGCCGGCCGGGCAGCTGGCCGACAATGGTAGCCCGCGATTGGCGGCAAAAGGCACGCGGCGGCAGCCCGCTGGCGGCGGCAGCCTGCTGGCGGCTGCCGGCAGCAAAGGCGGCGGCGGCAGCGGCAGCCGGGCGGCAGCAACCCGGTGGGGGCGGCGGCGGCGGGGGCGGCGGCCGGGGCGGCAGCCCGGGCAGCAGGCGGCCGGCGGCCGGCCAGGCAGGCCGCCGGCGGCGGCAGCCCGCCAGCGGCGGCAGCATGCCGGCGGCGGTAGCTGGCGGCTGCGGCGGCGGCCGGGGGCCGGACCGGCAGCCGGCCGGCGGGGGCGGCCGCCCCCAGCCAGGGCGGCGACCGGCGGCAGCGGCGGTGGCGGCAGCGTCAGCCGCGACGGCAGCCAACCGGCGGATGCGGCGGCGGCGGCCGCGGCGGCGGCGGCCGGGGCGGCAGCCTGGGCGGCAGGCGGCCGGCGGCCGACCAGGCAGGCGGCCGGCGGCCGGCAGCAACGGCGGCGGCGGCAGCGGCAGCCCGGGCGGCAGCAGCCCGCAGCGGGGGGGGCAGAGGTGGCGGCGGCGGCGGCGGGCGGCCGCGGGGGCGGCGGCGGCCGTGGCGGCGGCCGTGGCGGCGGGCGGCGGCGGCGGCAGCGGCAGCGGCGGCGGCCACGGCGGCGGCGGTGGCGGGCGGCCGCGGCCGCCCGCCGCGGCAGCCGCGGCGGCCGCGGCGGCGGCGGTCGCGGGCGGCGGCGGGGGCGGCGACGGCCGCGGCGGGGGCGGCGGCGGCGGTGGCGGCGGGCGGCCGCGGCCGCCCGCCGCGGCAGCCGCGGCGGCGGCGGCGGCGGCGGCGGCGGCGGGCGGCGGGCGGCGGGCGGCCGCGGGGGCGGCGGCGGCGGTGGCGGCGGCGGCGGCGGCAGCGACGGCCGCGGCGGGGGCGGCGGCGACGGCGGCGGCGGAGGCCGTGGCCGCCCGCCGCAGCAGCCGTGGCGGCCGCGGCGGCGGCGGTCGCGGGCGGCGGCGGGGGCGGCGACGGCCGCGGCGGGGGCGGCGGGCGGCGGGGTCGGCGGCGACGCCGGCGGGCGGCCGCGGGGGCGGCGGCGGCGGCGGCGGCGGCCGTGGCGGTACGTCGCACGCCGCACCAGCATCGGAGGCGGCGGATGCCGACGGCCCATAATTAATTGCCCGCCCGAGGACAATCCGAGTGCACCCGCCCTCCGGGATCCCGACCTGTGTGCACCCGCCCCCAGCTGTCCAGCTGTCAGACGGATTGCCGGGGCAGAGGCCGCGACGGCCATCGGGGCCGCCTGCGTCTAGTGTCGTGCAATCTGTCTGACGGAAATTGTTTCTCCTGTCATTCCTGTCGCTTTCCAAGACAGAGGGGAAAGAGAGCAGCTTGGAGAGGGCGTCAGGCCTCCACTGTCAAGAACTACCAGCAGCGTTCGAGAGAACTTGTGGAGTATTTTCGTCTGATCGCCGGCTCTCACGGCGGTGGCTGAGTCGGGGACGTCCGCCCCCCCTCCTTCCATGGCGACGCCCATCCACGGTGCGCCCCGCCCCCCCCCCCGTCCCTCCCCGGTGGTGACCTGACTTCACCCACATGCCCGGTGCCTGCCTCCTCACCCGTCCCCCTCCCCCCCCTCGTCCGACGCCCCGCGGTCGCATGCGGCCCCCACGGGTATCCTCTGCGCCACCCCCGCAACCCCCTTCACCCCACCCCCGCCCACCCCCCGCCCCACCCTCCCCTCCAGGGATTGCCCGCCGGTCGAGCCAGATGCACGCGACCTCCCGATCGCCGCCAGCATGTCCGGAAACTGAGATAATGCATGCTCGCAATGGCGTAGGTGGCCCTCCATACGAGTGATGTTGTCATAAAGGGAGTACACGCACGCGTCAGCACCGCAGGTCAGAGTCCTCCGGCCATCTCGAACGATCACCTTCACAAAGCGGTACACCGGTCGCTGCTATGGGGGTGCTCGTACAGGATGAAGGGTCACGTTGACGTCAGCTTTGCCGTCGTGGGCGGCTCCTCGCAGGCGTGGGCAGCCTCTGCGAGAAGCTGGTCGGATGCGGTGCGTCCGACCAGCACGGCAAGTCGGCGCCGTTCCGACCAGCGCGCTGGGCGGACTTCGCGTACTGCCGCCGCCTTTTAAACGTCATTCCGCGCCAAACGCCACGTGTCGGAAAGAAAGGGAAAGAAAGGAAATGTCAGGAAATCGTGCCTCACGGGGTCGTGCGGAGGGGTGCTTGACATGTCAAGGAAATTTCCATACGTGGCGGACAGATGCACAACACTACCTGCGTCACGCCTCCCCGGCCCACAGGTCATGCCCAATTCGAAAATGTGTGGCTCACGGTGGGTCACTTCCAGGCCGTGGAGCAGGTATACACCTCTGGCACTACCGCCTCTGAGACCATCTGAGAGCGGTATACACCATCTGCGATTTCAGCCCGTGTGGGGGGTGTATACCTGATCCAAAACGGAACGTGTCTTTCTATATACCTTGTTGTCGGGATGATGCAGCCATCTTCCACGTGGCCGCAAGCACCGGGGCACGATGGCCCACGGCTCGTGCGGACACGCGCCTTTGGCGGCGGCCCCGAGCGGGCGGCGCCGCTCGACCGGGCGGCAGCCGCCCGGGTGGACAGCGCCCACCCCCGCGGGCGCCGCGGCGCCTCGGTCGTTGCCGGAACACGTGCGCAACCCGCCCACCGCGACCGCCACGCGCGGTCGTTGCGCCAAGACGGCGCCGCCCACGCCGACGGGACGCGCGCCCCGCCCCCCCGCCCCACCGCCAGCGTGACGAGGTCACCGCCCCCCCCGCCCCGCCGCCGCCCCGCACCGCCGACGCGGCCGACACGGACGAGGACGACGCCGCCCAGTGCCCCATCTGCCTGGACGCCTGGACCGCCGACGGCCCGCACCGGCTGGTGTGCCTCGCGTGCGGCCACCTCTTTGGCGAGGCGTGCGTCCGGCGGTGGCTCCGCGCCCGCCGCCGCGGTGGGTGCCCGACGTGCAAGCTACCCGCCCGCCCGACCGACGTGCGCCGGCTGTACGGCGTGCCACGGCGCCTGTGCGTGGCGGCCGGGGGGGGGGGGGCGTCGCCGGCGTCGTCGGTGGGGGGGGGAGGGGACGGCGCCGCGTCGCCGCCAGTGACGCCGCCACGGGTAGCGCGCGCCCCTGCGTCGCCGTCCGCCGCGGCGGCGGCGGCGGCGGCCGCCGCGGCGGCGGCGGCCGGCAGGGCCACAGAGGTGGCGGCGCTCCGCGCGTCGCTGCGGTCCGCGCAGGCCGAGGTGGCGTCGTTGCGCGCGGCGCTCGCCGCCGCCACCACCACCGACGCCGCGGCGGCCGCCCCACCACGCGCGCGCCCGCGCGCGCGCCCGCCGCCGCCGCCGCGGTCCCCGCCGCCGGTACCGCCACTCCCGCCGCCGCTGCCGTTGTTACCCTCGCTGCTGCGGCAGCCGGTGCGACCGCCCCCCCTCTCCCCCCCCCAGGCGCTGCCGCCGCCACCACCGCCCGCCGCCGCCGCCGCCGCCGCCGCCACCGACGCTGCCGCCGCCGCCGCCGCCGCCGCCGTTGCCGCCGACGCCGACGCGGACGCCCCGTGGCGGGCGCTGCTCTTCCCGCCGGCCACGGCGGCGGCGGCGTGGCTGCCGCCCCTGCCGCCCCTGCGGCCGTGGTCGTGAAAACCGCGCAGCGGGCGGCGGCGGTGGCGGCGGTGGCGGCGGCGGGCGCGGCGGGGCGGGGGGTGGCCGCGGCGCGGCGCCCGGCGCGGCGGTCCCAGTCGTTTTGGACGGGGGCGGGCAGCGGCCGGCGGCCGCGGTCGGCGGCGGCCCGCCGCGGTGCTGGCCGCCGAGCCGGCGGCGGCGGCGGCGCGGCCGCCGCGCGGGCGGCGGCCACCGCCATGGGTGGGGGGAGCGGCCGCATCACGTGCGACGACCAACGACGCGGTCGCGCAGACGCCGCCGCGTAGGGGGGGGGGAGGGGATGGGGGCGGCCACGGCGCTGCGCGGTCAAACCCGTGATCCCGACGAGAGCTGATTTGGGCCACGCTGAGCGAGTGCGAATCCGCGCGGGGTCGTGCGAATCGCCCCGTGAGCCCCCACGGACCGCCTTTTTTTTGTACACCGCCGCACACGCGCGTAGAGGTCAATTTGCACAGTGTGCGAAGCGCTTTTTTTGCTCATACTGATGGAGGTGGTGGACGACGACCTGGTCGTCGAAGACGTGGTCACCGGACACAGTGCGGCTCCACATTGGGAGCTATAAAGCGCAAACACTGCACGGTTTCGTGCAGTTTGTGCAGTGGAGTCTTGCAAACAGTGCAAGTTTAGCACTGCCGGCCGCGATCGTCCCACGTCGGCACACAGCCGCGAGACGGGACTTGGGAGGACGGACCCCGACTTGGGGCTCTCGTAGCGGTATTTGAGTGCGGCCGATGCGACCTCAGTCCAACTGTCCACAGCCCCCGGCCTCCAGATCGCGCCCCCGCCAACAACAGCACGTGACTTGAACGAATTCATGACCCAAATTATTTCACAAGCCCACGGTGAGGGCCGAGGCGTCCGACCGCTGTCGGGTGCTAGACTGCACGGTTTCGCACAAACCGCGATCATTGGAGTGCTAAAACTGCACTCCCTGCGCGGCTGCGTGCGACACAGCACTCGCCCCACGGCCTCTCTGAGGCCCTTCACCCGCCACGGCGGGGTCACGGGTTTGACCGCGCAGCGCGGCGGCCGGCGCGGTCGGTTTTGTCGTCAGGTTTTTAGACACGGAGCGCGGCGGGCGAGGCCAGCCCGCCGTCCACGCACCCGTCCCGGCTCCCCCCCGCGCGGCCCCCCCCAGGGCGCCGCCCCTCACCAGTGCAGCAGCCGCCGCAGGCGGCCGCCCGCCCCCTGCCGAGGTGCGCCTTCCCCCCCAGCAGTGCGCTCCCCCCCCCCCCCCCTCCCCCCGCCTCCTCCCCCCCCCCCCACCGCCATCGCCGCCTCCCACCCCCCCCCACCCCCTCCCCTCCCCCCTACTGGGGTCTCTCCCCCCTCCCCCTCGCCCCCCCCCCCCCACCGACGCCGCGGCCGTAGCCGTGGCCGCCCCCCCCCCCCCCCGCCTCGAGTGCCGCGGCGTGCGCGGCCCAGGCGCGCGCCGCCGGCCGCGACCGCCGCACCGCCGGCGGTGCGCCCGCCGCGAGCACCGCCGCCACCGCCGCCGCGGCGGGCGCGTCGCCGCGGCGGGCGGCCTCGGCGAGGCACGCGACGCCGACGCGGACGTCGGCGGCGCGCCAGTCGGTGGTGGCGGGGGGGGGGGGGAGTCGCCGGTGGCCGACGGGCGGGTGGTGGGGGTGGCGCTGGTCGTGCCGCCGCGGGTGCCGCCCATCCCCCAGCCGCCGCCGCCCCAGCCGCGCAGGCCGACGCCGCCGCGGCGGCCGCGGTGGTGCCACCCCCCCCCCCCCCCCCCCCAATCCTCCCCCCCCCTCCGCCCCCCCCCCGCCCCCCCCCCTGCGCGCCCCATCCACCAACAAACACCCCAGGCACCGCAGCCCGACGACGCTCCCCCCCCCCGCGGCCGCCCCAAAGTACCGCGCCGCGACGTCCGCATCCGCCGCGACGCCCACCCCATCCCGGTACGCCTCGCCGACCGCCACGGCGGCGGCCACCTCCCCCCCCGCCGCCGCGGCGGCCAGGTGCTTCGCGGCACGCGGCCGCGACGGCGCCGCGCCCGCGCCCGCCGCGTACGCCGCGCCCAGCGCCGCGTCGGCGGCGGGCAGGCCGCGGGCGGCGGCGAGCGCAAACCGCTCGAATGCCTGCCAGACGTGGCGGCTGACGCCGACGCCGTGGGCGTAGCAGAGGCCTTCAATGTAGAGCGCGCGGGTGCTGCCGTGGCTGGCCGCCGCGCGGACGTGCGCCAGGACTTTGGCGTCGAGGCTGGGGGGGCTGCCGGGCGCGCTGGGGGGAGCGCCCCCGCCGCCGTCGCCGCTGCCAACGCCGGCCGCGCCGCCAGGGCCACCGCCGGCAGGCCCGCCGCCGCCGCCGCCGCCGCCCTCGGCTGCCGCGGCAGCGGCACGTGCGAGCACCAGCGCCCGCGCGGCGGCAGCGTCGGCGTCCCCCCCGTCGCCCACCCGCCTCCCCCCCCCCCCCCCTCGAGCACCAGCGGCAGCACCGCGGACAGCAGCCGCTGCGGTGACCAGCCGTCGAGGTGCGGGTCGAGCGGCGGGCACCCGCCGCCGCCGCCACCACCGCCGCCACCACCGCCACCCGCCGCCGCGGCTGCGGCCGCCGCGGCCGCCGCTGCGGCCGCCGCGGCCGCTGCCGCCGCGGCCGCCGCGGTCTTGCCACCGCCGCCACCGACGGCCACGCCGCGCGCCGCGGCCGCCGCCATCGCGCCGCGTAGCCGGCGGCGCCCGCCCCACGGCGGCCCGATGGCCGTATCGGGTGCGGCGTCGGCTCCG
Source organism: Pyropia haitanensis (assembly GCA_008729055.1). Taxonomy (NCBI): domain Eukaryota; phylum Rhodophyta; class Bangiophyceae; order Bangiales; family Bangiaceae; genus Pyropia; species Pyropia haitanensis. The sequence continues at coordinate 5,446,804 of SDUX01000004.1, read as the reverse complement.
CCGGCGGCGCCACCCCCACCGCCGGGCCCGCCGCCGGCGGCGGCACCGCCGCCGAGCGGCGGCGGCACCGCCGCGAGCGTCGCGGCCCGCCACAGCAAGAGGCCGCGGTTGCACGCCGCCTCGGCAGAGCCGCCGGCCTCGGCGGCGGCGAGCAGCGCCGACGCGCGGCGCAGGTCCGCGACGGTCGTTATCCCCGGTGCTGCAGACGTGGACGAGGACGAGGGCGGCGCGGATGGCGGCAGCGTGGTGCCTCCACCCCACGCCAGGCCACCCGCGCCTACAGCCACCCCTCCACCGCCTCCTCCCCCCCCAGGTAGGCACCCACTCAGCGCGGCGGCCCCCATATCCGCGGCGGCATCGACGTGCCCCGCCGCGGCGGCCGACGCGAGCGCCGCGTCGGCCGCCTCCACGTCCACCGGCGTCCCCCCGTACCCCGTCCGCAGCGCGAGCGACAGCAGGTACCGCGCGTCCACGTCGGTCGTGGCGGCGGCTTGGAGCCACGACACCGCCGCGGCCCCCGGCGGAGGCCCCACCCGCCCGCCTCCACTCTCCCCCCGCCCCCCACGACGGCCGCCGCCGCTGCCGCCACCGCCGCCGCCGCCGCCACCGCCGCCGCTGCCGTGGCCACTGTGTCCACCGACCCCGCTTCTGCCACCCCCCCCCCCGGCGCCCCCACTGGGAGGCCCCCGCAGGGGCATGGCGAGCAACGACGACGCGCGCATCAGCGGCGGCGGCCCGTCCTCCCCCTCCGCCTCGAGCACCCCCGTACTCGCCATCCGCGTCACGTTCGCCGCGTCTCCGCGGCGGCCACTGCCACCGCCCCCCCCGCCCCCCCCCCCCACCACCACCACCACCGCCGCCGCCACCCCCACCACCGCCACCGGCGCCGCCACTGCCACTCGGCATAGGCCGGCGCCACCACATCCCCGCCGACGGCACCCGCCGCCGCCGCAGCTGTGACTGGGGCGGCGGCTTGACGCCGCCCCCCCCGCCGCCGCCGCCAGCAGCCGCCACCGCCGCCGCCGCCGCGGCGGCGGCGGCGACCATGTCGCCCACCCCCGACGCGCGGCGGGCCGCCGCGGGCGCACCGCCGCCGCCCCCACCACCACCGCCGCCGCCGCCACTCGCAACGCCACCCCGCCGGCCGCCCACCGTGGCGGCCGCGGCGGCCGCCGCGGCGCCCGCTTCGGCCGCGGGCGGCAGCGACCGCGCCTCTGTCGCGGCGGGCAGTTGCACGTCGGTCCACGGCGGCGGCGGCCAGCCGTCGCGCCCGTCGTCGCCACCGCCACCCCTACCCCCACCCCCCCCCCCCCAGGACCGTCTCCGTCCCCCGCCGCCATCCACTCCGCGTCGGCCTCTGCTTCCGCCGCCGCCGCCGCGGCGGCGGCCGCGGCGGCAGCGTCATCGTCATCCCCCCCTCTCTCCCTCTTGTGCGCGTCCGCGTCCACCGCCCCCCCCCGTTCCCCTTCCCCCGCCCCGCCCCCCCTTCCTCCCCCCGGGCGGCACGCCGGCACGCCACCTCTGCTGCCCACGCCCAGCGGATCGCCACGCCCGCGTCGCGGACGGTGTACACCCCACGCCGTGCGGCAAGCGACGCGTTGCGCATGGCGGCAACGTCGCCCGAGCGGGCGCGCGCGAGAAAGGCCGCCCACACGTCGCCGTGCGTAGCCGCAGAGTCGATCGACACGGGCGGGCAGCCGTGAAAGTTGAGGCGGAACATGGCGGAATGGGGGGAGGTGGGCGTGGGGGGGGTGGCCGGCGGCGGGAGAGGGGGGGGAGGCGTGTGGGAGGACGCGCTGTGGCGCAAGCTGCCGCCGCCGCGACTGCCGCGGCCGCCACGGCCGTCGCGGCTGTCGGCCGCCGCAGCGGCGTGGCCGGCGCCGGCGCCGCCACCCCCACCGCCGGCGCCCCCCCGCGGCCGCGTGCCCCCCCGCCCCCCCCCCGGTAGGCTCCGCGTCGGCCAGCCCCGCCGCCGCCGCGGCGGCCGCCGCCGCCACCGCCGCCGCGTCGGCCGCCGCCGCCTGCGCGGCGGTGGCGGCGTCCACCGCCGCGGCGGCGTCTGCCGCCGCGGCCGCCGCGTCCGCCGCCGCCGCCGCCGCCACCGCCGCCCGCGCGGTGTGCAGCTCGGCGGTCAGCACGCGCAGCACCTCGGCGGCCGGCGCGCGCGCGGCGGGCGACGCGAGGAGGCACCGCCCAAAGACGAGCGCCGCGACGCGCGGTGGCGCCACGTCGTCGAGGCTGGCACGGTGCGGCGGCACGCCCGACACGAGGCGGTCGAGGAGGGGCTCCCCAGACAGGACCGCAAAGGGCGGGTGGCCCGTGTAGAGGCGGTAGAGGAGCATGCCAAGCGACCAAACGTCCGTCGCGGGCGAGACGCTGTCGTGGCGGGCGACCTCGGGCGCGACGTAGCGGGTGCTGTCGCGGCGATGGCGGGCGGCGACGGGGTAGGCGGGGCCGAGGGGGGGGTCCCGGCGGCCGCCGCGGCCGCCGCCGGCCGCGGCGGCGGCGCCGCCGCCGCCGCCACCGCCGCCGCCACCACCGCCGACGCCGCTACCGCCACCACCGCCGCCGTCGCCACCGTCTGCACGCAGGGACTTGCCCCCCCCCCCCACGGTCGTTGCGTACAGCAGCGGCCGCTCCGCCGCGTCGGGCGCCAGCAGCGCCGGCCGGTGGAGCTTGGCGCGAGCCGCCCGCACGTCACGGCAGGTGAGCACGACGCGCCGCGGGCACAGCGCCTGGTGACACAGCGGCGGCTCGGCGGCGTGCAGGTAGGCGAGGCCGGCGGCGATATCCCGGCCGAGCCGCAGCCGCGCGACGGCCATCCCTTCATCGTCCACCGCGGGGGTGAGGCGGCCGTCGGCGAGCGCGTCGGCGAGCGTGCCGCCGCCCACGTACTCTTCGACAACGTGGATGGCTGGCTCGTCGTGGCGGCCGCCGCCGCCGCCACCACCACCGCCACCACCGCCCGCGACGGCAATGGGCACGCCGCCGGGGCCGACCACCGGCGCGCCCCCCACCCCCCCCCCCCACCGGCGGCCACGCCCGGCGGCCGCACCAGCGCCACGCCCAGCACCGCCACCAGGTGCGGGTGGCGGAGCGTCGTGGCCAGCCGCAGCGCCGTCGCGACGCGGTCGCTGACGCGCGTCGCGGGCAGCAGCCGCACCGCGACGCGGCCGGCGTCGCCGAGGAGCGACCGCAGCACCGTTGCGCCGACGCCACCCCCCGGGGGGAGGGCGGGCAGGCCGCCGCCACCGCCGCCATCGCCGCCGCCGCCGCCGCCGCCGCCGCCGCCGCCGCCGCCACTGTCACGGGGCGGGCCAACGACGCCGGGGATGGTGTAGAGGGTGGCCCACGGGAGCACCCCAGCCGCACTATCGGTGGCGGCGGCGCCGCCGGTTGGGGTTGGCGGCCGCCATGACGTGGCCGCCCCGGTCGGCGGCTGTGGCCATGGCGCGTCGGCGGTGGCCGCCGCGGCCGCCACCGCGTCGGCCGCGGCGGCGAGCGCGACGACCAGCTCTGGCGGGAGGTGCCGCAGCATCGCGTCGCTGCCGCCGCTGCCGTTTGCGTGTCCGTCCCCCTCGCCTTGGCCGCCGCCGCCGCCGCCGCCGCCGCCACCATCGCCGCCACCATCGTCACCCACACCCTGCCGCCTCGCACGGCGGGCAGCCGCCGCGAGCGCCCGCCGGTCCGCCGCCACGTCCGCCGCGCGCGCCAGCCCATCCCGCTCGCTGCTGCATACCGCGGCGATCACGTCGGGCGGCACCCCCCCCCCCCCTCCCCCCCGCGCCCAGGGAGCCCGCCCGTGCGAGCGCGCCCACCACCCGCCGCCGGACGGTGGCGGCGGCGCCCGCGTCGCCCGCCAGGCGCACCGCCGGCACCGCCGCGCGGAGGCGGAGGAGCTCCACCGCGCCCGCGACGGCGGCGAGGGCGTCGGCGTAGCCGCGGGCGCGGCGCGCGTCGCCAACCAGGGGGAGCGCCGCGGGCGGAAGGGACCGGAACGGGTGGGAGAGGGTGGAGGCAAAGGGGGGGAGAGGGCGCCCACCGCGGCGACAAGGTCGGCGGCGGTAGGGGGGGGGGGGCTGCCGACGCCGCCGCCATAGCCGCCGCCGCCGCCGCCCAGCACCGCCCCGGCCGTGGCGGACCGCACCAGCGCGGCCGGGTCACGGCCACCGCCGCCGAGCAGGTACTCGTCCAGGCTCACCAGGGACCCGTTGGTCGCGTCCGACGCGGCGGCCGACGCCGCCGCCGCGACCGCCGCGGTGGTCATGCCGCCACCCCAGACGCTGCCGCCGCCGCCCTCCTGCTGCCTGCCGCCACCACCACCACCACCCCCACCCCCACCCCCACCCCCACCCCCACCGCCACCGCCACCCCCACCCCCACCCCCACCCCCACCCCCACCCCCATCCGGCACAAACGCGGCGGCGAGGAGGCCGACCCGCTCCGCCAGCAGCGCCGCGGTCGCGCGGCCGCCCGTCGCCGCCGCCGCGGCGGCGGCGACCGCCGCGGCGGCCACCGCGAGCGGGTCTGCCGCTGCCGTTGCGGGTGGCCGGGGATGGAAGCGCGGGGGGGGGGAGCGACCGCCGCCGCCGCCGCGGCGGCGGCGGCGGTGGCGGCGGCGGCGGCGGCGGCGGCGGCGGCGGCGCGGCGGGGGCGGCCGTCGGGGGCGACGGTGGGGGGGTCCACGCGGCCGGCGCCGCGGCCGCCCCGCCGCATCGCCCCGGCCGCGGTCGCCGCTGCTGCTGCCGCCGCCGCCGCCGCCGCCGCCGCGGCAGCCGCCCCCACCCGCCGCCGTGCGGGGGTGCACGGCCGCGGCGGCGGTGTCGACGGGTGATCGCTCGGTGGTGGTGGGTAGTGGGTGGGCGTGGTCGGGCGGGTGGGTGGGTGGGTGGGTGGGTAGGTGGATGGGTGGGTAGGTGGGTGGGTGGGTAGGTGGGTGGGTGGGTGGGTGAGTGGGTGGGTGGGTGGGTGGGTGGGTGAGTGGGTGGGTGGGGGTGGGTGGGTGGGCGGCAAGGTGAGCGGCAGCGGGTTGGCCGCGTTCCCCCGTGGAGTCGAGGACGCGCGGCGGGCGGAGGTCGGCAGCGCCCCCCTCGAGGGTGCCCCCCACGCCAACGCCAACGCCCGCCCCCGCCGCCCGCCCGCCTATGGCCGTCGCGCGTCCCGGCGGGACGCACGGACGGCGTCGTGCGCGCGCCGGCGTCGGCGGTGGCGTGCGGCGTCGGCGGCGGCGCCGCGGTCGGCGGGGGGGGGGGTGCGCCGCGTCGCCGCCCGGCTCGCCACGGTGGAGGGGGCTGCGTGTGTGGGTAGGGGGCGTGGCGGGGGGGGGGTTTGGGTGGGGCACGCCGGCTGGTGGCGACCAGGAGCAGCGCGCCGGGGCACGCACGGCGCGGGGAAGGGGCGAGGGGTGGGGGGGGGGGGGGGTGGGCGGGGGGGGGTAGGCGGTCGCGGTCGCGTCGCGGGCGGTGGCGGGGCAAACGACGCGGGCGTGGGCGGTGGGGGTTGGCGACCCGCGGGGGGGGGGGGGGGGTGAGGCGGCGAGGAGGAGTGGCAACGCGGGGGACCCCAAGAGGCGGCGCGAGCCGCCCGCGGCGGCCCCGCGGCTGACGCGGCGGCGCGGCGGCCGCGGCGCCACGCACGCCGCGGCGGCGGCTGGCCAGGCTGGCGGCGGCCGCCTCTGGCAGCCACTCCCCGCCGCTGGCGGCCGCCAACCGCCGCAGCCGCCGGCGGCGTGCACGAGGCACGCGGGGGGGGGGTGGGGGGGGGGGTGGCCGCGCCGCGTGGCGGATTCGTGTAGACCCCGTCGGGGAGGGGGGGGGGGGGGGTGCGGCGGCGGGGGTGAGGTGTGGCGGCTGCCACCGCCACCGCCGTCGCCCCGCCGGGTGGGGACGGCTGTGCCGGGGCGGCGGCGGGGTGTGGCGGCCAGGGGCGGCGGCAGCCCGGGGGGGGGGGTTTGGCCGCCGCGGCGGCACGGGCGGCGGCGGCGGCGGCGGCGGCGGCGGGCAACTCGCCGGGCTGGGCTGCGGCGGCCGCCGCGCGGGCGCGAGGACGGCAGCGGCTGCGCGTGGGGGGGGTCGCGGCGCCGCCCGTCGCTGCGCGCGCGGGGCGCGGCCGACGCGCCGCGCCGGCCGCCGGCAGGTTGCCGACAGCGGCGGCGGGGCGTGGCGGGGACGGCGGCGGCCGCCGCGGCGGTTAGTGGACACGACGGCGCTCTGAGGCCAGCGTGGCTCGCCGCTGCCGGTGCGGGCGTCGGCCACCGCGGCACGAGCAGCGATCCCAGGCGTCGTCGTCGTACGTCCCGTAGAACCCAACGTGTCGGCATAGGCGGAAGCAGGCAACTTTGGATCCGAGCTTCAGCACATCAAATCCCGGTAAAACATTTGTACCTTTTCGTACACGTGTGCCACGTAGACTCCACGTATAGGAAATTAGATGAGCAACATTAACGTGCATCGGCCAAAGCGGCTCTTGTATTGGAAATAGTTATTGTCGATTGACAAGGAGCATAATGGTGCCACGTGGCTATCTGTCGAGAAGTACAGCTCGTCCCTGATTTCACAATCCATACCCTCGGCGGCGGAGAGTGGAGCCCTGAACGACGGGTTGGAAGCTGGGGCGTTGGTACCCGCAACCACCGAGCCCCGCAGTCGCACCCCCGCGGCGCGACAGCCATCGCTCTGGCCCCCGGCGCCGATCTCGCTTTTACAAGCCACCATTCCTTGCGGCGCCCACCGTCCTGCCCGGCACGGCAAGGATCTGCACCTATTTCTCTTCCCTGACGGTGCACTCACCGACGGTGACGTCGGCTGTGCTGGGAAGGCCGCCGCAGCGCCAAGACAGCCGTTCCTCGAAAGGGACAGGACGGCAAAAACTTCAGTAGTGCAGAACTCCAAAGCACAACTACTACTGCCCAGCGTCGTGGTCAGTTTTGCGAAACGTGAATGGTACATGCCAAAGCTCCTTCAAGAGAATGGTTCTCTCTATGATTCGGGTGCCATGAAGTGCCACGTTATGAGAGAAAGTTCTACAATCTATTCGTGAGTATATTCACATGAAACTGAGAACGTGAGTAAAGAATGTCCCACTTTCATCTGTCTTGAGTATAGGTACGCGACTGGGTGCGTCGTACTGGCCAGAATAAGAGTGTATCTGAAAGCTATCCGTGAGTATACTCTCATGGAGCACCCCTCTCGTAGAGACTGCCACGGTCGCCGGGCCGCTACCCACCCACCCCTGGTGGTGGCGCGTGAGGGCCTTGGCGGAGTCATCCCGTCGCTCTTGGCTGCCGTGCCGGCGGCGGTGCTGCCGTCGCTGGTGTGGTCGGCCAACCCGGCGGACAACGGCCTGGACTGCGGCACCGTTGCGCGGCCGGCCCCGGCCGACACGGTGCCGCCGGGGAACCGCCAAGAGCGATCTTGTCGACTGGTTGGCCGCCCCCGACGCCCCTCCCGCCCGCGCGCCCCCCCCCTCGCCGACAGGAGCGGCGCGGGGGTGGCGGCGGGCCAGCCATCTCTGCGCCTGGGCGGCAGCGCGGCGCGGCGCGGCGGGCGGCACCCGACGGGAGCGGGCTGGCGGTGGGCACCGTGCCGTGCAGGACGGGGCCGACGCGGACGCCGCTGCCGAGGCCGCCGCCGGGGACCGGGCAGTGGCCGTTGGTGTATGGAGCGCCGCATCCCACGGGCAGGCGCGGGTGGCACGGCGGCTGCTGGCGCGCCAGACGGCAGGCGCGATGGGGCGGCTGGGGGAGCTGGCTGACGCGGCCGCTACCGTGCGGTAGGTGGAGGCGGCGGGGGACGGTGGTGGGGTTTCCCGCCCCCGTAGCCGCCTCCTTAACCATCACCGCGTACGTGCACGGGTGGGGCAGCTGTCAGCGGTGGCGGTGTCGGGGAAGGCGACGGGGGTGGCGGCGTCAGGGAAGGCGACAGCGGTGGCGGCGGTGGGCGGCGGCATCCGGTGGCGGCGGCCGCTAGGGGCGGCCGCGCCACCCACCACGCGCGGCTCCCCCCCTCCGTCCCCCTCGTCGACCGACGCGCCGGCGGCGGCAGCAGTGGAGGCGGAGGCCGCGGCCTTGACCCGTGTCCTCGCCGCCCACACGCGGTCGACGGCGGCGTGGGGCACCGCCGGCGGCACCGCAGGCGGGGCGCCCTCCTTCCCGTCGCGGTGTGGGGATGTGGCGGTGGTGGTGATGGCGGCGGTGGTGGCGGCGGGGGTGGGGGGGGGGGCGAGTGCGGCGGGTGTTGGGGCGTTTGGGGCCGTGCTGGGCGGCGCCCTCCTGCGGGGGGGGAGCGGAAGGAGTGCCGCCGCTCCGCCGCCGCGCGAGGGGTGGGGGGGGGGAGTGTGGCCGCGCTGGCGGCGGCCATGGCGGGGGGGGGGGCCGCGGCGGGTGAGGTGGTGGACATGCGGGGGGCGGGTCCGAAAGGAGAGGGGGGGGTTGGGCATTCACAGGCTGCGGGCTGGGTGCTTCCGCCAGTACCCGCACGGTGTGGCACGCGGAGTTGGGGGATAAGCAGAGGCTGCGCCCGGGGGCGGGTCTTCGTGCGTGGTGGAAGGGCAGTGGGCCGCGCCGGCAGACTCACTGCGCCCCGCAGGCGTCGCTGAACCCCCGTCAATGTACAGAGCAACAGTATCGGGCTGGATGAGACACGCACCGTGTCTGTGGGTGGGCGCTTGCTCCTGTCGTGCGAGGTCTGCTGTGTGCGGGACGGGAGCCGTCGTTTGAGCGGCGCCGCACACGGCAACGCTTGGGTGCGGAAGAGCCCACTGATGCAAGGATGAAGAATGT